>CM061261.1:12875000-14075000 GCA_030848825.1 Tadarida brasiliensis
AAGACTCAGTCACTGTGAGAAATAAAGGAACGTAATATAAATATTAATAATAATTTCATTGTAATACACTAGGGCAGAAATTCAAGATACAGAAATCTAGTGGAAGAGATCTGGAGTTAAACTTGACAGAGGAGAGAATAAAGAGGTAAAAAATGTGGCATGTTTTCCTCCTATTTCAGAGAGAGGGGGACAAAAGACGAGATGTCACTTTCAAAATTGATGAATTGGCAAATGCAGGATTAATCGTTATTCAGTTATTAAGAAATCCAAAAATCAGAATCTATATAGTCATTACTTTTAAAAGTATAAACAACAGCCCTGGCTGCTGTGACTCAGTGGTTAGAGCATCAGCCCACACACCGAAGGGTCATGGGTTCGATTCCCAGTCAAGGGCATGTACCTGGGTTGCTGGTTTGATCCCCGGCCCCCGTCACGGCTCATGCAGGAGGCAACCAATAGATGTGTCTCTCTCATATCAATGTTTCTCTCTGCCTCTCTCTCTCCCCACCCCAACTCCCACTCTCTCTAAAAATCAATGGAAAAAATATCCTCAGGTGAGGTTTAACAAAAAATAAAATAAAAGTATAAACAACACAACAAGAGAGACAAAGCTATCGTGCCGCAATGAATCACAACAAAAAATAAAATAACCTAAGAATATTTTTAAACAACAGAAATTGTTATGACAATCAATGACAATGAAATAAACACATTTTATAAAAAGAAAATTTTAATTAAAACAGAAAATGCAGCTTCAGAAGGCCAACAAAACACTAAGTAAAACAAAAATGATTCAGAAAGATGCTGAGTAGGAGGAAAACCAAGGATGCTCTAGGGAATGCAGACAAGAGAGAAAAGCCACAATGTCAACATCAGACGAAGTAGAATTCTGCCATTTAAATAGTCGCAACGCGCAATGAAAGATGTTCAATTATTTTTACCAGTTATGCAGGACTCAATATTAAAAAGTAGACAAAGCCCGAAATGGAACACAGCAGACTCAAAAGACTAAGTAAAATATTAGCAAATAAATTAAATAGCATGTCAAAAGAAGAAATTTGAGATGAAGTGATGATTGTTGAAAATTTGATAGACTGTTAATATGAGAAGAAACAGAACAATCACAATAGATGCCTAAGAAACCACTTTTTAAAATAACATCTATGCCCTGGCCGGTTTGGCTCAGCGGTTAGAGCGTTGGCCCTCGGACCAAAGAGTCTCGGGCTCGATTCCCGTCAAGGGCACGTACCTCAGTTGTAGTTCAGCCCCTGGCCCTGGTTGGGGTCGTGCAGGAGGCAACCAATCAATGTGTCCCTCTCACATCGATGTTTCGCTCTCGCCCCCTCCCCACTCTATCTGAAGATAAATAGAAAAGTATCCTCAGGTGAGGATTTAAACGTCATATATAAAACATCTGTCCCTGATAGCAATGTTTCATACGTTAGGAGAGAATGTCGGCATTCTGCTCAAAGGGAGATCCCCACAAGCATCCCCTGCAGTCGTGAGAAACGACAACGGCCACTGCTGTTTGCCATCATTCTGAAGGGCCACCTGCCACCAGGCAAGACAACCAATACGAGGTGTAGATGTTAGGGGGCAAGAGCAAAGCGATCAATATTTGCACATTATATAATTTTCTACGTAGGGAGGGGGAAAGAAAATCAATTAAAACCCTGTTGGAAATAATAATAGTTTCAGCAAGGCAAAAAAGAAAAATGCAAAGTACAAAAATAAATAGTTTTCTTATATTTCCAGCAATAATCAATTGGAAAATATAGTAGATTTTTTTAAATTGACTCATGCCAGCTATAAAAAGGAAAACATAACTAAAAATAGGTTTTTAAAAATATGCACGGTCTATATGAAAAAAAGAAAAAGTACTTAACTCTACCAAAACATTTAGTAGTAAAAAGGAGGGAGGGAGGGAAAGGGAAGGGGTGGGGAGAGGACGATTTTGGATAAGAACATTCTTTGGGGTAAATACTTTTAGAAGACAATTTGGCAGTGTTTATCAAAATGGTCAATGAGCATACGCTTTTATCCAACAAACCCACTTCCAGGGACCCTACAGAAATCCTACACAAATACGCAAAGCACAAAATGACCATATGCAGAATGACTCGAGAATTTTGGTGGGAGTAACTGGGTAAATAGTTACAATTTCCAAAGCTAATTTTTGTTTAGATTTTCTGAATTTTCTCCAATAATTGTGTTTTACTTTTTGTAAAATAAAAACTATTTTTAGATTGTTTTTTCTTCTGTGTAAGGTCCCAGCGTGCTTTGTGATTTGGGGAAAGTTCCTTTTCCTCTGGGGGCATTAAGTTCCTCATTTGTAAGCCAGAGGGTAGGTGACGGCTCAGGTCCCTTAAACCCTTGTCATGCTCTCTGGCTTCCTTAAACTACCACCATTAGCTCCGAGGGGCTCTGGATGGCACCGCTTAGCAAGCCTACCACCACCTGTAACTGGTTAATTCACTCTCCCACCAAAGCTGCTGACAGGGTCCCACCCGTGACCCCTGTGTCCTGACCATTTCAGTGCTGACCCACCGTCTAATTGCCATCATCTGCATGTCTGTCTAGGGGCTTTCTCTGGTGGCCAGAGGTCTCTTCCCACCCCCTGCAATCCCCATAGGTGCTAGGGGCCTAAGGAATCCCCAACCTGGAGCAACCTTCACGCAAAAACCACCTGACTGGTGTGCAGATACCCCAGCTCCCTCCTGTCATGGGTGGCTCCCAGAACTCCCCAGAGGGCTTGACCTTTAGTGCTAATGGGCTTGACTGTGCACCCCTTACTGGCTTCCTTCCCTTCCCTGCCTCACTTCCCCCACCCCTACCTGTGTGTCCTGGAATCACCTTCCAGGTGCTCTGGCATCCTGGTCTCAGGTCTGCTTTAGAGGAAGCCAAAATGAGGTAACCCACATCCCCCTCTCCCTTCCCCTCAAATCTCCAGCCCCCACCGCCTTCCACTCTCAGCTGTTGACCTTGCTTTTTATTTCGTAGAAGTAGAAGCAATCAGAAGACAAAAATATCAATGGTCATTCACAGAAGAATCTCCAAAGGCCAATAAATACACGAAAACATGCTCAGCTTCACCGGTGATCGGGGGAAATGTAAATTAAAACAACTAACATCACATCATAAACATCAGATTTGGGGTGTAACAAAACCAAATGTTACAGGGGAGGTGGCAGAAGCAGGAACTCTTGTATATTCAGGGTGGGGTGCTGGTGTTCTCACCTTGGAGAGCAATTTGGTAAAGGTGGAGATGCGCGTGCCCGAGGGCCCTGTGACCCAACAATTCCACTGTCAGGTAAATCCCCTGGAGTAACTCATACCTGGGCTCAAAGACAGTCACTGCAGCATTAATGTTATTGGGAAGAAAAGAGGAAACAACCAAACTGCCCGTCAACAGGGGACCAGATAAGGAAATTCAAAAAAAGTTTTTAAATCCTCACCCGAGGATATTTTTTCATTTATCTTCAGATAAAGTGGGAGAGAGCCTGAGAGAGACATCGACATGAGAGAGACACATCAATTGGTTGCCTCTTGCACCAGGACTGGGGACTGAACCACAACCGAGGTACGTGCCTTTGGCTGGAATCAAACCCGAGACTCATTCGTCCGCAGGCCGACGCTCTACCACTGAGCCAAACTGGCCAGGGTAGGACAGGCTACCTTTAAAACATGGGTAGTGACAGTGGTTACCTTTGGGGATTGGCATGCGGGAGGCTCCAGGTGTATCTATAATGTTTCATTTCTTTAAGAGGTGGGGGGCAGAGAGAGAAAGAGAGAGAGAGGCATGAGAACAGACCAAAGCAAATACAGCAAAGCAGTAACGTTTGCTAAAGCTTGGTGGCAAGTTTATAAGTGCTATTTTGTAATATTAATATCAGTTCTTTTCTGGATGCTTGTAATATTTCTGAAGTTAAAAGAAAAATTACTGCCCGGCGGGTGTGGCTCAGTGGTTGAGCGTTGACCCGTGCACCAAGAGGTCGCCGGTTCGATTCCCGGTCAGGACACATGCCCAGGTTGTGGGCCCGATCCCCAGGGGGGGCATGCAGGAGGCGGCCAATCAGTGTTCTTTCTCATCGATGTTTCTATCTCTCTCTCCCTCTCCTTCCCTCTCTCTCTAAAGCCAATAAAGAAAAATATTTAAAAAGAAAAGTTACTGGGGTGACGGAAACGTTCTGTCTTGCCGGTGGTGGTAGTTTACATGCAGATGGAGTCTGCCCAGGCCCCTTGAGCTGGACACCTAGAAGGGGTGCATTTTCCCACATGTAAATTATACCCAATAAAGTTGATTTGTAAAAGAGAGGAACAATTCAATCAAATGTTGACTGGCAGGTGCTCAGCCCCTCCTATGGGACCTGGAGGGAAGGGAGAGATGTCACAGACTTGAGGTCAGCCTAGAGGGTCTGTCCCCCGAACGTCAGGACCTCAAGGCAAACAGGACCCCGTTGGCGTTGGGGCAAGAGTGGACGAAGCCCTCCTCACAGGATTTGCTGTCTAATTTCAGAGCTTTGGGGGTTGGGCTAAGAGCTGACTCTGCTTCTGAGATGAGTTCATTATGTTCCTTGGCACCTCGATGTTCTCTCCATTTAATTATGCAGAAGCACCAACCAATCAGAAAGAAAGCATGCCCTGACATTGCTGTTTGGATGAACGTGACATTTGTGAGCCAGTGACAGAAACTGGAGGAGCGGATGTGTTTGCAGCTCACCGCCTCATCTCACGGTCCACACTCCCAAACAATGCACACACTTGTAGGCAGAGAGCATTTGCCTGGATGGAAAAATACAGCTCAATAGACGGATTCTCCACAAGGCAAGGAGGAGAGAGGAAGGCAGGGAGGAAGGCAGGCTGGCTAAAATACATCAAATGCTTACCCTGTGCCTGGTCCACTGTCTCATATCACCCTCAGAGCACATTCTCACCCCCACTTAAAGATGAGGAAATAAGCTCAGAAAGGGGGTGTTCGTTTGCTTAAACAGCAGCAAAGTTGGATTCGACCCAATCTCTTCGATGTCCGATTCCTTATAATATGCCTGTAGCAAAAGGAAGAAGCTCAGTAAGTTTCCTTCCTTTCATCTCCCCCTTGCCTCCTTTTTCTTCCTTCAGAGGAAACTGAGGTCAGGAGAGATCGGGGGTTGTGCAAGAAGTTATTGAGCTGTCTTGGGGGCAGAGCCTGGACAGGTTCACTGACTGGACGGTGACGCTGAGGATGACAGAAGAATCCAGGATGAGTCTCAGGTCAAACAGTTAGGGACAATTAGAGAAGAGGATTGTTTGGGTGCCACACAATGGGAGTAAAACATACAGAGGAGTAGCCTTCAAGGAGAGAACAGAACAAATACATGCTAAAAATAATCCATCATGTAACAAAGGAAAACGCTGAATATGAAGACCCCAAGAGTGTACGGCATTGCGAAAACATTAGAGGAAGATCATAAACTAGATCTATTCTGACCAAGGTGCTCAACTTAAAGGATTTAAGAAGGCATGGTATAAGTGCCCAGCCAGGGATACCAAGTTATCAACAAGAGGAAGAACATAGGAATCCTCTCAATTTCTCCATATTAACATGTGATGTCAGAAGACCCAAGTAACATCTCCGAAGTTTTGAGGGAACAAAATTATGATGTAAGAAATCTATACCCAAGAAATGTTTTATTTATATGTATTTGAGGACCATTAGATTAACCAACATTCCTTTAAAAAATTTTTTTGATAATAAAACCCAGACAACATAAAGGTAATTCAAAATAAGTTAGGAATAGGGAAGCTATTGAAAGAAAGAGCAAGAACTGAGTCTTGGATTCTTTCAAATATAAAACAAAGGTTCCATAACTAAAAGTTAATTTTAAGTCAATATGAAAATTATATGATTCCTTTAAAAAAATCTATATTATGTAAAAATAAATAATAAAAACAGAATATAATGAACGATGATAAAAATCTGAGATCATAACAAAATTGGGATGGGGAGGAAATATGAATCCTTAGATTTGCAATCTTTCTTAGTGAAGAGTTGATTGATATTATTATACATGGTTTTGTTTCTTGATAAATCAAGAAAAGGAGATTTGAGTATGTTATTTTTTTTAAAGTAAAGACATACGATAAACTGATCAGTAACTGGTGAGTTGAGGAGAGAAGGTGGGAGGTAAGGACAAGGACTGGACAGGAGCTGAAATTTAAAGGTTTTCAAGGATATACCAGGCAAATGCAAACTGGAAGAAACCAGGATCCATGGTGTGAATATCAGAAAAGGGTGAGTTGAAACCAAAAATTATTCAGTGAGAAAAAGCATCACCCATAAAGCCAGAGGATATAAAACACAATGAGAATATGTGTTATGACACTTTATGTTCCAGAAAACATAGCATCAAAATATAGGAAGCAAAGACTATTGAGCCTGGTCAGTGCGGCTCAGTTGGTTGGGCATCACCCCATGCCCTGAAAGGTTGCCGGTTCAATGCCCAGGCAGGGCACATGCCCCGGGTTGCAGGCTTGATCCCCAGTACAGGGTGTGCAGGAGGCACCAATCAATGTTTATCTCTCACATTGATATTTCTCTCCCTCTCTCTCCCTCTCCCTTCCTCTCTCTCAAAAATCAATTGAAAAATCTTTTTAAAAGTTTTTTTTTTAAGTATTGTTAAATACAATGTGAAACCAGTGGCAATACAAGAGTAGAAAACTTTAATTCCTCTCTCTTGGTTCTTGACAATTACATCTAACCACTATGCTGTACACCTGAAACTAAGAAAAAATAATATTGAATGTAAACTATAATTGAAAAATAAAACTTTAAAAAATAATATAAAAAATAAAAAGTTCAAAGTAAAAAATAATTAAGGATATATATAAATCACTCAAATAATATCCTTAATAGTAAAATTAATCAACTATGAGTGTATATGATATATCAAACTCTGTACACAGAGAATAGGTAGGTAGGTAGGTAGGTAGGTAGGTAGGTAGGTAGGTAGGTAGGTAGGCAGGTAGGTAGGTAGACAGACAGATACTTAGATCCATAGATAGATGGACAGAAAGATACATAGATACATGTACACAGACAGACAGAAGCAATGACATCCCAGTAGTACATGCAGAGTGAGTGTCCATATCTCAGTTTTAAATATCAGTCTCTACTGAAATGAACCAGAGCTAATCACAGAAATGACTGATTCCAAGGCTGAGGCAGGGAGAATTCAAGATGAGCAGATGAACCTAGAATATCTCATTGTGCCAGAAAGTAAGGAAATAATTAATGAATGATGGACACGTGTCAAAAGGACACTGGGCTCCCTACTGGCCAAATCTGGGACAATCTGACATCAAAATAAATAATGATTGAAAGGATTATAAAATAGGAATCCACGCACTCCTGCTGATACAAATAAATGTGACAACGGGAAAGGCTTTCCTTATAATACAAAGCCAACTAATAAGTGTAGAGAGAATAATGGAAATAGAAAATCCCCATTGAGCAACTGCCACAGAGGTAGTTGATTCTGCAGGAGTCATCCGTTGGAGGAGGTTTGACAAGGAACAGAATATTGACATAAACTCAGAAAGAATCCCCACAACATACCGATCAGTTACTAAACAGGAGTGGTGAGCCTCAGGTGAAGAAATGAACAGGCACCAACGTAACCAGGTACCAAGGTTAACATCTCCAGGACACGTGGGTTGCTGCCACGTGCCTCCTGACACAGGGCGCTGAGGGCGCAGCACACAGCATCACAGCTGTATATCCGTGGTCTTCCTGCCTGGAGAGCGTGACCTGAGTCTGGAACTGAGGACACACCAAGTGGATCTGGGTTGAGGGTCACCGTAGAGAATAGAAGGCCCATACCTTCCGAACTGCTGAGACTCAAAGACAGGGACAACGAAGGGACTATTCCAGATTGGAAGAAACTGAAGGCGCCTTCGAATTAAATGCAATACCTATGCTTGGAGAAGGTTCTGAACCAGAAGGGGAAAGGCTGTGCTGGGACAGTTGATTTGCATGGGGATTGGTACCAAGCTGGAGTCTTGGAGGGTTGCATGGAGGAGATGTAGCAGAATGAACGTAGTTTGGGAAACACACACTGCAATGTTCAGGGATGATGGGATAGTCTGTCTGCAGCTTGCCCTCCAAAGATTCAGACGAAGAATTGTGGAGAGAGAGTGCGCACGTACACAAATTGTGATAACATGTTGACAATTTGGGACTCTGGGTGAGGAGTATATGAGAGTTCTTTGTATTGTTCTAGCAACTTTTTCATGAGCTTGAAATTGGAAAGTATATTATTTTTCAAATTATTTTTTAAATGTTAGTGAGAGGACAGAAAAACAGATTCTCGAGTGACAGGTAATTTGGTACAACCTATAGAAAGGGCAATTTGGCAATATCTACCCAAATGAGCCCCTCTCTGAGTCTAAAAAATGCATGAAGTATGCAAAGATACATGTGTTATAAGGTTATTCAGTGCACCACAGATTTAAACTTGAAAAGTTGAAAATAGCCTAAGTCCAAGGACCCATTTGTGGTTATTTAAAAAATTAATCATGTCCACACAACTTAATTCTTAGCTACTCTGAAACAATGAAGTATTATCCAAAGGACAAATATAGAAAGGTGTTTATGTTATCATTTTGAAAAAAATATTATTCATTCATTCATTTGGTTATGAGTTCAGCAAACATTTATTGAATCCTACTCTGTACAAATTATTGGGCAATGTATTAGATTCATAAAGATTATGTACCTGGCCGGGGTGGCTCAGTGGTTGAGCATCGACCCATGCACCAAGAGGTCGCCAGTTTGAGTCCCAGTCAGGGCACATGCCCAGGTTGTGGGCCCGATCCCCAGTGGGGGGCAGGCAGGAGGCGGCCAATCGATGTTCTCTCTCATCAATGTTTCTATCTCTTTCTCCCTCTCCCTTCCTCTCTCTCTAAAATCAACAAAGAAAAAAATAAAACAAAAAGGTACTGCATTTCCCCCTTCAAACCTCAAATCCCAGCTGAGGAAACAGACATTTAGACAAATAGTATTTGTGACGTATTAGGTGAAAAGCACCAATTGTAGGACCGTTTTCATAGGATGCCTTTTGGAAAAAATGAATTGTACGAGTGGTGATGCGTGTAGGCACATGTACGGTGACGAAAAGCGTGTGTGACATGTTCCACGCCGTTATCAGCGGTTCTCCCTGGGGAATGCGTTAAACGGGGGAAAGTTCACTTTCTGTGGCGTTTTGAAATGTTTACAATGAGCATGTATTGCATGTCTAATCTGGGGTGGCGCGGGTGCGCAATAAAAAGATCTGTGGCTCAGAAGGAATAAGCAACGTCCTGGTACCTGAACACAACCACGAGGGAAAGATTGGTTTCTGTCTCCGAAACGGAGAAGCAGCTCCCCCGAGGGAGAGAGTGACCTAAATCATTATTAATTGCAGTGGTGGGCCTGAGCGCTTTGCCATGTCTGCAGTTTTGAAAAGTAAACAAACATCTTGTTCTCCAGATAATCCTGAACTGTTTATATTTGGTCTTCCTGAGAAAGGACGTTCGGTGACTCACAGGGCCACGCGGGGAAGGGGCAGGCCCGCCCCGCGCTCAGGTTTGCTGGCTGCTGAGGCCTGTTCCCCACTGTCCCCGTTTTGGCCACAGAGGGTACATTCCTCAGCAGCCCCTCTCGACTCTGCAAAGTCCTGGGGCCCAAGCTCTTCCCTGCTTGCATGGAACTCCATCAGTGACAGGGACTCTTAGCAGAGGGGGTTGGTAAACTTAGATATGAAAAAATAAATAAATTACATCTTTCTCTTCACTGGCTTCTAACTGAAATTTAGCATTTCCTTCCCTTGCGAAGGCCGACAGCAAACCACAGTATTTGCAGTGCCCGTGACTTTGTCGCCAAGAGAAATCACAGATATTTTCATGTCACATTACTGTCACTGCAGCTATCTCGAAAGACCCTTTACTGCTTCAAAATTATGATACTAATTAGACCTGTTCCTCGCTCCTGTTATTTAGCATGTTAATAAAGAACCACACTTATTACTGTATCAAAAATGTTTAATATTTTGATGACTGCGTTTCAGTATAATTGGAACCCTTTGTAATAGAATGTATTTTGTTTTATGCATTTAAAAGCTTTGCTCAGACAAGAGGTCCATGGCTCAGAAAGGTTAGGGTTTTTGGACCTGGATGGTAAGAGGTTGAAGGTCCCAGGAGATCTTGGATGGAATGTTTGTGTGCCCCCCACCCTAATTCATATGTTGAAGCCTAATATTCAATGTGATGGTGTTTGGAGGTGGGGCCTTTGAGGGGTAACAAGGCTTGGATGAGGTCATGGGGGTGGAGCCCCTATGATGAGATTAGTGCCCTTTTAAGGAGGGGAAGAGCTCAGAGATCTCACCAGACATCAGATCTGCCTGCTTCGTCTTCATTTTCGACCTGCCAGCCTCCAGAACTGTAAGAAATACATGTTTACCGTTTAAGACTTTCCCTGCCCTGGTGGAATGTCACTCAAATGGGGGCAACAGACAATGAACAAATAAGTTATATACAGAGGTAGTGATGAGGGCCGTGGAGAAAAACAAGGAAGGGCAGAGGAACCAGAACTGGAAGGGTGAAGAGGGGGATGCACTTTGAAATCGGTCATCAGGGGAGGTCTTTGCGCAAAGACCTGAAGTCAGTGAGGAAACAAGCCATATGGATATCCAGTGTGGGGAAGAGTGTGCCAGGCCAAGGGAACAGCAAGTGCAAAGGCCCAGAAGCTTGAGAACATGCAGCAGTTGATTACTGCACAGAGGCTGAAGTTGCTGGAGTGTATTAGTTTCCAGCGGCTGCTGTAACAAATTGTCACAAACTTGGTAGCTTAAAGTAACAGACGTTCATTCTCTCACAGTTCTGAAGACTAGAAATCTGAAATCAAGTTGTAGTGGGGCTGTGCTCCCCCAGGGTCTCCGGAGAACATGCTCCTTGCCTGTCTCAGCTTCTGGAGGTTTAGAGGCAGCCGACGTTCCCTGACTTGTCCCTGGCCACTGCGATCCCGCCCTCCACAGTCACAATGCTGTCCCTTATAGAAGGGACAAACTTCCCTCTGCCCTTCTCTAAGAACAGCTACGACTGTACTAAGGGTCCACCTGGATAATCCAGGATAATCGTCCCATCTCAAAATCCTTAACTTAATCACATCGGCAAAGACCATCTTTCCAAATTAGGAAACATTAATTGGTTCCAGGAATTAGGACTTGATACCTTGGGAGAGGGGCATTATTCAGCCAGCTATGGGGGTAAAGGCACATTGCCCAGACCTGGAGAATTACAGCAGCCGGGCTCCTTCCACACAGCACTGATGGCCTCCATGTTGCTACACCAATGGCTGATGCTCCGTCTTCCTCTCACTTGACCCGTAGCAGCTCAATTCTCCTGGTTGTCCTATCCTGCTGGCCCCTCCTCCTCTGCTGACCCTCTTCTCCCCAGGGCCCTGAGACTCAGCCCTTGCTGCCCATCCAGGCTGTGGCTTTATATCCCTTTATGCCAGTGACTCCAGCCCAGACCTCACTCCCCTACTCAAACTCCATGAACCCAGCTCATTCTCAACGTCTCCACTTAGATGTCCAGAGGGCCTTTCAACCCCCACAGGTCCAAAACTGGACTCCTGGTCTTGCCCCCAAACCCGCTCCACCCACAGCCTTACTCATCTCAGTTGCGGGCAACTCCACACTTCAGAGGCTCAGGCCCCAAACCCGGGAGTCCACCTGGACTCCGCCTTTCCTCTCCCAGCCCACATCCTATCCCTCAGGAAGCCCTGTTGGCTTGACCATCCACGCACAACCCAAGTGGAACCACTCCCTCACCGGCTCTGCTCCCACCCACCCCCGGCCCCATCTTCTCTCACCTGGATTTGGCAGCAGCTTCCTCACTGGTCTCCCTGCCTCCCCACTTGAGTGAGCCTTTCAGAAGGTAAATCAGAGTACATCACTCCTCTGTCCATTTCACTCAGAGTAAAAGCCGAGTCTGACAAAATGTCCTGCATGTTATCCCCCTCTCTGCTGTTCCTCTGACCTCATCTCCTAATGTCTTTGTCCTCTCCTTACTCCTCTCCACTCACACTCTTTGCCATTCCTTGGATATGCAAGGCTGATCTCTTCCTCAGGGCCTTTGCACTGGCTGTTCCCCTTGCTAGAATGCTCTTCCCTGCAATATCCCCATGACTGGTTCCCTTGATCCTTTAATGTCCTTGCTCAAGTGTCAGCTTCTTCAAAGGCATACTCTGCCTGCCTATTTAAACATTGCACCCACCCTCCCTCCCCAGGTTCCCAATTCCTCCTACCCAGCTCTAGTTTTTCTACAACACTCACCATCCTCTAACACATATCGTTTGCTTATTTTTGTTTATTGTTTAGTCTGTCTCCCTGAAGTAGACTGTAGAAATTTTTGTCTATTTTGTTTACTGCTTCTCCTTTGAGCCTAGAACACTATGTGGCATATAGTATGTGCTCACTAAATGTTTGTTAAATTAATGAGTGATTGAATCATGGGGCATGGGGTCAAGGGAGGGACAGGAGTTCAGAGTAACTTCCAGGAGTCTAATTCCAGGCTCTGAGAGCCCTCTGTTTGTCCCCATGAAGGGGACAGAGCAGGGGCAGGTCAGGGGGCTCAGGTTTGGGTGTACCGTGTTTGAGGTACCCCAGGACCAATAGGGAAGACTTCCTGGAGCAGTTGGCTCTCTGGGTCAGGAGCCTGGTGAGAGATCTGGCTGAGCAGAGGTGCCTGGCCTGCATGACAAACTAAAACCCCTACCCCAGGGTTGGATACAAATCTCCGCTCCTCCCATTCCTCACTATGGGACTTTGGGTAGCTTCTCTCATCTTGCTGAGCCTCAGTTTTCTCATCTATAAATGGAGATGGTCGCTGCACAAGCTCCCCATTGGGGTCATTGAGAAGGTTAAATGAGATGATACTCAGAGCTTGAGTGTGTGGCAGATGCCAGGTGGCAGGGCTGGCAGCTGGGCCCCAGGAAGCCATCCCAGGAATCCATATATAGACTTGCAATCCCTCTCTCAAGGGGCCCACCACTCCAGCTGTGTTCATCCCGGAGCCCGTGTGATAGTTAAAGTAGACACTGGTGGCCGAGGCTTTCAGCAGCATTGAGCCTGAGCTAATGGGCCTCTGACCCACTTTTCCAGCAGACTCATTACCTCCTAGTTAGCCCTGAAGACACAGAGGCCCGTGGGCAGAGACGCCTTCACAGATGGGAGGGGCTGGGACCTGGGTCAGCCGCCCACGGTCGGTGAACTCTGGCCTCAGCAGGTAAAGGTAGAACCTGGAACAGGCAGAATGAACGTACTGACCCCAGGACTGTGTCCACCAGGGAGACAGTCTCCATGTTTACGCTGCAAAGAGGCAGGTCTCGAGTGATGGGTCTGGAGGAAGAAGACATATTTTGGAAGCTGATTACTCTTTTATGTGTTCATATAATAATCCTCCCAACAGGCTGCAGGGCACAAATGAGGAAACTGAGGCTCAGAGAAGTGAAGTCATCTCTCACTCCCACAACCGTTCTTCTCAGATACCATTGTCCACCCAGTGGCTACACTGACTAAAGAGTGGGGGAGTGGTCCGGACCTCTGTCCTCACCCTTCACAGCTACCCCACCCTCATCACCAGCTTGGATGGGGTCCATCCATTAGATTCTTCTCTGCTGTCAACTCTCCATCCCTGCCTGCCCCAACCCACCAAAACCCTCTTCTGCGCTTCCCATTCATTCTTCCCAAAGCCACTAGAGGGAGCTTTTCAAATCGTAAATAGGATTTGGCATCCCTTCGCTTAAAACCCTTTGTTGGTACTTGTTGCTCTCAGGGTAAAAGACCAAATGCCCTAAAAAGGTCCCCAAGTTCTACCTGCGCTGGTCCCAGCTGATCTCACCAGCCTCATCTCTCACCACTCTCCTCCTTGATCCAGCCCCCCCTAGTTTTATTCAGCTCCCCAAATGCATCACCGTCCTATCCACCATAGGGCTTTTGTACATGCCGCTCCTTCAGCCTGGGATGCTTGTCCCTCCCACTGTTGCCTAGCTACCACTGACTCATCTTTCATAGCTCAGCTCAAAGTCATTTCCTCTGGAAAGCCTCCCTTGACTGATATAACAATATGATGATGATGATAAAATGATGATGATGATCTTTAAAAAGTAACATTTGGTGCTCATACCATATGCTCAGAACATCCTAAGCACTTTGCATGTACTGATTCATTTAAACCTCACAACAAAACTACGAGGCAGGTACCTTAATCCATGTTACAGATGAAGAAACTGAAGCACAAAAAGGTTAATCATGGTCACACAGAAGTTTAGCCCCAGAGCCCTCACTCTCTGGACCAAATCCCGGGTTATACACACTCCGTACCATGCTCCTCTACTTCGCAGCATCAATCATCACCATCACCATAGCTACCCTTTATTGGGCACTTAGTACATTCCAGGCACCGCGATAAGCATCTTACGAGCATTATCACTGTTGTAATTTTACATTTGTTTGCAGGATTTAGGCTGTGTGACAGTTCGGGTTGTTCACGTTCTTACTCATCCCGTTTCATTTGTATCCACAACAGAATATTGGTTAAAGACAGGAAGCCCGAGAACAGTGACTCTGAAATACAGGTTAATGAGCATCGCGGCAATGATGCTAATTCACTAGCTGCGCCTCATGGTAACATTCACTGGTGTCATCTTATCACAGTCCTGACAAAGCACACCCATATGCTTCCAGCAGCTCAGAAACCAATTATAAAGAGAAGAAATTCAGGGGTGAGGATAGCCCGTTTGACTTTTCACTCATTGCGGGGGGTGGGGGGCACAGTGTGATCCTTGGCTGGGTCTCACCAACATCAGCCCGGAGCCCTTTCTCCTATTTAGTCATTTTGAAATGAAACCTCAAAATTAACTAATAAGCCAGTGGCTTTTATTTTAGCCACAAAATGCAAAAATCCCCAACATCAGGCCATGAAAGCAGTTTTTCTTTTTCAATGATGAGCACATGATTAAATGTCAATCTACATTTTAATAGGCGTTTGTTCCCCAGTTCCAACGTGACACGTCATCTGAAGATGTATTTGTCAGCAAACTGTGCAGTGTGTTACATAATTAATTCAAAATAAATTAATTGTGTGCGTCTCTTTTTAAAGGAGCAAGATACAAATTGTCTCTTCTACATAACAATTGTATTAAACATGAATGCAATCTTTAATAGCTGGCTGATCTAAATAATTAACTACTCTTTACCATATACCCTATAAAAGAAATGAAATAGATTATAAATCTTCTGAGCGTTGGAGAGATTATTTCTACCATGAATGGGGAATGCTGAGGGGCACTGTCGAGGCTCAGGGTTGGGGAGGTGGAGGAGGAAGAACTCTACAGAGGAAAGGTGACCGGCCACATCATACAGCTGGTCACTCAGGGCAGAACTGAGGTCACAAATAAGCCAGGTCTCCTGCCTCCCAGCCTGGATGGGGTTTAATCCTCAATCTTAAAACATTTCCTCCCCAAAACCTCTCCACCAGAGGGTCTCTCCCACCTACTGTCCCCTGGCCACTACCCTCCACTCTGTCATCTCTCACATTCCTGCTGGCTACTTTGGTTCCCTCACCTCCTCTGGGAAGGCTTCCGGCTGCCCACCACCAGAGCTTGTCCAGTCCTCAGCGTCTGCTGAGCCAGTTATTTAAGGTGTCCTGCTGGGCCTCTCCTGTCCCCCCCACACTGCGCTGTGACCTCCAGAGCGTCTGCACCTCAGCCTCCCTGAGCCCTCCTTGTCCAGCCTGTGCTCTGGCAGGACTGGGCTCTCTCCTAACCGGGAGTCACTCACATCCTGAGGGACAAGGTCCCTGGGTTCAGCCAGGCCCCAGGGGTGCACGGAGGCCTTGTTTAGGGCGATACATGCTGGAGAGAACTTGGGCGAATCACTTCACGCTTGGGGACCTCAGTGTTCTCACCCATCAAACGGGAGAAAATCCCCTCCCGGGCCCAGAGGGGTCTTCAAACACCCAGAGTCAGCCTGGTGGTGGGTGTCCTCTCCTCCACCAAGAATATCCGGGTCTGCCCTTGGCTCGTGCCTTCACCACCCCATCCCCAGACCCAGCCGCCAGCTCCTCTCACCTCCAGCGCAGTCTGGGCCAGAGGGACCTTGTTCAGCGTCGTCCGTTTGTGCCGTTCTCCTGCTCTGACCCCTCCTGTGGCCCCAATTCTTCACCCAGGGCAAAATGCGCTGGTGCGTGCGCATCCATCCTGCCGAGCTGTCCCATCAGGTGGCCCCGCCCTCTCCCTGCCCCCGCAGCCCCCCCCCAACCTGGCAGGAGTGTGAGTCTCTTAGTCCCACAAGCGTGTGGCACTTCCGCTCACCTCTCAGCCGTCGCATGCCTAGCACTCTTGCTTACCATCTTCCCACAGCCGGGCCCTCCCTGGCCTTCCCCATTCCTCTGCCTAGCCCTCGACTCCTTAGTTCTCAGCCTAAACTCTCCGTCCCTCAGAGAGGCCTCGATCGCCTGACCACCCCGTCCGGGGTACCCTGACTGCTCGAGGCCCTGAACCTTCGTCGCCGACCACAGTGGTAATGAATTCATGCGCTTGCTGACTTATTGTCTGTTTCACCCACAATGGGTGTCCGGCTCACTGCTGTTTCCCAGTGTCTGAAACAATGCCTGGTACATAGTAGGTGCTCGGCAAACATTGGATGAATGAATAAATGAACAAACAGGCGTGATGGTGCGTGGTAGCCCATAAGGGCCTCAACGGTTGTGAGGGGAGGTTGTCTGTAAATAACAGGAGACTTACAAATAAGTCTTCAGCGTGAGGAAGGGGCTCTGTAGCTTGACTGCTGTCCAAGCTCAGACCCCAACTCTGCAGACCCCTCCATATCTCCACCATGGTTCACCCCCAGGATGAACACACACCACTCCCCTCAGCCAAGCTAGTCAAGGACCAGTCAAACCACAAGCGTTTTAAAAACAGTATGGGGTAGCCCAGTGGTGTGGTTCAGCGTTGAGCGTGGACCCATGCACCAGGAGGTCGCCAGTTCGATTCCTGGTCAGGGCCCAGGCCCAGGTTGTGGGCCCGATCCCCAGTGTGGGGCGTGCAGGAGGCGGCCAATCGATGTTCTCGCTCATCGATGTTTCTGTCTCTCTCTCTCCCTTCTCTCGCTCCACAATAAAAAAAAAAAAAAAAACAAAATTAAAAACAAAACAGCATGGGGTAAATCACCAGCCTGACCTCAACCTGTGGGCATGCGATTCTGTGACACAGATTCACCACCCCCTCAAATGCCACTGTGCCGAAGAGATCAGAAGAGAGATCGCCCTGCGGTCTCAGCCTCTGTGGCCTCAATTTGTAAAAGAGAGAGAATTTCCCAGAATACATGAAAAGAGCCCTGAATGCTGCCTGGTGTGTGGCAGCCCTCAGGACCCCCGTTCGTTTCTCTCCATCCCACCCCTTCCTACTTCCTTCGGCAGTCCTCAAATCAGGAAAATTCTGGAATACAGACAGTGTCTCTCGGTATTCAGAACAAATTACCAAGTTTCTGTGGGTGTCTGTCTACCCCTCGGGGCCATCAAGCTTCTTAATTAATTATGATCTGGAAGGGTTTGATGTTCCAAGAATAAAAAGGCATGAGGGAGCCCAAGCTATTTTAAGGAACATTAATTATTTAATGGACATTATTCGTAGAAAATTGGGACTAACTGTTAAATATAATTTTAAGGTTGAGAGCATTATGGTTATTTTAACCCTAAATCCCATTCTGTCTGGCCCATTAGCAAGATGTTGTAAGTCTATCAGAAGAAATAGAAAGTTCTTGTCTGAGCTCTGTCATGATCTTGCTGTGTGACCTCAGATAGGTCACTGCCCCTCTCTGGGCCTCAGTCTCATTATCTGTTAGAGTCTATACTAGATGGTCTCCCAGATGCCCAAGCTCTGACACCCTCTGGAATCAGAAGTGAATACCACTGGAACCAGGATCATCTCAGGGTACTTAGAAATTCCCCGCCCTGAGCCCCACTTTTAAGGTTCTCATTCACTGGGTCTGGGGTATGTCCCAGACATGTTAACAAAGCTCAGAGTGAGCCTATCTCCAGGGGTCTGTGGGCCACACTTCAAAGAGAGCTGCAGTAACTCTGGGACACCAGGAAGGACCCTTTAGAAGACATTTGGACATGAAAGATATTCATGCCGATGAGCTGCCTACATGCTGAACGGGCATGTTAAACGGTATCTAATGAATTTGCCCAGCCCTTGGTTTTCCTCTTCATCACAGTTCATGTGGTTAATTCTGGGGTTAAAAACATAAAATTTTTCTCTTGTAATTAGCTCCTAATCGGTTCACTACAGTGAATCCCCAAGGACAAGTCATAATTCTTGTCCATGGGAACTGAAGATGTAACACACACAGCTCAGCTCTCTGCAGAGAATTTACATATATGGATGTCCTGAACACACAGGTGAGAAGCTTGAATTTGAAACCCTGGGAAGTCATCCATCCATCCATCCACCCCTCCATCTATTCATTCATACATACATACATACATACATACATACAACACATGTTTATTGAGGACCTACTATGTGCCAAGTCCTGGGGATACAGGTGTTAAACAAGACCTCTTGGTCTCTACCAGGGATGCAGACATGAAACAAGTAAACAAACTAAATAATTACAAATTATGGAAATGCTACGGAAGATTCAAATAGGTCTCTGAAATAGAGAATGGCAGGATGAGGGAGAAAGAAACTTACCTTGAATGAGTAATCAAGGGAGACTTCCCTGAGGAGGTGACATTAAAGCTGAGACCTGAAGGATGAAAAGGCACATAAGAAAAATCTTTCAGACAGAACAGTACATCAAAGACTGTGGACACGAACTTCTTAGGAACTTGAAACACTCCTTAGTCCAACTCTCCCTTCCAGTGGTCAAATGAGCTTCTAGCTTCTGCTCATACACGTTAGGTGACAGGGAACTCACTGCCTATAGAAACTGCCCACCCCATTGTTGAGGATGTTGGTAGGTCAGAGTTCTTTCTCATATGAAACCTGTAATGTTCACTAACTGGTCAAGGCATGACCTTAAGACCACCCAAGTTACTCCCAGCTGGTCCACAAGATGCCTTTGGACAGCTGAAAACGATAATGCCCCCAGGGAAGTCCCTCTTTGCCTGATGTACCACCCTAGCTCCTTGACTCCTGCCCCACTGGCATCCTAGCTGTTTTCCATGACATCTGTCCCAATGACCCATATTTGGCTTATCCTGTGAACACAGAGCTGATGAGGTCTGACCAGGCTTGCAGCAACGGGACTCCCATCGCCCTTATTCTGGATGTTACACCTCGATCACTGAAGCTTAGGGCCTCCCAATCCTTTCTTCTCCCTTCACACTGACAAAGCAGTGATCATTACCCAGAAGAGTGTCTGGCTCCTGTTTCTTTTTAACCCTTCAAGCTCATTTACCCTTGTCTATTCACAGCTCAGCTGACCCTGTGATCCCTGCTTGGCCCGAAATTTTTAAGTCTGACAGTTCCCTCACTCCTGAGGCAGGATGCTCTTGTAAAAACCTAAGGATGGCAGATGTCATGTCTATGTTTCTCTTCTCCATGTCCCTGGCACCTGGACGGTACCTGGAACATAGCAGTTTCTCAATACGTATCAGATGAATGGCTGGCAGATGAGCGAATGAGCCGCCAGCCAGCCTGGGCTCTGGTCCTGACCACTTCTTACCATCAAGGGAAATCTTCTCAGCCCCTTCGAGCCTCAGTTTCTCCACTTACAAATGGGTCTCCTAGTTCTGTTTATAAATAGCAGTGTGGTGGACAGAACTGGTGACAAAGCCTGCCACACTGGGGAGAGTCTGTCTCCTGGAACCTGGGCCTGGCCTCTGTGGGCCACTCCTAGCCAGACATGAAGGCATCTTGTGGGTGCTGAGCAGGGATCTCTGGATCCTGGGGCCCGTGGGTTTGGTGTCCAGGAGAACAGTAGCTAACATTTACTAAACACTCACCATGTGTTAGGCACATGGGTTTACTCATTGCATCCTCACAACAGCCAATGAGATGGGCATAGCTCATCACCCCGTTTTACAGGTGGTGAAACTGAGGCACACAGGCATTATTCAGCAGACAGTAAGCACTAACAGCTTTAGGTTCCAAGTGTTCAAACTCTTGATTACCATGCCCTGGGGCCTGATGGTGGGTCTTCCTCCCTAAGAGCTAAGGCAGCAGGTGTGAAAGGCCCCTGGCCTGCAGGGCTTGCGGGAGGTGACTGTACCACCAACCTCACCAGGCTTGGGCACAGATGGGAAGAAAATGGCCTGTGGTGGGGCTGGAAAGTGCTCTTTGGGACAGATGGTGCCTTGTGCTTCGGATATTTTATATAATGATCAAATGCTTTCTGTGCACCTATAGATGATACGAGTGTTATCTCACCCATCCTCATAGCAGGCATATGAGAGATGCATCTCTGCCCCCATTTTACTGAAAAAGCTGAGGCTCCAAGAGCCAGAGGTTCCTGTGCTTGTTGCATCCTTCTATCGCCTGCACCCAGAACATGCAGCCTTGGTTGGCCTAGGGCACCTTCCCCAGCCTCTGTCAGAGGCCTGGAGGGGAGGGTTTGTGGAGAGAATGCGGTGAAGGCCAGACACAGTGGGGAAGAGAAGTAGGGGGCAGCCAGGCAGGTGTGGTGTTAGACAGGTGTGGACTCCTCGGCCCTCAGCCAGGTGAGACCCCAGGCCGGTGACTCAGCTTTCCTGAGCCTCAGGGATCTTCATGTGCAAAGCTGAGGAAACACTAACAACTTACAGTCAGACAGACGATGTGAGAAAATGTGGCCGAGTCCCAGGAAGGCAACAGGAACTCAGTAACTTCAGGGAGCTAGGGGGAGGTGAAGGACAGGTATTGGGTGGGGTAAGAGGGACAAGAACACACAGGAAGCATCCACCACTGTAGAAGTGACACGGGGGTGGAGGGGGCGCTGGGCCTGTTCTGTTCGCTCTCCTTGGTGCACCCCCCTTAGAGCTGACTCCCCCTCCTCCCTCCTTCCACCGCTACACCTCATCCATGCCAATGATCAGAAATATCCCGGTCACACCATCTGTGCTGGGACCCTCACACTACAGCAGTAGCTCCACTGTGTTAGAATTACTCCCGGGCTGGCAACCCCACTGGACTGAACCCCCTATTTTAGGACCCTCCACCTAACCCAGGTGCTCAATAACTACGTCGAATGAATAAAATAAAAAACGAAACACGTCCTCAAAAAATGAAACATGAAATGACCATTTGATCCAGCAGTTCCACGTCTAGGTATATAACCCAAGGAACTGAAAACGAGCCCTCGAAGAGATATTTGGACCCCCACGTTTATGGCAGCGCTATTCACAATGGCCGAGAGCAACCCCGTGTCCATCAGAAGATGAATGGATAACTAAAATACAGTCTGTACATACATGAGAATATTACTCAGCCTTAAAAAAGAAGGGACTTCTGACACATGCTACAACATGTATGAACCTTGAGAACCTGATGCTGGGTGAAACAAGCCAGACCGACACGGAAGACGAATACTATATGCTTTCACTTACGGGAGGTTCCTAGAGCGGTCAAAGTCACGGAGACAGAAAGTAGAAGGGTGGTTGCCAGGGGCTGGGGGAGGGGGAGTTGTTGTTTACCAGGTACAGAGTTTCAGTTTTGCAAGATGAAGAGAGTTCTGGAGATGGATGGTGGCGATGGCTGCACAATGTGAACGAAGTTAGCGCTACTGAGCTGCACGTGGGAAGTTTTGCTCCGTGTAATTTATCACAATTTTTTAAAAACTGAAGCGTGACTCTACCTAGAGGGCTATTTGACCTAGAGTGTCTACAATCATCTGAAAATAAATAGCCACAGTTTCCAAAGCCAGATGTGCCTTTGATTCATAATCAGAATGAGAGGAGGGTTCGTTAGCTATCTAATGATTGATTTTAAAATTCTTATCGAAAGACCTGATATGTATATTAAGAATCAGCTTGCCCTGCAATTAACTAAAAACCATTCGTGACAGGAATTCATACATAATTGCTATCAGTGGAGTCAACTTGTAAGAATATTCCAAGCATTTAATTGACTTTTATAAGAATAGCTACAGCAAGCTAATTAAATATCAAGTTAGGGAATGTGTTAATTGATATTTAATAAGGATGTCAATTGATGTCTAACTAGCCAATATGTCTCTTAAAATATGTCAATTAGATGCCTAAAGATCCTTTTCAGGGGGATTAAGAATTGAACACATTGAGAATGTAATTGTTAATTTTTTTTGAAAAATTACAAAATGTAACCCTTCCTGCTGGCTTTGCCTGGATTATAGAGCCATTGAGAAGCTGCTTTGCCTGGTCTCCAGGCTGCCTTTATACACAGATTCACAGCGTGGAGCAGGCTTCTATTGGGCTCACATCCAGCATCTGTATAAAATTGGGGCCCAGGGAGGGTGAGTGAACCCCAAATTCTCTATCAAGTCAGAGATGAGCTTTGCCTCCGCTCAGCATGGCTGATTTTACATGGTCAGGTAGTAAGGCCCATGTACAGTGTCCACACTGCCCAACCACCCCTGCCCTGGCCTGAGACTCCCGTCCTTCCTGGACTCCACCGCTGCTGAAACCCACATGGCCCAGGACCTCTCCTTCCTGTCTGCTCCCTGGTCATGGTAAGAAATTTAATCAGGACAGCCCCATGTAATTCGAAACCAGTGGGAGCAGCTCTTCTCCTCCTAAATATGCCCACTAAACAATACCAATGATAACACTAGCTTTGTCCATTCTTCCATTCACCCAACACTTACTGTGTGCCAACTGTGTGCCAGGCAGTCTGCCAGGAGCTGGGCATCCAGGCATGGATCCTGCCCGCATGGGGCTCACAGTTCAGTGGGGAAGGATTACGATAAGGGATTCCAAGGTCACTAGGATCACGTTCATGAGAAGTTGGGTGTGTGAGGGAAGCCCATGAGGGCCTGACCTGGTCTGGGTGGTCAGGAAGCGTGTCCAGCTAAGTGACGTGGAGCTGAGATTGAATGAGTCAGTGGTGGCCAGTTGAGGAGATGGGGAGAAGGAGGAAGGAACATGGTGGCCAGTTGAGGGGATGGGGAGAAGGAGGAAGGAGCATTCCAGGCCCTGAGATGAGGTGACACATGCAGTATGTTTGAGGTAAAAACGTGCAGGCCTTGAAGGCCACCTGTAAGATCTGAATTTTGGACCAGTTATCTACAGCTGCATAACAAACCACCCCAGCCACTGCCGTTTCATTATATTCATGCTTTCTGTGCGTAGGAAATTCAAACAGGGAACAATGTGACGGCTTTTCTCTGTTCCTCGGTGTCTGGAGCCTCACCTGGGAAGACATGAGTGGCTGCAGGTGACTCAATGCCTCAACTGAGGCGTTGGGGCGGGGGGAGGGGGTCAAAAAGGCTGGGCTCAGCTGTGACTGTCAATTAAAACCCCAACATGTGGACTCCCCTGGCTTGGGCTTCCTCCCAGCATGGTGGCTTCACAGTGATCAAAAGAGCTAGCCCTGGCCGGTTTGGCTCAGTGGTTAGAGCGTCGGCCTGCGGTCCAGAGAGACCCGGGTTCGGTTCCCACTAAGGGCACGTACCTCAGATGCAGTTTGTCCCTGGCCCTGGTTGGGCCGTGCGGGAGGCAGCCACTCGATGTGTCCCTTTCACATCGATGTTTCTGTCTCTCTTCCTCTCTCTCTCTCCCACTCTATCTGAACAAAAGATGGAAAAATGTGTTCAGGTGAGGATTTAAAAAAAAAAAAAATCTCACAAGGGGACACAGGGTTCCAAGGCTAATGTTCCACCCACAAGACAGAAGCGGCATGGCCTTCCACATCACAAAGCATCATTTCTGCCACGCAGTTAGTTGAGACAGTCACCACCTAGATTCTAGGAAGAGAATGTAGTTTGCAGCCATGTTTTAAAACCACCACAGACCTTTATTATGAGAGCAGTAGAAGCCTGTGAAAAGATGTAAGTGGGGGAATAGTATGATCTGATCTGTATTTTAAGGTCATTCTAACTAGAGTAGAGAAGAGATAGTCAGGGGGCAGAGTGGAGGCAGAGAGACTGGTAATGAAGCAAGCCATAACAGTGGATGGATGACGGCAATGACAGTGGAGATAGAGAGAAGCTGGCAGACTCTAGAGACTTCTAAGGATGTAGGATCAGCAGAACTCAGAGATGGATTAGTTGTGGGGGATTAGACAGAAGAACTGTCAAGGATGATCCCTACTTCCTGACTAGCCTATTGAGGCATGAGGAGGAAGTAGCACCATTTCTTGTGATGGGAAACATTGGAATGAGGCAGAGTAGGGGTGGGTGTTGGTAGATAGGAAAGACACATTTTGGTAAGGAAGAGTCATGTTTAGTTTTGAGTGAGTTGAGTCTGACATGTCTTAGCATCCAGGAAGAGCTATGGTCTTCCATGAGAAATGCAGGTCTAGAGCTCAGAAGAGAGGTGTGAGCTGGAGATAGATGGGACTTGAAGCCATGGGCATGGTGAACGGTGTCACCTAGGACCACGCCTTGAACCACTCCAACATGTAGAGGTCAAGTAGAGAAGAAAGAGCAAAGGGAAGCATGAAGGAACAGCCAGAGACACAAGAGGGAAACCAGGGAGAGGTGTGGTCACAGAAGACTAGGGCCTGGGAATTTTCAAGGTGGAGGGAGTGGTCAATTCTGTCCACCAAGAGATCAAGAAAGATGAAGGTCCTTCTTAAGAAGAGTTATTGGAATTTGAACAAAAATGGCCACATGCCAAACTCTGGGCTCTCGATCTTCCATGTGGCAGGGTCTTCACGACTTGTAAGCTTTATACAACTTCACTCAAAATCTCAGCAGGATTAGTTCCAAGTCCTGACCAAAACGACTCCAAACTTCATCCAGGAAAATCAACCAGTGGGCTTGCAATGCTTTGTAAAATAAGAACACACACAGAGAGAGATGATAAAACTTGGTGCAATGCCCGAAGGTCCTCCATAGAGTGGTCTGAATTCCACTTCTGAGGCAGGTCTGCCCCACTGCATGTCACCCACCAGGATGAAGAGAGAGAGTGATGGGAGAGCAATCAGTCTGAGACAATAGTCTGGGGGAGCAAGTCCCTTTGCCTGGCTGATCTGCCTCCCAAATCATTCCAGGGCAACAGCATCTTGAGGTCCCACTGACCCCATTCCAGGACAATCAAGTGAGACAGCTTCTAGAAGTGTCCTCATGGTGGCCCATGAACTACCATGAGATGCTACCTGTCCTCACAAATAATGAGACAGACCAATGATATCACAAGGAAGGGCTGCTAGGTTTCCATATGATCTCAGAGGAAAAGGACAGAGACCCGTATAGTCACAAGCACGGGTTACAGACTCAGACAAGTCAGGCGTCAAGTTCTGGATCTTGTTAGCTGGATGGCCCTGAAGAGTTTTCTCAGCCTCTCAGAGGAAGCTGGAAAACACAGGATAAGTCCATTTGTCCCACCCCTTAGGCCACAGAGGTTAGAGGGTAACTAGAAAGGTGGCCTCACCTTGCCACGATATCGATTGAAGATCCCAAAATGGGGGCCAAGAGCCTAGCACTTAGGGCCATTCAGCAAAGAGCCTGGCTCCTCTCACTTTCAACTAGAAGGGAAAACCAACAGCTCCAGCGGCTGTTGTCAGAGATGCTTATTCAGTTACCAATAACAACAGTTGCCATGGAGACAGGCAGTCCAGCCTGCCCGCTTGGAATGACTCTCAGGCCAGGGCCAGATTAGCCACATCCACAAACTAAAGAGGCAGCCTGAGCCCAGCTCTCCCCAGCTGGCTGGTTGGGAAGTTCTTCCACTTACTGTTCCCTCCCCTTCCTGTCAGAAGGTCCCACTATTTGAAAATCAACTGGAATGTGTGGCAAAGGCATGGAGAGTCTCCTGGACTGTACAATTACTCAGTCTGTGAAGTCAGAGGACAGCTCACGTTGGTGTGGTTGGGGGCGCGTGTCACAGAAGGTGGGAGCTGCTCTGGGTGATCGGGGCTGCAGCAGGGTCTGGGGAACCTGGGACTGCGTGGGGAAGCCCTGGAGCTCTGTGCTGGGTCAGACTCCGTGGAGAGAGCCAAGCGCAGACAAGGGTGAGTCCAGAGAAAGCGGACAGGTGGGCCACTGAGAACGGGCCCGCTCTTCAAGGGGACCTCCGCTTCTCCAAATCCTCGAAGGTTGCTCCGGGAGGAAAGGAGGCCAAATCAGAAAATAAGCGGATGTTAACAGTAAAAGGAACCAGAGACCAGCTCTTTTCACAACAAAGAAATCAAAACCCTCAGAATGGGTGGAGCTTACCCATGGCTCCCCTAATCCCAGACCCAGAACCTCAGCTCCCAATCTGGGGTCTTCCTAGCACGGCCTCAATGTGAGTGGAGTTTTCTAACAATGACAGTGCCATCCAGGGACTGGCTATCTGCTGAGGTAGGCAGTGAGTTCCCTGTCATTGGAGGTGCACAAGCAGAGGTCAGGTAGCCTTTGGGGAGGGCATTTCAGAGACGGTTTCTGCCCTGGGAAGTGGTCAGGACTGTATGACCTTGGAGCCCCATCTTCTCCGGACTCCATGGTTCTGGAGTGAGTGGAGGTGGCCCCACATCCAACTAGAGCAGAGCGTGTCTAGCTCCGCCAGCCTGGGTCCTTCGGCTGGTTTCCTCCCCTCCCAGGGCTAGGCTTTCGAATGGGGAGTGTAAATGCTGTCTCAGCTCATGCACAGAGAAATGACCCGGAATCGCTTCTCACGGCAGCATCCCAGGCAGCTGGAACGAGGTCTGGCCCAGGGGCTACTTGAGGGTCTACTGAAGGGGCATCCACATGTGAGAGATGGAGGCGAGGAGGAAAGCCAGAGTCTCCCCAAAGTCCCAACAGCTCTCCTGGTCTGAAGTCAAATGTAGGAGACTGTGTCATAAAGGCTGACCTGAGCACCATGTGGGTGACATCAACTTCCTGAGGCATGATCTTGGGAAAATGTCCCTGAGGCCTGGTTCCCTCAAAATAAAAGTAAAATACTGATGAACAGCCAAATACTCATACATGCTCATACAGCAGACTTGTCACAGGGAGAAAGAAAACCTCGCAGGAAAACACCCAACGCAACGCTCAGCATAACCGATGGCTACCGATCTGTTCCAAATGATGAAAGAAGGCACGGGAGGAAGAAGAGATGACACAGGATTGACCCTGAGTTGATCGTTAAAGCTGAGGTCTGCAAAGTGAAAACTATTTTCTTAATAATATTCAGTGTCATTTGCCTTTCTCCTCCTCTTCCTCCTCTCATGAGGGTGCTGTGGAGTTTTCCAGAGGCTACAAGGCATGTGATAGTACCACAGATTCAATGCAGAAGCACAGCCCTGACCAGGTGGCTCAGTCGGTTGGAGTGTCGTCCCATATACCAAAAGGTTGTGGGCTCGATCCCCGGCCGGGGCACATACCAGAGGCAGCTGATCAATGTTTTTTTCTCACCTCCCTCAAAAAAAGAAGAAGGAAAAAAAATCAATAAAAAAAAATACATTCTGGGGCGAGGATTAAAAAATAATAAAAATCAAAATAAATGCAGAAACAGATCTGAGAATCCAGCTGCCTATTAAGCCAGACATTAAAAAGATTTGCCGAATGTAAAACAATGCGTCTCTTCTCACTAATGTTTTTTGTTTGGGAAAAATACAGTTATTTTTATTAAAAGGTTATTTAACAGCCATTAGAATGGCTGTTATTTTTTTTAAACTACAAGTGAAAACAAACGTTGGCATGGATGTAGAGAAGCTGGAACCTTATACACTGCTAGGAGGAATGTAAGTGATAAGCCACTGTGGAAAAGTCTGGCGGTCCCTTACAGAATGAGACATGGCAGAATCACCAGCTGAGCCAGCAATTCCACTTCCAAGTCTGGGCACTCAGGAACTGGAAGCAAGGTCTCAAAGAGATATTTGTGCATCCCCGTTCGTGCTGTTCGGAACAGCCAGAAGGTGAAAACAACCCAAGTATCTGTTCATGGGTAAATGGATGAACCAAATGTGGTCTCTACAGACAATGGAATATTATTCAGCCTTAAAAAGGAATAGAATCCTGATATATGCAAAAACATGGATGAACCTGGAAGACGTTAGGCTAAATGCAATAAGCAATAAGTTTATCTTAAAAAAAGATAAATACTGTACGAGTCCACTCATAAGGAGTACCCAGAGTAGCCAGATTCATGGAGACGGAAAGTAGAATGGTGACTCCCAGGAGTTGGGGGAGGAGCATGGGGAGTTGTTCTTTAATGGGTACAGAGTTTCAGTTTGGGAGGATGGAAAATTCTGGAAATGAATAATGGTGATGGTTGTGCAACAATGTGAAATGTACTTCATGTCACTGAACTATACATTTAAAAATGGTTAAAATGGTAAATTTTATGTTATGTATATTTACCACAATAAAAATAAAATAAAATCTAATGGATAATGTGTGACTGTCATCTAAAAGCTTATAGTAGAAATACAACATCAAGGACAAAAGTTATTTGTGGCTCAAGTGGTTGGAGCATCATCCTATACACCAAAGGGTGGTGGGTTCAATTCCCAGTCAGGGCATATAACCAGGTTGTGGGTTCGATCCCCATTGGGGGTGAGTGCGGAAGGCAGCCGATTGATATTTCTCTCACACTAATGTTTCTCTCTCTCTCTCTCTCCCTTCCTCTAAAAAATGTTTTAAAGTTATTTGTATTGACATATAATGGGATTACTGTTATTTTGAAATGAGTTAATAAATATTTTTTAAATGTCTGAAAACATTGAGCTTTCAAGTCTAATGTGGTAAATATCAATAGACGTAACCCACATAAACAAAAGCTCTCTGAGGTCCTCAAAAATTGTTTAAGTGTAAAACATTCCTGAGATCGAAAATTTTGAGAACGGCTATATGATATTATTCTCTCTATTTTGCATATGTTTGAAATTTTCCATATTAAAATTTTTCTACTTGAAAAATAACAATAATTGACTATTGTCTTTTATTCTTTACTGTTTGGGCAAATTGCTTAATCTCAGTATCCTCATCTCTCAAGGGGCTAGATAATCCTCAAGCATGATTCTATGAATCAAATCTGACCCCACACAGACACAAGGGTGCTGCCCCTCACCCTGAGCTTCCGCAGAAATCTGAGCCTCTCTGGGTTGAAGAAGAGGGAGTATGCTCCTGTGTTAATCAGATCCCATTAATTTTTAAAAGTAGACAACAGCCCACTTACTACTCATCTCCCAGAGAGCCTCATCCATAATTGATCCCGAGCTGCACTTATCCAAATAGACAGAGGAGATGCCCAGGGCACGTGGGCTCTGGGAGGGTTTTCTGCTGAGGAGCCTAGCCTCCGAATTAATGGCTGTCGTGAGAAGGCACTCACAGCCATGACATGTCTAACTACAGGGGCTGGCACCTCTTCTCTGATCAAGAGAACAAGGAAGAGAGAAGGGAACAACTCCCTAAATGCTCTGAAGGACTGTTCTGAGGTTATGTCTATGTACGGATCAGCTGGAGGGGACTGGTCTAAGCCAGCCCTGTGGACAGCTCAGATCCATGCAGACCTCAGCAAGTCTGCCCCTAAACCCCTGCATTGCTTCTGCCCTTGTGGCCCCTCTTTGAGGCTGAAACCTCAGGCCCCACCCCACCCCACCCAAAATAAATTGCCAACTGGGTTGAAGATTTAAAAAAAATTATTTTTAAAGAATTAGTGAAGCCCTGGTCAGTGTGACTCCGTGGTTAGAGCATTGGCCTGCACACCGAAGGGTCTGGGTTTGATTCCTGGTCAAGGGCACGTACCTGGGTTGCAGGTTCAATCCCCTGCCCCAGTTGGGGCTTGTGCAGGAGGCAACCAATCAATGTGTCTCTATCACATTGATGTTTCTCTCTCTCTCTCTCTTCCTCCCTCCCTCCCTTGCACTCTCTCTAAAAATCAGTGGAGAAAATATCCTCGGGTGAGGATTAACAACAACAGAAAAAAATTAGTGAGCCTAGCCGGTGTGGCTCAGTGGTCGAGCATCGACCCATGCACCAAGAGGTCACCAGTTTGATTCCCAGTCAGGGCACATGCCCAGGTTGTAGGCCTGATCCCCAGTGGGGGGCATGCAGGAGGTGGCCAATCAATGTTCTCTCTCATTGATGTTTCCCTCTCTCTTTCTCTTCTTTCTTCTCTCTCTAAATCAATAAAGAAAAAATATTTTTAAAAGAAGAAGAAAATGACTAGGTTTGTCTACCAAGGAGGGACTTCATCAAAAAATGGCTGAGTAAGAATGTCCAAGAACAATTTCCTCCATGAGAGCAATGAGAACACTGGCAACATTGTCAGAATCAACTACTTCAGAACACTAATTTAACCAAAAGTGTGCAGCAATGGGTGGGGAGAGAGGGACATTTTTAAAAGAAAAGCAATAAATCTTGATAAGAACAGTGAGCTTTGTAGCATTTTAACCTGTCCTACTCTCATCCTCCTGCTCTCCAGCCCATAATAGCTTTGACAACTCACAGCCCATAATCACAGGGCAAACCAGCAGCCCAGCAGCCACTGGAGGAGTCAAGACAGGGTTGGAGCTTTCCAAATCTCTGTTCTCAAAGAATCACCATTATTTGATCTGTCTGGCAGTCCTCTGGAAAACCCCATTCATAAGGTTTGTCTCTATCTGACCTGGCTTAGAGCTGGCCCAGTGTGAACTGACTCCTCTCCACTCCCAGAGGGCTTTTGTCAAAAACAATAAGTAACAATTATTTAATATTGCGGCTGCCTGAGGGGGTGATGACAATTTGGGCAAACAAAACGTTAACCAAAAAACTTAAAAGGAAAAGCAGGAGAATGAAATTCTATAGAGGGTTTTGAAAAGAAGGCCACAGCCATGCATAGGGGTGTGCACACGCCCAGGGCTGTGTGCATGATCAGGAAAGACATGGGAAGGCCCTGAGCGGCACCTCTGGCTATCCTTGAGGCTCTGCAAGCAGGAAGTGAAGGCTAAGCCAGCGCTGCAGACTGCTAGACTGAGTATAGAAAACACTCGACATGTATATAGAGCCCCTTTGCAAAGATCGGGAGACTTATTGGTTCCAGGACATCTCTGTTCAATTAATAGCTGGCCACAAAGCTGAGAAGAGACTTCAGTGGCCACACACACAAAAAATACAGACTTTACAGAATTAGTCCCGGAAAGTCACTAACCAACTAAACAACAGCAAAAACAACAAACCCTAGGACGAAGGGAGAATCTGCTTTTCAGAGTTGCCACATTATGTTATTTAGAATGCCCAACTTCCAACAAAATATTATATGATATGCAAAGAAACAAGAAAGTGTGGCCCATAGATGGGGGGAAAACAGTCAATAAAACTGTCCCTGAGGAAGCATAGATGTTAAACTCACCAGATAAAAAGCCTTTAAATCAGCTCTTTTAAATGTGTTAGAACCAAAGAAAACCACGTCTAAAGAATTAAGGAAACTTATCTTATACCATACACAAAAAAACAACTCAAAATGGATTCAAGGCTTAAACATAAGACCTGAAATCGTAAAACTCCTAGAAGAAAACATAAGGAAAGAGATCCTTGACATTGGTCAACATTTTTTTTTAATATGCCTTTAAAACCACAAGCAACAAAAGCAAAAATAAACAAGTGGGACTACATCAAACGCTTTTGCACAGCAAAGGCATCAACAGAGTGAAAAAGGAACTTACGAATGGAAGAAAGTAACTGCATACCATATATCTGAAGGGGTTGACATCCTAAACATATAAGGAATACCTACAACTCAGCAACCAAAAACCAAAAACCAAACTTTTTTTTAATAAGCAGAGGATCTGAATAGACATTTTTCAGAAGACATTAAATAACCAACAGGTATACAAAAAGGTACTCAACATCACTAATCTTGACGGGAATGTAAATCAAAACCACAATGAGCCCTGGCCAGTGTGGCTCAGTTGGTTAGAGCATCGTCCTGTGAACCAAAAGGTGGTGGGTGTGATTCCCAGTGAGAGCACATACCCAGGTTGTGGGTTCGATCCCCACGCGGGGCGCGTGCAGGAAGCAACCAATTGATGTTTCACCTCTCCCCCCCCCACCCCACCTCCCTTTTTCTTTCTCGCTCTGAAATCAATAATTTAAAAAAAAAAAAAAAAACAACACATAATGAGATAACACCTCACACCTGTTAGGATGACTGTTATCAAAAACACAAAAGATGACAAGCCTTGGCAGGAATGTGGCAAAAGGGAACCCCGGTACACTGTTGGAGGGAATGTTAATTGATACAGCTATTATGAAAAAAAGTATAAACGTACCTCAAAATATTGAAAATGTAAGTCTCTTATGACCCACAATCCCACTTCCAGCTGTTTGTCCGGGGGAGTTGAATCAGCGTGTTGCTGCAGTTCTGGGTTAATCACAGCATTACTCAAAACAGCCCAGATATGGAAACACTGACAATGCCCATCAGCGGATAAACGGGTAACGAAAATGTGGCGTATAAATACAAAAGAATATTATTCAACCTTTTAAAAAAAGGAAATCTTGGCATTTTGACAACATGGATGAACTCCACTAAAATTTTTAAAATTTGTGCCTCAAAGGATACTCTCAACAAAGTTAAAAAGACAACCCACAGAATAGGAGAGAATATTTGCAAGTTATATATCTGATAAGGGACTAATATTCAGAATATCTCAAATATTTTTACAAATCAACAATAAAAAGACAACCCAATTTAAAAATGGGCAAACGATGTGAATGATTATTTCTTCAAAGATATACAAATGACCGAGAAGCACATAAAAATATGCTCAACGTCATTAGTTATTAGGGAAATGTGGACTAAACTCCCAACGAGAAACCACTTCATACACCCTCGACTGGCTGTAATCAAGAAGACAGAGAATAACAAGTGTTGGCGACAATGTGGAGAAATTAGAACCGGCATACATTGCTGGTGGAAATGTAAAATTGTGCAGCTGCTTTGAAAAAGCATTTGGCCAAGTCATTCCACTGCTAGGTATACAGCTAAGAGAATTGAAAACGTATGTTTAAACAAAAACATGTAGCCCTGGCCGGTTTGGCCCAGTGGTTAGAGCATCAGCCCACAGATCAATGAGTCGCGGGTTCGATTTCAGTCAAGGACACGTACCTCAGACACGTACCAGGGCCGGGGTCGTGCAGGAGGCAACCAGTCGATGTCTTCCTCTCACATCGATATTTCTCTCTCTCTCCCTTTCTCTCCCTCTCTCTCCCTCCCACTCTATCTGAAGATAAATAAAAAAAACATCCTCAGGTGAGGATTAAAAAAAAAATGTACACAGATATTCACAGTAGCATACTCATCATAGTCAGAAAAGTAGAAACAACCCCAATGTCCATCAACTGGTGAATGGAGAAAGTATGGGATATCCATACAATAGAATATTATTCAGTCGTAAAAATGAAGTAAGTACTGATTTTTGCTATGACAGATGAATCTTGAAAAAGTTATGGTAAGTGAAAGAAGCCAGACACAGAAAACTACGTATTTATGATTTCTTCATATGTGATGTCCAGAACAGGCACATCTGGAGACGGAAAGCAGACTCGTGGGGTGACGGAAGGGGCTGCCATTTCAGACTGTGTAGTCAGGGATGACTTCTCCATAGAGGTGGCATTAAAACAGAGTCCTGACTGATGGGACAGAGTGCGCCATGCATGTGTCCTTGGGAAGCGCATTCCAGGCAGAGGGAACAGCCAGGGCGAAGACTGAGCTGGAAAGAGCTTGTTAGGGAGGGAGAGGAGGCAGGGAGGGAGGGCAGAGGTCCACGTTATAGAGTCTGGAATGCAGGAGGAAGAGTTTGAAGGGTCTCCTAAAACAAAGGGAAGCTTTGGGGGACATTAATGGTAGGTGAAGGATTGGGGACTGATTGGTATTTTGAAAAGACCACTCTAGAGACCAGATTGGGGAGGAGGGAAGAGGTGGAGGGGACTTTGTCCCTGGTGGGAGCTAGAAGGACAGTGAAGTAGACATGTTTAAAAAATATTTTGGAGCTAGAGCTGATGAGATTTGCTAACGCATGGAATGTTCATCTCCTAGCAATAGCTTTTTGCTCTGTTCCTTTTAGAGGCTTTTATTCTTCCCTAGTCCATCTGCAGAGAGAGCAAATGAGGTATTTTTAGAAAGTCTTCAGGAGTGAGAGCCGAACAGATGAAGTTCAAGTCCCCCCGCCCCACAACCTGGACTCTCAAAATTGAAGCACAACATGTCCACAGAAAGAACCTCATGAAAATGATGGCAGTTTATCCATTATAGCCCCGAACTAGGAACAACCCAAGTGTCCACCCATAGTAGAATAGATAGAGTATGTGGAATACTAGACAACAGTGAAAAAGCAAGCTATTGCTACCAGCAACAAGTTGGATGCATCTCAAAAACATTATGTTGTGTAAAAAAAATGCCAGACAACTGCAGGGGGGAGGAGGGTGGGAGGAGGTGGGAGAGGGTATACGGGGGATAAATGGTGATGGGAAAATAATAATAAAATAGAATAAAGGGAAAGAAAAAAAGAAGCCAGACAAAATAAGAGAACGTACTGATGATTCTCTAATACAGAGTTCAAGCACAGGCACAATTTAATGTATCGTGATAGAAATCCCAATGGTGGTCACCTTGGAGTGGGAGGCAGAAATTGGCTGGAAAGGGACATGCGGGAACTGTCTGGAAAGCTGGAAGTGTTCGCTATCTAGATCTGGGTGTATGCACTTGTAAAAATGTCATTGATCCCCAGTGATAAGTCACATGGAGATCACGTGCCCCTGATACCAGGTGGTGAGATGGGCACCCTGAATCTATAACTCCAGTCCAATCACGAGCAGAACCTCAGAGAAACCCCAGTTGAAGAAACTTCTATAAAATACCTGCTCAACATGGTCGAGGTCATGAAAAGCAAGGACACTGCCTCAGACCACAGAGGACTGAACACACATGGTGCCATGCGGTGTCCTGCATGGGATCCTGGGACAGAAAGAGGACATTCATGAAAATGCTGCTGAAACCCATAGAAAGTCCGCAGTTTTGTTAACAGTAATGCCCCAGCGTTGGTTTCTTGATGTTCATAATGGCATTTATGGTGAAGTATTAACATAGGGGAAACTCTGTTCTCCCTTTGTAACATTTTTGTAAACATGAAATTATTCCCAAATCAAAAGTTTGGTTTTCAAAAAAAAAAAAATCACCGAGCTGAATGTTTGGATTTGACATTTTCCTATATGTGAATTAGCTCTCAATAGAATACTGCTCCCCCGCCCGGCCAGCGCTCAGCCCAGCTGCAGCGTTTGGGAGCCCAGCCGGCAACAATGGGGCTCCCCCTACACCGCCTGCCTTTCCCAACAGCCAGCGAAGCCACGGCCCCAGCAGGCCACGCATTCTTCTCTCCAAGGGATCTGAACTCCCTTTTCACAAATGCTTTTTCCCTCCTGAATGTTATTGTTGAAAATTCAAACCCCCGGGGTGTGACACAGACCCCGCCATCAGCGAGAGGGGCCCTGAGGCCCCACAGCCTCCAGTCACCCCCGGAGCCAGGCACAGGGCTGCAGAAGGAGGACTCACCAGCTCTGGTGAGAAGCAGGTCAGGCCAGGGCTGCAGGACATAGTGATTCAAGTATGAGCTCCAGAACCTCGCTGCTGCGGGTCGCTCCCAGCTCTTCCGCTTGCCGGTGAGGGACCCTCGGCATATTCATTAGCTATTTGGTGCCTCCAATCCTACCTCTGTGGGGTGAGAATAATGATTCCTGCCTCTCACAGGGCCCTAAATTTGTTATAACTACTATGTCTTGAAGTGTAAGGACCCACCTCACCAACTCTCCATCTCTTTAGAACCCTGGGATTATATTCTGTCTTTCCTCTAACATCGGTTTTCCACCCTGATCTCTTCCACCTCCCCACCACCATCCCTTAAAACTGGGAGGCGTGACCCTTGAGGGTAAGGCCTTTTATTCACCGACAGATACCCACTGAGTCCTCTTCCACTGGGGAGACATGCCACCACCCACTGCTGTGCGACAGGAAGGAATCTGGCTTCTGTCTATGTCTTAGATTTCACACTCTCTCCATACCAGAGGCCTTTCCCTTCCCTCTACCCTCACTTTTTCTAGTGACTGACTCCTACACACCCTTCAGATCACCCTGAAATGTCACTTCCTCGTTCGGCCGGTGTGGCTCAGTGATTGAGCGTCGACCCATGCACCAAGAGGTCGCTGGTTCAATTCCTGGTCAGGGCACATGCCCAGGTTGTGGTCCTGATCCCCAGTGGGGGGCATGCAGGAGGCCGCCAATTGATGTTCTCTCTCATGGATGTTTCTATCTCTCCCTCCCTCTCCCTTCCTCTCTCTAAAATCAATAAAGAAAAAAAAAATTAAAAAAAAAAAAGAAATGTCACTTCCTCCAGGAAGCCTGCACTGACTCTCCTGGCCCTGCTCCTCCTCTCCACCCCTCAAACCTCCCTCCCTACCTTCCCCACTAGCCAGGAACTATTTGCATCTGTTTTATTCACTGTTAAGTCATCTACAAGACCCAGCTCAACCTGGCACCTGTAAGAATGCAATAAATGTTTGCTAAGTGAGTGAATGAATGACCTGGGGGTGTTAGGGAAGGCTTCACAGAGGAGGTGGCATTTGCTTGCGCCTGAAAGGATGAGTGGAAGTTAACCAGCGGAAGAGTGGGGAGGGTGTTACATTGTTGAAGGAATGTCTAGGGGTGTGGCTAAGCCTGACACTTTCTGGGGCCCAGAAGGGAGCTGGCCTGGAGACTAATATATTAGGCTAAGATTTTAGGGGTTGATCCCATAAGCCAGAAGCTGCCAACCCAACAGAACACCTTAACTGCCTGGGCCCCAACTTTGTGGTCTCTGGTCCGGTTGGTCTGGGTCCCTCAGATCCTAATGACAGCCAAGGTTGGGGACCTCTGTTGGGACATCAAGAAGAAAATCGGAAAGATTTTCAAGCAGGGGAGGGACCTGATCACACCTTCATATCAATGTGGTGCAGGGAGTGAGGCCAGACAGAAGGCAAAGAGCCATTAGAACAGCAGAAAGAGGAAAAATCAAGAGATTCGGGATCCCACTGAATGTAGGACAGGAGGTCATCCGTGCTGGGGCTCAGTGATGGGGAAGGTGAGTCGCGCTCACACTACTCTGAAGTAGGCAGAGAATGTAAGGGAAGACGTGTGTGATCTCTGCATCCTCGCGGCACACCGCCCCCCTCCCAGCACACACGCACAAAGGCACACGGGCACACGCTCGCCTTTCCTCTCTGGAGCCAGCTGCCCATCACGGGAGCGCATACACACACCCACACGCCAAGTCTGGCTGAGACTTGCACACAACATCGCAAGGTGAGGCCTGGCACACCGCCAATTTCCACTGTATCAGTTTCCACTGAACAACAAGACAAGCGGTGGCTTCTACAAGGAGCTTCAGGCTCCAACGGTTTTGCCTTTTCTGAGAAGCAATTGCTACTTTCATAAACACTGGGTGGGGGCGGGGAGACAGCACAGACCGACAGTGGCTGCGCTATTGCTCATTATAGGCAAGACCTGATACAGAGAGGAGGGAGAAATCCAGCTTGTACTATCTTCAAATATCACAGTATTGTGACTTAGAACAGCATCTACTGTATCTTGTTTCATTACAACTGCCAAAGGGGGAAAAAAATTGAATTACCATGCTAATGTCTTCTCTTTGGGTGAAATCTGTGGTTCGGGTACGTGGACAGAAAATACATCATTAGTTGCTTTTAAGCTTGTCTTTAATGATGAAAAAACATTGTGGGGCACAAGGGAGAGACATAACTAAACTCGGTCAGCTGGCAGCACTGGGAGCCGCTTGTGAACCGTAATGTGACAGTGCAGTTTCTTCCTCCCTCTGAGATGACAGTTAATTCCAGACCAGGAAGGCTGTCAAAAATGCTTAGTTCTGCTCCACTTGAGTTAATTACCGGCCCTGGGGCAGGCTGCCCTCCACTCCTCTGCTAATGGGGCTGGGCTCCAGGTAAAAAATCCATTTGCAAGAATGTTTTCCTTGCTCCAGATCTAATTTATTGAATATCAAATATTTATGCCAATGCAATTAAAGTAACAACATTGCTCTCCCTTCCCCCAGCCCCCAGTCCTAGGCAAGTCCCGGCTTGCTGACAGAATGCTTTATCCCGTCAACAGAGGGGGAAAGTTTTGCTTGAGCTTCTAAAGCAAGAGCTTTGAAAACTCCTCAAGCCACCAAGTCACCTGGGATTCTCTTTCTGGTTCTTCCGCAGGCGGCCATGTGAGGTCAGGGAGCAATGGCTTAGAAGCAGGGCAGGAGGCGAAGGGAAGGGAGAAGGAGGCCTGGCTTCGGTCTCAATTCCAACATCCACCGTGGCCCTCTGTGTTCCAGGCACCAGAATATGCGATATGGTGAGAGAGATGGACAGACTTGGTCCCTAGCCCGACAATCTTCTGGCCTGAGAGGGGACAACTCAGGGCATGTATAGAAGAGGTTCCAGAAACAGGTCATTATAGATCTTGCCTTGGGGTCTCCAAGGCTTGAAGGTCACCAAAGGCCCTGTCCCATCCAACCAGACCTAAACTTCAGAAAGTTTCAGACCCAGCCAAGCATAGTCCATCTTTCCCAAAACCCTAGTCACCCAGCAAGAGAGCCTCAGACTGTCCCGACTCTGGAGCCTTGGGGCCCCATTAAGACAGCCCCCAGCTCCCACCAGCATCCCCCATCACCACCCCCTGAGTCTCTGGCACCACAGGACACATGGTTTGACATCTGCCCCAACAGAGGGGTGACTGGTAAAGATGGGCCAATGAACTATCTAATGTGTACCTTCCCACAGGTATGCCCCCAAAATGTGAAAAGTAAATGATGTATCTGTGGCAGATTTGAGGTGGTGCTATGCCCTCTGGCTGGGATTCTTGCTGAGACCTTGCTGTCTACACTCACCTCTCCCTTCTTGCAATGGAACAGAGGTCTTTTCTTGGGTCTGAACTGGGTTTTGAAGGAGAAACAGGCATGTACAATGCTTGGTAGATGGAATACAGGAGAGTGTGTTGGAAGAACTGGAAGTAGATTGATTTTTATTGGAGCTTGAATTGCAAGGGAGTGAGCCCTGGGAATATAAGCATCAAATGAGGTAATCTAAGCATGTTAGAAAATGTCAAGTCCTGGATAAATGTGAATTACTCCCCACATCACAGAGGTATTGGAGAACCAAATGATATGTTATATGCATTACATAAATTGCATTACATAAATTGTCATTGTTATAAGATATTTTGGAAGATGAATTAGCCTTCAACCATGAAGATAGATCAGAAAAATATTTCTGTTTATTTCTTTTGATCCTACCTTTTTAGAACTGTTATAAACTGAGATATTTTGATAAATGTCCTTTCAGTTCTCTTTTTCAGGTGAACACACAGTACCCAACTTTAACATTTACTGTTTAGATATTTTTGGTTTCCAATCACTCCAACCACCTTGCTTTAGATTTGACGCTTAGTGATAGTTTTTTATGACCAGACAATTCTTTGTCTGTGAGGGTGGGGAAGGGAGGTTGGTATTTCTACCCAGTTCGACATCTTCAGTTATCAACCAATTCAAAGACATCATCACACCACACCTAAACTGCTGCCATAATTTCTTAGCTGTCTACTCTGCCTCTAGTTTCCTCTGTCTCAAAATCATGTTCCTCTTGACTGCTCACATCTCAATATCAATTTTACCATTGAAAATAACTACAGAAAAACCTCTGCCATAGCCACTGTGATAAGACAAGAAAAATAAAAGAAGTAAACTTGCATTGGCCAGTGTTGTTCAGTGGTTCAGTGGTTAGAGCATCAGTCCACAGACCAAAGGGTCATGGGTTCAATTCCTGGTGAAGGGCATGTACCTGGGTTGCAAGTTCAATCCCTGGCCCTGATTGGGGCACATTCGGTGTGGCTCAGTGGATTGAGCGTCATCCCATGGACTGAGAGGTCCCATTTTGATTCCTGGTCAGGGCACATGCCCAGGTTGCGGGCTCGATCCCCAGTAGGGGGCATGCAGGAGGCAGGCGATCGATGTTTCTCTCTCACATTGATGTTTCTATCTCTCTCTCCCTTCCTCTCTCTAAAAAAATCAATAAAAACATATTTAAAAAAAATATCTATGGCCAGCCCACGTGGCTCAGTGGCTGAGCGTCAACCCATGCACCAGGAGGTTACCAGTTCGATTCCCAGTCAGGGCACATGCCCAGGTTGTGGGCCCGATCCCCAGTGGGGGGCATGCAGGAGGCGGCTGGTCGGTATTCTCTCTCATCAGTATTCCTCTCTCCCTCTCCCTTCCTCTCTCTCTAAAATCAATAAAGAAAAAAAAATTCTTTTTAAATCTATAGACAAAATATCCTCGGGTGAGGATTAACCAAAAAATAACAATAAAAGAGGTGAACCTTTTGGGACGGTAAAAACAGATTTAGCATTATTTATAGACAATATAATTATATATCAGAAAACAAAAAAATCACAGAAAAGCTATTCAAACTAAGGAGAGAGGTCAGTAAGATGGTCTAATACAAAATATATTATATACTACCAATAGCCACTTAGAAATATAGTTTTAAAAATATGGCTCATGACATATATCCAGCTACCTTGATGACATCTCCACAAGAATGTGTCACAGAAACCTCAGTGCAAAAGTGAGTTTTGGATTTTCAGCTCAACCCTGCTCCCCTCCAGAGCCTCCAGAACAATGGGGGCTCTTTCGTCTACCTATTTGCACAGGCAGAGCCTTGGATTCATCCCTGCCTCCTCCCTCTCTCGTAGCTCGATACATCAATCTATCACCAAACCCTGACAATGTTACCTTCTACTTCCACCTGCTTCTCTCTCCAACCCACTGCCTCCATCATCTCTCACCTGGACCACTGTAGTAATTCCTCCTCGTTCTCCTGTTCGGGGTTTCTTGTTCTCTCCAAACTGTCTCCACAACGCAGTCATAGGACCCTTTGAGATGTTAAGCTACATCACACCACTGATAGGCCTTCTCTGGCTTATAAAGCCCATTCCGAACCATGGATACATGGCTTGGCTTCCCACGATCCCCATGGACCCTTCCAGCTTTGGCTCAGGCCACGCGTCTCCCGCGCTGTGCTGCAGCCACACCAGCCTCCTGTCTGTTTGCTCAGATGGCCCCAGTCTCTGTCCCACCTCACAGCCTGCACTCTGTGTGCCATGCTGGGAATAAGGGTCCTTGGCCTTCCTTCAAGAAGACTGAGCAGAGCCAGGGGACTTTAATTCTTGTCAGAGATCTCCCCGACTCCCTGGGCCTCAGTTTCCCCCATTCACAACATGAGTTGGTCGAACTAGAGGTTCTGTCCGGCATCTATGAGCTGAAGTTTCAATAAGAGGCGGCAGCCGATGAATTGGCAGAGAAGGAGGAGAGTGGGAAGTGGAGGGGGGGAGGCAGAGGAAAGGTCCTGGGTGAGAGCACAGAAAGGAAAGCCTAGAAAACTATAGGCAACCACTTGCAGGGTATTTAGAACACGAAATGTTATCGCTGTGTTTTTACTGGCAGAACAACTCAGATTAAATCTTAACAGGATTTGGGACCATCATAATAATCTTGTCATGAGGAGAGAAAAAGCCAGCCAACTTGTGCTATTTATATATTAAATACATGTACTATATTGAAAACCTGATTCCATTCTATGAAGATAATTCACATCCTCCAAAGACAAGAAGAAGAAGAAAAAAACCTCATTCATCCATGTAAACCGTTTCTACAGCCAAAGAGGGACGCATTGGCTGCTGCTTCTCCTGGCTTCCAGAGACTCTCGGTTGCCTACTCAAATCTCCTTCCCTCTTATTAGCAGAACTTTGGTTTCATGAGAGGAGCAATGTGCCCAATTAAAATGCTACAGTTCTGCCCAGCTGGTGTGGTTCAGTTAGCTGAGTATCATCCCATGCACCAAGAGGTCACCAGTTGGATTCCTGATCAGGGCACATGCCCATTCAGGGCTCAATCCTTGGTAGGGGGCTGATCAATATTTTGCTCTCACATTTATGTTTTTCTCTCTCTCTCCCTTTCTCTCTCTAAAATCAATAAAAAATCTTTTAGCCTGGTCAGTGTGGCTCAGTGGATTGAATGTCAGCCCGTGGACTGAGAAGTCCCGGTTTGATTCCCGGTCAGGGCACATGCCCACGTTGCAGGCTTGATCCCCAGTGGGAGGCATGCAGGAGGCAGTCAATTGATGTTTCTCTCTCACATCGATGTTTCTATCTCTTTCTCCCTTCCTCTCTCTCTAAAAAATCCATTTAAAAAATATTTTTAAAAGTCATCAAGTTGTATATTTAAGATTTGTGCATTTTATTGTACACAAATTATACTTTGATAATGTACTGTTAGGAAAGAGAAAACCTTATAACCATAGCTTAAAAGAAAGCCCCAAAATAGTGGGTTAATCACACTTAATATGTTGCATATGCAAAAATACTAAACAAAATATAGGTAAAGGTAGTCTTGCAAAAGATTAGAAGAATAATACATCAAAAACTGTGAGGTTGTTTTGATATTAGAAGTATATTACTATAATAATTCAAATTTTAAAAGCACATCATATAAGTATTAAAATTACTTTCTAAAATTTATTTCTTCATGACTTGAATACCTAATAAACTCATATACAAAAAGATAATACTCTAACATGACAAATAATATTTAACTCCAACCAAAAGCCCAAATCACCTCTAACAGTGAAACTCAAGAGGCCACCTCATTAACATCAAGTACAAAATGAGGACGGCCTCCATCCCCACCGCTATTCACTACTGTTCTGAAATGTCTAAGCAATGTAAAAGGGTCAGAAATAGATATGAATCATAACTATAGGAAAGAAAGAGACAAAAGTATTATTTTTAGTCCGTGATAATATTGTCTTTCAACAGAACTCAAGAGGGCCAGCTGAGAAACAGCATTCTAACCGGTTATCAAGTAAATACGCACAAGCAGGAAAGTGCACTGAAGCATCGTCACAAAGAACAACTGGAAACCACCTAAGCGTCCGCAATAGGCGACGGGATAAACAGCAGTGTACACACACAGTAGAATACTACACAGCAGTTACAATAGATTTAGCAGATGCAAAAATGTTAAGTGAGAAAGAAAATGAAGAATGTTCTACACAGTGTAGTATTTTAAATGCAATGTTTTAAAATGCACTAAACAAGACGACAGTCGTCCCTCGCGACTTTGCGCTTCGGCTTTCGCGGCTTCGCTCTATCCCGTTTTCTCCAAATATATTCATTAAAAAGCTGATCGAGACAGTGAAAATGATACAGCGCGCGCTTGGTTGTCTGAGTCAGTTATACACCCCTGTATGACAATTAAAATTAAAATGACTGTACGAATGGACTGTCGGCCTGTGTATTCGAGCACCCCAGGAATCCTTCAACGCCAGGTGCAACCGCTAGAGTCTGGAACGGATTAACCGCGATAAACGAGGGACAACCGTATACTTGCAGGGATCATTTCTATAGTTTGTTAAAAATGTACTCAACTACACTGTTTGGAAATTGGGGGGGGGGAATATGATTGTGAAAGATAACTTCAGGACATTAGCTGCCTCTGGGGAGCGAGGAAGGGGAATGAGCTTGGGGAGGAATACAAGGGCTGCAGCTATGGTTGTGCCTTGTTATTGAAGGAATGAAAAGTCCTGGAGAAAACACCACATCTGACAAGCTGACCCAGCATGGCAGAAATGATCCCCAGAAAGTTCTCTTGTGACCCTGGACCAGTCCATCCCCCCACCCCTCCCCAGCACCCACTCCTCTGATTATTTTTTCTCACCCCAGATGAGTTTTGCCAATTTTTGAAGTTTATTTAAAGGAGTCATGGGCTTCCTTCCAGGCCCTCTTTGGTCGCCCTCCTGAGGACTGGCCTCCTGTATTTAGCACACCAAGTCTCAACAGACTGCCAGCAGGCTAGGCCACAGTTCAGGACTGAACACCTCAGTGCTCTTGGCCTCCATGCAAGTCAGGGGTACATGAATTAAAATACTAAGACACCATCTTTCACCTATTAAATTGGCATAGATTTGCCCGGCCGGTGTGGCTCAGTGGTTGAGCATCGACCCATGCACCAAGAGGTCACCAGTTCGATTCCCGGTCAGGGCACATGCCCAGGTTGTGGGCCAAATCCCCAGCGGGGTAATGCAGGAGGCCACCAATTGATGTTCTCTCTCATCAATGTTTCTCTCTCTCTCTCCCTCTCCCTTCCTCTCTGTCTAAAAAATCAATAAAGAAAAAAAAAATTTTTAATAAATAAGTTGGCATAGATTTTTTAAAATGTGTTTTTATTGATTTTAGAGAGAGGAAGGGCGAGGGAGAGAGAGACAGAAACATCAATGAAAGAGAAACATTGATCTGCTGCCTCCTGCACACCCCCTACTGGGGACTGAGCCCACAATCTGGGCATGTGCCCTGACCCGGAACCGAACAGGTGCATGGGACAACGCTCAACCAACTGAGCCACACCAGCCAGGGTGGCACAGATTTTTTTTTTTTAAGTTAATACCCAGCATTTGGGAATTTCCATATCCCCTAGAGAGAGCATTAATTTATGAACCTTTCTGTAAAGGAATTTGACCAGCATTTTCAAAAGCCTTAAAAAGGTTCATGTACACCTAAGTGGTTCATGTTTCTACCTCCGTCCCAGATCTCACCCTGAAGTCCACAGTCAGACATCCAACTGCCTGCCAGCCAGCATCTCTACTCGGGTCTCTAACCGGTGTCCAACACCATGTCCAACGCCATGCTCCCAATTCCTAGGCTCCTCTGTGCCCCAAAGCTGTCCCTCCTATTTAACTCTACCTTTCCCATTGCTCAGACCCAAAACCTTGATGCCATCCCTGACATCTTTCTTATATGCACATCAAATCCTGGGGCTATTAAGTTCCAAAACAGATTCAGGATCCAACCCCTTGTCACCACCTCTGTCACCAACACCCTGGTTCCAGCCACCATCATGCCGTACCTGGGCCATTGTAATAGCCTCTTTGCTCTCTCTGCCTTCACTTTGCCCTCTTCCAGGTTATCCTCAATATGCCAGAGAATCCCTTTGTAGTCTGTCAAATCAAATCACTCCTCACTCAAAACTCTCATCAGCTCCCTTCTCAGTGGAAAGCAAGGCCCATATAAAGGCTTATACGGCCATGCAGGATACGGCTACTTTTCTCACCAACACCTAAGTGAGGTTATGTCATCACAAAACCCAGCTTTGCACAAAACCAGTGGCAGAGGGTTAGCTTCTGCGCCAGTGAGTCTGCGCTGGTACTGTGTACGGAAAATGTTTTCCTGGTGGCTCTCACGGCTTGCAACTCCCGAGATGTTGAGCCAACACTTCTGTTCTATTAAAAACAAAAAACAAAAAGCTTACCAAGGGAATTTCTGGAGACGTGCAGAGTCAACAACACAGCTCTCTCTCTCTCTCTCTCTCTGGATGTCCCCTTGATCCAGTCCTTCCTGCAACCCATATAGCTCTTAGAGTCTTAGTGACCTAGTATCAAAGGTCATCTCTTTTACTGACAGTTGCTGCACTGGTCGTCAGGACACATATCTAGAATAAATGCTCAGAACAAATGCTAATTGCCTGGACAACAGAAATTCTTCACTTTCTCACAAATGGATAACATTATATAGCTGTTTCTGCTGAGGTCGACAGTCTGTCAGGGCCAAGCATCACTCATCACACTGAATTAATCATTGGACTATAAAACTCCAAGACAGATGGAATAACTGCTCTCCCCAGGGGCTCCCGTGCTTCTGCGTGGAGTCCGTACATGTCTCTTCTGAGCTTCTTCCACCGGCGGTGAGTTTATCCGCATCCATTGCTTCACTAATCTGTGAATTTGGTTTACCTTATGAGCACCTGCTCTGAGCCGGGCTCCGCTGGGAACTAGCAAAGCTGGGGCTGGAAGCCCCTGAGCACCACACAGGGTAGGAAATTGAGCCAGAAGGGAGGCGGGGAGGAGGGCTGGGCAGGAAAACACTGACCACGCTCCCACGTGCCACAGGCTCTGAGTGCTGATTTCACTGTCCTCATAGCAGATGTGGAAACCGAGGTACAGAAGGATTGAGAGACGCCCTCAACCAAAGCTCAGGCAGCCGATGCCTAAACCAGAGCTCACCCCACAGTGCTCCCCACCCCGCAGCCTCCTAGAATCCAAGTCAGGACTGAAGGTCCGGCCTCCTCCCTGGGTCGCACCTTTATTGATTTTTGGACTCCCCACCATTCAAACATCTTTCCAGTTTAAGAGAAACCCCCCTGTGTGTGATCAACAACCCTGACCAATGTACCTGTCCCCAGGCCCCAAGTGGCCAGTCTGGTCTCCTCTGTATCAAAATCCTGTCACACCTGGATCCCAGTCTGCCCACCTGGAGGGTGTGTGAGAGGGTCGTCAGAGCATTGCGGGGCCCGTGGGTGCCGGGGGCCTCTCTTAGAGCTGGGTACCAGTCCCCAAGGGCTGCAGAAGCCGCTATTAAACAGCCCGCAGGAGAAGCCAGCAAACAAAGAGGGACGCTAGCGACAGGCCTTGGAAGCCAGTGTTTTTATAACTTTCTTCTTCCCTCTCAATGGCCCTAAATGAAGATGAAGTCAGAAAGGGGCCCGTGGCAAGAGCAAAGGACAAAGCTGAGCCTTCGAGGGCCTTCTGCCTGGGCCCAAGTTCTTGTTTCCATAGGAGGCCGACTTGAGCTCTCTGGCACCCACCGTGTTCCCAATTTCCTGGGTCATGAAGAACAACCAAACCACCCTGGGGGGGACTGTGGCCCCATCACGCAGACGCCCAAGCTGCGTGATGACGAGCTGCTGCTTCCCTTGAGTCTCTCTACCTTCCCCGCACCCTACCTCCATGCTCCCACAAAGGGAGGCCGTGGGCGGGCCCGTGAAGAGGGGCCACCTGGAGAAGCCACTGGGCACCGTCACTTGAAGTCAAGAGCATGGGCTCTGAAAAGCCAGCTCCACCCCCTCTTAGCTTGGTGACCTTGGGGAGGAAAGGGGACGCTGCGGGCGGAGCACCCAGCAGTGAGCCTCGGGCAAGCTGGTGGGACTCGCGAGATTCAGCAATCATCGCTCTTGGCCACGAACACGTGTGCACCAATGTCGCCACTTGGGGAGCCCTTCCACACACATTATCCGGACGTCACTCCAGGCTGAGGTCCCATGCAGAAAGGGCCCCAGGAAGACCTGTGTGAGGTCACGTGGTCGAAGTCCGAGCAGAGCTTGGCATCCAGTAAGTGCAAAGCCTGTTACCTGTCAAAGGCCCATTGGAACAGGTCATGGTGACTCAGAGAGATTATGGGATGGGGCCAAAGTCACACTGGTAAATGGCGGAGGGTGGCTTTGACCCACATTTGCCTAGTTCTAAATCTCTCCTGGATGTAAGGTCTTGGGTGCCTCTGAGGCTGATCCGGTTCCCAGTCTTGATATGAAGATATCGAGGGTACACCAATGTTGGATCACGTTTAAGAGCTAACTGAAGGCTGGGCAGTTCAACTACCCGGGTTCAGTCCTGGTTCTACCACTTCTCATCTGTGTGTCCTTGGCAAATCACCCAGCCTCACTGGGTCTCAGTTTCCCCGTCTGTAAAATGGGGATACAGTAACATTAGTATCACCTAACAGGGTTGTCATGAGAATTAACTGCAATAATATATGTGGAAGGCTTAGAATAATGCTTCAACACACTAAATAAATGTTATTTTCATGGTGGCTATGATCACATCACACTTTGATGCCAGGCACCAGAGTCCACTTACCAGGTCTCTTCCCTTAAATACCTAGGTACGAGTTCCCTAAGGGTGCCATCATCTCACTGCAAACTGCTCAGGCAAGATTGCTGCACTGCACAGCTCCAAGGGCACCGTCTACGTGTCATTCCATTTGAATGGTGTCCTCGGGCTTGTGCAGTGCACAGCCTACACGTCTGTACATGGCACGCTGCGGGTCCACAGAGGGTCGGGTGTCAGGTCTTAGCTGGAGAGCATGAGACCGCGAGGCTAGCAAAATGTCCTGGTTCTGGGGTCCTCCGGTTTCGAGCTAGAATCCAAACGTCTAGGGGCTCTGCCTGGCTGCCAGAGGGAGAAGATGGTGAAAAATAGTAGATGCCAACACACAGCCACAGGTTAGGGACTGGACTGCTGGGCAGAGAAACAGGACTTGGGCAAGCAGTGGTCTCAGTTCCAATTCAGGGTGTCTGAGTAAAGGTGATCCCGAGTCCAGGGGGAAGACTGACGTGCTCCGGCCATGGAAGACCAGACCGCAGATACCAGCCGCTGCTTCAGAGCCTAGACCATGTCCTGAAGGATAGCAGCCCAGCCTTAAAGGAGGCAGAAGGGAGTCTTCACTGGGCCACCTTCCCTTCCACCAGGCTGGCTGCTTCTGCATCTACATGGCAAAAATAGCAAATCCAGTGAGCACCAGCTTATCCACTCACTGCTCTGGCCATGTCCAGAGGGGCTACTGTGGTTACGAGGACGCATTTAACAGCTGAGGGTGGCGATGTTGCAAGGGCCTGATGAAAGTAAGTTGTGCCTATTCTGGTCAGGGCAAATGGCTTCTCCTCCATAGCAAATGAGGGCAATTAACCAACTGGCCACCAGGCGCCCTCAACATGAAATGGCACCTCATCGAGGGCTTGGACACTGGGCACTGGGCCGTGGGGGCAGCCCAGGAAGTCTGGATGTGGGGTGCATGCATGCCACCGTGGCCACCAGCCCTTGAGCAATGGGGCTGGCCCAGGAAGGAGGAAGATCGACACCCAGGGGGCAGTGTATTGTCCACTGGTGAATGGCATGTAGTAGAGAGTCAATAAATAGTCACTGAATGAGTATATTAACCTGATCATTGAGACGTGTAGGCGCTTGGCTGGGACTAGGGTGAAAAAAGAAGCACTCACCGTGGGCACAAATTTTTTTTTCTTTATTGTTTTAGAGAGAGAGGAAGGGAGAGGGAGAGAGAGATAGAAACATCTATGAGCGAGAACATCGATTGGCCGCCTCCTGCATGCCCCCCAATGGGGATCGGGCCCACAACCTGGGCATGTGCCCTGACCGGGAATCGAACCAGCGACCTCTTGGTGCATGGGTCGACACTCAACCACTGCGCCACACCAGTCGGGCTTGGGCACAAATTTTAAGGAAGGTGCCCAAATCTCAGTAATCAAGATTTTAAAAATGTTTTGTTTGAAATAATTTTGAAAATAAAAATTAATGTAAAAAAACTTTGATGAATAAAATATCAAAATATTACATAAATATAGGATATGACAAGGACCAGATTAGGGTGAGGTGAGGCCAAGTTATCTAACTAAGTGCAAGGGTGGATCCTGTCTTTACTTGAAAGTTTTTATATGTGGGGAATACGTTCTTTTGCATTAATTTCTATTTTTTAAAACCACTGAGTTAGAATACTTTACCTATCTTGATTACTGAGTTTTTCTGGCATCCCCTTAAATTTGTGCCCGAGGTGAATGCCCGGCTTGCTTCGCCCTGGTCCTGTCCCTGCCCAACAGTGTCTGTGGGGAATCTCGAGATTTTTCACTGGCTGCAAAGAGCATCCTGGTGTACCACCAGACCCACCAAGAAGCAGGTCGCTTGTGCAATTGTCTGGACCAGCTGTGAAACCTCTTGTCACCTAGATTGCCATTCAAAGCCGGTGGCATGTTAGATAGCAGGCCACCCAGATGTGAAGAGATGCATCGGGCCTGGGGCCTGTGCTTCGTGAGGGTGATGCCAAGAGGCCCCGCCCCCTTCACCCGGAGCCTCCCTAAAGTGACAGGCCCACAAGTTTTGTCGGTCAGTTTTTTAATGAATGGACTTTAATTTTTAGAGCAGTTTTAGAGTCCCAGACCAATTGGACAGAGAGCGGAGAGAGCTCGCCTATCCTCCCGTTCTCCTCTCCCCTCCACCAAGTTCCCCTATTATTCACTTCTCAAATTTGTGGAGTGCATTTGTTACAGCTAATGAATGAAATTAATCCTTTTTTTTAAATCCTCACCTGAGGATATGTTTTTATTGATTTTAGAGAGAGAGGAAGGGGAAGAGAGAGAGACGTCTATGTGAGGAAGACACACCGATCAGTGTCTGCTGTCTATACCAGGAGAAGGCAAATAATGCCTCATGGTCTAGTTTATCGGGAGCAGAGGGAAAGACAATCCCCCACCATCTGGCTCTGCACCCCCCCGCCCCCCGATAACGTGCCAGAGAGAAAGAGAGGAGAAAAACGTTTGCATTTTCCAATCCAACATAAACATCTTCTCTTGGGTGTAGCAGGCTGTACCTTTCTGTTTGTTTTCTCAGTAAGAGGCTTTTTTGCCTGCAGTGATTACCTGCTACACGGAGATCATAATTAACAGAGAGCACATATATTTCTAGCAGTCAGAAAACTGGTTTCTAACAAGTAAAAATGTAATTAATATTTCCCAGCTCTCTCTTCTGTGGAGATTTTTTTCCCTCCTCGTTCTCCACACATTCAGAAGGCAAAAAAAAGATTAGGAATATAATATGGGTTGAATTGTGTCCCTCCAAAATGATATGTCAAAGTCCTAACCCCAGTAAGGGAGAATGGGACCTTATTTGGAAATAGGGTCACTGCAGGTGGAATTAGTGACGAGGAGGGCATACTGGAACAGGGTGGCTGATTCTTAATCCAATGTGACTGGTGTCCTTATATGAAGAGAAGAGACACACACGAGAGGAGAAGGCCATTGTGATCACAGGGGCAGAGACTGGAGTGATACACTCTTGCAAGATAAGGAATGCTGATGATTGCCACGCAACATCAGAAGCTAGGAAGAGGCAAGGAAGGAGTCCACCCAGAATCTCAGAGGAGCATGGCTCTGCTGACACCTTGATTTCAGCCTCACAGCCTCAGATCTGAGTGAATACACGTCTGCTACATGTCTGCTACATGCTGCAGGCCACCCAGCTCGGGGCTCCTCGTTACAGCCGCCGCAGCTAACTAGCACAGAGCGGAATCACCCAACTCCTCCCCTTGCAAATGAAGCGCCCGAGGCTCTGGAAGGTGCAGGGACTTACCTGAGGTCCCAAGCAGGTGAGAAGCAGAGATGAGACTTCAATCCAGGTCCCACTGACTCGGAGACCAGTGTTCACTGCACAATGGGATTCGCTCTCTGCGTGTGTGGCAACCCTGGCCGCCATAATCACATCTGGACATCGACTGCTTTGGGCTCAGCACCTGGGCAACAGGTACAAGCACACCTGTAGTGTCCTCTGAGTGCAGGATGCTTCAGAAACAAAGCTAGGAAAAAAATGCATGGGATGAGTGAGGAAAGGGAGATAGACAGAGAAAAGTGATTAATATTGATTGAGCTGAGTGCCAGGGGTCTTATACACATGATCTCATTTACAACCCACAACAACCATGTGGTGTAGGTATATTTACCCTCATTTTTCAGATCATAAACTAGGCCTCAGAGAAGCTAAAAAAAACCTCCCAAAACCATACAGTTGGCATGCGGTGGAGATTTGAACCCAAGACCATGTGGCTCCAAACTCTTCGAACTCTAATATTCTTCCTAAGTAGTTTCATCTCTGCCCATGGTTTTTATTTTTTATTGATTTTGGAAAGAAAGAGAAGAAGGGAGAGAGAGAGAAACATCAATTTGTTGTTTCATTCACTTATTCATTCATTGGTTGATTCTTTTCTGTGCCCTGACCGAGGATTGAACCTGAGACCTTGGCGTATGAGGACAACACTCTAACCAACTGAGCTATTCGGCCAGAGCCTCTGGCCATTTAATTGCCATCGATATGCTAGTAGCTCCCAAATATTTATCTGCAGCCCCCACATCTCATCTCCCTGTTCAATATCTCCATTTTAATGTCTCGCAGGCATCTCAGATTCGACCCGTCCAAAATTCAACTCATCAGCTTCCACTGGAAACCTGTCACTCCCATCCACCAAGATGTCCAAACTAGAACCCTGGCCTCCATCCCCGACTCCTCTTCTGCCTCCCCCCGACGCACATCCCACAAATCACCAAGTCCTATTCATGCGCCCTCTTTCTCTCTCCACTGCTTGTACCCTGGTCTCGACCACCTTCGTCTCACTCCCGGGTAACCGTAATCTCCTGAGCTCTGAGCTCTCCGCGTTCACCCTGCCCCTTCTGCAGTCTGGTGTCCCTTCGTGCCGTAGTGGGAGTGATTTCTTGAAGCACAAATCTTACCGCATTGCTCTCCTGATTAACAGCCTTCAACGGTAATTGCAGATTCTTACGTGCTATTCACTGGTACGGACCCTTTACATACATCAACTGCTTTAATCCTAAGAACCACCCTATGATATGAAAGAGATACTCTCTAGTTCTCCTTTTGCAGACGAGAACATCGGGGTGCTGTAGGTTAAGTAACTTGCCAAAGGTCTCATGGCTAATCCGTGGCTGAGCCAGGATTTCAATTCAGGCCCTGTGGCTCCTGAGATCATCTTACCAGTGACACTAAACATCCTTTCAAAGGATGCCTCGGTCTCTTTTGTGAGCGAGTCTTTCCAATCTCTTCCCCCACCTCCTCCTGTCCAAGATGACACTGGGAGATTGAAAAGGGACTTTGTGTGAACTTTTGCTCCCAGGGAGTGGGGCGTGAGAGTGGAAATGGGTGCAGAGCTGGCCCTGTGCTGGGGCCTACGTGGCACTGTTTGTGTCTGCTGGGGATGCCCACTCAGGCCTGCAGTCGTCGGGGCAACACTAGCTTCTGTGACTAGTTCTCCTGATTCTGGGACACCTCACCTAAACAGCCTCTTCTTTCTCGAGGTGGCACCTGACCCCTTCTCTCTCCAGAGCCATCTTGCAGACAGGGTGCTGGAAAAGAGAAACCAGCTTACCCACAACAGAACACGCCTCGGGAATTAAAATATCGCACGAAAGAAACTCGAGGGTTTTGAGCACCACGCTGTCCATCAGAACTCTCGCCAGCGCCCCGAGCATGGCCTGGAGCTCTGTCTCCGGGAGGGAGGTCACCCACCAAGGCAAGGAGGACTCGTAGCTCAGATTCCAGGAACACAGTGCGCTGAGCTGAGCAGCAGAGCCTTGTCCCTGAGCTCCAGGCAAAGCCCCCCTGTTGCCACTACCTTAGTTAGCAGGGCGAGGGATAGAAATGCAGAGGGAACAGGTAAGAATCCAGAGAGAAAGAGCAGCATCTTCCAAAAGGTCCAAGCACCTCTTTCTTGGCCCATCAGGAAATCCACACCTCTTCCCCAGCCGGTCCACACAAGAAAGGTTCGCAGGGTTTGGTGCCTGTGGAGACCTGTGGCCAGGTAGTGAGGGGGACGGGAGTGCCCGCAGGCCCACGGGCCACGGAGGGAAGGGGTGAGGCTGGGAAAGGAGAGGGTTAAGAAGCTGGCAGCCCGCACAAACACCTTCCAGTCCGCACTCCTTTCAATTTCTTCTCCGTGAATTTAAATGCATTCTGTCACAGTGAGTTATGTCACCCGGAGGAAATGCCCAACTCGGGGACGTTTTTAAAGATTATTTTTTAGATCACCTATCACTATCCATTTGAGGAACGATTGTTCAATCTGAAAAAATAAATTCAAAACTGTCCCCATCTAAGCAAGATGGAAAAATAAGTTTTTCTATTCTTTTTTCTTTTCTTTCTTTTTATTTTTTTTTTTAGGAGAAGGCTTATTGCTGAAGGACAGGTTTGAAAATCTGTTTTCACCTTGTCTGGCTGGATGTGAGCACCTCGGTAAGCCGACTATCCTGCCTTGTCATAGAAGCAGAGAAATGAATATACAGCCAGCTGTGTGACCTCAGGTAATTCACTTAACCTCTCTGAGCCTTAATCTCCTCAACTGTTACACTGAGATAACAATACTGACCATGATCATCAAATGAGATGATGCCCAGGACAATCCTCGAATTGGAGACAGATGTAAGGTGTCTGTTCTACTAAATCGTCAATTCCTCAAGGGCAGGGAGCAGGCTCTGGTCAATTGTGCCCTCCCAGTGGATTTTGTGCAGGGCCTGGGCCACAAAGAGTGTTTAAGAAATGTTGGATGGGTGGATGGGTCACTGGGTGATGGTTTGGTGGATGGATGTCTGGACACACAAAGAGATGGATGAATGAAAAGGGGATGGATGGATGCAATGATGTGCTGGGAAATGGCTATCCCAGAAAGAGATAAAACAGCCCTGGCCAGGTAGCTCAGTTGGTTGGAGCATCGTCCCAATTTGCCAAGATTGCAGGTTCGATCCCCAGTCAGAGCACACTCGAGAATCAATCAATGAATGCATGAGTAAGTGGAATAACAAATCGAAGTCTGTCTTTCTCTCTCTGTGTGTGTCTCTCTCTCTAAAAATCAAATTTTTACATGTTGAGAAAAAAAGAAACAGATAAATAAAATAAGCCTTTCCTTGCACTGGCCTCCAGTTTCTGTAGTGTACATACTCCCACCAATGCACACTTCAAGCCACCAGTGTGACATCAGTGATGCAGAGTTGGAGAGACATGCAAGGTTGGCACTTACCAGTCTACACAAACCAGCTCCTGCAGCGCCTGGGAGGGGAGGGAAGGAGGGAGCGGGGGAGGGAGGGAGGGAGGGAGGCAGATAAATAAAGGAGTAGGGAGGGAAGAAGGAAGGAGGAGGGGAGGAGGACCATGAATAAATGTTTGCTGTAGAGCAGAAAATAAAAATACGTAGGAGCCAGGGAGGGCCAGAAAAAGCAAAGCCCGAGGAGGCAGGACACCTGGGTTCACCAGCATACCTCATCGATGGGGACTGAATCCGCCCACTTTCTGGAGTAAATGATTTCTTCTTAAGGTTGAGGTGTGGGGTGGAGAGTTTACATGATGCAGAACAACGTCCTCAATTATTATTTTTCTTTCTTTCTTTTCTTTCTTTCTTTCTTTCTTTCTTTCTTTCTTTCTTTCTTTCTTTCTTTCTTTCTTTCTTTCTTTCTTTCTTTTTCTTTCTTTCTTCTCACCTGAGGACATTTTTGCATTTATCTTCAGATAGAGCAGGAGGGAGAGAGGGAGGAAGAGAGAGAGAGAGAAACATCGGTGTGAGAGAGACACATTGAGTGGTCGCCACCCACACGACCCCAACCAGGGCCGGGGACAAACTGCAACTGAGGTACATGCCCTTAGCGGGAACCAAACCCAGGACTCTCTGGTCTGCGGGCCGACGCTCCAACCACTGAGCAAACCAGCCAGGGCCTCAATTATTTTTAAAGAATTAGAAATCTTTCTTTTTTCAAATGAAATCTTACTTGGAAGGCACAATGATCATTACAGCTGATGTTTATTAAGCATTTACTATGTACTGGGTATAGTCTAAGTACACTGCATGGAATACCCCATGGAATCTTCCCAACAACCTAATGGGACAGATAATCTTATTATTGCCAGTTGACCAAAGTCACATAATAAACAGCAGGTCCAGGATTTAAACCCAGGTGATGATGGCATCCTAACCACTCTGCTGTCCTGCCCTACTAGAGCAGGTGTAAAAGAAGAGCTCTAATATAATGTTACATATCCATTATACCTCAACTTAAAAAATAAAAAAATTTTAAAGAAATAATAAAGTAAAAAAAAAAAAGAAAGAAAAAGAACCCTGGATGGTTGGATCAGTGAGTAGAGCATTGACCTGCACACCAAAGGGTCACAAGTTTGAGTCCCGGTCAAGAGCACATACCTGGGTTGCAGGTTTGATCCCCAGCCCCAGTCGGGACACATGCTGGAGGCAACCAATGGATGTGTCTCTCTCATATCTCTCCCTCTCCCTCCCCGCTTCTAAAAATAATTGGAAAATATATCCTCAGGTAAGGATTAACCAAGGAAGGAAGGAAGGAAGGAAGGGAGGGAGGGAGGGAGGGAGGGAGGGAAGAAGAAAGGGAAAGGAAGGAAGGAAGGAAGGAAGGAAGGAAGGAAGGAAGGAAGGAAGGAAGGAAGGAAGAAAGAAAGAAAGAAAGAAAGAAAGAAAGAAAGAAAGAAAGAAAGAAAGAAAGAAAGAAAGAAAGAAAGAAAGAAAGAAGAAAGAAAGAAAGAAAAGGAAAGAAAAGAAAAGAAAGGAAAGAAACTAAAGAAGGGCTGTCAGTGGAACTCCCCCCTGCAGGCCCTAAGCCCAACCACTCCAGAGACCCCCACATAGAGCCAGATTCTTGGAAAAGCAGGAAGACCAGGTGCTCATCCTGGTTCTACACCTGGCTGGCTGTGTGTCCTTGGAAAAACCTCACCCTCTCTGAGCCTCACTTTTCTCATTTATAAAACAGGTGATCACCCCCTACAGCTATTACAGATTATATATTGGGCAATTCTCATAAGGATCAGACAGCCTTCGGAGTGAAATAGCTGGAAAAAGGCACATTACATATGACTTATTTTCTGCTAGGACACCAAGACCTATTTGATTTAGAATGCATCTATTTTTTAGCTCTTATGACATTCTTGAAAAAACTGACAGTAATCACTTCTCTAATGACATTAAATCTTGTAGGGATGACTTTATTCTCAAGGATACTTTTTTTTTTTTAATTTATCTTTATTGTTGAAAGTATTACAGATGTCCCTCCTTTTTTCCCCCACTGACACCCTCCTCCCTGCTCCCACCCAACCCTGCCTTCACCACACTGTTGTCTGTGTCCATTGGTTGTGCATAAATGCATATGAGTTCTTTAGTTTATCTCGTTCCTCTCCCCCATCCCACTTCCCTCTGAGGTTTGTCAGTCTATTCCCTACTTACAGGTCTCTGGATCTATTTTGGTCGACAGCTTATTTTGTTCATTTTATTCTACAAATAAGTGAGAACATGTCATACTTGTCTTTCTCTGCTTGGCTTATTTAACTTAGCATAATCCTCTCTGGGTCCCTCCATGTCATCTCAAAGGGTAAGAGGTCTTTCTTACAGTTGCATAGTATTCCATTGTGTACATGTACCACAGCTTTTTTATCTGCTCATCCACTGATGGACACTTGGGGTGTTTCCAGATCTTAGCTATTATAAATAGTGCTGCTATGAACATAGGGGTGCAGAAATTCTTTCTGATTGGTGTTTCAGACTTCTTAGGATATATTCCTAGAAGTGGGATCACTGGGTCAAATGCCAGTTCCATTTTTAATTTTTTGAGGAAACACCATATTGTTTTCCATAGTGGTCACACAAGTCTGCATTCCCACCAGCAGTGTTTATATGGAACCAAAAAAGACCCCAAATAACCACAGCAATCTTAAAAAAGAAGAACAAAATAGGAGGGATCACAATACCGGATATCAGGTTATACTACAAAGCCACTGTAATCAAAACAACCTGGTACTGGCAGAAGACCAGGCATATAGATCAATGGAACAGAACAGAGAATGCAGAAATCAACCCAAGATAAGTATGCCCAATTAGTATTTGACAAAGGTGGCAAGAGCATACAGTGGAGTAAAGACAGCCTCTTTAATAAATGGTGTTGGGAAAATTGGACAGCTACATGCAAAAAAATGAAACTAGACCACCAACTTACACCATACACAAGAACAAACTCAAAATGGGTAAAAGACTTAAATATAAGTCATGAAACCATAAAAATCCTAGAAGAAAATGTAGGCAACAAAATTGTAGACATCACAGGAAGCAAAATTTTCTCCGATACATCGCCTAGGGCAAGAGAAACAAAGGAAAAAATTAATAAATGGGACTACATCAAACTAAAAAGCTTCTGAGCAGCAAAAGAAACCAGCATCAAAATTAAAAGGGAGCCCACTGTATGGGAGAACATATTTGCCCATGATACATCGGATAAGGGGTTAATTTCCAAAATATATCAAGGATACTTATTTTAAAGTCACTTTTGTAAATACAGAGTAATATTTTGTTTCCAGCACTGCTTTCCTATTGAAGTTTACAAATGTGGGTGAAAGTAAACCTATTTTTTGTGCAGGAAATCAACTACAAAGAACAAAAGGTGGGCCCTGGCCAGTTTTTCTCAGTGGTTAGAGCTTCTGCCCACAGACTGAAGGGTCTCAGGTTTGATTCCCAATCAAGGGCATGTACCTGGGTTGCAGGTTTGATCCCCAGCCCCGGTGGGGGTCTTGCGGGAGGCAACCAATCAATGTTTCTCTCTCCCATCAATGTTTCTCTCTCTCTCTCTCTCCCCCTTCCATTCTATCTAGAAAGCAATGGAAAAATATCCTCAGGTGAAGATTTTTTTTTTTTTTTTTTATCCTCACCTGAGGACACTTTTTCATTTTTTGTCAGATAGAGTGGGAGGGAGAGAGAGGGAGAGAGAGAGAAACATCGACATGAAAGGGACACATCGAGCGGCTGCCACCCACACGACCAACCAGGGCCGGGGACAAACTGCAACCAAGGTACATGCCCTTAGCGGGAACCGAACCCGGGTCTCTCTGTACCACAGGCCGACGCTCTAACCGCTGAGCCAAACCGGCCAGGGCTTAGGTGAAGATTTTTAAAAAAAAAGAAAAGAAAGAACAAAAGGTGGTCAGCCTGTTGAGTGTTACTTTCTTTGGGACTCATGTCCCTTTGAAAATCTAAAGAGAAATGTGGACTTTTCTTCCCAGAGAAATACAGACACTTGAGCTCAACTTTGGATCTAACTGTGGGATGGGAAGGATGAGGGGACTGGCAGCCCCAGGATAAGGGAGCATCTTAGTAGAAACAAGAAAGTCTCTAAGGTCCCAGGTAATTCTTCAGGTCCACACTTCAGCATCTTCAATCAATGCACAAAAATAGCCAGAAGCCACCCAGACACTGCCCGAGATTTTAAAATGAAGAATTCTCTTGATAAATAAATCTCTTAATGAAACACAAACAATTAAGCTAAAAGTCCTATCAAATGCAGTCTGTCACTCAGCAGCCTGACACTTAATTGAATTTCTTTTTCCATCCCCTGGCTCCTTTTCCCTGATAAACAAATTCATTCACCACAGATCAAGTTTCTCTAACCCAGAAACCAATGATAGTCAATCAACTAATTGACACAACAAAGACTTCTATTTAAAAAAAAGAGAGAGAGAGAGAGAGAGATCCCCTAATTAAAGTGGGAATGAAATGTTATAATACCCTGGTGCCTGATATTAATTACTCTGTGGTTAACCCTCTCCCTCCGCCTTGGGGCTGGCAGTGAATTGGAGAGATGAGGGAGCCCCAGACCCAGAGATGAGTCCGTGTTCCAGCTTTATCCTGAATTTGCTGTGTGACCTTGGGAGGTGGCTTCCCCTCTCTGTTTCCATCAGCTGTAACATGGAGACAGAACGAGGTGACTTTCAAGGCTGCTTCCAGCTCTAACTCCTACATTGGATGATCCAGAGGACAGTCCGATGGCATAGTCTTCACTGTGTGATGGTGGGTTAGCCAGTGTCGCTGCCCGTGGCTCTCACACAGCCTCAGACCGAAAGTACAGCCCATCTTCAGTGGGCTCCCTCCAGCCATACCTGCAAAACGCAGCAGCCCCTCAATGCATCCTCCTGTCTCCACTCGCGCCCACCCACACGTTCCCAGGCACACCCCTCACACATATTTATACAATCCCTCCTTGCAGCACACTCCCTCCCACGCTCATATCACACACACACGCGCACACACACACACACACACACACACACCCTTTCCTCCTGAAACATACATGCACATGTTCAGACACAGCCCCTCTAGAGGGCAGACCCCCTCAAAGCCGTGCACACGCTCATCCCTCCCCCAGACACACAAGTACACGTCTGCAGCCCAGACTCCCTTCTAGAGCAAAGTCCCTCCAACAAGGCCGTGCACACACGTGTTTACCCACTCACGTGCCACACACGATCACTGTCACATGTGAGCGTGGGCTGGATGTGAGCGGGTTTCCCAATCACAAGGAAGCTTTGGCTGGGGCAGCCCAGAGGACCTCAGAAACCTAGCGACTGAACCAACAGGATTTTCCAGAACAGTCTGGGGTTCCAACGTTTCTTTCATTCAACAAGGCCTACTGAGTGCCCTCCTGTGCCAGGCACTGTGTGGGAAGGAAAGTGGTGAACAAAACAGACACTGGCCCCCAGAAGCAGCTGTTCCTGGAGGCCCCAGCCCAGACTCGCCTGCAAGCAGTGGGGGCCCCATCCTTAGGCCCTGACACATCCAGGGGTCTAGTTTAGTAGCGGCTTTTTCATGACATCATGGTCAAGGTGGCCTTTGAGCCAGGCCTTACAGGACACAGGAGAGGGGGACCAAGACACAGCCAAACAGAATCAGGGAGCCTGGGAAGGAGGGGTGCTGAGAGGCAGCACCATGCAAGGTGTGAGCTGCCCAGCCCCACTGCTCCCTGTCCTCCAGACTTGGGCAAGTCACTAAGCAGCTCTGAGCCTCAGTGTCCTCATCTGCAGAATGGGACAATAGCAGTAGCACCAGAGAAGGACCATCACTCACTCAACAGACAGACTGAGCAGCCACTCGGCTCTAGGCACTGTTCTAGGCACTTGGAGTTGTCGTGAAGATTGGTGGAGATGACAAATGCCAGCTCTGGTGTCATGTCTGCACACACTGGGCTCCAGCTTGGGAGGCCCTGAAGGCCAGTGGGAAGACTGGCGCTCTTCTTGAGTAGAGTGGGCAGGAGGGAGCTGATGATGGGTGAGAAGGGCAGAGGGTTAGTCTGGGAGGCCAACCTGGAGGAAGGGACCCTGGAGAGGGACTGGTGATGGAACCCCCAGGCTCAAGCCACATCTCCAGTGAGAGACACGGTCTCAGCCCTGACCTCCTCTGGGCTCACCCCCTATTCCTCACAGGGACCCCTTGCAGGGCAGGGCCTGGTTTTCCCTACAGGTCTGCAAAGCCAGGCCGGGGTGGTGGCCGGGGCCGCATTTCCCTCCCCCTCGGACACAGAGCGGATGTTCTCTCCGCATCTGATGCCTTCTGTTGAGCTCATCTCTGTTTTCATGTTTTCCTCTCTCATGCTGGCTGTGAAAATACTTGCTTTTGAAAGTTGTTGCCATAACAACCACTTCATTACACGCCAGGCCCAGTATCTCAGAAATGCAGAATCTTTCCTTAAAAGCGTGCGCGCTGCACATCAAAGGGGAATAGGAGCTCATTATTTTTACATTATTTTGCAGGCAAATAGATATTTTCCAATACACATTTCTTTTCTAAGTTGATTTTCTTGTTCAGTGGAAATGCACATTTCTTTCTTAACGCTTTCCTGCCTGCAGGGCTCAGGGCCGAGAAGCCCAAGTCCCTCAGAGCAGGAGGGAGGAGGCATGTCTTTGCCGGGACATCCATCCCTCGGGCCCCCCACGCTGCAGCCGTGAGGGATGATCACTCTAGTTCACAATTTCACTGCACCCAGAAGTTCTAGAAAAGGCAGGCATTCTCAGGGCGGCATACGTATGCCTTCACTGGTCTGACTTTGTTCTAACTGAGATTTCCTAAGAAGTGAAGCTAATTATTTAAGGAGCCAAAATCAAATCAAACCAAACAAACAAAAATCTGAACCCTCAGGGATGGAGACTGGTCCAGGATTCTGTTTCCTAACCCAGACGGCACCGTCAGAATTCAGTGGGTCCCCGTAGGGAACGCCTGCACGCGTCTCTCCCCTCGCCAGCAAGCAAGGCCCAGGTGTCTGTCTGTCTGGCTCACTGCTCTCTCACCACACCCAGAACACTGCCCAGGCCCGGGGGTGTTCAGGAAAGATTTGTTGAGTGGACTCATGAATGAATGTGCCGTGAAAACCACATCTCATAACAGTTCTGCCAAGGAAGGGATTATCATCCCCGTTATTCAGGCAAAGAGCTCGAGGCTTAAAGACAATACAATAGTAACAGTAATAACAACAATAATAATAGCTGACGTTTTCAAGGTTTTACTGAAACATAATGTGCATTTCGAAAGGTACACCTACCTGAAGTGCACAGCTCCGACTTGTCGCAGAATGACCGCCTCCAGGCAACCGACACCCAGCTCCAGAACAAGACCCCTGGAGGGAGGGCGGAGACTGGGAACAGGATGGCTTCTCGGGGTTCACCATCACCCCCTCAGCTGCCACACGTTTGTCGTGGGTGGATTTTTGTGTCTGTTCCACTTTACAAGAGAAAGGGCAAGTCCCCCTTGTGTCACTACCTCCCCAAACCACTGTCTTGACCTCTAATGTCATACATTAGTGTTGCCTGTCCTTGTGATTTCTGTCCATGGAACCAGAGTGGGTCCCCTTTCATGCCAGACTTCTTACCCTCATCATTATGTGTTTTTCAGATTCGCCCGCGCAATCGACCCTCATTCATCTCTCTGCTAACGGCAGCTCGTGTTTAATGAGTATTTACTATGCACCTGTAAGTTCGTTGAACCTTCCCGATTCTCTAAGATGAAGGCATCCTTATAAGTGATGTGCCTGGAGCCCCGCCATAGTGGAGACTTGTACCCAGCTCTTGCTGTTGTCAGAAACCTGCTTCCTGGTGACTCGAGGCTACAGCTGAGCACGGCCAATAGGTGGGGGGCCAGGGGCGAGTGGAGGGTCCTTTGCTCCAACATGGGACGGCCCCAGTGTGCTCTGGATCAGTATCTCGTAACTGGCCCCTGGCCTCACTGTCCGGCTGTCCATGCTCCCTCCTGTGCGTGTCACTGTGCCTGCCAACAGCCACACCAGCAGCTCTTCCTGTGCTCTCATCCATATGCCCAGAAACCGAAACACTGGGTTATTAGAATTGAGTGCAAAACAAGAGCAGGCGGCTAGGAACAGGGGCTTGCCGACGCATGCGTCATAGAGGGGAGAGGGAGAAAGAGAGACACCGATGGGCTCGAGAGATCAAACCCACAACCTGGGTGTGTGCCCTAATGGGGATCGAGCCCGTGACTTTTCAATGCACGGGATGACGCCCAAACGACTGAGCCACACCTGGCAGCCTGAGGCCTGCGTCTTGTTGGATTTCTATGGCTGGTGCTGATGGTCAGCACCTGACACGCGAGCTCAGGTGTTTGTAGTCCTGGAACCCTTCAGACAGAGCGCCAGGAGAGCGAAAGCCCTTTGCTGCCGCTCTCAGCCCGAGGCGGAGGGAGTGCTGAGTGTCACCTGGGAGGGACTGGTGTCTTGTGACCCTGGGCTTCAGCAGGTCTGCTCCAACTCCATTCCTGGGAGGTTCCCTGCCACGCCTCATGCCCCAAGGTTGGCAGTTCACTCACCTGATCCTGGGTCTGTGCTGGGTGCTGGGGACTCTGACATAAGCAGATGGGAACCCGCCCAGCCTCATCCCCTGGCAGCCTCCTGCTCCTTTGTGTGCCGCCCTCCTGAAGGGCCCAGGCCTAGGTGACATGGGCCCACGCTAGTCCCGCGTCCCAGCCTGTCCATCCCTCCATCAGAGCACTTACTCACCTCCTCTGGGCACTTTTCGGCTCTCCATATTTTTTTTTAATGAAAAACTGAACCCTCTCCCCATCCCATTACCTCCCTTGGAAGAAGCCAATTTTACATCTATTCACCAGCTCATGTCCACCTGCCTGATGACCTAGCCTGTTCTTCTGAGCCACTTTTTAAGACCTTACCGGTTTTTTCGTTAACTAATGGGTTTAAAAAGATATTTGGCCCTGCTGGTGTGGCTCAGTGGTTGAGCGTCGACCCATGCACCAAGAGGTCACTGGTCCGATTCCCGGTCAGGGCACATGCCCAGGTTGTGGGCCCGATCCCCAGTGGGAGGCATGCAGGAGGCGGCCAATCAATGTCCTCTCTCATTGATGTTGCTATCTCTCCCTCTCGCTTCCTCTCTCTCTAAAAGCAATAAAGAAAAAAAAATTTTTTTAAATAAAAAATAAAAAGATCTTTGACACAGATTCAAAAAAAAAACTGAAAAGTAATCTGTCCCTTTGGGCTGTCACCATGAGCCGGAGTGCTGTTTTCCTGAATTTTACACTCCCCTGAATCCAGGGCCTGACACCAGAGTCTCTTCATGGACAGGGACGTCCATCTGCTTGTTTTCTGACACTTTTTGCAGAAGCCCCAATGGCTGTGGTGGAAAAAGCCACTCCACCCTGGACCCACAGCTCACACTTGGCGACTGTGTCCCTTTAATGGATGCACACGTGTCTATGGAGAGTACAAACATAATGGTTTCTATGGAGACATGGTCACAATGACTAATTAGACAGAAGAGAGTGTTTTTCAAAGCCTTGAAAGACATCATGGATGTAATAAATGAACATCATCTTATTCAATTGATGTATTCCTTCTCATTTCTCCCTAGAAACATCAATAAATGGTCCCTGGTGATTCAACCTTATTATGGAGCTGGACTCTTTAGACACCCAGTCAGAGCCTTCTAGATTCTCACCTGCAGGATTCTGTTGATGGGACATATCCCAAAAGCAGCCTCAGGGTCACCTGTCCACTGCCAGCATCTCCAGACTGAGCCGTCCTACTCCAGTCCCACCTGCTCACTCTCATGGTGGCCAGTGAGGAGACCAGGGATGCTCCAGGGTTTGGGGACCGGATCCTATCCCCTTCAGCACACCAGCCTGACTTGGCCATCAGCTGTGCCACAGGGCTCACCCCGCCACCTTCATTGGTTTGTTTCAGAATGCTGAGTGTGACTTTTTGTGTTACCCTCCTCCCCAACAAAGCTGAAGACGATGAGTATTAACCAGCCCACATTCTACAGGAAAAAGTTATCCTTCTCCCCAAGGGGGTGTGACCCTAGCATAATGTATTGGCAAAATCTCAGAAGTGAGAGAGAGACCAGCCCTACGTGTTTCTTCCAAAGGCTGTACACTGATCTGGTTGAGTTTTTCCACCCTCTTCTCATCCCACCATGATCCCAAGTGAAAGGAAAAATGTTCAGAACACAAAATACCAAGACCTCAAACTATGGCTTAGCAAGGAAAACAAACCTGTTTCAGCTACTGAGAAAAGGGTCCAAAAGCCACACCAAATAACAGCAAGAAGAATATCTGGATAGCAATGCCTGGACACAAGAAACAAATGCAACTATGCAAATATCTCCAACCAACACCCCAAGAAAAAATCACCCAAAGCAAAGAATCCACTCTAGAAGAAAACATAACCTCTAAACCAGAAGAAAATTTTACTGTTTTTTTTTTCTGTTATAAAACTATAAATATTTTAAAGACATCAACTGTTAAGAATAAATATAGTAGAAGTGATGACAACAGAGATGTCATCGAAATTTTACAAGGTTTGCAAGAAGCTTCTGGCTGACCAGGCTGACGTCCACAGGTCCAAGACCAAGGAAGCTGGCAGCGCTGTGAAGAGCAGCTCCAGCCTGGCCGGTGTGGCTCAGTGGATTGAGCATCATCCCATGTCCCGGTTCGATTCCCAGTCAGGGCCACATGCCCAGGTTGTGGGCCAAATCCCAAGTAGGGGGCATGCAGGAGGTGGCCAATCAATGTTCTCGCTCATCAATGTTTCTATCTCTCTCTCCCTCTCCCTTCCTCTCCCTCTAAAATCAATAAAGAGCCCTGGCCGGTTTGGCTCAGCGGTTAGAGCGTCGGCCTGCAGTCCAGAGAGACCCGGGTTCGGTTCCCGCTAAGGGCATGTACCTCGGTTGCAGTTTGTCCCCGGCCCTGGTTGGTCGTGCGGGTGGCGGCCACTCGATGTGTCCTTTTCACGTCGATGTTTCTCTCTCTCTCTCTTCCTCTCTCTCCCTCCCACTCTATCTGAACAAAAAATGAAAAAATGTCCTCGGGTGAGGATAAAAAAAATAAATAAAGAAAATCAATAAAGAAAAACTATTTTTTTAAAAAACATATATATATATGCAGCTCCAAGCCAAGAAGGAGGAAATCATCAAGACTCTGTCCAAGGAGGAAGAGACCAAGCAACAAAGCTCCACCTCTCTTACCTGTACAGAGTGGCCTTGACAATTACATGGATCAATCATTCATTAAAGTAGCCTTTATCTACAAATAAATAAATAAATAAATAAATAAATAAATAAAACTAACTGACCCAGAAAAAAAGCAACTGAGACCTACGTGTGTCTGCAGGGTGGAGAACGTACATACAATTGTTCAGAGTAGCTTCATTCATAATTGTTCAAACCTGGAATTAAATGCCCTTTCACCGGTAAGCAGATAAGCAGCTGGGGTACATCTATGCAATGGACTTTGCAATAACCAGGAGCAAACTACTGACACGCACGGCGTGGTTAATCTCATGCAGTACGCTAAGTGGTAAAAGCCAAACTTCTAAGGCTATCTTCTCTAAGATTTATGTGATTTTTCTGGAAAAGGCAAAACTATTGGTACAGAAAACACATCAGTGATTGCCAAGGTCCAGGTATGGAAGGAGGGGTTGACCACAAAGGGGCCCAAAGAATTGGGCAGAGTCACGGAACCACTCTACATCTTGCTTGATTGCGGGTGACTCCATGACTACACATTTGTCACAACTCACAGCTGATGTACCCTGCTCTGTGAAAAATGGATCAGGACAGGAGTGGAAAAGTTAGTCACAGACTGGCCACTGAATAGGCTCGTGTCTTTTGGTTTAATAGACAATTTTATGTTGCTCTTTCAAAAATTCATCTTCGGATGAACGTAAGCATGTTATCTGAGAAGAACGCTGTTAATTGTGCTTATAATAAAATAGATGGATTTTAAACACCATACAACTGCAACCACAGTGTGTTCCCTAATCCCCTGCTTAACTTGGAGGGCTACTTTTAGGAAAACAATTCCATTGGCGATCATGTAATATTTGTTTGAGGTTCAGAAATTCTTTTTGTTTCACGGGTTTCCTTTTCCTCTGTTAATGTCAAATAAAATTACACTTAATGACTTTTACTTTTCAAAAGTTTCCCAGTTTACAAAAATATTCCTACCTTCCTCTCCATCTAGAAACTCCACATTGAAATATAACTTGAATAATTTTTTTTCTTTTGTGCATGGGGGTGTATTTTTGTTATTTATTGCACCTTTCTGTATTTTTTGCATATTAGTGACATGCACTATTTTTTTGAAAACAATGAGTCCTTCCCTGACCCCACCCTAGCGACAGTGACAGTGCCCTCCTCTCTCTCCCTGGCATGCGTGTCACACTCCTTACTGCCAGCCCTGTTGCACACCCCCCTTCTGGACTGACGTCTTTGAGGGGCAAGAACTGTCTGGCTCATTCTATATCCCATGGAGGGCCACGGTCCACAAACAGGTCCTCAACACACATCATCGAAATGAAGGAGACCACATATCAAGGACCAGAGGAGAAATCCTTCATGAGTTTGAAAAGTGAAAAAAAATCTCAGAGTTTTCCATCCTGACCTCAAGTGATCGCTTCCCGTTGTCTACAATGTGAGAGAGAACTCAAGGCGGAAACGATATGGCTAAACACTCAGCTCACAAGACCAGTGGGAGACCAAGCACAGCCCGCTCCCTGCCCAACATCTAGTGACTTGTCTCTCCTCCTGCCGAGAGACTGAGCCTTTGGCAGAAGCCTGGTAGATGGGACTCTAGAGCCATGAGGGAACAAAGAGAACTTCGGAATGTGATGGCGCCACGGAAACCTGGAAGACATCAAGGTTAAGTAGGCAGAGATTGAGTAGATAAACCCAACAGACTCTTTGGCACTGATGACGTCAACATTAATCATTTGTAAGCCATCCTCCAACACTACAACATGAGATCGCTGGTTTGTTATTGGTGGATTGGGTGTGGAAGGTATTGGAGGTGAGTCCCTTAACCAGTGAGTGAGCCAAGCCCACCACCCAACACATCTCAACAGGGTCTGATTATCCTCTTAGAGTCCTTGCTTGTCCCCAACTACTCCCAAGAAGTGATAAAACTTTGCTTTCGTGAGACATGGCCCCCAAATAAATCCAGTTGCTTGTGCTGGTGATGGGGTGAGGAAAACGTGAAGGCGCCCACCAAGTGGTGATGCAGAGCTGGACACTGAGAAAGAAGCCCGAACGCAGCGTCGCTCCAATCTACGCGGGAGTAACCACAAGATACACTCAGTATGGAAATCAGCAAACGTGACTCATGAAACTTTCAGCAAGTGCTCCTGTCATGGGCAAAAACACATCAAACGAAAGCCCAGTTTATCCCTTCATCTGATCATTCAGTGCAGCCAGCATTACTGATATACCACTGCGGCCCAGGCACTGGTCCGGGCCCTGAAGAGGTAACAGTGAGCACAGCACAGGCCCTGCTTTCATGGAGCTTGCTGTCTAGTGGAGGAAGACAGTAAATACATATACCCTGTGTCGGCTGGAGAGACAATATGAAGAAAAAGTAAGCGGGCACAAGGATAAGAGTGAAGGAAGCTGGTATTTTGGAGAGCGAGTGGTCAAGCAGAGACTCTCTTGAGAAGGTGGTAATTGAGCAGAAACTTGAAAAAGGGAAGGGAGGGAGTTACATGGATATCTGGGGGAATATGCAAGACTAGTCCAGGCAGAGAACAGCAAGTGCAAAGGCCCTGAGGTAGGAATGCACTTGGAGGAACGGCAAGGAGACAAGAGAAACTGGAACAAGGTGAGCAAAAGAAGGGACAGCATGAGAGAAGTTCAGAGAAGGAGCAGGCAGACCCTAAGGCCACGTAGGCCGCTGTAAGGACCTTGGCCTTCACTCTGAGTAAAAGAAACCATTTGAGGGTGGTGAGCAGAGACTGGTGGGATTGGACTCAAGTTTCTAACAGGATCCTTCAGCTGCTGTAAGGAGAATGACCTTCAGAGAGAACAAATTCGGAGGAGGAAGACCACTGAGGCCACTGCTATGATCCAAGCCATTTGCTGGCGGCTTGGACGGACAGAGCAGGTAAAGTGGACATGGCAAGAAGTGGTCAGATTTGGGAAATAGTTTAAAAGACCATGTTCACGTGACAGGGGACTTTTAGGTCCATCCCTACAGGACATCAAGAGTCTACTTGGAGCAAGAATCTCTTACTTGTGCTGAGCTATTTATATTTAAATAGTGCTTTAAATTATGCATTATATTCTTTTCAAAATTTTTACAATTACAGTTTACATTCAATATTATTTTGTATTCCTTTCAGGTGTACAGCATAGAACAGGAAAATACTTTGTCAAGCATTATATTCTTAAACACATTGCTGATAATAGTGGCTGTGTTCAAGTGCAGTACCATTCTCATTTTGATAAGAATGACCAGCTAGGATGCTGCGACCTGCAGGCAATCCCATTGTTCAGAGGCAAAGTCCAGGTCCAGACAAAACCAGCCACTTACTTGGTGTCAGATATCTAAACGGCCATCAGGCCATGGACCGGCAGCTCAGTTGGTTAGAGCGTTGTCCTGATACCCCAAGGTTGGGGGTTCAATCCCCGGTCAGGACACATACAACAGTCAACCAATGAATAAATTAATAAGTAACACAACAAATCAGTATTTTTTCCTCTCTCTCTCTAAAAATCAGTAAATAAAAATTTTTAAATAAATAAATAAATGGCCCTGGCTGGTGTGGCTCAGTGGTTAGCGAGTCAGCCTGCACACCAAAATGTCTCAGGTTTGATTCCCAGTCAAGGGCATGTACCTGGGTTGCAGGTTTGCTCCCCAGTCCCGGTTGAGGTGCGAGCAGGAGGCAACCAATCGATGTGTCTCTCTCACATTGATGTTTCTCTCTCTCTCTCTCCTCCTCCTCCCTCCCTTCCACTCTCTCTCAGTGGAAAAATATTCTCGAGTGAGGATTAACAATAAATAAATAGCTGTCAATGTACTCAGGACACTGGGGAAGACACACCTGACCTAGTATGGCTTAGTAAGAAGGTCAACGTTTAAAGCAAAAGTTGTGTTTTCAAAATTACCGTTGAAGATTCCTTAGGTAACCGGTAAAGTGGACTGATCACGGCTACAACCCTCTTCAGTGTCGCGCTGGCACCATCGAGTTTGACCACAGGGAGGGACGAATGGACAACATCATTCACCTCTATGGGCAATGAACCTCTCTGCCTCGAAGTCCCAGGCCAGGAACTGGAGGACAGGTGGAGAAGTCGCCAGGATTCCTGCTTACCCGCTAGGTCGCCTCCCGTTTCGCTAGGAAGCTGCTAAAACTTGACATCTGTCAGTCTCTCTGTTTGCTGTCGTAAGGATTAAATCAGATGGTGGAGTCAGTTTCCAAAATCGGGAAGAGGTTGGAATCAAGGAGGCTTGAGTAAATATGCCCCCCTTTGCCCTGTATTCACTGCGTGGCTTGGGGAAAGTCCTTAGCCCCTCTGGTCTCAGGGGTAGGAATAATGATACCTACCTCACCTGAGCCACGTGACAAGGATATGAACTCACCTATGTCCAGGTGCCTAGCACTGCACTTGGTTCTTAGAAAGCCCTGATCCGTGTTTGGCCTTGACACTGGCCTCACGAATGTTCCCTTGCAAGTCCTAGAAGTGACTTCTGAAGGGGTTCGAGGGCTTTCAGGGACCCCTTAGGTTGGTGAGTATCAGACGCCAGCAGAATCTGCATCCCCAGACTGGACCCCAGTAGACTTCACATCCTCAAATTAAACCATCGTCTGGCTAGTGTGGCTCAGTGGTTGAGTGTCAACCCATGTACCAGGAAGTCGCTGGTTCAATTCCTGGTCAGGACACATGCCCAGGTTGTGGGCCTGATCCCCAGTGGGGGACATACAGAAGGCAGCCAATCAATGTTCTCTCTCATCGATGTTTCTATCTCTGTTTCCCTCTCACTTCTTCTCTCTCTAAAATCAATAAAAGAAAAAAGAAGAAGAAAAAAAACCACTGACCCACAGGGAAGGAATAAGTGTCGCTTATTGTCAAAGGAGTCTGGAGCGGGGAACTTTGGGTCCTGGACTTCAAAGGAGGGATGCACCCACTGGGGACTGAAACGCACCAAACTTCTAGGGTAACTGTGAAACAATCAAAGGAAACCAAATGAAGCCCAAGGTGTGAAGCTGACATCCCAGATCACACAACAGAAAATGTTATAGAACAACAAATCGGGAAAGGCCCTTAAAGGTCATCGGACCTGGCTCTTCTTTTTCCAGAGAGGGAAACGCAGGCCCGGAGGCCAAGGCCACTTGGTCACCAAGTGTCAAAGCCACAGCTAGGACTCAGGGTCTGGTGCTCCCTCCTCTAGCCAACATTAGCTCCCACGCTCCCACTAATTTGGCAGAGATCCACCCTCACCCCCCAGCACCGCCCTGAGCTGCCCCAAGATGCTCTACGGAGCTGATGCAAAACATGTCACTTTGTATCGCGCCTGCGGTGACAGCTGAGTTAAACCGAACATTCACAGTCATTACGCTCAGAAACCCTGCACAAGTTCCATCTATTGCGGTTTCAGAATGAATCAGGTTTCCACACGCTCCTCTCCCCGTCTGATCACATGTCTGTATATGGTAACCTTTAGAAAATGAGTCCAATAATTAGTCATCTTGGCCTAGTTAAAGACAACACTATGTTCTCCAATTTCACTTTGTTTTCAACAGGAGAGTGATGCCAACGGTAATTTTCACCACGGTGAAAACATGCTTCTCAGCTGGTCCCTGCAGTCAACTGAGACAGCGCTGGTCCCTGCACCTGCCGGTGCTTCCCCACCGCTCACCCTTTAACCAGGCTGCACCCCTCCCGTGCCCTCCCCCCACACTCATTCACATTTCCTGACACCAACCGAGTACTAAGCATTAGGTTAAATGTTTTGGACTCATCGTTACACTCAATCATCTTTGCAAGACGAACTTCACTTCCCCATTTTGAAGATGAAAAACGTGAGAATCTGAGGGTCCTGGCCCAAACCCCAGGTCCAGCCACTCTCCCTCTTTCTCCCTGCCCTCCAGCCAGCCTGCCTTCTTTGCGTTACCACCTCAGGGCCTTTGCACATGCAGATTCCTCCACCTGAAACACTCTGCCCCCTGACTCTGCCTGGTTAACTCCTCCCCACCCTTCAGATCTCAGTGTAAACATAGCTTCCTAAGGGAAGGCTTCCCACATTTCCCTATAGGACTTCTCCACTGACGTGGCACCCTATAGTCCTCCTCCTTCAAAGCGGTTATTAAAATTTGTAATTTCATTTTTATGGAATTATTTGCTATTGTCTGGCTCCCTGCAAAAGCATGAACTCAGAAGACGGGGATGGTATCTTTCTTGTTCACCATTGTATCCCCAAATCTGGAAAGGACACAAAGTAAGAGTGTAATTACTGTACATTGGATGGAAGGTGGATGGATGGTAGATGGGTTGGGGATGGATGGATAGATGGATGGGGAAGGAAGGAAGGAAGGAAGGAAGGAAGGAAGGAAGGAAGGAAGGAAGGAAGGAAGGAAGGAAGGAAGGAATTCATGGTTAAGAAATGCTAAAAACAAAAATGAAAAACTTGCCACTCATCCAGGTAAGAGATGGAGCCAAAATGTAAGCCTATACCCTCCGTCTGTCACTCCCACTTGTTCTGTGTGTGATGCTCTTCTGTTCCCCCATCTCTAACACATAACACACACACACACACACACACCACCCAAATTCTGACCCAAGACTGTGCCCACCTCCCTAGAACAGTAGTTTTCAAAATTCCCCAGGGGTAACACTGCTGTCCAAACCCCCACATCTGGAGCTTGTAAGGTGCTAATTCAGTGGGTCCAGGAAGACCCCCCCAAATATACATTGTTAACAAGAACCCAGGTCATTTTGAAGGGAACATGTCCCAGACCTCCATTTGAGGTTCCCTAGACTAGGATGAATCCACAGACGAATGCGAACCCTGGGGGGTGGGGGGTGGGGCTCAGCCCTCCACCCCCACTTGGCCTCCCGCTGAAGCTGTGAGGACGACAGAAGCTGGGGCCGTGCTGCCCCCTGGTGGTCATAGCGGCGCTGCAGCTGCTGGGCTTCCCGAAGGACATTCGCTGCTGGTGCCGCCCACGGTCAGTGACGTCTTGTGGCCCATGTCTGCCCCAGGGCACAGCACCTGCATTCTGGTCCCTAACTCTCCAATGACGTCTCCAGGACATTTTCAATTCATAAATGTAACATAATATTCCCCAAACTCCGTTTCTTTGGGTAACACCTTCAACATTTTGCCCATCTCCTATGCTACCTGAACTATTATTATTTAATTTTTTCCCCTCTAAATGTATTTATGTAAAATTACTCATTTTAAAAGAGAAACTTGAATCCCCACAGTACATGGGGAAAAAAACAATTTCACTTACCATAAATAGGGAGTGGGGAGGGGAGTTGGAGAGGCATAAGAAGTGCAAAAAAAATAAAAAAGAATTACCAAATTTTTAAAAAAATAAAAAGAGCTCTGGCCAGTTTCTCAGTGGTTAGAGCATCAGGCCTCAGACTGAAGAGTCGAGGGTTTGATTCCCAGTCAAGGGCATGTATCTGGGTTGCAGATTCTACCCCCCGCCCCCCCAGTTGGGGTTGTGCAGGAGGCAACCAATAGACGTGTCTCTCTTACATCAATGTTTCTCTTTCTCCCTTCCTGCCTCCCACTCTATAAAAAATGATAATAATAAAAAGATTATAATTTTAGAAACACAAATAAACAATGGCTTGCCCAGTCAGTGGAACTATAAAGAACAGCACATAAATGTTTTTATTGATTTTTGAGAGAGAGAGAAAGGGAGAGATAGAAACATCCATGTGAGAGAGAATCATCTATCAGCTGCCTCCTGCACACCCCCCTCCAGGGATCGAGCCCTCAACCTTAGCGTGTGTCATGACCGGAAATCGAACCGGGACCTCTCAGTCCATGGGGTGATGCTCAATCCACTGAGCCATACTGGCCAGGCTAACTTACTATTATTAAATTCAGGATAGGGGTTATCTCTTCGGGAAGGGTTGGTGGGGTTCCTGGGACCTCAGTTGTCTTTAATCTGGGAAGTACAATTATGTGTAAACCTGTACATACGAGCTTTATGCATTTTTCCTGTACTTTATATCTCATAATAAAAAATGCTATGGAAATAAAAAATAAACAGTGAAATACAAGTAATTTACAAACGCACAGCTAAATAGAAAGGAGGTGACACTGAGCTTTAGGAAGGACCCTTGGCTCCTGATACGACAGCTGGTCGGGGCCAGAGCCCACCTGGATAAAATGCCCAGAAACCTGCTAGGTGACCCAGCTCCAGGCAGCAGCCCCCCCACCACACCCCAACCCTCCTTTCTTCCAACCCCCCTTCCTTAGACCATCAAGATTGAAGCTCAAAGCCTGGAATGAGTCTGTGGGGGTCAGGCCGCTGCCAGAGTGTCCTGGGCCAGTGTGGTGAAAACAGCATGAACCTACTCTCGGGGGACCATCAGCACCCCAAGCAGCAGGTGAATGGGGAAAGTCGGGCTGCTGGGGTTCTGTTTTGGGCAACTGGAGACATTCACATGTTATAAGCTGGTACCACCCATTCTGATTGGTTGACTCCTGCACGTACCTGTTGTCCGATGTGTTTATGATCAGCCTTACGTGTAACTAGTCACATAAGAACTGTCTATGGAAACACCATCAGACATCACTGGTATGTACCTCTGGTCCAGCACATAGCGAGCTTCAGGACATGCGAGGCATGACCTGGCCCCTCCCGGGGTGACTCTAAGGACCCAAACGTCACAGCAGGGCTGTCACCTGCACTAAGCCCCTACAAAGGAACACGGTTAACACTAGCGCTTCCTGGTCCAGAAAAATCGGAGCGGGGACAGGCCCGGTACAGGTGAGAGGGCTGAGGTCGAGAGGGTTCAAGGACGCCCTGTGGGAACTCACAGCGCTCTGCTGTTTGCATGTTTCTGATTTAATCCTCATAACCACCCTTCCAAGGAGCAACTGGGGAAACTGAGGCTGGCCCAAGCGCTGACCACTTTTTTTTTTTTTTTTTTGCATTTTCCTCCTCTTTGGGGTGTGCCTTTCTTCCAGGGAACCCTGCTGCTCCCCCACGGAGTACAGGTCCCACCAAGGACAACCTCTCCTCCCGCCCTATCCAGCCCACTCCCGTTTTTATTAAGTGTGTGTCCATGCAGAGAGAGGCAATCTGGAAGAAGAGACACCAACACGTTATTTTCTTCTGCATACATTTTTGCATTTTCTGATTTCCTTTTATAATCAGGTTTGAAAATGAGAAAATACAGCCGCGTGTTAAGGAAATAAAGCAGCAGTTTGGGGCAACACGTTCTAATATGAGAATGAGGTTTCAAGTCTCCGCTCTGCCCTTCAATTGCTAGGTGACCTTAGGCAAGTCCCTCCCCGTCGGGGCCTCAGTGTCCCCATCTATTCCATCAGAAGGGTGTGCCAACGCGTCTTTATCCCCAACCCTCACCCCCGCCCATTTTCCTGCCCTGCTCTGTGCCCTGGAAGGCTGGCCCCTGTGGACTGCACCGCCCAGACACCCTTGCTGGCTGGCTTCGGGGTACCGGAGGCTGGAGGAGAGAGAGAAACAGGGATGTTTCTTTTCCCCTGCCTTCCTTCTGTGGGTCTCATATCAGCCAGCACCTCAGCCCCTCCACAACCTCAGCTCCTGTGGGCTGAACTCTGCTTTCTGCCTCCAGTTCTCAGTGGACCCCAATAGCACAATCCCCTTCCCCTGCCCCCCCCAGGCGTCCCACTGTCACTAGTTCCGGGGAGACCGAACCCTGTGAATGGGCCCCTTTGCCCACCCACTCTTCTGTAATAGTCTTTTCACCGAGCCAGCTGTGTGGGATTCTGTTTCCTGCTGGAACCTCAAGTAATACAGGGGCGGGTCTACCAGCAAGAATAAATTTCCCAGACCACATCCCTGGGGATAGAAACCTATTCATTTCCCTATTTCTTCATCTTTGAACTCATTCTAGTGTTAAAGCTCCCATGTCCACTGAGGGTAGGAAACAAAGTCGCAGACAGGACCTAGAACAGCCACCTGTCGCCCTCTTCTTAGGGTAAATGTTCATGTGTTCAGATTTCACAGGTGCACACCCGCACACTCACACGCCACCCAGAGGTGACCCAGGTTGGGGGTGGGGCTGTTACATGCCACATTAGCATCTGGGGAGGGCTGTCCAGGCAAGAGTGTCCTTAGCTCTCACTGGCCTCCCTGGAGTCTGCGTCACCCGATCATTCATTCCAAAGACCCCATTGCCCCCTCAAGACAGCATCCAACCTCAGCCACTTGCCTATCCTCTCTGGGCGCTTGAGGGCTCCAGTCTGCTCCCCCACACTGTGCTGGGTCCCTGGTCTCCCTGGTGCTGTCCTGAGGCCACTCCATTCCAACACCTCCCTTGGCCAACCCTGTTCCACCAGCGGCTTCTCTGTGATTGGATCAAAACCAAAATCCAAATGATTAGACCCCAAGGTGAGATTTTCCTGATGTTTGACTATTTAACGGTAGCTTGCTGGAGGACCCGGAGATATGAAATCCTTCCTTGCCGCCCGCCCTTCCCCATGAAGTGCCCGAGGTACAGACTCTCCCAGGACAGAAGAAAATGAAAAACAAGTGTCTGCATTGTTATGGTTAGGTTTGAGCTCTACCCAGAGGCTCCATGGAAACCCAAATCCAAACCTGATAGATAGCCAGCTGTTCTCGGCGATCCCGGGAATAAAGTCACCAGTCCGTGGGGTGCCAGAAAGAGCTAGTGAAAATACAGGATGCCCAGTTAAATTTGGAAAGCCCATGTCCAGCGAAATGCCCCAAAAGGTTAAAAGCGAAAAGCGAAGGGATTTACAGATGACCGGCTGCTGCATACATTTAAGTACCTCCTACCAGATGCCTGCCAAATGGTCGCAGGAAAAACGCAGGGAAATCTGGATTAGCGTGTAGACCAGGGAGGAACCCAGACCACGTGCTGGAAACCCTGTGAAATTACTATGAAGATGGGGCAACTGAGCGAAGGACTGACTCGTGGAGTGCCGGATGGAGCTGTTCTGACTCCCGAGAACTGGATTTTGTCAGCTGGTTGTTAAATGATTGGCAGATGGAAACTGGCCACAGTCGGAGTGTTGACACCACGGGAATTGGCAGGTGCCCACGGAGGTCGCTGGCTTCACCACACACTTGAAGCTTTGCAAGTCTTTACTGGTCTCTCCACGCTTTTCTAAATATACGTCTTGCTTGGTTTTCCTTCTTCTGGACAAACGTGCACACGGACGGTTTTAGGAAATAGAGAAAACACGCAGTTACGGCGTCTCTCGTTCTGTTTTGCTGTTTGTGTGTGAGTGCGTGGACCAGTGTACGTCGCTGCCCGGCCCTCCTGCAGGCTTACCTGCACTTCCGAAGAAACTGCTTGCACCCCAGTCCTTGTCTCAGGCTCTGCATCTGGGAGAACCCACGTGGTGACACAGCCACGTCCCTGGTAGGACTCCACGAGACCAGCCAGCTGGCTCAGTGGTTAGAGCGTGGCAGGGAGCAGGGACGCTAATGCCACGGGGCACTGGAGGGGACCAGAGCTTGGTGCTGATGTTACCCGGGGTGGTGCCGGGGGCTGGCTGTGCTCCCGCTTCCTGCCCCAGCACTGATGTCGGGACCAGGTGCGGCGTGGTCCCGTGGCCAGGAAGTCCAGCTGACTTCAGGCTGGTAGAGCAAATGGAGAAACCCTTAAGCACAAAGCGAAGCCATTGCCACATGGCTCCACCCCTCAGTCGGGTCCCTCAAACAACAGGGCCTCTACGCTGACAAAGCAAAGGACAGCAGATCCCACCGGAACGGAGACTGGCGCAGCATCGTATGGAGGCCACACAGACGTTCCCCAGACAGTCCAGTCCCTCCTTCTGGAACTCGGGGCTCCTAGATGTGCTCAGAGGCCCCAGGGGAGAGGTCACACCTGCGTGAGTACCATGACCTCGCATACATGCTTGTTCCTCAAGAAATAAGAGAAAATCTTCTAACAGAATTTTCTGAAACATGTTCCGTGGAAAGCCAGCTGCTTGAGGTGGTACGATGTATAACGGAGAAAAGGCTACACTCAGAAAACACCGACTTAACCAAAGGAACACGGTCGTTCCACCTCAGGACTCCTTGGTCAAGCTGCTGGGTACCGTGACGTCCCAGGAGTGCAGGGTGGGACCCCAGCTTCCACACTGGGAGGAGAGCCGTCCCTGTTGTCCAGGCCCCAGAGTGACTTGTAGGACTCAGTTTCCAAGGAATCTCAGCTTGGAAAACCAGCTTCATTTACTACATACATACAAACAGAAGCAACATTTCATTCACACATCTGGAAGGAAATGACTGAAACTGATGACATTCTTGGCCACAAAGAAAACCTCAGTGGTACCAACAAGCGATCTTTTGCAGGCAACATTATCTGACCACAATGCAATAAAAGCAGGAATTAAAAACCAAAGAATAAATAAAAAAATTGAATCACTAGAAAATTTACCCCTAAATAACTCAAGTCAAGGGGGGGTTGCGATTATCAGCCATTTAGAGCATAATGACAACTGGAACTCCACATTGCCAAATTCATGGGACAGAACCAAAGCCCTCCCCGTGGCTCTGAATGTTTTTGTCATTAACAAGGACAACTGGAAGTGAACAGAGCATCCCACTCCAGAAGCTAGAAAATTAGCAATGAGATAAACCTGGGGAGAGAATCAAAAGTAAAGGTAAAAATTAATGAAAAAAAAACCCCATAAAAATCAGTAGAGCCCTGGCCAGTTTGGCTCAGCGGCAGAGCATCAGCCCATGGACCAATGAGTCAAGGGTTTGATTCCAGTCAAGGACACGTACCTCAGTTGTGGTTCATCCCTGGCCCTGGTTGGGGTTGTGCGGGAGGCAACCAGTCAATGTGTCCCTTTCACGTTGATGTTTTTCTCTCTCTCCCTCTTTCTCCATCTCTCTCCTTCCCTCTCACTGTATCTGAAGATAAATAGAAAAATATCCTCTGGTGAGAATTAAAAAAAAAAAAAATCAGTAGAAATGACAAATCTAGGAATTGGCTACTTGTAAGCTATCTAGACGTGTAAAAGCCCAATAAAGGGAGAGGGGGCAGGAAGCGAGTGAGAGAAGGAGAGAGGGGGTGGGGGGAAGAGAGAACACAAAACCCCATCATGAGGACAGTAAAGGAAATTTAACCAAAGAGGCAGAGGAGAGCTTTCCGATGAAAAGAGAACACTGAACACGCACGGTGTGCTAGTTCATTTGGAGTGCTCAATGGAGAATGCCTGTGTATTAGTCAGCTCTGGCTGCTATAACAAAACACTGCAGACCAGGTGTCTTAAACAACAGGAGCTCATTTTCTCACAGATCTGAAGGCTGGAAGTCCAAGATCAAGGTGATGTCAGGGTTGGCTTCTGGCTTGCAGATGGCCACCTTCTCCCTCTGTCCTCACAAGGCCTTCCCTCGGTGCTCCAGTGGAGAGAGAGACCCCCATATCTCTTCCTCTTCTTACAAGGACACCGGTCCTATTGGATGAGGGCCCCACCTTATGACCTCATTTAACCTTAATTACTTCCTTCAATGCCTCTCCAAATACAGCCAGGGTAGGGCTTGGACATATGAATTGAGAGGGGTGTCACAATTCATTCCGTAACTGCATGCTTTTCTAGAAAAACTGAATTGCCAAGTAGAAAACTATGAAACCAACTTGAAAAGGGACATAGAACTATTTCCCAAAAGGGTGGGGGTCAGAGAATTTAGTAAAAAAAAAAAAAAAAAAAAAAAAAGCCCTTTCAACCTTTCAAAGAATGTCTCTAGGCTCTTTAAACCACCCTGAAAACAGAAAAGATAGAATGTGTTTCGATTCGTTTTCAAATCTAGCCTGGCCGTGATACGTACACCTGACAAACACAACCCAAAGGCCACTCTGCCTGGCGTCTCAACAGGGTCCCACGGGACGTCTGGAGAAATGCTGCACAGCAGGACGTGGAGGTTCTCAAAATAAGGTCCTCAAATGGAAGGGGCCAGCAGGAGCCCAAACGGGCTGAGACGAGGCAGCCTTGAACAAGAAGCAGCCCACAGAGGACAGCATGGGAAATCCCTGGGGCCAGACCCAAGTGCTCAAGGGGCCATCTAGGCTGTCCACACCTGTCTGTTGCACATGCAAGGAGACACAGGAGCCACAAATGAGGTGGACACCCCACCCCAGTGCCACGAGCTCGGAGTACTTGGGATAGCCTTGCGTCCTGGAGGGTGTTCCCAGGGCTGAGGGCGCAGAGTGGACTCTCACTGCTAAAGGCTATGAGGAGGCAGGTCAGCTCAGCTCAGTGTAAGAAACCTAACACTAGACCTCCTGGGGAGGTAGGGAGCTCCCTGCCACTGCAGGACCACCCTCTAGGGCTGCTCTGGAGGGGACAGCAGCACCGGGAGAGAAGCTGGCCTTGCTGTTAGCAGTCTCTCCAAGCTTGAAGGATTCAGACTCATCGTGACTTTTATCCTCCTATGGCTCCATCCTAACCCATCATGATAATCGCTGACTTGGCTGGCCAGGACGTACAGTCTTTCATTTCCAGAAATCATTGTTTCTGCCCACCCCCTCCATGCCTGCATTACCCCCTCTCGGCAGCATCCCTCACGAAGATCAGTGTGGGAGGGGAGTGAGCAGACAGCAGACCTGACCTCGCTTGCATTACTGGTCATGGATGTGCAGACAGGTTTGTCTGCATCCCTCTCTCCCCTCGTGTTGCCATGGTGAGCGACCTGTCAGATCCCAGGCTCGGAGCAAACACTGGGAGAAGGCTGCAGGCTTGAGGACCATTCAAGATGCCCATTAGAAGCATTAACAAGCCCGGCCTTCCCTCTCTCCCTAATGGACTGAATGTTGGCCTGCCACACTAATGGGTGCTCGGCTGCAAAGAAACCGACAACTAATGCCCTATTCCTTACCATGTTGATTTCAATGACAGATGAAATGCTTTCATTATCATCTCCATTCACAGACATACAAATGCCTGGATTGCTGAGCCTGGGCCAGCCTTGGTCACGAGCATGAAAAGGGGTAGGGGACTGGAATACAAAATCATCATTCAGTGTTGTCAACAAACATCGCGCTGGGCTCTGGGGTATGTAAGAGCAGATGCCGAACCACCTGTTAACCCCCAGGAGGGCCAACGTCACAGTTTCTTCAATGCTGGATCGCAGGCTTGGAGAAAGAGGCTCTCTGTCCCATAAATGGTGTGCAAGTTACCATTTACCAAGGACACCTCCTCAGCAAAGTATAGCAAGAGATATCCCTGGGGTGGGTGGGTGGGTGGTGGGGATACCGTGAGAATGACTCCTCGGGCCTCTCTCTGCTCACAGGAAACAGCTTGGTTGGAGACACTAGAATTTCCATCAGTCCAGAGCAAGGTCCTGCCAGAACCCAACAAGCCCCCAGTGAGCACTGACCAAGACATTTATCCCCCACTCTGAGCTCAGACTTTGGGTCTTCCCGCTCAAGGAGGAGGGAGTACATCGTAGTTGTCGAGAAAAGGGAAATGGATACTGGTGACAGAGGGACAGACTGGGACGTTGTTAGGACTCTTGACAAATTTCCTATCCTCCTCCTTCTTCCGCACACATAATAGGACTGTATTCCTTGATCCTCGAAGTTAGGTGTGGCCACGAGACTCGCTTTGGACACTGAAATTTCAGTGAAAGTGACATCTATTATTTCAGGGGAAATTCTAGAATAAGGTAAGACGAAATATTTGAAGAAACAGTGGCTGAGGGTTTTCCAAAATAAATGGAAGACACAAATCCACAGATTCAAGAGGTCTAACAAATACCTAAAACGGAAGAACAAATACAAAAGAAATTCACTGTTGCCTATCAGAGGGGCACTGTAGGAAAACCAAAGATAAAGAAAAACATCTCTAAAACAGCCATCCGAAAAGAAACAGCTTACCTTCCAAAGAAGCTGGTATCAGTGTAATTCTGAATTCTCAGCCACAGAGTGGGAGTTAGAAGAAAGTGAACTCAGCTTCAATGTGAAGAAAGAAAACACAACTATAGCCCGGCCAGTATGGCTCAGTGGTTGAGCATCGACCCATGCACCAAGAGGTCGCCAGTTCGATTCCCAGGCAGGGCACATGCCCAGGTTGTGGGCCCAATCCCCAGTGGGGGGCATGCAGGAGGTGGCCAATCGATGTTCTCTCTCATCGATGTTTTTATCTCTCTCTCTCTCTCCATTCCTCTCTCTCTAAAATCAATAAAGAAAAATAAATAAAATAAAATTACCAATACTGATATTAAGTTTAAAAAAAAAAAAAGAATGCAACTATACACAGCAAAAATATATTTTAAGGATAAGGGTGGAATAAAGACATTTTCAGACAAACAAAACCAAAAGAGCTGGTCAACAGGGAAGTCTAAACAGCGAACTTCCCGCAGAGGCGGCATGACCCCTCGCAGAGCCCAGGTACACAGGGGAGCAAACCTGAGGACAAGTGTAAACACACTTTGACCGTGGGGATGACAAGAACAGGAGTCTTGTCAAGTTTCTCAAACGTGGGCTTAAAATACAGGGGTGGGCACAAGTAGGTTGACAGTTGTGAGTACGCGACACAATTTATTCTGGTATTATTATTTATTAATTATTGTATTATTTACCATAGGAACAACTATCAGCCTTCTTTTGCCCACCCCTGTACAGGGAACAGTGATATCAGTCGGGGGGTAGTAAATGAAGAAAAATCCCTGTATTATTCAAGAAGAGGGTAAAACTTTCATTAATTTTAAATCTTGATAAGTTACCCATGGGTGTTTCAATTTGTTGAGTAACGACACTAAGAAATGAGAGTGTGTAACTTACAAAATAGTGGGAAAATATAAAGTGTTTTACTTTTTAACTATTTAAAATAAGGGAAGAAAGGAGAAAAAATAAACCCAGGAGTAGGTTAGGACACACAAAGTAAGACAGTAGATTTAAACCCCAAAATATCGGGAAAGAGATGTTTGAGTTTAAAGGCCGATAAATAACAACAGATGTCACAATTTTAAGGGGCAGCTTTCCCAAAGCCACCCTGCCCCCTGAACGTGATGACTCGTGCTGCCCTCTGTGACCCCCCGTGATGCCCCTTGACATCACACAGTGTAACTCTCAGAATCGGGGGGCTGGCACACACCTTCTTCACATCCCTGTGGGGCTGCGTGGTCCTTCTCCTGTCTGCTCTGTACAGTCCCGGCTCACATGCCATTGATAACTCTGCCCCCTGCCCAGCTGCTCCCGACAGCTCCTCGTCCCTTGTCTAACCCTCCCCGCGGGGTCCCTTCACCTGTATTGTTCCAAGGCCAACTCCAGGCAGACAGCTCCATCCCTCTGACCAAAGGCTCTCCCACGAGGAGCATTTCATTCTGACTCTGGGCAGTGAGCTACTTCAACAATTTGTCAAGGAGCCTGAAGCCTTGGAAATGTGCCCTTACAACCCTCATCAACGCATCCCACTCAGCAGATTGCAGTATCACCTGGCATCGTGCAGGACAAAGAACCCCAAGAAAGCCAAATGACGGCCAGCTGCAAATGCAACGCCTGCCACGTGGTCCCCATCACGACGCTGGAGGGCCACGAGGCAGCCTGTGTCAACAGGAGCCCCGTGGAGGAAGAGGACAGCTCGAACCCTCTGAAAATGAGCTTCCCAAGTGCGGAGCAGAACGGAAGCACCCCTCCAGTGTCCCCCGGGGCCCCCAACCCCGATGTCTGGAATATCGATGATATTAACGGCCATCCCGTGTTTGTCCTTAAGACTTTTGTTCCCCAAAAGCTTGTTTGTGAAAGCGACACAGAGTCAGAGAGAAAGGATCCCCTCATCTCTGACCACCCCCAGAACTCTGACTAGGAGAGTAAGCCACCAGCAGCAGAAAGGAGCCACAGGACCCCCTGCCCGAAAGGAGATGCCCCTCCCCAGAATAAAAGGCAAACTGCGCGGGATCGGCTTTGTTTTTGTTTTCGTTTTTTTCACCTAAGCAGATTGGTAAAGACAAAAGGCTTAAGAACATTCTGAAGGTTCATTGATAAACTTTCCTGGAGGGCAAATTTGACAATAGCTATCAAAATGATCAGCGCACTATGCTTTTGTTGTTGCTGTTAATCCTCACCTGATACTTTGTCCATTGATTTTTAGAGAGAAACATTGAAGCGAGAGAGACACATTGATCGATTGCCTCCTGCATACACCCCAACCAGGGCCAGGGTTCGAACCTGCAACCCAGATATGTGCCCTTGACCCAGAATCGAACCCGAGACCCTCCGGTCCGCAGTGGACACTCTAACCGCTGAGCCACACCAGTGAGGGCTGCACTGTGCTTTGACGGAGCGCGTCTACTTGTAGGAATTCATCCTGTAAATAGACAGGATATAAATATCTATATCCTGTAAATGGCAAAAGCAGGCTTACCATTGTTCGTTTGGATAATAACACAATAATACATACTAATACAAGAATAAACTCTGTGTTTTGGGTACTCACAACCATAAACCTACTTTTGCCCCACCCTGTAGTCACACTTGTGGAAAGTGAGGTAAGTAGGTCATTCACTGCAGCGTTATTTGTAGCAGCAAAAGGTCAGAAATGACCTAAACATCCGTTAGGAGGGTTGGATTACATGATGGAGCAGCCGTACAATGAAATAGCATGCTGCCCTGAAAAAGAGTGGAGAAGCTCTTTCTGTACGGACATGAAAACGCGAAGATGTATTGTTTAACTCAGAGACCAGCAAACGTTTTCTCTAAAGGGCCAGAGTAAGTATTTCAGGCTTTGTGAGCCGCTTGGTCTGTTACGACGAGTCAGCTCTGCCTTGGTGGCGTGGAAGCAGCCACAGGGCATCGGCATGAACGTAGGTTCCCATAAAACTACTTACAGAGACTGGTGACGGACTGGATTTGGCCTGTGGGTCATAGCTTGCCAAGCCTAGTTTAACTGACAGAGCTAAGCCCAGCCCTGGCCGGGTAGCTCAGTTGGTTAGAGTGCCATCCTGACACACCAAGGTTGTGGGTTTGATCCCCGGTCAGGGCACATACAAGAAACAATGAATGCAAAAATAAGTGAAACAAGCGATGTTTTCTCTCTCTTCCTCTCTCTCTAAAATCAATTTTTGAAAAGCAGGAATCAACCAGTGAGTGCATAAATAAATAGAACAACAAATTGGTGTTTCTCTGTCCCTTCCTCTCTGTCTAAAAGCAATAAAAATTTAAAAAGTAAAAAAGAATTTAAAATACATGCAGCCCTGGCTGGTATGGCTCAGTTGGTTGGGCGTTGTCCCCTGCACCAAAAGGTTTCCAGCTTGATCCCTGGTGGGGGGCTGCAGGAGGCAGCTGATCGATGTTGCACCCTCACATCGATGTTTCTTTCTTCCTCTCTCCAAAAATCAGTGAGCCATTCTTTTATTTTCCTTTATTGATTTGAGAGAGGAAGGGAGAGGGAGAGACAGAAACATTGATGAGAGAGAACATCGATTGGCCGCCTCCTCCACGCCCCCCACAGGGGATCGGGCCCACAACCTGGGCATGCTAGCGACCTCTTGGTGCATGGGGTCAACGCTCAACCACTGAGCCACACCAGCCGGGCAGTGAACCATTGAACCATTCTTTTATTATTATTATTTTTTATCCTCACCCGAGGACATTTTTCCATGTTTTGTTCAGATAGAGTGGGAGGGAGAGAGAGGAAGAGAGAGAGAAACATCGATGTGAAAGGGACACATCGAGTGGCTGCCTCCTGCATGACCGAACCAGGGCCGGGGACAAACTGCAACCGAGGTACGTGCCCTTATCGGGAACCGAACCCAGGTCTCTCTGGACCGCAGGCCAATGCTCTAACTGCTGAGCCAAACTGGCCAGGGTGGTGAACCATTCTTTTTTTTTTTTTTGGTACGTGCCCCTAGCGGGAACTGAACCCGGGACTCTCTGGTCCACAGGCCGACGCTCCAGCCGCTGAGCCAAACCGGCCAGGGCACCATTCTTTAAAAATAAAAAATATATGAACACATGTGAATGTATTATCTGGTCAAAAAATTAAAATACCAATTTAAACAAACAAACAAACAAACAAACAAAGAACAGCAAAAGACCTAAGTCTTGGAAGGTTTTTCAGGAAGAAATCTTAACTGCCAAGTTTTTTTTTGTTTGTTTGTTTGTTAAGTAATCATAACTTTGCCACCCCTGACCCCTTCAACTATTTCTACAAAGGATTAAGGATTTCTTCTTGGAAAAAGAAGTTCCGGGTGTTGGCCTTGGAAACTCCATGATGAAGCGCATGGACCTGAACATCGCCGTTTCGTGTACGAAGCAGTGAAATAAGGGGGCGGGGGGCACATATCGCAAACTATAGGCCAACAGGGCCAGGAAAATGAAAAAGTCGATGGGCTTGCTATGAATGAAACAGACGGGTCATGAGTTAATCATTGTTGAAGCTGAGTGGTGGATACAATTACTATTTGCTCTACCTTTATATAAATTTGAAGTCTTTCATAATAAAGTTTAAAATATATACACACACACACACACATTTAACATATACATACTAATATGTACATAATATGGACAATTAGTGTACATACATATTAAATGAAAGGTAGCATCCTGGATTGGATCCCGGAACAGAAAAAGACATCCAAATGACGTCTTTAGTTTAGTTAACAGCAGTATACCGATATGAATTTCTTAGTTTTGCTAAATGCACCATGGTCTTGTAAGATGTCAACATTAGGGAAAGCCAGATGGAGGGTATATGGGGACTCTTTGTATTATTTTTGCAAGATTCTGTGACTCTAAAATGATTTTTAATAAAACTTTAAACACACACAGAGCAAAGAGCAACGCGATGAGTAAAAGAAGGAACTCTCATAGCTAACTGGCTGGTGGCCCTCGGGCGGTTACCCAACCTCCCTGTGACTGTGTCCTCACCCACGAGAGAGGGGGGATGTGCTCATGACTGTGTGGAGGATTAGGACTTCACACATGAAGGATCGTTGGGATTGAGGACGGTGTCTAACACATAGGAAGCCCTCAGTTGATGTAGTCATGGTGATGACGGTGCTCAGCAAGAGAAAATGTAACGGAGTGGGAGAAACAATGATGGGCAAATACATTTACAAAATATGTAAACAAATGTAACCAACTGAGAAAAATCATCAATTTTGCAATTAAAACGCTAAAGCTTCTAGGTAAAAATAGGCTTGCCGTGGACGGTATGGCTCAGTTGGCTGGAGCACCATCCCGTGCACCCAAAGGTCACAGGTTTGATTCTCGGTCGGGGCACATGCCTGGTTTCGGGTTTGATCCCTGGTCGGGCAACTGATCCATGCGTCTCTCTCACATCACATCGATGTTTCTCTCCCTCCCCCCTTTCTCCCTCTCTAAAATCAATTTTTAAAAGGCCAGGGAAGAGCTTTGTTCAGAAAAATAGAAACACTAAATAACAGGTATATTAAAATTTTTTTAATTGTAAAATACAAGAAATATTTTCTCTATGTTCCAAACCAGAGTAGAGGAGAAAAGAGATCAGATGACGGAAAACTTGATAAACTCCACAAAGAAAGGTGGTGGTGAATAATAGAGAAAACACAAAATTGAACAGTAGAAATCAGTCCAAATATAGCGATAATCATTTAAACGCAAAAATTCATTTATCTCTCTAAATCAAACACATGTCCATTCTGGTCAATACTAACCAACACCTTTAAGCCAGAGACATCTGTTCTTTTGTATGTGCCCCTAGCGGGAACCGAACCTGGAACCTTCTGGTCCAACCACTGAGCCAAATCGGCCACGGCTAAGCCAGAGACATCTGAAATGGATGTCACCACTACCCCGTTCTGTGCACATAACAGACATAACTAATCAATCCCAGCCCTCTTTCCTGAGCCTGGACAGGACCTTCAGAATCCTCAATACAACGCTCTAGGCTGCCAGTCCATGACAGAAGTCAGCAATGTCTTGACAGAGCCCCCTAGAGGCAGGTTCCCCACTTGGCCCACTGGCACCCTCATCCGAGGTGTTTCAGAAGAGTTAAAAAAATACAAGGGCTTAAGAGAAACCCCTGCCTGGAGATCTGGGGTGAAGACCAGGCGAGAGAGGAATGTCTGTATCTCAGCTACCTGTTCCCTCCCCCCAATCCTCATTCCTTGCCTCTGCTGGGCCGGACTCCAGAAAACATCTGCTGGTGGCCACTCTCACAGGGACCATCCTAAAAACACCTGTTAACAGTCACGGCGACCACAGCAAACAAGTGCTGGGCTGGGCTCCAGTGACTGGATCACAAAGGAGGGCTGGCATAGGGGCCAGGTGAAGACAGCCCACCAGTCCTGGGCAGCAGACCAGCTTTCCAAGTCCACCCGCAGGACTCCTCGCAGGCAGAGGGCCTAGCAGAAAAGCCGTGTCCTAGGACAGGGGGCCCTGGCGGGGCAGAGGAGGCAGGAGAGGGGAGCTACACTGGGGCCAGGCACCTTGCAGAGTTTTGTGATGTCCTGGCCACAACACTAAGGGGCAGGTATTTTTATTGCCAATATACAGACATGAAAAGTGAGTCTCAGAGAAGCTAAATGGCATGCTTTGGTTCACAAAACCACTAAGTGGCAAGTGGCCTAATTAAACTGGACTCATCTTCAGTAAGTCCAGCCGTAGATACGTACAAACGAGAAGCGTGCCTGAGTTCCCGAAAGATGCGACAAGCTGTTCATGACAGCAGTTTGTCACAACCAATCTGGCAACACTCCGGGTGTCCTGCAGAGCGGGCCAATTGTGGGACAATCACCCAGTGGAATACCACAGGGTCACAAAAGTAAACAAACCATAACAATCCAAACCAACATGGGTAAATCTCACATAATGTGCAATTCAGTTCACACGCCTGAAAAAAACAGGCAAGGCCCTGGCCAGGTATGCCGCTGGTTAGAGTGTCGCCCTGATACAAGGTTGCAGGTTCGAGCCCTGGTTAGGGCACATACATACAAGAATTAATGAGTGCATAAATAAGTGGAACAACAAATCAATGTTTCTCTCTCTAAAATCAACCAAAAAAATTTTTTAAAAACACAGGCAAAACAGATCTGAGGTGTTTGAAGTTAGGATGATCTGCTCCCTGGACAGGGTAGAGGGGATCTCTGGGGTGCTGGTTATGTCCTATTGCTTGGTCTGGGTGCCGGTCATACGGCTGTGTCCACTTTGTGGAAATTCACCCAGCTGTTCACTTGGATCTGTGTTGAACTCTAATGGAGTCTTTAAAAACAGAACTGTACCTAATGCTTACGCCTTTCTCATGGTACCATCTGCTCCCCTGGCTGGTCACTGAGCCCAAGATTGGACTCAAGCCCTGACTTGATCACTAGTAACTTCCACTCAGAGCACTCAACTGAAGCATGGACACTACTCGTTTGCAGGGTCTATCACGTATAAGGAACGAGAAAGCTTTTGTGGTAACATCCTAAGAGCCCATGTTTTCTGAGCCCCAAGTACGTTCTCTCCAACCCCTTCAACAGCTCAGAAAGGTTAAGGGTTCTCCCCATTTCACAGCTGAGGACTCCAAGGCTCACAGCAGGAGGCACACCAGTACCAGCCGAGCCGAATCCACAGCTGCTCCAGGAGCGCCATGGAGAGCCGGCCAGGAGTCCCGGGAACAGTCAGGACACAGGCATCATCGTAATGGCTCAGGATTCCAGAATTTCTCATCCCACTTACTTCCAGCCAAGTTCCGAGTCTTGTAAATTCTTCCTTCGCCTTGTTGAGCCCGGGGGCACTGTTCACTTTCCTCAGGGCTTTTTAGTGGACACGTGCCTACCTTCTGTGTCAGTTATTGCCACGATACCGCGGAGTCACAAACCACCCTGACATTCAGTGGCTTAAAACATCCCCCTCCCAGCTGGGGCTGCTTCTTGCCGAGCTGCCCCCATGGCCCCCCTCCCCTCCCAGATGGTCCCCGGAGCCACAGCGGTGACTCCACGGCCGCCCGCCTCCCCACCCCCACCCCGTGGGATTCCCAGCACCCACCCCCACCCCAGGCAGGGCCTTCCTTGAAACAACATTCTTACCGTGTCACTTGGGGGTTAGTAAATCTAAGTCCATAGACAAAAAACATGGGATATTGGATATTTGGACAATAGGATTAGCAATGCCTGTACACTACTTTTTTCCAGATGCAGGGGAACATTTACAAAATTGATCATATGCTCAATCATAAAGCAAGTCTCAACAATTTTCAAAGATTTTAAAGCACAGACTATGTTCCCTGAACACAGAAGAATTAAGCTCGAAATCAACACTAACATATGACAAAGCCCTCCCCACCCCTCTGGTCCTAGCTGCCCTAGGATTTTCTCCGCCTCATCGCTTCATGGTAGGAGACATTTTCTGAGCACCCCAGTAGCTCAGGCCGGGGCTACTCTCCAGACAGGGTACAGGGCCTCAGGAGACAGGTCCTCCTAACTATGCCTTTGTGACGAGCACTTGGGACTCAGGCTCTGCACCTGTTCTTGCCAGACTATCCCATGTTATGTTCTTTCACCCAAACACCGAAGGCCAAGCCTAGGTAATCACAAGTAACACACATCTTCATCCTGACCAGCCGAGCCCGCTGGTCTGCACCAGTGAGAAGTTTGCTTCTCAGCTCATATCCAAACTCAGCTTCAATTATTTTCAAACACATGTGGAAGGCGGAAACATAAAATCCATCTAAGAAGGCTTTAAATCACTGTCATTACTAAACCAGTGCCTCGATGATCTCTGAACACAGCTAGAGCACAGAACGGATCCCTGCTGGGGTCTGCAGAGAAAGCAGCTCATTCGGGTCCTGACTCTCAAGCTAACCCTGACCCATCAACGGCCTGTTCTGGGACCCAGATTTCCCTCCAAACCAGCTTCCCATGCACCTTAGTCATTCCTTTTGCTTTAGATATTACAAAGGGGGGAGAATTTTGTCCTCTGGATAAAGAATCATTTCCTTCACATTTGCTGTCCAACAACGAAGCCAGCTTCCTTCTAAAGTCACTTCTCCCCATCAGTGGAGGTGTCCACAAAAAGGTCAAGCTGACGATGAGGGAGCCTTGAAATCAGAAGAATGCTTCAAGGACCTTCCAAGACCTCCAAGCAAAGCTACGGCCCACTTTACCTGCTACTGCAAACATACCAATGACCGCCAGGTGGCGAAAGAATCTCACCATTATTGCAAGGAAAAGGGCATTGTTTTATTTTTTCAAAACACATCAACAGGGTGAGGAAAAGCACACAGGCTGTGCCTGGTCCTAAGCAGGGGTCTGAGATGAGGCCAGGCCTGACCAGAGCTTGGGGCTCCCTGTGGCCCTGGGAAGAGGACCAGGCAGGCCCACGGGTGGAACTTGGTTCTGTTAGCACCAGAAACTGCTGCCGGCACAGCTGCTCTCAGAGACAGGACAGTGGTGGCCCTGCTGTCTCCACCTGAGATCTGGGGAGGGGCTGGCAGCAGAAGGCTCCCTGCAGGCGGTCACCTGAGTGTGGTTCTCCAATTCAGACCAGCCTCAGCCCCCCTGCCCCCTGTAAACATGAGAATGGGCTGGACACAGCCAAGCCCCTCAGGACAAGATGAGGGTCCGAGACGTGTGGCTGGGCTTCAAGCGGCCCAGAAGCTGCCGGGCTTTCTCCTGCATGAAGAGCTGGTCCCTGGTCCCCCCACAGGCCACCGTCTTCCAGGCGCTGGTCATCTGGGAGGAGGCAAGAAGGTTACGATCCAGGAAGGGGCAGCATGCTCCCAGAGAACAGTGGCGGAAGAGAGCCTGGTGGGAGGGGTGGGGATCATTTCTATAACCCTCCCTCTGGAAGCCAGTCTCCTTGTGCTCTCTCCAACTTCCGGGTGGCCCTGGGGAAGTCACTCCTGTCTCTGGGCACAGAGGCTGGACTACTAGACATTGCCACGCCTCTGTGGCACCAGCCTCCATGTGAGGAAAAGTTACAGCCATGAAGGCTGGTGAGGAGGAGTTCATATGTGCACATGTTCACACTAGCGAGCAGCAGAGCAGCCCCTGCCCTCAAAGACAGGCATGTGCAAAAGAGCTAAATACATCGACAACTTAATTACAAGTGGGACCCCTGCCATAAGAGGGACTTGTATGGAGGGGGCCTCCAGTAGGAGGGTTTCCTGAGGGAATGGCATCAGGACTGAGATCTGAAACCTAAGTTGATTAGGAATCCAGGCAGCGGCAACAGCCTGTGCAAAGGTCCTGAGGTGAGCAAGGTGGCAGAGCCAAGTCCCCAAGGGTGGTGTCACATTCCGGACAGCACTCACAGGGGCAGGTATTGGTAAGTGGCTTCGGGGCTTCTGGGACGTCAGCAGCTTCTCGGGCTTGGCCTGCAGGAAGCCCTCGTTGAGCAGGCTGTTGTCCCCTTTGACCCCTGGCAGGGTAAGGCTGGAGGAGCCCGATGGCACATGTGTCGGCTGAAATCAAAACCAAGTTAAAGACTCACTATTTTGCCACACGCTCAAAACCCCTGCAGTCTCGTCCCAGCATCACTGCCTCCTAGCTCTTGTGACCTTGGGCAGGACACTAACTTCCCTAAGCCTCAGCTTTCTCTTCCAGATGGGGAGATCATTTAAAGATTAAAGAAATATTTGTCAAGTGCCTGTTTCAGAGCCCAGCACCTAGTAAATACTCAATAATGTCGGGTCCTTTTCCGTGAAGCCGGCTCCGCCCCCACAGCCTCAGGTGGAGAGGGTGCTCTGGTTTCTGCCAGGTTCATGCGCAGTCGGACAGGTGTCCGCGTCCACCAGCACCCGTGAGGAGCGGTGCAAAGTGCCCCAGGCCTGTCCAGCCTCCCTGCTCTGCTTGGCCTTTACCCTCCTAACAGTCTGCTGGGCTCGGGGCCTTAAGAGATCGCAGAGCAAGTGCTGGAGTCAGGACTGAACCCAGGTCCACCTCTCCACACCCTGTGCTCTTAACCACTGGCCATGACGTCTTTTCCTTTCTGGTAATTACTGTCTGTGCCCTATATAATGCCAGCTGCAGGTCTGAGTCAGGTTTCTCTGCAGGGACTGTGGATACTTGCAATATCTGCTCAGGAAATCCCCTCTCGTGACCCCCACCACACCTCCCACTGGGGGAGCAGGGTGAAACGGGCTCGCCCCATTGTCAGCTCCCAGGGATCAACACTGTGGCATGGCTTCTGGAACCCCTTCCCGAGGTCAGCCTGGGAACTGGGCAGCACCCATCCCAGGGCTGACGGGCCCCAACCACCTGGCTGTACTTGGGCGTGTCATCAACCCTCTCTGGAGTCAAAGCCCCATGAGTAGGAAGGAGCCAAGTGAAGGTGCTGGGGACCAAGACCCATGGTTTTCAAAAGTACTCCAGCAAATTCTTGCCAAATAAAACCTTCCTGAAAGACAGGAACCGAGCTGCTCCAACTGAATCCAGGGCCGGAGTCCAGCCCTACCCTTCCCATCAGACCCCTCCCTGCTGAGGAGGGGTCTTCCAAGAACCCCAGATCACTCCACCTCCAGGTCCTCCCCACAGCTACAGGGTCCCAAAGGCAGAGGCCTCCAGGGAGAGTCTATCCTCCCTGGGGCAGAAGTCTCTGCATTCCTGGGTGGGGACAGCTCCTCTCAGATCCCTTACCAAGGACAGAGCCTTGGGCAGTGTGGACATCAGCTTCCCATCCTCGTCCACGATGTCAAGAGCCAGGGACTTGCGGACTTTCTTGATGGGGCTCCGCCGTAGCTGGAGGTGGGGACAAAACAGGCAGTTAGGGCTGGGTTCTGGGTTGGGGATCCCCAGGGATGCAATAACATTGGCCCCATCGAAGACCCTGCACCCAGAGTACACTCTCCTGCCAGAAGCTACAATAGGGAGCAAGCCAGGACACAGACACCAACTCCACCCAAAGACCTGCTCCTCCTCCCTGAAGGGACCCAGCACAGGCCCCCATGTCTAACACCCCCCCAAACAGGCCCATAAAATAATCATCCAAGTTCCACTTAAAACCCCCACCCATGGGCAGTAACACGGAGCCGTATATCTCACGGGACACAGGCCTCCACTAACACCTGGGACAGGAATGCCCCAGCCCCAGCCCTGCTCCTCCCATCCGCAGGTCAGGGGTGGGCTCCAATCCCAGGGAGCAGCTCCCGGACTAACAGCAACCCCCCACCCAGCCGTGTGCCCCAAACGGGTGTGGTCATGGCTCAGGGCCACCACCCAACATGGAGGCCCAGGAAGGCCTGGGGTAAGTTCTCTCCACCGACAACACCCAGGGGCCGCAGCCAGCAGGCACGCCCAACCCAACTGCCCACCTTCCCCCACTCGCCCCCATAACCTCCACCTGCCACATTCCCATCTTCGCCTATCCCCAGAGAGCATCGGAGGAAAGGAGCACAAGATAGGGCCACAAAGTCCTCCCGCCACTGGGAGACCACACCGGAAGGAGCCCTGCCCGCCCTGCACCCAGGGGCCCTGCCCAGCGTCCCTGCCAGCCCTCCACCCCTCGCTGGCCAGCTCCACCTGGAGGATTTCCCTCCCAACACTGTGTCCCTTCCTGCCGCATGGACTGAGAGTCACCAGTGTGTCTGCCCATGGAACTCCAGGAGGGAGCCCCCCCGCCCAGGTCTTCACCGCTCTATACCCCCCAACCCCAGCCCCCAGCCCCCTTCACAGGGATACAATGCTGAAGAGTTAAGCCTGGTTCAGAGAGGAGGAGAGGGTCCCAGACACCAAGGCCTGGGGCCGCTCTGCCTTCCCCGATGTCTCACTGGCACGTCTTCCCCAGACCCACTCCCCGGCCGCATCTCTCATTGCCCCACGGCTCCTGCCCGTGCCCTCCCCACCCCCCACTCACCCCAGCCTTCCTCTTCTGCTTCTCAGGCCTCACTTCATCCTCAATGATGAGCTCGATGCCGGCCTCGGAGCGCAGCACCTCCTTCAAGTCCTCCTCCAGGTGCGGGGTCTGGGGCTGGGGCAGAGAGGGCCATGTGAGACTTCCAGGCTCCAGGTACAGGCCAGAGCCACAGCCCCGCTGTCCCAGGCCATGCAGGCAGGAGGCCCAGTGCCGGGACGCTGGCCTCACACACACCATGAACGGTCCCACCTGGGACGGCAGACACTGACTTCAACACACTGAGGGCCACCATGGTCCAGGAGCGTCCCCCAGTCACCACAGCAACCCTCACACAACCTCATGCACCTGCTGCCGTCCTCCACAGGGGAGAAAGGGAGGCTGAGAGAGCAAGGACTGGCCCAGGTCGCACCGCTGTGGAGTCACGACCTGGACACGCTCACAGCCCACACTCCGTCACCCCTTCGTCCCACTTCCCGCTCTCAGGCCCGGGGGCTCCAGGACACCTGTCTGGTCTCAGGGGGCAGAGACCAGAGAAAGGAGAGGGCTCCCATGTAGAGGCAGGTGTGGGGTACACTGACATCTCAGAAGTCGCTCGGAAAGCCCCTGCGTACTTGCATTACAGCTGCCCAGGCCAGACGGGCCTTTGCCCTCAAACCTGTCTGGAACTCACAGATGTGGGCCACGTCCCCCTCGGACAGGAAAGGGCTGTGCTCTAGTACCCGGCCTGCTTAACCCAACCCGCTGCGCCACAGCCCCGATGCCAGGCTTCCACACGAGGACCTCGCGCAGTGAGGGGAGAGGAAGGGGGACCACGCTGCAGGCCTGGGTCACTGCTTCTCTGCGACCAGCCTTGCTCTCACCTTCAACTGGTTTCTGAAACAGCTGCCCGTCTCAGAGCCCAAGGTGGCAGCTGCCTTTTGTCATTGGAAAAGCATGACCATGTCATGAACTGGGAGGGGTGGGGGGCAGGGTGTTTGCACTTGTCCTCACTGGCCACCCGCACCCACCCAGGAGTGGCTGTCCCGGGCTTTGCAAAGAACCAGCAGTCAGGCGAAAGGCTCCGGACTGAATCAGTCCCAACATCAGAGCAAGCCCTCCTCCGTTTCAGCACCTGCCCGTCTCTCCCCAGCACGCAGGATGTGCCGTACGTATTGTTATTTACGCATTCACGTGTTTAGTGTCCGTTTCCATCATCCCACACTCAGAGCTTCACCAGGATACGGAGAAGCTGCGTCTCCAACACCAGCCAGTGCCTGCCTGGCACACAGTAGGTGCTCAGGAAAGGTCTGACGAACTGATGAGTAACTCAGCCTCAGTTTCCCCTTTTATGCAATTAGGATAGATGCAACTTCTCGGGGCTGCTGGAAGAACCCAGTGAGAGCTGAGCGAGGGCGAACCCGAGACCCCGCTGCGCAGACCTGCCCGTCCACAGCACATACCAGGGGCTTTAGTGGTCCGTACTTCTCCAGGGCGTTCTTGAATGGAGTCGGCGTGTGGGGAGTATTGTCCATGGAGTACTTCTGATCTGGGGTCACAAACCTGCCAGGGCCGGGGAAGAGGCTTAGTGAGAGGGCTGGGGACACACCAGCTGCTCACCCAGCTCCCCTCCCCCTGGACCTCTGGCCTCAGCAGCAGGGAGGAAACCCACCACACTCTCTCGTCCCCTGGCACTCGCCCACCCTCCTCCCACCCGAGAGGGTCTTCATTAGGGACCGAGAGGAAGGGGCCATCCTCGGAAACAGGAAAGAGCCTGAGGGTCCTGGAGACCCAGGGTGGGTGCAAGAACGGCTGAGAACGCCGCTCAGCTGACGTCTGTAATGAGGCCTTTCCATAAAACGGTGGCGGCTGGGGCCAGCAAGAGAGGGGAGGGTGGAAGGCAGGAACCCTGGGAGACTGAGCCCCTCCCCCACCTCTCCAGAAATCCAATGGCAGCAGCAGCATTAGAGAAGGGCTGGGCGGACATGAGGTGTGACACGGTGAGGACAATGCACATGCTAACTTACCATCTTCCCAGTCTCCTCAGAACCAGTGGGGACAGAAAGGTGGAGGGAAAGCGTTAGCAGAGAGAAACCTAGGCGGGGTCCGGTCCACAGGCAGAAGTACTAGGAAGCTTCCACCACATGAGCCCCCCAGTGTGTGATTTCTGCCTGCGATGGGAAAGCCTGCTGGGGAAGGGACAGGAGAAGCACCCCACACCCGAGCACGTGGCTCCAGGTACAGCCTAGCCGCTGGCTATGGGCCAACTGCGGCTCCCGTGGCACGTGGCAGACCACCTGGTGACCTCAGTCAGCTGGAGGCATCACCACAACGGACTCCCAAAGCCTTACTGGGGCGGTCCGAGGGCGTGAGAAACACCCCAGGTTGTCAGCCTTGGGGGCAGAGGCCGGTCCTGGACACGGCTGCCTGGGCCCGCCTCTCGGCCACTTCCCTCGGCCTGCCAGTCATTCCACAGGGAGGTAAGAAGCTAGAAAAGTGCAAACCATTCTTTTCTTCCTTCCTTGGGACTGAGAGACCAGACAGGGATCCACACACTCTTATCTCCCACCTGGGACACACAGAGACCCCCTCTGGAAAGATGAGCAGACAGACAAGTGCTGGTCAAATGCAAACACCTCGCAGTTCGAACTGCAGTTCAGAGGAATGACTGAGCCACGGCTCCACCCCCGTCAGACACGGTGATTTTGTAACAAACGTGAGAATTCCAGAACCTCTCGCAGTCACCGTGACAGCAGGAACTGGGAGCACGTGCGTGTCAGAGACGGAGGGAGGCCCACTGAACAGGGAGCACACAGAATGGCTGGGAGACGGAAAACGTGCAATTCTGGATGCAGCAGGTGGGAAACGGCAGAAAACCAAGCAGGTGAACGAGAAGACAACCCCACGACGTTCTCGCAGTTCAAAAGAACAGCTTACGACAACGAATGGGACACGAAGATGAAAGAGACAGACCAAGCTGTGTAGGAAGGAATTCCTGAGGTAGGTGGGCAAGGGGAGGCACAGGAATGAACGAAATGACAGCACATTGGCTCAGCTCACAGTCACACCTCCATCTAGCCTGGCAAATTTCAGGAATAACTGGGGACAAAAAACAAAAAACAAAAAACCAGAAAGACCCTACAAGGGACCCAGGGAGAAAGAAAGATTTCCTACAAAGGAATGATAACTGGAGAGGCATCGAAATTCTCCGAAACATAAATGCTGTAAGGAAACAGAGTCCAGTCCAGGCCTCAGGGTCACAACTGTTCTCCCTCTGATTTCTAGAACCAGTTCCTGTTGCTGAAAAACACGAGACAGATAGCCCAGACCCCAGACACTCCTCACTCATACCCTCCCCTCTGAAAAGAATACAAACCCAGAAAAGAACTACATTTTAAAACAGGGGAAGGTTGCCCAGCCGGTGTGGCTCAGTGGTTGAGTGTTGACCCATGCACCAGGAAGTCACCAGTTCGATTCCCAGTCAGGGCACATGCCCAGGTTGTAGGCCAAATCTGCGGTGGGGGGCATGCAGGAGGCGGCCAATCGATATTCTCTCATCGATGTTTCTCTCTCTCTCCCTCTCCCTTCCTCTCTCTAAAAAATAAAAAATTAAAAAATAAATAAATAAAACAGGAAGGTTTGCTCTTACGAATCAGTAATATCTGAGGGGTATCTGTTAACCTGGGTCCATCCCCACTGACACGAGGCCTTGGTGATCCTTGACCTCTCACCTGTTCATTCCAAACCTAACCCTAACCCTACCCACTGCGGTAGGGGCCATGAAGGCTCCTTGGGGCCCCAGCGGCTCGACTGACCCCGTGTGGGAATCATGTCCAGGCGATCTCGAGGTGCTCAGACCCAGTTATTTACAAGATTAAAATTAAATTGGGTTGATGCTGGTTCTAAACAAATACAGCCTCTATTTGAGATGGACCATTTTGAAGACTGAGACGGTGGAGTTTTATCTTTGAATAAAGGAAATCTTTGCCAAGCCTGTATTTGATGTAGCAAAAATGTGCATCCTGAGGCCGAATCCCCAGTAAACGCTGGTAGAGGTATTCACACCCAGTCAGCCTGAAGTCTCCAATGGACCCTCCCACTGAGAAGTTCCCACCATGGGGAACAGAGGAAAATGGATCAGTACAAGAGTGCTGTAATAATATACCACCGGTGGAGTTGACTCCCCAAAGACATTTTGTATCTTTAAAACAAGCCCATGTCTGACAGTTGGAGATGAAAGACAGCACGTTAACAGAGATGATTGTCTGTACGCCTGAACACTTTCCAGTTTGATTTGTAGGCATATAACCCTGAGGAATGTTAACCCTAATCAAATTTCTAACACTTGAAAAAATGAATCATGAACATACAAGGAAGCCCAGAGCCTGTCCAGGCTTCAGAAGGTGGACGGAACCTTCACTCCTGACTGAGCGCCAGAGACGGACAGAACTAGGGGCACGTTCAGCTTCCCGGAAGGCTGCTCAGATAGTGGGTTTGTGCTCGAAACTTATGAAAGACAGAGAGTGAGTCTTTCACGGCAATTGGACTCTCTCCATTCCTGAGATTAGAAAACCATCAGATTAAAATATAAAAAAGAATTCAAACGGTAAAGCACCAGACTATACCGACAGAAAGTGAAGAGGTGTGGTGGCCAGGAGGCTGCTTTCCTAGAACAGTCTCAGATGGTTTTCCAAGGGTGCCCCTTCCCCACCAGAGATCCTGGCCCCCCACCAGGTTGGCCACTGCTGGGGGAGGGGCAGGCCCTTCATTCTGGGCCACCAGCGGGTGGGCGGCCCAGTGGGTGCAGCACTCACGCGGTATGTTTCTGGTGCAGGGGCGTCTTGTCCCGGTGCAGGGGCGTGGTGACCACCACCTTCTGGCTGCACACCGGGGTGGAGGTTAGCGAGGGGCTCTCCAGCTCCAATGTGTCCTGTTTGTTCCAGAAGTTCAAAAACTGCCAGGAAGACAAAGGAAACAAGACAAAGTGATAACCTGTGGGATGGGACAAGCCACTCCCTTACACCCCCCCATGTGGCTGCTCTGACAGAGGGCCCTCGTGATATAGGAGACTCCCCACCAGTCAGGCACCAGAGAACAAGGGGTGAGACAGACCAGCAGGGACCCACCACTGGGCTTGTCATCGACCCAGTCCCCACTTTGGCCAGGCTGCTGCCGGTATACTTAGATGGCATGTGTCTGTGTGCAAGGCCCTGTACTGGGTACCAGGAGTCTTGTAAACAGAACCGAGTGAGCAGTCGGGGTGGGGTCCACACACCTGGGAGGGCGAGAAGGGCAAGGTCTTGACAGGTGTGCTCTTGGGGGTGAGGCTGTTGCAGGAGTCCAGGAAGGACAGACTGGCACTGTTCTCTGTGACGGGGGACAGGGCGACACGCCTCTTCTTTTGCCGCTTGAGCACAGAGGGTGGGGTGCCAATGGCCAAGCCCCCCACTTCAGTGCTGGGGGAAATGGGGATCAGCTCGCCCCGGCTGCCCCGGCTCAAGTCTGAGATGGTGTGGCCATCCAGGCGGTACTCGGTCACGCTGGGGCCCGGGGCAACAGGCTGGCGGGGTGGTGGGGCCTGCCGCTGCTGTGATGGGGGTGGCTGCTCGGGGCTGCTGTTGATGCTGCCCTCTGGGGACGGCTCCTCGGGCAGGTCAAATTTACTCAGGTCACACCAGCCATCAGGGTCCTGCCCAGAGAGAAGGGGTTAGTGCACTTTCTCTGCTTGTCTTCCAGCGGATGCTAGAGGACTCATTCATTAAAGGAAAATAACACGTCAAGAATTATCCCACAGCCCCGGAACAATCATCGTTAACAGTTTCTCCCATTTCCTCAAGGATTCTTCTATGTCTGCATATCTGTTTGCAAATAAGACTGAAGAAATATTGTGCATATGACTGCAACTGTTGTTTTAAAAATGTTCGCAGAGGCCAGTGTGGCTCAGTTGGTTGGGCACTGTCTCATGCACCAAGAGGTCGTCGGTTGATTACAGGTCAGGGCGCATACCCGGGTTTCGGGCTCGCTTCCCAGTAGGGGGTGTGTAGGAGGCAGCTGATGGATGTTTCTCTCTCTCTCTCTAAAATCAATAAAAACATATTTTTAAAAATAATAAAAATATAAAAAATGTTCCATGCAATATTTAAAATATACAAAAAGCACACACACACACACACACACACACACACACACACACAAAGAGAAAGAAAAAGAAAACCCAAATATCCATCAATAAGCCAAAGAAATAAAACCTTATCACTGAAGCCCATGTCTGCCCACCTGCTCACATCCTCTGCCTTCAGGTAGGAAACCACTACTGGAATTTTTAATTTCTAGTATTTTGCGTTTTTTTTGTTTGTTTGTTTGATCCTCACCCGAGGACATTTTTGCATCTATCTTCAGATAGAGCAGGAGGGAGAGAGGGAGGAAGCGAGAGAGAGAAACATCGATGTGAGAGAGACACATCGACTGGTTGCCACCTGCACTACCCCAACCAGGGCCAGGGACAAACTGCAACCGAGGTACGTGCCCTTAGCGGGAACTGAACCCAGGACTCTCTGGTCCTTGGGCCAATGCTCTAACTGCTGAGCCAAACTGGCCAGGGCTATGTACTTTTTAACCTTAGTATAAATGAATTCTATATCCTGTGTTTTGTTCCATTTAAAGTTTCCGGAATAATAATGCCTAATTCTATTACCTATGAATTAAATGTTTACTGTGAAAAAATGGTGAAAATTTTTCAATTTTTATAATAATTTTTATGACTGCAAAATATTCCATCATATGACTATATCAGTTATTTAACTACTTTATGAACAGCCTGGATATAAACCTTTATTTTTGGTTTTCCCTTACTACAGATCACTAGAAGTGGATCATGGGCGCAAGGCTGTGGCGCGTTCCGGAGGCGAGGCCACACCTGTGCCCCTCACGGGTGTCTCTTTGTCACTTCACAGAAGCTGTTTCCAACCCCACAACAACCCTGCTTAGAAAGCTTCCCTTTCCTCCCTGCGTCCTGAGGAACCCGGGCCAGAGAGGGTGCAATCGCCCACTGAGTATCCAGCAGCAACCAGTCCTGAGAGGCACACCCAGACCTTGCCCAGTACATTACAACCCAGACGTTTGGACAGACACTTCTGCTGTGGTCCCCGATTTCTGGTCCATGGGACTCGCAGACTTGGAGCAGCTCACTCCTAAGGGTGGAGGCCAACTCCGCAGTGCGACTCAGGCCCACATTCCCAGCAGCAAACCCCACAAGCTGGGGGAGGCCCCCGAGTTGATGGCATCTAACAGAAGCACACTCTCTGCAACGACTTCCTGCAGACACTGCAGGGGAGTGACTGAGAGGAGTATTCCTACAAAGGCTGTAGCTCCTTCATCAGCCGCTGGGCCTGACCCCTGGCCCTGGCACTCAGCAGCTGTGTGATGCTGGACAAGCCTCCTAACCTCCTCGAGCTTGGGGTTTCCTCACTGGCGACGAGCCTACCACCCACTTCACAGGGCTGTGAAAGGACTAACAGAGCATGTATGCAGGTCGCCAATAACAAGTCTGGCACACAGGAAGGTCTCAAACGTCAGACACTGTAATTACTAGTTGAGCACTGGGCCTCGCAGACACTGGATGCTCAGTAGAAGTGAGCTCCCTTCGCCTCTTCTCTGTGCCCAGCAAGTGCAGGAAGATGCAGAACAGTCTGAGGATGAAGGTGGCAACACCATGAAGTGCCAACAGTGTGGGGCACAACTCTGATCTCAACAGTCCCCTTAGCGCCCAGAGGGTCGGACCGGACCTCAGAGGGCAGCCTCGGAGCTGTGTGCTGCAGACTGAAGAACACGTCAGGCCTGCTTCTCAAGCTACTCTAAAATTCCTTGGAGTGGAAGGGACACCACAGACGGACCCTGTAGCTCGGTCCAGTCCCAGCCGACGGGGCTGAAAGATGAGACCCAGAGTCAGAGGGTCTCAGAGATGGACCCCTAGGGACCGTATCATCTAACCACCTTTTAAGCAAGACAGTGAGAGCACAGCACACGGTCAAGATCACCCAGCTTATTCGCTGTATGACCTTGGGTACATGACTTGACCTCTGAGCCTTAGTCTCATCGATAAAACAGAAGGACACACACCTCACTAAATACTGGGTGGACTGCACATTAAGCTCAGAGGCTGGCATTTCACAGCTGTTCAATAAACGTCATTATTTTTACCGAGTGGGGAAGCCCAAGTGGGAAAGCGAATGTGGGCGTCTCCCCTAACTCCACTGCCCCTGGTTGCCAGGCCTCTTGCCCATCAGCTCCTGACACCCGTTCCACACCAAGAGGTGCAGCCCCACCGCAGAGCCCTCTCCCAAGGGGCACACTCTACAGCCAGCCAGGCCTCGGGGCTGCAACACCTGAGCGATCAGAACCCACTCACCGCTCCAGCCCCACCGGTTCCCAGGTCCCTCTCCAGGGACACCCAACCATCTGTGGCGTCGCAAACACCATGGCCCAACTGTGCTGTGTTCTTGGCCCCAAACACCCTCCCCTTCCCTGCCCACCATCCCTGAGGACTCAATGTGCTGCCACCTCCTCTGGGGAGCCCTCCCACCACCCCATGCTGTCACCGTGAGCCAGGAGACCCCCGAGGGCAGGGACCATATGGCAACTGTCTCAGTGTCCCCAGGCCATGGCCGCAGGCTGGGCACTTAGCATCAGCTCAGTAAATGTTACTGGGATAATGAGTGAACAGAAGGATGCCCGCCCACAAGACGACTCCCGGCTGGGGTACGCTGGGCCCTCTGGGAAGTGCTGTGACCAACATTACCGACTCGATCAAGTCCAGGGCTTCCGAGAAGCTGGAGCCCACGGCCGGGATCAGGAGGTTTGCAGCCTCCACCACCCACTTGTAGGGCAGGCTGGTTTCTGGCGAGGAGCCCTCCTGGTCTTCACGCTTGGGGGTGTCTTCCAAGGGCTCCGGTGTGCGCACTCCGTCCAGCTCCGCAGGGACAGCGTCCTGCTCCTCAGCAGGGGTGGCTGCCGTGGCCTCCTCCTCACTGCTTTCCTCTTCCTTCACGGCAGGGGGCTCCGGGGGCCAGCTGGTCACAAGACTCCCCTGTTGGACACAAGGGCACACCGTTTGGAGTTTCCGTTATGAGATAAAGAGTGTGCCCTATTCCAGCTAAAAACCACACAACCTGACTTGCAAAAGGAAACCCTGATGAACCTAAACTGAGAGACAGTCCTTACTGTACGCTTCGAAAACACTCGTTTCGTCCAAGTGTATGAAAGGCTGTTAAGCAGACAAGAGATGACAATGCACTGCGGTGTCTAGTCCTGGACTGGGTCAGCAGGAAACAAACGGAATACAGACTGCAGACTGGAGAGAGGTGGAAAAGCCTGGCATCAGCGCTAAACTCCCCGAATTGGATATAACTGCACTGTGGTTATGTATGTGAATGCCTGTGTTCTTAGGAGGCACACACTCAAATGTTACCGGATAAAGAAGCACAATGTATGTACGTGACCTTCCAATGGCTCAGATAGAAAATAAAAAGTAATAGATGGAAGAAAGGTAAAGCAGATCTGGCAAGTTAGAAACTAATAAACCCAGTCGAGGTTATGTGAGAGTTCTTTGTATCATCCATGCAACTTTTCAGTACACTTAATACGATTTCACACTGAAAGTCCGAACAATTATGTAGAGAGCATTTGAGATCTTGCTCCCCACAGTATGTCATCCGTTTGGCTGAAATAAACTCATAAAACAAAAGAAAAATGAGTGTATACTAATTGTGACAGAAAAAAATAAAAAGAAATAAGGAAAATCCTTCCCGGCAATGCTCTCCTGGCAGAGCCTTAAAAAGCCTGACACATCCACCTGGCAGACAGACGCAGTGCAGCCCTGGAAAGGGCACCTGTGACCAAGAGCCCACGCTGAGCGCGGAGAGCGAGGCCCCGTGTTAACGGGTACAATGGAGTGGAGGAGAGAGCGCAAGCTCCAGGTTCGGACAGAGCTTTGCCATTTCCTAGCTGACCTTGGCAAGCTGTGTGACCTCTGAATTTGTTTCTTACCTGTACAATGACACCATGGCTACATATAATGACATGGACAGAAGTGAAAAAAGGAACTTGTAAGACAGTGAGATACAACGTCAACTTATAAGCCTTAGTAATAAGTGTTGGCAAATACACTCAACAATATACTGGTTCTCTCTGGACGGCGAGGCTAGCGGGCTTGGCCTCCTACACTGATCAATTCTGTGAACTTGCTAACTCTACAGTGATCATGTATTTCTTTTGAAGCACAGGGGGAAAATTTATAATTGACTCGGGGGAGGAGGGCAGGAGGTGGTCCCACCCACACATTAACAGGCAAGTCTTCCGGTAGGCAATCTAGAAAAACATATCAAGAGTTTTTTAAGTGCTGCTCTGGCAGCACATACACTAAAACTGGAACGATACAGAGAAGACGTATAGTGCAAGGATGACCCGCAAATTCATGGAGTGTCCCATACTTTTTAAAGGAAAAAAAAAAAAAGAGTTTTTTAAGAATGTTACTATCCAGCTCTAAGAATTTCTCAAGAAACAATTGAGCAAATGAGCAGCGATTTAGCTACAAGACTGATCCTTAAAGTTTTGTTTCTAACAACAAAGACATTAGATTTAACCCAAAAGAAAAAAGACACCCAAAAAAAGGCCAAAAAAAAGTTTTAATTTTTAAAAATGGGATTTAACCTTATTTAAATAAACAACACTACAGCCATTAAAGTTTTGCTTCTAGTAACAATAAATTGAATATAACCTTAACTAGATAAAATAACCAGCATAATAGAACCATTAAAATGATAGCCCGGCTGGTGTGGCTCAGTGGTTGAGTGTCAACCCATGCACCAGGAGGTCGCCGGTTCGATTCCTGGTCAGGGCACATGCCCAGGTTGTGGGCCTGACCCTAGTGGGGAGCTTGCAGGAGGCAGCCAATCGATGTTCTCTCTCATCGATGTTTCTATCTCTCTCCCTCTCCCTTCCTCTCTCTCTAAAATCAATAAAGAAAAAATATTTAAAAAAATAAAAGTGACATAAGGCTGAGACCAACTCTTTGACCTGAGGTCCTGTGCTTGCTCAGGGTCATGGTCTGGGGCTCATCCTGGCGCAGTGGAGTCAGCCCTCCAGACACAAAGTGCCAGGGGACAAAAGCCAGGTAGGTAGGCATGTCAGCGACTAAGGAAGGTCTGCCCGCTCTGCCCTATCCATCCTGAAAGACAACGTCTCTGTGTTTGCTGATGCCCACGGCTTCTCTTTATGGCACACGTGCTTTTGCTTCCATCAGAAGTAAAAGGATTAAAACATGTTACTTAGATACACATGAAAGCATGAGTAGCAGACCTTTCTGGTTAGGGGACCTGTGGGGGTTCCAAATTGGAGGACAATGTAGCTTTACTTTTCATTTTATACCTTTCTCTACTACTTAAATGTGTTACCCCAAGAGGGTTTTCGTACCAGGGAATCAAGAGATATTATCTGAAGTTAGAAAACCAAGAAATGGAGGCAAGAGCGCTCCAGCGAGGCCACGTAGAACTACAGCCGCGAATTGGCTGTGAATTGGTTGTATCCAGTCCCCCGTCAGAAAGGGAAGGGGAACAGAGAAAAAGTATTCAACAGTGCACACTCACCGGAAAGATGAGAAAGCAGGGTAGAAGTCTGCTACCTACCACACACCCAGTGCTATCAAACCTTCACACTTTTGACACATTTGCTTCAAATCTTCGTGGTTGTTTTAAAGATTTGTGAGATATTTATTTTAAAAACATCAATAGGAAATTTTCGCTCTGGAGTGTTGGGTTTCTTTTACAACTGCAATGTACTACTAAACGATTTCATTCATATGACTTTCTAGACAACCATATAGAGTTAGAGACAAAACAGATGAGGGGTGCCAGGAGCTCAGAGTGGGAGGACTGATGAAAAGGGGCCCAAGGGAGTCTTGGGGGATGATGAAAAGGCTCTGTAGTGGTGATTACATGACTATTTTTTCTTGTTTTTAAATGTATTGATTTTTAGAGGGAGAGAGAGAAGGGGGAGAAAGGAAAGGGAGGGAGGGAGAGAGAGAAAGAGAAAGAGAGGAAGGGGGAAAGGGAGGGAGGGAGAGAGAGAGAGAGAAACATCGATTTGTTGTTCTACTTATTAATGCATTCATTGGTTGATTCTTGTATGTGCCCTGACCAGGGTTCGAACCTGAATCCTTGGCATGTTGGGACAATGCTCTAACCAACTGAGCTACTCGGCCAGGGCCCATGACTGTATGTTTTTGTCATGACTCAAAATTCTAACCCTCAACACAAGGAATGTTGCTGTATGTAAATCATAGCTCAACAAACCTGATTTTTAAAAAATCGCAAACATGCTCTTAGTATGAGAAGCTGGAAAGAGCAACCGAGGAAGGCCGAGAACAACCCTCAGCTTTATGTCAGCTTCTCTGTGGGCAAACGCACGTGCCGAGGGAAGGCCCCAGTGCGGGGTGGGGAACCTTTCTCTGCCAAGGGCCATTTGGACATTTATAACATCATTCTGGGGCCACACAACATTATCAACTTAAAAATTAGCCTGCTGTATTTGGTCAGGCTAATGTGGTGAGGCTGGTAATGATTTTGCAGGCCTTACACAGCCGACGGGCCAGACGTTCCCACCCCTGGCCTAGTGAGAGACGAGCAGCCACACCGAGACCCGCGTGGAACTAATGAACAGCTGTGGGTAAGGTGAACGGGGCAGAACAGGTGTTAAATGTGACAGGGATGGATAACCCTGCAATCCAACCAACCAACCTGAGCCACGTCCAGGGGCTGAGCAGCCCTGGGCAGCCATCTCACCTGGCCTTCCTCAGGGTGGACACTCTGGTGGCTGTCCTTGTCCTCGAGCTCCAGCAGCAAGTACACAGGGGGCTTGCAGTCTTTGGACTCGCTCAGGAAGCCTCCCGTGTCCACCTTCCTTTTGATGGTGGAATTCCAGTGGTTCTTCACAGCGTTGTCCGTCCTGCAGGGAGGGGGGTGGCAAACGAGGGACCATTGGACCCTGCAGCTCGTGTGCCACCAAGCGGGTCACTAACCTCTCTGAGCTGAGCTCCCACTTCTGTAAATGAGCGTTCAGCCTGAGGAACCTGGAGGTCTCTCTTGGCTCTAAAATGAAGTCACAGGTTTGTAGCCCTTAAGGAGTCCCAGGGCATCTCCACTCCTCTGCTAAATGCTAGTACACAGCAGCATGAGTGCTCACCCACAGCAGGCACCTTTCTGTGAGGCTCCCCGCAGTGCTTTCCCCTTGCATTGTGAAGAGAGTAACAGCTCGGCTGAGCAGCCAGTCTAAGAGGAGGGTCTGCACCTCTGATCACTCCCACTGCAGATCACCCGGAAACGCAGACCACATGCCAGGTCAAGGCCAGACTCGGAGTCCCCCTCTTGCTGGGCCCCTTCTCCACCCCTCCTTCCTCACAGGTGGGAGCTCTTCCTCCATAAACCCCATGTACCTTAACCTCTACATCTCAGGTTCTGCTTCTAGGGAACCTGACCCAAAACACATCCAAGCCCGCCCACCCCCCGCCGTGATCAGATCTGGGGTGCTCCAAGCTATAATGCACCTCATTCTTTTGCTCATGCCCTGCCCTGCCCCAGAACTCCCTACAGCTGAGTGCAGGCAAGTCTAAAGGACTCATGCATCTCTGGGTACAGTGAACATCACCCAGCTGGGAACCTCACCCTGCCTGTCACCACTGTCCCCAAGCCCCCAGCAGGCGCTCACCTTCCTGGCAGCATCTTGGCGATCTCGGCCCAGCGGTTGCCCAGCACCTTGTGGGCCTCACAGATGATGCGGTCCTCCTCCTCGGTCCAGCAGGACTTCTTCACCTCCGGGTTGAGGTGGTTGTGCCAGCGCTCACGGCACTGCTTCCCCAGCCGGCCCTTCAGGTGCTTGGCAATCAGCGTCCACTGCTTCGTGCCGTACTTCTTCACCAGCTCGATGACCTTGGAGAGAAGCCTCGTGAAGCCAGTGAGCCTCACACCAGCACCTTCCCTCCCGTGAGCCTCGTGGCAGCCGAGAGGTGGTGTGACTGACTGACCAGTGGAAGACACACACCCAACCTTCAGCTTGACCCCCCTGCCAAATGCCAGGGCAGCCTCACAGTCTCTTGACTCACTGTGGACAAGACACTGCCCCCACGGTTACCTTCTCGTCTTCCTCTTTGGTCCACGGCCCCTTGACGAGATCTGGATTCAAGACCCTCAGCCAGCGGTACTGGCATTGCTGGTCAGTGCGGTTCTGGGAGGACAGGAATCGTGAGATCTGGGGAAGAACACCTTGGATCCTGCTTGATCACTGGGCTCAGGGGACTGTGGCCTGGGCCAGAGCCACCTCAGATGGGTTTTGTCTTGTTCCTGCACCCACCATACACCACGCAGCCACATGCCAGAACACGTGTGGCTTCTTTTTGCTACAGAGACTATGGATGGAACCAGGAAAACTAGGAACCCTACGGGAGCCGCCTTGCTCCTTTCTGGGACAGCGTTATTTCCCTGACCACGTTATTTCAGATCATGTGGAAGAGGGAGACAAGGAACGGGGCAGAAGGGGTCTGGTGACTTGGCCCCAGAGCTCCCTGAGTGACCCAAGAAATAAGCCAGTCAGCGGCTTCAGCCACAGGCCTCTCCCAAGCAGACACCTGCAGTCCTGGGAGTGGGGATCTGAGAGAGACAGACCAAGGGAGGCCTCAGCGTGAAGCCTGCTGGAAGTCCCATTTCCCCTCAGTATCCGTCTCACTGTTGAGAAACTGAGCACCAACACGGGAAGAAATGCAAACACGCCACTGATCACATGTGCAGACGTCAGAGCCTCAAGACCACAGGCATGCTGGGCTGCGTGCAGATGGTTGGTCACGGTGCCTGGAATCCATGCTGGGAAGAAAGGGCCTGGGGCGGGGGTGAGGAACTCCCTTTTCCTCTACTTGGAAGCATGTCTGTCCCAGGAATGCTGTCTGGTCACTCAGAACCCTGTCCCCGGGGGAGGAGGCCACAGAAGGGCCACACTCACAGGAAAGTGGCTGGCCAGGAACTTCCAGTCTTGCTGTCCGAACTGCCTCACCAGGGTCCTCAGCTGCTCGTCCTGCCAATGCCAGAGAGAGGGCTCAGCTCACGTGGGTGCAGAAAGCAGATGTTTGTGACGGAGCCCTCTCCAGGAACAGCCTCATTCATCCACTCAACCGTGACCTACTATGTGCCAGGCACTACAGACAGGGCAACAACCGACTCTGGGGGACTCAGGGTCCAGAGGGAGATAGATGCTAATCCAAGTCTCCCACAAACAAAAGGAAAGCCACTGTGCTGGGGGGCATGGAGAGTTATGCAGCGACTACCTATTCAGGGAGGAAAAGGGACAGGCCCAAGAAGGCTAGTGCAGCTGGGATGCTGGAAGCAGGGGAGGTGGGGTGCAAGCTGGTTTTAGAGGGGACAGCAGGGGCCAGACCACATGCTGCGTCGTGCAAAGCCTCTGACGCATTGAGCACTGGGTTGGCCCTCTCCGGCGTGCTTGCTGTGAGGTTCACTCAACAGCTCTAAGAGGGCAGGAGATGGATGAAAGGCGCCAGGCCAGACATGACAGTGACACAGCACTAGAGATGGGAGACACGGGAGGAATACGGAGTAGTCAGAGGGCAAAGCAGTGTCTGTGAAAATTTCCTTCTGAAAGTGATTTACTGATTCACACAACAGGGAATCTCAGTATCACTATCATAAGTGAAAGAAGCCAGACACAGTCCTGGCCTGGTGCCTCAGTGGGTTGGAGCATCATCCCGTACACCAAAAGGCTGTGGGTTCGATTCCCAGTCAGGGCACATATGGGAGGCAAATGATTGATGTTTTTCTCTCCCATCAATGTTTCTCTCCCTCCCTGTGCCACTCCTCTCCAAAATCAATAAACATATCCTCGGGTGAGGATAAAAAAAGAAAAAGAAGCCAGATACAAGAGTAAGCACTGCATGGCTCCCTGCCCATGAAACTCTAGAAACTGTAAACTAAACCACAGGGACAAAAAGGCAGTCAGTGGCTGTCTGAGGTCAGCGGTGGTGGACAGCCAAGGGGAGCAGGAAAGTTTGGGGGCAATGAAAATGTTCTACAAGCCAAAGGTGCTGGTAGTTTCACTACATCTGTAGAAACTCGCCAAAGTGTAAGTCACTGTAGTGGATTGTACGTAAAGTACTCCTCAACCACACTGATTTTTTTAAGTTTAATATATCAAGCAAACAACTCAGTGGACAGAGGCGAGGCAAGATGGTGCCGGGAGAGCCCTCCCTCCCAGGTTCCTGCTACTGCACCCAGGTGCTGGGGCCACAGAACAGGCCAACTGCTTTCTGCTCCTATGAGCCCCTAGCCCCCTTTTCTGTAAGTTCTGAGTAGTAATTCCACTTTTAAGTGGGAGGAGTGTTCACGAACACATTTAGAGAGTCGATAACTTCTGCATGGAGCGTGCAGGCCAGGCACCGGGGCAGGGAAACGAAGACCCTTCCTTGGAACAAGCATGGACTCATTTTAGCATGAACAAACAGGAAGTGTGCAGGACTCAGAGAGGTTGGGGGTGGGTATTTAACTGCTTCCAAAATGAGAGAAAGATTTTATTTGAAGAAAACAGACAAAATACATATAAGGTGTCCCCCCAAAATGTATACACAACTTTGAATAATTATAAAGCCAGTGTTTATTAAAATACATTTCGTTTTCAAATATAATAGAATCTACAGACACCCTGTATATACTATAAAGAAAATGTGGTATATCCACACAATGGGATATTATTCGGCCTTAAAACAGAAGGAAGTTCGGACACATGCTAATATGGATGAACCTTGAGAGTACAATGCTAAGCCAAGTAAGCCAGTCACAAAAGGGCAAATACTACAGGACCCCACTCACAGGAAGTAGCTAAAGTAATCAAAATCCTAGAAACAGAAAGTAGAAAGGTGGTTGCCAAGGGCTGGGGAAGGGGGTTGAGGAATTATTTTACACATGGGAATACTTAACACCACTGAATTGTACACTTAAAAGTGGTACAACGATAAATTTAATGTTATGTGTTCTCTCTCCTGCCCCTCTCTCCTGAACAGAAAAAAAAGGGCCACCCCAAAAATCCAGACCCTCAGCTGCAGCTTGGCCACAGTCCAGCACCGGCTGGACGAAGCCCCCATAAATCCTATAGCTGAGCCAGCTGACATACCCACCCAGCCAGCCCCGGACACCCCGCCTTCCTCTGCCGTCCAGACTGGCCAGGCCCACTCCTGCCTTCCTCCGTGTCCATCTATCTCCAGCACCACCAGCACCTGACAACTGGCATGGACTCTTTGCCATTTCATCTCTAACTCCTCCGGGACCCTGTGGACCTCCTTCTACCTATTAACTCCACCCTGTACTGCCCTCGTCTCTCCACAGCCACCTTCTCTTGCCTGCCCATTGCAGTGCCCTCCCCAGCTCCCAGCACTGTCTCTGGGCCCCACACTGACCCCACACTCTTACCCACCCCCCACGCAGCAGGTCAGCCCCTCTGAAGCAAGGCTGTGTTCATGTCACACCTATGCTTTAAAAACCTTCCACGGCTCCACGCTGCCAGCTGAACCACCCTACATTCTGAGCCTGACATTCAAGGCCCCAGTTGATCTTTTCCAACCACTCGTCCCCTTCAAGGACTCTTCGGACACACTGGGGCTCCGCTACTGGCCTTCCTCCATCTACAACCCACTTCCTATTCTGACTTGCCCACCGTTTTGCACACTGTCCTGACTGCTGGATTTCCAAATCTTGATCCATGAAACTTCCCCTAACCTCAAGACAACAGTAACCTCCCCCCTAAAAGTATCCCAACCATCACTAGCGCCTCCTGTGTGCTTGGCGCCATGGAGGACCCCAGCATGTCCACGGGCCTGTGCGCAGTCTTATTTCTCCATCCTAAGCGGAGAGCTGCTCTGGGGAAGGGGGCCCATCTTGTTTGTTCTTCAAAGCCCACTGAGTAGTTCCTGTCCACAGTGGGATGAACAGAAAAGGCTGGCTTAGCACTCCTCTGAAGAAGCATCTTTTATGATATAAGAGGGATTTACAACCCCTACAGTAAAAAAAATAATAAAGACCTAAAACTAAACACATCCAGGAAAATAGAGATAGAATAAAAAGATAAGGCCAGCAAGAGTCTAAGATGGCATAACCAGTTTAGAAAAAGGTCTGGCAGTTTCTATAAAACTAAACATCCATCCACCCCATGACTGTACCTAAATACCCTGCCCAGAAAAAGCACAATCCTCAAAAAGTCTTATCAAGAATCCTCACAGAGGCTCTTTCCACAACAGCCAAAAACTGGAAACAGCCCAAATGCCCATCGACAAGTGAAACACACTGTGGTGCCCTGGCCAGTGTGGCTCAGTTGGTTGAGCGTTGTCCCATGCACCGAAAGGTCATAGGCTGGATTCCTGGTCAGGGCACATTACCCAGGTTGTGGGTTCGATCCCTGGCCAGGCTGCATACAGGAGGCAACCATCCATGTTTCTCTCACTCTCCCTTCCTCTCTCTCCCTTAATAGAAAATAAATAAAAATATATATTTTTTAAAAACACGTGGTATACCCATATTATATTATTCAGCAACAAAAATGAATAAATAAGCGAATCACACATTTTGCTGAACAAAAGAAGCCAGATGGAAAGGAGTACAGCTGTGTGGTTTCACTGATGAGTCAACAGGCAAATGAATCAAGGCGAGAGATTAGATCAGTGACTGCCTGGAGATGAAGATGGACCACAAAGGGAATGTTCTGGAATAATCAGGGTGGTGCTTATGTGGGCATACACATCTGTTAAAACTGTTCACTTTTTAAAGGCACATTTGGTTGTATATAAATTATACTTCCATAAAGTTGACTAAAGAATAAAATCAATTCAGAGCTTCATGTCACAAGATAGAATTTCTTAAAATAATAACGAAAGGGGTTGCAGATTTGGGTCAACCTCCTAGCAATTCAAGGACAAAAAGCACAATTACCACCCATGATGCAGAAAAACACCAGTTTCTAAGCCACAACAGCGACTGCTAGCCCTGAGGTCTGAGACACACAAGCCCCTCGGGAGTCCTCAATATTGAGAGTCCCCGAGATTGCTATGGAGAAGAGGCATTGGGAAAAACCAGAGGATCCATCCACTTCTTCCATCAGCTCCTCCTCTTCATCGCACCCATCGGGTATCAGGCACACACCCCAGCTGCCATCACCCCTGCGGTAATTGCCCCACAGTGTCACTCACCTCCTCGTGGGTCCATTTGACCTTGCACTTGCTGTCTCTCTGCTCTGGCACATCGGAATCTGTGTCCTGGTAGTGTAGCTCGTCCAGCTCCTCTCTGCAGGGAGAGCAAGCTAAAGGTCAAGAACCTATGTCTCCTCATCCTGCTAATGACTGATGGACAGTGTGTGGGCAGGGGCGAGTGACCTCTAGGGAGAGGTTTAGGGGACGCAGTCTTTTACTCTTTCTGCTTTCCAAAACGTAGTAGGTACTTCCACCCTCCTCTTTTTAAAAATGTTAGCAATACGGGGTTAAGAGCTATTCTCATTTTCTTCTTTATTCTTTATTTTCAGGAATACCCTAAGGATTGGAAAAGCTCTATGAAAAAAGAAGTCGAGGTTTCACTAAGATTATGATATTTAAAACCAGACACCCAATTAATATTTTCTCTTCTGTAACTTTTAAAACTTGCATGGTTGTTCTAAAGATTAAAGTTAATGGTGTCTGTAAATATGAAGCACCAGAATTTTAAGAAATATTGGTTATTTGGGAAAAGCACTTTAAATACATCCTCTTAGTAATTATGTCCATTTTTGCATATCCCCTCTCAATCCTTGCCTACACACAGGCAGTTTATGGAGAGAAAAATCAAGTACAAGCAGCTTTGAATTCTGAATGTTTTTTTGTTCTCAGAATTTTCCAAGTTGCTCCAAATCTTCATATTTAATCAGGTTTAATTAAATCAGGTTATGGAAATGGAGATCTCATTTTCCACCTCCAGGGATATCAGGTCACCTCCATCGAGTATATTCCTACGTGGAAAGAGCCTACACATCTCCAAACAAGCAAGGCAAGTACAGACCATGCGCTAAAGGAAGGAAGAGGGCTTCCTTTCATGTCCATCTTCCTTCTCCCTCCTCCAGAACTCAGCATCTTCCTATGCTCCCAAGGCACCTCGGAAATTCTATTTCAGAATGGAGGCCCAGCCAGGACTCCACCCCGATGCTGGGAACATGCCTCAGCCTTTGCCTTTCCCTTCCCCCTCTCCTTCCCCCAACAGGCATGCAATTCCTCAACTCTAAGGGACCCCAGGAAGACTTGCAACCAGGGGAGCATGGGCAGCGGCAGCTCACCCTGGGCTAACCCCCTGAACCTGATTTCAAGGCCCTTTTCTCTGACTTCTCAGTGAGACAGAGCAACTCGGCTGAGGTTCTCTCCGGTTGCTTCTTCACTCTCAAAATCTTTTTTAAAAAAAAAGAATGTAGGCCCTTAGGCTTCCTGTCTCCTTGACGTCATGGACAGAGGTCAGCTCTACCTCCACATCTGCAGGGCCTTAGGGGGTTGGCACCAAAAGGCCCTAAATGTTTGCTCAGGGAATGGCCTGATTCAGGAATGAATGAGTAAACATACAATGTTGCCTATTAGTAGATAAGAAATGCCATGTGATGTACATTTTTGGGAAGGAGGAAAGGGACAGACCACAGTGTCTAAACCCAGCAATACATTAGTCACAGAAGGAGCTGGAATTTAGCCATGCCTGGTCATTCCTGACCCAATTCGTGAATCCCTCCACCATCTCAAAATAGAAGACAAAAATTCTGTAAGATACTAATGACAAAATGAAGATGGCTTTATAATCAACTGCCCCTGGACCCCTTTCTACATAACCATTTTTAGTTCTCCAGCACCCAGCGTCAGCAGCTCAGCAAATAAATGATCCTTCAAGGATGACAAAGTGTCTGTGTGAACACTCTGCAATACTCTATTTAATGGAGACAGCAACTCAGCTGGGAAAATTCTGTGAGAGCTGATAAACTTCGGACCATCCCCTTCTCTTGAATTCTCATTACTCCCATTTAATAGATGTGGAAACTGAGGCTCACAGGGGTTATGCCACTTGCCAAGTCCAGAGGCAGGTTTAAAACCTACACCTTCAAGTCCTCATCTCAGCTGAAAAAGCAAAGGCCAAGTCAGTGGAGGCAACCACGTGTAGGTCCAACACACCCTTTCCATGCCCTTCTATGTGCTGGGCTCTGCTCCAGGTAGAGTGAGTCAGAGCTGAGCAGGAAGTAGGGCACTGGGGAGGGGAAAGTTACAGTGAGTGGCCAATAATGGAGCTGAGGGCTGTGGGATGCCAGGGTTCAGAAACCATCCCTCACATGGAGGGGGGTCCCTCCACTAAGTCCCAGGGGAGAAGTGGCCAAGGGCCCTGGGGGTTGTCTGGGGCTTTTGTGGTTCCCTGGAGTAACACTTCCTGAACCTAAAATCAGGACAGGATCTGACAAGTGCCTGACCAGAAAATTCCTGAGAATTGGAGCTGACCTGGGAAACAGGGGCCTGAAGAGAGGCCCTGTGCCAGGTACCCTGACCACTGTCAGGGATCAGATGCTTCTCTGCTGAGAAACTCTGGGGGAAGCCAGCAACCAGTGCTTTTCAATTCTATATCCTCTGCCTGAGAAGGCAAACACCATCCAGAGAAGGGTTTAAGGTTATCTGGGCTGCAAGAGTCCAGGGAGGAAACAGGGAAGGCCCCCATTGTCCTCTGACTCCCAGACCGGTGGAAAAGCTCAGAGCTCAGGCCCCAGAGGCACAGGTGTAAGAAAGGGACCTGGAGCCCAGAAACCGGGTTTCAGGCTCAACTCTGCCACTTACTCTCTAGGGGAATAAGTAAATTGTAGACCGCAGTTCCTGCCGTGGCCCCAGGGGCTACTGAAACAGAAAGGTCTTCATACACATCCGTCTCTTCCCCTCACCTTCATTCAACACCAGCTGCCCTAAAACGCCTCAAGTGGAACACGAAGGCAGGTCTCAAACTCAACCCAGCTGGGACCCGGAACCCAGGTGGTGGGAGACTCAAGGGGCCCTTCTGAGGCCGGGGAGAGGGCTTAGGGTGCTCCACGCTTCCCGGAATGTTAAGGAAAAAAGCCCACAGGCAAATCTGAATGCAAACAGGCTTGCACGACAAGTGTCTTCCCGGCGTTGGCCTCCCGCGCGCTGCGACCTGGAGAATCACTCCCTCTCCAGGGGTCGCCTGCCTCCCGGATAATGGCTCTTCCAGCGGACACCGCTATCCCACCCCCACCCCGCAATTAAGCGGGAGACAAAATGACATCATGCAGGGCTAGGCCCAGATCCCAGGAGACCCACCCGCCCCGGCTCCGAGGCCCAATAGGCCGGGAGAGCGGAGCGAGATGCCCCAAGAGACCCCCGACTTCGCGCGCCCCCAGCCTCGGGCGGCCCAGGACGCAGCATTTCCCGCGGGAACCCCTCACTCCCGCCCAACTCGGTGGGGCTCTGGCGAGGGTAGAGGTGGAGGGGGATGGGTCCTGGGGAGGGGGAGGGGCCCTCAGACGCCGGCTCGGCTCACCCGCGCGTCCGCCGAGACATCCCCCCCGGCCCGGACCGCGCCGCGCTCGCCTGCCCGCCGGCTGAGCCCGGAGCGGGAGCCGGGCCGGGGTCAAAACGCGCGCTGCTCCGGCCGCTCCGGGCCCCGCGGCCGCGCTGGGAGGCGTCAGCGTATCCGCAGGTCGCGCCGCCACTCGCAGGAACTGCAGCCACCGCTAGCGCGCGCAGAAACACTTTCCTATCTCCCGCCAAGCGCGTCGGCACCGCCCGGGCCTGGCGCGCAGGCGGACGGCGGGCGCGGGGCGGGGCCTCGCGGAGGCGGGGCTGGTCCGGGGCGGGCGGCGGCCGGGCGCAGCCTGCGGCCCTGAAGCCCCAGGGCAGGGAGGGGCGGGAGGTGACCCTATGAACTGGTTGCCACCTGCCGGACCGAGCTCAGGCCAGGTGTGGGTTGGGGTGGCCCAGGAGTAGCCCACACAGCAAGGACTGGAATGGGAGCAGTGAGCCGTAAGGTTAGGAGAGTTCGGTCCGGGAAACCGCCTATGCAAAGACCCCAGGGCTGGTCCCAGCCGCTCCTCGGACCTACAGCCCCCGCCCTGAAGCGGCCCCCTCACCCCTACCTAGACCAGGGCTGCACCTTGCAAGCTGCTTCCTCTTCAGCCTCGAACTCAGTGGCTCTGGTTCCTCCGCTCTACTTCTGCCTGGCCCCCCCAAGTGAGCCCCGTAAAGTGTAAACCTGATCTAGCTTTTCCAGAACTTAAAACCTCTGTCCTCTCCCTCAGGGTACAGCACTCCATAATCGGATTTATAGCATTCTGCCCGATCACCACCCCCACCCCTAGCCCAAAGAAACTTGCTAGTTTCCTTGCCTTCGCTTGGGCCAGAACACTTCTCGCCCCTCCCACAAATTTATCCTTGGAGTCCATTGCCCATAATCTACTCCTTGAATTGTGGGTTTCCACCTTTGTTTTTGTTTGTTTGTTTGTTTTTATCCTCACCTGAGGACATTTTTTTGCATTTATGTTCAGACAGAGTGAGAGGGAGAGAGGGAGAAACATCCACGTGAGAGAGACACATCAAGTGGTTGCCACCCACACAACCCCAACCAGGCTGGGGACAAACTGCAACCAAGGCGCATGCCCCTAGCGGGAACCCAACCAGGACTGTCCCATCAGCGGGGAAGAAGGCTCTAACCGCTGAGCCAGACGGGCCAGGGCAGTTTCCACCTTTGAACGGTGGTGGTGGTGGTGGTGAGGGGGGGAGGTGGGAGGGGCCACATTCTAAATCTGACACACTCAGGGGAAGCCTGCTTGGAGGCCTTGCAAACTCGGAGACCCAAAGTAACCACCCAAACTGTCTAACTAAAAAAGTTCAGGGTGAGCAGTCATGTCCTCGGGCAGTGTTTTTCCCTAACAAAGGTCAATCTTCACCTTAACTGAGCCTGTCTGCTGTCATTTTGCATCTACAATAACACAGCGTTGGAATGTCAAGGTAATTTCCTTTTTGGGGGGACCCCTCAGGGCACAATGCCCACCAGAGCAAGGACTACAAATCCCTTCATTGTCATTGTTATCAGGTTAATTGTCGACTGTTAACTACCCTATACCCACAAATGTAAACAAAGGTGTCTTTTCGTTTTACTTTTTATCCAATGCTAGAGATTTCCACCACCACCACCACCACCCCTTTGCTTTCTCCCTTCCTCTAAAAATCTATTTTAAAACAAGATATCCTCGGGTAATGATTAAATAAATAAATAAGTGGTAAAACTGCCATTTTCCAGAGCATTTTCTCAATCCTTTGAGATTTTGCTTCCAGACAAATTGTCAGTTTGGTTCAAATGAACTCATAACAATTCTCTACAGGTTTGAATGTTTCTTACGTTGACATAACTATGGGCACACTGAGGTCCCAGTGGTCCCTGAATTCACAGCAGTAGCCCCAAGGCCCAGAATTCAGCTGGTGAAAACTTCATTTACTGACATCTTAAGTGCTAGAAACTTCCACAACCATTAATTCAGGGCTTCCCCCACCCACTGCCCTCATAAAGTAATTGATATGGATAGTCCCTCTTCCTCCCTAGAGCTTAGTATTTAAGCCTGCTAGCTCTGAAGCCAGACTTCCTGAGGTTTGATTCCCAGCGCCATCACCTACTAGTTCTGTGGTCTTAGGCAAATTACTTAACTCCTCTGTTCCTCATCTGTAAAAATAAGATCTATCGAAAACTTAGATAGCTTTTATGTGCCTACCGCTGTTCTGTATGCTTTACAAATTTTATTAATTTAATCCTCACAACCTTATGAGGTAGTATTAGAATTATCCTGTTTTGGCAGATGGGGAAACTGAGACACAGGCCGCCCCGGGAGTCCCACCGCTGGTAAATGGCAACGCAGGGATTCAAAGCTGGGCTGTCTAGCTCTAGATTCTATGCTCCTAATCACCACACGGGTACCTGCTTTGTAGGGTGGTTGTAGAATTGAAGATATATGTGCGTAAACAATCCCTGGTACATAATAAGTACTATATTACTTTTATGTTCGTGGCCCTTTAGCTTATTGTGACAATTCCGCTGCTCTCATGCTTGTCCTATGAGGTGCAATAAGCGGCTTTGCACACAGCACACAGCACACACTCCCCGAGCCTCTCGCTGCCCGCGCGGACCGGGACCGGCAGGGGGACCGCCAGGGTGTGACCGCGCGTCCCACGCCGCGGCTCACAAAGCGCCCACTTCAGACGCGCGCTCGGGCTGCGGCACCGCGCGAGGCATCACGGGAGTCTCGCCGCCTGACGTCACCAGGGGCGCCTGCGCTCGGTTCCGCCGGGAGCCCCGGGTTCCGGCTGCGCTGTCCCGCGCTGCTGCCTCGCCCGCGGATCCCGCCAGCCCCGCACGCGCGGAGCCAACGTGGCGGGGAGGCCTCCGCCGCCGCCTGCCCTTGGGGGGTCGTGCAGAGGAAGAAAGGCCCAGGGGGGCGAGAGGGAGCGGGGCGGGCCCATCGCCGGCCTCTGACTTGATGGCGGTCACGGGGCTGCGCGGTCTAGTGGCCCCTGGCCCAGGGCCCTGGGGACCCCATTCTGCTGGAGCTGGCCCTGGGGACTCCCCGTGTCGGCGGCCCTGGGCCAGCGCCCGCAGCGCAGGCTCCTTCGCGCTGTTGTCACCGTTTGCGACTCTACGAAGTTGGTTTTTGTCCTCGATTAGCTTGTGGGCTGAAGGATGAAGCGTGAATAGGCTTCATGTTGAACTTTGGTGTGAGCAAGAATTTGAAGCGCAATTTATTCCTGTCTCTTAAAGGCAGCGGAAGTTGATAACGTGGGTTGGAGAAAGGGGAACTGAGTATCTGAAGCGGGTGAAATTCTTTCTCTTCATCCTTTAGTTCTGTTTTCAGGTATTATCTACATTTTTTATTTAAAATTTTAAATTTTATTAAGGAATACATACTGCCCCAGGACCTTTTAGGGAGTAGAGTTTAAAAACCTCTTATATTTGGTTTTATAAAAAAAAAAAAAGTAACTTAGCAAAACCCATAGTCAATCTGTGAATCATAAGATACCACAAATTTTCCTCCTTGTTCACAGGGGGAGGAAAGATGTTTTGGTCACCGACACACATCTCCCCTTTGTCATGTTATCGCCTCTTTTTGACACATGTTTCTCTGATCAGAGAAGTATTTGAAGTCAACAGAATCTCCAACAGTTATTTTTATGTGGTTATCTGCTAGGACTGGTGCTATCACTTTTTGTTGTGTATGTGTGTGTTTTTTTAAGGAATAAAGTTGAAACACTGTTCAAGTCAGTTAACGTTTTTTTCATCTCAAGTGGCTGGTGTGCCAAAAAAAAAGTTGTACACATAGGGGAACAGCAGCTGGGATAAAAGGGCATTCGTTCTTGTAGTTCATGTTTGAATTTAAAAACACCCCTGCTCACTACCTCAACCAGTTCATGAAACTTAATTTCACTAATGGAGGTCTAAGCTGACATTACACACAGCATCACCTATGAACTATTCTTGCCAAAAATGTTTAATTGCCAAAGCTGGTCAAGCCTTTATTTTCTCTCTCTCTCTCTCTCTCTCTCTCTCTCTCTCTCTCTCTCTCTCTTTTTTGTCAAGCCTTTATACCTAACTTCCAGTTTGCAGGAAATAAAGGAGATAAAGGCATAATAGACACCATGATGAAACTATCAGATAAATCCAGAATGTGGGACACCTAATTTAGTCCCATCAAAAAGTCAATGTTAGCCCTGGCCGGTTTGGCTCAGCGGTTAGAGCGTGGGCCTGCGGTCCAGAGAGACCCGGGTTCGGTTCCCGCTAAGGGCATGTACCTCGGTTGCAGTTTGTCCCCGGCCCTGGTTGGTCGTGCGGGAGGCAGCCACTCGATGTGTCCCTCTCGATGTGTCCCTTTCACGTCGATGTTTCTCTCTCTCTCTCTCTCTTCCTCTCTCCCTCTCACTCTATCTGAACAGAAAATGGAAAAATGTCCTCAGGTGAGGATAAAAAAAAATAAAACAAAAGTCAATGTTAGCCTTGGCCAGGTAGCTCAGTTAGAGCAGCCTCCAGATATGCCAAGGGTACAGGTTCAGTCCCCAGTCACAGCACATAAAAGAAGCAGCCGATAAATGCATAAATAAGTGGAACAACAAATCGATGTTTCTGTCACTCTGTCTTCCTCTCTCTAAAACAAACAAACAAAAGCCAGTGTCATTTAAACAACAACAAAAAAAACAAGTAAGGAGACAGTGGATTTAAAGATACTAAAGAGACAACCAAATCCAATGTGTGAACCATGACTGAGTCCTGGCTTGAAAAAAAGTCCATAAAACACATTTCGGAAACAATTCGGAGACATTTGAAACAGCATTAAATATTAAGTGTGATAATGGTATATTGTAGTTATATACTAAAGTATGTTAAGGGATGATATGTTATATCTGAAATGTAATTTCAAATGTTCAGTAACAAAAATTTACATGCATAAAGCATGCGTGGCAGTGTTAATTTTTAAAGCTAGGTGGTGCGTACTGACGTGTTTTTTGACTGTTCTTTCCACTCTTCTGTTTCAATTTTTTTTTTTCTTAAAAATTTTTTTTTTCTTTATTGATTTCAGAGAGACAGGGAGAGAAAGATAGAAACATCGATGAGCGAGAACATTGATTGGCCGCCTCCTGCATGCTCCCCACTGGGGATCGGGCCCACAACCTGGGCATGTGCCCTAACCGGGAATCGAACTGGTGACCTCTTGGTGCATAGGTTGGTGCTCAACCACTGAGCCACACCAGCCAGACGTATGTTTCAATTTTTTCATAAGAAACGGGGAAAACATACATCCTTGTCACAAGTCACCCACAGATGAAGGAAAAAGCCGGCTGACCCACGGCCCGACGGGCCTTGCCCCTCCAGGCCCCTTCTCCAGTCAGGAGTGGTGGGAGGAGCTCCAGGTTAGTGGGCAGGCTATCAGTGCTCCTTTGCCCCTGGTCTCCCTAGGCCTCTGTGTCCCCTTTGGGAAGTAAAGTTTTGGATTAGATTCAGCTAGATCCAAAAAATCCCATGGTACGTTTTCTAATAATCTATTACTGCATAACAAATTATGACAAATTAATGGCTTAAAGCTGCCATTTTATTATGTCTGTGGATTCTGTGGGTCAGGAATTCAGAAAGGTCACAGGAAGGACAGCTTGTCTCTGCTCCATGATGTCTGGGGTCTCAGGACAACTCAAAGGCTATGGGAGACTTGATGCTGGGGACAGGAATCATCTGGAGGCATCTCCACTCACATATTTAGCAGGTGCTGCTGGTATAGGTTGGGACCTCTGGCTATTGGCCAGAACACCTGTCCATGGCCTCTACCCACGTAGTCTGTCCAAGTAGCCTCATACTTCTTGCATGGAGCTTGTGGCTCTAAAGGCAGCAGCTGTATAGCCTTTTAAGACCTATTCTCAGAAGTCGCAGTGTGTCACTTCCACCATAGTACCAGATTAAGAGGGAGGGAACATAAGACCTCACCTCTCAATGGCAAAAGCATCAAACCCACAGTATAAGAAAACAGCATATGGGTTCAGAGATCACTGTTGAGTACATTTTTGGAATACATTGCCACAAGACTCCCCTGTTGTTCTATAGTGGCCCGTCTTTCAGCTGGCCCCCAGATTGTGCCCTCTGAGCAAAGGCGCCTCCCCCTTCCCCACCACTCCGCTCTGGCTTGGCTCCTCTGAGAGCCCTGCTCTAGGGCTGGAGTGAGAATGGAAGCCTATGAATAGGGCCTGAACATGAATGAATGATTTGAAACTCAGGATGTGACTTGAGCCTTTCTTCCCAAGGTTTTAAATTTCCAAAAATGTTATTCCTTGACAGACTATTCTCATAGCTTCAATGATCAACTCCATGTGAACAACTCAAACCTTGAGACTGTACATATTTTTTAAGCCTCAGGGATTTTAGCTATTTACTGGTTATTTCCACTTAGATGAATGGTCGTCATCTCTATTGGATTCTTATGCTCAAAACAGTTCACCCTTCGGAATCCCCATCTTCCAAAACCTCCACCACCAAGCTGTCAGGATCAAAATCTTGCCAATCTGACCTTCAACCCCTAGACCAAATCTGTTTCAAAATGCCACCCTTCCTATAACAGCACCTCATTATTTCCTCTTGGGGTTACAGTCGTCCCTCACCACTTTGTGCTTCGACTTTTGTGGCTTCACTCTATCGCGGTTTTTTCAAATATATTCATTAAAAAGTTGATCGAGACAGTGAAAATGATACAGCGCGCACTTGGTTATCTGAGTCAGTTATACACCCCTGTATGACAATTAAAATTAAAATGACTGTACGTATGGACTGTAGGCCTATGTATTCGAGCACCCCAGGAATGCTTCAATGCCAGGTGCAACCGCTAGAGTCTGGAACAGATTAACCGCGATAAACGAGGGATGACTGTATATCCCACTCTCCCCCTAAATGGCCTTCCTCCCACAGTTCCATCTTTATAAAGCCCACCTGCTAAGCCATCCCCATTGCACCACATCCTCACACACTGGCAATGGCTCTGCAATCTTCTCTCTGGCTCTCAGGGTTCCTCAAAGCTGGTTCCCAGCACATCCAGTACACTACCAGGCATTTCCACAGCAAGCTGCCCCATTCAAGATAGTCTCTCCCATGGTCCTTGGGACATACAATCACATTTTGCCCTGCATTGTAACCCCAAGTGATGACAGAATTGAGTGCTTCAGGAGCTCAGAGGAGGGAGACAAAGTCTGGGTGGAGACAGTAGCCCCCAAAGGGTTATGTCTGGTGGACAGCTGGGAGATGAAGGGGTGACTGATCTATGTAAGAAAGGTATCTATCTACTATTTAATTTTTTTCATGGGGTACAATGGGGCAAAGGGACCATATCCTTTTGAACTAGTCCAAAAGCTGTCAAGTATTCACAAGCTTGAGAGTTATTTATGCCTTTGATAAAAGAGACTCAGATCCAGGACTGGAGTTGAAAGAAAAGACTTCAGTGAAAGACTGTTTCATAAGTTATAAAAGTACAGATTCAATCAGGTTTAATTTAAAAAATGGAACATATCTTACATAAGGATCTTCAATTTAGAAATGTTATACTTATCTGGGCACTACAGAAGATACACAAACTTTCCAAAGCTCATAGGAGAAAGGATAGACAGACAATTTTGATAAAGGAGTTGGGGAACAATTGAAAAACAGTTTACAAATCAGGAGGCAAAAAAAGCTTGAAGAGGCAGGGTCCTCAGAAATGGTCCTGGAATGCAGTTTCGCTTGTATCAATGTCATGTTCCTGGACGAGGGAATAAGACATAGAAATTTATTATTTCAGTGAAAAATCTGAAATGTGAACTCTTCAGTGTTTTGGACCTTGATTAGAGATTCCAAAACATCATTAATTGGGACATATAAGTAATTTCTGGCTTTAAGGCCGAATCCAGCCCAGGGGTCGAGTTTTCACTACCAGGACAGGGCTCTTGACCACTGCCCATCACCCACCACGAGCAGGGAGCAAATGCCATTGAAGGCACTGATGCAGAAACCCACCAGACCTCTTACCTTGGGCTGGGGAGCCTGTCCCTGCCTGGCCACCAGGGTGAGTACAGCTGGGAATCTGCCTAAGCCCCCATCCCACATTTCAGTGCTGAGCAGCTGCATCAACACCTCACCTCTGGATGCCACTCGTGGCATTTATCTCAGAGCACTGTAAATGCCCATATGTTCCCAGCTGTCCCACTACATGGCGCTCAGAGACAGCAAGGACTGCATTCGTCTAGCACTGCCGGGCACATATGAGGCGTGCAGTACGAGTACCCAGCAGTGCCAGCCTCTGCCACTAAAGGCTCAGATTCCAACTAGTCTTTCCACTCAGCATCTACATTCCTAAGAATATATATGAAGAAAAATGGACTCTTTCTTTATACTGTTTTATAGTCCTTCCCCCCACCCCATTTACTATATCATGAATGTCTTCCCAAGCCCTTAAACACTCTTCTAAACATTTTTAATCTTATGGATGCATCCTAGGTACTTAATCCACTGATGACTTTATTCTTCCCAACTGATGATTTTATCCATTAAAACAGTGCTGCTGCACTGAGAATCCAGGTGGGTAAATCTATACATTCAGGATTATATATTTAGACATCCTGAGGATTAGAATTGCTGGGTCAAAGGTATATACATTTTTAGGGCTTCTGAACAATATTATAAAAAATATCTCCAGAAAAGTGGGACCAATTTATTCTTCCATCAGTAGTGTATGAATGCCCATTTAACAACAGTGGTTGGCATTTAATATTAGAAATCCTGTCAAGGTATTAAAAAAAAAATGAAGGCCAGGCATAATTTCAGAGATCTTGGTCCTCAGTCCTGAGAAAGATGGTCTCTAACATAAAGTGCTGACCTCACGTCCTGCTGCTCTATCCTTTGCTCAGTTCTCCCCAGCAAACATGGCATCACTGTTGCTCCTCACACCTGCCAGGCAAAGCCCAACCTTGGGGACTTTGTCCAGGTCTTCCCTCTGCCTGGGACACTCATCCCCCAGCTATCTGCATGGCTAAATCCTTCACCACTTTCAATTCTTTGTTCCAGTATCAACTTTGTGGTGAGGCCTACCCCAACCACCCTATTCAATACTGCCACGTTCAGCACACGGATCCCCTTACCCTGCCCTGCTTTTTTTTATACCATAGCACTTATCATGTGATTTATTTCTATATTATAGTTATTGTTTACTGTCTCCTCCAGCTAGAATATAAGTTCCATAAGTGCAGGGATTGTTTTGTTCACTTAGTAGTTACTTAATAAATATTTGCAGAATGCATGACTGGCATAAAACTCAGTTTATGAATGATATCACCACTCGCAGGGCTCCCACACCAGTGGGCCTTCTAGGCTCTGTACCTGGTTCAGTTTCTTGAACTCCACCACTTGGAAGAAGATGTGCTCAAGGATATGTTTGGCATCTTGTTGGTCCTTTGGTAGTTTATTGGTTACTCCAAGAATGTCACCACACTTCCTGACATAGAATTCCAGGTCTTCTTCAGTACCTAAGCACAGTTGGGGCAATTAGATTAACCCATACCTTCTGACCTTCCCCAAGTACAAACGTATTGTGATTTGGGTTCCCCCTATCAGGTTCCTACGTCTCAAGATCACTCACCTCTTCCTAGGGTAATGTGACCACAGGACACACTGCAAAGGTCTCTGATGTGTTGCTTTTATTTTTTTTAATCCTCACCCGAGGACATTTTTCCATTTTTTGTTCAGATAGAGTGGGAGGGAGAGAGAGGAAGAGAGAGAGAGAGAGAAACATCGACGTGAAAGGGACACATCGAGTGGCTGCCTCCCGCACAACCCAACCAGGGCTGGGGACAAACTGCAACCAAGGTACGTGCCCTTAGCGGGAACCGAACCTGGGTCTCTCTGGACCGCAGGCCGACGCTCTAACCGCTGAGCCAAACCGGCCAGGGCTGATGTGTTGCTTCTATAAGTTAGGACCAAAGTGTGACACTCCTAATTAGCATAAAGCTGGACTGGCCCTGGCTCTCCTGTTCCCAGATCCAGCATTCCTACATTACCAAGAACAGCAACCAGTAGGAAATCGAATTACCATTCTCTGGGTGCAGCAAGGACCATTATGAGAACACATGGGTATTTTTTTTTTTTTTTTTTTTTTTTTTTTTATCCTCATACGAGGACATTTTTTCATTTTTTGTTCAGACAGAGTGGGAGGAAGAGAGAGGGAGAGAGAGAGAAACATCGACGTGAAAGGGACACATCGAGTGGCTGCCACCCACACGACCAACCAGGGCCGGGGACAAACTGCAACCGAGGTACATGCCCTTAGCGGGAACCGAACCCGGGTCTCTCTGGACCGCAGGCCGATGCTCTAACCGCTGAGCCAAACCGGCCAGGGCCACATGGGTATTTTAAATAGCATTTATTATAGCAATATTATAGAAAAGGAAAGGAAATTAGAATAAAAATCACCCATAATTCCAACAAGAGCATATCTCTATGAAGCCATCCCCAGCAGCCCCATATTCAAGGATGGACAGCCATTAATGTCCTCCTTATACTGTAATTTCTTTTTTCCCCCTCTGATCTGCCCTTTAAAATGTTATGATGGAAATGTAATTTTTTTTTCTTTAATCCTCATCCAAGGGTATTTTTCCATTTTTGTTCAGGTAGAGTAGGAGGGAAAGAGAGGAAGAGAGGGAGAGAAAGAGAAACATCGACATGAGAGGGACACATCGACTGGTTGCCTCCCACATGACCCCAACCAGGGCCAGGGACGAACCGCAACTGAGGTACATGCCCTTGACCGGAATTGAACCCGCAACTCATTGGTCCACAGTCCGACACTCTAACCACTGAGCCAAATCGGCCAGGGCTGGAAATGTAATTTTTTATTAAAATATTCAAACCATACAACTGTAAAAATCTCTCGTACTACCTCCATCCCCACCAATACTACCTAAGGTAATTACTGCAACATTATGCCTACATATTTTCATATGTGTAAAAAATGGAGTCAAACTGTAATAGTTCTGAAAGTTGCCTTTATCATTTAACCATGGACATTCCATGTCAAAGCTTACATCTTTCTTTTAACAGATTATAATGTTCTACTTTACTTCATATTTTTTTAACCAATCCCCCTACTGATGGACCATTAGGCTGTTGCCAATTTCTTGTATGCTACAATTAATATCTCTATAGCTATATCTTTTTTATTTTGCATTTCTACAAAGATTTCTGTAGGATAAATTGCTAGAATTGGAAATGCTGGATCACAGCATCTGATTCTTCACAGGTTTATTATGACTACTGGACTAACCACTATGTCTTGCTAATTTCTGATTGCCCAGCACCTACCACAGTGCCTGGCACAGAACAGAGATGTAGTAAAGGTGTTTTGCATTGAACGACGTTCATTTTTACACACTCCCTTCTGGTCTCTAGGGACATAGGTGTCGTTCATAGTTGGAACCCTGCTGGACGTGCAATTTTCTATCTTTCTTTCTTCATTTAGGATTCTCACTTAAATCCTATCAGTGCCACTCCCTGGCCTTTGTATACCTCTCCCACAATGACTGCATGTTGTCCCATTGATTGAATGTGGCACAGCGTACTACCATTGCCCTGCTAGGGAACACTAAAGCCGTTGCCAATTGTATTGTGTTTTTTAAGTAAATAACGTAGTCATCTGTATACCTTCATTTATCTCCTTAGATTCCCAGGAGTGGGGTCTCTGCCTCAAAGTGGTGAATTTTATGCCTCTCAGCACATGTGTGCAGGCCCATGTGCTGCGCCGGAGGCAGTGCATGTCGAGGGAGCACTGGACTGAGAGTCAGGAGTGCCACTCGCCATGCAGCTGTGTGGCTGGGGCCTCATTTCCTCATCCACATGTCAAGGTGGGCATGCCTACTCTAGGATCCCTCTGAAGGATCCAATTTGAAGTCTCTATAATTCTTTTGGCCCTGACCGCATTTTCCCATTTAACTGCCCCTATGACTAGTGACCTAGATTTGCCATGTAGCAGCCAGGCTTAGAATTCACTCTGTGGTCACTCAGTAAGTCAGAACTAAGGACCTACGGAGATTTCAGCTGAGACTTTGGCTTCTGCTCAGCACCATGTTCTAACTCACTGAGCTAACTGGCCTGGAGAGAAATAACATCATTTATATGAAATACACAAAAACTGTGACTTTAGCCCTGGCCAGTTCGGTTCAGTGGTTGGAGTGTCGGCTCACAGACCAAAGGGTCTCGAGTTCAACTCCCAGTCAAGGGCATGGACCTCGGTTGCAGGTCCGATCCCTGCCCAGCTGAGGTCGTGTGGGAGGCAACCAATCGATCTCTCTGTCTCTCTCTCTCTGTCTCCCTTCCTCCCTCCCTTCCTTCCACTCTATCTAGAAGATCAATGGAAAAATATCCTCGGGTGAGGATTAACAAAAGCAAAAAAAACTGTGACTTTATACTCCCATTCATATTTTGTTCTCCATGAACAAATGCTAAACTTTCTCTCACAGCAAATTTCAGGTCACAATTAAATAAAACTCACAAAAGAAGACAAAAATGTAGCATAAACTTACACTTATTGGTAATCTGAGCAAGCCGTGCCTTCTCAGAGGAGAACGTCTCGTCCAGGTCAAACAGCTCCAGCGGAGGAGGCGGCAGTTCCCTGAAACTGGGAGGGAAAACCTGAAGGAAATAAGGTCTGTCATGACAGAGCACATCCAGAGCCAACCTGACAGTGATGAGACGTAGGAAGTGAGAGGCCAGCTCAGCCCTTCCCTGGGACGAACCACCCAAGCCCATCACCTCCTTCTGCCCTCACCCATCAGACCATATCAAGCAAGACTGGCCCATTGTAAACAACTAAACAGAGCCAGCTCTCACTACACCACTGCACTGACCAGGCTGACGTACCAGCACCCACTGACTCATGCAAGGGCACAAAGCTTAAGGCTTATTAGGCTTATCTGTGGTGAACATTAGACTGTACAACTTGTTTCTCATTTAATCATGAGCCCTTTAGGAACAGAAACTGTAGAAGCAGATGTAAATTAGTGTAGAAAGCACTGAACTTGGAGCCAAAGTTTACAGTTATGGCCCAGCAGGTGTGGCTCAGTGGACTGAGCGTCGTCCCATGGACTGAGAGGTCTCGGTTCGATTCCTGGTCAGGGCACATGCCCGGGTTGCGGGCTCGATCCCCAGTAGGGGGCGTGCAGGAGGCAGCCAATCACTATTTCTCTCTCATCTATGTTTCTATCTTTCACTCCCTTTCTCTCTCTCTAAAAAATCAACAAAAACATTTTTTAAAAAATTGCAGATATGAACCAGTGGTGTGCTGATAATGTTAATTATCAGCTCTCAAAACAAGAGGCCTGATCTATAGCATTTGTGGTTTTCTGTGGTGTAAATACTTCCACATGGCCAATTTCAAGCTAGCAAGATGAAGCCAAATGGCTCAGAATATTCCAGAATGCAGTGGGATAAGTCAGTTTTGAAGACAAGTTGAGCAAATGCTGGACTGGAATGTTGGAAATCACCCCCATGCACAGGACTGCCCTGGGCATGGAACTCTGCTGTAAATCTGAAAAAAGCGGCAGCACAACGCTTCTCCTCCTCTGTGCCTTCCACATACGCCCTCTGGCCCACCAGATGGGAAATGTTTAAAACAAAACAGTCTGCGCCCTTGATCTCTCCGTTGGGAACTCCACCAAATGGAAGTCCCTGCAGAATGTTAGTAGGTTTGGTGTCTGTGCATGGTTAGGGCCAGAGAAATGAGCCTCCATGAGAAGGGGCATATGGAAGGACCCACAGGAGGGGCCCAGCTGGCAAGGGAAGGGCAAACAGTGGGGTTCTGCAGTGAGGTCCCGAGCACACCTACTCACCGCTGGCTGAAGGGCTGGCAGCGGCGTCTCAAACTGCGGTTGGATGAGCTGGAGAGGTTCATGTTTCACGTTGAGCTGTTCATAAGCCCTGTGTTAAGACAGAAAAGCGGGAATCAGGATGAGACACTGTGTGAAGAACATCTACTGATCACACTGTGCTCTTCCCCATCAAATCAGGCGGTTCAGCACTTCTGCAGAAAGACACACGGTGCGTTCTCATGTGCGATGTAATAACCCTGTCGTGAATCTTCTCCACTGTCTCAGAGTATGACTTTATTGAGAACTAACAGGGAAAGTTCTTTCAAGTTTCATATCAGATTTCTCCTAAATAGCCTTTTTATTTTACCCAATGAACACTGATTCTTTTAACTCACTGTTTCCTTATTTGTTTTTACCATCAAGAAACAGGAGTCAAATCTGAAGTCTGCTTCTGGTATCTGAACAGATCTGCATGGTATCCATGTCTGTGTGCTCCTTCCCTCAACAAATACATGTACTACGGAGCAGGCAGTTTTAGTCACCGGGAATACAGCAAAGGTGACAAAAAGAGATCAAGACAGGCCCTCCCGAAACTTACATTGCAGTGGTGGAGAGACCCGCAGTAAACAAACTCAGGATGCCAGGTATTAATGAGTATTATGAAGGAACAATCAGGAGAGGGGTAGAGACAAGAAAGGCGCAGCGGACTTCCGGTCAAGATGGCGGCGTAGGTAAACGCGGTATCGTGTCCTCCCACAACCACATCAAAGTTACAACTAAACTACAGAACAACCATCATTCAAAACCGCCTGAAATCAAGCTGAATGGAAGTCCTACAACTACGAAATTAAAGAAGAAGCCGCATCGAGACTGGTAGGAGGGCGGAGGCGCGACAGGCTGGTCCCACACCCACGTGTAGCAGATAAAAATTGGGATACCTCGGCTGGGAAGGTCCTCCCAGAGGGCTGAGTGGTCCCCGTCCCACACCAGGTGCCCAGCTCAGGGTCCCAGTGCCAGGAAGAGAAGTCCCCATCACTTCTGGCTGGAAAAACCGGCCGGAACTGAGGCTGAGGCGGCTGGAGCCCCTGCAGCTCCTCTTAAAGGGCCCGCGCACGGACTTACTCGGACTCCCACCCTCCGGGCTCCAGCGTGTGGGAGGGAGCCTGAAAGGCACCAGAGTCATATGGGGAAGAACTGAGCTGTTTGGCATTGGAGCGAGGGCTGGAGAGGCAGCTTTCTCCTGGACAGACGTGCTAACAGAGGCTTTTGTTCCTTTGGTGAGCCCTTCCTGAGCCGGCAGATGCCGCCATATCTGGGACTCCAGCAACCTGGCTCATACTGTTGGCCCTGCCCTGGTGATTCCCTGAGGCCCCGCCCCACCCAACTTCCAGGCCCACCCAAGCTGTTGCCAGTTGCTTCACCATAGGATTGGCCTGTCTTGGAGCCTGCTTCAGCTTTTCCCAAAATCATTCAAACAAGCAGCATCTGGTCTCAGCTAGCCCTATACCTCTTGCTAAGTAATACATAGGAACAAACAGAGGGAGGCAGCCAAAATGAGGAGACAAAGAAACAGGTCCCAAATGAAAGAACAGAACAAAACTCCAGGAAAAGAACTAAGTGAAATGGAGTTAAGCAACCTAACAGATGCTGAGTTCAAAATACTGCTTATAAGGATGCTCAATGGACTTAGTGAGAACCTCAGTGAACTTAGAGAGGGCCTCAAGAGCATAAAAAAGGACCAGTCAGATATGAAGGAGGCACTAACTGAAATAAAGAATAGTTTACACAGATTCAATAGTAGAGTAGGTAAATCCAAGAAGCAAACCATCGATTTGGAATATAAGGAAGCAAAAAACACCCAATCAGAACAGCAAAAAGAAAAAAGAATCCAAAGAAATGAGGATAGTGTAAGGAGCCTCTGGGACAACTTCAAGCGTACCAACATTCGCATCTTGGGGGTGCCAGAAGGAGAAGAGAGAGAACAAGAAATCAAAAACCTATTTGAAACAATAATGGCAGAAAACTTCCCTAACTTGGTGAAGGAAACAGACATACAAGTCCAGGAAGCACAGAGAGTCCCAAACAAGATGAACCCCAAGAGGCCCACACCAAGACACATCATCATCAAAATGCAAAAGGTTCAAGACAAAGAGAGAATCTTAAAAGCAGCAAGAGAAAAGCAGTTTGTTACCTACAAGGGAGTTCCCATAAGACTGTCAGCAGATTTCTCAAAAGAAACTTTGCAGGCCAGAAGGGAGTGGCAAGAAATATTCACAGTGATGAAAAGCAAGAACCTACAACCAAGATTACTCTATCCTGCAAAGCTGTCATTTAGAATCGATGGCCATATAAAGAGTTTCCCAGACAAGGAAAAGCTAAAGGAGTTCATCACCACCAAACCATTATTATATGAAATTTTGAAGGGTCTTCTTGAAGAAAAAGATAAAAAAATATGAACAAACAAAATTGCAATAAATACATATCTATCAACAATTGAATCTACAAACAAAATGAACAAGAAGAACAGAAACATTCTCATAGATACAGAGAACTTTTGTTGGTTACCAGATGGGTGGGGGCTGGGGGGAGGGGTGAAAAAGGTGAAGGGATTAAGAAGTATAAATTGGTTGTTAGACTGACAAACCTCAAAGGGAAGGGGGGTTGGGGGGTAGAAAGAAATAAACCAAAGAACTTATATGTATATATGCATAACTAATGGACACAGACAACAGTGTGGGGAAAAGCAAGAGGGGGTGGAAATGGGGAGGAGGGGGGCAATGGGGGAAAAATGAGGAACATCTGTAATACATTCAACAATAAAAATAAAAAAAAAAAAAGAAAAGAAAAAAAAAAAAAGAAAGGCGCAGCGAGTGCAGCTTCTCAGAGAAGCCCCGAGGAAGGGAGGGCGAAGTCCTGCAGTGCCTTCAAACTGTCCAGGCAGAGGCAAGAGCAAGAACAGGAAGAAGGCTGCTAGGCATTTTCAGAGCAGCAGGGCAGCCAGAGTGGCGACAGCAGAGGGGCAGTCGCAGGAACGAGTTTACAGAGTCAAGTTCTGATCTTACTCATATTATTTTTTTTATTGTGGCTTCTCCTTTGCCTCCATTCTCTCAAACATTCATTTTATGCTTTTGTATTGCATAAAATTGTGAAAGTTGGCTGAACTCCTCTGGGAATGAGGCAAATTAAAATACACTCACCCGCCCTGGCTGGTTTGGCTCAGCGGTTGGAGCGTTGGCCCACGGACCAGGGAGTCCCGGGTTCGGTTCCCGCTAAGGGCACGTACCTTGGTTGCAGTCTGTCCCCAGCCCCAGTTGGGGTCGTGTGGGTGGCAACCACTCAATGTGTCTCTCTCACATCGATGTTTCTCTCTCTCTTCCTCCCTCTCTCCCTCCTGCTCTATCTGAAAATAAATGCAATGTCCTCAGGTGAGGATTAAAAAAAAAAAAACACACTCACCCAATGTAAATTGTATACACATTTCTGGCCTTTCAAAATAAGCTAAACAAGCAAATGCCAATGGGTATGAACCAACTTCTGCCTGCTTCTATGTATAAGTGACTTCAGAAACGAGAGAGGTCTGTGACTGCAGACAGGTGACCAGCTGATCTTACGGCTGTTATTCTCCCAGGTGCTTGGGGAGAATCTTTCCTAGCAAGGAGCAGAAGATCCCTGTGGAGGGAAGAGAAGTAACCTTTACTGAGCACCAACTAAATGCCATATATTGTGCCCAACTTTCCGCTAGGCATTTAAATTTATTTCATTTAAATGTCAAAACAACCCTGGGAAGTGGGTATAGTCTCTTGTGGAGGAGGAAACAGAGGTGTAGAGTTGAAGTAGCTTCCCAAGGTTACATGGTTAAGAAGTGATAAAAGCAAAATTAGAACTCAGACCTGGCCAATCCCTGCCAACCAACCAGAAGCCCTCTGACTCAGTCTACCGAGAAGGCAGAATGTCATTAGGGACAGTTCTAAGCTAAAGGTCCCAGGACCTACACACGCCAGGCCGAAGATACTCAAAAGTGCTAGTCCCGCCCTGGCCAGTTTGGCTCAGCGGTCAGAGCATCGGCCCGCAGACCAGAGAGTCCTGGGTTCGGTTCCCGCTGAGGGCATGTACCTCGGTTGCAGTTTGTCCCTGGCCCCGGTTGGGGTCGTGTGGGTGGCAACCAGTCGATGTGTCTCTCTCACATCGATGTTTCTCTCTCTCTCTTCCTCCCTCTCTCCCTCCTGCTCTGTCTGAAAATGAATGCAAAAATGTCCTCAGGTGAGGATGAAAAAAAAAAAAAAAAAAAGTGCTAGTCCCTGTCCCTGTCATTAGGGGTGGAAAACAGCAACAGAGAGGGCAGTGAAACAGGGTGGAGCCCTGGCTGAACAGTCCTTCAGGCCAGGCTTGAAATCCTGCTCCCACCTTGGGAGGACACCTTACCCTCTTTAAACCTGTGTCTTCAGATAGAGTGAGACAGTAACTCGGAGGACTACTGACAGTATTAAGGGAGGTAATAATTTGGAGTGCTTAGGGGGTGACTACCACCTGGGTTTACTGAGAGGATGGCTGGAACGTGGGACTCTCTGTGGCCCTGACCGGGTAGCTCAGTTGGTTAGAGCGCTGGCCTGATACCCCAAGGTTGCAGGTTCGATCCCCAATCAGGGCACATACAAGAATCAACCAATGAATGCAAAAATAAGTGGAACAACAAATCAATGTATCTTTTTCTCCCTCTTTCTCTCTCTCTCCCTTCCTTTCTCTCTAAAGTCAATAAATAAAAATTAAAAATAAATAAATAAAACCAGGGAAGTCCAAGGCAAACTGGAACCAGCTGGTCACCCTAAAAGCCTGATATAGCACCTGAAACACAGGAAGAGCTAACAATGGCTGGCTGTTCCCTCTACATCAATGCCCCCACCCCAATGTCCCAGCTCTCTCTGTCAACCTTATCCTGGACCTGGAAAATGTGGTTTGCATACCACATTTGCCATGACCCTAACTCTCATCCCCAGGCTCCTGTTTTCAAAGAAAGCACTCAGAATGGAGTGCAGTGCAGCTCAGAAGCCACAGGTACTGACTTGATGACCTTGGAGAGGGAGGTGACATCCAGCTGGTAGATGGATAGGTCAAAGAGGGTGGTGAAGTCCCGGGGGTTCTCATCGCCCTCCTGGAGGCACACTCGGAGACGCTCTGACAGGGTGGCCGTGTCGGGAAGCATCATGTAGTCGGAAATCTGAAAGCCACAGAGGGTTCCTTTCAGTAGGTAGAAACAAGAACTTAATGTATCAAGTCTCCAACATCTCAGGTCTAAATCTGCAATATTTATATTCTCTTGCCAAGAGAGTTCACTGTTCACGATCACTGACAACAACCTTAAATAAGGCACTTTATGTGGAATGAGGAACAAGTCACTTGGCTCCACCCCAATGCTGGCTAAATCCAATTCTCCAGTTACCCATGCCGGTATTCACACCACTGAACACAGCAGGAGAACCACCCTGCTGACCGGTCAGCTTTGAATCTCATGCTGCTGACCTGGAGAGCTCAGCAATCAATACTGTTCCCTGTCCATTCACCTTCCCATTCTCTTACACTTTCCTCTGTCACTTTAACCATCTAAAGTGATTTTCCCTTTCTTAATTTTAGCCAATGACCTTATTTTCTATTTCAGTGAGAAAACAGGCAATCATAAAAGAAAATCCACAAGCTTCCACTATAACATCTACCCACCCACCAGCATCTGGGCTATACACTCTGCTTTCTCTCCTGTTACATGTGAGAGCCCCTATGGCCCCAGCACAGACAACCCCTCCACGTGGACACCAGACCCCAGCCCTTCTCACCTACCCAAGGTCATGCCTAATGATGACACATGCTGTGTGTTAGTAACAGTAAAAGGCCAGGAAAACTCAAATGTCCATCAATAGGAGACTGGCTAAGTATACTACATACAAACAATGGAAAACACAGTCTTAAAAAAAAACAGAACGGCCCGGCCGGTGTGGCTCAGTGGACTGAGTGTCACCCCATGGACTGAGAGGTCCCGGTTCAATTCCAAGCTAGGGCACATACCTCGGTTGCGGTTCAATCCCCAGCCCTGGTTGGGGTCATGCAGGAGGCAACCAATCGATGTGTCTCTCTCACATCGATGTTTCTCTCTCTCTCTTCCTGCCTGTCTCCCTCCCACTCTATCTGAAGATAAACAGAAAAATATCCTCAGGTGAGGATTTAAAAAAAAAAAAGGGAGAGAGAGAGATTCCCTTGGAAGTGTTAGAAGTGATGCTGAGACGGCAGCCCCTTTTTTCTTTTAAAAGTTTTTTAATGATTCACAACCTCCTACCTCTGGGTCCTCAGCGTCAATCTGGTTTAGGTGAATGTCTTCTGTTGTAAGCCACTGGAAAACAACATCCTGGATTTTAAAAAATAAGCCAGAATTAAACACTTGGTTATTTGAGAAAGCCAAAGGCAGGAAGAGAGAATTAATTATCAATAAAGAAAAATTGGTAACAAGAAAAAGACTGAACCAGTGATTCAAATGAGAAAAGCCACCCTCCTCTTTGTAAAATCATATAAAAACTTAAGTTTTCCTCATTGTAATGCCACTTTTAGTATCAGAAATTTATCATTATCTTAGGGCACACTGACCTCTAACCACAAGCCAGAATTGATTAAAACATGTTCCCTGTCCCAGAGCAATCCCCGTTTAATGTGCTGAAACAGCCTGAACGTCAAACACAGACTATATCTAGGGCTCCCCAGACTGTGTCTAGTGACACTGGAACTTCATGTGGATTCCACAGAAACCAGCCCCTCCCCTCATTCACACCTTCACTACCTTCCTTCAGGCCCTCATCCCTTCCTGCCTGGCTCACTCTACCGCCTCAAACTGGCTCCAGGCTTCCTCTTCCTTTCCACTTTCCATACACCTGATGGAGGGGTCTGAAACAGATCTGACTATGCCCAAGGCTGCTCAGCACCCTACAAGGGCTCCCCAAGGCTTTCTGCAGAAAGTTCAAGCTCCTGAACTTTGTACATGACACCCTGACTGGGCTTGTCCCTCACCTCCCCCCCAGGTCGGCCCCACTCTAAGTTGGCATGCTTAGAAACGCGCACCGCGTCCTTCTGGATTTACTCTTGGTCTCTCACACTCTCTCACACTGTATTACACAGTCTCAAAGTAGAGACTACGCCTGACCCAACCTCATATTCTTAGTGCATGGCACACAATGGGCTCTGAGCAGTTGGTTTTAAATGAATCCATGAATTGGGCAGGATTTTTTTAAATGACATAAAAATCATACATACATTAATGTGATGAAAGGGAAAAGCTTACCATGATTTTGCTGTTTTCTTCTTTATCCAAATATTGGTCACTGAACATGTGACACGAGCCAAGCACTGCTAGCTTCCCACCTTGGTTCTGCAGGTGACAAAGCAAAGACAGAAACTCAGATCCCAAATGCACTGCATGCATCCTCGTTTCCAAACACTTATCATCAGAATTACATAAGCAACTGTCTTATATACAAATAAACATATCCTTGAGTGAGGATAAAAAAGAAATGTAAGCCCGGCCAGTGTGGCTCAGTGGACTGAGTGTCGTCCCATGGACTGAAGGGTCCAGCTGCGATTCCCAGGCTCGATCCCCAGTAGGGGGCGTGCAGGAGGCAGCTGATCAATGTTTCTCTCTCACATTGATGTTTGTTTCTCTCTCTCCCTTCCTCTTTCTCTAAAAAAAACAATAAAAACATATTTAAAAAAAAGAATTATAATATAGGTAGCCTCATGCTATAGTGGAAAGCTTTGGATTTAGAATGATAAAAGTTAGGTTTAGGCCTTGACTCCACCAGTTATCCCCAAAAGTAAAGTGGAGATCACTGAAATACTACTTTGCAGGACTGTTGTGAAGATCAATGAGAAAATATCTGAAATCGTTCTAGAAACAGTAGTCTTTACTACTTCAATAATAAAAACCACACATCCAGGCATGTCTAAGAAGGGCTGTACCTTGGAGTGATAGAAAGCCAGAATGGGCCTGTTAAGCGGGAAACAGACAGAACCTGTGGACAGAACAGCCACTGCTGGCTTCATGACACTCAATGTGGCACCAAAAGGATACACAAAGGTGAGAGCCCTGTAAGACATCAAAGAAACATTCCAATTTAAAAAAATAATGAATAAAAACTTTTTGAAGATAATCTCAGTATTTCCTCGGCAATTCATCATCAAACACAAAATTTCCCCTAAGCTTTGGTTTGTTAACACAGAAACTGGTACAATTCTAGCTGCAAGTTTAATAAAGCACTTTAAGAAATAGGAATGTAAATGAACAATTTACAACCACATGTGCAAAGGACTGTAACTGGAAGAACTAAAGTAGTCCCTATGGAGGAGGAGGAAGAGGAAGCCTCATCCAAGCACTGAACTTGAGCGTCACATGAGCCTGCTCTGTGTAACAACGTCCAGAGGTAAACATTCTCTTCTTCCTGACAGATCTGACCGGTGCTATCACCAAGAATGAGTGTCCGTCATTAGAAGAATCTGTTACCAACTGAGTGCTTACATGAATAGAAGTATGTATCTACCCCACTGGACCCTTCTCCTCCTCCACTTTCCACTATCGTTACAAAGACTTCAAGTATCTCAAGTGAATCAGTCTGATGTGGACAATGTACTCATGGAAAAGGTGTGTGTGGGGGGCGGGGGATAAGATGCAGATCCTGGGGTAAGGCCAACCCATGTAGGAGGGCCAGGGTTTTACTGAAAGAAAGCTGGAGTTCTGCAAAGGTAGCTGTTTGCAGGAAGTGTTCTCAGAATGAAGAAAAATGGGAATGTTAAAACCAGAGCATCAAGTTGGAAACTTCAGGGGTTAGGGGGACACAAGGAGTCTCCTATTAAGAGTTTAATTTCCGCGCTGGCTGGGTGGCTCAATTGGTTAGAGCATCGTCCAGTACACCAGAAGGTTGTGGGTTCAACTCCAAGTCAGGACACACACCTAGGCTGCAGGTTTGATCCCTGGTCAGGGTGTAAATGGGAGGCAACCAATGTTTCTCACATCAATGATTTTTTCTCTCTCTCTCCCTTCCTCTCTCTATAAAAATCAATGAAAACATATCCTCGAGTAAGGATTAAAAAAAAAAAAAAAAAAAAGAGTTTAATTTATCTTTTCCTGTAGGCCATGAGAAAATTCTTTTTAGCTTACATTTAAAATTATTTCTTTCCAGTGTCAGTTGTCCCCGTTCTCTCAGTAAAGTCTCATCTACTCCTTTTACAAACTACATGTAAATAACATCAGCTGGGTGAATGCCTGGGAAAGAGCATTCCTGGAAAGGGTGCAGATATGAAAAGGCCCTAGGGAACTGAAACAAAGTTAGTGTGGCTACAGCAAGGCGAGAGAAGGAAAAGGGACATGATAAGAAACAAGGATTAATGAAAATATGGGGTTGCAATAGGCCAAAGCAGGACTGGTACCCACATCTCAAAGCATACAGAAGCCGTGCTGCTTCCGTATCACCCAGGAAACAAAAACCAGCCACTTGCCCTTCACTACAATTACCGAGGAAGCAGTAACGCAACAGCAGGTAACGCAACAGCCGGTAAGGTACAATGCCTTATACCACAGAGCACTGGGGCAAGTCTTACCTCACTGGAGTTTCCCAACAACTGTAAACTTATTACTGTCCCCACTACAGATATGGAAACAAGCTGTGAGTTACTTTGCCCTGGGTCACTCTGCAAGTGAGACATTGAGACAGGCTAGTAAGCCAAGACATGTGGAATAGGGAAAATGAGACAGATGGTTACATAGCCAAGCAGTTTACAGCCATCTCGTAAATGAAAAATCCTATCTTCCCTAACCAAGGCCACTTAAGAATAAATGGTTTATACTTTTCCTCCTCAGCCAGAGGGTAAAGAGCTTAAATCACCCTAGTCAGGGAGATAGATGACAGAAATCCAATTACAGTTGTCCGCGATAGAGTAAAGCGTGAAAGTCAAAGCGCAAAGTGGCGAGGGACAACTGTATAAAGAATCCTACTTCGCGGAAATTCATTTATCGCGGTAGAGTCTGGAACTGATGAACCGCGATAAATGAGGGCCTGACTGTAGTGCCATTTACCAACCACACCCAAGAACACCCAAGGACGGATGAAGTAAGGGGAATAAATCCCATTTTGGCGCATCAGCACAGAGTTGATGAATATTCTATTGAGATCCTCCCCTAAAGTTCCGCCTTTGAGTTAAGAATCCTCAAGACAAAGACCCAGCGAGGATGCTCTCTGCAGCACGCCCAGCCTTTCTTCCCTCTCAGGCCTGCATCTGTACTTCTCTCTTCTAAACTCTTAAGGGTCCCCACGAGACTTGCAAACAGGGGGGGCAACAAGCAGCGGCAGCTCATCCTGGGCTTACTCAGTGAACCTGTCTCCATAAACTAATGGGTTTTTTCTCTCCCTTCCTCTCTCTAAAATCAATAAATTAAAAATAAATAGAGAGAGAGAGAGAGAGAGAGATGATTTTCACTAGAATACTCCACGTTGGCAAGAGAGAAAAAAGGGGCGTGTTCGTACAGACTCAGTGCTACAAACTGCCTGGAGGGCAATCTGGCAATGTAGCACATTTGGCAAAGCATCAGTTGGAAGGCCTTGAACCAGAAATTCCAATGCTAAGAATCCGAACTACTAAATATTAGCACACGTGCACAAAAATAGTACATACAAAAATGTTCACTTTGGGCTTTGTTATTTATAATAACAAATATCAAACTTTATAATAACAATATGGAACAGAAGTTAAGAGCACAGGCCCTGGAGCAGACTGCCGAGGTCTGAAACTAAGTTCTGATACTTAGTCAAGTGAGCTTGGGTAATTAATCTCTGTTACCTTGTCTATAATCTTATAGGATTGTTGTGAGGATTAAATGAGGTAATACACGCCTGTCATGTAGCAAACCGGCATAGATTTACATCGAAGGGCTTCTATTTTCTTTTTTTCAGAAGAAATCTTTTTTTTTTTTTTACATTATCTTCAAATTCCTTTAGTGTCTGCCTTGATAAAATGCTACATTTTAAGTATCTGCTTCTGTTTTTTTTTTTTAATATTCAATATTATCTTGTATTAGTTTCAGGTGTACATACTGGTTAGACAATCATATATTTTGAACCGTTCAAATTGTTTTTTTGGTGAGAATTACTTCTGTAATTAAAAGCTCTTCATTTTGAAAAAGACCTTCAAAATGACAAAGCCATCATCTTCAGGTGGCCTCAGAAAACACACTCACTGGGCATTGTTTCCACTGCTCTCCTCATCAATGATTCCAGGCACGGCCTTCCCTGCAGCTCGGCTAATTTCCCTTGAAGAAAAAAATTAAAATTTAGTAAACTAAAAAATGTAGGAATTTCACACCCCATTCATTAGTAGCTTAAACTAGATGCAAGGACTTTGTAGACTTGTTGAAGGTACAATTTTTAATAAGTAAGCCTGGCCGGTGTGGCTCAGTGGCTGAACATCAACCCATGAACCAAGAGATCACTAGTTCGATTCCCGGTCAGGGCACATGCCCAGGTTGTGGGCCAAATCCCCAGTGGGGGGGCATGCAGGAGGCGGCCAATCGATGTTCTCTCCAATTGATGTTTCTATCTTTCTCTCCCTCTCCCTTCCTCTCTCTCTAAAATCAATAAAGAAAAAAATAATAAAAAATATGTTAAAAAAACGACTTTTAATAAGTAAATATATACACTCATCACACACCTACACCTCTTTTGGAAAACTTGCAAAAGTTAACATTAAAGTGTAAGGATCAGTTCCTGTTTCCTGAATCCTGAGGGAAGGGTCCGTATACTAAACCCACTTCCTCGCCTGGACGGTGTGGCTCAGTGGTTGAGCATCGACCCATGCACCAAGAGGTCACTGGTTCGATTCCCAGTCAGGGCACATGCCCAGGTTGTGGGCCCGATCCCCAGTGGGGCCATGCAGGAGGCGGCCAATCGATGTTCTCTCATGGATGTTTCTGTCTCTCTCTCCCTCTCCCTTCCTCTCTCTGTAAAAGCAATAAAGAAAAATAAATAGATAAATAAAAAACAGACCCACATTCTAGTCTAGTATTCTAGACTCTGTGTCATCAGAACCAGCAGAGTACCTGGCATGTAGCAAGTTCAAGTGTGGAATGAACCATTTTGAATATAAGGAAAAGCTCACAGAGGGCACCTAACATTGTCCCTCTCATGCACTCATTTCCCACTTCCCTAAAACCCCTGATTTATGTTTTAGGATCCAGTGGGTTAGAAAAAAAACTGACTTCATTCCAGGCTCCAGGGATGGAGAATATGACCCAGCTAAGCCATCAGGACATTCTATGCCGTCTGCCACAGTGACCCGTCGGGATGTGCATGTGGCCTAGCTCAGCTCAAACAGGTCAAATCTCAGGACTATTCTTAACGAGAATGCTGGGATGGAGGCACATTCTCTTTTGCTAGATGGTGTGGCAGGTGGAGCTGAATCTGAGAATTGTTAAAACCATTCAGCCCACACACTCAGGAGAGCAGATCCAAGAGAACTGCAGAGAAACGGAACTGAAACTCTGGAAACATCATGTATTTTCAGTTAATCCATATCCAAAACCTGCCCTATTTCTAGGCTTTTCAATTACATGAATCAATAAAGTCTCTTTACTGTTCAGTCCCATTTGAAGAGGGTTTTCTCTTGCTTGCAACTGAATGTATTCTAACTGACAAAAGGGTGAATGTGAAGTAAGATTTAAAAAGATGGGAGGAATATAAATTGATGGATGAGAAGTAATATAGTAAAATAAATTATGATACAATAAAACAAAAGGAAAAGAGAAAAGAAGGGCCAGTGACATGAATGTGTGAGAAGAGATGAGGAAAGTCTGGCCGGTGTGGCTCAGTGGTTGAGCACCAACCCATGCACCAAGAGGTCGCTGGTTCAATTCCCAGTCAGAGCACATGCCCAGGTTGTGTGCCCAATCCCCAGTGGGGGGCATGCAGGAGGCAGCCAATCGATGTTCGCTCTCACCAATGTTTCTATCTCTCTCTCCTTCTCCCTTCCTCTGTCTCTAAAATCAATTTAAAAAGGAAACAAATTTTTTTAAAAAGAAGAGATGAGGAAAGATTCATGTAGGAAAGATGAGAGTCATTTATAGACATTTCTGCTTTCAACATGCTTACCTATTCAAGACTCCATTGGAAACTAGAGCTTCTTTAGGATGGAAATACTTATAATATACATTTCTAACCACAGCATCTTTAAGGGGAAAAGAGAGGAAGGCACATTTTAGTTTAGAAATTAAGTTTGATATTATAGATGCTTAAAACTTTGACCTGAAAGGAACCCTGGAACTCTGTCCCAGTCCCTGACACTCTATAAACAGAAGCAACTAGGCCCAGAAGGTTCAGACTGCCAGTGAGGCCAGAATGCTGGACCAGGTACCCTCACAGCCCAGGGCATTCTCTATTGCACTATTAGGCCCAGAGTGCTACAATATGAATAATCAATAGGAAATTACTGCCTCTATTAAATTAATAGTAATAATTACCATTATTAACCATGATTCCATATTCTTCTAGGAGAAAGTTAATATTGGTGTCAAATCTGGATTCCCCACCCTCTCCTAGCATCACAAGGATATCTCCACCGCCGTCAAGGTATTTCTTCAGGACCTCAAACTACGCAAAGGAAAAAAAACAATCTATGAATATACCCAAAAGACGAAGACCTTAACTACCTGAAAAATAAACACTTCAAATCTATAAGGCACTTAAATATAAATGTATGTAAGATAATATAAAATTCACTCTCCTTGCAGAATTTCCAAGCTTGTCTTTAAACATGAAACTCCAAAATACTCAAACTAAATTGACATTTTCCAAGTTGACTATCTAGACAGCAAACTAAAATGGAAAACTATTAGCTAAAGGAAGCTCACAGGTCTCCTTCATTCAGCAGCATCCCTGGTCTCTACTTGTTAGATGCCAATTGCACCTACCCTCTCCTGACAACCAAAAATGTCTCCAGACGTTGCTAAATGTCCCCAGGCACTGGTCACTGACCCTCTCTCTGGATGCTCTCACTTTGCTGAGGCTGCTTGTTCCTTGGCAAAGACCTGGTCACTTCTGTCTTCCCTAGATGGAAAAGGGAGGTGGTAGGGAGAAACTACACTGGAGTTAGGCCAAAGCCCAACAAGTAATGAAGTACTCCTTTGCAGGCCACTATCAGCTGTGTAAACATCTCCCTCAGAGTCTCACTGGATAGGGTAGCTGGTCACCTCCATATTCCCAATGGTAATTTCTACTCCTTCTCTCAATTCATCTGATCAAACAGTTTCATCTCTCTCCATGCCCCTTCCCAGATGAGGTGGCCTGGCAATCCAGTTGAGAAAAAAAGGACAACAGAAATGCTCCCCTGTGGACCTCCTCTCGTGGCTCCACCCAAAATAAGAACCAGAGACCTTGGACTGCCTCAGTCTAAGGACCACACTGGCCACACCCTGCCTTCACTCCCCACAACCCATCAAGGCTCTTCAAGTCTCTATGGGAAAGGTTCCTGCTGTGTTTTGGGCTTTTTGGTTTTTCAATTGTGGTGAAACATATTTAACATAAGAGTTACCATCGTAACCATTTTAAGTGTACAGTTCAGTAGTATTAGGTATATTCACATTATTGTGCATTCGATCTACTGGACTCTTCATCTCACAAAACTAAAACTCTGTATCAACTCCACATTTCTCTCCCCCACCCTCCAGCCCCTGACAACTACCATTCTAATTTTCTCTATGAATTAGACTACTCTAGATTCATCATATAAGTGGAACTATCCAGTATTTGTCTTTTTGTGACTGGCTTATTTCACTTAGCACAGTGGTTCTCAACCTATGGGTCGCAACCCCTTTGGGGGTCAAATGACCCTTTCACAGGGGTCGCCTAAGACATAACAGTAGCAAAATTACAGTTATGAAGTAGCAACAAAAATAATTTTATGGTTGGGGGTCACCACAACATGAGGAACTATATTAAAGGGTCGCGGCATTAGGAAGGTTGAGAACCACTGAATGTCCTCGATGTTCATTCATGTTATAGTATGTATCAGAATTGCCTTCCTTTTCAAGGCTGAATAATAAATCATTGTATGTATATACCACATTTTTATTCATTCATCTGTTGGTAGACACTTGGGTTGCTTCCACCTTTTGGCAATTGTGAATAATATAAATATGGGTGTACAAATAACTAACTCTTTGAGATTCTGCTTTCAATTCTTTTGGCTATACGTATATACAGAAGTACAATTGCTGGATCATGGGATAACTCTATTTTTAATTTTGAGGAACTACCATACTGTTTTCCACACTGTTTGAGATTGCACCATTTTATGTTTTCACCAACAGTGCATAAGGGTTCCAATTTCTCTACATCTTTGCCAACACTTGTGATTTGTGTTCAGGGTTTTACATTTATCGTTCTTTGTCTATTTCATGAAATAAATAAATAAATAGCTTAATTTAAAATGGCATTTTCCTATTTTCAAAGCAAACACATGGCAAAGAAGTATGGCGGATATTTAATTAGCCTGCAGTGTGTGTCTGGCACTTTGCGTGCATCATCTCCTTTAATCATCACAACAACTCAATGTCAAGAGAGAGTCATTACCTGAAGGCAACACAATAAACGATAAATAAGAATTTAAATCCAGGATTTCAGAGCCTATGTTCCTAACCATTTCATCATATTTCTTCTTCGTGTGTGTGTGTGTGTGTGTGTGTGTGTATATATATATATATATATATTTTTTTTTTTAAATGGGTATTTCTTACCTCTGCTGCAGTAAATTTTTCCCTTGGCCCAGCTGTAATCCACAGTTTCACCCCAATTAACTTCTCAGATGTGATTTCATCTTTTAAGCTACAAATATGATTTTAAAAGCAAGCGTTAGATCCATAATTAAACCGATTTATGAGTCATTTTAGCCTCTAGACTGTATGGAACCAAAGGCCACAGAGGCCCAGAGATGAAGGGGTGTAGAGGTATCTAGTCTAGCCTCTCCCCCAAAGTGAGAATCCCTACTACAAGTTCGCACCAGAGTCATTGGCCTCTGCTCAAATACTTCCTATGAGCCAAATTAAACTATGCCAGAGAATAAAGAAGTCCTCCAACTACTAATGCAATCACCTCTACCATTAGTTTGTATGATCATATATCCTTACCCATTAAGAAAAACTACACACCCACAAAAACAGAAATATTCTCATTTTTCCTTTCTCTAATTGAACTATTAACCCAAGTTAAAATATGGAGAAAGGCTCTAACCTCTTAAAAAGTTGTATTTGTGTAATTGGAATATTTTTTTTATTTGTGATTTGGGGGACAATTTAATAATATGCTAACTGCCAATTTCCAAAAGAGATGCTTTAATAATTTTATTTACTTCTGAATGAACTTTAAATTGAGCTTCTCCCACCTAAACAATTTGGCTTACATAAGAAAATAAAGATTTTCAGCAGGCTATATTATCGGGAGGGGAAAACAATCCATAAGGTCACCTCTGAATCTTCCAATTGCTCCGAAGTCTCTTCTGCATGGACTTATAACCATTGGTGGTGGTAAATATTTCCTTTTTGTATGCATTGAAAAGAATGGTGCTCCGAAGCTCTTTCTCCATGGTTACCTATGAAAAAAAGAAGGGATTAGAAAAAGAAAAACAATAAATATTCCAAAAGAAAGACCCCAAAAGGAACAAAGAGTCTACTTCTTATAATTTAAGGAGAAAGGGTATAAAGCTGCAACCTACCTATGAAATCTCCGCAGTTCTCAAAGGTTGAGAATGTAATGCATAATCATAGCTGCAGAAACCTAAGACCAACCCTGGCGACCTCCTGTCTCTTGCCCTGGCCTCCCACCAGCCTACTACCATGGCCCTGCCCCGCTATCACCCAACCCCATGGGGAGACCATGATTCCTCACTGCTCACTACTGTTAACCGTGAGGTATAGTCTTCTAGATTCTTTTTATACATGAGTTAACTTATAGTTTGATTTACGAAACAGGATCTTATCATATGCACTATATTACAACATATTTTTTTCACCTAACCCTGTAGCTTTCACATCTTTCCACGCTGGTACATAGGAATCTTTTTTTTTTTTTTTACTGCTGCACAGTATTCCATTTTATGGATATACCATAATTAATTTAACTAGTTATGTACAGATTGTCATCTTTTTCTTTCCAAAAATTTTGCTAGTAAAACAATGCTACAAATATCAATTATCCTTGAACATAATGTTTTATGCACTTTCCATATTTGTAGAATAAATTCCTACCTGTTAAATGGCTAAGTAAATTATTCCAAAGTGCCCTCCAAAAAATTGTAATTTTTACTTCCACTAATACTAATACAACCCTATTTCTAATCCTTTTCACCTTTTGTAATGAGATAGGTACCCCCCCACTATTGTTTTAATTAGCATTTTAAAATTAGTGAGATGGTCATCTTTCACTGCTTATATTGGCCACTCATATTTCTTCTGATTTTCTTATTCACATACTCTTATTTTTCTATTGAGTTTCATATTTTTCTAACTGATCATTAAACAAATACTTTCACACATTTGTTTGTCTTTAGACATAGTTTATGGAAGCTTGTTTGGTTTGGTTTGGTGAAATTTTTCAGGCTACACAGAAGGTTTTAAATTTTATTTTATTTTATTTTATTTTATTTTATTTATTTATTTATTTTTGATCCTCACCCGAGGATTTTTTTTTTTTTTGGTACGTGCCCCTAGCGGGAACCGAACCCGGGACTCTCTGGTCTGCAGGCCGACGCTCCGACCACTGAGCCAAACCGGCCAGGGCTATTTTTTTTTTTAATCCTCACCTGAGGACATGTTTGCATTTATCTTCAGACAGAGTGGGAGGGAGAGAGGGAGGAAGAGAGAGAGAGAAACATTGATGTGAGAGAGACACATCGACTGGTTGCCACCCACACGACCCCAACCAGGGCCGGGGACAAACTGCAACCGAGGCACGTGCCCTCAGCGGGAATCGAACCTGGGACTCTCCCGTCCGCAGGCCAACGCTCTACCTGCTGAGCCAAACCGGCCAGGGCAAGGTTTTAAATTTTATAGAGTAAAAGTATTAATCTTTTCCTTTCGCGATTTTGGATTGCATTACCTATTTTTAGAAGAAATTTTTCCATGCTAAACTAAGATTATGAATATACCCAACAATACTTTCTTCCAGTACTTTCATGTCTTTTTTAAAATTTAAATGTTGAGACTCAGGCTGGGCAGCTCAGTCAGAGTGTCCTCCTGATATACCAAGGTTGCGGGTTCGATCTCTGATCAGAGCACATACAAGGAGCAACCAACGTATGCATAAATTAAGAGGAACAACAAATCAATGTTTCTCTTTCTCTCTCTCTCTCTCTCTCTCCCCCTTCCTCTCTCAAACCAATAAATAAAAATAAAATAAAATAAAATCTAAATTTTGGTCCATTTGGAATTTATTTCACTCAAAATAAATTTTATTTTTTACCAGAAAGTTGCCTGACACCAATCCAACTTCTCAATGCTTATTTAAAACATCACCTTGACTATATCATAAATCACTATAAATATTTGGACCTTATTCTGAATTCTATATATTCTATCCACCAATAAGTTCCTGCTTAGTTCCATCCTATTTTAATTACTATAACTTTATATGTTATAATTTCGGTGATACTGGAGAGCTAATCCCCCTTATTACTTTTTTAAACATTTTTGTTGGTCTCCCCTCCCCCCATTATTACTCTTAACTTTTAGATTTTCCTGGCTAGTCTCACATATTTTTGCAGTTTAACTTTAAAATCACTTGCCACTTTAAAAAATGCCCCCAGGAACCTACCACAGCTATCTTTCCATGTTTCATTCCATCTCTGTGCATGCTTGTTTTCAGTGTATATATACAATATTGTACTCTGCTTTTTCGAGTTTCCTACAGGAAAAGTCTTCATGATTAGGTTGGTTGCATGATCTATTGCATGGCTACGTCATAATCAACTGAACTACGGCCTGCATGGGCATCTTTTCAATTCTGTGCCATCATAGATAGTACTGGAATTTACATATTTCTGCTTTTGCAAGTATTTTTTGCCGTAGAACAGATTCCTAAGAGCAGATTCCTAGGAAAAGGGAATGAGACTAAGACGTTAAGAGCCCTTGTCCAATGCTCTTTCATACGCAGCAGGACCACTGAAAATCATCGTAGCAGGAGGCGATGGAGACTGGAACCAGTCCAGAGTCCGAGATTCAGGCCCAGATCCGTGCCCAGTTTACTTTATTCCAGAGGAACTCTATTATCCACAAGGCTGGCCCAGAGGCCCCGAGGACAGTCCGACGCAGCCCTCGCCAGCGCCAGGCCTCCCCAACACCCCGGCCGGCCCGTCTCCTTTGGAGCTCTTCTCACCTGAGGCCCGGTGACCACCATCTTCACCTGACGCCGCCCAGCATCCCGCCGCCGGGTATCCAAGGCCGCTTAGCAACGGCGGAGGCCGAGCGGCGCGCTGGGAAGGCGTGGACCCGGGCGTGGGCTCACCTCGGGAGCCACGTGATGACGACAGAACAGAAGACGTCAGTTCGCCTGGAGCGTGGGGATAGTGGTAGTAGGGGGCGGAGCTAACACGGGACTGTACCATTATTTTGAATGAGGGGTAAACCTAAACAGAACGTGGCTTAACTTTAGGCCAAAGGTAGACCGATTTAATTGTGTCTTTAGTATCAAGTCTTATTAAAGACTGATAAAAATAGTAGGTCCCAAGGGCCTAAACTTCGCTCGACCCCGAGGATGGAGAATAGTGAAGACTTCCGGCCGGGGTGGGCGGGGTGAAGAACGCCCCAGCCTCGATCCCAAGCGCGCAAGCGCAAAGAGACGGGGGCGGAGCTTTGCAGCTGAGACCCTGAGGTGGGGTCGGACTGGGAGCTCCGGACTGGAGACTTGCAGCGTGATTCCTAAGGGTTTCGGCTCCCTGGGAGGTCAGGGACGACTTCCGGGAGGAGGGTGGGCGGGTTTAGTGGTGAGACAGGTAACCCCAGACAGCTCTTTCTGTTGGATTAGTCCCACAACTCTGATCACCCCAGGACCAGGGTACGGCGGTGAACCCGCCCTCTGGGCGTCTGCTGGCGGGGAGTTAGACCTGGCCAGATCCTACAAAAAAGTAAAAATATAAACTGTCTTAAGGGAGCTGTGAGGGGCCGGAGCTGGGCATAAAGGCGCCCCTAATGAGAAGAGTTATGAAAGAAGAGTTGTATTCATTAGGACAAGGCCTGGGAAGAGCGTTCCGGACGGACGGAGCTGCTTATGCGAAAGAGCGAGAATGAGAAACCAGATGCCGGTAAATAGGGCCTCTCTCCTCCCCAGAGGAGCGCTCCATGCCCTGAGCAGGTGGACTTTGCAATGGCACCACCTCGCTGGCTCAACCCAGTGAGAACAGAGACTTCGGATAGTTTTCTATTTGAATTTGTTTGTTAGAATCTTCGTGTACAGAGCGGTAGGAGTTTGGAGATCTTAAAACACAACTCTTGTTGCCTTTTCACAACTATTGTTATTGCAGAGTTAAAAAGAGGAGGGTGATTCAGCATTATCTTCCTGAGGGATGCTGTATTTTGGTGCAAAATTGGGTGAATGCAGTCTTCAGTGAGGGATAAAAATGGAAGTGATGTATTTCCACTGGAGAGAGAGTAGGCTGTGCCACTTGAGTGTTGGGACAGGTCTTGGGATCCTTCTGCTTGATATGCAGTCAGTGTTTGCTAGAAAACCAATAGAGTACCTGCCCAGAGCAATTCTCCCACTGTTGGAGGCTGTAGAAATTGAGCAAAGGTCTTAGAATCAGCCGCCACCAAGTTCAGTTCCTGGCTGTGTCTTATACCAGCTGGGTGACGCTGGGCAAATTGCTTAATCTCTGTGAGCAAATGTTTCTTATCTATAAAGGGAGGTTAATAATTTCTAAGTGCTGGTTTACTGTGAGGATTGTAGATAATGTATACAACACTCAGAATGTGCTCAATAAACATAGACATAGCATGATCAATTCAATGTCATAGGTTTTCTTCATTTTTATTTTCTATCCTGGGGAAGATTTTGTGATCTCATAGTCTTAGTACAGATAGAATCATTATGCGTTTCATAATCCACAGCACATTGTGTACTTTTGAAAGTACTAGCACATTCCGGACAATTGCAATCTTGCATTTTGCTTTGGGAAGTTGGGGAAATTTTGGCCCCTCCCTCATGTTCCACATTTGTCAGTTAATAGACACTATTAAGATAGAAATCAAATCAGAGTGTTTCAGAGTTCTCAGTGCATGTAGAAGGGTGACAACAGCTCTTCCTGACCCAGCTTTGGTCTCCAGTGGCAGTGGCAGTGTCATTGGTGTGTTTTGCATAGTCTTCAGCTTCCTGGGGCAGGGGGCTGCCTGGAAAAATGGAAGGGAGAGAATGGAACTGAATTAAGAGGAAGAGGCAATAAAAATCACAGCATACACTGATGTTAAGAAAGTTCCTCTCTTTTCTGCAAACCAGAAAGCTAATAATCCCACCCAGAAGTAGGTGATAAACCACAGGTTTGTGAAAAACCAGTAAAGCAGCATGGTCCATCCTCCAAGTTCAGGGTGTTCTGAAGACATGAGGTTATGTGCTCAGATTCTGTCCAGAATTACTTTGAGAAATGACTAATCTTGAATACATGGTGCTCCATAGGTGGCAGGGAAGCTCTGGTCACCAAGTCTGCACCAGCCTCCAGCCCTGTCCAAGGCCTGGGCTCCCCATGGCCTTAGACCTGCCAAACATATAGAGAGGCAGGTGAGGTGGAGCACAGCATGAACTTGGCAGCCAGGCTCAGACCATGGGTATCCAGTTGGATGTCTCCCCTTCAACACCCAATTTCCCACCACCTAGCTTATTCTGACCAATTCCTGACTTGGTTTTCATTAGAGATTTTGAAAGCCATTCTGTAGGACCTAACAGTGAGAGGCAGACGAGTGCAAAAGTTCCATGTGAGAGCCCTGGAGTCAGCTTATATGGCTCTAAGTCCCAGCTCTGACTCTTACCAGCTATGTGACCTTCAGGCAAGGAACAACTTCTCTGACCCTGTTTCTTCATTGGTAAAGGGAACAGTAATAGTTCTTCCTTAGGGTTGTTTGGATAAAAAGTGATAATAGACTTGAAAGAATCTAGCACAGAAACTTTCAGCATCAGCTGCTGCTCTGAAGCTGATTTTGGCCAATTAAATAAAAAAGGATGGTGTAAAAAGGATCAGAAGCTCTCAAAATCATTCGAAAGCTAGAGCACAAGGCTCGAGGCTCCTCCGGAATGATGGGAATGACATCACTGATATGAAGGAACTGTTGCTGCTGCCGCTGCCACTGAGTCCCAATTGCTGCAGTTTACGTTGTTGCCACTTCTACACCAGGAACTCAGTTTTGTGGGTGCTGTCACCACAGCTACCACATGAAAGAGAGTTCCCAGTCCCTTAACTTTGAGTCAAAATCTGGCACAGGTGCATCCCTGGGCCACATGCCTGGCCCTAGTTGCAAGGGAGGCTGGGAAAGTCACTATCTAGAATTTTAGCTACTGGAAGTGGAGGTAGGTATGCCCTTCATCCAGACTCATCAGGTAGGAGATTCCCTGAATATAGGAAGGGGTTCTAACACTACCCACAACAAAGAGAGATAGCATCAACCTGGGAAAATAAGAGGATGTCGGGTGATAGATACCCTATAGGCTTGTCACATCCATGTCATTTCACACTTTGAAATCAAAATCTAAACACCAAGAGGCCTGCTGGTTGCCCACCCAACATCTGCCCTTCCTCCCTTCGTGTCAGAACGCCCATGTTACTAGGGGTAATAATGTTCCCAGCCCCGGTTACAGGTAGGCATGGGTAGTTAATGAGTGGAAGTCATTGGGTGGGGCTTCTGGGAAACTACAAAAGTGTCCTTTTGCTCTTCTCTCCTTTCCTCCTTTTTTTTCCCACCCAGAACGCAAAAGCAATGGCTAGAGCTCCAGTAACCACCTTATGATAATGTAGCAACCAATATTGAAGCCATTTGCCAAGGATGGCAAAGCCAAATACAGCAAGCCTCTGAGTATCTGATGACCTGTTGTCCCAGCCCTGGACCATCTAACACAATTCTTTATGTGCTGGGGGAAAAATCATCTTAATTAAGCCATTGTTACTTTGAGTCTCTGTTCCTAGCAGCTGAAGGTAATTCCTTACAGGTACCAGCTGTCTTCAGTGGTTTCACAGGTACTTCTCTCCTAGCAATCCGGGACGGCATCATCCTCTGGCACATAGGAAAATCCCAGGAATGCGCTTGAGGCCCCAGCGCTGCTGGCCACAGTGTCGGGAGTGCAGCCAATGGACTTTGACACGGCTTCCTGGGTGAACTCTGGGTCAAAGTGTTTCAAGTCAGCTGGTCCTGCCTGTGAATATAAGCCAACGATGAGAAGGGGACACGGGTCAGAGCTGCCAAAGGAACCCGCGAGCCCTGAGAGGGATGTTAGGCCTCCCCTCTGAGTGCTTTCAGGACATCCTTACTTAACTGTCACTTACCCATGCGTTTACATTAGTTATTTTATTCCACAAGGTGCAGTAACCACTTATCCATCCCTCTAACCCTGGAACCCTCCCTGCCTGCTCCACAATACCTCTCAGACAAGTGTAGTCAACATATACTTAATGCCTAGCGGGCACTGGTCATTCAGGAGAACATATAGAGTGGGCCCTCGCTTTCATGGAGCTTATATTGTGCAGAGAGTAGGAGGATTGATAATAAGCACATAAACAGATAGATAATTTTGGGTGTTTATAGGTCTTATAAAAAATAAAAACAGGCCCTGGCTGGTTTGGCTCAGTGGTTAGAGCGTCGGCCCACGGACCAAAGAGTCCCGGGTTCAATTCCAGCCAAGGGCATCTACCTTGGTTGTGAGTCGTCCCTGGTCCCGATTGGGGTTGTGTGAGTGGTAACCAATCCATGTGTCCCTCTCACATTAATGTTTCTCTCTCGCTCTCTCTTCCTCCCACTCTATCTGAAGATAAATGGAAAAATATCCTTGGGTGAGGATTTAAAAAAAAAAAGTATTAAAAAAATAAATTAAATAAAAATAGGGTAACAGTAGAGAGTGACTGGGCTGCTTTAGCCATTTTGTAGGAAGACCTGTGACGGAGAGTGTAAAAATGGTCACACATTTTCCATTCCCATCCAGAGGCAGGGTCTCTTTTCCCATCCCTTTAATTTGGGGTAGCCATGTGACTTGCTTAGGATAATGGGACGTTACCAAGTGTGATTCTTTCAGAAGCTTGAAAATCACACACTGCCGAGTTCTCTCTGGCTGTATTTGGAACCACAAAGCCACCATGTGAACAAGCCCAGGCCACCCTGCTGGAGTCTGAAAGGACTCGTAAAGAAGAACCCAGTTGCCCCAGCTGCCAGCCAACTGCCAGGCATGTGAGTGAGGCAATTCTAGGTCATCATCAACTGCCAGCTGACCTGCCAGCTGACGGCTAACATGAGAGAGCCCAGCAGACGGCTGGCCTGGCCCAGGCCAAAGAAACCACCCAATCAACCCACAGAATCAGGAGGAAATAAAAAATTGTTGTTTGAAGCCACACAGTTTGTGGGTGGCTGGTTATGTGCAAGAGCTAACTGATACAACCTCTGTGGAGGAGGCACGGTCTGTGGAGAAGACCGAGCCAGTGGGGTTCTGTGAAGTAAGCAGGTGAGCAAGTGGCAAGGTCCATGGATCCGCTGTAGCGTGCAAGCCTTAGCCTGTGGAACCAAAGAGACCATGGCTTCCAGCCTCTCCAGAAGGCCACGGGACACAGTGGGACTAGCCCAGGTCGCAGAGTTCCAAGACCAGACTGTGAATCCTGGCCCTGGCCCTTTTCTGCTGTGTGGCCCTAGACAAGCCAGTATTTTCTGGGGGGGTTTTTGTGTGTGTTTGTTTTTGTTTTTATTTTTGTTTTTACAAACGAAGACACTGATGTTAAAGAAACTTATTCAAGGTCTCACAAGTGGTAGGTGACAGAACCAGGAATCCCCCCCCCCCCCACTGTGTCTTACTTTAAAATCCACACATTGCATTTTATTACCTCCCTGTCTAGATGTAGTATATTATTCTCTCTCCAATGTGTGCATTCAATATTATCCCCAAGGTCCTTTTTTAAATCCCCAGATAAACTTTTTAGGTGCCTGGACTGAGCGTATCCTACAGCTGGTGTAGCTCAGTGGATTGAAAACATCATCCCATGGACTGAGAGGTCCCAGTACGATTCCTGGGCTCAATCCCCAGTAGGGGGCGTGCAGGAGGCAGCCGACTGATGTTTCTCCCTCACATCAATGTTTCTATCTCTCTCTCCCTTCCTCTCTAAAAAATCAATGAAAACATATTTAAATAAATAAATAAAAAGGATCTGGTGCTCAAAGATACGTTCACGAACAGGTGAATCACCAGAGGAAAGGTGTAAACAGTAACATTGGCAGTGTTGAGGTGTGTAGACTGCTTGGATGAAGGGGACTTGACAGCTTGACCCTTAGAGGTGGCCAAGAGAACCTCTAGTGTCCACCTCAAATGGGGTTCCTTTTGTTCATACTAGCACTGCCAATTAACATTTAAAAACTAACCACCTTCTGCCCAGCCAGTGTGGCTCAGTGGTTGAGCATCGACCCATGCACCAAGAGGTCGCTGGTTTGATTCCAGGTCAGGGCACATGCCCAGGTTGCGGGCTCGATCCCCAATAGGGGGCGTGCAGGAGGCAGCTGATCGATGCTGATGTATCTCTCTCGTCCATTTTCTATCTCTCTCTCCCTCTCCCTTCCTCTCTCTCTAGAAAATAAACATATTTTTTAAAAATAAAAAAATAAGAACTAATCACCTTCACTGTAAATCAAAGAAATATAAATTAAAACAATGCTAGATGCCATTTTTTACTTAACGAATTTGCCAAGTTAAAAACGACAACACACATGCTGCAGAGAAGATGAGAATTCTCCAGCAGACTGTCCTGGTCAGAAATAGATTGCACTCCCTAACACACAGCGAGGCAGTATGGATCGATCAAGAGCCTAGAAATATTCTCATTCTTTGACTTGGCCATTCCCCATCTGGAATCCACCACAAGGAAATAATCAGTACTCTGGGCAAAAACAGACACTTAAAGATGTTCATCAGTACATTATGATAAATATAAAATGGTAATAACCTAAAGTTCACCGTTAGGAGCCTGGTTGAATAACTCATGTCACCAACATAGGGTTGAAATAGTATAAGTCACTTAAGATGATCCTTATAAAGTTTTATATGACTTGGAAAAATAATGACATAGTTTTTAGCAAAAAAAGAAAAAAATGGGGGTGAGGGTTGGGGGTGGGGAGAAGTATCTATATATATATAAAATATGAACTATGTGAAAAACACATAGAAAAATGACTGGAAGGAAACACCAACTATGGTTTCTCTTGGGTAGTGAGATAAGCTTTTTCTCCCTGCTGCTTTAGACTTCTCTGTTTTGCATACTTTCTACAATGAATACATGTCATTTTAATTATAAGGAAAAAAGCTGACCATAGAAAAAAATGTCTTTACAGGGCTTGGCTCCGTCTGGGTGTGCTGTGTGACACAGAGCACTTTAAACACTGCCAAGGGCTGTGCAATTAGAGTCACATGGTTCACCACACAGCTGAGCTGGCAGTCACGACTTCTGGGTTCCAGACCGGTTCTGCCTCTGACTTACTATGTGGCCTTGCACAGGTCATGGAGCCTCTTGGACCCTTGGTTTTCGATCTGTAGAGAGTTGGCCCAGGTACCCTCCAAACTCCCACCAGCCCTGGTAAGCCAGGATCTGGAATGCGGTGATCTCTTACCACGTTTGGGTTGAAGGGTGGAGTCAGCCTCTTGTGGTACAAGTCATCCCAGTTTATGGGGCTGAAGAATACGTGGTTCTTTATCTCAAGCTGCAGGAAGAAGGTGCCGGGTCAGGAGCAGCCTCCCCATAGGCGCTCCCACCCCACCCCCACAGGGCCCGGAGCTCCAACTCTATTGGCGACTGGCTGCCAAGCCCTAAAACCTTCACTGAGAAAGTAACTTGCACCTCTGGCTGGCTTCCTGGGACAAGGGAGCGTTCCGCAGCCAGGCCTCCGCCCTTCACCATGGTCAGGAACCCCAGCCCTTTCCTCTATGACATTAATTTCTTCCACCTCTATTTACTGAACACCTACTCTGTGCCAGCACCATGGTAGACTTTGGAGGTATGTAACTGAACAAGACAACAGACTCTGCCCTTGGGATTCCCAGGGGATCTTGGGGACCCCACCCCACTTGCTTTAGTGCATTTTGACTCTTCCAGAATGCAAACCAGAGAAATAGACAGATGAACTCATTCTGGAAGGTTTAGGAAGGAAAGCCCCAAAGAAAGCTGCAGGTTCCCAGAGACCCAGGATTTCGACTGCACCCTGGGTGTGCTTCATTCGCCACTTCCTTCCTGCTCCAAACCGACACCAGCACTAACTTTCTCCTGTCCCAGCAGGACCCTCTCTCTGTCTACATTTCTCAAAGACTGGTTCTCCGGCCACCTATGTCAGAATACCACCTTCCGGGCTCGTTAAAAAGCTGGATCCACCCTGGCCAGTTTGGCTCAGCAGTTAGAGCATCGGCCCATGGACCAAAGAGTAGAGGTTTTGATTCCGGTCAAGGGCAAGTACCTCGGTTGCAGTTCAATCCCGGGCCCTGGTTGGGGTCGTGTGGGAGGCAATCAGTCGATGTATCTCTCTCACATCGATGTTTTTTTTTCTCTCTCTCTCTCCCTCCCTCCCACTCTCTCTGAAAATCAATGGAAAAATATCCTTGGGTGAGGATTGAAAAAAAAAGCCAGATCCAGCCCTGGCCGGTTTGGCTCTGTGGTTAGAGTGTTGGCCCTCGGACTGAAGGGTCTTGGGTTTAATTCCCAGTCAAGGGCACGTACCTGGGTTGCAAGTTCAATCCCTGGCCCCAATCAGGGTTGTGTGGGAGGCAACTGATCAATGTGTTTCTCTCACATTGATGTTTCTCTCTCCCTCTCTCCCTTCCATTCTATCTAAATATCAATGGAAACATATCCTCGGACCCTGGCCAGTGTGGCTCAGTTGGTTGAGCATCATCCCATGCACCGAAAGGTGGTCAGTTCGATTCCCCTAAAGCATAACATTCTCCTCCTCGTTCCCACCACAGGACTTTTGCACATGCTGCCCTGTGTCTGGGATGCCTCCTCCCAGCTCTGCATGAGTGATTCCTTCTCATCCTTCAAGTCTCAGCTTGTCACCTCCTCAGAGAGGACCTCCCTGGCCATGCCAGTGTGAATCCATCCCCTCTCATTATTGTCTATCTCCGCTCTTTGTTCATTAATTTCCTGATACTTGTCACACTCTGTAATAATTGTATATAATGTTTGCTTGTTGTCTGCCCTCCCCTCAATAAACTTAATAAGGACAGAGACCCAGTCTATTGAATCCCTAGCACCTAGCTCAATGTCTGGCACATAGTAGGTGCTCAGTAAATATTGGCTGACTAAGAGAACTAGACTGAAGGAAGTAATCAAGCAGTAGCAGCTGCGACTTTCCAAATGAACAAATTAGCAATGCTTGGTTTTACAGGATAGCTGGATGCCTGTCACTGTGCGTCTGAGCTGCCTCTGCAGGAAGGGGCCAGTGCTCCACCGGCAAGTCACCTACAAAGTCTGCTTTGGAGCCCAGCCGCTGCCTCTGGTCCTTGTGGAGAAGGGCTTGCAGGAGGTCACAGGCAGCCACTGTCCGGCCCACAGGGATCTGTAGTGGCTGGTGCAGAATGTTGTCATACATCTGGGATACATCTCGGCTGTAGAAGGGTGGCTGGCGAGAGAGGGAGAGAGCTGGAGGATCATCCGTGTTCAAGTGAGCCCAGGTCTCAGAGAGACTTGGAGCAAAGCTGGGTCGCTGGAAGGATTCAGCCAGACCCGCATCTTGTACATGGCTCACATGGCAGACGAGAGGGACAGAGACCTTGGGCTTCTGGCACAGTGGAGAAAGCTGAGGAATCTCTCTTCACCGGTGTAAGACTTGTGGTCCTCCTGGGAGCATCCCCCACCCCACCCCTCTTCATCTGCCTTGTGCACCAACTTTGCACTTCGCAAAGTTCACACTCTCCCCATGACCATTTCATCCCAGCCCCACAACCATCCTTGGAGACAGGTAGTAATTTTTCAGATGAGAAGACACGGCTCAGAGAGATTAAAGCCAGTGGCGTTGCTCGGAAGAGAGCCAGGCCCCAAACGGTATCCAGAGCCCATCTTTCCCGATGCTCTTCCTGCCAGCTCCTCTGCCAGCTCTTCCTTCTCCAGCCTCCACGGGGCCTGTTCCTTCAAATCTACCAAACTCTGCTCATGAAGCCGCCCCAGGGAGGAGCCTGCCTGGGCGAGTCTCATGGGCCTCCGTCTCAGCAGGCAGCCTAGAATTGGGTCCAGGGCTGGTTCCATAACCTACCAGCTCTGTGACCTTTCGGGACCTCAGTTTCCCTTTCAGGGAATTAAGAACAACTCTATTCCTGCAGCTGCCCTCCAAAGGCTGTTTTGAGGCACCAAAGGAGTAACATAGGAGATGGTATATTATAAAGCACTGAACTGACATTATTGAAAAAAATACATATAATCCTTGTATTCACTTTGGCGTCATCTTTTTTAGCTTGGAGTGGAGAGATGGCCCGTTCAGTTCCTGGAGGAGCCTGAGCAGGTGACGCAGGGACAGACCCACTCCGTGTCTCCCCAGAGCCCGATGTCCCTTGCAGACAACCACACCCCACTCACCAGGCCGTGCAGCATCTCGTACAGGACGGCCCCCAGACACCACCAGTCCACTGCCCGATCGTAAGGCTCTTTACGGAGCACTTCCGGAGCCAAGTACTGTTGAGGGAAACACACTTACTGAAAGGCCCCCAGCCTCAGTCTCCCCATCTGTAAACAAGGCACTTGGGGAAAAAGATCATGGGAGAGATGACATGTTGGGGCCACATGTCTTCTACATGAGCCAGGGTGCCACATCCCCTGCTCCCTGCCCCTGGCAATGGCCAAGAAAGGGTCATTGTGGTAAAATATAAAAATATATATTTTTAAAATCAGGGTTGCAGGTGTGAAGGAAGCACTGGCAATGTCCAGCGGACACCCTGCTATCCACAAACACAGACAATGGCTCTTGCTCAGAGAGGTCATCTGTCCGTCGGTTACCCTGAAACCAAACTGAGCAGGCCCGCTGAGATCTGAAACCCGGATTTTCAAGCACAGGGAGAAAAACAGAGCAGCTAAAGTCCTGCCCCATGCCAGGGTGAGAGGAGCTTCCCAGCGCTGCAGCCTCAGCCCCGCAGCGCCCCCCAGACCTCTGTGCAGCAACTAGTGACCCCTTCTGGTCCAACGTCCAAGGGTCAGCACTGGTGGGAAAGCTTTGAACCCCAAGGCTGCACAGAGGCCTCAGCAGGCCTTGTGAATTACTGCTCAACCCACGTTTTAACCCTCCATGCTCTTGGTGGCAGGAAGAGGGCGGAAAAAAAGTGCTTCCTTCACACTTGCAAGCCCTGATTTTTTAAATAATATATTGTTATTATTTTTTAGAGAGAGAGGAAGGGAGAGAGAGATAGAAACATTGATTGGCTGCCTCCTGCACGTCTCCCACCAGGGATCGAGCCTGCAACCCAGGCATGTGCCCTGACCGGGAATCGAACCGGCGACCTCTCAGTCCACGGGATGACGCTCAATGCACTGAGCCACACCAGTCGGGCGCAAATGCTGATCTTAATTGTCAGGTTTGGCCCTCCTGTTGCACATGGATGTCACCCTGTAGGGCAGTGCTGTCCAGTACAGTAGCCACTATCCATGCGTGGCCACCGAACACTTGAAATGTGGCTGGTCGGAGTTGAGACAGCCCATCAGTGCAAAATACACACTGATTTCAAAGACTTAGAAAAAAAGAATAAAATATCTCAACAATTTTATATTGTTGTATGTTGAAATTATAATATTTTGTATATATTGGGCTAATTAAAATATATTATTTAAATTAATTTCACCTGTTTCTTTTTAGTTTGTATTTTTTTATTTATTGATTTTAGAGAGAGAGGAAGGGAGAAGGGAGAGAGAGATAGAAACATCGATGAGAGAGAACATCGATTGGCCACCTCCTGCATGCCCCCCACTGGGGATCGGGCCCACAACCTGGGCATATGCCCTGACCAGGAATCCAACTGGTGACCTCTTGGTGCATGGGTCTACGCTCAACCACTGAGCCACATTGGCCGGGCTCACCTGTTTTTGTTTGTTTTTTTGGTACATGCCCCTAGCGGGAACCGAACCCGGGACTCTCTGATCCGCAGGCCAATGCTCGAACCGTTGAGGCAAACCGGCCAGGGCTCATCTGTTTCTTTTTACTTTTAAACATGACTGCTGGAAAATTTAAATTGCCTATATGGTTTGCATTTCTGTTTCTATTGGACATCACTGTGGCAGAGCCACCAGCAGTTGGTTGGGTCCCAGAAGCCCCCAGAGCTGATGCCCCCATTACACAGATGAGGAAACCAAGGCTGAGGGCACAGGCCGCTCAGGGGAAGTGCTTGGGTGGAAGGAGTGAGGCCCGCTAGGTGTAACCCATTGCCTTCAATCAGGAGCCTGGCCTCAGCCACTCATGGCCTGCCTTCTCTTATTAGGAGGTTTAGCTCACCTCGGGGGTGCCACAGAATGTGGACGTGGTCTCCTCCGGCTCTACACCTTCCTTGCAGAGGCCAAAATCCGTCAGTACCACGTGTCCCTGCAGAGGAGGGAAGCCAGGGGCAGGAGGGTAGTCTAAGATAAAGGTAGCTCCAGGGTCTGATGGCCCTGCACAGGCTGAGGCTTTACTTAGAGACCCAGGGCTTCTGGGCTGGGAGCAGCACAGGGGGCAAGGTGGGGAGATGGCATTCCGCTGTCTGCCCAGCTCATCACAGGCTCAGACCCATGCCCTATTACAGTGGCAGCTCCGGAATGTCCTTGCTGAAGGGGCCTGGTGGCAGCAGCCCTTGACAGAGGGCTGGGGACCCAGAAAGCAGCCACACCTTATGACAGCTGGGCAGGTGGGTGGCTGGTGGAGGTCATGGAGGGAGTGGATACTGCAGGGCTCTGCCCAAATCTCCCCATGAGGAGCTGGCATGCCCATCCCCCCATGCTGGGACACTGCCCTCACCCAAAGTTATGCCCTTCCCAGGGGGCAATCCCCACCCAGTGACTGACAGATGCAGGGGCACAAACGCCCAGCCTACTTGCCTCAATTTAGAATGATTCTAAAGAGCCATTCCAGCTCAGGCCCTCCCCACCCTATAACATCCGCTGAGGCCTCACCTGCAACCACAGTGCAGGTGAGCTTCCTCCTCTGCCCAGTCCCGCCTTTTCACCCCCTTAAAGGCAGATCTCTTGAGAGCATTCCCCATAGCCTTCTGCACCCAATGCTTCATCTCAGGGTCTGTTTCCAGGGAACCCAGTCTAAGACATGGAGGGACAACAAAATCCATGAGCCTCCACCTGCCTCCACCCCTGCCCTCTACAGATCTCCTGAACACACATGTGCACAAACGGTACATATACACATGGTCTCGTGTGCACATGATGCACATATACACACATGTACACCTACATGTGCACACACATATTTGAATGCATCCCTATATAATGCATGCACACCCATGCACACACACTTGTGGGTACACAGCACACATGTGCAACTATGCACACACACACACACACACACACACACACACACACACACACAAACCTGGCAGTCCAAGAGAATGTTCTCTGGTTTCAGGTCCCTGCAGAAGATGAGAAGTCACGCTGTGATGGCTCAGCCACTTAGTGAGGACATTGGGGACCTGGAGTCTGGGTGGGAGGACTATTCATAGAGGCTCACAGAGATGCCCAGGGAAGCCCAGGGAGGACGGGCACTTGATCCTAGAAAGGAGGAGGCTTCTACCCTACCCCACTGGGGGGCATTCTCCTCAGACAAAGGAGCAGTTCACGGGCATTTCAGCAGGATTCAGGGGCCCACACAACCCCTGGCTTTGGGGCTGAGGGCCTGGCCAGGCTCTGAGCCACAGGCAGGCCTCACCTGTAGATGATGTTGAGGGAGTGCAGGTAGCCAATGGCGCTGGCCACCTCGGCGGCGTAGAACCGGGCTCGGGGCTCCAGGAACCTGCGCTCCCGCTGCAGGTGGAAGAAGAGCTGGAGGAGGGGGGGGGGGACACCTGTGAGAGGGTTTCCTAGGGGCTTCAGTTCTCAGAGTGCAGGGCGGGGGCAGCTGGCCAAGTCATCCCTCTCTGAGCTGCAATGCCGGCCCCCACCCCGTACAGCAGTTGTGGGTGTCCAAAGGGTCAGCAGGAGAGATGAATTAGCATGGATTGAGCACCTACTGTGGTCCAGGCTCCAAGCCAGAACCTTTCACATCTCTTATCTCATTTAATCCTCATGACCACCTTCAAGGTACCAAATAGGATGCTAGTTTCACCTAAGAGGAAACTGGGAGGGGTCAGAGCTGTCAGGTGACTTGCCAAGGTCACGTGGCTTGCAGCTGGCAGAGCTGGGATTTGAAACTGGGTGGTTCAAAGATGGGGCTTTCCACCCGACAGGCGATAAGATTATTATGGCTGAGTCAAACAGCCCAGGTCAGATCCGCCTGCGGGCCAATTGCTTTGGTGTGTTTTGCGGGCATGGAAAGCCTTTCAACTCCACCAGGGGACTTAGGGATGCAGGACGAACACTCCCCTCTTGGCTTCAGGCCAAAAGGCATGAGATCACAGAGCTTAAATCTGGGGTCACTGAGGGGAGCCCCACTAAGTTTTGCCCAGAGAGCCACAGGAAAGTCGGGGAGAGAACTCAGCTCGTGCAGCTGTGCTTCGAGGTCACTAGGGGGCGTCAGGTCTCCGGTTACCACAGTGACCCCCTCTGGTGTAAAACGGGTATTGCAAATCTTGACTGCAGAGCTCCTCTGACATTGACCTTTCCCAGGTGAGTCTGGGCAGCTTTGCAAGGGAGAAATCAGTGCAGACCCACATTCCCATCCTGGCTCTGCCAGGTACGGGCTGGGTGGCCTTGAGTAAGTGAGTTAGCTCCCGAGCCTGGGTTTCTGCAGCTACAACATGGGTCCGTGGTACGGGTAATGCGAGATCATCCCAGAGCCAGGCACACAGGGGGAATGTGGGACGGACAGCTCCCTGCGGTCCACCCACCTCTCCTCCGTTGACATAGTCCAGCACAAAGTAGAGCTTCTCCGGCGTCTGGAAGGAGTAGCGCAGGCCCACGAGGAAGGGGTGCCGCACGTTCTTCAGAAGCACATTGCGCTCGGCCATGATGTGTCTCTGCTGCGGGGTCACACAGACAGGGGCCGTGTCACAGCCCGCAGGGCCTCGCTGGTGGGGGCTGCGCTGCCCCGGACCTTCCCATGCCGCTCCTCAGACACCCACTGTGGCTCCTTATTGCCAGGCCCAGCTCCTTGCCTAGTATTCAGGGTTCTGTGTGGTCGGCCTCACCCCCAGCCAGTCCATACAGGTGCAGCTCCAGCCCCCAGATCAGAAACCCCTGCCCCCACTCCTGGGGTGGTAAGCAAAGCACCTATGATCACTTCATACATGAGGCCACATTCATGCCTTTGTTCATGCTGTTTCCCCTGTCTGAACACCCTCTTTAGAGACCATTGAACCCTACCTTCAAGGCCAGCCACAAGGCCACCTCCCTCAGGAAGACCTCCCCCACCCCCACCACGATGCCCTTGTTAATGTTAATTCCCTCTCCTGGTCCACTGATTTGCTATCCAGCCCTCTCTGGGCCTGCTCTCTCCTCCTAAAGAGACAAGTCAGCCAGAGCACCTGGAACTCCAGGATGGCTGTGGCATGAAGTGTGATCCCACCCTGCACAGATGGGAGGCGGGCACCCAGGCAGGGCAGAGGACTTGTCACCGTGGGGCTCTCATTTCCCAGGGGAGGGCACAGGGCTGGGACGGGCTCCTCCTGCAGGCCTGTGGGTGAGGTGGTTGGCCTGCCTTCCTAGAGAAGGGTCAGCATCCTGGGCACGACCTGGCCCCCTGCTGTGACTTCCTCTGCACCCAGCCCATGGACCTTCATAGTTGGGACCTATCTTGGGAAGCCACCTAGCCTGGGGGTCAAGGAGCAGGAGAGGAAATGCTTATGCCTGAGCTCTGGTACCTCTTTCTTCTTTAAGATGGACTTTTTCTGTATCACCTTCACTGCGTAGAACATCCCGTCGGACTTGCGCTTGGCCAGGAGGACCTGAGCGGAAGCAGAGACGCAAGTCCCCGAAGGTGATCATTCTGCTGATGGCCCCCAGCTCTGGGTCTGCATCCTTGGATCTGCAGGTTGTGAGCTCCCTCTTCGCACGTGCAAATGACCGGGGGTGGGGTGGGGAGGCCGGAGAAGGGGAGACCCAGGCCCCCCACCTTCACCATGTTACCCACCTTCCCATAGTTGCCTTTGCCAATGACTTTGAGGAAGTCGAAGTCAGTGGGCCGAGCACTGGGGGAAGAGGTAAGAACATGGGTCAGCATTTGCAAGCTTGCAAAGTCCGGTCCTGAGACCAAATCCAGACTTCTTTTTCACTTTGAAGGTGGGGAATGCAGGGAGCTTTCCTCCAGCTAAGCCTCCTTGCTGCTGAGGAATGCCATGTTCTCGCAGCCAAGAGGGGGCCTGTAAGACTGGCTCTGCACTTGGGGATCTCACAATCAGTAAGTAAGGTGGGGAGAAAGCCAGACACAGCTGCATAGAAGGTGAGGGATCTGGCTTCAAAGCCTGAGAAGGACTTGAAGGGTGGGGAGCTGCTAACACCGCAGACTTTGGGGGGCATTCCAGGCCCAGGGCTCAGCATGGGCAGAGGCTGGGGAATTAGTGGGAAGCAAAGCTGGGGGACAGTCCTGGGCCCAAGTGACAGAGGGTCTTGAAGGGTCTAAAATCCAGAGAACTTGGATTTTATTCCCAAGCCTAGAGGAGCCAGGTACGAGGGGAGCCAGGGTGGAAAGTTGCTTGAGAGACCAGAACTCACTTTGGATTGGCTGAAGGCCCCAGGTTGATGTTCCCACTGGACCTTGAAGGCTACAAACATTTACAGAAAGAGGTGATTAAGACCAACAGGTCCCTACTCCTGGCTCCCTCCCTGTTCCTCTGGCCCAGGCCCTGATCCATTTATTCTCCAACATCTCTACTAGGCCCCTTCCTTCCTTCCTTCCTTCCTTCCTTCCTTCCTTCCTTCCTTCCTTCCTTCCTTCCTTCCTTCCCTTCCTCCTCCTTTCTACCCCTCTACCCACCCACCCACCCACCCCAAAACCATCTCATCTGCTTCTCACAACAGCCTTGGATCGTGTCCATTATAAAGGTGAGGAAACTGAGGCCCAGAGAAGAGCTGTCCAGGGACTTACAGGCTGCTCCACAGGCATTATTAGAACCCAGGTGTCCTCAGGGCCAATCTCATGATTTTTCCACCCCATTTACTTCTTGAAGCCCTTTGCCCAAGTCTCTTCTGTATTTACCCTGAAAATGCCCCACTTCTGTGAGCCCAGAGTGACCTCTGTCGACCCCCCAGTCCTGTCTGGGATGGTCCACCTGCCTGGCAGGTGCTTCCATAGATTTCCAGAGCCACGTAAGGAAGTGAGCCCCCTGCTGGTGGGTAGGGGAACCAAGACCCACTCACCTGTGGACTGGCGGTCCCAGCAGGGGTAGGACTAGAGTCCATTCTGTAACAGTGATAGGGTGGGTGCTGGGGGCACAAGGGGGAGCAGGCATGAGAGAGTTCATTGGGGAGTTAGATTCACCTGTCCAGGGCTTTGGACACCTCTTCCCTCACCACCCCTCCCTAGCCCCATCCATGCATCTGCTACAGCCTGAGCTTCTCCTACCCCAGAGGCCAGCAACCCCTGCATGGGACAAGAAATGATACCCACTGGACCCAGCATCTCCAATCAAACATCTCAGGAGGGAAGGAGGGAGGGTGGTCAGGGTGGCCCCTCCCAGGCTGTCTTTTTCAAGGGGTGGAGACAACCAGGATAGCAAGATCCCAGCGAACCAGGCAGCTCCAGACGTCCAGGATGGCCAGGCCGGGAAGGACCCTGGCAGAGCACACAAGTCTGCCTCCTTCCCCCATTTCACGGGTGGGGAGCCTGAGGCCTAGAAAGAGACTGCCAGGCTGACACAGCTTGTGAGGGGCAGGCTGGGCTCCCAGGCTCCCATGCAGGCCTGGTGTAACCCCGAATTCCTGTGGGAGCCCCAGCATGGGCTCTGTGCTATCATCTCCCTGCTACGAGGACTTCTGCCTAGTGCCCCTGTAAGGGCGCTGCCTGGGAGAGATCCCAGACTGGCCAGTGTCTAGTTGAGATTAAACAGACCAGCTGATCTGTGCAGACAGGAGCACAGTGTCTTGCCTGCCCCCACCCTGCAGGGTGGAGGAGGCTGGCATATCTAGGCCCTGACTCAGGGTGTCCAGGGCCTCACAGCTCCACCCCGGCTTGGAAGGTCAAGGCCAAGAACTGATATCTCACCTGACATCCCCGTTGCTTGCGGGAACTGCTGGATACCGTGTATCCCCAAACCACAGCCTTGGCCCTGTGTGGGTCCTGGGCTGCAGCCCAGCCTCTCTGGGTAGACACCACCCATCTTTACAAGGGGGCACCTGGCACCACCCATGGTGGTGGGCCCAGTGGGTATCCTTTCTCTTGGGAGCTGAGAAAGTGACCACAGGGCAAGGGAGGGAGTCCCCCAGCTCTGTGGAGCCCTGAGAGAGCGAGCTGCAGCCTGGTGCCCTGGGCCTGTGCTCCTGCAGACAGCCCACGGTGCTGCCACACCCTCCCCTGCCCTGCACTAACTCTGATGGCCCCTCTGCCAGGCCTTGTCCTCCCCGGTCCCACGTACCTGCACCGGCCTGAGGAGAGGCTGCTGAGAGGACCAGCAGTTGGAGCCGGAGGACGGGCAGTGGACAAGAGAGCCTCTCTCTGTTCTCCCAACAAGGGCTGAAGTGTCTGTGCCTGGCGCCGGCCTGGCCCCAGCTCGAAACTCCCGGCAGCATCGAGGGGGCTGTTGATGTCATGCAGGACCCAGCAGAGCTTAAGATGGGATGGGAGACCTCTGTTCCCTCGGGGACATCACCTCCCTCCGGGGGGTGGGCAACAGCTGCAGGAGAGCCCTGGAGACTCCGGGCTCGTTAGACGTGTGAGTGTGGGTGAGGGTGGGCGCAGGTGTACAGATGTGCTTCAGCCTGTGTGTCTTCTGGTGTGTGTGTGTCCCCATATGGCAAGGTATTGTGTCAGTGTGTGAGTCCATGTAGATGACTGCCTGTGCTCTGTTGTTAGTGTGTGTCGGGGTGACCCTGTTTGTATAATTTTTCTGTGTGTCTGCTTCTCTGTGTTCTCAGTGTGTACATGTGTGTGCCTCAGGGAGCCTCTGTGCAGTGTGTTGACGTGTCAGTGTGTAACTTTATATATATGAATGTGCTTGTGTGTATGCATGTGGGTGTCTACATGCGTGAGTCTGCAGATGAGTATGGGTATCTATTGATACATGAGCATGACAGTGTAAACACATGTGTATGTAGGTATTGATATTGGTGCATATCAGTAAATCTGTGTGTGTGTGTGTGTGTGTGTGTGTGTGTGTGTGTGTGTGTGTGTAGGGTCCTGTCTGTAAGAAGAAATGCTCCCTGAGGCACACCCAGGCCTGGTGTAAACCATCTGGGACTGAAGATGAGGTCCCAGGACCCCAACCATGGCAGCTGAGAGTCCTTCGTCTCCCGAGAACCTGCAGATGTTTGAGAGGAACCTGGAGCCCAGGGGTCTGGCTCAGTCCGGCTGGCCTTGGTCTTTGACTGCTGAGTACTGGGCCTTTCCTGCTGCCCTCTAGGGCTCTGGCCGACCGGCCCCCAGCTCTGCGCTTATGTAAGAGGCAGGCAACCTGCTCCCAGCTGGCACGTGGCTCATAAAGTTCTTGCTGCCTGGTCTGATGATTAGGTACTCACAGGGTCCCTCTTCTCCCCTGGAGCTCATGAGGGATGTTTTGGGGAATGCAGCAACTGACAGGGCCTGACACATCCCCTGTTCTTCTGGGACTTTCTCTGTGGCTACCACGCGCCCAGACCTCTGCAATTCACCACTATGAGGCTGGGGCCAAGGGGGTTGGCCGGGGAGGGGCCTGAGCCTAGCGGCCCTGGGGGTTCTCTGCAGACTCTGAAGCACAGGGCACCTGGAGATGTCAGACAATGAAACCCAAGTGAACAGTATCAGAGCCTACCATCTTCCAACTAAGCAGAAATGTTGAACCAATACACAGATGGGCAGGGTGTCATGTTGACAAAACACACACCCAGAACAAGGACATTTCTTTTCAATCACAGCCCCTGATTGGCCCTTCACTCAGCAGCACTGTTTAGAACAGGAAAACGATAGCGGTACTAATAACCTAAATATTCCACCACAAGGCACCTCGAAATATCGCCGGCCGAAAGGCTCCCTCGCTCCACCTTCCATCCCATCCAGACACTGTCCATTTCTCTGTTCCCCTTTGCAAGTTCAACTCCTTGGAACAGTCGTCTGGACTCGGGCTCCATGCCTTTTCCTCGTCTCTCTTGAACCCATTACAAAGAGGCTTTCAGCCCAATACAGCACCGAAGCAGTGACTTCCGTGTGCCAGGGCCAGTGAGGGGTCTTCACCCTCCTCCCACTAGGCTTCTCGGAAGGACTGACACACCATTCCTCCCACGTGGCTTCGGGAGTTTGGTTTCCCTCCTACCTCGCCGACTGCTCTTCCTCCTTCTCTTCGTCTGGATGCTCCTCTTTTCAGCCTTAAACACTGGCCTGTCCCAGGGCCAGCCCCTGGACCTCTGTCTACACTTGTTCCCTAGTTGATCTCAAGCAGCTGAACGACTGTGAGTGCCCACCGTACTCAATAATTCCCAAACGGATCTCTCTGGTCCTGATTGTCGCCTGAATTCTGGATTTAAGCATCTAACTGCTTCCCGCACACTTCACTAGCTGGAGGCACCTCAGACTTAACGTGTCTACAGCAAGTCCTGACTCCCATGCCTTCCACTCCTTCCGGGCACCGCCACCTGCTCAGACGTTCAAGCCACAACTTGGAATCCATTCTAGAAAGCTGGCACCCTCACCCCACGTCCACTCCTCCAAGAAATCCCACTAAGGCGCCAACGTCCAAATGCACCCAGAAACCCATTGTTGCAAACACCCTGCCTGGGCCACCAGCATGGCCGGGTGCACGGATTATTGCAATTGTGGCCCCACTGATTCCTCATGTCTATCTTTATCCAGTACGATCTTTTTCCACCAAAAGCCAGAGTGACTCTTTAAAAATGTAAATCAGATCATGGGACTTGGTTGCTTAAAACTCCACTGACTTCCCATCACTCGGAGGATCAAAATCCAAAGTCTGTACGATGGTCTAGGAGATTCCACCGCCCTGGCCCCTGCCGCCGTCTCCACCTTGTCCGCTGCCCTGTCACTGCACTCCGGCCTCTCTGGCTTTCTGGCTGTCCCTGAAACACACCGAGTGTCCTCTGGCCTCCTGCCCCTCACACTTACGCTGCCTAGAAAGCTCTTCCCCCAGACATCTGCACAGCTGCCTTCCACTAACGTCACAGGGGTCTCTGCTCACATGTGACCTCCCAGACAGGCCTCTTCTGATCAGTGGAGACCGATGGTCCTGGTTTCCCGGGACGTCCAGGTTTCCCGGGACGTGGGGATTTCAGTGCTTAAACCAGCACAGTCCTGGGCAAACCAGGATGGTGGGTCGCTCTACAAAACCCGTCCCACTCACTCCCCACCCACTCTTGCTGCTTTATATTTCACTCCGGTGCGCTGGTCACCCTGGGACACCTTCTCACGCAACGCCTTGTTTATTTTCTGTCTCGAATGAGAACGGGGCCTGGAATAGAGTCGGCGCGCCATACATATTTGACTAATGAATCAAGGCACGAATTGATAAGATAAATTACAGGACAGACATAAAATGGAAAATCACTCGACTACAAACAAAACCAACATACAAGCCCATGTAAATTGAAGCAGGAACATGTATGTGCTACAGTGTCGAGCAAAACAAACCAATTCAAAATGGCAGGTGTACCAGGGACACTATCTTTGGACAGGAAAAAAGACACGCGTGCCCATGCACATTGGTGGACAGCCACAGAAAAAGTTTGAAGGGCCACGCCTCAAGGTGACAGTGGGTTAGGTTCTTTTTTATCTTAGTACCATCGGGAAAAGTTTCTCATTCCTGGTGGAAGTGTGACATGCCCATTGCCCACCATCACCTTGACTGTGACCCCCACCCCTGAGCAGCTCTCTGCTCCTAAGGCTCCTTGCTCCATCTCTGCACCTGCTTCTGCTGTTGTGTCTGCGTTCCCTCTACTGTCATTGATTCATTTACACCCCTGCCTGGCCAGGGCGCACCAATGCCATACCAGGGACAGTGCGTACCAAGTGCCAGCTTGATCTGATCTTGTTCCCCCGATGCCATGGGTTAGGAACTATCCCTTCCTGTTTGAAGGAGGAGGTCGCGGCGGCATGGAAAGGTGAAGTGACTTGATCAAGCCACATAGCTAGTAAGTGATATAACAGATTTGAACCCAGGCAGTCTGACTCCAAAGCCCGGAATTTCAGGCAGAAGTTAGGAAATTAGAGAAAGAAGGCAGGAAATTAGTGGGAAGGAAGTGAGGATGTAAATGGGTTAGTGAGGAAGGAAGACAACTAGGTGGCTGAGAAGGTAGGGAGTTCGTTGGGAGGGAAGGAGGCAAAGGAGGGAGGGACAGGGGAAGGGAAGTTAGGAAAAAAGAAAATTAGGAAAGAAGGAAGCAAGGGAGGGAGGACAGAAGAGTTAGGAAGAAAAAAGGGAATTGGGAAGAAGGTGGTAGGAAGGAAAGGAAGTAAATAGGTAGTTGGGAAGGAAGTTAGCTAAGTAACTAGCTGGTCAATTTGGCAGACCAGCAGGCCAGCAGGCCCATGTCCCGCTCTCAGCTGAGCCTCTCACCTGCAAACTCTGGGTCCCAGCTCAGGTCCTGGGGAGCAGCCCCGAGCACAGCTCTGCCCTCCCGTCTCTCTGCATGGTCCCCCAGTCCTGAATCACCCGAACAACCTTCCCAGTCGGGAGCGACCTGTCATCCACTCACTCAGACTCTCAAACCAGCTCAGGTTCAAGCTCCCAGCCCTGCCAGCTGAGAGCTGGCCGCAGGGCCTTCCAGTTACTAATTAACCCCTGAATCATGATGCTGGCTGCACCCACTGGCTCCTTGAAGGCTCTGCCCTGGGGACCCTCTGAACTTTTAAAAACTGCTGCACAACCTATGTGACCTTGGGCAAGCGATTCGGCTCCCTGAGCCTCACGTGAATGGGCGATGATGGTGTGTGTTCTGACTCACAGGGACAGGGTCTCTGAAGCTCCTTTCAACACTGTCACATGGCTATTGTCTAAATCTCCCCCTCCCCCTCCCAAGTTCAGCTGAAATGCCGACTGTCCCGCTTAGCCTTCCCTGATTCCATCCGCGGACTCATTTTCCCTTTCTCTTAGAGCCCGGAGACCTGACCACCCAAAGGGCTTGTCGCACACAGCTCTCCCCTCTGCTGGTCCCTGACAGGACCACCAGCCTCTGTGGTCCGCCCCGTCGGGGACACCTCCAGGGAGGGACAGCTCACGCCCGCCTGAGTCAGCCTCGCGCAGGACATGTCTGGCGCTCTCTTGTATTGAGCCAAAGCCTGCCCACTGGAGCTCTCCTGCACTGGCACCTACTGGCACCATCCTGGCAGAACCACGGCTAGCTAGACCCATGCCCAGGAACCAGGGCTCAGCTCCACCCAGTGACCCCTCCTCAGCAGCAACTCAGTCTGACTGCCCTGCTTTCTCCAGTTACCTGTCATTAAAATGTCAACAACTTCCCAGTCATTCTAGTGCTTTAAAAGCTGGCTGCTCTAGTGCCCAGAGGAGCCCCGTATGCCCCAGTCCCCACCTCCACCAACACACCCATCAGCACGTGACTGCCCCCCCTCCCCCCCCAAGGAGGGGCGCGGCTGGCCCAAGTGCACCGAGCAAATCAGGGCAGAGCCGGGGGTCCTGCCCCTTTCTGGAGCTGTCCTGGTTCTGCTCCACCAAGCCCCTCCTCCCCTGCACTCCCAAAGCCAGTTTTTAAAAACCCCACGTAATGGTATTGCGTAAACAGTATCGAAGAATTCCAACAGACAGCAGAATGTGAAACAAAAGTGGAAGCTTCTCCTCCAAACGTCTTCAATCTCATTCCCAGAGGTGACTGCTGTTTACTAAACAGGGCCGATCCCAGACTGTGGTGTATGCCCTAATCTACATATCTCATACACTTTTTTTTCCCCCAGAAAAATGGGCCCTACTATACATATTGTTCAGCTGTTCACTCCCCCCACACACACATCTTTCCGTGTCAGCACATAGAGATTCAACTTTTAAAAAAACAACTGCCTCACATTTATAGTGTGGAATTAATTTCCCTGTCCCTGGTGCCCAGTCACAGTTCTCTAGGCTGGTGGACATTTAGGCTGCTACCAATTTCACAATGAGTCGTTTAACAAGGCTGCAGAGAACACCTTTGTGCTAGTGTCCCATGGCCTGCCCTGGCTGGGTTCAGTTGATTAGAGCATTACCCCAATGTGCCAAGGTTGTGGGTTCAATCCCTGGTCAGGGCACATGCAGGAGTCAACCAGTGAATGCAAGGATGAGTGGAACAACAAATCTCTCTCTCTCTCTCTCTCTCTCTCTCTCTCTCTCTCTCTCTCTCTCTCTCTCTGTGTGTGTGTGTGTGTGTGTGTGTGTGTGTGTGTATGAGAGGGAAACATCAATCAGCTGCCTCCTGCACACCACGGAGCCCACAACCCAGGCATGTGCCCTGATCGGGAATCGAACTGGCCAACCTCTTGGTGCATGGGATGATGCTTAACAAGTGAGCCACACTGGCCGGGCAATCACTTTATCTTGGTAGTAAGTTTTTTTTTTTGTTTTTTTTTTTATATATATATTTTTTTCTTTTTTTTTCTTTTTTTTGGTAGTAAGTTTTGAAATCAGGAAGACTGAGTCCTCCAACTTTGTTCTTTTTCAAGATTGTTTTGGTTTCGGGGGGACCCTTTTGCAATTCTATATGGATTTATGGATCAGCTTTTTCTATTCCTGCAAAAAAATGCCATTGGAATTTTGAAAGAGAATCTATAGATCTCTTTGGGTAGTACTGACATGTTAGCAATATTAAGTCTTCTTACCCATGAACACAGGTGTCTCTCCATTTATGTAGGTCCTCTTTGATTTCTTTCAGCAATGTTTTATATCTTTCAGTATATGTCTTTCATGTCCTTCTTTAAATTTATTCTTAGGTATTTTATTTTTATAGATGCTATTGTAAGTAAAATTGCTTTCTTAATTTCTTTTTTGGATTGTTTGTTGCAGGTATATAGAAACACAAATGATTTTTGTGTTGATCTTATGCCCTGCAACTGTGCTTCATTTACTAGCTCTAGGAGCTTTCTTGTGGATTCTTTATATATCAAATCATGTCCTCTATGGATAGAGATAGTGTTTACTTCTTCCTTTCAAATGTGGGCCTCTTTTATTTCTTAATTTTTTTTCCCTTTATTGATTTTAGAGAGAGAGGGAAAGGGGGAGAGAGAGAGAGAGAACACTGATTGAGAGAGAACATCGATTGGCTGCCTCCTGCATGCCCCCCACTGGGGATTTGGCCCACAACCTGGGCATGTGCCCTGACCGGGAATCGAACTGGTGACCTCTTGATGCAAGGGTCAATGATCAACCACTGAGTCACACCAGCTGGGCTATTTATTTTTCTTATCTAATTGCTCTGGCTAGGACTTCCGGTCCAATGCTGAATAGTAGAGGTAAAGGTGGTCTTCCCTGTCTTGTTCCTGATCTTGGGTAGAAAGCTTTCAGTCTTTTATCATTGTCAGCTGTGGGGTTTTTTTGTGTTTTTTTTTAATGCCTATTCCTAGTTTTCTGACTGTTTTTATTGTGAAATGGTGTTGATTTTGCCAAATTACTTTTCTGCATCAATTGAGATGATCATGTGTTTTTTCCCCTCTCATTCTAGTAATGTGACATATTGCATAGACTGGTTTTCTTATGCTGAACTATCCTTGTATTTCTGGAATCTTCCTCTTTACTTACTCTCTCATTTTGATGGAGCACATCCTCCAATGGCTTTCTGAGAAAAGGTGAAGAGGAGGTAAAAGTTTGAAATGTGGCTGTTTTCTGGGCAATATTCTCAACTTTATCTCTCAGTCTTGTATTCAATTATTTTATCTCTGCAATCACATTTTAAATTTCCAAAAGTCCTTTCTTGTCTCTCAGTGTTTCTTTCCCTTTTATAGCAGCCATGGCTGATTGAGGATTTAGCTTCGGACAAGTGGAAAAATAAACTCTTCTACTGTGATAGAAAAGAAGGAAGGATAGATGTAGGTGGAAGGAGACTGGCAGATGAGGAGGCAGGAAGGAGGGGCTATTCCTTCTGATGACTTCCATTTTCTCTGTGACATAGATGGCAAGGACATCTATTGAGACAACAGGGAAGGTAATGGGGTAGGAAGTTTCAGGAGCATAAAAAAGGAAGTCAAAACTAACCCCCTCAAAACTCCAGCTGCTTCCTGGGCAGCCCCGAGGGTTCACATTGAAGCCAGAGACTCTCAGTCAACCACAGCAACCCCTCTGCTCAGACAAGTTCCTGGTCAAAGTGTGGAGAAGACCTGCTCTTGGACAGCTCCACGGCTGGTGTTCTTCCAGCCAAGTGGTCTGGAAGAGCCGCAGGGCAAAGGAACTAAGGCTATTGACAAGAAAGGGGTTGATGTGATTGAACTCGGCCTTTCTGCTACTTTCCCATCTGCTCACGCAGTTTCTGGGAGCCTTAACAAGTTCTAACTGTTCAGCTTGATATATCCCCACCTGAAACTTTCATGTTATTTTAAAAACTGAAGGCTTTATTGGATCTTCTGCCCTTACCATTCACAAGCTGTCAAGGATCAGGCCTTTTCACACTGTTCTCTAAGCGTTCCCATTGTTTATATTTCTTCATGTACACCCATTTGTCTTTATTCTTTGTCTCTTATCTTTAAAATAGAATAAAGAGTCTTTAGGACCCCCGACAGCAGAGAGAATGCTTTATGCTCCCCAGTAATAGTACTATTGATATTCACTCGACGTTTTCTGGATATTTCACCATGAAAATAGAACGAACTCTGACTGCATATCATTCAGGTGTTCAAGTTTATTTACGTGGTTTCAATACACTGACAAAGCACACCACATGTTGTTTGTAACTTTTTCTCCCTCAAGAGTTGAGTCACTTTATCTTAAACCAGAAGATTCTCTTAAAGAACACACATGTGTGTGTGCACATGCGTACACACACACACACACACACACACACACACAGCAAGTACAAAAACCTAACTCCACCAAAGTGCGTGTGAATGAAAGTGCAAACAGGCTTCATTTTCAAACGCTGGGATCATTCTCTCTGCTTCAGAAATCAAACAGAAAGGTCCCACTGACCTCGGCCAGAGCTGGGCGAGGCCACTGGGGCCAAAGGTGCCTGCTGCAGAGCCGGGCAGAGGTCCCGTGGCACCGGCGCCAACTCCCTCCCCTCGCTGCGCTCCCAGGTCAAGGTGCGATGATCTCATTTGGGGACAGGATGGGGGTGAAGGGGCAGTGGGGTGGACAGAAGGCAGATTTCGTTCCCCTTTCTAATGATTTGGTTTCTTTCCGAAGAGTCTGACATTGGCGCATAAAGTGCTGAGTCCTCAGAGTTCAGGGGCTCGGGGGCCCTCTTCTCCAAGGCCCTTGGTCCATCCTGCCTTTTCGGTAGGCGAGCATTAACAGGTGGCTGGTAAATCCACATGGCAAAGCCATCCCAGCCCCGCTCAGCTGTGTCCTGGCCTTCTCCTCACACCCCAAAGCCTGAGCATCTCTCCTCAGTCTCAGACGAGGGCAAAGAACTGGTGAGTTTTGCCACCACCCATGCAGCCACGACAGAGAGGCTCAGGCTTCTCTGCCTGCCTCCTGGCCACTGGGGACACCACTGTGACCTCCGTGAACCCAACCCGCAGCCTGAGGCGTGGCCTGCCCGCTTTCCTCCCTGGAAGGTTGTGCTCAGAGCTGCCTCTGGGGCTGGACGGGAAGGAACAAGCAAAGCCCCGTGGGAGTTCGATGGTGGGGGGCCGGATGGCTGCCTGGGCAAAGCTGTCTGGTCCCTTGTGAGAGAGGGCCCCCTTACTAGGCAGGGACAGGAAATCAACTGAACTTCGGGGTTCCCTCTTCTATGAGAAAGATAAAGCTTCATATTTTAACAGTAATAGCCCTTGACATTTTCCCAGCACGGAGCCTCACTTCAGCACCCTGTCAAACACTTCTGAGAGTGCCCCTCCCCTCCCCCCACACACACAAACACACACATCGCACGGCTGGCAGAGGGGTCCGGGGAAGGCCCTCTGGCCCCACACCCTGCAGGCCCAGCTCCGCACCCCCTCCGTGTGGGACCCACTCCCAGGCTGCAGGCGGGTTTGGCAGTGGCTCACTGGAGGCTAGGCCCCCATTTGGACGGAAAGGTCAAAGTCCCAGAGTCCCAGCAGGCCCCCGGCTGGCAGTGCAACACTGATGGAGAGTGGCAAGAAAGGCTCAAGGGACACGGAGAGTTCAAAGATGGAGTTCGCCTTTCCAACTCCCAACTTCAAGTCGATTTGTGAACCGCCGCAAGAGCAGAGCACATAAGGGCCGGGTCGATGTGACGATAGAGGGTGCATGTGTGCTAGACAGGGTGCTGTGCCCCCGACAGGAGGCCTGGCAGGCATGCCCCCCTGACTCCCGCCACGGGCAGCACCTTGGCTGAGACCCATGGCTCTCTGCCCGGCCTTGGGAGCCGCATGCCTGCTGGAGCGGCTCCTCTGACCAGCATCTGAGAGTCTGACGTACTCCGGGGCTGGCCGTGCCTTCTCCCCACACCTGACACAGTGAGTGCGTGGGGAACATCCACGGAACCTTAACCTCCACTGCAGAGGTCAAACGCTCTCACCACCCACTCGGTTGGAAACAGGACTTGGCGTGGAACACTAAAAATGCCAAGTGGTCCAGCACTGGGCATTTTTAAGAAGGCATCTTGGCTCAGAATCCCTCACTTCTGGGTAAAAGGGAGAAAGGCAGCCCGAGACTCCCATTGGATCCTATGAAAACATGTTTGTGAGGCTCACCCCCCTAAGAGGAAGAGCCCGTGGGGTCTGGCTGTGCCATGGAGGGGGCACTGCCCAGGAACCGGGCAGCAGAGCAAGGGCAGCAAAACCAGGAGATCGGAGGGGGGAGGTGTCTTTTGAGTAAGTGTGTTTGTGGCAGGGTCACTTCTTGGTAGGAGAAAAGGAGACAAGGACAGAAAAGTACAGAGAGATGCCGAAAAGGGCCTCCCGTTCTACCAGACTGTTCTTAATCGCTAACCAAAAGACCCTTTGGTGATTAAACAAGTTGGCTAGAAAGGTGGGGCTGCCACAGGCAGGGCACCCCCAACCTACTCCATCACTAATGCTCCCCTAGCCCGGTCACACCCTCACTGGGGCGCCTGGTGGCAGGTGAGCTCCAGGGCTTGGGGGCTGAGGCTCCATCCTCCCCAGGGCTCCTCTGCTCCCATGCACCTTGTAGGAAGCAGCCCTGGAGAGAAGAGGGACCACCCCTGGTCAGATATAGAGGGTGGTGGGGCACAGGTGGGCTAGGAGGAACTCAAGTCAGGAAGGAAGCATCAGGTGCAGAGGAGGCCCGGCTGGGGCTGGAGGAGGGCCCAGCCCTGAGCCAGTCACTTTAAGGTGTCATCGGCGTTTTTGAACATGAGAATGGCGTTATAGATCTTCAAGGCTGGGCCCAGCTTGACGCTCATGATCTTCACAATGTCCGCCTGTGTCAGCAAAAGGAAGGCCTCGCCGTCAATCATCTGAGGGGTGGGGGGAGGAGGAGGAAAGCGGAGAAGGTGGAGAGGGGCATGGGGAAGGAGTGAAGGAAGTGGGCGTGTGCATGGGGGGAGGGGAGAAGGAAAATTGGAGTGAAGGATATATGGGGGGAAGGAAAGGGGGTGGGAGAGGGAAAGAAGAAGGAAAAGGAAAAAGGAGAAGGGAGGAGAAAGGAAAAAAGGAAGACAGCAATGGGGACAGAGAAGGAAAGAAAAATATCCACTGGTGTCCCCATGATTACTCTCTCTCTCTCTCTCTCTCTCTCTCTCTCTCTCTCTCTCTCTCTCTTTCTGCTGACTGATCTGAACTTCAGTGTATTTGCATAACGTTTTCTGAGTCCTCACTGACAGTTGTCGCTGTCCCCACATGAACCCACTGGTCAATCTTAGTGCTGCTAACAGACAGGAGGGCATTCCGATCAATGCATCACAGTATTATCTATGAGCTATGAGACAGAGAGAGAGAGAGATGTAATCTAAAATCTAAATCTAACCAAGCCTTTGGACATAACTTCCAGTTTATGGAAACACAGGGGATGTTGGAACAAGTTAAATGACACCACAAGGAGGCAATGAGACAAACCCAGAAGGGCACTTTCTGTAAGACTTTTCCCAGTGGTTCCTGTGTGCATCACTCAGAGTTCTCACCACTCTCACTGCTGAGGCTGATTCTGGGTTCTTCAAAGCAAAGATTGGAGTTTATGGCCTAGCAGTTTGGGACTATGTCAGGGGACAGTGAGATTATTCAAGAACATACAAGATGTCGTATGTGGGCCAATGCATATGGGGAGTTTGGAGCCATCATCTCGGAAAAGGTCATATTTGACCTTGACGGTAGAGGAAGTCAACAGGAAAATGAATTAAATGAGCCAAATGCAATAATCCACCCTAAGCAATTGCCCAAGAGCTGTGGGTAGGACCAGGGAATTTCCCAAGTTGGGGTAACCTGGAAAGATCCTGAGAGAGCCACACGTGGCATGTTTACCAGAAGCCCAGCTAAAATGGAATGAGCACTGTCCAAACCTGATGAGGAGATGTCTGTGCTAGCACAACAGAAAGGATGGCCCACAGGAACCCAGGAAGGAGGGACATTCAGGGAGCAGGAGGTGGCCTGGGTTTATCCGGCTGCAAGGCCAGCAGAGTCTGCGGCCCCTTCCTACCTGCTACCAGAAGCAGCAATTCACCATTTATCTTGACTGGTGTCCCTGAATGCCCTGACTGCATCATTCAGCCAGAGAGAACCCCACTCCCTGCGGAGACTGAGACGTGGACCAGACCTTGAAAGGCGATCCTCAGCCCCCACAAAGGCCTAAACTGAGACTCTACTGGGTACCGTCGGTCCACCAGCACACCTTCCCTGCTCTGGCCGCTGCTTTTTTGTTTCACAGAACGTGTTAAGCCGAGACATTCAGCAGATGTTCCCGGGAGAGACAACCCTTCTCCCTACAAGGGGACAATGCAAAGCCCAGCACAGGATAGAGGATCAATCTCTTGGGTGGCTCAGTAGCTGGCTGAACAACTGTGCTCAAAGACCGTTCGTTTATGATCTGTTGTCACCTAACGGAAGATCTCTAATGGATGCCACACGGTTCTGCTCTGTCCCATCAACCCTGGTGAAGACTTGGCTTGCAACACAGAGGCTTAGTTATCAAATGTATAGGTTGGATGAGGCTGGCAAGGCTTATTAACCAGAGATGACAGAGTTGAGATTTAAAACAATAAGACTATGGAACCAACAAGGTAACATTTAATAGGGAGACATGTAAAGTCTTACATTAGCTTAATTAAAAAAAGAAAAAAAAAGCCAGTGGTAAAAGCAGCACACTGGAAAATCTGGCTAAATTACAATGGATAATTGAGTGATATAATTGGGGACTTTCATGAACCCCAAACTGGTGTGATGTGGTTATAATAAAGCAAGTGAGTTTTGCTCACAAAAGCATAGGGTTCAGCCTGGCTGGTGTGGCTCAGTGGGCTGAGCGTCTGTCCCATGGGCTGAGAGGTCCTGGTTTGACTCCCAGTCAGGGCACATGCCCAGGTTGTGGGCTCAATCCCCAGTGGGAGGTGTAGAGGAGGCAGCCGATCGATGTTTCTCTCTCACATCAATGTTTCTATTTCCCCCTCTCTTCTTCTCTTTCTAAAAATAAAAAGCCCAGCCAGTGTGGCTCAGTGGATGAACATTGACTCATGCACCAAGAGGTTGCCAGTTCGATTCCCAGTCAGGGCACATGCCCAGGTTGTGGGCTCGATCCCCAGTGGGGGGCATGCAGGAGGCAGCCAGTTGATGTTCTCTCTCACTGATGTTTCTGTCTCTCTCTCCCTTTCCCATCCTCTCTCTAAAATCAATAAAGAAAAAATATTTTAAAAAATCAATTAAAAAAAATTTTAAAAAAACATAGGGTTCAAATCGAGGGGAAGAGAAAAATGTCTGTTAACTGTGGGTTATTTATAAAATTGAGCACTACTCAGCAATAAAAATGAACAAACTACTGGTATACACAGTAACATGAATGAACCTCAGAAACATTCCACTGAGTGAAAAGAGACAGACCCCTCGGGCAAAACTAACCTGTGCTGCTAGCAATGAGAACAGTGGCTGCGAAGGAGGCTGGGACGGATGAAAGGGGCCGAGAAAGAGCTTTCTGGTGTGATGGAAATGTTTCTTATCTTGACTGAAGTACTGGGTTCAGAGTATATACGTTTCACAAAACCTGTGGATGTGTACTTCTACGATGGGTGTATTTCTCTCCAGGTACATTTGACCTCCATGTACAAACATCTAGGTGTCAGTTCATTCGTTGTGACACACGTCCCCCTCTGCTGAGAGATGTCGATGCAGGGGGAGGCTGTGCATGGGGCAGGGGGCATATGGTACATCTCTGTACCTGCCTCTCAGTTTTGTGGTGAGCCTGAAACCGCTCTAAAGTAACCAACGTCTTTTTAAAAACAGAAACGGAAACCATCTGGAGGGGTAGCCCAGGTGTTCTGTGTTGTTCAGAGAGCATCTGAAACACAGGTGCAGCTCTGGACACACACCTTGCCAGAAGGTCACCCACCAGAAGGAAAGCGCCCAGAGGAGCGAGGGAGCCCCACCAAACAAGGATCTGATGAAGAAACTGACTGTGGGCCAGATGAAGACGTTCTTGCAGGGATAGGGGACACACTTCTTTCTCATGGGCATCGACCTAGGGGGGCACCTATGGGGAGCAGAGACTCTACCTTCCTGGGTGAAGGGGGATGCGTGTATTCTTTGGAAGGAAGACCTAAACCAACTCAAAGGTCCCTTCCAGTTTCAAACTCTACAAATTAGGAGAGACATGGTAAAGTTCTTCATGTAAGGACAACTATACATTAAAAGTCGGAACAGCCATTGATTGAAGAAAGCCCACTGTGCCGGTTATTCTGGTATAGTGATATGATTTCTGTATTACTCTATAACATTATATATACAATACTGATATAGAACTATATATATATATTACTCTTATAATAATATAATAGTATATAGACTAGTGGTATAATTAAACTCGACATTCTGATACAATGATCCATTCATCATTTCCAGCGCTCACAATGGCCTTGAAAGGGGACATCGTTAGACCTACTTTATTTCAACTTTACACCTAAGAAGATGCAGGCTCGGGGACAGTAAAAAGCTCAAACTGGCAGAACCGGGATTCAAAGCCAACTGTCTGCAAAGCTAGCATTCTTTTATCTACAACTCGTGGCTTCTTATCTTTGGGGAGCTTTCTTGATTGTAAGGGTATGTTAGGATCCTTGCAGTAAATGGCAATACCTGTGCCACTCAAAATACACTTTGATTTGCTGACTGAAGGTGAGTTTGGAGAACAAAAGATTGGGCAGAGAGAAGAGGGGTGAATGAGATCTGGATGCTTCTCCTTTCCTGGGGTTGGTCTGAGTACAGAGGGTTCCCAAGCTGGGCCACGGTCCACACCAGATTTTCCCCAGAGACGTGGTCACTATGACTGCTCTTCCCGGGTGTGACAACCCAGGGCCTTCCCTATCTGAGGGCAGCACAGGTGGGGACACCTGCTTCCTGCCTTCTTGGGGACCCGTTCTGTCCCCACTCTGCCCTTGCACCTTACTTACTTCATCTTTGAAGAGTCGTGCTTGGTCCTCACAACCTGTCAGGGTCTGGACGAAGCCGAAGACCTTGGGAATCAAAGAAGACATGTTGCCAAGGAGACAGGGGTTGGGGAAGACAGGGAGAGGTGGGCTTATATGGCTTTGGTGCCTTCTGGGCTGTGACAGTGTTGCCTTTTCTTTCTTTCTTCCTTTTTTTTTTTTTTTTTTTTTTTTTGGTTAATCCTCATCCGAGGATACTTTTCCATTGATTTTTAGATAGAGGAGGGAGGGGGAGAGAGAAACACTGATGTGAGAGAGACACATCGATTGGTTGCCTCCCTTGACCGGGGTCAGGGATTGAACCTGCAACCCAGGTGCATGCCCTTGACTGGGAATCGAACCCATGACTCTTTGGTCTGCAGGCTGACACTCTAACCTCTGAGCCAAACCGGCCAGGGCAATGTTGCTTTTTCTTATCAGCCTAAGAGGATCCTTGTGTCTCTGTGCTGCTGAGTGTGTGAGCCTGCCTCTCCTGCTAAATTTCCAGCTGGGCTAGCAGACTGTCCCTCTCCCCTTCCACCAGGATGGGCCTATGGAACAGTCTCTCTGTCAGTCCCCACTGGGCGAGGGACAGTGGCCTCAAGGTGTGAGCAGGAGATCATGTCAGGGGCAGCGTCCAGCCCTGCCCGGGAGGGCCTCTCTTGAATCAGGGTGTCACGGTGAGAGGGCAAAGTGGGGGGAGGGGGAGGAGGAAGGGGCCTGCGCGCCTCACCTCGTCGATGGTCCACTTGGCGACTGTCGAGGCCGAGATGCCCGCCACTCCCGGCAGGAGCTTGCAGTGCTGCTCCCAGCACACTGAGAGCGAACGGTCGGGGTGGGTGGACAGGGCTGACATGAAGAGGGACTGGTGGATGACATCGGTCGTCAGTGCTGGAAAGCAGAGGCAGAAGCTGGCAGGCTGATGCCCAGGACTACCCTGGCCCCTGAAGCCCACTTGTACCCATGCCACTCAGGAGGACCACGGCCCCTTCTGATGGCCTTGCAGAGCCAAGAGAGTGGTCCAGATCTGACTCCTCATCTGGGCCTCACCCCTTCCAGGAAGTGGGTTCCTCCCTTTACAGACTCTCATGTCAGCTGTTTGGAAGGACCCTGTCCCCGTCCCTCTGAGGCTGCACCCCCCAGGCCCGCAAGGAGGTTTCCTGGGAGCTGCTGCAGAGTCCTGCCCTGTTCCTGAGACACCTGGCACCCGAGTGGCCCCACATCCCAGCAAGCGCAGCCCTGATATCAGATGCCCATCCATTTGTCCGCCTTTCCCCGAGTCCTTCTGGGCCCTTACTAACTCGCTGTTAAATCCTGAGCAAGTCACATAACATGGGCCCCCGTTTCCCAACCTGTAACTGAACAGGGTGGGCAAGGACATCTCTGTGGTTCCTCTTGTTCTTTCAAACGCTGACACCCAGGGGGCGGGGCTCGCCCTCCGAGCAGGGAGAGCACAGCTACCTGAACCCTGGAGCCCACACCCAGGAGGTCTGCCCACAGGCGTGTGAGAAGTCTCCAGAACAAAATCCAGAGTGACCAGTGTCCCCTCTGTAAGAGCCAGCTGCTAGAACAAGGGAGCCCTCCACAGAGCTGGAGGCCTGAGCTCTGTCCCGTTCTGTCCCTGAAGGGCCTGGAGGGCCTGTCTGGGCCATAGCCTCGGTTCCTGGGGACAACCTGCCTAGTACCCAGAACATTTCTGGAATGAACACAGTAGGCATGAGCCCCCTGGTGGTCAGAACATGGCCCTGCAATGGAAGCCGACCAGGTATTCCAAGGGCAGGTAGAAGAGGGGCCGGTTGCAGTCCATCCCCCAGGGTCCTCACTCTGAGAGCCTGGAGGCAGGCCGAGGCCCTCCTCACTCAGGCCTGAGGCTGCAGGAATCGCCTTCCGTCACCACCAAGAGGGAACAGTCCAGAACAACACCACGAGGGAGTCAGGCAAGAGATCAGGACTAACAAGAATTCCAGGACGTTATTAGCACTTTGCACGGCATCTCGTTTAAGCCTCCCACCACCGGTCAAGACTGGCACCATTATCATCAGCACTTTACAGATGAAGAAACGGAGGCTCCGAGAGGCAGCATCACCCGCCCAAGGTTCCCCCGCTGGTAAAGGCGGTCTGACTTTAGTACTGCCCATGCTGAGACTGTTCCTGAAACACGCGCACAGCTCAGTCCTGCCCAGACACTGCGATAGACCAGGTGATTGTTCATGGTTTCCTCCTGCCTTCACACGGTGTGCATTCAACTCGACTCAGGCGAGATCCCCAGGGTCCCCGCTGTGTCAGGCCCTTGCTACTGGTCAAAGATGTGAGATGCATTCATCACGCTGCAGAAGGCTCAATCACCTTGTGCATCCCCTTGGAGCAGGCTATCGGCTGTGTCCCCCCCAATCCACATGTTAAAACCCTAGCCCCCAGGACCTCAGGATGTGACTGTAATTGGAGAAAGGGGCTTTAAAGAGGTGATTAAGTTGAAACTAAGTCCTTAGGGTGGGCTCAGTTTCAATCTGACTGTCGCTCTTATTAAAAAAAAAGAATTTTAGCCCCGGCCGGTTTGGCTCAGTGGTTAGAGCGTCAGCCAGCGGACCAGAGAGTCCTGGGTTCATTTCCTGCTAAGGGCACGTACCTCGGTTGCAGTTCATCCCTGGCCCCGGTTGGGGTCATGTGGGTGGCAACCACTCGATGTGTCCCTCTCACATCGATGTTTCTCTCTCTCTCTTCCTCACTCTCTCCCTCCCACTCTATCTGAGGATAAATGCAAAAATGTTCTTGGGTGAGGATAGGAAAAAAAAAAGAATTTTGGACATACAAAGAGATGGGGGGTTGGGGGACACACAGGCATAGAGTAAAGACCACGTGAGGACGCAGCGAGAAGGCAGACATCTGCAAGCCAAGGAGAGAGGCCTCTGAAGAAACAAACCCCTCCATACTTTGGTCTTGGACTTTTAGCTTCCAGAAGTGTGAGAAAATACATTTCTGTTGTTTAACCCAGTCTGTGGCACTTGGTTATGACAGCCAAGCTAAGACAAAGGGGGTTGGGAAGGGGACTGACATTGGGTTAGGTGCTTTATGTCTATTTTATCAGCAGCACGTAGCAGAAGTCAGACCCGAGTTCGAATCCCAGCTCTGCTCCTTACAAGGTGAATGACCTCTCTCTGAGTGTCTCACTTCTCTTCTCTCAGGAGAGAATAACATCCACAGTGCCGGACGCGTGGGAGAGTCAGCGACAGGCTATGGAAAGCACCGGGAACAGTGCTCGGCCTTGAGCAGGTGCTCAGTAAACCCTAGCAGTGACCACTATTATTTCAGGTAGTTGACATGTGAAAGGCAGTTATTCTTGTTTTCAGATGAGGAAACTAAGGCTCAGAGATGCTAAGTGACTTGCTCAAGGTCACCCAGCTAGACAGTGACAGCCGGGGCCTCCCTCCCACGGAGCCTAGAATTAAGAACAGAGCTGGGGGCATCATCCGACCTCACAGTGGAGAACCAGAGGCCCAGAGAGGCTCGGTGCCTCCCCCACAGACTCCCAGCAAGGCCACGGGTGAAATGGGACTGGAACCTGTGGTCATTCAAGGCCCCATCCTATACTCTTGCCACTGCTCTGTGCTCCCCCAGTATCTCAGGTGAAGAGATGTAACCTCCCTTCCAGCTTCTCCTCTCTGGACCCCACCATTCCACCAACTGTAAACACTTTGTGGCGGGCGTGGGAGTCCACGGCCCTGGACTTACTCGGGAAATCTTCCTGTGGAATCTTCCGATACTTTGGAGGGCGCCCGATCCTGGAGAGAGAGGGACCAGGTCCGTGGCAGGGAATCAGTGCCTGGCCTGGCCCAAGAGGACACGAGGCCCTGCACCCTTGCCCTCCGCACCGGCCATGATGGCGAGGCTTCTTCCTTAGGGAGAAGCCCGAGAGGTTCCTCTTACGGGCCGAGGCTTCCGAGTCGGACAGCTCCGCCTTCAGCCGGCTCTGGTTCCTCTCAGCCAGCGGGCAGCCCGAGAGGCAATGGTGAGCTGTGAACTTGCCTGTGACATGGCCAGACCCGTCACAGCCAGGAGTGGGGCACTTCCTGGGGAAGAAGAGGGCGTACGCTGGGCTGAGTCCGCTGGTTCCCATGGCCCTTTCCAACCCTGGCCCCCCGAGGGTGCCTTAGCAGGAGCCCGTCCCTCACCGGTGGTGGAAGCTGTACTTGGAGGTCCTGGTGTGTGGCAGGCTCCGGTAGCCGAGAGGGGCACAGCTCCCGGGGGAGGCCGAGCTGAGCTCTCTGGGATCTGGAGGGGCAGGAAGAAGAGTCAGCATAGGATCCTGGGGTGGGGTGAGGGGATGGAGGGCAGGGAAGCAGCAGTTTCCACGGGGAAGGTCAGCACTAGGAACCAGTTCCGCAGGTCCCAGGGCCCAAGCCAGGCTGTGACACCATTTCCTGCTACTGGGTAGCGACCCCTCTGTGGAATGAAGGGCTTGGCTCTCAATGCTCCGGTGAAACCTGCAGGCGTGTACGCTGTCTCCTCGGGGAAAGGTCAACGCGGGGCTGGTGTGGGCACCGCTGTCCCCGAGGAGCCACGGCAGGCAGGTGTGTGTTACTGTCTGTCTTCCCGTTTCATCCCCCACATTCCCGTGACTTTTATAAGGTTCTGCCCATGCTTGGGGAGCGATCGGGAAGGATCAACACCCCATGTGAGACAGAGTGGCAGCAGAAGGGAGCTAGGGGCTGGGGGGAATCCTGAGGGTGAGCACTGGGGCTGGCAGTCCAGTGATCTGACCTCTCACCCCTGCCAGTGGAGGCCAAGCCTTTATTTAACAGAGCCAGGATGTTTTCAGCAAACGCCATGCATGCTCTGTGTGGCCCTGCCAGATGCCGAGAGAACTCCCTGGTGTGTAACTGCCTTCTAAGCACAAGCTCCCGGGTGAGTTTCCCCTCCACTCCTCAATACCCCAAACCCAACGACTGGGGAAGCCAGAGGACCGCTCGGTACAGCAGTACCCCTGGGCAGGGAGGAGGCAGGATCTCAGAGCTCACTATAGCCACCCCAGCCCTCTGTGTCAGACCTGGGCGTGCTGTCGGAGCGGGGGGTGTAAGAGCTTGGGATGGGGTGGGGCTGGACGTGAGTAGGAAGGGATCACGGCGCCCTAGGGGTACTCACGGAGAGGAGGCTGCAGGGGATGCCCTGTCTTGGAGCACCAGCCAGCGGGGTGGATGTCCGGGTGATCGGCATCGATCCAGAAGTCATAGGCATGACTCCAGCCATCAAAGTGGAGCTGGGGAGGAAAGGCCCTTGGAGGTCAGGTGTTCCCCGAGGAGCCCAGCTCAGCCAGGAGGTCCTGCAGGCTCCAGGAGGCTCTCCCCATCCCCGGGGCCTGTCAGAAGCAAGATCCTGGATTGGAAGAACCAAGGGGCCAACCCCACAATAATCCACCTAGGCTGCCACGTTTTCCAAGCGCTTCACTCATTAAATGATGGGCATCTCCCATCAGTCCTGGAGTAGGACTAGGATTACTAGGCCCATTTTGTAGATGAGACTGTTAAGGCTCAGAGAGGGGAAATGACTTGCTCAAGCCCACAAAGGGAAGTCACAGATGAGGCTAGATGAGACCCGAGCTCTTCAGCCTCAAGGTTAGAGCTCTCTTCACCACAGTGTGCAGCCTCCCTTGTGTTTGGGCTCATGCTGTGCCCTTGACCTCTAATTAAGCTACAGAATTCTGGCCCAGCCGGCCTGTCCACTTCCCCAGCCTAAGGGTCCCGGAGCCACCTTTATCCGGTGGTCCTCCACATCCTCCACACTGGCCACGCGGATCAGGGCTGGGTTCCTGCGGTCCACGGCCTCCAACTTCATGTTGACCAGAAAGCTGTGCGGGGGTCGCTGCGGGGGGACAGCAGCCTTCAGGCCAAGGCCTAGTTCAGCAGTGCTGAGGCCCCAAGAAGGGAGTCCAAGTGCTGTGTCTGGACAGTCGGGGCCTGACAAAGTGGGAGCGGGGTGCAGGGCCACATCCTAGCTGGCCCAGGACTCCACGCCTTCCTGAACTCAGCTCTGGGGGCAGGGAGAGCCAACTCACCACCTTGAAGGCCCAGGTGGGCACAGCAGAGGCCCCCGTTTCTTCCAGATATTTCTCCCAACAGAAGCTATCAGGGTCTGGGTAGTCTGGAGGAGAGGAGGAGAGCAATGTCTAGGCACCCAGGTGTACTGGGAGAGCTCTCTCCCCCAAGGAGGACCAGGAGCACAGAAGAGCCAGAGGCCCACGGAGAACAATCTGCCTCTGCATCTCCACGGCCAGCTCCTCGCAGGGGGCTCCCGAGGCAGAGGGGTGCGAGCAAGCACATCACTACCTCCCCGTTTACAGGGCTGTCTGGGAACCCTAGCTCCCATCCCTCTCCTCTGCCCTGTTGCTCCAGCTCCAGCCCAGGCCCATCTGAACCTCTATCGTACATAGGCCCGGGCAACGCTCAGAAAGGGAAGGGTACGCTTTCTGCACTCTGGACTACTACACCTTTGCTTGCAGGGGTGGTGATCTAACTTTCTTCCCTTAAACCTCCACACAGTCGGGGTTTGACAGGACTCTCCTAACATTCAAGGGTTCTCAACTCCCGGGCACAGAAGCTGAGGCTCCAGGACACATCTGTCCCCTCACTCTGGCCCGAAAGACCCAGCTGATGAGGCACTGGTACAGGGTCAGGGAGAGGGTGTTTGCTCAGGCGCATGGTCACCTTGTGGAGGTGTGAGGGGCTTTCCTTGCTTCTGGCACCAGCCCACCGGGTGGATGTAGGGGCTGCTGGGGTCACACCTGAAACCCAAGAACACGTCACTGTCCCAAGCGAAACGAGCCCTGAGCCTGCTGTCCTACAACAGCATGGTGTCAGAACCCACCCTCATTGTACTTAGTGAGAGTTAGACAGACGGCTGACGAGACAGTCAGAAAGGCAGCATTAACTAAGGGCTCTCGCACCACCATCTCATCCCAGGGCACACAGTGAAGCACCGGGGCTGCTCATCTCAACCTTGGTATTTTTATTTCTTTTTTTTTTGTTAATCCTCACCCGAGGATATTTTTCCATTGACCTTTAGAGTGGAAGGGGGGGGGGGGAGAGAAATATTGATGTGAGAGAGACACATCAATTGGTGCCTCCCGCATGACCCCAACCAGGGCCGGGGATCAAACGTGCAACCCAGGTATGTGCCCTTGACCAGAATCAATCCCACGACCCTTCGGTTTGTGGGCTGATGCTCTAACTGCTGAGCCAAACAGGTCAGGGCAACCTTGGTATTTTTATTTATTTATTTATTTATTTATTTATTTATTTATTTATTTATTTATTTTTATTGCTTTTTTTTTAGAGAGAGGAAGGGAGAGAGAGATAGAAACATCGATGTGAGAGAGAAACATTGGCTGCCTCCTGCATGCCCCCTACTAGGGATCGAGCCTGCAACCTGGGCATGTGCCCTGACTGCGAATTGAACTGGGACCTCCATGGGACAACGCTCAGTCTACTGAGCCACACCAGTTAGGTAACCTTGGTATTTTTAGATGATTCATCTAATACTGCATTGTGGCCCTGGCCAGTGTTGTTCAGTGGTTCTGTGCACCAAATAGTCATGGTTTCGATGACTGGTCGGGGCACATACCCAGGTTGTGGGTTTGATCCCTGGTCAGGGCGTGTATGGGAGGCAACTGGTTGATGTTTCTTTCTCGTACCAATGTTCCCCTCACCCCCATCAATGTAAACAACATATCCTCGGATGAGGATTAAAAAAAAAAAAATATATATATATATATATATATATATATATATATATATATTCATTGTGTTTCTTATGACATCGATCAAATCCACAGGACAGTCACTTACACCCCTTCCCCCGAACAAATATGAATGCCAGAGCTGGGCAAGGGCTACATGGTAGCTAAGTTGTCAAAGTCTTGCCTCCCACCCCCTGCCACCCCTCATCCCCTGGCCAGGTCTGGGCCCTCCCACTACCAGTAGTCGTAAGTATCGTCCCAGTTGTCAAAGTGCACCAGGAAGCGGCTGTCCACCACGTCGGTCACACTGGCCACACAGATGAGGGATGGGTTCATACGGTCGACAGCCTCCAGCTTCATGCCCACCTGGAAGCCCAGGGGCGGGGGACTCTGGGGGCAAGAAGAGGGGCTGCCACGGCCAGGCCAGGCAGGCTAGTACTAGCCTGGAGCCCACTGGCAAGGGAAGGAGTAGGTTCCCTACGAGTCATGCCGGGGCTTTGGGGGTGGGATAAATAGGCAAAATCATAACCCCAGCACAGAGTCACTCAGGAACTTCTGACCTCCGAGGTGCATTCAGAGAAAGCCTCACTATGGCAGAAGATGAGTGACTGGCAGGAAGGAGGCTACACATTCACCCAAAGTGTGCCAGGCTGAGTGCAGCCTCCCCTACCCCACCAGATAGCTGTCATTGTCCCCATTTTATAAATTCAATAACTTGCCCAGGGCCACAATGCTAGTCAATGGTGGGGCCAGGATTGAAACAGTTTGACTTAAAAGTCTGCATCCCCTGTCACAATAGCAGGGAGAACCCCACCAGTCCCTTGGGAACCTGTAAGTATGGTCTCTGGGGCTGGACTGGGGGTGGAGAGTCACTGCCTGAATGGCACGGCAGGGTCCCTGGCCCAGGGGAACCCTGGATTTTTGATATGGTGGTATTTTTAATGGGGATTCCCTATCTCTCTCAGACCTTTTGCTTGGGATTAGGAGATACTTGAACTGCTGGGTAAAGCTGCCAACTGCCTTGAACAGAGAAAGAGACAAGGGGTGAGTGTTGAGACTAAATGGGAGAGCCTCGATGGCGGGCAAGAGGAAGGAAGAGCAGCTCCCAGGATAGAGGCTTGGACCTCACACCAAGGGCTACAGAGCAAACCAAAGCAAGAAACAAGAATGGTGACATCTCAGAGCCCAGGTGGAGGCGGTGCACAAGGGCCTCCGGGGGGATGTGTGGAGGAGAGGACTTCTGCAGAGGGAACTGGGGGAGAACCTATGCCTGGCTCCCCCTCTGGCCTTGGCCCGCCCACGTGCACCTCCCATTTGGTAGGAGAGACCAGAACAGAGCGGAGAGCACCGGTCGACGATCTCTCCTCTGGTAAGACAGATACCCTGGGCCAGCTGCAGTGACTCTATCCCCAGGGCAGGTGTCCACTCTGGCTCACGGGCACTCACGTGGCTCTGGCTCACAAACAGGTGCTTGGGGGCAGCCTGAGCTCTTGTGCTGCGCAGGTACTGACTCCAGCTGAACTCCTCCTCCTTGTAACCTAGGCCCCTCGGGGGGGTGGGGGGGACAAACAGCACCGTGCAGACAGAGGCTGGGCCGTGGTGAGGGCACCGCACACTGAAGCAGCAGAGTCAGGCAGGCCTGAGGACCCTACAACCCTCAAGAACCTGCCCAGGGACCTCCTGCCGAGGCAGGACACAATGTGGGTAGACAGTCAAAGGGCAAGGGCAAAGCAGAAGCCCTGGGGCCAATTCATAGCAGGAGGTGATGAAGAGAAGCTGGCTCTGCAATGGGAAAGGGAAAGGGGACCACAGGAAAGAAGGGATGGGTCTGAGGGCCACTGCTTCACTGTAACAAACCCAGCTAGGCCTTACCTTTGGGGGGCTGCAGCTTGTGTCCAGTCTTCTCGAACCAGCCAGCAGGGTGGATGTCAGGGGAATTGGCATTGATCCAGAAGTCATGGCACTCGGAATATCCATCAAAGTGCAGGCGTAAACGATAGCCGCATACCTGGCCCCATGAGGGGGAATCACAGGGACTCTGATGCCAGCAGACACCCACGCCCTTTCCCTACCTCTCCTGCCCAGCCTGGTCATCTCAGGGGCTCCAATGCTAGCAGCCTCCCCACCTCCCTTCACTCCCAGGTTTCCCGCCATCCTGAACCTTGTCCCACACTCTCCCATTCTGCAATGGGGGAAGTTCAAGTACTCGTGAGCCCTGAGTTCCAGGTACAAGACAGGCCATCCTATGGCATTATCCTGCCCTTTAAGACCTAGACAGAACCCCAAGGTCACCTACCAGAGCTCAAGCCTGCTCAGGGCCCCAACGACATCTCCTTCTGCTACTTTCTGTCACTGCTCTCCATGAGCACACTCTGCTCTGGCCTCACTGAGCTAATGGCAGCTCCTGCAACATGTGGCCTGTTCCACGCCCTGAGCCCTTGCTCACTTTGCTGCTTCTGCCTGGGACACCCTGGTCATTCACAGCTCATCTCTCAAGATTCAGCAAAGGAGGCTTTCCTCTGTGAAGCGTCTCCTGCCCCCTCAGTGCCTCTCTGCTCTCGTCTGTCCCACACCTGTGCTATGTCACTGAAATGTTCACCTGGCTGATTCCCACACAACTGTGAGCTCCTAGACGACAAGGACCTTGTTGGACTCATGCCAACACCCCTGCCCTCGGGGTCCCCTCCAGTTCCCCCAGCACTGAAGTATACACCCATTTAGTACCATCACTGCCCCTCACACTTCATCCGGTTTTTGTTCAGTTTTTGGCTTTCTGTGTGTCCACCTTAATCCCCCACTAGACTGCGTGCTTTCCGAGGGCAGGACCGTGTCTCTGTCATCTGAGTCCGGGTCCTCCATGCCCCAAGCAGGCTCCATCAATCTATTTTGAGAGACATCATCAGAACGGTGGTGCGAGCCTCAGCTCACCTCGGCCACGGTGAGGATGAAGTACATGGATGGGTGCTGAGGGTCGATGCCTTCCAACTTCATGCCCAGTCTGAAGCCATTCTTGTTATGAGTGACCACCTGGTACTGTCAACGCACAGATTGGAGAGGACCCAGCTTCCATCCAGCCTTATCTTTGCCTAGTGGGCTTGGGGTGAAGGAGCTGCCTTTAGGCCCCACCCGCCTGTACTACCAAAGGGATAAGCTATTTGGGGATCTTTAGTGCAGGGATTCAGAGGGGGACAGAATAGCTTCCAATTCCCTTGAAAAACGTGGGCTGAACTTATGGGTTCTCTCTCACCCAAGTCATTGAAAGATCAACATACAGAATTGAGTAGAAGGTACCAGAATTCAAAAGTCTGCAGTCCCAGTGATGGGTGAGCCTGGGTTCCACCTCCCTATTTCTTCCCACCCTGGATGTCCCTTATAGTGGTCTCTTTTCTACTCTGGGGCCCTAACCAGTCTCTCCTCTTTCCATTCTGACAGTCCTTTAAGAGATGTCAGACACAGAAAACACCAGAAGGCCTGAGTTGGGTGGCAAGTCCCTTGACCAGGAATACAAGTACTTCCTAGGCGGAAATTGTCCCACTCACGTCCTGGAAGAGGCTGACCGGGGCAGTGATGGCCTTCTGCTCCTCAAGGTAGGACTCCCATGACCAGCCTTCCTTCTTCTCCCCTGTCGCTGTGGACAGGAGACAGACAGGCTTACATGGAAGAGTTGGACATGGTAATGGAGAAGGCCCGAGGGCCAGGGCTGACCATAAATGAACTTTGTTCCTTTTTTCTTGAACCAAAGGATCAGAATGGGGGCCAAAACAGCAAGGTCAGACCAGTGACGAGTACACACTTGCTCACACCACCAAAGGGAAGCAATGCCATGTGATACTCAAATGTTTGGATACTGGGCCTGGCAGTAAGGCCTACTTACAAGGGGATAGGGGATAAACAAACAGATGATATAAACCCCAACAAAGAACACACACATACTAATACACAAACCATAAAGATTGTTTTTCTCCCATACTCTCTCACACACACTAACTCATGCTCATCTATATATGTACAACACACCATCACAATGGTAACCTAGACTCCCAGCCTCACACCTCCAAATGTGTATACACACATCACATGAATATATACACACAGGCCACCATACCAGGCTGGCTGCTGCTCCACTCCTCACTTTCTGGGGTGCTAGCAGTGGCTTGTCCCTCGGGATCCTTTCCTTCTTCTTGCTTCTCCTGTGGAAGGCAAACCTGATTCCAGCTTCCTGTCCTCATGGGTTTGAGAGAAGCCCCAGTTGCTATTCCTGGCCCTTGCCTGGCTCTCTGACCATATGGTGTTTTGGAATTTCTTCTAGGCCACCGGCAGAAACTCAGCTCCAGGAAACAGCCCCTTAATGGGCACAGACTGACGTGAGCACCAGCCACACACACGGCTACACAACCCGACTACAACTCACCCCATTCCCAGTGGGGAAACAGGACACAAACACCTGCCCTGTGCTGATCTGCCTGCCCGCTGGAACTTTCATGCTCTGTCTCGTCTAGCTTCTCTGTAACTAGAGCCCTGTGCTCCCTGGCCTCTGGCACAGCGACGGAGCTTTCCATGTGTCCACACAGCTCTCTTGGGTGCCGGTTCATGTGCGTGTGTTTTAGCCCTGACACTAGACTGAGATGGGAGCTCCATAAAAGCAGGAGAGTGATTTATTCATTTCCCTCCAGCCAGGTACAGGACCTGACTCCAGGATGAGACCCTAAAATATGAGGAGTGAGTCATTAAGTGTCTTCTCTGGCCCGGCCCTATGACCTGGATTGATGGAGAAGATAGTGGGAATTGAGAGATAGCCTCTAGCTTCCCCCTTCCCTCCCACTGTCCCCTCCCTACCATGGCATCTGGCTCCGACTCCTCCTCTGATGGGCTCTGGTATTCCCTGTGCTTCCTCTTCTTCATGGGTTTGAGGAGCTCAGAAGTGCTGGTGCACGAGGAGTGCTGGCCAGAGGAGTTCTCCACTATGACTGACCTGAGGGAGGGGCAGCCTGAAGGAAAGAACCAGGTACCACCCAGCCCCTCTCCTAAGCCATAAACAGGAATGGGGCTTTGGGGCCCAAAAGCAGAGCAAGTAGAGGGGTAAGCCCTGCCCCTTACCGCTCCTGGAACAGCGGGGGGCAGCCATCACCGGAGGAGCCAGGATCTGGACAGGAGCCTTGCTGAGGCTCACACGCCTGGCACTGACAGGTGCCATCATCCTCTGGGGGGTCCTGAGGGAGATCTTCTGGAGGGTCCTGGGGGAGGTCCGCTGTGGGGGCCAAAGGGGCCTCAGGCCGCCCATCCCATCCCAGATATACCCAGGCTCCTCCCATTTCGGAGCCCACGTCCCCCAAGGCCCTGCCTCCACCTTGGTCCCACCTTCTCGGGCTCCCCTACTGGACATCCCCGCCTCTGTCCCCTGGAGCTTTCCCCACCTTAGGACCAACCCCTGGGCGCACCTGCAGGAACCTGAGCCTCACCCCCGACCGTGGCTCCTCAGGGAGCTCAGGCCTCGCTCCACCCACACAGGGGCCCAGCTCGGGGCCTGGGGCTCCTACCTGACTGTTGGGTGCCCGCATCGCCACCTCCCGCCGGGGCCTGGCCAGCTTCGTACTCGGCCACGCCTTCCCGCCGCAGTTCAGGGCTCGGGGGCTGCTCGGCTCCCACCATGTTCAGTGGCGCGTACTCGCTTATCCGAAACTGGAGCGCGGTAGGGTCTCAGGACGGCGACTCCCGTACCGGCCCTTGACCCGCCTTCGGGTCGGCACGGTCCCTCTCCCGCGTCTTACTCAAGCCACGCCCCCAGCATCCCGCTGGACTCCGCTCTTGGGTGCCCCACCCCAAGCCACGCCCCAGACACCTGCAGGCCTCGGCCCCCAGGCGCCTCACTTCAAGCCACGCCCCTACGGCCCGGTCCCAGAACCCTTCTCCAAGCCACGCCCCCAGAGCCCATTCCCCAAGAACCACACCTCTACAACCCCACGTGTCTCGAGCTCAGGGTGCCTCACTCCAAGTCACGTCCCCCGAGTCCCTCACTCGGAGCCCCACCCACTGAGTCCTACATCTCGGTCGGCTTCCCCCACTTTCCACCTCAGGCCCCGCCTCCGGGCCCGCAAGTCCCACCCTGCAGCTGCGGCTGGCTGGGCCCCGCCAATCCCCAGAGACACTGACCCGCAGGCCGCTCCCAGGAGGCGGGGCCTCGGCCTCGGTCCACTCCAGGAGCCGCACTGTGCTGGCGCTGGAGCTGGCCGCGGGCCCTGCGCTTAACTGCGGCAGAACGGTGGCCGTGACAGGTACGCTGCCGGTCACTCGCTGCGGGGCACCCACATGGATCGGCTCCCGTGGAAAGCAGGACACATCCAGGGAACTGCTGGGCAGGCCAAGAGTGGCAGAGCTGGCTGTGAACAGATACACGAACAGACACGACACAGGTGAGCCTGGTGGCTCTGCCCCAATCCCGCCATGCATGTGTGTAGGCAGGTGAAAAGTATCATCTTCTCCCCAGGATCCACACCTGCTTGGGCAGGTATGGGGATGCTCCTCCTCCCCAGACCCCTGGCTTGGCCCACCTGGAATGATGAAGGCAGTAGTGGGCAGGTGGGGGCCGGAACCTGGGCTGTCTCTGGCCACCAGGTGCACGCTGACCTCCCCTGTGGAGGGCCCCTTCAGTGTCCTCAGCATTTCCATTTCAGCATGCCCCTCCATCCTGGTAGGCCTACATGTGGAACACAGCCCCCAGGGTGATCAGGGAGGGAGGGGGCTTCTTTGAGGAGGAGCTGCCCACCCTCAGAGAAAAGTGTGAGCCCCAAGGGGAATAGGGTGTCTTAGGAACTCAAAATCAAGTCTCACTGCTGGCTGTAACCAGGTCACCCAGGTGACGTACCTGGCCAGGCCCTGCACTTCCCCTAGTGTCGTAAGATGGGCATGTGTGAGGGTGCTTTGTAAACTGTAACATACAAACTGACTCTGGGGAGTATGTCTCAGGCCAAGGTTCTGTCTGGCCAGCTGTTTTCATGACATAGCCCAGGCCAAGTCCAAACTCCACTCTTTCTCAACCCCACCTCCATCCCCACTAGAATCACTCCCTTCTCCCTCTGGGGTCTCAGAGCCCTCAAGCACCAGGCTCTCCCTCACTTGTACAGGTCCATTTCCCCAGGAGGTGATCTTTCCTGATCATGTTCTTTTATGTCCCTTGTCTACCACTTCCTCCCCAAGCACAGTGGGCACTCAAACATCTGTTGAACAAAGAGGTAGTGTAGCCCAGCCAGTGTGGCTCAGCAGTTGAGCATTGACCCATGCACCAAGAGGTCACCGGTTAGATTCCCGGTCAGGGCACCTGCCCAGGTTGTGAGTCCCTGGTGGGTGGCATGCAGGAGGCAGCCGATCAATGTTCTTTCTCATTGATGTTTCTATCCCCCTCTCCCTTCCTCTCTCTCTAAAAATCAATGAAGAAAAAATCTTTTTTTTAATTTGTGAAATCATGCCCAGCCGGTGTGGCTCAGTGGTTGAACATCAACCCATGCACCAAGAGGTCACTGGTTCGGTTCCCAGTCAGGGCACATGCCCAGGTTGTGGGCCTGATCCCCAGTGGGGAGCATGCAGGAGGTGGCCAATCAATGTTCTCTCTCATCGATGTTTCTTTTTTTTTTTATCCTCACCTGAGGACATTTTTGCATTTATCTTCAGATAGAGCGGGAGGGAAAAAGGGAGGAAGAGAGAGAGAGAAACATCAATGTGAGAGAGACACATCAAGTGGTTGCCACCCACACACCCCAACCAGGGCGGGGACAAACTGCAATCGAGGTACGTGCCCTTAGTGGAACCGAACCTGGGACTCTCCAGTCCGCGGGCCAACGCTCTAACCGCGGAGCCAAACAGCCAGGGCTTATCGATGTTTCTCTCTCTCTCCCTCTCCCTTCCTCTCTCTCTAAAAAATTTTTTAAAAAATTTGTGAAATCTTGATAGCAGAAGGCCTTCAATAAGTACCAATCCACTCCCTTTTAACAGGAATCCCAAGGAACTTGGTAGCTTCTGGCCAATAACATATAAGCTGCTTGCTTGCAAAATCAGCTTGCAATAGTTCCTGTCTCTCCCACCCTTCCTCCTGCTGTTCTTTTTCCAGCTTTTCCTCTTTAAAATACAGAGTCAGTCCTCCATATTATAGAGTAGATAATCAGGTTGGCAAAGGTGAGATATATAACCTGATTAATTAAGACAATATTCAAACCAAGATTTGTTTCCCCTTTTATACTTATAAAATAGAATTCCCTGAATTTCACCTCCAATTATTTTGCTTTGCACAGCTGACATACTATTTGTACTGACGTTATTTTCAATAGAGTCAATCTGTTTATTCAAAACATTGTCAGTCATTAAGAGTGACTGTGGTTACTCTTGAAAGAATTCCATCCTGTTTCAAACCTATCACGTGTTTCAGGTCTATGAATGAAGAGTAACTGAGAGGACTACCCTTCTGTTCAGGCTTGCTGTCTTTTCTTCAGTACACACTGCAGGGCCAACTAGGTGTCAGCACCATTCTGTGCTCTGGGAAAACAATCTCAAGACCAACTGCTCTCATGAAGCTTACATTCTAGAAATAAGGGATAGGATAAAGTTGAGGCTGGGAATATAAATTTGAAAACCATCATGAGTAGATGGCCTTGAAAACCTTAGGACTGAGAATAAAGAAGAAGGTGGGAGCCTTGGAGCCCACCAAGATTTATAAGTGGAAGATACAGCAAAAGAGAGGTGAGAGGAAATGCAGAAGAGTCTGGGTTTCTGGAGGACACACGAGGCAATTTTTCAGGAAGGTAGAATGCTCAACGGTGTTAGGTGCCACTGACAGATCAAGTCAGATGAGGGCTAAGAGCTGACCATTTTAGCAATAAGGAGGTCATTAAAACCTTGAAAAGAGCTATTTTTTGGGCAACAAAAAACTGATCGGAGGGGGTTCTAAAGGGAAATAAGTGATTAGTTCAATACTTATTGAGCGCCTACTATGTGCCTGACACTGTTCTAGGCAATGCAGATTTGTCAGTGAACAAACCAGACACCTCTGCCACAAAGTCTACATTCTAATGGGGAAACTGACAATAAGGACTGGTGCCGTAGGAGAATAGAGACAATGGGTCTAACAACACTTTCAAGGAGTTGGCAAGTGAAGGAGAGTATGGAAATGGGGCTTGGTATTTGGAGAGTGACGTGGTCTCAAGGAAGAGTTCTTTGGTTTTGCTTTTAAAAATAGGAAATATGCCCGGCCGGTGTGGCTCAGTGGTTGAGCGTCGACCCATGCACCAAGAGGTCGCCAGTTCGATTCCCAGTCAGGGCACATGCCCAGGTTGTGGACCCCAATCCCCAGTGGGAGGCATGCAGGAGGCGGCCAATCGATGTTCTCTCTCATTGATGTTTCTATCTCTCTCTCGTCCTTCCTCTCTAAAATCAATAAAGAAAAAAAATTATTTTTAAAAATAGGAAATGTTACAGCATGTTTGTAGCTGATGAAAATGAACTTATAGAGAGAAAGAAATTGACAGTGCAGGAGAAAAAGAATAATTCTAGAAGACAAGTCCTTGAATGTGCAGGAGAGGAGAGGATCATCCAGTGTACCTGTGTGTTGGGACCCATTATGTGGCTGTGGGTTCCTGGCTAGCAGCACCTACTAGTTCTGTGTTCTTTCTCCCTAACTAGACCATTAGCTTTTCTGAGGCCTGGAACTGCCTTCTCAATGATTTGAATTCCCCTCTCTTTTACCACTACCACCCCTATATTTGCAGCTCACATAGCATTTTCAAAAGCAAGGTCCCACTAGGTCCACACAGCAGCACAACTGGTCTGATGAGGCTCCTAGGCCTGAGCCAGGTACCCCTGCAGTCCGGTCACACCTTCAGAACCTCACTTCTGTGGCTTCTGCACATGGTGTTCCTTCTGCTTTGTACCTTTCCACATCCCATATTTCTGGAAAACACCTAATCAATCTACAAGATGCAGCTTGAGTGACTCTCGGAACCCACCCCCAAAGCAAAGTTAATCACCACTCCCTCCTGTGTTCCACTCCAGCACAATCTAGGCACTAACTTCTCTGTCTTCCCCAGACACAGAACGAAGCACCTGGTGTTCAAAGAGCCTGATCTAGAGATTGCACTCCACAAATAGTCACTGAATGAATGAATCACAGATCTGGGAGTAAAGAGTGGTCAATAATAGAAGAAACACATGGTACTGAAATTCACAAATGGCTTAGCCATTCTTGCCTTAGGGTCTAGATGACCATTTCCTCCTCCTGTGCTGCTCAGAGGCTGGGGGAGGAGGGGATAAAGTGGGAGGTTCCAGACACAGTGAAGGCTGTCACTGGTAGCCTTCAGCTGTCAGCTTCTCTGCGAATTGCCCTCAGTCAGGAGAGCTGCCTCGCCCAAGTGCCCTCTCCTGGAAGCAGCTATCCAGTTGACTAGTTGATACCAGTTATCAAGGCCCCGCCCCCTCGCCTCAATTTGGGACACCTCGTCGAGGCCATCTGGGCTTCAGAGCTTCCCTTGGGACTGGCTGAGGCCTCTGTTGAGACTACACAGGCAGTTCAACTTCTTTGCTAACCACCTACTGTCTTCCCTCCTCTACCGGCGATATTCCCAAGGGCACCCCAATGAACCTACACTCAAGCCTGACTCTCAGAGTCTGTTTCCAGGGAACCCGACCTACAACAACCGTTGGATCCCCAGCCCAGAGTTGTGTCTGGCACATAGCAGATGATCAATAAATATTTATTGAATAAATGTACTGTGTTTGTTTTCTCTTGGTCTCTGTCAGCCAAGGTTCCCTTCACACTTTGCCCTTCAAGGCCTCCTTGTATACAACAGACGCTCAATAAGTGCCCTCGCTCTAGGTGTTGGGGGTTGGGAGCTGGCGCCCCAGACAGATACTCCCGACGCGGCCAGGGCGCCCGAGGGGATGGAAGCGGGTTCCAGGGTCGGGACCCGCCGCCCGTCTTCCTTCCGAGTCCTCCCGGGAACAGTATAGACAGCGGCGGGCCGGGCGGTCACTGATCCGTCAGCCCCGCAGAACAATTATTTTTTAAAACGCCAAAATGGCGGAATTCTTTTTATTCTTTCCCTTTATGGCAAAAAATATTAATTATCAAATTTTCCGTTATAAAAATCGGAAATGAACGGAAGAAAAGAGAAAGTTTGCCAAATGACCCATTTCCTAAGGAAACCAAAACCCCGCCCTCTACTACACCCTTCCATTAATGAAAAACTCTTAATTGATTGCATTTCTCTAAAAACGAAGCCTCCTCTCTCCCGGCCTCCAGATCGCGGCCCGCAGCAGCAAGGCGGACGCCCTCCAGCCCCGCACCCGCCGGGCCCTCCGCACTCCGCCCAGACCCCCTTCTGCCCCGCTCTCCCGAACCTCCTCCCCAGCCCGCGCTCCCCGCCGGAGGCGCTGGGAGGGAGCAGCGCACCGGAGCCGCAGACCTGGGCCGTTGCTGTGCGGGGCGGGGCCGGGTCGCGCGGGGGTCCCGCACCCCGGTGTCCGAGCCCACTGGCCTGCGATCTCCCTACCTGCGAGGCCAGCCTGTGGCCGCCCAGCGCCGAGCTACGGTCCGAGCCCAACGCGGCACGCGCCTGCGCGCTCTGGGGAGCGGGCCCGCCTCCCTGCAGGACGCCGGGCGCGGGCCGCGCGCGGCGCAGATTTGGGGGGCGCGGACCCGCGGGTTCAGCAGCGCTCGCGCCCTCTTCTTGCCTTCCTGCGAGGTCTGGCCGCGTGGGCCTAAAGTCCCTTACCCCCTGGGGCCGGACTGTTGCGCGGGCGAGGCGGATCGAGATTCTTTCTGCCACCCATAGCCAGCAGCGCGCAGTGGGGCGCACCGACCACCCAGCTGGAAGAAAGAGCCCCCAGGTTGAGAAGTCAATGAAAGAAGACAAGGCTGCTCTCCTGCAAACACCTGGGTCGCTGCGCTGTCCAACAACTTCCCATCGCTCCTGCCCCGCCCCTGTTGAAGGGGAGCCAAGGAGCATCTGAAAAGGACCCAGGAGAGGTGATGGGCTGTGCGACCTAAGGAAAGGAGACCCCACGCGGCGTGGGTTCTGACTCTGTTCCTGCCTAGGTTAAAGGCGGCATTAAGGCACTCCAGTGTTTGGATGACTCTCCTGTCCCTGACTGAGAGTTTGACCTGGAGCACACTTGATCCTCCTGGTCCCTCATTTCTTCAACTGTAAAAACTGTTACCTACTTCCTGGCATATGGTCGTTTTCAGTAATCGTTCCTGTTGTGTTGCTTTGACCAAGTTACCCCTCCGCTAGGCTTCAATTTCCTTGGCTGATCTCTTTGCCTCCACAAGATCCAACTAGTCAAATCTCCCTTTACTGGTTCCTGTGGCACAAAATACCTCTTTCTTACAAGTCATAGCTGGAACTTCACATAGATTTGTGTAATTCAAGAGGTTAAGAAACGGCAAGCTCCAAGAAGGAAGGAAGGAAACAGTTTTTGCATCCCCAGCACAGAGCTGGATGCTGAGTGGGTGCTCAATAAATACCTCTTGACCAAATGATGTACTGCATGCAGATGAAAACAGCAGTTCTTGGTACATTCCAGAGCCCCAGCCCCCTCTCCCACACCAATGATTTAATCGAATCCCCTAAGGTGGTGGCCACAGGTTGACTTCCAGGCTCCTGACTTCAAGTCCAGATGAGAAAGTTGTTCCTGATTAATTGTAGGCAAATTCCCCAAGTTGTCGTGGTCATCAGGTTTAAATGTATGCATCATTGAACTATTCTGGTTGTTATCCCAATGTGTTACATGCGTTCTTCCTCGCTGCAAAGTCAATTTTTAATCACATCTCATATTATTGGGAACAGGATTGCATCAGTTGAGGATGCTGGTTGCCATAACAATAGGTTTCTTTTTACACACCAATACACACACAACCATCCACTCATTTTTCTCTCATCTCTGCCCAGACTATGCTTGTTCTAGATCCCAAAGGATTTATTTTAGGTTCTCAGATGACTAAAAGAAAGTGGTGAAGCTACACAAACATATGGCTTCTCAACAACATGCATTCTCGAGATAGTGGTTAAGACAGACCAGTAGAATCTGAGCTGGGGGACCCTGGAATGAATAACATGGATTTGAGTTGCTGAGATTTTATTTTTCTGCTCATTAACAGTATATTGATCTTCATACCTTTGGTGGGCTTTTTGCTTGAACCCCTTCAGGGATAGATAGCCCCTCCCAAGATGTGATTTGGGGAAGGTTCTGCCTCTCATTTAGCCACAGTTTGCTCTGCTGGTCCAATGTGCCCTCAGGGAAAAGGTGAAGAAGTCAAACCCTTTCCTCAAGTCACAGCCCCCTTCCACAAGCTAATAGCCCCCAAGTGCCTTCTCCAAGTTAATCTCTCAACCAAGAACGGACCCAAAATTTAAAAAAAAATAAAAATTGATGACTAGAAACACCGAGAAAACTTGTTTGTAAGCAGCCCACACCTTTCTGTTCCTGCAGATTATAATTCACCAATTGGGCAGTCTGTGTGTTTTAGGAAAATCATCAGGATGTGCCTTTTATGTAAGTGTGAAAACACTTTTGGTTCCAGCAATATGGCAGACTTTGCTAATAGGGAGCCGTTTCTAACACAAACACCCCCAAATCCTGGATAAAGTATTACAAGAAAGGAAGCAAGCGAGCCAAGGAAGGAAAGTAAATTCATTGAACTTTTAAGAAGGGAAAATTAGCAGAAGCTAGACACACAGAGGCAAACAGAACAAGGAGGCCTGATATCTTCCTTGTCCTGAAGGTAGTTATTGGATAGAGACAGGAACCAGCTGCTAGGGACTTGAGTTTCATCACACACATAATGACAGATGATGGGATCTTGTGATACTGGGAGTTGGAACTGAACCCCCTGTATAAAGACTGGACACCCCCCACCCCCAGATCATATACTCGTGGGTCCCATGGTGGAAAAGGCAAGGGAGGCCCGTTTCCACCAAACATGGTTAGCTTATGGTCTTGCTTTCCCCTGGGCATAGGTGTATGTTATCTAGCACATCAGAGACTGACAGAATTTCTATTTGGCTTTGGGAATTGATGCTTATATTTGTAACCACTAGAAAATGTTGTCTCAGTGAGGGCCAGAGTCTCAGCTGTTTCCCTTACCCCCACCCTGCTAAATATAGTATCTGACCCTTGTTCTCAACATACTATTAGAATTCATGTTTTACGATGATGCTGAGGTATCCAATGAAAAAGAATCAGTGATCAAGTTGTACCAGTTTTCTGTTGCTGCTGAATACACATCACCATCAGTTTACTGGCTTAAAACAACATCAGTTTATTATCTTGTAGTTCTGGAGGTCAGAAGTCCAAAATGGGTCTCACTAGGTCTCAAGGTGTCAGCAGAAGTGTCTTCCTTTCTGGAGGCACTAGACTTGGTTTTCTTCTCTTTTTCCAGTTTCTAGAGGCTTTCCACCTTCCTTGGCTTATGGCCCCTTCCTCCATCATCGAAGCCAGAAATGAACAGTAAAAGTTTTTTTTCATGTCACACCACTGTGACTGACTTTCCCCTTCTTTTAAGGACCCTTGTGATTACATCCTGCCCACTCAAATAATCCAGGATAATCTCCCTATTTTAAGGTCAGCTGATCAGCAAATTTAATTCTATTTGCAACCTTAATCCCCCCTTGCCACATAACATATTCACAGGTTCCAGGAATTAGGATATGGACATCTTTGAAGGACCACAAAAACTAATAGTAAAGTTGGTCAAGTAACTAATCCGCTTATAAAGTGCTGGTAGTCAGTCACCTTCACAGTGTCACTGTGTGACATCTATTGTTCTCATGGTGATGGCCAAGATGCAAAAGACAGCCCAATTGTGCAAGTGCTTCTTAAACCTTTAGTCACCTTTCCTGTAGCTGCAGTAACAAACTACCACATATTTGGAGACTTAAAACAACATATATTTGTCTTAATAGTTCTGGAGATCAGAAGTCCATACACACACACACACACACACACACACACACTCGGCTGGTTTGGCTCAGCAGTTAGAGTGTTGGGCCACAGACTGATGAGTCGTGGGTTCAATTCCTGGTCAAGAGCGCATACCTTGATTACAGGTTTGATACCAGGCCCCAGTCAGGGTCAAGCAGGAGACAACCAATCGATTTGTCTCTCACATCGATGTCTCTCTCTCTCCCTTCCTCCCTCCCACTCTATCTAAAAAAAAAAAAACCAATGGAAAAAATATCCTTAGGTGAGGATTAAAAAAAAACAAAACCGGTATTTAAAGAATGTGACTTTGGACCATGGTGATTCAAGGTGCTATACTCTTTGAGGGCTTCCTTAAAACACCCATGAGCATCAGTCATATTATTACAATCACAACCACAGCTATCTGGGCTTTAGTTCCTGCTAGGTCTGCAGGCGCAAAGTCATCTACAGGTGATGAAAGCTGTAATTTAAATCTTATTTGCTCATTCCAATTATAATGCTGTGGGTCTACTCTCAAATCACATTGAAATCTAGGTTCTGAATTTTCTTCTTCCTCTACTCCTATTATCCAGAGCAAGACGACACATTGTCTGCTTTAACCCTGAGCCCTGGCGAGTGTGGCTCAGTTGGCTTGATGCCAGCACATGCCTGGGTTGCAGGCGCAATCCCTGGTAGGAGGTGTGCTGGAGGCAGTTGACTGATGTTTCACTCTCCCTCTCTTTAAAAATCAATAAAAAATCTCAAAAAAAAAACAAAACAGAAACAACTCTCTGAAGGTCCAGAAGAGATTCTGCAGGGATATTAAAGAGATAGTTTCCTCACCCTTTTGCCAGAACTGGCCCGGAATTCAGCTGAGGAAACATCTACTACAGGTTAGCACAAACCAGGAGTGCTGTGTCTACTACTGGACCCCACTCAGTAAGAGGGGCACTCCCAAATCAGAGTACAGGACAACTGACATGGTTAAGGGATTCAAAACTGCTGCACTGAGACAGGGCCACGGGGATGTTTAGCCTGAAGAGGACCTTCACAGGAGCAGAAAGTTAACATGATCTCTGCGGCCTGAAGAATCAGGCAATGGTTTCCCTAGCTATGACCAAACCAGTAGCAATGAACACCACAGACTGAGGTTGCTAAATACCATTTCCAAATGAAAATAATCAGGGCTCCTCAGAGAAATGGCTAATTCCAGGTATGGGACTAAAGAGATGAACCTGGACTTCACTAATAAACTCTTTTACTTTAAACTCTAAAAAAGAGCCTGGAGTCCGCCCACTGTGCCTCAGTGGTTGAGCATTGACCCATGTACCAAGAAGTCACGGGTTCGACTCCCGGTCAGGGCACATGCCCAGGTTGTGGGACCAATCCCCAGTGGGGGCATGCAGGAGGTGGCCAGTCGATGTTTTCTCTTATTGATGTTTCTCTCTCTCTTCCCCTCTCCCTTCCCCTCTAAAAATCAATAAAGAAAAAAAAATTTAAAAAAGAGCCTGGAAATCTCACAAGCAAGGAAGCTACTATTATTAGGGTTGTTTCAGAAGAACTCAGGAAGCAACTTGAGCTGACTCTCACTGACCAAAGGAACATGGTAACATCAGTGAGAACTGCAATGGATTGAAAAAAAAAAAGTTTAAAATCATGGCTTCACAGTTTAATGAATCTAGGCAAAGATCAATGGCTGTCAGTATGACAAAACCAGACATCTAAATAGGCACCCTATAGATTAAGGAAATTTGTGATATTTTTTGTAGGGACATATTGAATGAACTATCTTCAGCTACAATGTCTAGTATTTCCTTCAAAGTTATCTGAGGAAGTGGACAGGCATATATTGTTAAAAGCTGGTTGAGTACATGGGAGGTTATACTATTCTGTAGCTGATGTTAGAAATTTGTATAATAGTATTAACAGCAATGTTTTTAAATAGCACACTCAAGGGTGTTCATTAATAACTCAAGTAGTAGCAGATACTAATACTTGGGCATCATATTCGGCAACTGTTTTGCTTATCTTTTTCTCAATTGGCCAGAATACTGGAGTTTGACTATTTTGTTTATAGAATATTTTTCTTCTTTATTTTTTCTATCACCACTTATTATAGAATATTTTAATGAAGGAAGCTACTATTTAACCCGTGGCTGTGCCAAGCCCTTTGATAAAAGCACTCACGCCTCACAATGTTAGAAGGTAGTTTTACAGGACACAGCTTATTTTCTATTACATATTCCTCTCATCTTTGTAAAAGCTGCCTCTAACTCCCTTTTTGGCCCTGGGCTAGGGGAATCACTCTCCTGCTTTCGGCAGTAATGGAGTACAATCTGATGCCATCAAAGATCCCCCTTAGGTAGCTCATTCTAAAAACAAAAAAACCCTTTCTTTGACCTTACTTTTAATTATTAATTATAAGTGATCCAGGTTATTACAATGTGTCACTATGTATGATGCATTGAGGATAGTCTCATTTCTGATATTCTTGCCAAAAATGCAATCATGGTATCAGGCAAATCCAAACTGAGGGAAATTCTACAAAATAACTGTCCTTGACTCTCCAAACATAATAAGGTTAAGAAAAAGGCTGGCAACCTGTTCCAGATTAAAGGAGACTAAATTCAGCAAATGATCCAGATAAATGGAAAAAATACCAAGAACATTATAGAACAACTGATAAAACAGAAGTATGGACTGTAGATCATACAACAGTGTATCATCAAGGCTAATTTCCTGGTTTCAATGAATAGTTATGTAATAAAATGTCCCTGTTCCTAGGAAATAACATTTTTTTAAGAGACGAAACAGCAAGATATTTTACTTTCAGATGGCTCAGGAAAAAAAACCTTGTGTAAATGAAACAAAAAATAATTGGTGAATGGGGAAAAGGTAGCTTTTTAATACAAGTCAAGTTTTTCAAGTTTAAATAAATTAGTCTACTTATTTACTTTCTGAGCCTCTTTATCCTGATTTCTCGAGTCTTTTTCACTAAGAGGAATTGAGTATTGAAATGTTTTAATGCTTTAGGGCTGTGAGGAACCCTGTTTATAAATCTTCATGCTAATACTGAACTAGTTCCTTAGAAATGACTTCAAAGGTGGGTGTAAATATGTTAATAACAAATTTAATTACAGATAGTCCCCTACTGTGAGCTATAATATTTAGTATCATTTGCCTTTATAAATTCAAACAAACCATAATGAAACTGAGGAACTGGAATCCTTCTAGATTTACGTCTCCAAAAGAATGCATAAATAATCCTGGTTTTCTGATTATACTGTTGCTCTTCTGATTTTTTTTTTTTAAAGCAGAGGGGTTTAACAGCTACCAGTTTTTTTTCTTTATTGATATGTTAGAGAGGGGAAGGGAGTGGGCGAGAGGTAGAAACATGGATGAGAGAGAATATCGATTCGCTGCCTCCTGCATGCCCCCTACTGGGAATCAGGCCCATAACCTGGGCATGTGCTCTGACCGGGAATTGAACCAGTGACCTTAGTGCATGGATTGATGCTCAACCAGTGAGCCACACCGGCCAGGCACTCTTCTGATTTTTGAACCTCAATTCCTTTCTATTCAAGTGTGAAGTTAATCACTTTATTAAGTACTATTCTGGAGGCCCAACTGTGTGGTTGCTATAAGATAGCCAGGCAATTCTAAACAAGCCATTTAGGTTCTAAAAGACCAACTACAAAATTGTATGAACTAATTCTTTTAAACAAAGAGGTTGTTGGTTCAATTCCCGGTCAGGGCACATGCCCAGGCTGCAGGCCAAATCCCCAGTGGGTTGATGTTCTCTCTCATTGATGTTTCCATCTCCTTCTCTCTTCCTCTCTAAAATCAACAAAGGAAAAATAAATAAACAAATGGAAACATACATGGTGGTAGAGATACAAATATGCCTTATTCAGGATATGGTTGCTGCTTCAGAAAGCTAAATTAGTGTAAATGGATGATTATGAGGTTACTAAACTATGTTTAAGCACTCAAAAACAGTTTCATTGTATGAAATTGAGTAAAGTAATTTGTTTTCACTTATGCTGTTACTTAAAAGGATTACAGACTTGAAAAATGTTGGTACTGAAAAAATGTAATTTTACATCCACTCTATAGTATACTAATCTATGATGTAAAGATCAATGCATTTACATTAAGCAAAAACAAGTTGCAGACACCACTCATGGTATGAATAGCTTATTAAAGGGAATAGGCATTATGACCAGATACAGATAACGGCGGCTACCTTAGTAAGTGGGCCCTAAAGGGGATACTTACTAGTCCAAGTACACATTACTTTCGTAATTAGAATTTAAACAATCCACTGCCACAGAACTAAAATTGGACAAAGTCAGAAAACGCTTTCTGAAAGAAAGGTAAATAAAAATGTGATGGTTTCTAAGTATAAACTGCCAAAGTTTGGAACACTCCAAATCTAAATTAAGGCCTTGAGAAATGATTAATGCTTCCTAGTTTACCTGAGAACCAACTGTCACGGAGAATGTTCAAACTGCTGTGACACAAAAATATGTAAATTTGTGAAAATAAAACACGGTTAATACAAAAATGATTTAGTGTGTTTATTTCTTCCTAATAGCTAGCATAGTCTTTATTATGGTACTGTTCCGAGTACTTTTTATATATTAACCTTTAATCTTCACAACCCATGAGGGTTTATCCCTGCCACTCCACAGATGACACTGAAGCACAAAACAACTCAGTTTATCCCAAAATCACTGAGGAGTGGAAAACTAGATCCCTTTTCTTATTCAAATCAGGAATAGCAACTCCAATTCTAAAGACCATTTGCCAAGAATTTGGCACTAAGTGGGAATACACAATAAATCCAAAACAAGCCTTTCCCTCAGTAAGCATTTTATTGAGGAGATAAAGCAAAAATTGGTTAACAAAGTGGGAGAAAGATACCAAAGATGAAAGATGGTAGCACAGGAGCAGGTAGGACTTAAACTGGCCATAAAGGCACTATGGTGTCAATAAACAGTCAGGTAAAAGAAAGGGGAATCAAGATGTTGCTCACTTCTTTTGCTCTCTGTCAGCTTAATACACCATCCAGTCACAGATCAGTATGTAGCACGTTGTAGAGACTGATTCAACTCACAAGTTGGCAAGGAACTAAACTCTGTTCTCAAGTGGGCCAATGTTATAGTGGTTTAGCTATCTAATGATGGAGGTCCACAGGTATGGAGTAAGACTAGATTTTTAGTAAGATGGTCTTTGCTATTATTAGAAAAATTATACGAGTGCAGTAATTTACCTATATTCACTACAGGCCAGCTAACAGTATAGACAAACCTGCCTATTACAACATGTGATGTAACATTAACATGAGGATGCTGCATACTTTGAGAGTCAAATTTCACTTTATAACATTCCCCACCCTCTCCTAAAAGCTTTTGTTCTTTCCCTAAAAACAAGAGAACTTTGGTCAAAGCCAAGTCTTAAACTAATGTGTCCTTAAACACCTAATTCTGAAAAGCAGTGGAGGCTTGCCTCTTCCTAAGTCATTAACTTGTTCTTTCAAATCGGCAAAATAATGAACTATAATTACAGGCACCAGTTTCTTCTCTGAAATTCTGCGGTTTATATTGGGAAAAAAAACCAACCCATTTCTTACAAACATCTAAATCAAAAAGCATCAAAATAAAGAAAATAAGGTTTCATTATTTAATTTAGGCAAAACTGTATAACAGATTGACTACAAAATATTTTATTTATAACCTAACTTGTTAAATGGGCAGATACAATGACTTTGGCAAATTTGATTAACAGAACAAAATAATGTTATCCAAATTGAATAATTTATTGCTGGTCTGAGGCTTGCCTTGTTTTACATTTAAGTAGAATTTACATTGTTTCCACAAACAGTAGATATCAATATTTAAAGGAATTAATAGCGACCTATTCAATAAGGCAATCATCTTGGTAGCAAACTTTTATTGAAATCTTACATAACTCAGGCTTTATAAAAAAGCCAACATAATTGAAAAATGGGTTCTCCCTCTAAAGCCTTAAGTATCCAAAGCTTGAAACAGTTTAAATTTAAAAGTCAGCAAACAAATAAAACAAAACCCCTGCAGCAGATCCTGCTGAAACACTTAAAAAAAAAAAAAAAATCTAAATGAGCTTAATCTTTACAAAAGTTATTTTAGCTCAAAAGCTATAAAATCAAAGTTATCTTAATTCTACAAAGAAGGGAGGAGGTCTTCATGCCACCATTTCTTTAGAACCCCATCTTTTTCATCAAATTTGGCCACAAATCAAATTTCTGTGTGCCCTTGTTTTCAGGAGATTCCTCTTGCAGAAGAGGCCAAGTACAAACATGGAAGAGTAACTGCCTAAGCAAGTAGGAAAAGTGTTCCATAATAGTGTGCAAAGAACATAGAGTTCTGGGCTAATCTCTGGAACTCGATCTGGACCGTGACCTTGACTTTGAGTGGGATCTAGAACGAGATCTTGAAGCTCTTTTTGGTGGAGGGGACACAGAATGAGCCTTTGAGGGTGGAGCAGGTGGGGGAGAATTGGAGCGAGACTGGCTCCTCGATCTAGATTTTGACTTTATATCACCTTTTCCATTTTCTTTGGGGGAACGAGATCGAGAACGAGACCTGCTTTGAGATTTCTCATACTCATCCTTAGACCTGCTTCGAGAGCGTGAACGGGAGCCCCGATCGGACTTAGGCTTTGATTTGCTTTTTGATCTAGATTTCCTGCCTTTTGACCGAGAACGTGATCGACCTTTGCTTCGAGACCTGGATCTGAACAAGAAAAAAAAAAAAAAAAAAAAAAAAAGCCAGGTTTTTCTTTCAATACCTCGCCAGAACACACAAGTACTTCACAAACAGTACAGTAACATCCAGAAAGAGACTCAACATTATTTACCGGGAGCGACTTTTTGAGACACTTCGAGATCTACTGCGGCTGCTCCTGCGACTCCTACTTCGTGACCTTCTTCTAGACCGTGACCTACGAGAACCACAACAAAATCTTAATCTCAATACATCTTAAGATGTTTGTGTCACTTATGAAAGATAGACAAACCAACAAAAAAAAGTAATTGCTTACAACAATTTAAACCCACCGCCAAAACATTTGGAAAAGAACTCAATGATACAGCCAAAACCTGACCTAATTTCAATTAAGATACCACCATTTGAATTATTCTTTGTTTTTGGCTAATATTGTTTCCTACCCTCTCCATTATCCTTCAAATTACCTTGATCTGCTTCCAGAATAAGACCGCCTATGGCTTGTTCGTGCTTTATCTTCAATGAGCCTAATATTTCTGCCATTTATTTCTGTACCATCTAGTTTATCCAAAGCACGCTTCATGTCAGAGTAGGAGCGAAACTCAATTACACCTTCGTTTGTGCGTTCTTTGTGAGCATCCGCGTAGGTTACTTCACCTGCTTGTCTCATGAAATCCTAAAAAAGCAACAAGACGGGTCATACCCTAAAATCTAAAAAAAAAAAAAAAAGATCTACACATTGTACCTGACTTTCAGGAATAAATGAAACAAGAGCTTACCATTTAAACACTAGTATCACTTTCATTTCTAATTACAGCACATACCTTTAAATCTTGCCAACTGCAGCGACTAGAAAGATTTTCTACAATAAGTCTGAATTCTGTACGAACAGGTGGTCCATATTTGTCTCTGCCAGAAGTTCTCCGACTGCTGTATCCACCTCCACCACCTTTATCACATGAAGAAAACAATTAGATGCTTTGTAATGATAGAAATACGTTTTTGAAAGTTAGTACAAACATATCAACTTTTATTTACTGGAGTAGGACTTTGCTATTATATTGCTAAACCTTTGATACAGTTGTGATTTGCCACAAATTAAATTAAGGGCGAGCCAAATAGACTAAATCCAACTAAACTTCTCCTACAATCTGTTAGAGAGTGACTGCTCCTTTATTCAATTTACCTCGCTAAGTTTTATTTTACAGAACATTGTAAAATATAAAACTTAACTGATTACATGCATTTCTACATTTTACAAAAATGTTTACTAGTTACACTAAGTACTTACATCACAGTGTGAGGTTTTTGGTGGTGGTTTGGCCACAAAACACGCAAGGTAACAGTCACCTAGTTCAGATTAACCAGTTTTGTCTAACCCTTGGAATCCTCACCATCACCCTGCGTCTAATGGCAAAAGGCTGCTGTCGTCATGGCTTCCGGTAAGGTCAGCCAAAGGGTCATAGGGCAAGGGTCACACAATGTATGGAAAAGCCAAGGCCAATCAGGAAAGGCAGTCATCTTAGCCTCAGTGGACACAGCCTCAGCCCCATTGGTCACTTTCAAATTGAAACATCAAGGACTTGTTAAAAAGTTTGAATTCAACATGCAACAATTTCAACATCAAACATTTAACATAACCAACCCCCCCACCTCCTCCCAATAACATGCCCCCATTAGTTCAAATACAGCATAAAGCTTATTTAGCTCTACTTGTGGTAAATACCACATTAGTTCAAAATAGTTGAACTAATTTGGCCCCCGTCAATTTTAATAACTAAGACCTGAACTTAACCCCCTTCCCATTCCCCGTCCCCAACCCACCTCCACCCCAGCCTGCCCCCAAGCTTCTACACTAAGACATTCACTTCTCTAGCTAATGCACTGACAGGTAAGCAAGGGGGATAACAACAAATACAGCCATCCCTCACTTCCTCGGTGGGCAGAGCCCACGACAGTGCTGACAGGGGCCCAGACAAGCCACCCCCTCCCAACTTAGCAAAAAAACCCCCAAACACCCAAACTCAGACTAGGCAAACCCCACGACCCAATCTCCGCGCTCCGGCGTCCCGTGGCTGCCCGGGGCAGGCGTGAAGGCAGCGGGTCCCTGGGACACCCGAGTCAAACGACCCCGCCCTCCGCGCCCGCCCGGGCTGGGAGGCCCCACCCCGCCCCCTCTATGCCTGCGCCCTCCCCCCAGTCCCAAAGGCGCGGAGCGCGCGGGGGTGGGACTCACTGCGGCTTCCGTAGCTGTAGCCGTCGCGATCGCGGCGCGGGCCCCGGGCGTGCTCCACGATCACGCGCTCGCCGCAGAGATCCTTGCCGTTCAGCTCGTAAACGGCGTCGTCGGCGTCGCGGGAGTCCTCGAACTCCACGAAGCCGTACCTAGGGGGCGGTGCGAGGGCCGGGAACAGGCGGGGCGTCGTTAGGACGGGGCCGCGCACGCGCACTCGGCCCCCGCCCCCTTGCGCGCACCCGCGGCGCCGCGCCGCCGCCATTTTGGAGGCCGTGCGACGCGGCGCCGCGGCCTTGCCCCTTTCCTTTTGGGAGTGCTCCGGCACCGCGAGGTTCGAAGCACTGCGGGATAACGCAGGCGTCCAGGACCGACTCACCCATTTTTGAGGTCTATCTCGAGGAGGCGGCCATAACCACTGAAAAAGCGTTGAATGTCCTTCTCTCGGACGTGGTAGCTAAGGCGCCCTATGTAGACGCGCGGCATGTCCGTGGCGGCCGAGGGGCCCGAGGGCTGTCTGTCAGACGGTGGGCCGCAAGGCAGAAGCCGCGGTGCGGGTGAGGGGACGTCAGAAGTCCAAACACGCGCCTTCCACGGCAGCGGCGGCCAACTCCAGCCACACAATGGTGTGCGCGCGCGCCAGTGTTACGCTATAAGGGCGGGCGGCCGGGGCGGGGCCCGGCGCGTTACGTCAGCGCGCAGCACGTCCCTCCCGCTCCCCTCCCGCGCTGCAGCCCTCGGCTTGAGGGTGACTTGCGGGTCCGCCGCCCGCGAGGTTTCGAGGAAGTGCTCTCCTACTTGCTCACAGAATTTTCCCCACCCATCTTTGTAAGCGTAGTATCCTGTCGTCCAGCCGTGAGCTCGTCTTCTAATTTGTACCTTCTAAAAACCTTCCTCCCTGTGCTCTCTTCGGGACTGGCGCTTGGGAGGCCGGCTAGGAGGATCCCCGTTTTTCATTGGTTCTCGAGGTTGTCATAATAGGTCTCCTTGGTCTCGGATTGGTTCCTTAAAACGAGGCTGCGCATTTCCTCCACGGATTGGCTCTCGTTGTACTGGGTGGGAAACGCGCTCATTTCACAGAATCCGACGTTGTGACTTGGCTGGCATCTCGCATCCCTGCTGGCTTCTATTTCTCGTGGTCTCGTTCACAGCCATTACCAACCTTCACCGCCTCCCTGCACGTCCCCCTGTTGCCTTTTAGGTCTTTCTTGGAGCACTGGCAGCTGGAGTCACCTGTAGAGTGTTGTGTACATGGCAATCCAACGCTCGCCGTAGGTGTTCACAAAGGGAACACGGCCAAGGCCTTTGGCCCAAGAACGTTGAGCAAGAGATGGCAGCCCTCCTACAGAGGTGCACACTTTTCCTCTCCTGTGTGGAGAGTCCATTGCCCCAGTGCCATCCCTTCCCCCGTTGGTTTGGAAGGCACCTTATTTATGTACCAGAAATATACATTTATAAAAAGTTTATCACTAGCGATGCCATTTAAAGCTGGGGTACTAAATGAAAACTCCAACCGGATAAGTATAAATGGAGAGGAGAAGACCCTGAGTACTCTGAAACTTAAGTGCAGGAAAGGAGACTAGAGAGGCAGGGGAAAAACCAGGAGAGCATGGTGTCACAGAAGAGAGAAGAGGGAACCACTGAGATAATACTGGTTGATTAGGTACTTCCATATATTCCATTCTCTTCTTGATATCAGTCTTTTTTTTTTTTTTTTTTAAGTCAACAACAAGCATTTATTGTTCTCATGAATCTGCAACCTGGGCAGGACACGGGGGATATCAGTCTTGATATTCTTCAGCTTCTGGTTGAAAGGAGGTGATTTCGTCCCCTAGGGGACATTTGGCAAAGTGTGGAGGCTGGTTGGTTGTCAAGACTTGAACCATGGCAAGTGTTAATACTGGCATCTAGTGGCAAAGGCTATATACTGTCTTTAAAGTTAGAGAAAAGACAGGTGGTATCTAAAAAATTTTTCTATTTGTTAATCCTCACCCGAGGATATTTTCCCACTGATTTTTTTAGAGAGAGTGGAAGGGGGGGGGGGAGAGAAACATCCATGTGAGAGAGTCACATTGATTGGTTGCCTCCTGCACAACCCCAACCAGGTCTGGGTATGGAACCTGCAACCCAGGTATGTGCCCTTGACTGGGAATCAAACCCGTGATCCTTCGGTCCTCAGACCAGCACTCTAAATGCTGAGCCAAACAGGCCAGCGCATATATATATATATATATATATATATATATATATATATATATATATATTAATTCGTGGAATATAATAGGGAAAGGAGAATTCAACAGCGTGATAACGTTTTTTACACTCATCAAATTGTCAATATTTTGAAATTTGTTAAAATTCATTATTGGCTAGATGTGAACCAGAAAATGGCACTCTTATAGTGTTGGTGGGACTGAACGTTCTTTTTGGGAAGGTGGTGGGATAGGACTTATTAAAGGATGCATATGTGGAGTGGGGTGTCGCTTCCTCCCTTTTTGCTGTTCATTTAAAGAGAAAGATGCAGCTAACATTGTCCTCCATTTCCTCTCACCTCTTTCCCCAGAGTCCAGTGGCTACTCTTAACAAAAAAACCCAGGGGGGTCAAAATGTGCAACAGAGGGAGACTAGATTTTAGGTGGTGAGCACACAATGCAATGTACAGATGATGTATTATAGAATTGTACACTTGAAGCGTATATAATCTTATTATCCAATGTCACCCCAATACATTTAATTAAAAAACACCCCACAACCTGAATAGCACTGGCTACATTAGAGGAAACAGCCTCACTGGAGGGAGTGTTGGGCTATCAGCCTTCTGTGGAGTCTTGCTAATGATCTAACTTACCTCTCGGTATTTTAGAACAACTCAAGGAGAAATGATGGATGGACAGCCTGGGAGCTCATATCTTTAGACACCTACAATTGTGGCAGATAAAGATCACTCCACTGCTCAGTCTGAAATTGAGGAGGTAATTACAGGAGTCTGTCAGCAAGACAGGAAGAGTCTCCTCAATCTGATCCAGAAGAGAGTTAGTAACTTCAAATCCAAAGTTACCCAGATTGTAAAGGACGGTCTAGAGCCTACAATTGTTTTCAATCCAATGGATATTCTTACACACGTTAGCTGGAAACCAAAAGAATTTCCCAAGCACCCTGTGATGCGGAGTGAGTGAAAACTGGATTCAGATAGGTTTTGCTGTCTTATGTCTGAAAAATGTAGCATTCCAAAAGCTGTCTCAACTTGAATGGATGTTGGGAGAACATGGCATTTCAAGTATGTTGTTGGAATGGAGTGATTGTAGTAGGGGTTACTCCAGAAACAGAATTTGGAAATTCTCAGTGAGAGTTTGAAACATATGTGAATCAGATGATTGAAAGAGCCCTCTGAGGTGATCAAACTGAATGTACATTCCAGTTGGGATATTGGATTAAATGTTGCCAGGTTAATCCAAACCCTTGTTGAAAAACACCTGTATAGGATTCATCTAGACAGCGTTTCTCAGCTTCAGCATTATTGACATTTGGGGCCAGATAATTCTCTGTTGCTGGGGGCTGTCCTGTGCATTGTAGGATGTTTAGCGGCACCCCTGGCTGACAGTCTACCTGCTAGATGCCAGTAGCTCTTCCCCTCCCCCGGTTGTGACAATCAAAAATGTCTTCAGGTGTTGACACGCGTCTGCTGAGGTGCTGAATCACCCCCTGATGTGTTGGTTCTGACAGTGAGGGGATGTGTGATTCTGAGAATGGGCTTCCCTTGTGTTCTAAATGTTCAAGGATTAACCAGAGATTTCAACAGAAGTGGGAGGAAAATGAGGTTTCACCACTTACAAAGAATGGGGATATATCAAACAATTTAAATATCTGTTATTGAGCAATATACTGAGAAAATTTAATGACTAGAATATGATTAACTGTGAATATACAATTTTTTTTTTCTTACTGAGTACGTGAATTTGGGCCCATGGCACAAGCCTGGTAAAATGCTTATATTAAGAAACTCTGAACAAATAAAATGTATTAGTGTCAGGTGGAAAAAAAAATGCACATAGTGGACCAGAGATACAAACTTGTGAGTTTGTCACAAACTTGATGAAAACCCTAAGAGTAAATTTAGATGGAGAGCAGAAGGGAATTCAGAACTACACTCTGGGGGACTGTGTCAGTTCTGTATATAATTCATATGGTTGCTGTAACAAATGACCAACTTAGTGGTTTACATACATCTATTATTGTTCTGGAGGTCAGAAGTCTGAAATGATTCATTGGGTTAAGATCAAGTGTTAGCAGGGCTGCATTCCTTCTGGAGGCTCTAGGGGAGGAGCTGTTCCCTTGTATTTTGTAGCTTCCAGAGACTGCATTTTTTGGCTTGTGGCCCCTGCCACTATCTTCAAAACCATTAACTTTGGTTGAGACCTTACAACTCAGTGCTCTGACCCTGACCCCTGCTTCCATTGCCATATCTTCTCTGACACGGGCTCTCCTGGCTTCCTCCTATAAGCACCCAGTGATTTAACATACTGTGCCCACCTGGATAATCCAGGATCATGTCCCATCTCAAGATAAGGCCTTGATTTAAATCACATCTGCAAAGTCCCTTTTGCCATTTAAGGTAGTATCTTCACGGATTCTGAGGATTAGGACATGGACATCTTGGGGGAGGGGAGCATTCTGCCTACTGCAGGAACGCCGAAATTTAATTAAACACAGGAAAGTGAGACTGGGAAGGAGTGGCTAAAGAGGTAGGGAAAGAAACTAGACTATGGTGTCACAGAAGCCAAGAGAGGAAAGGGTTTCAAATAGGTAGTGATCAACTGACAAACAGACAGTTCACAAAGGCTTTGACCCAGCCACCTTACTCCTAGAAATCTATTTGACAATCAAGAGGACCAATTTGTAAAACTAGGGGCCCTAGGATGCTATTTCAGCAATGTGATACATTGCCGCTGGGCTTTTGCACTGACTGGCTCCCTGTGTCTCTTTTCCTATGGTTCTTTCACTTCTGGTTTCTGCTCAAAGTCGCCTTATCACTCCTGTAACCACTCATTTTGTTTCATTTTTTCCCCCCACCTTTATTGAGATATAGACATCAACGTATGTAAGTTTAAGTTGTACAATGTGATGATTTGATATACATGTATGTTGCAAAATGATTACCACAATAAGGTTAGTTAATACCTCTATCCTCTCACATAATAACCATTTTTTTTTTAGTGTGTGGTGATAACATTTAACATTTATTCTCTTACACAACTTTCGAGTACATAATACAGTATTGTTCGTTATAGTCACCATGCTGTTCATTAGATCCCCAGAACTTACTCATCTGATAACTGAAAAGTTTGTATCCTTTGGTTTTTTTAATTTAATTTTTAATCCTCACCCGAGGATATTTTTCTATTAAATTTTAGAGAGAGTGGAAGGGAGAGAGTGAAGGAGGGAGGGAAAGAGAGAGAAAGAGAGAGAGAAACATTGATATGAGAGAGATACATTGATTGGTTGCCTCCCACATGACCCCGACCTGGGCTTGGTACATGCCCTTGACAGGCCATTGAACCTGTGACCCTTCAGTCCTCTGGCTGATGCTCTAATTGCTGAGCCGAAGTGGCCAGGGCATGTTTGTATCCTTTGACCAACATTTTCCAATTTCCCTAACCCCTGAGCTCCTGGCAACCACCGTTCAACTCTATTTCTATGAGTGGCTTTTCAAAGATTCTGTATATAAGTGAGAACATGCATTATTTGTCTTTTTCTGTCTGATTTATATTTCACTTAGCATAATGCCCTCAAGGTCCATTAATGTTGTTGCAAAGGGCAAGATTTCCTTTTTTATGTAGTGTTCTATTGTGCATACATACCACATTTTAAAAAATCCATTCATCCATTGATGGACACTTAGGTTGTTTTCATGTCTTGACTGTTGTGAATGATGCTGCAATGAACATGGGAGTCCAGATATCTCTTCGAGATAGTGATTTCATTTCCTTCAGATACATACCCAGAAGTGGGATTGTTGGATCATTTGGTAGTTCTATTTTTAATTTTTGAGGAACCTCCATATTGCTTTTCATAATGGCTGCACCAATTTACAATCCCACCAACAGGGCACAAGGGCTCCCTTTTCTTCACAGCCTCACCAACACTTCTTGTGTCCTGTCTTTTTGATAACAGGTATGAGGTGATACCACCCATTTTAAAATAGCATCCTCTCTGCACTCTATATCTTCTTGCCCTGTTTTGTTTTTCTTTATAGATAATGTTCATCACCTGACATATATGTGTTTACTGTCTTCCCCCAGCTCCACTCAGACCTAAGCTTCATTAGAGCAGGGATGTCTAGATCTTCACTGTCATATCCTCAGCACTGAGGAGAGTGTCAGGCACACAGTGCTCAAATGAGAGCTGCACCACTCTGCCAATTGTTTGGAGCGTGTGAAGTGGGGATCTTCATTCAGCGGGGATCTTCATTCAGCAGGTATCAGTGTGCTGAAGGGCTCATCAGGATGTACTGGTGGGATGGAATCTTCCTCCTCCTGGTTCATGCCCACCCACTCCTGCTGTCCGGACACCCCTGCTTGGAGGGCCCAGAGGGGTACAGGAACGCTCACTGCAGATCCCACATTTCTTCCACCAAAACTTATCTAGACAGAGAAGTTTGGTGTGGGTACAGAGCCACCGGAGTTCTCATACATCGGCAGTGGGAATGTAAATTGTCTACTAAAGGAGTGTCTCCCCTGTGACCCAGCAGAAACGTGTGTGCCCTGTCCACAAGGAGTGTACTTGAAATTCATAACAGCGTTATGTGTAGTAGCCCCCAAACTGGAAACCACTCAGATGCACCACCACAGGAGAGTGGACAAATCCACTGGTGTATTCACACCAAACACCACTACACGGCAATGAGAATGAACCACAGGGATCCGCAGGAAAATCAGTGGATCTTGCCAGTGTAGCTATCAAAGAAGACTCAAAGGAGGCATACTGTATGATTCCATGTATGTAAAACTAAACACAAGCAAAATGAATCTATGGTGTGAGAAGTCAGGGTGGGGGTGGGGTGGGCTTCTGGTCATATTTCGTTTCTTCACAGGGGTGCTCTGAAAATTCATTGAGCTGTACATTTATGAGTTGTTCACTTTACTGTATGTAGTACTTTGATGGAAAATTTTTTCAAAGGATAATAAATCTTTCAAAAACTTATAACTTACTTGATCCTGAGCCCTTTAGGTCGTGCTGGGGACTAAAGCTCTCCCGAAGACCCGATTCATAGTCTTTGCCTATGAATGTTAATTTGTCTGAATCATTTAGTTAATGTTTTTTGGTTTCCAGTTTTCGGTAGGCTAAAAATTGCTTCCTTGTGCCTAAGATGGGGCTCTGTTGCCACCTGGTGGCTATCGGTGCGATTACAGTGGTAGATAAATTTCCATTGGCTTCCTCATCCCTGAGTCAACGAAGCTCAGAGATACAAGACCTTTGAAGTTCCTCGAATCCAGTCTTCGAATTGCCAAGCTCTTCCTCACCCATAGATTATCTGGCCCTTACTTGAACACCTCCCCTGATGGAGACTTCACTGCCTAACCAGGTGGCCAAGTCCATTGGACATCTCTCACTGTGAGTAAATTATTATTATTATTTTTTTTCATTGACAGACTCGACCAATTTAATTGTCCTCATACTCACGAGGCGAAGCCCTACTCAGCCAGAGGTCATCCCACAATTTTCTAGGGTCCCAAGTGGGAACAGGTGGCTAGTCCCTCCACTGGGTGCTGGCTGCAGGTGGGGGTGGGCTCCAAGTTGGAGAGCTGGGACTTGTCCATGGGGAGCACCTGGCACGTTAGGATCATCATCCACCATGAACACCCACCTAGGGCCTCTGCAGACATCTTGGTGTCCTCACAAAAAGGGAAGCCCGCGTGGCCGGCTGGCCAACAGGCAGTGCCTTCCCATCTAGTCGGCCTTCCTCCCAGGCAGGAGCAGGAGTGAAACGCTGCCCGTTCATCTCTCAAGTGGACCTCTGTAATTATCCGAACCAGCAGCACTTCTGACCACTTGCTCCTCCCCAGCCTAGTTTCACAAGTTCACAACTCAGACTGGCCCAGTGCCCCAGGGCTGGACACGTCCCTCCCCGTGAGGCCTTTCTCACTGACTAGAGCCAGCACCTGAATCACCCAGGGGTGCTATGAACAGAGTGGGGCCCTGGGGGCTCACCGTGGAGGACACTTGTGAACCACAGGCAGGCAGAGACCACGGGAAAGCCCCTCCAGAGGGGCCCTTGGAGCCACCTCTCTGGGCCACACCTCACCACCTGTCCCCTCCTTCTCCAGCGGTTCCAGTTTGTGGAGGTCCCAGGCAATCACTATGTCCACATGAACCAACCCAATCAAGTGGCCAATGTCATCAGCTCCTTCTTACAGAGCAAGGACAAGAAGCCAGCCTCACTGTAGCCCTGGGCCTGGGGCTCCTGAGACCTCGACCTCGTGCTCACTGCTTACCCCCGATGCCAGCTCCCAAAGCCCCGCCAGGCCAGGAGCAGTGGGACAGCATGAGCTGGCAGAGTGGAGGGTGGCGGTGAGATTTCTGTCTCCAATGTATGTGACTTCACAGAGGAGACCGTGTCTGAACTCGGGTCATCTGCTCTGTGGCTGATGAAAGGGCTGGGACAGGCCCAGCCCCGCCTGCAGCCGTTTCCTGCTGCCCAACTGGATGAAGAATAAACTGCTCTGTATCCTCTCACTGCTTCTGGGGCTCTTCCACTGAGGGTAAGGGGACAACGCAGCAGACACTTGACTTTCCGAGGGGGATCCAGAGACAGGTGGGAAGAGAGCAGGAGCAGGAAGGAACCAGCACTTCCTGGGCTGGTGGCTTCATGAGGGCCAAGGCCTCGTGGGCAGCCCTCACCAGCGCTGGGCTCGGGACTGCTGGAGCACAAGAACTGAGGGGTGACCTGTCCTTCACCCCGCTGCGTGTGGGCTCAGGTCTGTGGTGCTGTTTGATGTGGCAGCCCTCGGCCTGGGCGGTCTGGTGCGCATCCGCGCCTTCATGTCCTCACTGCCAGCCACCACCACCCATTCACCACTGGTCTGTGCCAGCTCAGTAGGGACGGAATTTGCGCTGGGCCCGCATCAGTTCGATCCTCTGCTTGTCCTCCTCGAACTTCCTGCGCAGCTGTGCTAGATGCTGCATCTTGGTCTCGCGGTGCTGCCAGGCGTAGAAGTTGAGCAGCTCCTGGCGGGCGCGCTTCCTCTTCTCCCTCTCCAGCACCCGCAGGCTGGCTGCCTCCGTCCGCGGGAGCACGGGCCGCCGGCCACGGCGGGTCACCTTCCCCCAGCCCTCATCATCGGGGACCCCTTCCTCCTCCTTGGCTTTAGCTTCCTCCTCGGCTATCTTCTTGTCATGCGCCTCCATGAACGTGTCCACGTCAGCCCTCAGGGCCTCTGGGTCCGGCACAGAGTCTGCGTGGTCACTGATCCACTTGGGAATGCCAGTCTTCACGGGGTGACTCTGTGGAGACCAGCAAAGGGCCCTTCAGGGCTAAGGCGGCTGACACCCCATTCGGCTTCTGGAACACCACGTAGGCCACCTGGAAGCCCGCAACAGGCTTGGGGTGAAAAAACTTCGACGTGGGCTCCTTTGAGTTCTCGGTGAGCTCGGGCTTCCCCTGTAACCCCACCGACTAATGGGGCCACAGGGGGAGAGGAGGCCACAGGCAGTCCTCTGTGCAGTATGGGGGCACATTGAGGACAAGAAGGGTCTTCTTCTGAGGCCAGGAAGACTTGGTGCCTTCTCGAACTCTGTGCTCTCGCATATGCAGGTAATGGGAAGCCTGCTGCTTTTCAGAGAACTTGACTGGAATGGCTGAGTAGCCGGGCGGGCTCGGAATCTCCTCCTCGGCGTCCCGTGCCGCTCGCTTCCTCCGGCGCGCCGCCATCTTGCCGACCGGAAGCCCGAGTAAATTCTTTACAGAAAGTAAAAAATTACAACCTTGAATTGTCTACCCACTGGTCCTGGTTGTGCCCTTAAGGCTGTTCAAATAACTACACATTTCCCACAAATGGGTCTTGAGTGTAGAGGGTTTTGGAAATCTCCATCTTTCCAGCAGGGTGCCAAGTCATCTCATGCGTCTGAGCCTCATTCCTCGTCTGTAAAAGGGACGTAATAATAGGGGAGCCTCATAGAGTTGAGTGGAGAAGTAACTAAGGTGGAGCATCTTCAGTGCCTGGCGAGGCATCAGCAGACTTTCTGTAAAGGGCCAGGCGGTGACTACTTTGGCTTTGTGGCTCGATGGTCTCTGTTGCATGTACTCAGATCTGCCCCTGTAATGCTAAGCCCCCAGAGCCTGTATACACCTGTTATAATAGGCACTGACTCCTGGGGTAGAGAATGAGCAGAATGGGGAGCATTTTATTTATCCCTCTTAGAGGGAAGAAATGTGTCTTACTTATTCTTGTGTTCTCCTATGACCTCAACAGGGCCTGGCTCATAGTAGGTGCTCAGGAGAAGTTTACCAAAGGAATAGAACATATGACGTAGGGAAGAGAATGGCCTTTGGAGTCAAACAGACCTGGGTCCAAATTTATGTATTCTCTGTGTGACCTGTGTTAAAGAAGAACTTTTTCATGATGCTTATTAAGGAATGGTCAGGCAGATTGTTGTTCAATGGTCAGTTGTTCAGGGGACTGTTGAGATAGGTGTAGGGACCACTGCAGTGGGATTTTGCAGTAGGGGAGAGATTGAGCTCAGCTTTGAATACAATAAGTAAACATGGTCATTTATAGCCAAAAAGCAGGGTGGGAAGTGTCAGTGGATGGAAAATTAGACATTACCTGGGAGATGGTGGAGGATGAGGAACCAAAGTCAGATCTCGAGGGTGGGTCTTCTGGCTAAACCAACTTAGCAGGATGCTTGCTAACACTGTGTACCTTAGCAGAGACACAACAGAAGCCCCAAAGTCAGGCCTAGTCGGGAAGAGAGTTCCGAGGAGCCTGACTACAGTTTGGTCAAGGAGAGACTCTTTGTCCCCTAACTAAGCTAAGACATTTCACTTCTCAGCACCTCTTCACCTGTGAAATGGGCGTCACGATCATACCTGCTGCATGAGGTTCCTGCAGGTATCACTGGAGATCCTGGGGGAAAGTGTGGATGCTGAAAAATATATTTTCTAAAAAGAAAGCATGAGAAGAGTCTCTGCCTTCCCTGATTTTTAACCCCATGGCCTTCAATCCTTAGTCCCTCCGGGTCACGGCCATTTCTCGTCTCCTCCAGTCTGTGCAAACAGCCTTCCCGGCCTTCTCGGGCTCTGGGGTGGGTGAGGGGCGACCCCAGGGGAGAGGGGTGGTTGTAGAGAGGGCAGAGGGAGAGTCACGCTTCCTGTTCTGAATTCGGGGCCAGGCTGGCAGACAATCAGTTTTTGCCCCAAGGGCTCAGTGTCGGCTGTAAAAGAATTAATGGCCAGGAAAGGTGTCCGCCAATGATTTCTCAGCTCAAGGTGCAAACATTACAGAAACACGTCAGAGCCCATTTCAGATCCAGGCCTCCCAGCGATGGCTGACAACTACCCCGCTATCGACTTCCCTTTTCAGAGAGGGCTGGAGTCAGGGGTCTCTTCTTCCAGAGCATGCTCAGACTTCCAAGTGCGTGTGGAACGTTCTAAGTATCCACAGAGACGAGAATGAAGGCAGAAAGGACACAAGTGTATTTTTGTTTGGTTGCCCTAGAAGAAGGCCCTGAGACAAGGATTGGAGTGTATTTGGGAGGTGATCCTGGGACACACCAGTAGGAGGCTGAGGAAGTGAGACGAGGAAGGGACGGAGCTTAGAGGTGTATTATCAAGTCACTTACAGTGTGGGCGATGGAGCTTCATCTCACCTGGGGCTCTGGGAAGTGGTGGAACACATACACCTCAGAATTACCCACCTGAGGGTGAGGGAGCTGGGGTATTTACACACGGGCTCCTGTGGAGCAGTGGCTGAGGGCTGCTCCAGGGCTGTAGATTATCTGTCAGGTCCAGCCGATCTCTCTTGGTGGCCAAGATAGTCTTCAGGCAAGAAGTGCAGGTCCTGGTGGCTGGCAGGCCCTGAAATAGGTGGCGGGGGATTGGAGCCAGGGCCCCCCAGAGCCCATCCACTACAGCATGTGTCGAAGGCCTGCTCTGTGTTCGGGCTCTTAATGTCTGCGATCTCATTTGGCCTCCGCATATATCCCAGACTGAGTGTTAGTTAACCTCCTCTCCCCACACCTGCTCCTCACTGGGACTGGGGAGAGGCCAGTGAAGCCCTCGTGCCAGGCGCAGCATTTAATGGGGCGCTGAAAACCAAAGCAGTCAAATCATACTTTACTGTAATATCTGAGAAAAAGGGAATGCAGCCCTGGCCAGTTTGGCTCAGCGGTTAGAGCATTGGCCCGCGGACCAGAGAGCCCCAGGTTCGATTCCCGCTAAGGGCACGTACCTTGGTTGATGTGTCTCTCTCACATGGATGTTTCTCTCTCTCTCTTCCTCCCTCTCTCCCTCCCGCTCTATCTGAAGATAAATGCAAAAAAATGTCCTCGAGTGAGGATAAAAAAAAAAAAAGGAAATGCAAAAGCTCCATGATTTAAAACAGAGCAATTTAAAATCAAGACAGGGTCAGTAACAGTGCTGAGCCAAGCTGTACTGAAGCGAAAGGAAAGATCAGTGATACTGATCTTGCTCATCATCGATTTTGTTTTTTGGCATTCATTTTTATTTAGAAAAAAAATCACTGCATTAAAACATTGTTTATCTTGATTACTGAGTTTTTTTGGCGCACACACGTTTTGTGCCTCACGTGTCCCTCCCTAGTCCTGGCCCTTCTCTTCCCTCACCTTTCTTTTTTTCTTTTCTTTATTTTTAGAGAGAGAGGAAGGGAGAGGGAGAGAGCGATAGAAACATCGATGAGAGAGAACATCCATTGCTCCCTCCTGCACATCCCCCACTGGGGATCGGGCCCACAACCTGGGCATGTGCCCTGACTGGGAATCGAACCGGTGACCTCTTGGTGCATGGGTCGATGCTCAACCCCTGAGCCACACCAGCCGGGCTCTTCCCTCACCTTTCTTCCCCTGTCTTGACTCAGTCTATGCAGCTGCTTAAGCCAGAAGCTGATATGGCAGGTTCTGGAATTAAGAAACTTGCTCTTTTTTTCTTTCCTCCCAAGGCCAGGTTTTAAGATCTGGTCTCTAGATAGACTCAGATCCAGACTACGACCCTTTTATTGCAGATGGTCTGCACTCCTCTCACGATAATACAGGTCCTGGATTCACCGGGGAGGGAAGCGGGGTGGTGAGGTGCGGGGACACCGAGCACCATGTTCTTGGGGATGCAGGATAGATGGGTCCGTTCGACAGTTTCAGAAACATTCTCCCCTTGATGCAGTCAGATGGATCCACAAGTTCCCAGTACCTTTGCTCACCTCCTGGGCATTCACTGTTTCTGGAGAGTTCCAGCAAGTTCTCCTGTTCAGCATTCCCTCCCCATATTGTCTGGGCATATGGACTTATTTAAGTCCTGAGTGGATAAAGAAGCCCTTTGAATTACTGGTGGTGAAATCCAAACGTTGGGTGGGCATTTGAGGGAGGAAAGGGGAGATCTGGATTTCAATCTTGGACCTATCTGGGTCAAAAGTCCCTGAGTGGAAAATGGGGAAAATAGTGCCCTTCCCATGAGTTGTGGAAGGATCAAACAAGATAATGGATATATGTGAAGCTGAGCAACAGGCTCAGACAGTGCCCACGTGGTGTCTGTGTCCTCCCCTCCACCTCCTCATCCCTGCTTCCTCAGCCTCCTGCCGTCCTCTGCTCTCTGGGCTGAGCCGCCCTGGTTCAGAATTCTGGGCCCTGCCTCTGTTAACCTGCTCACAAGGCTCACCAGTCTCGAGCACCAGCCCATCCTGGGCTGTTGCACAGTGTCGTGATTAGGCATAAGTGGGCTGCAGCCACCGATGACTAATTATTAATGCACTTATCAGTGAAGAGCCAGGCGAGTTGGTTCCCCAGTGCTGTGATTGACCTTGGAGCTGAAGATTTCCCAATGCCATTTGATTACTTCACCATCATCATCATTGTACACACACACACACACACACACACACACGTTTTAGGTCCTGGGTTGTGGCATCTGGGAATCTTGGGTCAGCAGAGGTGTTGGGTTAAGGGAGGTGGGTGGGGGAGCAGAAGAGAGTCCAGACATCTATCTTGGTGACTGTGGTCCCTCCCCAACCCCCAGGTTACTTGTCCAGCCTCGCCGCCTTTATGTCATACCTGTTCTGCACCACACTGGGTTGTGGGACAGTCCTACAAAGCCCAGTGTGGAATGGCCCCAGCTGGCCTCTTTCCTCTTAGGTCCTGAATGTCCCCACGCCTCTGTCCTCTGCTCCAGTGACCGTGACCTATTTTGGTGACTGGAACATTTCCTCTGTCCCTTCTCAGAGCCCTGTCACCTGCCTGTCTCTCTGTAGTTGCTTCTTCTCCCTTCTTCCCATGGCTGGCTTCTCACCCTCTGGCTCCCAGGGCACCTCTTCAGGGAAGTCTGCCCTGACCGCCATGTCTAAAGAAAACCCCCCTAAAATGATTTATCACAGCACCTCTTTTAACCCATTTTAAAATTTGCTTTTTTGGTCCCCTCTACCGGATTGCACACTTCATGAGGCAAGGCTGTTTTGTTTTGTCCCCTACGCTATCCCCAGCACCTAGGGTAGTACTGGCACATAGTAGGAGCTTAATACATATCTGTGGGAGAGCAATATCCCCCCCCCCCACATTTTATTATCTTCAGTGAATTTTACAGGCAGCCCAGTGGGCCATCTGGATGACCCACCTTAAAAATCATTTCTTTTTTGGTTAATCCTCACCTGAGGATATTTCTCCATTTTTAGATAGAATGGAAGGGAGGGAGAGAGAGAGAGAGAGAAACATCAATGTGAGAGAGACACATCGGCTGGTTGCCTCCCCCATGACCCGACTGGGGCTGGGGATCGAACCTGCAACCCAGGTACGTGCCCTTGACCAGGAATTGAACCCACGACCCTTTGGTCCATGGGCCGACGCTAACCGTTAAGCTAAACCATCCAGGGCTTGAGAATCATTTCTGGGGCCAAGTCTCCTCTTTAGAAGCAGCTGAGGTTGGATTGTCCCACATGTGATGCCTGGGCCTCCACGAGACACATTGCCAGGACACGCGTTTCAGGCTGCTTTCCTTCTAGTGAGCTCCTGACCTGTACGGGGAAGTCGGGGCAGGAACTGGTCTTTCCTGAGAACCTACTGCACGACAGCTCTGCGAACTTGGCAAAGTAATCTCTCTGGGCGGCAGTTTTCCCACCTCTAAAATGGTCAAACGGGAGTACAGGAGTTTCCAACCTCAGCACTATTGACATTTAGGGGTGGGTGATTCTTTGCTGGGTGGTGTGGGTGTCCTGTGCATTGGAGGGTGGTTAGCAGCATCTACTCATTAGATGCCTGTAGCATACCCAGTTACGCAGTTAAGAATGTCTCCAGACAAATGTCCCCAGGGGTAACATTCCATTCCCCTTTGCCCCGCATTGAGAACCACTCCAATAATACCTGCCTTACTTTAGCATCATTGGTAGATTAAATTATATAGGTCATGTTGAATATACTTATTAACAGGCTTGGCACATTAAGGATTATATGTATATATTTAAAATCTATTGTTGTTATTAGCGTAATTATACTGAAGGCTACAGAGAGTTTCAGGAAGGAGAGGTGCACACGGGCCGGCAGACCCAGGACACTGCTCTCCTGCTGATGGGGTGTGTGCTGGAGTCATTTCGTCCCTGCTTCCTAGCAGTGGTTGTTAAGTTTTCAGGAAATCTGAAAACCAGTTGTTAAACATAGTCATCCTTGAAACTGGCAGTGGTAGTATTTACACCATGGGAATCGGCAAATGCTGCATAGCAGAACTTTACTTTCAGGGAGCTACCTGCTGCCATAGTGCTTCTTTATTAACAATCAAATGACAAGATCTTGTGGTGGGTCTAACAGCGACTGACATGTTGAGAGAGTGATGAACATAAACGACATTTTGAGATATCACCAACAACAGTACTGGGATGTGAAAATATCAGTGATTTCTATTAGTGATAAATTCCCAGGTACTGGTTTGTTGCTCACATTCAGATTTAAAGGAAACGCTAAATTTCAGTTAGAAGTTAGGAGAAAATAAAGATGTACTTTTCCCCCCCCATTCACAGACCCCCTGAATTCTATCCACAGACCCCAGTTAAGAACTTCTGCTCTAGTAGACATGTTCAGTGGCTAAGTGTAAACGCACTCGGGCCTTAGAATGAGACCTGACCAATCCCAAGCCTGCTGATTACTTAGCGGGGCAATTTTCTCGTCTCTAAATGGGAATCTGAACATCACAGGTTGTGGAAATTAAACAGAAGGATGTAGTTTAAAGTGCTTAAGAGGGCCTGGCAGCCAGCAGTGTGCGTGTGCATGTGTGCAGTGTGTGTGTGCATGTGTGCAGTGTGTGTATGTATGCATGTGTGCGTGTGTGCACATGTGCGTGCATGTGTGCGTGTGACTTGATGTCATGCATCCCACACCTCCAGCTGTCTGCAGAGATCTCTGAATTTGAGCGGCAGAGGTAGTGACAGTTCTCACCCCAGATGGCGCTCCTGGTTCATCTTTATTTTTAGTTTCTGTCTGGATGAAAAATTTGCAATATGTATGCTGGGCAGAACAAATAGAATTATGACTCACTTCTCACAAATTGTGTAGTGGATTTTACATACTTTCATGCTTGATTTTCCACCTATTTCAAACTGTTACAAAAATGGCCCCCCTTCCTTTGGGACATTGGGACATGTGTCCCAGTGGGGAGGGGGTGTCGTGTTCCCCCCTCCTTCCCTTCCCCAGGGCACAGTGAGGGAAGAACCACACTGTCTCCTTTCCTCAGCCTGGAATCTTCATTATTCCTCACACAGGACCATTTTTCCAGCTCATTAGAACCTGGAGCTAAGATAAAGGAGGGCAGAGCCATTAGGTAGCAATTTATATGTAAATGTGGAAGTTACCAAATTGAGTGGGGAGCTTCCTCTAGGAAGCTTTCAGGTTGGGACCCTTCTGCAAAGCGGCAGCGTCCAGAGCCCTGAGGACACACGCCCGCATCCCCATCGCCCCTCTGCCAGGCTCAGGGTATGTGGCCTTGTCTTCACCCACGAGGAGACTGAGGCCAAGGTCACACAGTGAGTGACATGCAGGGCCAGCACTTACAGCCATAGGTGGACCTCAAAGGCAGAGTGCGGCCACTTTATGGGGCACCTCTAAGGGGAGGTGGCCCCTCACAGCAGCCCGCAGCCTTACACTCTCCTCCTTACTATTTTTCTCAGCCTATTCCAGCTCATCTTCTGGCATGGGAGCTCCGTGATGGGGGAAATGCATATTGTACACCCCATTAATAAGATTTAATTAAACAATTATTGTACCCAGCACCATGCTGTGTATATGTAGAGGACAGTCACCAGGAAAGGAAACTTCAGTTTGGTCCCAAGCTCTGATATTGAGGAGTCAGGAATTAAAATGGGGTGCTCTAAGGCCCTAGAGCTAAAGAAAAGTGGACTTTTTTCCCACTCCAGGCTTTTTCCCGGTGGTCAGTAGCCTCCAACCAGCCCCATCCCTACCCTCTTGAGAGTGGCAGAGTCAGAGGGACCAGTGACAGAGGGCAGGCTGTCACCCTAAGAGAAGCCTCCACCTTCTTCAGCCAGCTGGAAGTAGATTTCTAACGCAGGGAAGACATCACCTCTGTCCAGTGCTCCAGCTCTTCACTGTGTGCCATGTTGGCTTAGAGCCTAGACCTTGGGCCTGGCCCATAGCAATATTCTCCCTCCAGAGGCAAGGGGTGGAGGTGATATGTGTTAGGGGAGGCTGAGCATATCCTGACACCGATATGTCCCAATTAAGTTTGATCTTGAGTTTTAGAGAGAGAGGAAGGGAGAGGGAGAGAGAGAAACACTGATGAGAAACATTGTTGGGCTGCCTCCTGCATGCCCCACACTGGGGATTGAACCATAACCCGGGCATGTGCCCTGACCGGGAATCCAACCAGTGACCTCTCGGTGCGTGGGACGACACTCAAACCAACTGAGCCACACCGCCGGGCTGATCTTGGTCTTAAGAGCAGTGGGGAACCCTCAAAGAGTTTTAAGCAGACGAGTGATGTGGTCAGATTTGTGTTTTAGGAAGATCTCACTGGCTTCTATGGGAAATAGTGGGAAGTGGGAGGCAATGGATAGAAAGATGAGTTAACAGACTGCTTGAGATTCTTTTTTATTATTATCAAAAAGCTGCTATGAACATTTGCGTACAAGTCTTTCTGTAGACATGTGCTTTCCTTTCTCTTGGGTAAATAGCTAGGAGTGGGATTGCTGGTCAGAGGGTAGGTGTATTTTAGCTTTATAAGGATCGGTCAGGATCTTTTTCTACAGTGATTGTACCTTCTTACACTTCTCTCAAAAACGTGTGAGTCCCTGTCACACTGCATTCTTAACAACAGTTGGTGTTAGTCTTTAAGTTTAGCCATTTTGGTAAATTGGTGATTTTAAGCTACTTTTCCCTGATGACTAATGATGTTGGACACTTTTTCGTGTGCATATGGGCCACTCATATATTTTCTCTTGTGAAATGTTTCTTAAAATCTTTTACCATTTTTAATGGGCTTTTTAAAAAAATTATTGTGTTGTAAGAGTTTTTTAAAAAAACATATACTCTGAATACTGGTTATTTGCAATTACAGGTTTTGTGCATTTTCCCCCCCAGTCTGAGAAATGCATATTTATTTTCCTAAAGGTGTCTTTTGATGAGAAGTTTTACATGTTGGTAAGTCTAATTTATAAATTTTTTATGATTATTGCTGGTATGATTATTCTTTTATGATTTTTAAGTGGTTATTGCCTAAGAAACCAGCCAAAGAAGCCTTCTCCCTAAGTTGAGAAGAAAGTAGCCTACATTTTCTTCTAGAAGTTTTACAGTTTAAGCTTCTATAGAAAAGTTGATTTAACTTTTGTCCACGGTGAGAGGAGGTAAGGGTTGAGGGTCACTGTCTTTCCATATTGGATATCCAGTTGTCCCAGAACTATTTGTCGAAAACATTTCCTTTCTTTACCGTGTTGCTTTGGTATCTTTTCACTAAAACTCAAATGATCTTATAAATGAGGATGAACTTCTGGACTCTCTATTTTGTCTATCCTATGCCAGTGTTCCAAGGCCTTAATTGCTGTAGGTTCATAGAAGTCTTTATGTCAGGTTGTGTTAGTCCTCCAAATGGGTCCCTTTTCAAGATTGCTATGGATATTGCTAGGTCCTTTGCCTTCTATGTAAATTTTAGAATCATTTTGTCATATTCTGCAAGACAGACTGATTGGATTATGGTTGGGATTGCATTAAATGTGTAGATACCTGACATTTTAAAAACTGAGTATTCCAGCCTTTGGTATGTCTCTCCATTTATTGAGATCTTTAATTTATCTCAGTAATGTTTTGTGGTTTTTCATGTAGAAGTTGTTGTTGTTGTTGTTAATCCTCACCCGAGGATATTTTTCCATTGATTTTTAGATAGAGTGTGAGATTTCTTTGTCAGGTTTGTCACTAGGGCTATGTTCTCATAAAATCATTTGGGAAATGTTCTCTTTTCCATTTTTGAGTTTTTGTAGGATAGGAGTTAATCCTCCTTAATAAAATTCCCAGGTGAAACCATGTGAAGTTTTATTTATGCTAAGATTTTTGTGTGTGGGTGTGTGGGAAGGTTTTAAATTATGGATTCAATTTCTTATTACACATATGGCTATTTATTTATTTATTTTTGTTGTTGTTTTTAAATTTTTTAATTTTTTTATATATGGCTATTTAGATTTATATTAATTTTGGTATAAGTTGTAGTTTTCAAGGAATTTGTCTATTTTTCTAGGTTGTCGAAATAATGTTTGTGCAAAGTTATTTATAATATTCTGTTGTTATTCTTTTAATATCTGTAGGATTTATAAATCTGTCTTCTCTTTCGTTTCTGATATTAGTAATTTGTGTTCTTTCTCTTTTTTCCTTGGTCAGTCGAGTGTGGGGTTTATTAATTTTATTAATCTTTGCAAAGAACAAGCTTTTGGCTTTGTTATTTTTCCTCTATTTATTTTCAGTTAGATGTTTTTTGCTCTTTAAAAAAATACTTTATTTCTACTACCTACACTTTTGCTCTTCTTATTCTAGCTTCTTAAGGTGGAAACTTGTGTCCTTTATTTTACATCTATTTTATTTTCTAATATAAATATTTAAATTACAAAGTTTTCTCTAAGCATTGCTTTAACTGCATCCCACAAATTTTTACATATTGTATTTTCATTATTCATACAAAATGGTTTAAAATTTCACTTGTGATTTCTTCATTGACAATGATTATTTATAAAGTTTTTGTTTAATATACAAATAATTAATTTTCCCCCCTACATATCTAATTGCTAATGATTTTAAATTTCATTTTACCATGGTCATACAATATACTCTCTATTACTTTAATTTTATTGATATTTATTTTATGGCCCAGGATATGGTCTATATTGTGAATGTACCATGAGAATTTGAAAAAAACGTGCATTCTATTATTATTGGGTATAGTAGTGTTCCATAAATATAAATTAGATCAAGGTGGTTTATGGCATTATCCAAATCTTTTACATTTTTCTTTTGTTAATCCTCACCTGAGGATATTTTTCCATTGATTTTTAGATAGAGTGGGAGGGAGGGAAGGAGGGAAGAAGAGAGAGAAAGATCGATGTGAGAGAGACACATTGATTTGTTGCCTCCTGCACAACCCCAACGGGGACTGGGGATCGAACCTGCGACCCAGGTATGTGCCCTTGACTGAGAATCAAACCCAAGACCTTTGGTCCACAGGCCGACTCTCTAACTGCTGAACCAAACTGGCCAGGGCCAAATCTTTTACATTTTTAATGATTAAAAAATCTAGTTCTAGCAATCTCTGAAAGGAGTGTTAGATAGTGTCATTTTTTGTTCATGCATTTTAAGCCCTATCATTAGGTGTAAGTATAATTTTTATGTCTTCCTGATGAAAACGGACCATTTTACCATCATGAAATGTTCCTTTTTATTTCTTCTAATACTTTCTGTCTTGAAATCTTCTTCATTTGAAATAACATAGCCCTTATTCCAGCCCTCTTATACTCTGATTTTATGTTGTATGTTATATATTTTCTCATTTATTTCCTTTCACCTGTTGTATTGTTATATATAAGTTGTGTCTTATAGTCAAGATAGCCTGCTTTTTTAATATATATTTTTTGTTGTTGACGTTATTACACATGTCCCCCATTAAAAAATCCATCTGACATTCTCTGCCTTTTAGTCAGAGTGTTTAGTCCACTTAAAGATGCTGTAATTATGGATATTATTTGATATAGTTCTACAATTTTATTATTTGTCTATCATATATATTTTCTTTTCTCTGTTTCTCCTTTGTTTTCTTTTGGGTTAAATAAATGATTTGTAGAACTTTATCTTAATTTAATTGGCTTTTTAGCTGTATGTCTTAGCATTTTTCAAAATGATTGCTTAGTGATTACACTATTCATTCTTAAATTTTCCCACATTCTACTTAGATTTAATATTTTACCACTTCACACAAAATTTAAGAACCTCACACCCATATAGGTCCATTTATTTCCTTGCCCCAACCTTCATGCTGTACTTATCATGTCTATTACATTTACATATTGTATAAACCCTGCAATACAGTTTCATAATTTTTACTATATTTGTTTCTTTTTTAAAAATCCTCACCTGAGGATATTTTTCCATTTATCTTCAGATAGAGTGGGAGGGGGGGAGAAAGACAGAGAGAGAGAGAGACATCAATGTGAGAGAGACACATCAATTGGCTGCCTCCTGCAGGACTCCAACCAGGGCCGGGGATCAAATCGCAACTGAGGCACGTGCCCTTGACTGGAATCAAACCTGTGACTCTTTGATCCATGGACCGATGCTCTAACTGCTGAGCCAAACTGGCCAGGGCTATAATTTTTACTTTAGTCAGATGCATTCTTCTTGGAAATTATGATGATTTTAATATTTTATATTTGTTTACATACTTAACATTTTCAGGGACTACCATTCCTCTTTGAAGAACTTCCGTCTATGTCATTCTCCTTCACTTGATGAACTTCATTCAGTATTCCTTGTAGTGCAGGTCTGCGGCAATGAATGCTCTTAGTTTTCATCCATTTGAAAATGTTCTTATTTCGCCTTCATTTTGGTGGACAGACCTTGAGGTGACTCCCAATGATCCCCCATCTTCTGATGTTCATGCCTTTTAATAACCCTCTTTGGGATCTGTGACTTGCTTCTAACCAGTAGAATATGGCAAATTGATGGCATGCCACTTCCGTGGTTATATTACGTGATAAAAGACTGTGCTTTGATTGCTCACTCTAGTTTCTTTTCCACTTGCTGGCTCTGAGCAAGCAAGATGCCCTGAAGTAATTGGACCCCACAGGGCAAGAAATTGCAGGCAGTGTCTGTTTGTTGAGGATGGCCTCGGTCTTACAGAGTCAAAGAAATTAATTCTTCCACCAACCTGAGTGAGCCTGTAAGAGGATTCACTGTTGTTAGTTGAGTTTCCATGTGAGAACTGGGCCCTGGCCAACACCTTGGTTGCAGCCTTGCAGACGATCCAGCCAGGCTATCCTCTGATTTCTGATCCACAGGAACTGTGAGATAATAGATTTTTTTTTTAATCCACTAAGTTTGTAGTAATTTTGTATGTAGCAATATAGTCATTTCTGAAGTATTAAGTGACGTTAGAATTCTGCATTGGCATTTATTCTCTCATCACTCCAAAGTTGTTATTCTATTGTCTTTTGCCCTCTATTATTCTGATGTGATGTCAGAAGTCATTCAAATCATTGTTCCCTAGTATGCAATGTGTAATTTTTCTCTGGCTGCTTTTGCATATTTTCTTTATCTTTGGTTTTCACCGTAGGTGGTTTTCTTTGTACTTTTTTGCTGCTTGGGGTTTGTTGAGCTTCTTGACATTGTAAATCGATAACTTTCACAAAAATGGGAAAATTCGGCCACTATTTCTTCAAAAAACTTTTTTTGGTCTCACTCTCTCCTTGCCTTCTGGGACTCCACTTATACGTATGCTAAACCTTTTCACATTGCTCCATTGTCACTGACACTTTGTTAAAACTTTTTTGGTCTTTTTCTTTCTGTTCTTCAGATTGGATGACTTCAGTTTATTCCACCCAATGAACCTTTAAAGAAAATTTCAAATATTTTATTTTTTAGTTCTAGAATGTCCGTTTCTATCGTTTTTAACTTATCTGTTGAAATTTTCTATTTGTTCATTTTTTTGAAGCATCTTTTCATTGAAGTCCTTGAACATGGTTATAATACCTGCTTTAAAATTATTTTATGTGGGTTGGAATTTCTGAGATGAAGATCCTAAGATAGAATTAGCAGCACGAAAGATTTATTGTGGAGTAAGACCAGTGAAAGGAAACGGGAGGAAGCAGGATTGGCCAGGTGGGTCCATCACGAGGAGGTATTCCTAATACTGTCTCTGCCAGCCTGACAGGAGCTCTGAAGCAACAATGGCCTAGGAAAGGAAGCCTCCACTGGGCAGAAATGGCTAAGCCCTCATACCACTGCCTTGCCCAGCCATTCATGGACTGGAAGCCACCCAGACAAGATGGGGCTCATTATATCTGTTCAGTTCTTTTAGCCTTGGCTGGGTCTGGTGGCTTTGTGATATGTGAATGTGGCCAGGTGAAACTACATTCCGCAAATTCCCTTACCTATATATTCTTGGTAAGGTGAGCTACCAAAGAGAGATTCTTATGGGAGATCTGGAGGGCAGCAGAGAAGAAGCAGCCATTTTGTGGCTCAGACACATTGCTGTCTGTCTGCTGGCTCACCTTTGAGTTCCTGAATGTCCTTGAGTGTCTTTCTTCCATCCTATCACATGAATAATTTCTTAGGCAGGCAGTCCTTTTGTCTCTGGGGACTTGAATAGGCTATTCAGATCTTTGCTCAGTTCAGGGAAATTTTCTTCTGGTAAGAGTTTAGCTATTTATTGCCCCTCTTCCTTACTCTTACTTGTCTCCGTCTGGAACTTTTCTGTTCTGTGCAAGTTAGGATTCCTGGATCTTTCTTCTCAATCTTTTATCTTTTCCATCATGACTTTTATCTCGCTGTCTTTCTTCTCTCAGCTTTAAGATATTTCTTATACTTGATCTTCCAGGTTTCTGATTCAGGGCTCAACAATGTTATCCTTTCCTTTAATTCATCTACTGTTTTTTTTTTTTTAAAGCTCAAAAGTTCTTGTTTTTAAGTTTCAGATATTCTTTTTGTGATGGGTTTGGCTCGTCTTATAGCCTGCTATCATTTTTTATTTTTTTAAAATACGTTTTTATTGATTTTTTAGAGAGGGAGGGAGAGAGAGATAGAAACATTGATGTCAGAGAGAAACATGGATCGGCTGCCTCCTGCATGCCCCCTTCTGGGGATCGAGCCTGCAGCCTGGGCATGTGCCCTGACCAGGAATCGAACCAAGATCTCTCAGTCCGTGGGAGGACACTCAATCCACTGAGCCACACTGACTGGGCCTGCTGTTATTTTTTAAATTCATGTATTAATTGCTCTCTTCCAGCTTCAGTTTTGTTAAGTGACCCCGTGGTCTGACTCTTCGACCTCATCTTCCTCTGATGTCCCTCTGCTGGGCTGTTATCTTTTGCTCTGCTCCTTGGGGTTCAGATGTGGCTGAGAAGTGTCCTCAAAGATGAGCAGAGGAGCAGGGTCTCTGGCCCCGAGTGCCTGTGGTTCATGGGAGGCTGTCAGCCCTCTGCCTAGGTGTCCAAAGGAGGCTCTCTGCTCCCTGGTCTCTCTGAACTCTTCCATCCTTGAGGTGGGTAACTCAGCCCATGTCAACAACCTCCTGACCTTTTAAAGGTCCGGAAAGCTCAGCGGCTCACGCAGGTCTACAGATTCGAAAAGCCCAGCTTTTCCGGGAATGGTCACTTTTGGCTCTTACCTCTGCACCGCTCACTAGTTAATTGTCCAGGAGCCCCACAGAGGTGATTTCTTCAGAAACCAGCTCTTGCTCTGAAAAGGCAAGAGCTGGAAATGGGGATGGGAAGAAAAAGGAGTCAGTCCGTTCAGGCTCCATTGTCTTCAGAATCCCCATGACAAAGTATAATTTCCAGAATGTTAAAAACTTAACTTTCCAGAAAGTGAGCATGTGTCAAAGACTTAACTCCTTAATGAGGAAACCAGCAAGATGGGAAGGAGAGTTCAAAAAAGTTTCAGAGAGTCCAGCTGGTGTGGCTCAGTGGTTGAGCATCGACCCATGCACCAAGAGGTTGCCAGTTCGATTCCTGGTCAGGGCACATGCCCAGGTTGTGGGCCCCATCCCCAGTAGGGGGCATGCAGGAGGCAGCCAATCGATGTTCTCTCTCATCGATGTTTCTATCTCTCTCTCCCTCTCACTTCCTCTCTTTCTCTAAAATCAATAAAGGAAAAAAATATGTATAAAAAAAAAAAAACGTTTCAGAGAGACAGAAATATTTGCAGACACTTAAAAGATGAATGTTACAATAAGATTGCTGAAGAACATAGGAAAGAAATCTATACGCTTTGTGTTGTAATCTTTTCATTTACATCTCTACAGGATAACATTCATTGATCACTGTTGGTTTTCTAGGGTTAATATCTATGCTTTCAGAGTGGTAAAGTAACCTAATCAATAGTCAATACAGTGCACACCCCTAGAGTAATAGAAACACACTGTGAGCCCCCAAAGTAAGCCACATATGCAATTATTCATTTGATTTACGTTAACTCAATCTAGTCAAAGTAGTATCATTTAAACACGTGTTATGGGTTGAATTGTGTCTCCCCAAAAGACATGTTGAAGTTCTAACTCCCAGTACTTCAGTATGTGACCTTGCTTGGAAACAGGTTCCTTGTAGATGTAAGTAGTTAAGATGAGGTCATAATGAAGTAAAGCGGGCCCTTAAGTATGGCTGGTGTCCTCAGAAGAGCGGAGGATGCCACTTCCCAACAGAGGCAGAGATGGCAACCGGGGAATGCAAAGGGTTGACAGCCGCCACCATCAGCTGGGAAGAGTCAAGGAAGGTTCTCCCCTTCAGGTTTCCGAAGGAGCATGGTTCTGCTGACGCCTTGATTTTGCACTTCTAACCTCTAGGACTGTGAGACAATACATTTCTATTGCTTTAAGGCCCCCGATTTGTGGCACTTTGTTATGGCAGCCGTAGAAACCTACTGCAACATGTAATGTAAAATGTATTGGTGAGAGCCCTGGCCGGTTTGGCTCAGCGGTTAGAGCATCGGCCCACAGACCAGAGAGGCCCGGGTTCGGTTCCCGCTAAGTGCACGTACCTCGGTTGCCATTTGTCCCTGGCCCCGGTTGGGGTCGTGTGGGTGGCAGCCACTCGATGTGTCTCTCTCACATCAATGTTTCTCTCTCTCTCTTCCTCCCTCTTTATCTGAAGATAAATGCAAAAATGTCCTTGGGTGAGGATAAAAAACACACAAAAAAACAAACAAAAAACCTTATTGATGAGATAGTTGACATTCTTATCTCCTTACCGAGTCCTTGGAACCCAGCATGGGTTTCACCCATACAGCACATCAGTTCAGACTGGCCGCGTCTCAGGTGCACAGTAACCACACGAAGCTGCTGGCTGCCGGGCCGGGCAGCAGAGTTCCCAGAGACTCAGACAGTGGGTGCTTGGCGACACTGGACACTGGAGGAACACAGGGATTTCTTTGCCCCGTTTCCAGTTGTTGGCCAGTTTTGCTCACTGTTGTCCTCTGCCCGGGACCTGGTGGTGGAGCCTGGCAGAGCAGGAGAGGCTGATAAAGAGGTGGCTGAGAGGGAGGGCTCTGAGCGAGCAGGGAGTGTCTGAAGTTTTGCACTCCGGGGCCAGCATTCCCACTTGTCTAGAAGATGCTTTTGCTCAAATTTGAAAAAGAGGCCACTCTGGCGGATGAATTAGCAAAGACACCCCCGTCAGCATCTCATGTCAGGGTGTAGGACTGGGAAAACAAAGATGGGCTGGATTTCTGTTCCTGCTGACACCTTGGCTAGGTGCCCGCGTGCAGTGCACAGCATGCCCACCCGCACTGGCAGGCCCACCAGGGATGAGGACCCGCCTCCGATGGCAGAGTGACGGCACCTTCTCCATCCTGGCAGGAAGGAGGGCGGGGGAGTGAGGCTGTGTGGCTGGGAGCAGGGCAGAGAGAGAGATGTGGGAGGAGGTTGAGGGGGTTCTGTTGGCATTATTTTCATTGTGGAAACGGAGAGATGGGTGAGAGTGAGGGTCAGAGGTTTGATTGGAGAGGCACGTCTGAGACAGTCTCCATGGAGAAGGCAGGAGGACAGACAGATGGGGACTGACAGACTTTTGTCTGGAGCAGAAGGCAGGAACGGTGAAAAGTTGGAAAGTGAGCCGGAAGCTTGCGGGGTTTGGGGAGAATGGACACCCTGGGGTGCAGGCATGCAGCCGGTGCAGGAGAAAAGGTGGACCGTCTGTGGGCAGGCACAAGACAAAACCCCAGCAGCTTGCTTTCATCAAGTAATGTGTGTCAGCCCCTGTTACAAACACTTTGCAAATAAGTCAGCGACTGATTCTCAACTGTTACTTGGCAGAGATGAGAAGAGCAAAGCCCAGAGAGGTTAAATGACTTGCTCAAGGTCACACAGCTACTAAGTGGTAGAGCCAGGATTTGAATCTGGACCATCCGGCTCAAGCAGCTTTGCGGGAAGGACACTCTTGGTCCTGACTCCACCCCTCTCTAACTGTGCGAGGCTTGCCCTGCTACCAGAGGTGTCTGTGAGGTCATGGCGGTCAGTGTCAAGGATGGGGTAAAGTGATTTTTTAAAAGCCCAAAAGATAAATGTTTTGTTCACTCTAAATATTCTTAAGTCACAGTGACTGTATTGCCACATGCCCACAGGGGGGATCTGGGCACCACGGGTAGGTAGGTCTGTTTTCTGCTCTGGGCTCACAGACAGACCTGGGCGCCTGGGGAGCGGGCGGATGAGGTCAGGGAGTGACACTGTCTTCATCAGTTGTTTAGACCTGGGAGTCCTCTCTCTACATGTAGAGCCCTTCATCTGACAGACACCATTCTCCCATTTTCCTTTTTTTTTTTTTTTGCATTTAGGAAAACATGCCAAATCAGCTGTATAACAATCTCAGGGCTCATTTTCTAAAACACCGAATTTCCGTTGAAGCTACCAGAGAATCACTTGTCAGCCATCGGCCTTGTAAAAGGAATGAATGCATTTTCTGTGCCCATAATCACCCCTCTATGGGAATGAGGTCGATTTCAATGACTGTCTAATAAAGGAATAACTCAGCATTAAAAAAAAAAATCAGAGTCCCTAGGAACCCTAGAGGCACAAGGCAAAGGAAATTTGATCTGATGAAAACTGAGATCTTTTTAAAGGAAAGCTTTATTATTTTCTTTTCGAAGACAAACTGCATTTTAAACACAGTAGGTTGGTTTATCAACAAATCTCTATTTAAGGAATTGAACACGGACCTGATTATACAGCTGGCAAAACCCCACTATTCCGGCACATTCTGAGATGTTCTAATTTAGGGAGAGGTCTGAATCAGTTTGAAGAATGTGGTTTTGTAACTCTGCCATGCTTAATTACCTTCAACTCAGACTAAGCCCAGAAACTCATTCTTTCAGATTGTGGCCTCCGGAGCCTGGGGAACTTGCAGCAACAAGCTGATAAAGATGGCTTGTAATTAGCATATCAATTGCGCAATATTAATCGCCAGCTCCCCGATGTGTGCGCTGTTCATGGTGTAGGAGGCACTGTCCCGTCCGTGATGGCGGCCCTGTTGGTGGCTGCACATCTGAAAAGTCTTAATTCCCTGCCTGCCTCCCAACTCCACAGTCACAACTGCATGTGTAACATACAGATGTGGAAACTGAGGCTGAGGGAGATGGGATGGAGGGTGGGTGCCTTGCTCAAGGTTTCAAAGCTGAGCTGTGGCTGGAACACAGCCCTCACGACTCCCAACCCAGTCCGGTGCCCTTTGCAATGGATGTCAAACCACTTGGTATACGGTGGTCGTTACGCCCTTAATAAAAGGAGAGCATGTTAGAAAATTGTTCTCTTGTGTCTTAGACATTTCCCCTATAATTTTGCCATCTTCTGATTTGACCTCTCTATGTAATAATAACAACATATATACAGTCCTAAACACTGCATATAGCCTCGTTTAATTAATCCTATCAACCTCCTTATGATATATTGTCATTTCCAATTTATCCTTAGGGAAACTGAGGTCCAGAGAGGTGAAGTAAAATGCCTAAAACAGAAATTCACACAATTTCCCTGTTCCCAGTACTCTTAGTGTCTCCGTAATTTTTTCACAATGCCCAAAGGCCAAAAGAAATACCTAGGAGTTTTGTTTATTAGGTAGTTAGTCCAAACAACTTATAAGCACTTATGTCCTAACTTAGTAGTCATTTGAAAAAAATAACTCACATAAATTAATAAAAAAATTATTCCATCTTAAGTAACCAGAATTATATCATACTGGGGTGTGGGTCTGTTGAGCGCCGCACAGCTTCTCAAAACTTAGAGTCAGGTGGGACACTGCCATCCTCATTTCTTGTTCTACACTGATTTTCACATGCTTTCTGCTCTCTATCATGGTAACCACTGAAAACCCAGCTTTGCAAAGATATGATGCCATGTAGCACAAATGTTGAAAGTGGGACTACCGTGAACTGTATTGTGGGTATCCAACAGTATCACCATGTTTCTCTCGAACATTTGTGAAAACCTGTGGTACCCCCATGCATTTCTGCTACAGTGCCCAGTGGTGTCTTGGCACACAGTTTGGGAACTGTGGGCCTAAGGGGAGGGGCTAGTGAAAACAGGGAGTTGAACCCAAGCACTCTGGCTCCTGAGCCCATAACTTGGTAGTAGGCTGTTTTGCTCAGTAGATCCCACCCAGTGACCATCACTGTTTTAGGAAAGAGGTTCATTCATTCAGTAGACATTTAATGAGATGCTACTCTGTGCCAGATCTTGTGCTGGGCTGGGGTGGGGAAGGGACAGAGATGCATTGGCTCCAGGGCTTGTTTTTGAATAATGTTGTCACGGAGGGAAGAACTTGCAATCCAGCTATAACAGCAGGGTGTACAGAACACCATCTTGCCCAGAGAAGGGATCCTGAAGGTAATATGGGGTGGGACTGACGTCATTGCCACGAAAGGTGTTTCGGCCACGTTGATATAACTTTGGTTTTGGGAATGAAGTTAAGTGTCGACCCTTCCCATTCTGCAAAAGTCAAATCACTTCAGGGTCATGTTCAGGCTGGAGAAGAGGCAAATCGGGGGTTTACACTGACGTCACCTCTGAAGGCTGCTCGGGACAGGAGCAGGTGTGGACCAGTAATAAGCCTATGGTGAACTTGGGGCAGAGAAAGTGCTGAGCACGCCGTCCCTGAAGACCTGTGAGGAAGGGTGTGCGGTAGACACCTCTGTCAGAGGGGGCTGGGCCAACTGGTCCTCGGGGTCCCATCCTACTCTGAAAAAAAATGGTTTTGTGAAGCTGTCTTCTCATTGTCTACACCTGTCCCTCCTTGTCACTGAGTCTGAGCATCCCATGTGCCTGGCACTGCCCTGAGACAGCATGGGAGCTGGTTTCTGAAAACGAACACTGGAAACATCTGGGTTCATTTTCAGTGCGTTTGTGTTGGGATCTTAGCAGCGTCTCCTCTCTGAGGTCAGGGGTAAGGGGGGGCAGGAAGGGCTGCTGCCTGACATCCTTTGGGCAGGGGTGAGGACCTGTCCAAGGGATTTATCACATCATTCATGGGCCATACAAAATTATCAACTTAAACATTAGCCTGCTGTATTTGATCAGGCTAATTTGATGAGGCGTGAGATGTTAGCTGGTATTGATTTCGCGGTCCTTATATGGCCCACGGGCTGGACGTCCCCCACCTCTGCTTTAGAGGCTGGTGGCTCTGGCCGCTTGCTGAAGGTGGAGGGTGGGCACCTGGTTCCCCTCACTGCCGCCAAAGTGACCTTTGCAAAATACACATCTCACCTCAGCCCTCTCCTGCTCAGAGGCCTCCTCACTGCTCTCTGGGCAAGTCCCACACGGGCACTGAGTTCCCCTGTGGCAAGGCCTCTGCCGAACTTGCCAGCCTCATCACTCCCAGATGTCCTGTGATCTAGTCGTCTTGGGTGGCTTGTAATTCTCTGAAAGCAGCATCCCCGGGTTCACATGCCTTTGCTGATGCTGTTCCCTTTGCCTGGTTTGCCCTTCCTTGCTTGTCAACCTGGTAAATCCTACTCATCCTTGTAGGTCTGGCTCAGAACTCTCACTGCTGTGGAGGGCTGAAAACAACAAACATCCATTTAACTCACAATCCTGTAGTTTGGCAACTTGGGCTGGGCTCAGCTGGGTGGTTCTGCGTGAGGCAGGGCTCAGTCATGGGTCTGCCGTGCTGGTGGGGCGACTGGGGCTGGCTGGCTTATGATGGCCTCATCTGGGATGTCTGAGCTGACGGGCAGGGGGTCTCTCTTCCCATGGCTCCGCATTGTCTCTCATCTTCCAGGACACTGGCCCAGGTTTCTTTACGCGGTAGATTCCAAGAGCTGCCAAAGAGGACAAACCCAAGAGCTTTCAAACCTTTGCTCATGTCATGGTTGCTAGCATCCCATTGGCCAAAACAAGTCACCTGACTGAGCCCAGTGTCAGGGTGGGAGGGCTCAAAGTTACATAGCCAGCAGGTGCAGATGTGGGGGCGGGGGACTTGGTGCCCTTTTGCAGTCTTCTGCAGCTGGACAGGCTCCATGCCAAGAGGGTCTGTTGGAGCTCACTAGGCTGTGGCATGAGCAGGTGCTCAGTAATTACTGACTTCTGCTTCAGTGTCCATGGGGCCAACTCGAGCCCTTGGCTCAGAGGAATGGCCAGAGAACCCGAGGTGAAGCTAGTGGCAGGCCAAGGGGGAAAAGGGGACAGACAATCCTTGACACGTTTTTGCTCGGCAGCTCAGGATTGCAGTTTGTCCCAGAGAACGATCTGATCTGATTCAGCCACAGTCTGGTCTCCACCTTTAAATGTTGGGAACTGCATAAATCAGCACATTTCCCCCAAAGCAGAGTCTATATACAGCACTACCAAGCTGCTCGCCATAATTAGGCCTCCGGCAATGATTGTTTTTGCTCTCCGTGTTTTATCACCAGCCTCACAGGGCAAGGGAGGGGCATGATCAGTGTTATGATGTTTGTGCATAACCCCAATATTTGGGAGGTCTGGGGCGGGCATACAAGTGGGGGCTCTGGTCTGGAGCCCATCTTTTCCTCTTCCCGTTCCCAGCTTTGTCCTGCACCACGAGGGGTCGCCCTGCATGCACAGGGTCACTCCACTCCCAGTGCTCTGCCCCTCCTCCATCCCCCTGCAGATAACCTACTTTTGGCCCTTTGAGGCTGTACACACTGGGGACAGCCCATCTTTGGGAGGAAGGACCCAAAGAAAGATTGACGTAGGTCCTGGAAGCAGGCATTTAGGCAAGGAATTCTGGGGTCCTGGGGAACTGCAGCCTGGTCTGGGGGAGAAGAGAAGGGCCACAGGTGGTCACATCCTTTTGGTCCTTCAGACTCCTTGCCCTCTGGGGAGGGGCATTGGCCATCAGAAGGGCAGAGAAGGGCCCTCTACAGTAGGGGCAGAAGGTGGGGAGCCCCTGGTCGCTGGAGTCTAAGGGTGAGAATATTCTGTGTGTGTGTGTGTGTGCGCGCACGCGCGCGCATGGGGACCTCAAAATCTGACCTGTCACACTGCTGGCAGGACGGGGCCTCCCAGAGTCCCAGGAACCACTGAGTGGAGCCAGGCCTGTGGGCGTTTCTGGAAGCAGCAGCCAGCCCCCCGCCCCGTGTTTGTGCAGCCCTCTATTGAAACGAAAGGCTTTCGCGTTTATTTCTCTTTGGCTCTTACCGCAGACGTGTGTGGTCCTAGGAAAGGGAGTCTTATCCCCCACTGAACAGGTGGGGAAACTGAGGCTCGGGGGTGACGTGACTTGCCATAGGTCACACACCTATCGGTGGTGGAGCAGGACTGGAGTCTCCGTGTGCAGCGCTCCTGCTGCCACACCTACCGCTGAATTTTAGGTGAGAGCTTCAACATGTCAGTCCATCGTTCATCCCTGGAATTGTTTGAACATTCCCTCAATGATGGCAGAGGCTGTGTCCAGCTGTTTGCTGTTATAAACAGCGTGGCAGTGAGCATCCTTGGGCGAGCAATGCGGTGCTCCAGGTTTGGGATAGAATCCCACCGCTGTTGTGGCCAAAGTTACTAGAACTTGCTGAACCTTAGTTTCCCCTTTCGTATAAGAGGGGTAATAACACTAGCTGTGTGAGAGATTGAATAAATGAATGAATGGATGGCGATAATGATGGTGATGATGGTGATGGTGGAGATGGTGATGATGGAGATGGTGGCGATGATGATGATGATGGTGATGATGATGATAATGATAATGATAATGATAATGACATCTGGTCTACCTGACAGATATGTTCCTGTTGCATGTTCTGCTTTATACGCCAGGCTCTGGTGAGCCTTGTTAGTCTGAGGCAGCATCTCTGAACCTAACATATCCTGGGACCCCCAACAAGATTTAACCAGTTTACGCTCAGAATTAAGGCTCTGGTGAGCTCACCTAGGTCCTGTAATCTTTATCTACAATTGCTTTCTAACTGGCTTTAAATACTACTTATATGCTGATGACTTCGAGGTGTCTATCTCTAGTTATGACCTTTCCACTGAGTTCCGGATGTATCATTCATCCTATTAACTCAATCTTCAAAAATAAAAACAAAAAACAAACAAACAAAAACCCCCAAATCTCTCTCCATCTCCACTGCTATAGTTCAAGCTGTCATTTCTCTGGCTGTTTTCCAACTTCTGAAATGACTGAACATTTAGCTTGTTTGTATTACATTTTTCTGGTTTTATGATAAATCCTTTTTAAACTATACATTTTCCTCCAGGTGTTGCTTTAGCCATTCTCCCAAATTTTGACATGTAGTACTTAGTTGCTTAGCTCTTAGCATTTCTTCATTAATCTGTTGGTTATTAAGTAGTATATTATTAGTTTCCAGATATAAGATGATTTGTCAGTTATCATCTGTTGATTTTATTGCATACGGTCATATCCTTCACTATGATATGCACGGAACTCACTCCTTACCTCTTTCCGACTCCGGATCAAAGGTCTCCTTGTCAGAGGGGTCTTCTTTAACCTCTCCCCCTCCCCAGCACTTTCATCACCACCGGATGTACTCAGGATTTGCTATTTGTATGTCTCTAGCCCCACGAGGGCAGGGGCTTTGTCTGTTTTGCTCATCACCATATTCTCTGAACAGTGCCTGACACATAGGCAGAGCTCACGGAAGAGTTAATGAATTCACTGAGCCAAGTCCTAGACCAGAGCTGTCAACAGAAACAGAGCGTGAGTCACAAATGTGAGCCACACACACACACACACACACACACACATAAAATTTAAAATTTCTAGTAGCCACATTCAAAAAGTAAAAAGAAGTAAAATTAAAATTTTAATAATATGTTTCATTTAACCCGATCTATTCAAAATATTTCAACATGCAAATGATAGAAACACTATTAAAGAGATATTTAACATTACTTGTTCATATTGAATCTTTGACATCGAGAATGTATTCTACGTCTATAGCACATCTCAGATTCGGACTGGCTACTTTTCGATAGTCAATAATCACACATGGGCAGCGGCTACCTTACTGGACAACAAGTTCTAGAAAAGGGAGACTTGTCCCAGGGTCCAGAAGATTTTCTCCCATGGGGACATTTTCGTTGTGGGAAGTAATTCTGAATCAATAATGAATCTTGAGTTTAAAAGTAAACAGCTAATGATGGAATTGGAATATCGACGTTGTGCAGTCCTCATGAAATAGTGGATCTAGGTAATGACCATGGGTGGTTGCTGACATCACCAGGAGAGAGCCCAGTGGACATCAGCTGAAAGAGGACAACAGCCCCCTCCCCAAGTAGATGTGACAAAAGAGGAACACTGAATCTGAATAAGCCTCTAGAGCCCTCCAACTGACAGAATCCACACCTCAGAAAATCGGAGGAACGTGTTCAATGACACCACAGGGATCAAACCAGCAAATTCAGACTGGGAAATGTCAGGACAAATGACAGGTTCTTTTAACAAATGAATTGCAAGTAAAAACAACAACAAACAAGGAAAAAAAAAAAGGAGGGAAACTTGCAGATTAAAAATGATTCACCTGCCCTGGCCCGTTTGGCTCAGTGGTTAGAGCGTCGGCCCATGGACTGAGGGTGGTAGGTTTCATTCCCAGACAAGGGCACGTACCTGGGTTGCAGGTCCAATCATGCAGGAGGCAACCAATTGATGTGTCTTTCTCACATCGATGTTTCTCTCTCCTCCTCTCTCCCTCCCTTCTACTTTCTCTAAAAACAAATGGAAAAATATCCTTGGGTGAAGATGAACAGCAACAAAGAAAGATTCAGCCTGGCCAGAGTGGCTCAGTTGGTTGCGCATCATCCCATGCACTGAAAGGCTGCCCGTTCGATTGCAGGTCAGGTCAGGACACATACCTGGGTTTCGGGTTTGATCCTCAGTCGGGGAGCGTATGGAAGTGAACTGATTGATGTTTCTCTCTCATATCGATGTTTTTCTCTTTCTCTAAGCATGTCAGGTAAGGATTAAAAAAATGATTCAAGCCCTGGCCGGTTTGGCTCAGCGGTTAGAGCATCGGTCCACGGACCAGAGAGTCCCGGGTTCGATTCCCGCTAAGGGCACGTGCCTCAGTTGCAGTTTGTCCCCGGCCCCTGTTGGGGTCGTGTGGGTGGCAACCAGTCGATGTGTCTCTCTCACATCGATGTTTCTCTCTCTCTCTTCCTCCCTCTCTCCCTCCCACTCTATCTGAATATAAATGCAAAAATGTCCTTGGGTGAGGATAAAAAAATGATTCAAAAGGCAGTAAACCAATTGCAACATGTAGACTTTATTAAGATTCTGATGAACAAACTGTAGAAAAGCATTTATGAATTCGTGAGACAATTGGATATTTGATATTAAGGAATGACTTTTTTTTCCTGAGATAATGATATTGCATTTGCATTATAAAAATATTAATTTTAGAGATACAAAGGAAGCATTTAGGAATAAAATGATATGATGCCTGGGATGTACTTTGAAATAATTTGGAGGGGTAAGTTGGGGTGGGTGGGAAGAGAAAACAAGATTAGCCATGAACTAATAACTGAGGAGTGACGGGTATCTGGGAATTCTTGATTAAAATTCTTGCTACTTTTGTATGTTCAAAGTTTTCCATAATAATGTAGGAAAAAGAAAAGTAATAAACAGCTGATCTGCTCTTCTGGGCCCAGCTCCTCTCCCCCCAATCCTGTGTTGCCTGAGGCCTGAGGCTGGCTGGGCTTGAGCTGCACTCCCCAAAGGCACCAGGAGGTGGCGCTGCCGCATCTCTGCTGGCTGCTGCTCGAAGTGCACTGAGCTCCTGCGTGGCCCTGGCAGCATCCCCAGCCTCCTGGTGGGGTGTGGAGAGGGAGGACCTAGGTCCAGAAGGGATTTGCCCTTTCCACTGTGTGTCCCAGGTGCTGCTGACCTCCATCTTTCAGGGCTTTGGCCACCCCTGGTCCATCTGCCTGGCCTTGGGCCCTGCCTCACTGAGCTAGTTTGGGCTCCTAAGCTCCATCTTGATCTTGGGGTCTCCATCTCATCTCCTTTGGTCTCCCCCACACCTGGAAGTCAAGCTCCTGCTGCCACTGCAGGTCAGGGCTATCGTCCTCGCTGTCCCACATCCATGCTGCTACGGGTTCCCCAACTCCCCCCCCCCCCCCGACCCAGACTCCCTTTTTGGGTTGGGCCTCCAGGTTCAAAGTCCTCAGTTGGAGGAAGACCACACCTCTGGGCCTGCTTGGCTGTGGCATTGAGCTGAGTGAGCACTGGACCAGGAGTCAGTATACCCAGGTGCCAGACAAGCCTCTCCTGAGTAAGCCATGCTCCTTGGTTGGAACTGTGGAACAGTGGTTTTTTCCTTAAAGAAGTGGAACTGCATTCCAGAAACTCAGTATGCAAAATCAACAAAAGCAGAGCATCCAGGTTCCTTATGGGAGTTTAGTCACTTGGGCCTTCTCTGGCGCCCACACCCACCCCAGGGTGAAAAACACTGGGCTTCTCGACCTCTGGATCGTTTTACATTTCTCTCTCTCCTTTTTTTTTTGTTAATCCTCACCGACTATATTTTTCCATTGCTTTTTAGAAAGTGGGAGGGAGGGGGAGAGAGAGAGAGAAACATTGATGTGAGAGAGACACATCGATTGGTTGCCTCCTGCACGACCCCAACCAGGACTGGGGACTGAACCTGCAGCCCAGGTAACGTGCCTTTGACTGGGAATCAAACCTGAGACCCTCGGTCCGTGGGCCGATGCTCTAACTGCTGAGCCAAACTGGCCAGGGCCATTTCTTTCTTTCTTTATTATTATTTTTTTAAAATAATTTTTAAATTGATTTTTTAGAGAGCGAGAAAGGGAGAGAGAAAGAGACATCGATGTGAGGGAGACATCGATAGGCTCTCCTGCACGCCCCCTACTGGGGATGAGCCCGCAAGCTAGGCATGTGTCCTGACCGGAATCAAACCTGCGACTCTGGTCTGCGGGCCAATGCTGTAACTGCTGAGCCAAATTGGCCAAGGCTTTTTTTTTTTTTTTGCAGTCGTTTAGAGGGGACCCCCAAAATGGCAGGGGAGAGCAATTACTGTAGACTGTTTTAGGTGCGAATCGAGCGCCTCGCTGCAGACGCCCCGCCTGCCGCTCTCAGGCCGCCCGCCCAGATGGAGTTACAGTTGCACTCCGAGGCGCCACTCCAGCAGGTCTGGAAAGAAACCCACTTCACTCACAGAGGGAAATTGCTAAGAATTGGTGCTGCTGAGAACATGAATAGCTTCATGGGCTCCCCAGTGAAAGACTGAATCCCAAGTGTTTCTTCCAAGTGCTGGGGGTGCATTGGTAAGAAGGTGCCAAGTTTCAGAGGCCCCCTTCTCGGGCAGAATGGCTCTCCATCCACAAATAGAAACTCACTGAGATTTTAATTAAGATCAGTGTACATAAAGCTCACTGTTCCTAAGTAAACAAATATTAAGCAAGATCCTTCACTTTTGTGTTATGGGCTCGTAAGAGGAGAGAGTAGGGACAGGAGGGGTGGTTGGAAGTACTGAGCGGGAAAGGGATAAAGACGCCGACTGGGAAGAAAACAGATTCCAGGTTGGGGAGGGAGAGAAGGCAAAAGGCAGGAGAGAGGAGGAGAGGCAGATGGAAGGTTCTAGCTTCTCCTCAGCCCGGACCCCCACTTCCTTGCTTCGTTTACATTGGGTTCCAATACCTGTTGGTTGGAGACAAATGCTCTCGTCTCCCTGGGGCTTGGGTGCAGGCTCTGTTGATGACATTGTGAATATGCCGAGGGTGTCCTGCTGTGGGTCCCTGCCACTCTCCTCTCCAGGGCTTTCTCTCAGCCCTGGATGCTTGGGCAGGCTGGAAATACTGGGGCGCTAATGCTCCCCCCTCCCCCGCAGGCTTGGCCCAGCTCCCTTCCCCCCGAGGTGGCTCAGTTCAGAGATGTCTCCTCAGTCCTCTGCAGGATGGAGCTCCAGCTGCCCACAGTGCTCACGGAACTGACAGCGTGCTACTAATTGGCTTCCATCTCGTCTCTGTCTCTCCTCCCCCTCCCTGCTGCGGCTTCCTGGGGTCACCTCCCAAATAAAGGACTTGCAGTCAGACCCTTGCCTCAGGTCTGTTTCTGGGAAAACCCAGTTCTAAAAAGGCTTTATATATGTATACATTTATTTTGAGGATCTCGTTAGCCCTCCAGAATTAGGCCAAGCCCGTCTGCAATGTGGAGTGACTAATGTCTCTTTATTGTCAAGGTTTTGAATAGAGGGCTTCTTTTCTTACTTAAGTTTGAAGGGGTGTTGTCTCAGAAGGATGGTTTCAGGTTTAAAAAGTTACTTTCAGACTGTTTCGTCAGCTTGGGCTGCTGTAACTAAGTTCCTTGGACTGAGCGGCTTGCAAACAACGGAGATGTTTTCCGGAGTCTGGAGGCTGGGATTCTGGGGCCAGCACCGCCGGGTTCTGCTAAGGACCCTCTTCTGGGTCGCAGACTGCCGGCTTCTCATTGTGACCTCACACGGTGGAGAAAGAGCTTAGCTGGCAATCTGGCCTCTTCTTGAAAGGGTGCTAAGCCCATTCACGAGGGCTCCACTCTTAGGACCTAATTACCTCCCGAAGGCCCCACCTCCAAATACCATCACATTGGGATTAGGGTTTCAACATATGAATTTTGGGGGAACAGAAACATTCAGTCCATTACAGATACCTTAGAGCTAATGGTCAATTTACTAGAAACTACTTGATGTTATCATTTCTTTAATTAAAAAAATTTTTTTTTTTATTTGAGAGAGAAACATCGATGTGTGAGAAAAACACGGATCGGTTGCCTTCTATACGTGCCCTGGCCGGGGATCAAACCTGCAACCCAGGTATGTGCCCTGATCAGGAATCGAACCTACCAGCTTTCGGTGTCTGGGACGATGATCCAACCAACTGAGCCACACCAGCCAGAGCTGATGTTTCTAAATCCTAAGATTCCATCTGGAACCAGCTCTCTCGGTCACCCGGAGAGTGAACAGGAGTAAGGGTGTGAGTGCTCAGCCATGTTCATCCTTCATTCATGAAATACGTTTCCATTGAGCAAGCACGTGCTGTGTGCCAGGCGTCCCTGCCCCGTGAACTTGCCGTCCTGGCTGCTTGAAATCGGATTTCTGATGAGGTTTCAGTGTATTCAGTTCTTCATCCAATATTTACTGAGAGCCTCTGTGCTCCCAGCACGGTGCTAGACCCTGGGCGTACGGACATGGATGAGGCGTGAACTGTATTTCCCCAAAGCCTGGAAGCCAGAAGGCTGCGATCCACATGCAGACAGTGGTGGAAATGTTTCCCGTAGGAGATACTGCGGAGTCAGCGAGGGCATGTTCATTCTACCTTGGGGGTCTGAGGGTCAGAAGGTTTGTGGAGGAGGGGACCCTTGAGCAGAGCTTGGAGCATACTGGAGAGAGCAAACAGTACGAACAGAGGTGACAGGACTGGCCGGCCCAGCAGCTGCAATTGTGTAGTGAGGCTTTGGTCAGACTGCAAGCAAGCGTGAAGCTGTTGGTCCCCGCTAGAACAGTCTTTGGTTTTAAGATCTGGGCTGTGCCCTGGCCGGTTTGGCTCAGCGGTTAGAGCGGTCGGCCTGCGGTCCAGAGAGACCCGGGTTTGGTTCCCACTAGGGGCACGTACCTCGGTTGCAATTTGTCCCCGGCCCTGGTTGGTCGTGCGGGAGGCAGCCACTCTATGTGTCCCTTTCACGTCAATGTTTCTCTCTCTGTCTCTCTCCCTCCCACTCTATCTGAACAAAAAATGGAAAAATGTCTTCGGGTGAGGATTTAAAAAAAAAAAAAAAAGATCTGGGCTGTGCTGGGAAGCAGTACAGCCCAGTGGTCAGGGTACACGCTCTGCCTATGGACTGATCCACATTTTCATCTCAGTTTTGCACTGACTGGGTCACTACGTGGCCTTGGGCAAGTTAATAGCCGCTCTGAGCCTCAGTTTACTCATCAGTATTATGTTGGGGATCGACTACTTCCTGAAGAGAGCCGTACTGAGGATTGCATAAAAGAAGCCTAGCACAGCCCCTAGGACATAGTGAGTGCTAATAGAAGGAAATTCTGAGTTAGTGATTTGCACCACGATGGCTTGGCTGGGTTTAAGGGAAGTTTGGGTCTGTAGGGTTGAGAGCCCCATCGCTGATGTGCATTGACATTAACCGATGACCTGGAGGCTGAGGAACATCTTTGTAAAAGGGACTCAGAAGTGCCCTGGGTAGTGAGGAGCAGAGAGTGGACTCAGTGGGACAAAGGAATACCCCTAAATGTGGCCCTGTGTGTTCTCATAGAGGAGAGTTGCATCATTTCCATCATCCCAGTGGTCCGGGAGTTTATCCTTCGACACCTGGGCAGGGCTGGGGAGGGCACCGTCTCTGATAGAGCCCCTGTCATCTCATGGACGGACGCAGAGCTCCCATGGGGACTTATCAGTGTGTTGCGACTGGGGGGTGTTTCCTGTCTGGTGAACGGGGGGCCAGGCAGGACCGAGTGGCAGCGTTCCAAACTTCTCACTCGCCGCAAGGCCCACGTCTCACCCTTTCCAGGAGCATCTGCAGAGATGTTCTCAGAGAAGTTGGAGACCTCCCAGCTGCCCACCCATCCTGGTGTCATTCTGTAATCGGAACTGGCAGATGGGCGGTGAGACCCGCTCTGCAGAGGGCCTGGAGCGTGGCTCTGCGTTCACAGTTTGGGAACACCCCAACCCCACGCGGTTTCCTCGGATCTGGAAGGTGGGAGGGACCAGAGAGAGGGAGAGCGACGACAACCCTGTATTTGTGTAGATGGGGAAACAAGCTCAGAGAGGCAAAGGGAGTGGCTCAGAGTCACACAGCAGGTCAGTGGGAAGGCAGGCTTTTGTCTTCCTCGTCAGTATTCCCTCTGCACCCCTCACAACCACTTGTCCCACTCACCTAAGAGATCTGCCAGCCAAAGGTGCCACCAGGATCAACCAAAAGCCCTTGCCGCTCACCTCAGCTGGGTGTTCTAATTCTGCCTACAGAGAGCCAACCACCATGTTCTCATTTGGCATTCATCCGTCCATCCGTCCATCCATCCATCCAAAAAGCATTGATGCCAGGTCTGCCTCAGGCCCTTTTTGTTGTTGGCTACACAAAGGTGAATATTCTGGGGGTGAATTTGGGCCCCCCAAATTCACAGCAGTTCCAGTAAATATTTCTCCTCTGGTTTCTCCATAACCCCTGCATTTCCTCACCTATTGAACCGATCTCCATCCTTGAGTAACTCGCAGTGCCTTTGATTCATAGTATTTTCCATTTCTCCTTCCCATGTAAACTTTGCTGCCAGCCCGAGGTATTATTTCTGGGCACCACAGGGAGATCCAGGGGTAACTTTTGAGGCCGGGGGGTCTGGTATGGCTCTTGTTTTTCAGGGAAGATCAGAATCATCCAGGGGCCACAGGCTTCCGAGAAGATGGGAGGGACTCCCCGGAAGGAAGCTGAGCTCGGGTGAGGGTGGCAGTGGTACATCCCCCTTATCTTCTGAATGTTGTGCGAATGTGACTTTCACCTCTGGGGTGGTTATGGTGGTGGAAGGGACATCCTCTTTCTTGTCTGAGCCTTGTTTGAGTTCGGTCCTCGGCTGTTAAGGGAAAGAAACCTACATCCTGGTAGTAGTGGAGACAGAGCAACACGGAGGCCAACAGCTCCAGAATCTGAAGTGTCGCAGTTGCAACCCCGGAGGAGGCATGGGTTTAATTCTTAGCTTGTCCCACTCCAGAATCCCCAGGAAGGCTTCGGCTTGGGTCAGGTGCCCACTGCAGGCCCAGCGGCTGTGGCCAGGGCAGTGAGGTCACAGTGTACGAAAGGGTGGCTTCTGTAGTCACCACGGGAATGGATGGTGGGGAAGGCTCCCAGAAGAGGGCAGCTGGGTTGGTACGGGGGTAGAACTCTAACATCTTTTCTAGGGACACAATTCAACCGATAACAGTTGTCTGGAGACGTAAGTTCCTTGCCACGTGGGCCTGTCTGTAGGCACCTCTCAACATGGCCACTGGCTTCTCTCAGGGCCAGCAAGGGAGAAAGTGAGAGAGAAAGCCAGCGATTTGGAAGTCTCAGTCTTCTTGTAACCTAATCTCAGAAGAGGGAGCCCATCCCTTGTACTGGGTAAAAATTCAGTCTCTAGGTCCAGCCCACCATCAAGGGCAGGAGATCACGCAAGGGCGTGACTACCAGGTGGCAGGATCATGGGGGGCCGTCTTGGGGGCTGCCCATCACACCCACCAAAGAACAAAGTTGCTGGTTTATCGACCTGATCCCATTTTTACTGGTTGAAAGCTGCTCCTAGGGGGCTCTCCTGGTTTTAGTCCTGAGAGTTCTGTTTCCTGAGAAACCCCTTAGTCCCTGGCAAACCAAAACAGTTGGCCCCCCAGCATGAACAAAGAAAGCATGCTACCCGGGCACAGCTGAATCAGGGAACAAAGGCATGCTGGCATCTCACGATATACCCACGGCTGAGATGCAGGACGGAGACGATGTGGCTTAGCATCCATTGTGGAAAGGAAACCAGGGGCTTTACTTTATTCTGAGCTCAATTAGTGTCGACAGTTTGATGTGACCCCTCCCCAATGTGAGTGCAACAGAGGCATTAATGAAAGCACTGCTGAAGGACAAGAGTCACAACAGTAGGCCACATCTAGGACCATCAGACGATGCGCTGTCAAAATCTGGAGGAAATTGCACCGGTTTGAGAGGACAAGGCGGGATTAGACAAAAATAAGTTCTCAGCCTGCCGCACGGAAAGGCAAAGAGATGGAACCAGTTGTCACAGGCAGGCAAAGAGACGAAGGGCACAGGAGCCTGATTTTACATGCAAATTCTTCCATTTATTAAGGCGAGATGTTCTCGTGGTGAATGTCTGAGACCCACCGAGAGCATCCGTGTTGCTATGGTGATGCCGTTGGTCTACCAGAGGCGGGGAGCTACTCTCTGCCATCGTCGACTGAAGGGGTTCCTGGGACAGAGAGGGACATGGGCTTTTTTTTTTCCCTCCTAGTGTGACTTTTCCTGGTGTCACTGGTTGGGGAAGTGGATCTCAAGTTTGAGTGGGCATCAGACCTGGAAGACTTGTTAAAACACAGATGGCTGGGTCCTCCCCCAGAGCTTCTGATTCGGTAGATCTGGGGTGGGGCCCAAGAATTTGCATTTTTAACCAGATACCGGGTGATGCTGACGCTGGTCCAGGAACCACGGGCCCAGGGCAACGGGACCCAAAGCTAACTTGCAGTTATAATAAAGGAAATTGAAACTTATCTTCCTCACTCGTGTTCCTAATTTTCTCCTCTGTGGAACAAATAAAGGGGCACGTGTGTGGGCTTCTGAGTTTATCTTAATTTTTGACATCTGAGAGAGAAGGGGCTCCGTATTCAAACGATCTAACTGTCAGACTCCTTCAACCAACCCAGTATCTTGAGGCTGACAAACGTTAGAAATGTTTGTCTCCTTTTGATGTCTGGCGTCTACTCATCAAAACTCCCTGATAGGAAAAATATCTATAATGGGTCTTTCCTCTACTTAAACCCTGGCTGCACTTAGAACTCCCCAGGATTTAAAAATCCCAATGTCCACTACAACGCAAATGAATTAAATCAGGACCCCTGGGGGGCAGGGAGGAGCATCGCCAGTTTCCAAGAGCTATTTTAGGTGATTATCACGATACTATACAACCAGGGCTGTGAACACTCATCTTTTCTTTATTCTCAGAGGTGGTAACAGGTGCCATGCAGAGACAATTCTAGGCCAGTGGTCCTCAACCTTGGCTACACCTTAGAATCACCTGGGGAGTAAAACTTAATGCTCAGGCAGCACCTCAGACCAATGAACTCAGAATCTCAAGGGATGGGATCCAGGCATCAATAGTTTTTAATATTCTCAGGGTGATTCCAACGTACAGCCAAGGTTGGGGACCACTGGCCTAGAAGCCTCTTTCCAAAGGACCTGTCACTCACTGTTCCAGGTTTTAGCGGGGGGAGCACAGGAGCTGTAACATCTTGTCCCTGACAATTGTGGGACCCCTGGGCTCAGAGATGCCAGCACAGCTCCGAGGTTTGATTTTCAGCTTCCCAGAACCCCTTTTCCAAGCTTCTAAACTCCCTTTAAAGTCACCAACTTCCTTTCTTTGTCTTCCCAGCTCTCAGGGTGGTAGCTACTCCTTGAAGTTGCTGCTGCTATCATCGCAGTGTTCTCGCTCTGCCTTTTCAGTACCTAGTTAACAATTTTATAGCCAGTCAACAATTGTTTACTTTAAGTTATTTCTGTTAAAATAACTGGTATGGTTTTGTTCCCTGACCAGATCCGGACTGATACACTGAGCTGTGGAGAAGAGGGAACCTGGAAATGACGTATGGATACTGTGTATTCTTGGACATAAGAAATGGAGCAAATGAGACAGAAATAACATTCAAAGAGGAAATCGAAGAAAACGTCACCAAAGTGGAGGTAGGTAGGCATTTTCAGCTCTGAAAGGGTTACCAAGTAAATTTGGCGGGAATAAAAGCTAAATAGTAAGACGTAGATTCTGATGAAACCGTTACACTTCAAAGACAAAGGAAGACGGATGAAAATCGAGGCAGACAAAGTGGGTTGTCTTCAAAGAAAATCAGAAGTCGGATAGCCTCGGCTTTTCAACTCTGACGGTAGATTCCGGAAGAAAATGAAACAATGAAGGAAACTGAAGGAAAAAGAACGGGGCCAATAATTTCACCAGTAGAACGAAAAACATTCTGTTTAACAAGTTAGCAGAAGGTAGGGAAAAATGAGAAAATAAGTGTCTTAGTCTGTTGGTGCTGCATAACAAAATAACCACATCCTGGGTAGCTTATAAACAATAGACATTTATTTCTCACAGTTCTGGAGGTGGGAAGTCCAAGATCGGGGAGCCAGCAAGGTCAGGTTCCCGTGAAGGCCCCCGTCTGGGTCACAGACTGCCGACCTCTTGTGTCCTCCCGTGGTGGCGGGAGGGAGCTCTCTGGAGTCAAGGGTCTTATTCCCAGGTTCATAATTGCCCTTTGTACACTGTGCCCTGGGGTGAACCGGAGCAAATCAGCAGGTGGTGGGAAAGGTGGGGTTTGGAATCCCGCAGACCGGGACTTCACACTCAGCACCACCAACTGCTGTGTAACCTTGGGCAAGACACTTCACCTCTCTGAGCCTCCGTCTCTCCAGCTATACAATCTGTAATATTTCCTCCTCTTACAGAGTTCTGTTAAAAATTAAATGAGGCCCTGGCTGGTCTGGCTCAGCGGTTAGAGCGTGGGCCCGAAGACCAAAGAGTGTCTAGTTCGATTCTGGTCAAGGGCATGTACCTCAGTTGCGGTTTGTCCCTGGCCCTGGTTGGGGTCGTGCAGGAGGCAACCAGTCGATGTGTCCCTCTCATGTTGATGTTTTTCTCTCTCTCCCTCCCTCCCACTCTATCTGAAGGTAAATAGAAAAATATCCTTGGGTGAGGATTAAAGAAAAAAAAAATTAAATAAGGCCCTTTCTAGGAAACGGGCAGTGCTTGACCACGAGCAATGCATGTGGTCCTGCGGGGTGACAAACCACACGGTGTGAACTCGATCACGTAATGATCACAGTACTACACGTCCACGTGGGTAGAGCGGGGTTCCTCACCTCGGCGCCACTCACATTTGGGCTGGGTAATTCTTTGTGCGTGTGAGGGGCCGTCCTGTGCATTGCAGGAAGTTTAGCGGCATCTCTGGCCTCCGCCCACAAAATGTCCCCTGGGGGACAGCAATGCCCTCAGTGAGAACCACTGGAATGAGAGGGATGTGGAAAAATGCTCTCCAAAAGGGGATGACTGTCTCTAGGTGGGGAGATTTGGGGAAACTCCCCCCGTTAGCCTGTTCTGCATTTTTGAATGCAGGATCTACAAAGCGCATGCATGCAGGTGGTGACTAAGACACACATTCTCAGTGTCTTATTATTATTTTGTGAACCCAGAGGCCAAGCAGTGCCCCCTCCGTTCTCTGTTCGGGCCCCTGTGAGTAGCTACGTGTTCAGACCTCTTTGGTGTGTGACTAGTTGGCAGGAAGCAAGAGAGCAATCAGTGTGGGTTTTCTGTCCCTTCTGAAGCTCTTTATTCCAGGAGAGAATGGGGTGATTAGTGCCACGTCTCCTTCCCCAGGGCAAACCGAATGGAGCAGTCTCTGTGCAAAGACATTAACAACTTCATGATTTTATTTCAAACAAGCAGACGTGCAATTTGTTGACAAAAATCTACCCAAGAAGCACGCATTAGGCAGCACTCCACCTGAGCCACTGTGCTTGTGGCAAAAGTCTCAAAGACCCCCGAAGCGTCGCATCGTCTGTTTGCACCGCAGCTCTGAAACGGACATGAAATGTGCTATTGAGACTGATTTCTCCATTATCCCCTTGCGTTCTGATTTCTAAAAGAGATCAAAATTCCATTTTTCCAAAGAAAGGGAGCGCGGATTCACAGATTTCATTACCAACTTAAAACAAATTGAGCAAAAAATTAGGGGGAATGTGTTCTTCCTACGCAGCAAGGCCTCCTTTTAAAACCGGGAAACATCTGTGCACTTAAGTACCTTCTGTTAAGGTCTGAGGAAGTCAGTTTCTGGAATATGTGCGAGTTCATTGACTCTGCCTCACTTTCAAAAACGGAATAAGAAATGAAGAAATCATCCTCTAGTTTGTTAAAAAAAAAAAAAAGTGTAAAAAAAATGATACATCTGCCAAGAAAGTTTGGATGGGGCATTCAGATCTTCTAATAAATAGATACAGAATGCTGCAGCAGGTTGGAACTGGGCCAGATGCTGGGGCAGATTCAGATACGCTGTTCTGAGTTCTTGTTTATTAATTTAAAACTCACATCTAGTGTTACTTTTCTAAGTATATAAACAATTTGTCCACGCAAGAGCTCTGCTCTCAAATACAGTGCCACTAGGCATGTGAAACTATTTCTTTTCTTTTTCTTTTTTTTTTTTATCCTCATCTGAGGACATTTTTGCATTTATCTTCTGATAGAGCAGGAGGGAGAGAGGGAGGAAGAGAGAGAGAGAAACATCGATGTAAGAGAGACATATTGACTGGTTGCCATCCATATGACCCCAGCCGGGGCCGGGGAGGAACTGCAACCAAGGTACATGCCCTTAGCGGGAACTGAACCCAGGACTCTCCAGTCCCTGGGCTGACGCTCTAACTGCTGAGCCAAACTGGCCAGGGCTTTTTTTATTGATTTTAGAGAGAGAGGAAGGGAGAGGTAGAGAGATAGAAATATCGATGAGAGAGAACATCGATTGGCCGCCTCCTGCATGCCCCTCACTGGGGATCGGGCCCACAACCTGGGCATGTGCCCTGACTGGGAATCGAACTGGTGACCTCTTGGTGCAAGGGTCGACGCTCAACCACTGAGCCACAGTGGTAGGGCCACGTGAAGCTATTTCAACTTCCATTTCAATTAAATTGAGTCTGAAGATAAAAATCTTCAACCTTTCAGTGAGCATTCTTTCGGATATTTCTTTGGGCATAAATACACAGATGGGTGTATAAATAGTCAGCTTTATGAGGGATATTTCCATGTCAGTAAGTATAGAGATACATTGTTCCTTTTATTAGCTACAGATTATTTCAAAGCTCAACAAGATGTGTGACTCTTGTTGTTTCATCCGATCAGTTCCTCCCTTCTTCTGCAGGGTTCTCCCCTTCCTTCCCCCCAATTTTTCCTTCCTTCCTGTTTCCCTTTCTTCCCTCCTGCTCCTCCCTCCATCCATCAGTGTTCCCTGTGCCAGGCACTCTGCTAGCGTAAGGGCTGGAACAGTGAGAGAATAGTTAAGGTCCCGCTCTCAAGGAGTTTGTGTCCCAGTGGGGGAGGCAGAGAAGACAAGGGGCAGAGGGAAGGGATATTAACCAATAACAGCTCAGTTACAGATCAAGGGAAGTGCTAAGAAGCAGGCAGCCTGGCTGGGTGAAACCTGGACCCTGGAGTTGGTCTGGATGGACTCAGTCCTCACTCTTCCACCTGCTTCCTAGGGGACCCTGGGCATTGGAGCAGGCAGGTGGCTGCCCCAGGAGAGGGACGATGCAGGGTGAATCGCTGGGGCTGGAGTGGTCGGGGCCCTGGACCTGGGGTCCAGATGCTGACGTTGCTCTAGACCAGGTTCTTACTCAGGGCTGATGTCGTCCCCCTGGAGGACCCGGGACAATGCCTGGAGACATTTTAGTTGTCACGTCTTGGGAGGATGTGCTGCTGGCGTCCAGTGGGTGGAGGCCAGGGATGCTGCTAACATCCTGCCATGCGCAGGACAGCCCAGAGTAGAGCACGATCCGGCTCAAAACGTCAGTAGTGCCGAGGCTGAGAAACCCTGTCCTAGAAGGTGCCAGAACTTAGGGTGGAGAGGGAGACCGAGCCCGAGGTAGTGGAGGTCTTTAGGAGGAAGGATGAGGAGAAGGGGAGGAGAGAGCTTGGAGACACCTTTTCAGGAAAGCCGTGGCCGGGGAGTGGCAGTGAGGAGCCCTGAGGGTGCTTCTTGCAAACCCGGACTTTAAGTTATGTGTACGTGGGGGGAGGGGAGAAGGAGCTGGAGAGGGCTCCGGGGAAAGTGGGGTTCTGGAGGACAGAGCTTCAGCTGAGACAGAAGGGGCAGTTGCTGAACATTTGGTGAAGTGGTTAAGCATGGCAGTGAGTTTGTTTACTTCACACAGGTGTTCCTGGGGCCCAGGGAGAAGGTTTGGGAGGGAGGGGTGTGACGGAAGGTGGGGCAGGCTGGAGAAAGTGAGGAGCCTTGTGGGGGTGACCATGGAGGCAGGGGCAGGTGTGGTCAATTAAATTCTTGGCCCCTTTAGCAGGATCTTTTATGCTGATATAAATCCAGGCCTGTCTGTTAATTAACCTGAGGCTGAGCCTGGTGGGATACAGGTATCAGGAGGGGTCAGGGACCAAGCCCTGGGTGCTGATGTCAGGCTCTGTAGGGAGCTTGTAGAGGGAGGTTCCAGCTGCCCCCTGGGGAGGGCATCTAGCTGGCATGTTTTGGGCTTCTGGCCTCACTGGCTGGACCGCATGTCTGTGGGCAGGTGAGTGGGTGCTGGGAGTTCCAGGTCCTTGTCCAGTATCTGGTCCAGCTTTTACTTGGTGCTGAGGACAGTCTGAAGAGCAAGAGGAACAGTGGACTTACCTCGTTCCTGTTTGAGTCTGTATAAAAGACCAGGCTTGTGAGCCAGGTGGTCCTGGGTTCAAATATGGCCTGCCACAAACCAGCTGTAATCTTGGGCCACTGATTTGGCCTTTTTGAGCATTCGTTTCCTCGTTGGCAGTGTTGAGGGAGGATTCAGTAAGAGCAGGCGTGTGTCAGTGGTCTGTAAACTGTGAGGTGCTATCCCCTGTGAGCTGGAGGAAGTGAGGACCCTGGAAAAGGAGAAAGACGAGCTCCGTGGAGTTTCTGAGCCGTGGATGCTGACCACGCAGCCGGGGGTGGGGGGATGTGAAAGATGCTCTGGATCTGAAATGTCACCCGAACAGGCTCTGCCTGTGGTATTTCCACACTTACTGCCCAGGGCTGAGTCACAAGGAGAACAGCTGAGAGGACTGGGGCCTTCACACTTCCAGAAACTCCGGGAAGGGCAGCGCAAGCGTGGAGATGGCAGCGGAGGGGAGCCCTGTGGGACTGATGTCCTCCCTCGCGGTCCCTCTGGGTCAGGAACCCGGTGGGTGGGTTTGGGAGCAGAGGTGGGTGGGGCCGGGAGCAGAGGTGGGTGGGGCCGGGAACAGAGGTGGGAGGGTCCGGGAGCAGAGGTGGGTGGGTCCGAGAGCAGAGGTGGGTGGAGGCGGGAGCAGAGGTGGGTGGGGCCGGGAACAGAGGTGGGAGGGTCCGGGAGCAGAGGTGTGTGGGGCCGGGACAGGGTGCGTGCTGTCTGTAGGAGCCAGGCTTCTCACTCATAGGGTCCCTGTAGTCTTCACTACTGCTCCTGAGGGCGGGCACTGTTATCCCCACTTCACAGATGAAGGAGCTGAGACCCAGTGGCTGAATGAACTGGCCTGGGGTCACGTGGCCTCTTTCTCTCAAATCTCCCTGGCTTCCTTCAGGAACTGGGAGCTGAGAAGGGGCTAGGAGTTTTGTTTGTTTGTTTGTTTTTGTTTTAAGATAGGGATAACATAAGAGCTGTTTGGGACCCAGGCCTCAGGGAGCCAGTGATTGTGGCCCAAAGGCACAGGGGTGACCTGAGTGGGGCAGGTGGTAGCCACACGGTGGCTGAGCTAGAGGCAGAGGAGACGTGAGTAGGGGAGCCGGATTCTCTCGGATTTGTGTTGACCGGAGAAGTCACATTTGTCTGCATTAGCTTCGCCAGAGCAAGGCAGTCTGTTGGTCTTTGGTTTCTCAGGCCGCGGGTCAGACAAGGCGTTGTTCCCAGGAGGCACTGCAAGAGCTGGGCTCTTAGTCCAGCGATGATACATTTTTGAGCACCTGCTGTGTGCACAGATCTGAGAGTCAGGGCAAGTCCTAAGCTGAGCTGCTTATGAGCCACTGGAGGAAGCGAGGGGCGGACAGACTTCTGCTCATCCTTCAGTCGTTGGCTCGTGCATCGCCTCCAAGAGCCAGCCTTGCTGGACTCTTCTCCAGCCGGGATGGTGGCCCTGCTCTCCCAGCTCTCGCCAGGCTTGCACTGTGCTGTCCCTGCACTGACCATGGGTTTGCCGTATGCATCTTCCTGCAGGTGTCTCTCACCAGCCTGGGGACAACCGTCTCCCCATCTCTGTAGCCCTCGGATGTTGCTTAAGGTCTGAACACAGACCTGGTTTCTGGGAGTGCATTACCCTCCCACACAGGCAGTTTGTTTTCAGTGTCCCATGAGTGGTTATGGCTGGAGGGGTCCAGAGAAAACTAAAATTGCGTGAATGTGGGGGAGTCAAAGAGGGCTTCCAGGCAGAGGTAGATTTCAGTGGGGTTCTCAGGAAAGTTTGGGTTATCTCATTGGATCCCCACCATGATCCTGTGAAGTCGGTATTATTATCCCTACTTTACAAATGGGGGAGCTGAGTCTTAGAAAGGAGGAGAGATTTGCCTAAAATATTTCTCCCCCGAGAGAGCTGCAGAAGCAGGAAGGGAGACCCGGGCTGAGTCTCCTAGTCCAGTTATTTATCCAGTTGGCAAATCTGGTTCTCAAGGCACAGCATCAACATCAGCTGGGAATGTGTTACAAATGCAGATTCTCAGGCCCCCAGACCTGCAGAATCAGGAACCCTGGGGGTGGGGCCCAGCATCCTGCTTTCTCACTGAGGTTTGAACGGAATTGGTCTGCTGTTTGGGGAGGGCCGGGGAAGGGGTGCAGAGAGGAAGCGGAGCTGGGGAGAGACAGCCTGTGTTCAGTTAACTTGGATTTGAGTTGGATGACGCCCAGACAGAGTAGAGGCTAGGGCTGAGCTCAGGCAGGGGCACTAGAAAGGCAGGAATGGGACATTAACAAGGACACACTTTGGTGATACTCCCCTCGGCCACACAGCCTGTCAGTGGCTACACTGACCTTTTAAGATGACCTCTGTGCGGGGAGAAGAAAAACTTTACCCCTCTGTGTGCATTTCTGCCCACCTCATTTCTAGATTCCTCCTGCAAAGAAGGGTTATTAAGTGAGACAAATTCAATGTTCACGCATAGGGGGGCCCCTGACTGTGAAAAGGGTGTGTGCCCAGGACTGGCTTCAGGTGCAACTTCCTCCTTACCCTTGGGTGGGTCACCAGGGACTGTCTCTTCTGACAAGACGCCAAGGTTTAGGCTAGGGTTTAGGGAGAGTTGATGGACCAGGCTGCTTTTGTTTTGCTTTAGATATTTTTATTGGGATATAATTTGCATACAAGAAAATGCACAGACTTTAAGTTTGATGAGTTTGACAATTGTGTACCCCGGTATAAAATGTTTCTGTCAATTCGGAAAGGTCCCCCACTTTCCTTTCCAGTCAGCCCCTCTCCCCCTTTTCCTGGAGAAAACCACTTTCTCATTTCTATCACCACGAATTCGTCTTCCAAGTTGGGTTTTGTTGGGGTGACATGTTTTCATTTGCCTGGGACTTTTCTGGTTTAGCACTGAAAATCACATGTCCCAGGCAAACTGGGACTGTTGGGCACCCCAGACAAGCTTGTGCTTTCCTGCTGCCCCTACCCACTTCACAGAACCCATGGGCTCCAACAAGGGCCCCAGCCGCCATCTCCCCGGGGACTGACAGGCAGGAGTTAGGTGTCCCTGGTCCTTCTCGTGCTTTTGTTTTTAAGTAGGATGACGAAGCAGAAGCAGCAGGTGGCAGCTGACAGTAGGCAGTGTAGACTCACTACTCAGGGTGTGGTCCTTGGACAAGCAGCACCAACAGCTGGGATCTTGACAGAAATGCAACATCCCAGCTCACCCCCAGCCCCTGCTCTCCCTCCTCCCACACCTACTGAATTAGGATCTGCATTTTAACAGGACCTCCACGTGATTTGCGTGCACATTAGGGATTTACCCCTCCCATCAAGAGGGAATCATCCCCGTCGCCATCCCCGAGCTAGGATGAGCCTCTTACCTCAAACCCACCAGAGAACAGTCACGGAGAGTCTTGGCTGGACTCACAGCCCACCATGCCTATGGAAGATCCTCCATCCGGTCATGCGTAGGTTCTGATAAATTATTGAGCCGGGTGAGAGCTCCCTTCCATCTCTCTAAAGTAGACTGGGAGAAGCATCCAGTGCATTAAGCCCTCTCCCTTTTCATTCAAGCCCAAGGTCATCTGTAGTCCGGATGGAGGGAGGGAGATTTTAGCCTGGACTGGATGCATTCTTTCGTACTCCCGGAAGGATGGAGTCTTTCCCGCACTCGTGCCCCGCTCAGTGGATGAATTATTGAAATCTGAGAAACGTGCATTTGGTCAGTTACGGAGCCCTTGGGCGGGGGTCCCGGGGAGCAGCAGCCTCTGAATAGCCCATTTATTTTTCTTTGAGAAGTTAGAACAAAAGAAAAACACAAAGTAATGAATTGGCGTGGCCAGCACTGGGATAATAACTGTGAACATCTTGTTACATTTACTTCAAGTAGATTTTTAATAAAAGATAAAACGTTACAAAGTTGAAGCGCTCTCGATGGACAGCCTCAAATTTTAAACATTACCCTTTCCCCAGAATCAACTACGATCATGACTTTGATGAATAGCTGTGTTTCCTTCTGGGCAAGACCTTAAGAAGTCAATGCTTTGAAACCGTTGTCTTTTTAAATACATATACAATGTATTTTAAATAATAGATGGCATGCTATTGTTTTGTGAAACTGTTTCCATATTTATATAAATATATATAATACTTCAATAGTTAGTTAAATTTGCTCTGGGTCCCCTAACACCTTGCTTTTTCACATGCGGCCACGTTTGACCTCTATTCTTGTTGATAAATTTAGCTCTAATCCGTTCCCTGTAACTACTGCAAGGTGAATCTGTCATGTCGATAAGCCATGTTTTGTTTCTCCTTTCGAGTTGCATATTGAGATTGTTTCCAATTTTTCACCATAACAAACAATGCTGTAATAAGCATCCTTGCCCTGGATCTCATTGGACACCCGTGGGAGCGTTTCTGTGGGGCATGCCACGGTTGTGCAGTACGTGCGTGCACTTTCAATTTCACTAGGCACTGCCGACTGCTCTCCAAAGTCGCTCCAGTGGTTTACATTTTCCACAGCAGCACAGGAGAGTAGGATTTTATCCTCATTCTCTTCATCGCTTGGTACTATCAGCATTGTTTATTGTTGCAACTTCCATGGCAGACACATGGTCTGCCTCTGCAGTTTTAATTTGCCAGTAGTTCCCCTTTGGGTTGGAAGAGGCCCTGGCAGGGTGGGACAAGGCACGAGCTGCGGTCAGTAGACTTGGGTTTTTATTCAGCTCTGCTCTCAACATGAATTTGAACTTGGGCCGGTCCCTTCTCCCTCTGGCCTTCTATGAGGTGGTTGGGCTGGATGGTCTGTAGGGGGACATCACAAAGTGGACAGGGCTCTTCTAACTCTTGGTATTTGCAGTTTTGCAATGCCAAGTCTTGCGTGGGAAGGTTCCTGTACCACGCAGCCCCTGTGTGAGATCCTGGGGTCATCTCTTAACAAGTGATTCTTGAATTACTATAAAGGCTACAGCATGAGAATCAGAAGAAGCAGGTTTGTCCAGGCTCTAACATTCACTTATGGTGCAGGTGTGGAGGGATGACCAGGTGTTGAGAGTCTGCTAGGGCTCCAGCGTAAAGGTCTATCTGCTTCCAGGCCAGGAGGCCCACACCTGGGGAGCCCAGGTGGTAGGGCATGTTCCTGACAGCAACCACGCCCTGGACTAGCTGTAAGACCTGGTTCCAAGTGCAGTTCTGGCAAGTGTACTTCCTGAGGCTGACACTGTTTGCTCTTGGCATTGACTTGCAAGGCTTTAGTGAAGTAGAGGAAGTAGCTGCACCTGAGATTGAGTTCACCTGGCTGCTTCAGGGTTGGTGGCTCACACATCTGGAGACCTGATGGGCAGGATTTAGCAAATAAAAATAACTATGCTTGCACAGGACATACTTACACTGAGAAGTTATTCATTGCTTATCAGAAATTCAAATTTTACTGGCTGTCCCTTATTTTATTTGGCAACCCTAGGTAGGAGGTGGCAAGTCACTCAGTGTAAGAAAGAACTGAAGATAGGCTAGTGTAACTTGACAAGTGGTGAGCGTCTTGTTCCTGGAGGTATGCAAGCCGAGGTTAGACAAGCATGAGTGGAGACGCTATGTGTGTGTGGTAGAGTCTTGTACCCTCCGCTTGCATGCCTCTGAGGTGCTGCTGGAAACGGCATGCGCATGTCTTGGGTGGTGAGAAAAGGCAGGGTGGTGCCCAAGCCCTCCACGTCTCCCCTGCCCTGTAAGCGAGCCATTCCGTGCCTGGGATGTCCTCAAACACTGACCTCAGGGAAGCCCTGTGCCTCCACAGTTCTCAAAGGGGGGTTCCTGGACCAGCAGCAGCAGCACCTCCTGGGAACTTGCCAGGAATTCAGACTCTCAGTCCCACCACCGACCCTCTGAATAGAAGCTCTGTGTCTTAAAACAAGCCCCCCAGAGGGCTGTGATGCACGATCCCGCCTGAGAACCACGGGATTCGAAAACTGACCCGAGATCCCCAAACCATTGCTTTGAGTTCATCTCCTTCGGGGTGGAGTGAAGCTGGGAACTGTATTTAGGATCAGGGAGGGGAGAGGTGGCTAATATTCTGTGGGGTGTGTGGTGGTAGCACAGAAGTGGGGGCTTTCTTTTTGGTTTCTGCATATGGCTGAGAGAGAGAGAGAGAGAGAGAGAGAGAGAGAGAGAGAGAGAGAAGCAGCAAGACAGAGACACAAAGCCAAGAGAGCTTGGTGAATGTTGTTAAAGAATTGCATTTAAAAAAAATCCTCACCCGAGGATATGTACTTTTGTTTTTTTTAAACTTGATTTTAGAGAGAGAGGAAAGGGGGAGAGAAAGAGAAATCAGGGTGAGAGAGAAGCACGATTGGTTGCCTCTGTACACGCACTGACCAGGGGTAGAACCAGAGACCTTTTGCTGTACGGGATGATGTTCCAACCAACTGAGCCCCCCAGCCCAGGGTGAGAATTGCATTTTTTAACAAAAGGATTTTTAAGCATCTATGTGGGTCAGGCACCATGGAGGAGACTCATTTTACGCCTTCGAGGAGCTCACAGTGAAAGGGGAAGACAGTTAGGAAGCAGCTGCAACAGACACAGTGCGTGCTGTACAGGAGAGCTGGGCAGCGCGGTGGAGGCGTGTGTTCATTCGGATCGGAGAGGATGGTCCTGGGTGGCGTGGTGCTTCCCTGAGGATGGTCTTAAAGACCTTCCCAGCCACAGGGGTGCTTGCAGACGGTGACAGGGCAGCACGGCGTGCTTGGGCAAGAGCCTGCCTTTCTCACCGTCTGAGATGTCTGCAGAGTGGTTAGAAGCAGCCGGGAGTGCCCCATCCTTGGAGGCAGATGGGCAGAGCCTATGAGACCATTTAGTGCTGGACGGGAGTGTGGCCTGCGTGACCTCTCAGGACGGGCCCCTTCTAGGATTGTCAAGCTACTTCCAGGTCAGCTGTGGGTGGCCTGGGGCCTCTAGCTCTGGTCCCCTTTGGGACAGGCTCTCTCTGCACCCCATTCCAGCTAAGTAACTGTGCGACTACACATCTTCATTAGTGGGCAGCAAAGAGTAGCTCTAAGGGCCATGCATTAAATGCATGAAAGACAACGAGGGAACGGATGGGAGTCTCCAGCCCAAGCCCTGTGTGTCTGCTAAATGTGCGTTTGTAAGGAGCAGCGTTTTTTTCAAAATCAGGAAAGTTTCCTTTTTTATTTTTTATTTTAGTTTTTTATTTTATTTTTTAAATATGTTTTTATTGATTTTTTTAGAGAGAGAGGAAGGGAGAGAGATAGAAACATCAATGAGAGAGAAACATCAATCAGCTGCCTCCTGCACGCCCCCTACTGGGGATCAAGCCTGCAACCCAGGCATGTGTCCTGACTGGGAATCGAACCTGGACCTCTCAGTCCATGGGACATGCTCAATCCACTGAGCCACACCAGCCAGGCAGGAGCAGCTTTATTCTCACCATTTATCTGCCTCTGCTGAAGAGTTCATGGATTTTCCAGAGCACCTCATTCTTAGCCCAGGGGTCGCAGTGGGCATCTCCGTGGTCATTTCCTCTCAGTTCTCTCCTCTGAACGTGCTTCTGGGCCAACAGTCTGTGTGTAACCCGGGCTGGCTGGGGGCTGGGACCCAGGGGCTGCTGGGTTTCCTGGGGACTAGAGAACAGCAAGGCCGTTGCTCTGAAACTACACATTTTCTGCGATCGTGAGCTGAAACGCTCCTCTGGCAGCTGGCTGCTTGGCATCGGGAAACGTGGTCACACCGTTTGGCTGTCTTCACAGGCTCCATTTCAGTAACAGAACGTTGGCGCTGTTGAACTTGGCTGTGCTATTTTGTCCAGGTTGTTAACACTCTCATAAACATCTACCCTCCTTTTTCTCTCTGGTATTTCTGGTCCATGGCCATGCCCAAATACACGACATCTTCCCTACGATGACTCCAAGCCAGGTAGTGTCTGTACTGCACCTACGGTGTGCACAGTGCACCCACACATGTCTGTAAGCCTCTGAGGGCATCAGCGTGCTCATCTGTAAAGTGGGGATAATGACGGTAAACACCAACATTCACTTGTACTGAGAATCACGTGAGTTAATACATATAACGTTCTCAGAGCCATGCAAGATAATGAATGGGGACTATTTTCAGTTTTTGAAGTGGGAATGATCTCCCCGAGGAGAAGGAGCCCCAGTATTAGTAGTGTATCCATGAACATCTCAGACTCGCCCCAGAGAAGCTGCTTATAAAAGCACCCCTCCCAGGCATCGCTCACAGCCCCCACGCTAGTCCCGCCTTGTTTTCAAGTCTATGATGCTTATTTGTGTCCTATGACTGCTCTAACAAATTACCACAGACTCACTGGCTTCAAACAATGCACATTTATTCTCTTACAGTTCCGGGGGCCAGGAGTCTGAAATGGGTCTCCCTGGGCTAAGATCAAGGAGTCAGCAGGGCTGTGTTCCTTCAGGAGGTTCTGGGGAGAACGTCTTCTCTGGCCTTTCCAGCTTCCAGAGGCCGCCTGCGTTCCTTGGCTCCTGGCCACTTCCTCTGTCTTCAGAGGCAGAGAAGCCTGTTCATCTCTCCCTCTGACTGACCCCAACCCTCCGGTCTCCTTTTATTTCCAAGAACCCACCTGGATAATCTAAGGTCCTTCTCCCATCTCACAGTCCTTAGTCACATCTGCAAAGTCCCTCTTGCCATGTAAGGTCCAGGTTTGCAGGTTCAGGGGATTAGGACGCGAGCATCTTTGGAGGGGACCGTTGTTCTGCCCACCACAGTCTCCGTATCTCACGGGGGCCTTGGAAGGCTGTGTGTGGGGTCTGCGCACACAGCTGGTACGTCCTGATGTGGGTTTCTTTTCCTACCTGAAGGCCTGATTCTTTTTTTTATTTTTATTTTTTATTGATTTTTAGAGAGAGGGGAAGGGAGAGGGAGAGAGAGATAAAAACATCGATGAGAGAGAACATCGATTGGCTGCCTCCTGCATGCCCTCCACTGGGGATCAGGCCCACAACCTGGGCATGTGCCCTGACCGGGAATTGAACCGGCGACCTCTTGGTGCATGGGTCGATGCTCAACCACTGAGCCACACTGGCCGGGCCTGAAGGTCTGATTCTAAGGAGGAGCCTGCTTCCTGATGGGGCCCCCTTGGAAAACACAGTCAGGGGGACCAGAAGGTGGCCCTGATCCAGTTCCAGCCACCCTGTAGCAGGTGGTCCCAGTGTCCTCCCCTCCCCCAACCCTGTCTCCCCCCGAGGTCACTGCAGTTTCAGTGGGCAGTTCCTGTACACAGCGATGCCTTCCTACCGCACGCACAGGTATCCCCCTGCCTGAGGTCTTTCTCGGGAGTGAGCTCAGCCTTTGGTGGCGCAGGTGGAAATGCGGGGGGTGGACCACAGGAGTAATCCTTAACGAAAAGGGGTGGGAGCTGGTGGGTGTATCCGTGTCCTGTGGCCGCAGGAGCAAATGGCCATAACCTGGGTGGCTTACAGCAACACAGATGTCCTCTCTCGCAGTTCTCCAGGCCAGATGTCTGAAGTCAGGTGTTGGCAGGTCCTTGCTCCCTCGGAGGCGCCAGGGGAGTCCTTCCCGGCCTCCTCCAGCTCCCGTGGCCCCTGGCGTCCCCTGGCCTGTGGCTGCATCACTCCAACCTCGCCCCTGACTTCACGTGGCCTTTTCACTTTCTCTCTGTGTGTCTCTTAGGAGGACACTTGTCACTGGGTGTAGGGCTCACCTGGGTAATCCAGGATGATCCCATCTCAAGATCCTTAATTATACTGGCAAAGACGGTTTTTCCGATGAAGGTCACGTTCACAGGTTCCGGGTGTAGGACGTGGATATGTTTTTGAGGATCACCGTCCCACCCACTGCAGGGAATGAACACCTGGCTTCCTCGCCCCTTGGGGACACTTCCGAGGTGTCTCCTGGTGAGACTGAGCCCCGCCCGCTCATCAATGCTGCGTTTACCGACTGTCCTCGCTCCGCCTCACTCCCCCCTTCCTCACGGTGCTTCCTCAGATCTCCTCCCACATAGACTGCCTGCAACCAAATCCTCGTCTCCAGATCTGCTTTGGGGGGACCCAAATTAAGACATGCCCTCTTCCTTCCAAGGCCCTTACGAACAGCTGGAAGCCACGTCCCCCCTGGTTCCCAGGTGTGGTTTGCTCTGGGCCACCTCGTGCTGTCTCATTCCTGGCTGACCTTTTTCTCAGGTGCTCCCTGGCCTGTCCCCTCCCACACCATGTTGCCCTTGTGATTCCACAACCTCATCGTTATCTTCCGGAGACCCCCAGCTACGTGCGGCCTCAGCAGAGGGAAGTAATTGCAAGGGTACCTGCTGCCTTAGATAGTGGAGAAAGTATCACAGTCAGCATGTGGCTTAATTGAATTAAAGAAAAAAGTCCTGCTCCTCTCTGCACGGTAACTCATTGCCCTTGACGGGATGCAAATAGAGCCAGCTCATCACAGAGGCCAGAGTCCAGGCACGGGGTGGCTGGGCCGCAGGCCTGGCCGTAGGGAGCTCCCGGCCCTGAGGGGGCTGGAGCTGAGCGTGGAGCTCCCGCCAGAGCTCAGGGGCATGGCAGGCCCCAGGCCTAGGGCCGAGGAAAGGAGGGTGTTTGGGGATGAAAAGAAAGTTTTGGCTCTGGGATGGAGAGCGTGACCCAGGAAGAAGGTCTGCTCGGGACAGTCCTGTGCTCAGGGCCGGCAGGTCCGGAGAGCTGGAGAAGACTGGTCAGAGGTGCTGGGGAGCTGCCGTCGCTCCTCCCAGGGAGGAGGAGGGGTTAACTGTCTGCTGGGTCACAGGCCAGGACAGTGACTGGATCACAGGGAGCTGTGGGCAAGGCTGCAGCGGGCAGTGCATGTAAATCCCTCCTTCCGTCTCGAGGAGGTGGCTCAGGGCAGCACGTCCCCTGCCAGCTGTGTTACTGGGGCTTTAAGGGAAGCAGAGGCTCCCCCAGTTGTGCTCCAGCCTTGGGTCCTTGGAGCTGGGTGGACTCGGCATGTACCCAACCCATTGCGGCAGAACACGGTGCTTCCCGTTTGGTGACTCTTCTCGGGGCTCGCTGAGGACTCCTGCAGCCGAGTGTGGAGCTACAGGGTTCAGGCGCTCCCGGGTGTCCAAGCATATGGCATCAAGATGCCACTTCTCTCTCAATATATGGGTGACCTCCGTGCTCCTACCCCATCAGAAGAGCGGAGCAGCTGTGGGAGCCGTGGGGTGGATCTGTGGGGACAGAGGGGCTCCAGGGCTAGTGGGGTCCCAGGGGTCAGCCATGTCTCTTGTTGGGAAGTAAACTAACCAAAGACTGATCTTGTGTTTCCTGGTTGCTTAAGGTCCTTGTATCCCAGAATAAAGCAAAATAGCTGGATTTTTGGTCCACTGGGAAAGAACAGCCTATCCTCCTGTCAGCACTTTGATTGTACGGATCGGCTCAGTCACGTGAGTGCTTTGCGTTCGGGCTTCCCAGGCTGACTTCTCATTGCCTGCAAGAAGCTCCGTCCTCTGTCACACCCCGAAGACGGCCCTTCACTGAGACACTTCCTCTCCACGTGGTTGCAGAGGTCAAAGCGCCAGATGACCTAAGGTTCGGGAAGTTAGGAGCTAGGGGCTTCATTCTGGGGGTGCCTGGGATTCATGGAAGGCTCCTGAGCGGGGGGAGCACGCAGTCAGAGCCATGCTTTGCTGAGGAAAAGAAGAGACACGTGTGAACATGACAGGGCTTGATGTGGGGACAGGGCCCTGATCTATCCAAAACGGAATGTTTGCACTAAAGGTCGTTGTGTGTCCTGGTCCCTTGGCCTAGAACATTCCTTCAAGCGTAAATATCACTGCTCAGAAGCCCTTCCTTGATGTTGGTCTCATCTAACTGTTTCCCTTGTTACCCTCTCACAGCTTCCTCGGGTTTTCTGTCACAGCATTTACTGCAGTTTTGAAAGTTTTAATTTGTCTTTCTAATCAGACCTTAAATTCTTTGGGGGCAGGATCCATGTTTTATTCATGTCTGAGTGATGTCAAAGAAAAGTGGCACTGGGCAGAGTCAAACAGGCAAGGGCGGCTTTATTGAAGACAGTTGCGATAGGGGAGAGACCGAGCTCAGCTCCACGAAAGGCAGGAGGGCTTTTAAGCTCTGGGGTGAACTAATGGGAAAACTAGCGGAGGCCATCTGTCTGCTTGATGAGGCCGCTTGTGTGTGCTAATCGGTGCTTATCAAAGTTCGGCTCCTACCTCCCACAGAGACTGGGAGACGGGGGCACTAGCTTTCTTGAGGGTTACATTTCTAGGGGGTGGCTTCTGGGTCCTTGAGAAAGACGCTTCTGGGTTATAAAACTAGCAAGAGGCTGGGAGAAGATTTATATCTCAAAGGGACAGCGAAAGAACGTGCGATGATAAGTTTTTAAAAGTAGATACTCTTGCCCTGCCGGTGTGGCTCAGTGGTTGAGCGTCGACCCATGCACCAAGAGGTTGCCGGTTCGATTCCTGGTCAGGGCACATGCCCAGGTTGTGGGCCCGATCCTCAGTGGGGGGCATGCAGGAGGAGACCAATCGATGTTCTCTCTCATTGATGTTTCTCTCTCTCTCTCCCTCTCACTTCCTCTCTAAAAGCAATAAAGAAAAAACAATTAAAAATAAAAGCAGATACTCTTAAGAAAAGGGAGTTCAGAAATCTGTAGCCAGGAAGAAACTGTCTAAAGTCTGGTCAAAATGAGAGGAATGTTAAGGCCATTTTGGTCAATGATTCTATGCTACATTCTCCCTACAGGACCTGGCAAAAAACCCAGCTACAAATAGGTGTGTGTGATTGAAAATTAACGTTTGTCTTCGCAGTTAGTCTCCATTTCCCTCTCTAAACTATGAGCTCCAGGAGGCAGGGATCACGCCCACCCGTTCATTAGTTTACACCCAGCACTGTCTACTTGCTTGTAACAGGTGCTTGGTAAGTGCGAGTGGAGTGAACGAACGAATGGGTGGATGGATGGATGAAGAGACAGAAGCATCAAGGATGACTTCCAGCTTTTCAGTGTGGGAGAAGGAAGGTAACGGGGCCAGTGGTGGGAGAGTGTGATGGGCCCAGGGCAGCACAAACAGTCATTTGATCCCGGGCTGTCCTGCTGACTTCTTAGGAGCAGGGGGCTGCCGGTGTTTGGTGTCTGAGATGGAGATGATTAAGGGAGCAATCCTGGAGCCTGGGGAGGTGCTTGGACATGCAGATTGCACGTTTTGCTCTCTGTCTGATTTCTCACAAGTGACAGTGATCCCTGGGGGAAGCGACCACGTATGCTCTTTCGAGCTTATTTAGAAGACAGAGCAGCACTGAGGTGAGGCCCCTTCCAGGCCACCCCACAGGCAGACGGATGCTGGTGCATGTAATTACTTTCAGGGTCAAAGCCATGCAATCAGCTCCTTTGTCAGCAGCGTCCATTGAATAGTTTTATCGAGCGCCTGAGGGTGATTTGTGCTGGGGCTGGAGTAATTGTCCAATCAACCTCGGTCCGGGGGAAGGCGGTTATGAAGGAAGCATCCCAAACTTTTGTGATTGAGGCCGGCTGGCTTCATTCATTAACTCAGCAAACATTCATTGAGCACCTACTGGGTGTTGGGTCCCGTGTCAGGCCTTGTAGGGGTCAGGAGAGAGTTTTTGCTCTAAAGAACCTATGGATGGGTTAGAGGGGATAATAGCCCTTGATCTTGTGTTCATCCCAGGTGCCCCAGGGACAGCTGGGGAGAAAAGGCTTCCTCCTGATAGAGGGGACTTCAACACAGGGCACAAGAAGATAATGGGTGGGCTTGGCATGGAGATAAGCTGGCACTGAGTTCAAAGTGGGTGACACAAATTCTCTCCTTGACTGAACTCTGTCCGGGAGGCTGAGCCCTCTTCTTGGCTAGGCCTCCACCTTGGCCTATAAAGACTTGAGCAAACACCCACATAGGCTCCAACAGCTCCAGGCCACATCCCTAAGAAACCTCAAGGCCGCCAAAAGAATTGACTGTTTGTTCCAGCGGACATCTGAGGATAGAGCCCGTCTCTCTCTCTCTGGTAGTGTAGGCGCTTAATGCGTGTCAGCACACCCAGATGGGCTTTCCGTGGACCAACATCCTCTTCCTGCTTTTTGTAATTTGTTACCTCCCTGACTCTGTCCAAGGCCTCACCATTCCCTTCCCCCACCCCACTGTCCCTTGGAAACGCCCCCCACCTCTGCACAAAACAGAATAGAGCTCATCGCTTTCCCTTGCTGTCAGTGGTTACCAAATAAAACGTCTTCACTGCTTTAACGAATGTCCGTCTGTATTTAACTCTGACATCGGTTCTCCATGGACAAATAAAAGGGGAAAACGAACTCACATCACTGTTCAAAAAGAGACCCTTTGGGATTCGATCCAGCAGGGGAAAAGGGGGAACCACAACCTATGGGCCTTGCAGGCTCAAGCAAGGAGCTGGGGGCCTTTATGCTCAGGGCCACCGGAAATGGACGGTTTTAAGTCGGGGGGTCATAGGATCAGGGCCTAGCGCAAAGTAAGCATCCACTAAACGTTAGTTGTTGCTGTGATTATTTGCAGTTTCAAAGAACACGTCCTCTGGCTGTGGCATGGAGGGGGATTGTGGGAAGCCACGGCGGAGATGGGACAGCGGTCGGGAGGCTGCTGCAGTTGTCCAGGCCAGAGATGGTGGTGGTCTTGCTGGACTCATTGGTTACAGGGTGGAGAGAAGTGATGGCTTCCAGGAGAGACGGAGGAGGTCAGATTGGCAGGACTGGTGAGTGCACTGTGGGAAGTGGTGGGGGCGGGGGAGGGAAAGGGACCGTCCAGGATGATGTCCAGGTTTCTGGTGTCGGAGGATGAGTGGATGATGGAACTGTTCCGGGTGTAAGAGCAGGTGTGTGGGGGGCGGATCACGTTCAGACTGAAGTGTGTGCAGGTGGGGAAGCCCAGCCTCAGGGACTGGGAGCAGTTTTCACTCCCTCCTTGTCCTCGGTTGGATCCTGAGCTCCAGGCCCAGCACGCAGAACCTGGCGCATCCATGACTTCGTTTGGTTTGTAGGGGAGGAAAATTCTCCCCTACCCTCCGAGGCTCTCCGGCTGGCCTGGGAATCCAACTGCCACCACAGGAGAAAAGCATGCACGTTTCAGTCCATTTTCACGTGTACGTGGGGCCTTCACAGAGGAATGAAGACCCGAAGAAGTGACCGGAGCAGAAACTCTTACACCTTTTAGACAAAGAAGTGATACATTTGTGAAGAAATGAAGACAAGAGGTCTGGGCTAGGGGCAGTGGACTGAGGAGAAATGACGAGGAGAGGTGTTGAGGGGGGACCAGTGGGTGATAAGGGGTACTTTTGGCGCGGGTTCCAAGTCTCCAGTGACAAGGACATTCTCGTCTTTGGCACAGGGAGGTGCCTCTCTCATGGGAAGTTTTACGGCCTGTGTTGAGGTAGAAAAGGGAAGTCAGAGCCCTTCCTCCACCTGCAGTTTCTCAAGTGACTTCAGCTCAAAAGAATCAATATGACAAAGTGACATATTTTGGGGTGGCACATCGTGGACTCCTTCAGAGTTCCCAGGCTTTGAGAGAAGATTCAAGCGAAGGGACTTTGTTTTGGAAGTGGAGGTCACACAGTGGGGGAGTGACCAGGGACGGGAAGGCACCAACAGAGTGTGTTACTGAGCCAGCACCCAGGATGGCTGCTGTCTCAGAATGACCCCGGCAAGAGGGGCTGGGGCTGGGGCTGGGGTGTTCATACACCAATCCCCTCGTCACTGGTCGAGGGCAGCTCCTGGGGGCCTTGTTCCCTGGCACATCTGGCCTGGCACACAGTGAAACGCCCAAGGGGGTGTGGGCAGGACAGGGACCGTGATGGCCCCAAAGTCTGATAATGCTATTAGGTAGATTTGTGTCCCAAGCTAGATAGCACTGGTCCTCTGCCTGGTCTTATGTCATATTAACTGCAACCTTCACATAAACCCAGCTGAGGACTGGAGCAAATTATATTCGTCGCACAGGGGATACAACCGTAACCCACCCGTGAACGAACAATTCCACATCTCACCATTTGGGGTTCATTACTGTGTGAGCAATGAACATTTCTCCAGCATCTATTGGGTGCCAGCCCCACACTGGACACTTGACACATATTATCTCATTTAATCTTTGTAAGAAAAGACCCTATGAGAGAGGTATGGTTAGACCCACTGTCCAGCCGAGGAGGGACTCAGTGGTTTGCTCTCGGTGTGAGAGTGTGAGATGGGCAGAGCCAAGCTGCAGCCCATTTTCTTTCTTCAACCCTTGGCGGGCGCCTGGCAGGCAGAAATTACAAGAACAATTTTAGCTCAAGTGTTGGGCTTACATTTGCATTCGCTATTTATTGAAGTTCCCAGGCCCATCCAGTACTTACTGTTGGGGCTTAATAAGTCCTAAATAATAATGATTTTCCCCTGGATCAGGATAGATGCTTGTGTCAGCTGAGGCTGATTTCCACCCAATTTGCAGGGAATTTGTGCAGCACGGTGAGGAGCTAAATATTTATGCAGGGAGGATGTATGTACAAATCACATTTCCATAGGAAACACAAGGCAAATAAGCGTTTCCCACAAAAAAAGTGTATTGATGGGAAAGAATGCTTTAGAATCAAACATTCGCCGGGATTAGCCAGCACTCTCCCAGAGTTAGCCATATTTAGGCAATTTTAGCATTGATGCCAGAGCAGTGTCTTTATTCAGAGTCTCCAAGGATTGCCGGAGGAGAAATCATTTTTGCTCTTCCGTGTTGAGGGGAAAAAGTCGGGGAAGGGGAATGGCTCTTTCTTCGAATGACCGATCCATCTTGGTGGATGACCCTAGGCAAGTTGCTGCTTCTCTCTGAGCCTCAGTCTCTCACGCTGTCACCTACTGCATAGGATTAGATGTTCCTCAAGGCCGTGCCCACCCCACCTCGCAGCTCCGTGCGCTACTGCTGTGTGTCTGTCTTTCTGTCTGCACCAAGGAGCAGGCCGTAGACCTGACCTTCAGCCTTCTTGTTGAGGGAGTGGAGTCAACACTTAGGCCACCCACGGTGTGCCAGGCACCCCCTAGGTCCTTTATGTCCATCAACTCGTTCCTCCTCACAGCAGCTCAATGGCATAGGTTTTATTTCCATTTTATAGCAAAAAACGAATTAGTTGCAAGTCAAGAAACAACTGCTTTTGGGGGTCATGTTCCAGTCTTTCCCACCCACATCTAAGTACGTTGACCAAAACTTCTTTTTTTTAATCCTCACTCGAGATATGTTTACTGCCTTTATTTTTTTAAATTAATTTATTTTTTATCCTCACCCGAGGACATTTTTCCATTTTTGTTCAGATAGAGTGGGAGGGAGAGAGAGGAAGTGAGAGAGAGTGAGAGACATCGACATGAAAGGGACACATCGAGTGGCTGCCTCCAGCACAATCCCAAGCGGGGCCAGGGACAAACTGCAACCGAGGTACGTGCCCTTAGTGGGAACCGAACCCGAGTCTCTCTGGTCCGCGGGCCAATGCTCTAACCGCTGAGCCAAACCAGCCAGGGCATGTTTACTGCTTTTAGAATGAGAGGAAGGGAGAGAGAGAGAGAAACATTGATGTGAGAGAGAAACATTGATCAGTTGCCTCCTGTATGCGCCCGACCAGGGGTCAAACCTGCAACCCAGGTATGTGCCCTGATGGGGAATCGAACCTGCAACATTTTAGTGTAGGGATAATGCTCCAACCAACCGAGCCCCCTGGCCAGGGTGAACAAAACTTTTTCTTTTGGGTACCAAGGGGCAAAGAACATACGATTTGGAGTCACAGAGGCCTGAGTTAGAATTCCGCTTCCCCAGTGGACCAGCTGTGTGGCTGGGCTGGTCACATCTCCTCTCCAAGCCTTGCTTCCTCGTCGGCACCCACTCACCTCCTGCTCTCCGCAGAGCAGAGCTATTGCGTGGTTTCTCTGAGGAACCATCTGGCTGTTTGGTTCCAATCTGAACGTCTGGTCGCTCTAGGCTTCCCTCCAAGGTCATCTCCGATGGCCACGCTCACTGCCTCCCTGGTGTAGGAAGCGGCTCTAGGTGTGGCTCTGGCTTTGCTATCATCCTCGTTCCCTTGAATTCCTTAGCCTGGTCCTACCCAAGCCTGGCCTGCCTGACTTCTGCCCGAGGACATGGTGTGTGGCTGGAGATGCGGGTTCAAGCCCCAGTATTTCTGTTCCATAAAGTGGGGATGACGTCACAGACCGTGTTCAAGACTTCTGCAGTTGATTAAGCTCCCTGTTGCTGAAATTAATTTCGTGCTGAACTGTGTTCTGCCCTCACCCCAGGGAATGACCTCAGTCCTTCTGAATGAATTCTTTTGTGACCTTCGGAGCTCCTGGGTTAAAGAGTCCCCCGACTTTGTTACAGAGGAGAGTCTGAACCCCTGGGCCATTGCTGTCAAGATTCAGGTGTCTTGAACAAGCAAGTGGGCAAATAACCTCCCTCAAGTGTTGCTTTAAGAAGACTTATTTCTGCCTGGCTGGGGCAGATTTTCATGTAGATGTATCTCATTTAATGGTCTCAAAACCCTGTGGCTAGGCCCCATCTGCTGAGGTCCCAGAGCCTGTGGGGGGGATCCGGAGGCAGGTGCCCCAGCGTCCTCTCTGCTGTGCCCACTCACAGGCCTTGCTTGGAACCCGGCTCTGCCATCCCCACGACCCTCAGCCAGACTTTTAGCTTCACTTTCTTCTGAGGTGGTACTCTGGCTCTGAAAAGATATTTCAGGAAAATTAGCACGTTGTAAAAAAAAATTTCGAGGTACGGGCTCCCAGGGACGTCGGGAACACACACACACTCTCTCAAATAACAGCTTCATTGAGATATAACTCACATACCATCAAACTCACCTTGTGAAAGAATACAATTCAGTGTCTTCTTAGCATATTCACAGAGTCGTTGTCATCACCACTAATTTTAGAACATTTCATCACCTCCCAAAGCAGCCCCACACCTGTGAGCAGTCAGTCTTCAGACACCCCTGGCAACCACTGATTTGCTTCTGTCCCCGTGAACCTGCCTCTTCTGGGTGTTTTATATAAATGGATCCGTACACTATGCAGCCCATTGTGAGTGGCTTCTTTCACTTAGCATAACGTTTTCAGGGTTCGTCCATGTTGTACGTGGATTAGTGTTTCGTTCCTTTCATGGGTGGACAATATTCCATTGTGTGGGTACACCACACGTTGTCTATTCATCAGCGGAGTGGACGGGGCACCGCTGCTGTGAGCCATCACACAGATTTTGTGCGGACACCTCTTTTCGGTGCTCCGAGGCACTGCCCTAGGAATGGAACCGCTGGATCGCGCGGCGTCGCTGTTTCACATTCAGAGGGACCGCCGGGCTCTTTTCCAAAGTGGCCGCACCTTGTACAGCCCCACCTCCAGGGACCCTTGTCTGGTTTGTGGTGGTTGAAATGGGTTTGCAGGTGCTGACAATTTATTTGAGCTGCAAGCCGCTTGGTTCAAAGTCCCAGAGGAACACTCAGATGGATTGAAAGCATTGGATTTAGCGTGGCCGGGAAGACCTTCCACCGTCTATGATGTTGTAGCCTAACTATCTCATCATCAGATTTAAAATGCAGTCTTGGATTTGAGTTTCTTTTTTTTTTAAATCCTCACCCGAGGACATTTTTGCACTTATCTTCAGACAGAGCAGGAGGGAGAGACAGGAAGAGAGAGAGAGAAACATCGACGTGAGAGAGAGACATCGACTGGTTGCCACCCACAGGACCCCACCGGGGCCGGGGACAAGCTGCAACCCAGGTACGTGCCCTTAGCAGGAACCGAACCCGGGACTCTCTGGTCCGCGGGCCGACGCTCTAACCGCTGAGCCAAACCGGCCAGGGCTGGATTTGAGGTTTTGACCCAGCACTGAAGAACAGTTTAGAATAGGGCCTGTCTTGCTTGGCGTACCTTTTGATGAGGCGCTGAGTCAAGGATCTGAGTATAAGTCATCTCCCTGGGAGGTGATCCCAGGAAACACCTGTTACGGACTGGTGGCAAGGAGACAGGGAAGGGGAGGCCAGGTGTGTTAGCAAGCAGGGCACCGCTGTGGGCAGCTGGAGCTCAGCTCGGCCGGGGACTTCCGGGACCCAGTGCGGGACCTGCCTTGGAGTTACCCCAGTGCAGAAACGAAGAGGCTGGAGCATCCGCCCATCGATTCCTGGTCTGTCAGTTGCTTAGCTGCAGGGGTTTGCCCTGCACTGGCCATGCCAGTGCCCACGTTGTAAAGATTTGTCCTAAGCAGGTTTCGGTGTGCCAGCATCAGCCACGGGGCCACTCTGAACTGATACCCGAGTAACCCACCAGTGGTCGTCTTTACCTACATTAAAAAGGCTTGGTCAAAGTGTCATGTAAGGCTGTCTCTGTCGACTTAAAGGAATGGAAAGTAGGAGAAATGAAATCCTTTCCTAACCCCATCCCCGAGGTTGGAAGCACAAAGCTTTCAGAACCTAGGAAACGGCTGATATTTATTTTTTTTAAATTGAAGTTAGAGGCTGTTCTTTAAGAAAGAAAAGAATGGGGCAATTGAAATGCACTTGCTGAAGTAATCAGAGTCGAGAGGCGGGAATAGAAATGGAAATTAGAATCTGCCTGGAGACAATTTGGTGGGATAATCAAGGGCTAGGAGTTGTGCCAGTCCCCCGCCGATGGAGCCGCTGGGTGCCACGGGCTCTGCGCACATGTTTATCTTCAGGCCCCGTGGGAGGAAGGGCCCGTGGGGCAGCAGCTTCCAGACGCCCCTGGGAGACCAGCGTCACCAGGGACACACGATGAAAACACGGGTCTGAGGTCTCACTGCAGAATCTCTGGGGGTGGGGCCTGGGAGTCCGTACTTAACCAGTTCCCCAGGGGTCTGTGAGTCAGATCTGGGGACCTGAGAAGAGACAGTCATGCTGTATGTAGATAAAGTTCCAGTGCTCCCTTCTCAGCCTCCCCCAGGGCCTATTAGATCTCACTGGTTTCTGCTTTGCTGCTAGCCCAGGCCTTGTTCCTCCCCAGGCTGAAGTACCAGCAGGTTTGTCTGCTGCATTGGATTTTAATCCTGGAAACAGGGGATCTCAGACAGGCGTGGTCTTCTGTAAGGCCTGGCCTCACCAAGCAAACAAACAATCAGAGTCTAGTCAGGTGAAAGAGATACAGAAGAGTTGCTGTAACCTGAGTCTCTGAAAACATGAAAAGCCATTATATCCCCCCCCCCCCATCACACTTTTCTTAGTTAGTGTTATGGGCTGAATTGTGACCTCCCCAAATTCATGCTGACCTTCTAAGCCCCAGCACCTCGGAACGTGGCCTCGTTTGAAGGCAGAGATTGTACCAGTTATAATGAGGTCTTTAGGGTGGGCCCTAATTCAGTACGACTGGTGTCCTTGTGAAAAGGGGACATTTGGAGACAGACGTGCATACGGGGAAAGGGCCATGTGAACACGAGGACGGCCCTGTTCAAGCCGTCCTTGGAGAGAGGCCTGCGACAGCTCCTCTCCTCACAGCCTCAGAAGGAACCCCCCCTGCCACCACCCCGACTTCAGACTTCCAGTCTCCAGAGCTGTGAGACAGCGGGTCTGTGTTGCTGGAACCACCCAGTCTGTGGCATTCTATCACCTAGCAGACTCATGCAGTTCGCTGTGTCTCCAGTGGAGCCCACCTCCCGAGTTCCTCTCTCCGTCTTCGGAACCTTCACTGTCACCCACACCTGCACCGTCTCCCTGGGCTCCAACAGCAGCTCCTAACTTGCTTTTCGGCTTTTACTCTGACCCCGCCCCCGCCCCTGCCGGTTTTCTCTGTCCAGCCACCAGTATCGTGTTCTATAAACACACGTCTGATCCTGCTCTCCTTTGCTCTAAACTGTGCTGTGGCTCCCTAGGACTTTCAGGGTAAGGACTCAGGTCCGCCGGCAGACAGGCCCCGCTATTTAGAGACCCCGGTGGCCTCTTTCCTGCGGGCCGGCCTTGCTACAGGACTCCTCCCTCCGGATCTGTGTCACCTCCCTGCACTTGGGGCACTTCAGCAGCACGGTGCCAAGCTGTCTGAGTTTGAATCACAAGCAGTCAGGTATGTTTTTAAGGGAAAGGAGAGGGAAAACCCCCACCTTACCAGAGCCTTCCCAGGAAACGTCCACAGGCGCCCACAGCTCGGTGTCCAGGTGACCGAGCTGGTGCCAGACCGCCGGTTCTCGGGGCCCGCTCCAGCAGCTCCTCCAGCAGGTTCCTTGGCACCTGGCGGGTCTGCCCGCTTCCGTGGGCGCCGTGGGCACCTCCTCTCCCTCTCCGCGGCGGCAGGGCTCGACTTCGGTATCTTTGATTGAATTAGCAACTCCTCAAGCACAACATAAATGAGATAACATCAGAGGGAAAGCGTAAAGGAGAAGATGGGAAGATTTACTACATTAAAATGTTCACTGTGGTGTCACAGGAAGGTAATGGGATAATTCGCCGAGATGGCTTTGTGCTGTGTGGACGCCGCGGCAGCAGGATCAGAAAGACCGAGTGGCCTGTTTTGGCTTTCGGTGTTTTTCTTCCCACGCACGCTCTTTCCAAGTCGGTGTCTTCTGGCCTCCGACGGAGGGAAGTGGACTCTGTCTCAGGTCAGCCTACAAAGAAGGAACACGCTTTCCTCCCACGCTCCATCAGCTCTGTGCTACAGGCTCACAGGAGCCCAGTCTCTCTGTGCCTCAGTTTCCTCATCTGTACAATGGGGACCATAATTATACCTCCCCTCATGGGGCTGTTGGAGGATTAAGTGAGTGACTGTAGGTAAAGCACTTGAAACAACGCCTGACGTGTAGTGAGCTCTCAGCAACTGTTAGGCATTATTAGTAATTGTTATTATCACAAATTTATAGAGTTGGGGGAGAGAAATAATCAGCATATATATCAGTCAGGGTTCTCCAGAGAAATGGAACCAGTAGGATCTCTGTCTCTGTATCTCGAACCTGTATCTCTTATCATCTGTACCTGTATCTACATCTATCTATATCGATGTTGATATCTATATCCATACTTATATCATCCATAGTCATCTATAGTTCTGAATCTATCTATATCTATATCTAATCATTTCCATGGATATCTATATCTATATCTGTATCTATATCTGTATCTATATCTATATCTATATCTGTATCTGTATCTATATCTATATCAATATCTATATCTATATCTATATATCTATATGTTTCTATATCTATATCTATATCACCATGGATATCTATATCTATATCCATATCCATATCTATATATCTATCCTATCTTTTTCTTGATCTCTCTATCTCTATTTATATACACGCATTTATTTCTAGGAATTGGCTCATGGGATTGTGGGGGCTGGCGCGTCTGAAACCTTAGCTGGGGCTGGCAGCCTGGAGAGTCTCAGGCAGACTGGTGCTGCAGTCTCGAGGCAGGATTTCTTCTTCCTCGGGGAAGCCTCAGTGTTGCTCCTAGGGCCTTTCCGTGGCTTGGCGGAGGCCCACTCACATCATGGAGGGAGCTCCTGCACTGAGGATTGGAGCCGGTCACGCCGACAGAACAGCCGCCCAGCGCCCAGCTTGCTGTTTACGGAATCAGTGGGCACTGCAGCCAGGCCAAGTGACACAGAGAGTCGGCCAGCAGAGCTGCACTGGCCAGCTGGGTCTGACCTCCGGGGACACGTCCCTCGTTCCTGACCTCTGCTGTGACTCTTCTCTGTCTTGTTTATTTCTCCTGAAGGAGGGGAATGGGGTCTCTTGGATTCCGGGGGTGGCAGAGAGGAGGAAGAGCAAAGAGGGGTCGGACACATGCAGGCAGCTTGCTTCTCCTTTCTTCCCTCTAACCTGGCTGCTCCAGAGAAAGGAAGCTCAGACCTCACCCTCCGCCAGGGAGAATCTTCTGCCAGTACTCCCGCAACTTTCGGAAACTTACTAGGCTGAAAGCAGGTCTGTTTCCTTCCCAGTCTTGAATTACCTGAAGCCTCTCTTTCTTGTCCGTTGCTCTGTCCAGTTTCTTTCCCTTGATCACAATGATGGGGGGGGACTGCCCTCTCCCAATGGCTGGTGACTGTCACCCAGCCGGGAGCTCTGGTTGGAAGATGAGGTGGTGGCATGCGTGCCCCAGTCAGTGATAACATGTCCTATCACCCCCACAGGCTTAGGACTCCTAGCAGCGAACTTCGTGGCTCACAGCTTGTCAGCCTCCCCCAGTTGTAAAATTTTGTTTTAAAACAATGTATGCTATGAAGCACTTACAGATGAAATGATATACTCTGGGGTTTGCCTCAAAATAACACAGGAGAGGGAAGTGGGTGGGATATATTGAAAATCAGATCGACCATAAATAGATAGCTGTTGAAGCTGGGTGGGGGGTGTGGGGGCTCATTATGCTGTCGTGTGTACTGCTGAAGAGGCTTTACAATTTCTATAATGACAAGTTTAAAGAGGAAAAGAGAAAAAACCTGCATTACTCTGCAAAGTCCTTGAGTGTGTTTTTTAAATAGTGTTCCTCAAGAATATACTCAAGGTTCTAGGGATGTTTGATTAAAATTTAACTTTTTTTTTTTTAAATCCTCACCCAAGGACATTTTTCCATTTATCTTCAGATAGAGTGGGAGGGAGGGAGGGAGAGAGAGAGAAACATCAATGTGAGAGAAACATCGATTGATTGCCTCCCACACGACTCCAACCAGGGCCAGAGACTGAACCACAACCGAGGTACTTGCCCTTGACCAGAATCGAACCCATGACTCTTTGGTCCGTGGACTGACGCTGTAACCACTGAGCCAAACCAGCCAGGGCTAAAATTTAACTTTTTAATATATTCTTGACTCTTGAACACTCGCAACAACAGGATGTGGTAGTTTGAAGCTGGGGTTGACAGCTCCACAAAGGGCCAGAGAGTGAACATTTTTGGCTTTGTGGGCCATTTGCTGTGACAGCAGCCACAGGCAATCTGTCAATGATTGTGCATGGCTGTGTTCCAACACAACTTTATTTATGATCACCGGCCTTTGAATTTTATACAGTTGCCACATGTCACTAAATAGTCTTCTTCTTTTGATTGAACGAAAATCACTGCAAAATATAAAAAGCATGCTAAACTTGTGGCCTTACAAAAATAAATGGTGGGCTCTCTCCGGCTTGCAGGCCATGATGTGCAGACCATGTTACAGATGATCGTTTAACAAGCTAGAGAAGACCAATCAGGTTATAGATGATCGTTTAACAAGCTGGAGAAGACCAATCAGGTTATAGATGATCATTTAACAAACCAGAGAAGACCAATCAGGTTATGGATGATCGTTTAACAAGCTGAAGAAGACCAATCAGGTTACAGATGATCATTTAACAAGCTGGAGAAGACCAGTCAGGTTATAGATGATCATTTAACAGGCTGGAGAAGACCAGTCAGGTTATAGATGATCGTTTAACAGGCTGGAGAAGACCAGTCAGGTTACAGATGATCGTTTAACAAGCTGGAGAAGACCAATCAGGTTATAGATGATCGTTTAACAGGCTGGAGAAGACCATCAGGTATTCGGCCTCCCAGGGTTCACTTGTTTTCTTGAACAGCCTGGGGACTAAAACGTCTCCTGTCACTTCTGTGCGGGTTAGAACAACCAAACCAAAACGAGACACCCGAGCCAACGACAGTGGGTGTTGATTGAAAAAGAATAAACAAATTAAGATGTGACAAGAGGGAAAGTCCTTTTCCTGTTGCTTACCCCTGGCCACTACCCAGAGATAAAAGCTGGGGTCCCTGCCCCAGGGGTCCCAGGACACACTTCTCCATCCCTCTTCCTGCCCCCAAGAAGGCCAGGCTGCTTCAAGGACTGAGCAAGAAACAAAGATAAACTGGCCGTTTCTCACAACATAAAGAATTATACACTTTACCTGTTGGGGATCAGTGCACTCGCTGGCGGGTGAACTCCTGCTCTTGATTGATAAACCAAGGAAGGAGGGCATGGCTGTGTGTCTGAACTGACGTGCGTCCGTGTTGCTCTGAGTGAGACCTGTGAGCAGGAGCCCAGCGGGGACCCTGGCACAACTTTCTTCTGCCTCACCTTCCCCGGTCTCTCTGGCGCCTTGTGGGTCCCCAGCGGTGGGAGATAAGTTATCTGGTCCATCTGAGTCTGATGTCTCTCGTGTTTTCTCCCCCTCTCTTTCCTTTTCCTTTCGATTTCTGACAGTGGACACTGCTTGGCTCTCAGCTTCCGTCTGTTTTCCTTAGGGGAGCAAACCTGGCTGTTTGTGTTCACGGGATGCTGGAACGCACTGAGAGCAGCGAGGGGGAAGGCCTGTGAGAGAACACGGCCGCTGCCTCCACTGGGGTCCTCGCCGGCACTTCCCAGCTTCCCACGGAAAGCGCGTGGATGCTCAGAGGAAAGCGTACGTGGCGTGTAGGCTGCCAGGAGGGAGGAGCCTCAGGGATAAGCTGGTCTGAATGTATCCCTTTACAGATGGAGAAACTGAGGCTCAGCGAGGTGGAAGGCAGGACATAGGGGAGGGGTGCATGGATGAGAGAGAGAGACGCTTGGGGAAGGGTGAGCAGGCCTGGAGCCCGGGATGGACGGGAGGAGGTTCTGCAGGGTGTGTGATGGATGGGGGGAGGGCCCCAGCCAGATGGTCCTTGAATGCCTAACTTAAGACTCAGCCTCCTCTTGGGGCTAAAAAGGCACTGGGAGGGTTAGGAAGGGGGAATGTAGGGTTCCATTATGCGTCAGAAAGATCTTTCTGTGGAGGAGGGATGTCTTTCTGCTGGAGGCTGGGAGAGCCGGAGGTGAGGGAGGACAGACGGCAGAAGTGGACGTGTGCTGGTGGGTAGGAGGGAGAGGAGGGCTCGGGACAGAGGCAGAGCCTAGGCGGGGCCTTTTGTCCGGATGAGGAGATGAGGACCCCTGAAGGGTGGCGTGAAGGAATTTGTGTCTGTGTGTGTGGTGGGGGAGACTGAAGATAGGATAAGGACGGAGACCGTGGAAATGGTGACCCAGGGCCAGGTCAGGGAGGAGAGGGTGGCAGGTGTTGACTTTGACAGCTGGGGACCCAGCTTATAGTGCAAGCCCAGCCACAAAGGCTGACCTGTGACATCCCTGTTGAGGTCCTGGTATCAGAGGCCCCTGACCGTCAATGCATTGGGGACCCCAGGGTTTCCTGTGTGTCTCTGTCAACTCACCCTCCTCACTCCTCCAATGAAGTAGAATCAAGACGGCTGCTGTTGAATGATGGTTGATATGAGCAAGTGGAAAACGTAGTGACCAAAGCGAAAAGCCACCCACGGGAAGTCTGGAAGCCTCCGCTCAGCGTCCCTGCGTGTGTTCCGACTCCTTCGGCCCGGCTCCTTACGTGATATCCAGCCGTGTTTATTTCAGATCCTTTCCCATTTCTGACAATTAGTTTCTTGGCCATTAAGCTGGGTGAAGCAGGAATACTGCAATGTGCTTATTTATATCTCGCTGGTTACACACGTTCCTGGGTAAGTAAGCTCTAGGATTTCCACAAGTGTCAGTATGAAAGCTCTCACGGACTCATCAGCTTCTCCGCCCGTCTTCCTGGAAGACCAGGCTTGAGGCAAATCGTATCTTTGTCACTACCAATCTCACGGCCCTTCCACCCCTTTCGCCTCATTTTTTAAAAATCCTCACCCAAGGACATTTTTGCATTTATCTTCAGATAGAGCGGGAGGGAGGAAGAGAGAGAGAGAAACATCGATGTGAGAGAGACACATCCACTCATTGCCACCCACATGACCCCAACCGGGGCTGGGGACAAACTGCAACCGAGATAGGTGCCCTTAGCGGGAACCGAACCCGGGACTCTCTGGTCCACGGGCTGACGCTCTAACTGCTGAGCCAAACCGGCCAGAGCTCGCCTCATTTTTGAGCACTTGGACCTTCCAACATAGACTTGCGGCCTTTGCATCGGTTTGCGAGAGCAGCAGAGAGAGGGCCTTTCTGGCTGGGAGGAGCTGGGTGAGGAAGTGGAGTCATCAGAGCCCGGCCCCTCCGGGAGCTAGAGCCTGTAGCCAAGGGACCGGGACTCCGATGGGGGCCGTGAGCCCCAGTCACGGAGGACCTTACGCAGGGAGCTGGCGCCGTCAGGCTTCCCCGAGCAAGATCACTTTGGCTGCAGGGCGGAGGGTGCTGGCGGGAGGAGAGGCAGGCAGCTGTCTGTGCGACCAGCTCCCACACCCCATCAGAGCCCACCAAGACCCGCCTCGTGAATTCAGAGCCCAGGGCAAAGACACGAGGAGCGTCTGACTCAAGACTCGGGTGCAGTGGAATGTTCTCCAGCTATGTAAAGGCACGAAGTACTGGTCCACGCCACAACACGGGCGGGCCTCACAAACACGCTGAGGGGAAGAAGCCAGACACAGAAGGTCACACATTGTACGATTCCACTAGATACACGATCCAGAATGGGTAAATGCACGGAGGCAGAAAGTAGACTAGTGGTTGCCACGGGCTGGGGACAGGGAGGAAGGGGAAATGGCTGCCCAAAGGGGAGGGGCTTTCCTTCTGGGATGATGAAACAGTTTTGGAACCAGATGGAGGTGGTAGTTACGCAAGACCGTGGATGCAGTCAACACTACGAACTACACGAAATGTGCACTTTAAAACGGTTCAATGTTCTGTGCGTTTTACTTCGATAGAAGAGCGCATATTCACCGGTATTGGGGACTAGGGTGTGGCCATCATTCAGGGGCAGGGGGAGTGTTATTCTGTAATAGAACGATGCTGAATTCCCCGCCCAGTAGATGCGGAGCCCAATTCTTCTAAAAGGCTTAGTTTATAGACAGGGCCCAGAAGTCCTCTGACACTGTTTAGATAAGCTGTCTTTGTGTGTGTGTGTGTGTGTGTGTATTTAGAAAGATCTGGTGACTTATAGTAGTAGCTACTATAAATATAGAGTAGCCTGGACAGTTGGGTGGATGTCACGAGTTCCGTGTAGAATTCCACGTCATTAGCTCCTCTCCTTACAATTCAACTGGCCTGGAAGGAGAGAGGCTGCTAAGTGTTCCAGAGGACGAAGGGACCGCAAGGGCAGGCTTCAAGCTAAACCGTTTCATCCAGCTCTCTTAGTTGACATGTCACAGAATCTGAGAGTTGCAGGAAAACTCCTTGAAGCCCCGTGATGGTCTTCCATCCTGACAGGTACCTCCAGTGAAGGGTGCTCACTGCTGTGCTTGTCGTGACAGGTAGCCCCAAGGCTGACTGTTTCAGCACCTGCGATGCTTTTGTTTCCCTGCAGTTGAAACATGCCTGCCTTGGGTTTATACCCACAGGTCTTGGTTCTGTCCTCCGGGGCACACTGGTTACCCTTCTGCAGGGAGGTGAAGACAGAGATACTGTCCCTTCCTCTTAAAACGAAATGTTCCCGTTACCTTGTAAGCTTCTTTACAGCCTGCCCACCCTCCCTGGGCACAATGAATTTATTCACACCCCTGTTCAAATTTGGCCACCAGATCCCCTTCCCCCCATCTCCTCCTCTTCCCCTCCACCCATCTCCTTCTCAGGGTGCTGCCCTCCTCCCTTAGGTCGTCTCACATAGGAGCCCTTCTTCTGACCCTGGACTCCAGGGTGCAGCTGGTCGATCCCCTAGGAGGAGAAAGCTCTGCCCCAGAGGCACCGGCCGCTTGCTGACCTCCCGGAAAGGGAAGGGTCTGTTATCAGCTGAATGAGGACTGCCCTCGGATGTGCGTGTTGAAGTCCTAACGCCCAGTACTCTGGGTTCTGCAGCTTGAAGTTCGAACTTGAGCAGAGTGGCCACACAGGGCCCCGCGTGCCTTCCCGGGGTCCCTTCTGCAGGGTGCGGGGTTCAAGCTTATTATTAGCTGGAGTCCTGAGCTACGTTAAAAGCCAAACGAAGTTCATCCCTTTCTTGGGTTCCGCCTTGATGGCGTCTCAAGGCAGGACTTGATTGTCCGAGCTGAGAAAGGCCAGTGCAGAAAGCAGACACGGCCCTCTGATTGTCTGAGCTGGGGCACCAGGAGCGAACAGGATGGAAGGACAGGAGGTGGGGGTCTGGAAGTGAGGGTCCCCGGTGGACCCTTGGCACTGACAGCTAGCTGCCTTCTGTTTTCAGTGCTCTAGGCCAAAACGAGTTGTCTTGGTTACGGAGCTGATTTTCTTCCAGGAGCAAAGGGCAGATGTATTAATGTCTGTTTGTGTCAAATGTAGGAACTGTGAAGGCAAGCCAGGCTTCAGACAGCGGGGGGTGGGGATTTGTGACCTCGCGGAGGCAGGGTGATTTACAGGAGGGTCAGGAATGTGCGAGGAAGGGAGTGTCTCTGCCCCTTGCCCCACTCGGGCTGAAGCTCAGCTCTGAGTCCACTTCCGTGAGTACTAATGAGTCGGGGTCTGAGGTTCTGGAATCTCTGGGCTGAGATGCTGCCCATTTGAGACTATCTGAGCTGCTGTCGATGGGACTTGTTTTGTGCTGCGGATGTGACCCCCTGGGTGAAATGGAGAGACGCTGAATGGCCCAACTGCAAGTTCCCCCCTCCACTCAGTCCCCAAGCCGGGGTCCCCTTGTCACACAACCTCCTTATCAAGGGGACCAGGTGCATTTCCTACTTATCACTAAGGAGTAGGTTTCAGATCCCTGCCAGATTGTGGCATTATTCAAATAAGCCCATCACCTCCTCTCGGGGGAACCAGGGGACATCCCGCCCTCCTGTACTACAGACCTGTGCCCCCAGCCCCGGGTTTTCCGCTCTGTTCTGGAGTACAAGGCCATGTGGCCTGGCCTGGCTGCAGCGTCCCTTGCACCCGGATGGTGAGTGTACATGGTCGACAGAGCTGCCAGCTGTATCTGTCAGGTGTCGGGGGCTGTGTGTTTGGCCATCTAAGGCACCAGGTCCAGCCCCTGTGAGCATTGCTGGCAATCTGCTAGCCCCGCACCTCTTTATTTTTTTTTTGTTAATCTTCACCCAAGGATATTTTTTCCATCGATTTTCAGAGACAGTGAAAGGGAGGGAGGGGGAGAGAGGGGAGAGAGAGAGAAAGAGAAAGATCGATGTGAGAGAGATATATCGATTGGTTGCCTCCTGCACATGCCCCGACTGGGGCCGGAGATCGAACCTGCAGCCCAGATATGTGCCCTTGGCCAGGAATCAAACCTGTGATCCTTCGGTCCGTGTGCCAAGGCTCTGACCACTGAGCCAAACCGGCCAGGACTCCCTGCTCCTCTTCTCTCCTTGGAGGCACTGGTAAAATAAGACTCCCATGGCTGTCTCGGTGTGCCAACATTCCCAGAGCTCAGATGCCTTCTTTCTATATGGATGAATGAATTAATGAGCAAGAGGGAGAACTGACTCTGTATAACAAGGGCGTTTGGCTTGATGTCCGAAGGGTTGTGTGTTAGTGAAAATAAAAGGCACAGCTGCTGTAAGAACAGACTCCGAATAACACGGCTGAGAGGACAAAGAAGTCGTTTGTCTCGCATACAATAGTCAGAGGTGACACTCTAGGGCGGCAGGTAGCTCTGCTCCACACAGCCCTTCAGGAACCCCGGCTGGCATGCCTCTGCCATCTTCACGTGGTTTCCAACGTCACTTTGGTTATTGCCATCCAGCCAGTAGGAGGGGAAAGCGTGTGCAAAGCCAGGCCATCAGGGCCATAAATTCTTTGGAACAAGTGAGACAGAAGCAGCACACGTCACGTCCACTTGTATTCCATCACATGGCTATCCTTAGCCTCCGGAGAAGCAGGGAAATGCAGGCCCTAGCCAGATGGCCATGTCCCCGTCACAACTAGGGATCAAAGGGAGGATGGACCTGGGTGGACAGCTAGCCGTCTCCCCCACAAGGAGCAACTTCCTCTAGGTGAAGGGGCACGGGGCTGGGAGTCAGAAGATATGGGTTCAAGTCCTGGCCTCCCCCTCCTTGCTAGCTCTGTGCTCTTGGGCGGGAACCTTTCCACTCGAGCTTCACCTTCTCCATCTGCAGAATCAAGCCCACAGCCCTGTTTACCTCGCTGAGTTGTCCCGAGGATCAAAACCAGATGGCACGTCAACTTTAAATTGCTGGCATGCATAAGATACACCGATGTCCTGGCCTTAACGTCTGAGGTCAGGGGGCTCTTGTCTTGGTACCCTGGTTGCTTACAATGCCCCTCTTCACAAAACTGGCCTTTTACTAGGAACCAGAGAATCACCGGGGACTGGGGGGGGGCGGTGCCCTTCCGTGCTCAGGGTTCTGCAGGCAGCCGATCCCTGGGAGCACCTGCCTTCACCGACAGCTTTAGAAATTCTCTTCCTTTTCTGGTGAGAAAATGGAAAGGACTTCGATTTGAGTATATGTAGTGGAGGAAGGGAGGAATTGGGCAGGCAAGCGTAGAGCTGCGGGTTTCAACCCTGTGCCCACGGACCTGGGGAGGATCTGCGTCTGGGCACCGGGGTTGAGAACTCCTTGGAAGCGCAATGCCAAAGTTTGTGAGTGTGGTGTACATCCTACAGGGAAGAAATCCCACACATTCCCAGAATCTCAAAGGGTCCTTGATGACAGACGGCAAAGAGGCTTGTGAATGACAGACAGTCTCAATTAGTACCCTATAAAAAAGGACAGTGACCAGCTGGTATATGTTTAGAGAAGGCAACTCGAAGCTGAGTTGACAGGGAACGTATCTCATGAGAAGGACTTGTACAGGGACATTGGGCTGTTTGGTTTGGAGGTGAGAGGTTGGGGTGTTGTGGTAGCACACAAGTGTGGTCATCAGATTTCTGTCGGGCAGGGTAGCAGGGGCTGTTGGTGCTCTGCCCACATACCCTACGCTCGAGGCTCCTGAGTGTGCTGATGGCTTCCTATGGCAGGTCCTGCCACCCTGCCTGAGGTCTCCTCTGTGGCAGGAGCTCCCTGGGACCTGGGCAGGATCAGACACCGGGAATTTACACCCTCGGAGCCACACCCAACCGATGCTGTGAGGAAAGGGGTGGGTGGAACCTCAGCTTCCTCACCCCGGGGGGCGGGGGTTACTAAGGACTGTTCTACGTGAGCACTGAGCAGTGGAAATGTCACGTGAACCATAACTGTGAGCCACACGTGTACTTTCACATGAAAGTTAAAAGGAAACCAGTGAAATCCGTTTTAATACTGCATTTTAACTCAATATACCAAAATATAGTGTCATTTTAATACATAGTCAATATCAACGTCATTAATGAAATAGTTTACCTTTTTTTTTTTTTAAATACAAAGTCTTCAAAATCTGGCGTGTACGTGACCTTTACTCTATATCTCAGTTGGACTAGCCACAGGTTCCAGTACTCAGTGGCCCAGGTGGCCAGTGGCGGCTGTATTGGCCAGCACAGTTCTGTATCGTCTCCCAGAGGTTCCCCAGAGGGATTAACTACAATTGCTCACCGTGGTAACATGCTCATTAATGCTTCTCCTCGACCCCCTCCCCCCCCATTAGCTTCCTTCTTTTCCCTGTCTCAGTTCCTCATTCCCTAACTAGGGGTTCCTAAAAGCACCTCCCAGATCAGGGTCTGCTTTTAGGCATCCCTTTCTAAGACAGGAGGTGCTCCAGACGGCCCATGGTGAAAGTATCAAGAGAATTAATTATTGGAGCATCACCAGAGCCGTTCATGCATTCATTCATTCATGCATGCATGCATTCATTCATTCATGCATGCATGCATTCATTCATTCATGCATGCATGCATTCATTCATTCATTCAAAAATATATGTTGAGCTCTTGCTACGTGCCATGCATTGCTGGCCACTCAAAAAGGGAACAGGTACGCAGCTCCCATCACAAGAGGGGTCCAGGAAGAGGCAGACTGAATTCTTGGTGGGCAGCTCCACAAGGACTTCATGGATCGGACTAGGATTTTGATCCCTTGCTGTCTGGCATCCTTTCCAGCCTGTAGATGCTGCCTTCCGTGATTCATCTGTGCCTCTGAGAAGCTTCTCGCGCTGTTAATTGCCTGTCTCCCAAGGCACGTTTCTCCCTAAAGCTGCAAATCAAGGTTTTTTTGTGACATTTCTCCTTCAGCAGTGACTTGTGATTAGGTTGTTGTTCCTAAAAAAGGTCCATCCCTCATCATCTTTGCAATTTCCCTTTGATTTTCTTGTTTGGCAAATTGCAGTTCTCCAGATAAAGACTGGTTTGGTGTCTGCTCACTTTCCCCCTTCATTACTCGGCCGAAAAACACACCTAGCACTCCGGCTGCGGAAAGGGACCACAGAGACCATCTGGTTCAACGCCTTCATTTCAGAGATGGGGAAACTGAGAGCTGGAAGGGGACACGGCTAGCCTGGAGTCACATGCTAAAACAGTGGCTCAGCTGAGATGGGAAGGAAGGGCGTGGGGTCTCTGAAATCTCTTTCCTCAGCTGTTGGCTGCAGTCTGTCCTAGCTCCAACCGTGTGTCTGGCCGAGCCCAGGAAAGCCTGTACTTTCCGCTCACATCACAGGCTGGGAGGTGGCATGTGCCCCAGGAAGGAAATGGTTCTTCTCACGATGGGAGGATCCCCCCCACCCTGAATTGCCCCAAGGCCTTTGAGGATGACCCCACAGTGGTTAGGGCTTGGATTAGGATCCCAGCTCCTCCTCTGCCAGCTGTGGAACTCTACATGGGTCTCCTGGCCTGTCTGAGCATCCCTTTCTGTGTCTGCAAAGTGGGAATGAGGACCACAGTAACTGTCACATCAGCTTGCTCTGGTGATAAAGGACAAATAAATCCTTGCTGCAGCCAGCAAGATTTTCCCCTGCTGAACCCAACGACCCCTTGCACTCCAGGCTGCCCTTCCGTCTCGGTACTTGAGCTTCTTGGACTTTTTTTGCTCAGCTCCTCAGTGTGCTGGGGTTTCCTGCCACTGGGCCTTTATCTACTCTGTTTCCTCTGCCAACAGTGCTCTCTGCACCACCTTCTCGTTAATGCTCCTTCACTCAATGCCTGCACACCCTTCCGATTTTAACTCGGGCGTGCCCTCCTCGGAGAGGCCTTAGTTATATTCTACTGAGGTTTGAATGTGAGGTCTTCTGGAAATATAACTGTTCCTCTAATCCTTACAGTCACCTAGGAAGGGAGGTGTTATTATCACATCTTGTGGCAGAGACAGTACTGCTCACCAAAGATGCCATTTGTTCGCTTGTATTTCTGGGCTCCCTTGGAGGGCCAGTGACTGCTTCTGGCCAATAACATGAGTGGGCGTCAAGTGTGGCACTTCTGAGGTAGGGAAAGCCCACTCTGATTTAGTTCTTCCCTTGCCATGTGAGTATGGAGGCCTTATTTTCCAGATGGTGCCCTATAAGCTCCCCCAGGCTCATTTTGGGTATTTACTGTGAACAAGGAATACTTTTGGGGGCAACAAAGTATACATTTTTGACTTGGAGCTTGTTTGTTATGTAGCACAGCTTAGTTTATCCTGACTAACACACTCCCACTTTGCAGGTAAGAAAACTGAGCCCCAGAGAGGGGAAGTGACATGCTCAAAGTCACACGGGGTTATGGTCAGAGTTGGGATTCTGCTCCTGTTGGTCTCATGGCGTCGTGAGGACATGGGTGAAAGTCCATTGAAAACTGGAAACTGTTCTGTAAAAGATAAAGTTTCTAAGGTGTTTTCCCAAAAGTCTGGGCTAGGGGTCCCAGGCTCCACATTAGGGGGTGGAAGAAAGAGGCAGAGATGCCGCAATGGACCTGCTGGGCTGCAGGACCCTGCACCGCCTTCCGAGTCTGAGGTTTTGCTCCTTAGGGACCAGTGGGTGGCAGTTAGTGGCCATGGCTATTGAGGGTGAACATTGGCTGTTCCCCCGCCCCTATGGGGCTCTTTTGTTCTAAATGTCACAGAATCTGAGTTTTTTTGGGTCAGTTAGTCCAAGTGTTTACTAGCTATTACGGCCCCCAGACCACGTGCTAGGCTGGTGGTAATCCAGTCTATGTGGGGACACATTCTGCATTTCCAAACGAGGTTGGAGGTGAGTCAGAATGCCTAACCTAGACCTCGCATTTCTAGCACTCTGTCCTCTTTCCCCTCCCAGCGTCACTCCCAACTCTCAGGACAGAGGTGCCGGTCCACCCAGAGCTGCACGTCCAACCCAGAGCTGCTCAACAGAAGTGACGTGTATTCTAGGCAGAGCGAATAGCTTGAGCCAAGGCACGGAGGTATCAGAGAGCTTGGGATGGCAGGGACAGCAGTTGTGAATGAGCATTTTTAACTTTCTCCCTGATTCTATGGGGAAGAATTCTGGCCTCTGCAGCCACTTCCTGACTTCACCTTCCTCGTACAGAATCCAGGTAAAGCATGACATGGAGAGAAAGCACTAAAACTGTCAGAGGTTAAGTTCACCTGTCCAATGAAGAACGAAGGTGGCGATGTATAGAGGGAGTAAGGAACAGAAATCATGCTCTTGGCGGTTGAGAGTGAGCGAAGGATAGAGAATTTTGGGTGAATGCTATGAGTGGGACATCGGAAAGAGCAGCGATAGGGGAGATTTTAAAGATGATTGTTGTGTATTGAGAATGCACTTTTTGAAATTCCTTGAAAGACTGAGTAAATATTGAAGTACTTTAAATTACATTTTGGTTGCTGGACTGTTTCTTTCAATATGGCACTGTGTTGACACTGGACCACGTGGCCCACCTCCATGCTTGGGTTACATGTTGTTTGGGATTGACTCTGCGAGCAGACAATGTCAGCATCGTTGGGGGTAATCAGGGGAGAGAAGATCAGTATGTGAGACTGTAGATGAGAGTTTTCATAGCAGTGCCAAACCTGTTCACACTCCCTCGTCACCCAGGTCCTGGTGCCGTGTTCTTCACCCAGTGAGCGTGTGTGGGAGTAACAGTAATAATATTTGCTCACATGTACCATGCACTTTTACTGTGTGTGCCTGGAAGCTTTCTAAAAGTTGTACCAGTATTACCTCACGACAACCCAATGAAGTAGGTATTATTAACACCCTCCCCTTATAGAGAAGGAATTGAGCCATGGAGAGGTAAATGATTTGCCCAAGGTCACTCCACTTGGCCGTGGTGGAGCCTGTCTTTGAATCCAGGTAGTCTGGCTTGTAATAACTGTCATAATGATCAAAGCAATTGTCTTTAAAGGGAGACATGCTTTTGGAAGTTTCTGCAAGAGCTTTCTTATTCTTTTTTCTTTTTCTTCCCCTCCCCTCCCCTCTCTCTTTTGTGAGGGACTTGCCGTCATATTATGTGAATTTATTGGATTTATAATATGGTTTACAGAGGCAATAGTTTTTAAAGAAAATTGGCTTCCTTTTCAAAATGTCATGTTTCTCATTTTCTCTCAGCATCTTGGGCTTTTTTTCAAGATCCCATCAGCTCCTGAGTCATTCAGAAGCATGCTTCACAATTAGAATGCTAGAAACTCTCAACCAGCCAATTTGAGTTTTGTGATTTGTTTAAAAGGACACTTAAAATAAACCCAGGAGTTGATTGTGAAGGAGAGGAATGAGTGGGCGCTAGAAGGTAGAGAAAAAGAAGCAAGTGTGAGGCAGTTAGGCATCCCCAGGGATGAGGGGCTCTACTCACCCATTTATAAATGACCCAACCATCTGTTTGTCTGTCCTTCCAAAGGTACAGACATCCTCCTTCATCCCTCTCTCCATCCATCCATCTACCCACCCACCCACCCACCCATCCATTCATCCATTCTTCTTAGCTTTGGTTCTTTCTCTCGCACCTCAATGGAGTAACGTATATACTGTTTCTCAGGAATCAATCTGGAATGGCTGATTTATTACCATTTATTGAACATATTCTATATACCTAGAATTATCATAGAGAGTTTATAAACAGCAATATTTGTAAAAATCCAATATTCCCAACAACTCTAAAGAAGTAAGGCTCAGAGAAGTTAAATATTTCCCCCCCAAGACCACACAGCTAATGAGAAGCAAAATAGGAACAGAGAAGGTGAGGGGGAGGGGGAGAGTTGGGAATAGGCACAAGGTTTGCCCCTGACATGGGCTAGGTTCTGGGGTGACTGACTTAGAGAAGATGGGGAAACAGGAAGTTCATTCCAGTGGGGTGAGCACTGGTGTCCAGAGGTGTAACAGTCAGCTACTGCTGTGTAACAACCCACCTCCAAATCCTCACTCCTATCAGGAGGTTTCCAAGTTTCAGAGGTTATCTTCCAGGAGCTGGGAACAAAGGCCAGAACTGTCTTTGGGCAAAGCCAAATGCTGACCGACACAAAAGGTTGAGAAGTGTTGACTTAGGAAGTGGGGTGGAGGAGAGGTGGTATCTTGTTGCTTTCACCCTCGAACCGCTCTTCCCCTTGGTGAGCTCAGAACAGAATGGCACTAATAGGTTCTTCATCCATGGTTGTTAATTTCTTCCCTCCTGCCCCTTTTACTCCCCTCCAAAGCAGAGTTCCTAGCGTTTTTCTTCTGCATGGACCCCTTCCCATCAGTCTGGTGAGGCCTGTGGACCTCTGCTCAGTATAAAGTTTTTAAAAGCATAACATACAAAGGATTCCAAAGGAAACCAAATGATATTGAAATAGGTTATTCAAATGTTAAGAAAACAATTGTGATATTGTGATAAATACGCTTCTTTGTTAACACTCTATCAGCCTAGGGGAGGGTTTTATAAATACTGTGATTTCAAAGTAGTGTTGAATATAAATATTTCAATATATCTGACACATCCAGCAACTGTTAGGTGGTATGAAAACATCCATGGATTTTACTGGTAAAAGCCAAGGTCCTGTGAATTCTACTATAGTTTGTTGCCTATATTCATAGTGGAAGAAAATGTTAAATTTCAGTCAGAGAGAAGTGAAAAAAAAAAAGATGTCACTTTTTTTCCTACTCAAGTTAATAGACCCCTGAATTCTATCCATAGACTTGCAGAACCCAGGTTAAGACACCCTGCTTCAAAGTCTTGCGTGATATGTACTTATATTTAATTGGGCACTGAATGAAAATCTGATTTGTTTTGAGACATTTCCAAGCGGTTTGCAAGGTTCGTTGAGATAACTGGAGATACCCTAGAGTTGCACAGAACTTGAACTTGAACTGGGACTTGATGCCCGAAGGATTTTTGGAGAAGTGAGAGGGGGGCTCCTGAAGGCCTTTAATCTGCGGCCCCTGTCCCCTTTGCAAAAGTTTCACTGTGTGATACGGCTCAAAACTGGTCTTGGCTTTTTGCACGATCAGTAATGACATTTAAATTTATTCGACCCCAAAGCACTGGCCCAAGGCCAGGGTGAGGATGGAAGAAAAATAAATGAAAATTAAGAAAAGCTGAAAAGAAAACCAATTGTGTATAGCCTTTGCAGCCACCCAGAGTCAGTGAGTCCATCTGGAAAAAGCCAGAATTTCCACACTCTTCAGGACAGAAAAAAATGAACGAGACCCAAGAGCAAGACGAATGTTTTAAGAAAAGGCCGTTCCAGCATGACCCACAAAGGTTTTGATTAGGTTCATGATTTCTTTTGCATAATTTCCCCTGGCACTGTAAAATCTTCCCCTCGCAGAACGGTTTTCCTCCGTGTTTCCTTTCAAGGGTTATGAAGGCGGACGTTGACTGTTGGACGCGTGCCAGCATCCTATCAAAGCAGAGCATTTCCCCAGGAACTCGGGGGCCTTTCATGTTTCTATGGAAGTAGCCCCAGCTGCTGGCTCCAGGTGGAGGACAGGCTGTAGGCATGGGTCCACCTTGGGATCCAGTCGGGAGGAAGCCTCACGGTGGGGCTGGGGAACACTCTTACCTGGATCATTTGAACGGTCAGAAGTTTGACAATGCAAAAGTGAAAAAGGCTGTCCTGCTGGGCTCGGGCCAAAGTGCTGCTCCAAAGCCCACCTGCCAGCCCTCGAACTAACGTCTGAATCACTGGAACCTCCCTGAAAACCCAGGAAGCTGGGAGCCCTCTGGGGCCCCCTGCCCGGCTGTAGGGCGGAGCCCATCATGCAGAACCCCAGGAAGAGGTATCATTGGCATTGGAGGGGGCACTGAAAGGTGCTCATTCCCTTTGAAGGTTGGGTTGCGCCTTAAATGCCTTGTGTCCAAGATGGAACTCACAGTCTCTCCTCCAGCCTGGTCTTCTCCCAGGGAGTAGTGAAGCCAGGATCTTATATGTGATCTTCCTCCTCATTCCCCAGATCAGCACATTAATTTCATCCCCAAATTATCTTTGAAATGTCCACTTCTCTCCATTTCTACGACTGTCTCCCTGGTCCCAGCTGCCATCACCCTTCTCTGAGTCCGGGACCTTGACAACTACAATGGGTTCGTCATCGGTCTTCATGTCTCACTTTACTTCATTTCATGGATTTTCCTGAGAGTATAAGCAAAGGAGAGAAAATGCATTTGTTGAGCATCCAATGAATCAACTCATTTAATAAATATTTTTTGAGTACCTACTAATGTCCTCCGAGCTCTGCGTGAGGTCTGGTAATCTGGGGTGTGTGGTCTCCCTATCTCTGGTGGCACCAGAGAGTGTTAACCTGGAATGACCTCAGAGTAACGTGTCTCTGTTCTTAGTGAATGATGATTATCAAGCTTAACCGCTGTACTTTTTCATGGTAATGATGAAATATTTTAAACGGAACAAGGAATTTGGAAAGTAAGAAAGCCAAGCATCTACCACCCCAAACAAACACATGAATATTTAATCATATTTGCTTTAAATATTTCTTTAAAAAAAATAAGTGAAATGCTGCACTTACTACCATAAATGCCTCTTGGTGCCCCTCCTCACTCCTATTCTCTCTCCTCCAGGTAGTCACCCAGTTGATATATTCTTCCTGCTCCTGTTTTAATACCTCATTTACATATGGATGTATTTATAATCTCTCTCTTTGCCTATATGAATTTAAAAAATTAACATAAGTGGTATCATGCTGTAAATATTCTGCAGTTCGCTTTTTAAAATTCAAGCAGTTCAGAAATTTATCCATGCTGATAGTATTGATGAAATGCATCCATTTTAACGGCTGTATAGTATTCCAGCCTATAAATCCATCACAACTTGCCATGGTGTTTCTCTAGCGAGGGATATTTCGGTTGTTAATACCTTTCTTCTGATGACAAACAGTTCTGCAGTAAAGATCTCTATACCTCCGTCCTTGAGCACATACGTGGAATATTTCTATGTCCTCAGTCTTGATCAGATACTGACAAATAGCTTTCGAAAGAGGCTGCCTTGTGAAGCGGCAGGAAAGAGCTGGCACTCAGGTGACTCGGTTTCAGTCTCATTCTGGCACCAACTCATCATGTGCCTTCAGGCTTCCCCGTTGTTGCCTCAGTCTCCCCATCTTGCAGGTGCAGGTGTGGAGTGGCAGGTGTGTACAGTTCCTTTCTCCTGAGCTCGTTAAGGAGATGGTTTGCGTTAAGATCTGCCCTCCTGGAAGTCAGGACTCCTCTCGGAGGCAGGCTTGCCGTAAGCCACAGAGATGGGTTTATTGTGGAGAGCGCTGGACCCTTTTTTGAGCTCCTGCCAGGGTTGGGCACTTGTTTTTCATTTACTTGACTCAGGGAGATTAAATGGTTTGCCCAAAGACCACAGAGCTAGGAAGCAGCAGAACTGGGACTTGAACCCAGGACCGAGGGACTCCAGAGCCTGCGTTCTGTCTCCCACGCACGCTGCTCTTGCTTTGGCACAGGGCAGGTTCTTTCCCAACACCCTCTGTCTGGGCTGTTGAAATGGCACTCTCCTTGGGAGTCTCGACGGGCAGGCCGCTGATGCCAAGGGGCTCAGGCCCTGCCGGAGGAATGCAGAGCTGAGCCCTTTGGACACGAGGAGGGGCTCAGAAAAAGCTCTCTTTCCAGGGAAGATAAGGAACAAGTGGGACCGAGCCAGAGGCAGAGGACATCACAAAAGCATGAACTCCGAAGGCATTTAGACTCTGACCACAGCTAATGAACCAGGGAGGAATCGGCGTCAATAAGAAGCAAATGAAATACCAGCTCCAGTTAATCAGTGAGCACAGCTGCCTGCATTCCTGCATCCAATTTCAGACTCCCGTTATGAATTGCCTCCCTGGAGAAGCCAGCCCTCTCCTCTCCAAAAAAGGCCTTGATCCAATAAACCTACTTCTAATGGAGCAGCAGCATCTTTCAGTGGAAGGACGGCAGCTTATCTCTGGGTCCTTGCTGTGTGGTGACACGAATTCTCTGAGCTGCCCAATCTCACTCAAGGTTAGTAATTAAGGCATAATTGAAACGAAATTAATTGCAATAAATGTGTAATTAGCACAGCCATTGATTAAGGGCATGTGAAACGCAGTCTGTGCATGAGACATTGATTGCCACGCTTTTTTGATAAATGTAATTGCAGTGGTATCTTTTGTTTCTCCTGGTCTTTTTTTTTTTGGTGTGTAATGAATTTCCACAGGGAGGACTGGCCTTGAAGCCATCTGATTTCCTGAAATTCAGAGATAAAAGAGAGAATATTCCAGGCCCCAGTTGCGTTGGGTACAGCTCCTTTGCCCAGACTTTGGGTAGGATCTCTACCAGGGTAGCCTGCTAGCCCATAGGCATCTTTGTTCAAATTAGAAAAAGGCGCACCTGCCTTTGGGCAGCCCCAGCTCACGGCAGGTGCACCGCTTGGCCAGTGGAGCATGGGCTGTTTCAACCCTCACTGTTCGACTAGCTGGGCACCTTTGTTCAGTGAACAACTTTTACATCTGTACACAGCAGACTTGGTATCCTTCTCCATGTGGAGGGAGGTGACAGGAAGGCAGAGCCAGACGTCATCGGCCTGGTCCCTGTCTCAGGTTCAAAGCCTACAGATCCTGGATGACCCCCTTCTCCCCCAGTCACCTTGATTGGCTGGATGTTATGCAGACATTACTAGTGGAATGCTGGGACTTAGCAGCAGCTGAGAGGGAAGATGGTAGGACTGGGCTAGGTGTGGCCGGGTGAATGGGGTGGGGTGTAATCTGGCCGCAGGACTGAGTGGTGGGCAGATCATGGTCCTAACCACACGATAGGAGGAGGCATGGTGACCTCAGGATGATCGGGCTGGTCTTCACATGCAGGGGTTAGATGGGGTGAGGGCTGGGCAGGACCTACCAGAGGAGCTGCTGGACAGCAGGGCTGGGGCTCCCTGGGGTCCCACACCGAGTCTGGGGGTATGCACAGTGGGGTCCAGCTCTGAGTCCATGGGGAACATAGAGTATGTCAGGGCATTTATTCCAGGCCCTGCCCCTGGACCAGGGCTGAGCCCCAGGCTGGGCGACAAGGGGCTGGAGGTCATGGCTGATGCTCAGTGATGACCATTCATCAGCGTTCTGGGTCTGAAGAGGAATGGCTAGTCCTGAGTAATCCTGAGGCCTTCCCTCTGCGAGCGTGTGCTCTGCAATACTGAGGAGTATGTTCACTTATTCAACCATCTGTTATTCATTCATTCGTTCGTTCGTTCGTTCATTCCCAGTGAATATTCAGTGGGTGCCTTCTACGTGCGGGTGCTATGCCAGCTAGGAATAAAGTGGTGACCCAGTCCTTGCCCTCATGGAGTTCAAGGCTGGATGGCACAGACAGGCTTTGAGCAGTCCCACAGACTTACCTATGCCCTGTTACAAGGTGGAGCCGGTGCTCTGCAGCTATGCCAGACACCTTCCGTTTACCTCTCCAGATCCACCCTCTGCCCTCCTCCGCCCTTCTCTGCATGCTGGAGGCCGATCACTACAGACTTCACCAGGCGGCTCTTCTGTTCTCTTGCCTGCAGGTTGGACTGGGCCACTGGGCGGCCTGGCTGGAGCCCGGAGGGAGGGAGGAAGATGCAGCTGGGGTATTTCTTCCCCCAGGTCACTGGTTGTTGGCTGTGTCCTTCCTGAAGGCCACGGCTCTCCACCCAGGCTCTGTACAGCTTCCTCCCCCCCAGCCACGGGCTGGTAATGGTGCCGCTGTTTCTCATCCTGAGCACTTCGTGTTTCCTTCACCCTGCTCGTCTTTGTGCTGGACCCTCTGTTACACTCACCTCGGTTACCTCGACGCTGCCTCCCCAGCCTCTCACCTGCCTCTGTCCCCCTTCGCACACTTGTACCTGGAAATACTCATCCGCTCGTTTCCTGGACACAGCAAGCTCTTTCATCCCGCTTTTTGCACGTGCTCTGGCTCCCACCAAGAGTTCCCTCTCTCTCTTCTGTGCCGAACCCCAGTTAATCTGGCAAAATTCACTCAGATGTTGCTCACCTCTATGAGGAAAGCTCTCCCCTTTCTGGTCTTGGCTCCTCACGGCCATCAGCCAAGCTGAGCCCCACGGAGGAGGGAACAGAACCATGCCCAGCCCTCTAAGGTCTAAACAAGGAGCCATTTTAAAAAATCCTTATCAGCAGATTTAGAACAAAGTTTGAACTACATATATGCTGTGGTTGCCATGGTTACTGTAAAGACATTCTAAATGTAGATGGTTATATAACCAACTGGAATGCCTCTTTTGGGGGAGAAAAAATTTTGACCCTCTTCTTGCAATGATGACCCTCATCTTGCAATGAACTACTCGCTGGCCCAAGGACTGTGGGTGGTGACTCTGCATGAGGTCCCAATGGAGTTGGGCTGCAGGCAGCAGTAACACTTGCCTACAGAGTGCCCCATGCCACTATCCAGGACAAGGTTCTCATTCTGCAGATGGGAAAACTGAGGCCTAGAGAGGGGAAGTGACGTCCCTTGAGTCCCACAGAGAGCTAGAGCCTGAACCAGGACTAGCTGCAGGGCGCCATGGGGGAAGGAGCCCTGGATTCAACATGAGACAACTGCAATATGAACCTTGGCTCTCGGAACCTCAGTTTTTTTTAAACTTATGATTATTACTTGCATTAGTCAGCATAATTAGTGTTGGTTGCTGTAACAAACATCTCCAAAAATCTCAGTGGCTTTTCAACAATAACAGTTTTGTTTTTTGCTTATAACACCATACATTTGGGCACTTGATGGGTGACCTTCCACGTGATGACTCGGGAACCCAGGCTCCTTTTATCTCGGCTCTGCCAATCAAAGGATCTTGAAGAGCAGATGATGAAGGACCTCCTTCTGCTAGGTGGACACATATGATGACAAGGAGGGTGGAGCCATGCATCTCAAGGAGGGAACATGGAAAAAAGCCGTCCCCCAGTCAGGGATATTTATGTGGATTGCTACATTTTGACATTTATTTATGACTTTAGCTAAACTTAGCCTGCTTTAATATAAAGTTTGAAGGTCTCTGGAGCAGAGCAAGGAGGGGACCTATGAAAGCCTTCCTCTCCCACCAGGCTCTGTCCTCAGCTGCCATGTTGGAACTCATCTTTTCGGGAGGCCACACTATGATGGGGGAGTGATGTGAGAGGGACATAGATTTTGGAGTCAGAGGAACATGCATTCTAGCTAGTGAGCAGAACTAGGAATTTCCAGCACAGCCTGCTCTGCTTATAACTTTTCATAGAAGAACATGCGCATTCCCTAGTTCTCTTGATCATGTTCCATCATATCCTCCATCTCCACCTGAGATGATATCCTTGCTTAGCTTTCTTCTTCCTTGCCCCACCCCTCCCCCACCTTGTCCTGCTTCCCTCTGCCCCTTTCCCTTAAGGGACTCCCTCAATAAGTTACTTGTCCAAGAATGCCCATCTCAGGGCCGAGATGGATTTCCAGGAAACAAAGACAGATACCTTGATTCTCAACAGATGTTCGCTTTCAGGCTCCAAAAGATTTGGTCTTGTGTTTCCTATCTTAGGACTCTGGGTAATCTATTTTCTTTGATTGAGTTAGCATGAGGTCTTTCTGTTTCTTGCAGCTCAATAAGTTCAAATTGTGAGAACTCAGTAAAGTTACTCAACGATTCTCAGTTTCACTCCATCTGGCAAATGGTGCTCATTATTCTCCCACCTTCAGCGCTTGCTTTGGTGACTTAATAAGAGAATGCGTGCGACAGCTTCCAGCTTTGTGAATGGCTTAGAGTAGGCACTCTATTAATGACTTCTAGTTTCTCTTACAGTATTCCCTTCCTCCCTTGCTCAAGTCAGTTCAGGCTGGGGAAGCATGAAGAGAGAATGTGTCAGAATGCTGCAGGACTTTCAAAGGGCCATGGAAATGTGGGGATTCAAAGAGGTATGAGTTTGGAGTCCCAAAGATCCAAGTTCAACTCTCCAGCTGGTTGCTTCTCAAATTATAATGATCATGTATGTCACTTGGGGATCTTGTTAACATGCAGATTCTGATTCGGGGGGTCTGGGCGGAGCCCGAGGTGCTGCCTTTGTAACCAAGCTCCAGGCGGTGTCCATGCTGCTGGTCCAGGGAGCAGCAAAACTTGGAGCCGCAAAGCTCTAGTCTGTCTTTTGTTCCAGAGTGATCTTTCCCTTCCCCCAACAGCCAACCTGAATGGCAGGCTCTTCCCTTTCTGTTTCATTTTTCACACCCAGCAAGGTATGGTTCCTGCCAATAAGGAGATCTCAGTGGTTGAGGCGGCCAGGAAAGCTGTCACCTGTAAAGTGTGTCGCAAGGAGAGCTACCTGGAGCAGATGTGGGAGGCTGGTGAGGGGCACTTGCTCCCGGAAAGGAGTCGCCGGTCTGTCACCCAGCATGGATCCCTCCTGACTCCTACCCACTGCTCCTTGAAGCAAGGACCACACCCCTAGACTCCCAGGATTGCTGTGCCATCTCCTGTTGTCTGGACCCTGGTCTGGGTGCCCTCCATTCGGGACAAAACTATCCACACCTGAGTCAACCATGGCCGTGGCCTTGGGCCTCCCAGCTCCCTGCATATTAGAGGTCCCAGCCTACCTCTCCCTGGTCCAGGACCTGTTTTGATAGTGACTATAAAGAGAGGTTCAGCTAGTTCCAGATATGAGAAAACAAACAAACAAACAAACAAACAAACAAACAAACAAACAAAAACCTGTGTTCTTTCCACAACATTTAATGCATTTTCTCCTTTAATTATGATCTTGGCCAAGTCCTTACAGACATTCTCCTTTCTAAACCGAGACTGCTTTTCCTTGCTCACGGCTGCCAGCAGCTGGGCTGGGTTTCCTCCATCTGCTTGTTTTCTACTTGGATGTTCTCCTTTCTTTGTTCCTCTTCTTCCCTCGGGGTTCACCGAGTGGAGGCATGGTCCCAGAAAGGCCACCATTGGCCCGCAGGGGTCGGGAGGTCTCCTGCGTATCGCCAAACCCTCTTCTGTTGGCATATCTGGAGTTTGCTCTTACAGCCTGGAAGTGACCGGACAGAGAACAGGCCCCTGATTAATTGATTCATCCTTTCTTTAACCAGTGCTAAGAAATTCCTAGAAACATACCTCACTCCTGTTAGAATGGCTTTTTATCAAAAAGAAGAAATAATAAGTGTTGGCAAGGATGAGAAAAAAAGGGGACACTTGTGTACTGTTGGTGGGAATGTGAATTAGTGCAGCCACTATGGAAAACAGTATGGAGGCTTCTCAAAAAGCTTTAAAAAATTAAAAACAGAACTACGATATGACCCAGCAATCCTACTTCTGGCCATGTCTCCTAAGGAACTGACCAGTATCTGGAAGAGAGATCTGCACTCCCAGTTTCATTGCATTATTATTCACAGCAGTCAAGACATGGAAACAGCCTAAGTGTGTGTCAAAGCATGAGTGGGTAGAGAAGAGGTGGCGACACACAATGGAATATTATTCAGCCTTAAAGAAGAAGGAAATCCTGCCATTTATAATGACACGGATGAACTTGGAGGACATTGCGCTAAGTGAAATAAGCCAGACAGAGACAAAAACTGCATGACCTCACTTATATGTGGAATCTAAAATAGCCAAACTCAGAAGCAGAGAGCTGAATGGTGGTTGCCAAGGTCTGGGGGAAGGGGGAAATGGGGAGATGGCCAAAGGGTACAAAGTTTCAGTTATACAAGATGACTAAGTTCTGGAGATCTGATACTATATAACACTATGACTATAGTTAGCAATAGTGTATTTTATTCTTGAAATTTGTTTAGAGGGTAGATCTTAAGTGTTCTCATCACAAGAAAAAAAAGAAACTGAGGTTATGGACATGTTAATTAGCTTGATTGTGGTGATCATTTCACAGTATCTGCATATATTAAGACATCAAGTTGTACATCTTAAACATACAATTTTATTTTTTTATCTTTATTGTTGAAAGTAAAAAAATACTTTCAGATGTACTGCCTTTCCCCCCCATTGATCCCCTTCTCCCCGCTCCCACCCCACCCCACTCCTGCCTTCCCCACACTATTGTCTGTGTCCATTGGTTAAAGATATGTGCATGTATGTTCTTTGGATTATCTCTTCCCACCCCTACTCCCACCCCCCCATCCCCATCTCCCTTCCCTCTGAGGTTTGTCAGTCTGTTCTCTACTTCCATGTCTCTGAATCTATTTTGTTTGTCAGCTTATTTTGTTCATTATATTCCATAAACAAGTGGGATCATGTGGTATTTGTCTTTCTCTGACTGCCTTATTTTGCTCAGCATAATACTCTCCAGGTCCCTCCATGTTGTCTCAAAGGGTGAGAGATCTTTCTTTCTTACAGCTGCATAGTGTTCCATTGTGTAAATGTACCACAGCTTTTTTATCCACTCATCTACTGATGGACACTTGGGCTGTTTCCAGATCTCAGCGTTTGTAAATAGTGCTGCTATGAACATAGGGGTACATATATTCTTTCTGATTGGTATTTCAGGCTTCTTAGGATATATTTGAGAAATGGGATCACTGGGTCAAATGGCAGTTCCATTTTTAAGTTTTTGAGGAAACACCATATTGTTTTCCATCATGGCTGCAACCTATGCAATTTTAAGTCACTTATACCTCAATAAAACTGTTAAAAAAGAGCTAACATACTTTAGTAATTTTTATTACTAAATGGAGGCAAATGAAATGGGAAATCACAGGAAAGGTTTAGTACCATTGGTCAAAAAACTCCCAGAATGTTGAGGTCTTGTTTGATATGGAAGAGGGGACAAGGGTCCCCTGGAGGGTCTGGCCCCTTGGTGGAGGAGGATTGCTCTTGATAGATGATGCTAATGCCATATCTGGGCACCACATGCTTCCATCCAGAATGCCACGTCCAGCAGAAGGGGCCCTTGCCTGCAGTCTGATGGGGAATACAGACAATGCCCCAATCCCCGTGGAAAATGGCTGCACTCAGCTCCCCAAATTCTGTTTTTCCATATTTATATATGCTGTTACCCAGTGAATACCTGATTAAGGAATGCAGCTGCCAAATGAATACATTTGTTGCTCATCAAATAGCACCATAAAGCCAGTGATGATGGGGCTTATTAAAATCCTTCTTTCACTCAGTGAAAAATCCCACACATGTCCCAGCCAGTCTCAATATCGCAGCTAATGAAATGGGTAACCAATGCACAAAGAGATGTATTCAAGAGCAAATTAACTGCCTCAGGAATATGCATCATAAAGATTGCAGCCTGGAAAATAAATAGACAGTGTACTGGGCAAATTGGCCTCGTGTTTAAGTGTTGATGGGTTGGAAATATTGGTTTAGCTTCTTGAGAGAAGCAGGCAGTATGGGATCCTGGAAGGCAGACATTAGCAATGAAAAGTCAATGCGGGGGCCTCTCCTTCGCTAGAACGGGCAAAGGGGTGAGGAGTGAGCAGACATTCATTGAGCCATTGCTAAGTGCCAGGCCCTGTGCTGGCCGCTTGTGTGTTGCCACTGAGTCTTTACATCACCCAAAGAGGTGGGACCCCAATATTTTTGGCCTCACCTACTTGTGAGCACACGATGAGATTACACAAAGACATTTTGTTTCTGTCTGTCCAAACGATTAGTACACAGCTTCTATCAGATTTTAAAAAAACAATTAACCTTTTAAAAACAGCCCCAGAGATGTTTCTGAGCATCCTTGTTCCCTTGCTGATAATCTCAAAAAAAAAAAAAAAAAAAAAAAAAAGATTTATCTTTGTTTCTTATGCTTCAAATTTTTGTTCTCTGGGTACCGTCAAGACCAAAGGGAATCAGCAACCTGCAGTTTGAATGGCCTTTCCTAACTGTGGCTCCTCTAAGACCCAAGGCTTCTTTTATTTTTTAATGTGTGTTTTTAAAAAAATTGATTTCAGAGAGAGCAAGGGAGAGGGGGAGAGAGAGAGAAACATCAATGAGAGAGAAACATCCATTGGCTGCCTCCTGCACGCCCCCTACTGGGGATCAAGCCTGCAACCTGGGCATGTGCCCTGACTGGGAATCGAACCAGCAACCTTTTGGTGCACAGAATGACACCCAACCAACTGAGCCACACTGGCTGGGCCCAAGGGTTGGTTTTCATGCTTTTCCTCCTGAGTCCAGTCTACAGACACACTTACAGCCTGAGGAGAAGGCAATGTGAGGGCTTGAGGTCACGTGGATTTGGGACAGGCCACCTCTCTCTCCTGAGTCCCTGTTGCCCTCTGGGAGGGCGAAGATGGTATTATCTCTCTTACAGGTCAGGCAGGAGGAACTGATGAAGTAACAGGCAGAAAGTTTCTGGAATGAAGATTCCCAAAGACCATTCACCCCGGGGTTCTGATCTGTTTCATAATTTTCACGGGCTTTCCTTCTTTCAAAAAAAATCAGCAAAGGCTTTAATTGAAAGGAAAGTCCCTGCAGCTGTGGGCCCAGCCCCTCCAGAAGGACTGAATGAGCGGGCTCCCTGTGCGCAGGGCCACAGAGAGACAACGCAGCCCCCAGTGCTGACACACACGCCCTCTGCACCTGCTCGGCAGCGTTTTCATGATCACGTTGATTGTTTTACTTATTCCTTATTTTATATTAGTATGTTTGATGTGACATGTTACATTTCATTTTAGTTTGATTAGTATGGTGATTGTTTTTTAAGGAAAGCTGGTGAATTGTTGGGGCAAATCCCCTGACCCATTCCAGGCTAATTAACAGCAAGTTTCCATTTGAAGGAAACAGACTCCGAAGGGCTGGAAGGGCTGTGCACCCCATTTATTTACTGGTGCGTGCCTCTGATTGGGCTCCCCCAGAAGCAGACGAGGTTGTGAATGCAAGTGGTTTCCCTGGGAGGTGAACTGAAGGAGAATGGAAGGGGGGTGGGGGACAGGAAAAGTGGCAGGGAGGGGAAAGTGTAGGTGCCTTACTAAACAAGTTACTCTGATTAGCCACAGGGGACATCTGGTAGACCGCATAGACCATGAATCACAGTTTTCCCACCTGAAGGGGGGTGGATTTATCCCCCATCTTTGGTTACTTGTTGGTTGAAGCCTGGGGACATCTATTCCCTAGCATTTCCAGCCTGCACATGGAGACACTCAAGAGAGAGTGGTAGGTGCTGATAGTAGCAACCATCACCTGGCACAGGAATGATGAGTGCCAAGGGGATGTGGGTCAGGCACCGATGGCATCTGCATGAACTTGCAAATCTGGGATCTACAGAACGTCCCACATTGGCAACGATGTGTTTCTGTATCTGTCTTTCTCTCCGGACTAGGAGCTCTCGAAGGACAGGACCATGTCTAGTTTTATCCCCACTGTCCAGCACCAACTTGGACCAGAACAGCACTCAGCAAACACCTGCTGACGGACTGACTGGACAGTTGAGGGAGTAAGTGGTTGAAGACTTGAGAACACACAGGACAGAGATCATAAACTCAAATGCCTACAAGGGCCAGGGGGAGGGTTACATGAGTGACATGGTTCAGAAAGAAGAAAAATAGGAAGGTGGAGGTTGTGGGGACCTAGAGGACACATGTCCTGTCTGTGAGGACAGATGCTCAGTCCTGAATGACTGTCACCTTGTGGGAATTGGACCCATGGTGGCTGGACCTCTTGACTTTTACAAAATGAAAAGCCAGGACTCCAGAATTTTATGTGAAATCTGTTGATTTTTAAATATAGCCAATGACATAAAATATTTTTGAAAACAAGAGACAGATCCCTCAGACTCGTCTGGGTGATGTAACTCATTGCCAGGTGTACGTGGTCATCTCGCTCCCTAGAGCAGAAGAGAGCACAGAGCCCTTCTAGGGAGGCAGGGGCTTCCAGGTCCCAGAGATCCCCACAGGGACGTGTGTCCTTGAATGTTCCTGGATTAGTAATGGATATTCTGGTAGGTTCATGTAGTTCCTTAGGCAGGAGGCTTGGGTTCTAGTGCTGGTTGACTAGGGGGAAAAATCCCTCGGTTCCCATTTCTATGAATTAGGTACATAAGGCCTGACCTCTTTTGTGGCAAGGGTTAATACATTGAATGGGACAGTCCTTTATAAACTCTAAGTCCAAGCTGGATTGGTGCCTTTCCCAGAACTCTCCATGCTCCAACTGAGGGCTGTTTCCTTGGCCTAGGGTTCTTCTAGGTTCTTTTTCCTTCCCTACCCTAAGCCCTCTGGGTCTGCTTTGGTGGTCAGGCTCCTATCTGGTGGCCTGTGTCATGATCTGCCTGTCTTTGCCAGGTGCCTGGCAGCATGGTGGGTGGTGTGCTCAGTCGGGACTTCCACTTCTGGCATGCCACCTTCTGGATCACTCAGCCTGTGTTTGCAGCTTGCAGTTCATGAGTCTGAGAAGCAAATATGAAAGCTGTTTCCATTTTTGAGGCACTCACCGTCCAGGGGAGACACAAATGCTAAGTGTCAGTGGCCTTCCTTTGTTTACCAAGCCCTATTCCTTTTTATCTGGCATGCAGCTAAAACTACATTTCCCAGGGTCCCTTGCAATTAGGCGATATCACATGACTGAGTTCTGACCAATGGAATGTGGGCAGAAGCAATCTCCAGCATGGCCCATAAACATTGCCCGTGTAACTCTCAACACTCTTCCTTTCACCATCCACTGGATAAAAGGACAGAACTCCAAACACTGAGATAAAGGTGTAGCCACAGGTGGAAAGAGTGTGGGTCCCTAACGACAGGCACAGAGTAGAAATTTCCACATCTCCAAATGACCTGTATTGTACAGTGGCGTGAAAAACAAACATTATGGTGCTCTGCCAGTGGGATTCGGGGTTGTTTCTTCCATCAGTTCGCCTACTGTGTCTGATACAGCGCCCTAAGGGGGAGCGTCCTACAGAAGGCCTTGGGAGCCCCCGGCCTCCTTAGAGGAAGGCCCTCTGTCGGGGAAAGGGCTGGGCTTCGACTCAGAGTTCATTAGGAAGTTGTAGGCTCTCTACCAGGGCAAGGGGAGTGTGGAGCTGGGGATTTGGGCAGACCTGCCTCCACGTATATGGGATTAAACACAGTTCAGTGAATTTTGTAACACCCCTCGAGGTGGAGAGAAAGAACTCCAGGCAAGAATAACTGCCCCAAGTTGTGGGTGAGAGTTGCTTCTCTTGTCCTCTAGAGATTCTCAGTGCAGTCCATCTCAGTAGTGTAGGGCTGACTCGACTCCTTCAGGGGTAGCTCAAGACCGTGAGTTGCTCTTGGCAAATGGTTCTACTTCTGAGAGTCCCTCTTCTGGCTCGCTACGTGAGCAGTTGACAGTAGGACTGAGCTTCGCAAGGCAGGCAAAGATCACTGGAGCCTGAAGCTCCACGAGCATCCTCGGTCCTGCCCCTAGGGATCTGGGAGGGAGAGTGTGTGTTCTCCACACGGTGCATGTCTGCTGCAGAAGAAAGGGGGAAGTAGTTCAGCCCCCCATCCTTTGGGACGACTGTATTTAAGGAGTCAACCTCTTTGCTGGATGTTTATACCATCTGCATGTTCCCCAGGATTGGATGACAAGGTTCAGAAACCAACTTTGGCTAACTGTCAGAAAGCGGAGGCTGTCGGAGCCCTCCAGATGGAGGGGCGCTGGGGAAGAGGCTGTGAGACTCGAGGCAGCTCCAAGGTAGGAAGGGGAACAGTGTGGGATGGGATGGACCTCCTGTTTTGGCACTTTCTGTGTCCCTCTGTTCAAGACTTAACTTTCAGTGAAAGAAGCCAGTTACACAAAGCATGAGACGTTACAGGGCACTCCCAGAGAGATGTACAGGCGTCGAGGACCCCTAAGGTCCCCCTGGGGATGTTCAGTTTGGATGACGCCACTGCTGGATGAGAGAGGCCAGCCTTTGTCATTCTCATGAGGGTTGTTACACTTTCTGGGTGCCCCTCTCCCCGCACCGTTCTCAACAGTCTGGCAACTAACCAGTAAAATACAGCTGTATTGCCCTGCTGAGCAATGACTGTGACCCTGGGGAGACTCAGAAGAAAATTTTCTAGACATAGCATCACTCAGTGGGTCCAAGCCTCGAAGCTGCCTGAGGTCTATTCCTGGGGTGGGATGGACTTAATTTTGTTTGCTTCTTTCTTCCCCTAATAGCGCATCCTTCAGGGCCTTTTGGTTACATGTGACAGCTCGTTGGCCAGGTGCCTCAGTGTTTCTTAAACGTAACAAGTGATCCCAAGGCCACGCCTGAGCCTAGATGTGCGAGAGTGCTGTGGGCCACGACTGCTCCAGCTTATGCTGGGAAGAGGGGGTGTTTGCAGGGACCTGGGTGACCAGATGGTTCTGAGAGGAAGCCCCATTTCGGGGATCTCCGAGCACAGTAGTCACCCCTTATCCGTGGTTTCGCTTCCTATGGTTTCAGGTACCCACAGACAACCATGGTCTGAAAATATTAAATGGAAAATGTCAGAAATAAACAAGTCACACGTTTTAAATTGTGTGCCCTCTGAGCAGTGTGATGAAATCTGCCCCTCTCCGTCGGTCCAGGGTATGAATCGTGCCTTCGTCCCTGCCCATTAGTCACTCAGCAGCCACCTTGGTCATCAGATCAGCTGTCAGCGTATCACTGTGTGTGAGTTCAAGTCACCCTTCTTTTACTTATTAATGGCCCCAAAGCACAAGGGCAGCGACGCTGGCATTTCAGGTATGCCGAAGAGGAGCCATAACGTGCTTCCTTGAAGTGAGAGGCATGTGCGCATAGGGAGAAACAGTCTATCTAGGGTTCTCGGTACTATCTGTGGCTTCAGGCATTTGTTGGGGGTCTTGAAATGTCTCCCCTGCAGAGGAGGAGGGAATACTGTAGAGACAATCATTTCAGAAGAGCAGCAAAAAACAAATTCTCCAGACAAAGAGGCACTGGACGAGCCCATGGCACGTATCGGAAACAAACTCTTGAGACCTGAATGTTTCACCAGGGCCTGTAACACTTCACCCTTTGGTCCCCGGGGCGGTGGCACCAGGAGGCAGGTACCTCTCTGGAACACACTGATTTCTCCATATGGGTAAGGATGGACCTTTGAGAAGAGAGAAAATCAAATCAGATTAAAGATCACCATGGGAGAGAGAAGGAGAAGGTTTTACAAGGGCAGTCTCGGTAATGTTTTATTTCCTCTTTAAATGTTCATTAATGCGATATCCAATGGCTTTATTTATCTCTTAAGGCATTTATAGAGTATTTTCAGTGTGTGAGGCACTGGGAGGGATGGCTGCAAATACAAGAAAGGTACGAGCCCTACTCACGGGAGTTATAAACTAGGGATCATGATAATAGGTAATATTTATAGGACGCTTTACAGTTTTCAAGGCACCTTTTATGAATATCGTAATGCTATTGATCACGGATAGTATTCATTCAGTATTGTTTTAGTTGAGTGTCCTGAGTGCATCAGGAAATGGAAGCTCAGAGAGGTTGAGTAACTTGTCCAAGTTCACACAGCTTGTCAGTGAAGAGACTGAACTTGAAGTTTGACCCTCTGTCTAAACTTGCTGCCTCTCTAGCCAAGGAGGTAGATACATATACAAGCAATAGGACGAACTGTCGGAATGTTAGAGAAGAAGAAGAAGGAAGGATGGTAATTGTGAAGTAACCATAGAGCATAAGGTGTGGTGTGGGTGTGAAAAGAGTGCATTCCTTCATCTCTCTATTTCCTACCTCTAATCCTTCACACTGTTGCAGAAATTATTTTTCTACAATATAAATCTGATCGGACCACCTCCAAGCTTGAGCTCTTCCCCTGGCTTCTCCCGGCCTCCACGGTGAAGCTGGCGTTGCACACTGGAGATTTGCGTGTTGTGCGGTTCTGTCCAGCAGTGTTTCCCCAGACAGCATGGACGAAGAAGGTGGTTGATTCATTCAAGATTGGGCGATGGCCGACAGAGGTGACAGGAAGGCGGAGGGGTGAGGCAACATAGTCACGATAGGTCATAGGATCCAAGTGACAAAGGGAGGAGGGGAAGGCAGGGAGGCGCCTGGATGGGAGTAAGAGAAAAGGAGGGTGGTCTGGAGGTCCTGATGTTGCAGAACGGCTGCAGTGGGAAGCTTGGCATGCAAGCTGGATGGAGAGGCTGTTGCAGGGAGAGTGTTGATGAGTGGTTTTCAAAGAGGCAGGTAGATGCTGCTAAAATTCACGGAGTGACCAATCCAGTGGGTGATTGGTAGAATAATGACCCTCCCCCAAGGATGTCCATGTTCTAATCCTTCAGCCTGGAGAGAGAGAGAGAGAGAGAGAGAGAGAGAGAGAGAGAGAGAGAGAGAGAGAGAGAGAGAGAGATTGAGTGATTGAAAGCGAAAACACACTTTGAAGATGGAGAAAGGGGCCACGAGCCAAGGAATGCAGGTAACTTCCAGAAAAGTCAAGGAAACAGATTCTTTCCTAGGGCCCCCAGAAGGAACACAGCCACTCCGGACTCCTATCTCCAGAACTGTGAAACAACATTTGTGTCATAGATTTGTTACCACAGCAACTGGAAAATAACAAAGTGACCAAGAGAATGGAGAAAGAAGCATTTGGATGCGTCTCCACATCTTGGGTTCTGTATTTCCTGACCAACTCCTCACCAACTCCGACGGGAGTTTCCAGAAGTAGGACTTGTGTTTCTCCAGCCAGCTCACTCCTCCACCGTTCACAGCAATTATTTAAAGCTTTCCTCACTCTCCTCACACCTCTTAGCTCTTCCTCCCCGACAGCCAGGTCATGCTGCCAGCAGTTGACCTGCCTCCTGAAGTCATCCAGCGTGAAGTCAGTGAGCTGGGACCGAAGACTTCACGGAACGAGGCGTAGTTTCCAGGAGGTTACATAACTATGGGGAGGGGAGGAAGATATAATACATCTGAGTCTCCAAGATGCAGGTGATTTTATTTTATTATTATTCTTTTTTTAACCCTCACCTGAGGATATTTTTGTATTTATCTTCAGATAGAGTGGGGGGCGGGGGAGAGAGAGAGAGAGAAACATCAACATGAGAAGGATACATAGACTGGTTGCCTCCCTCATGACCCCACCAGGGCTGGGGACAAACTGCAACCGAGGTACGTGCCCTTGACTGGAATCGAACCCGCGACTCATTGGTCCGTGGGCTGACACTCTAACCGCTGAGCCAAACCGGCCAGGGCTCAAGGTGCAGGTGATTTTAAAGACAGAGGTGTACTGACTGGTCTGATTGGGTTCCTTAAGCGATGAAAAGTGATGGCTAAGCTGCTCCATATTGGAAAATGAGAAAGATTATTTCTTAGGTCTTTGAGGAGGAAAAGAGCAGGCAGGAGGAGAAAGCAGAGGAGGAGAAGGAGGAGAGAGGAGCCTTCAACATGGCAGAAGGCTGGGGACCAATAGGGATGATAGGGTAGCCGAAATGACCTTTAGAGCAGCTATGCAATGCACAGTTTAAAGTCATTTGTCATTTTGTGATGTGTATCTCCTGACCATGGCCTTCCAACATCTTTGGCAAAATGTTCTTTGTTATTTTTTTTGTCCCATATGCTTGCTTTTATCAGTGGGTTTTTGGAAACCAAAGATGGGATTGGTTTTAGCTGTGGGTCAACTTGATGTGGAACAAAGATGGAATGTGTGGAGGCAGGAATCCAGAGGCTGAGGTGAGCATCCATCCATCCATCCATCCATCCATCCATCCATCCATCCATCCATCCATTCATCATCCATTCATCTACCCATTTGCTAATTGATTCATTCAACAAGTATTCATTGAGCATCTATCATATACTTGGCTCAGTTCTGAATCCTGGGGATATTGCAATAAAAAAATGCAGATGCCCTGCTTTCAGAAACATCCAATCAGTGTGAAGGGGAGACCACAGAGCAGTAACTGGATAGGTTACCGAGGCAATTTTAGACAGTGATAATACTATGAAGACAACAGAGAGCAGTGGTTCTCAGAGTGTCCCTGTACTGGTAGCATTAGCACAACCTGGGAACCTACAAGAAAGCTACATTCTCAGGATCCACCTAGCCTATTGAATTAGAAACTGTGGGGGGTGGGGCCCAGCAATCTGCATCTGAAGCCCTCTAGGTAAATCTGATCCATGCTCAAGTTTGAGATCCACTGTCATAGGGAGTGGCAGTGTCGTTACCTGAGGTAGTCAGGGAAGGCCTCTCAGAGGAGGTGACATTTGCGTTGAGATCTCAGTGATAAGAGAAATCTAGCCACGTGAGCCTCGAGATGTGTGTTCCAGGCAGAGGGCATAGCGAGTGAAAAGGCCTTGAGGCAGGAACAGGGTTGGGGGCTTCATGGGACTGAAAAAAAAAGGCCAGTGTGGCTGGAGTGTGGTGTCCAGTCATGCAAATGAACGATAGAAGACAGAGCTAGGAACATCCCGGTTGCTCTTTAGATATTCATTCTCTTCGTAGGGATGTGGGCTTTGGCCAGTTGCATTGGAAGATATAGATTGGGATTCTTTTTCAAAGTAAAAGAATTAATTTAAATCATAAACGTAATACATATACAAATTTTTTTTATACATGGATTTCTTGGCCCTTCAGGAAGCTGCATGCTAGGAGGCAAGGGACTTGGGGACTAATCCCGTGTGGCCTGGTCACTGCTCCTCTCTGGGCCCCATTTCCCCATCTATAAGGTTAGAAAGGGGAGGGGCTGGGAGCAATCAGCTGATCAGTCCGGGGCCTGAAGACTGCTGACATCCCCTGAAGGGAAGGTCTGGTTCCTCTTCTGCCTCCCTCACCTCCTTTCCTTCTTCCTGGTTCCCCCTTGGACAGACAGGTTTGGGGCCAGGCAGGAGGAAAGAGGCACATGGGTTCCTTTGGAATGACCAACGATGTCAAATGGCGTTTTGGAAATCTGCTTTGAATATACAGTAATGCTGGGAGCGAAGTCCATGCTCTTAATGGCAGTTTTCTTTATAGTTATTGCCCTGCTGCCGAGCCCAGCCGTTTTATTTCTCACAAATGGACGTCTTATGAAAAGAATAGTAAACAGAGCTGCAAAATCATGAGCACGGCATTTGGACTTGACTCTGCAGGACTGGGGGAGAGGGTGGAGGCCAGACCTGGACCTTCTCCTTTAACTTGGGTGCGTTGGCAGGCCCCTCTGAGCCTCTGTCTCCTCATCCGCAAAATGGGGCTGATCCCCTTACACTGAATTAAGTAAGATGACGTGTGCCAAGTGTCTGGCACCTGGTAGAGCTCAGTACTGTCTGTGCTTGTCTTTTGTCCCTCCCCTGGGGATGGAGAAATGGCTCCTCTCCCTAGGCAGCTGGCAAGCCCCTCTGCCTACAGCTCTCTAGGTGTGTTTTCTTGGGTAGTCATTAGGCACCAGCAGCTAAGAGCATCCAAACCCACGGTGTTAGCTTTTCCCCAGGCTGCTTCTGTTGATAGAGGCTTGGGGGGGGTGGCTGCTTGTATATCCAGGGAGGCTGTAGACTATTCTGTCGAGCAAACACACAGAAAAGCTCATTTGTCTTGTCTTTTGTCTCCACAACCACAGTTCAGAAGGGGTGTTCTCTTCCTGTCTTACTGACTCCTCGCTGCTCTGAGCAGGGCTGGCGGACTCCTTCTGCCCACCCTGCGGAATGCGCCCAGTCCCTCCCTCTCACCAGGCTTTCTCAGCAAGGGCACCCACCATGAGGGTGCTATTGACCACCCAAACTTGGCCCCCTCCCCCGAGCTCTACCCTGGACACCACCACCCGGGCATGCACAGGTCTGCCTGCTCAGCTATCCACGATGCACCCACCCCTCTCCCCACACTTGCTCCTTCTCTTCTCTGGGTCTCGGCCCGTGTCACCCACTCCCAAGTCCATCCCGGGTCTCGCTCTTTTCCACCTCCGCATCCCAGCATTCATCAGGTCCTGTCTATGTTCTCTCTCAAGTCTCTCTCCAGACTGTCTTTCAACTCAGGCTCTGCCACCAACACCCTGGGGACAGCGCCCCCTCCTTCCATGTGGTGCAGCCAGGGGGACAGTTCTAGAACATACACTGGACTGTGTCAGCCTCCGCTCCCAGGCCTGCAATCCTGAGGACAGGTGGGGGCAGGGATCTGTGGTCATCCCCAGAGGTGGGGAGGGTGGAAGGGGGGGGGTGAAAGGGGGGGAGGGTGGGGGCAGGGCAGGAAATGAGCCCAGGTTTTTTTATTTTTTATTTCTTCAGATAGAGCAGGAGGGAGAAAGGGGGGAAGAGAGAGAGAGAAACATCGATGTGAGAGAGACGCATCGAGTGGCTGCCACCCACACGACCCCAACCAGGGCCGGGGACAAACTGCAACCGAGGTATGTGCCCTTAGCGGGAACCGAACCCGGGTCTCTCTGGTCCGCAGGCCGATGCTCTAACCGCTGAGCCAAACCGGCCAGGGCGAGCCCAGGTTTTTGAGAAAAACAAACAAATAAATAAAACAAACTGTCCTGGCCTTCAGTTTCAGTGCCGCCAGGTGTTAGCTGCGTGCTTTCTGACAGCGCTCCGATCTCTGCGGAGGACACTTTCTTCACTTCTGAACAGGCAACCACAACTCCCATCTCGAAAGGTTACCACGAAGTTCAGATGAAACGGTATCAGTAGTAGATGGCATAAGCTTGATCAATGTGAGGCTCTTCTCCCGATCCTTCACTTTTGAGCAGTCCTTTGTAGCTCTGAGAACCTTTCCTTGGAAAATGTTGATTGATCCACTCATTCCACACCTTTGTTGTGAGCCTGCGGTGAGCTGGGTCTAGTGTGGTGCCAGGTGCTCCGTGCTGGGCTGTAGTGGAGAACAAGCAGACTTAGCCCCGTCTCCCCTGGGTCTGCATCTGGGGAGGGGAGACAGATAAAAAGCAAGCAACAAGCAAAGCCTGTCATATCAGGGAGTATTAAGTGTCATGATGAAAAATCAAGCAAGATGAGATGGTCTTGACAGAGACTGGGAGATCCCTGGAGCTTAGAGATCGGTGGCAAAGAAGCCCAAGAATGATTAAAATAATTCTCCGGTGGTGGTAAGTGTTGTGAAGGAAGTGAAACCACAGGCAAGCTGAGAGAACTGAACAGTAAATGTGTGGGGCACACCTTGTGTGCTGATAATGACAGGCACCCCGTGACCCCTTCCTTCTCCTCACAGCTCTTTTCTGCATCTTTAATTTCCTCCTCTGGCGGGCCCTTCCCACCCGCATTCATACATGTTCAAGTCTCTTTCTGCTTGGGACACTCCTCTCTGCCCCACACCCATGCCTTCCTCCATCAGCGATCCCTTCTTATCTCCACCTCCATGTCTCCAGTTCATTCTTCTACTCTTTCCAGTTTTGTTTCTGCCCCCAGAAGAGTTCTGGAAATTGCTTTCTATGAAGTCACTAAGGACCTTCATGGTCGCTGAATCCTTTGAGTTCTCACATCCTGTCTCTCGGCCACATTCAGTATCATTCTCTAATTCCCAATATACCACCTCTTCAAACTTCTTTCCCCCGCCCTGCCTGCTTACTCGTTCTCAGTCTCCTTTGCTGACTTCTCTTCTGTTGGTTCTCAATGATGAGTGTGCCAAGATTCCATCCTGGGCCCCCTTCTGTTCTCTCCCTATACATTATCCCTGGGAAATGGCTCAATCTCCCTAATTTATATCCTCAGCTCAGTTTGCTCACCTAACTCCTGGCCCTTGTTCCCAATTTATTCTTGGACACCTCCACGTGAAAGTCCCGTAGTCATCTTAACTCAACAGGTGTAGACTGGCATCCACCATCACCTTCCCCCCCAATCCTGCTTGTTTAATCTTCCCATCTCAGTGAGTTTCATGCCTGTCTGCCTGTTGTACAAGCCAGACCTTGGCATTCACCAGTTCTCCTTGGCCCTCCCTCACAGCCCCTCACATCTGCTGGTCATCAAGTCCTGTCGACACTCTACTTGCTCTATTTGTCTCTCTCTCACCAATTCCTCTGCCCCCTTCCCTAGTCCAGGCCTCTAGCCTCTCTTACCTGGACAATTGCATCATTTCCTTCCTTTCTCCACCTGTGTCTCCATCCTCTGACCCATCTTGCACACAGCAATCAGACAGATCATCCTAAAATGCAAATCTGAGTGTTCACTCTCCTGTTCGAAACCCTTCGAGCCCCTTCATTGCTGGCAGGATAAAAACCAGACTCCTTGCATCTTGTGGGTTTAGTCATGACCTATTTTTCTGCCCCCATTACTTGTCTGTTATACTAGGCTCAGTCTAGGTCCTTGCACCTGCCAAGCTCTCTCTCTTGCCTGGGACCTTTCCAGCACCCTTCCTCCCAACTGGTGCTCTGTTCTCATCCTCTTCCCAGCTGGCTGACCTGAGGGGCATGCTAGCTGAGCTGCTCCAATGCCTTCTTTTGTAAACGAATATCCTAACGTCCAGAGAGAAAGGGTGACCTGCCGAAGGTCCCCCAGCAAGTCCAGTGGGCTTCATACTAAGCCATCTCCTCAGCCATCATGGGAAGGAAACTTGGCATCAGTGTGGACCGTTCCCCAAAGATTGAGGCTCTCTTTGCTGCTGAAATCAGAAAATGAGCTGATAGTACATTTTCCTGGGAGAGGGTTGGGAATCATGCAGGGTCCCTCTGTCTTTGCCTTGGATTTCTGAGGCTGAGGCCCTGGTAACACCCCGGCGTCTCCTGCCACCATTCCAGACCCCTCACAGTTCTGCCTCAGCTTCCCCCGCCCCACCTCTAGTGCGGACCCTCACCTGCCGACACTCCTGTCTGCTCCCTCTCACCTAAAACAGCTTGAGTCTCTCAGTGGCTATTGGCACAGCCTGGCTGGGCATACTCAGACAAGGTGTCAGATCCTGGTACCCTGAGCTGAGGTAGGGTTGATGCCAGGCCAGGTTCAGTCAGTGAATCCCTGGCCAGAGACTGGGCGGAAAACCAGGCCATATACTAGCCCCGGGCTGTACTCTGACCACGGACTAAGCCCTACCTGGGTCCCAGACTGGACCTGCAGTTGTAGGTTCATGGTAGCCTGGCCCCGTAGGGGAGGGCCCGAATGACTTTTCCTGGGAAAAACAGAACCAGGCCAGCCTCTGGTTTTTGTGACACTCATGGGTTTTGAGTCACGCGGCAGAAGGGCCAGGCTCAAAGGACTGCAGCAAAATCACGTCTGACAGAGCCTCCCAGCCAGTTTAGCTCCCAAATCATGGTGAGATTATTCCTGCCGATACCCGTCAAGCTGTGATCGAGAGCATTTCAACGAGAAGGTGCTTTAGCGACGCTTCGAGGATTTGGGGCCTAATGACGCACACATCAGAGGACGATATAATCTTTCCCTCCTAAAGCCCCCGCAACAAGGAGATAAACTTCAGAGTCCAAATTCATCCTGACATAAAATGGAAGCTGAAGACAGTCCCACGTCACTGGTCACTGTCTGGGGCTAATCGCTGTGGTCTCAGGAGGGTTTAGGAGCTCAGGGAGGGTGGGCATGGCAGATGGCATCAGGGCCATGCTGGCCTGTTCCCTGCGAGGCCCCTGGAATGAACCGACAGTAATGACATTGGAGGATAAGATGGGATGAGGTTAAGTTCGGGGGAGTAGAAAGCCCTGCCGGTCCATCCCCTGCAAGGTAGACCTCCTCCCCAAATCCTTCTCCAAGTGGACTTAGTGGTGACCAGATGTCCCACAGCCTCTTGCCTAATAGTGAGCCCTGAAGGTGCCAGAAGCTCCTGTTTCCAAGCCATAAATGTAACAGTGAGAGCCTATGAGAGCTGCGACGAAGAAAACCAAAGGGAGGCTGCGACAAGGACGACCCAGGCAGGTGCAGGATGGATCGCCGTCCTGAGAACCAGCTCTCCAGTGCTCGGGGGTGGGGCGGTGCTCCGATGCCGGGCTCCTCTTCCTCCCTTCCACCCTTGCTGCTGGGGTCTCACACACCTCCGGGCCCAGCCCACCACGAAAGCCGTGTCGTATTCATCCCTCAAACGCCGGATCTCGCCCATGTCTTCTGTTGCAAAGGTTTTCTTTCTGCTGCACACAGTGACTGGTGACATTGTGGGAGAAATTATGGGCTTTGACTTGAACAAACAGAGCCACTAATTTCAAAAGGTAACATATTTTGGAATAATTAGATGGCAAAAAACTGGAAATGATGAGAAGAAAACTCAATCAAGCCCTGGTCGGTGTATAATAGAATCGTTTCCACTAAATTTATGTCCATAATATACTGTGCAGTCAGGGAAGGTATGAGATAAAGTAACGGGACCCTTTTCCCATTTTTTCTTTCTATTAAAAGAAGACGACATTCTTCAAAAAGACACAGAAGGCTTAAAGAAAAAAATTAACATATTTTACTATAAAAAAAAATTTAAAAACTTAAGAAACTTCTATGTAGTGAAACACAGGGCTGAAGTTAAAGGAAAGCAAAAACTGGGAGGAAATACTTGTGGACTATGCAAAGAAGAGCCACAGTACCAGTGTGAAGAGTTTCTGCAGACCTGTAACAAAAAAGGCAACAATGTAATAGAGAAGCAGGCGACAGCTGTGGCCAGACAATGGTTGCGGCTAGAAGAGGAAACACTGGAAGACAGTGGTGGCCATGCAGATGGGTCACTCAGACCTCCCTTCAAGAGAGCCTGCTGTGGGGAGAAGAGCTGAGTGACAGCCTAAAGCTGGAGCATCTTTGGGTCCACTGTGGTGGTCACACCAGGCTACACGTCCCCTGGCTCTTCCCCGCCAATGCTGAGCTCAGTGGGGCCCTCGAACCGGGCCACCTTGGACACTCCCCACTGGCCTGGTGGAGGCTTCCCGAGAGATGTTGGCATCTAAAAACCTACTCAGCCTTGCTCATAATGAAGGAAGTGCAAATGAAAATGTGATACTATTTTCCACATGTCAGACTGACAAAGCTTTTTATTTTTTATTTATTTATTTATTTTTTTATCCTCACCCGAGGACATTTTTCCATTTTTTGTTCAGATAGAGCCGGAGGGGGGAAGAGAGAGAGAGAGAGAGAGAGAGAGAGAGAGAGAGAGAGAGAGAGAGAGAGAAACATCGACGTGAAAGGGACACATCGAGTGGCTGCCTCCCGCACGACCAACCAGGACCGGGGACAAACTGCAACCAAGGTACATGCCCATAGCGGGAACCGAACCCGGGTCTCTCTGGACCGCAGGCCAAAGCTCTAACCGCTGAGCCAAACCGGCCAGGGCTGACAAAGCTTTTTAAAAGGTCGTTAACATCTGGTTTAGTGAGGGGGTACAGAATGACTCTGTCTCCCTGTTGTGCTGATGTCAAGAGTATCAAATATACATACCGGGGTGGGCAGAAGTGGGTTTGCAGCTGTGAGTACACGAAACACAGAGTTTATTCTTGGATACTTATTTATTAATTCTTGTATTATTTTCCATATGGACAACTGTAAACCTAATTTTGCCCCACCCTGTATTCACCGAACCCACATTTCACCTCCAGGAAGCTCTTCTATAGAATATGCACGTATAGGTACAAAAATGTGTTATGTTCAGGGTGCCATTATTTATATGCATAAGGGACTTGGAAATATAACCTAAATGCATTCATAAGGAACATTTATATCGACCGTGGAGCACCCACACAGTGTGATTTGCAGCTGTTTAAATGAAGAAGGTCAAGCTATAGGACATGAAAAGATGTTTGTGATACCAAGCTCAGTAAAGAAAAAAAAATAAAGCCAAATTGAATAATATATTGTATCATGCCCTTTAAGTAGAGAAACCCTTCATTAAATGCACTTATATGCATACAAATCGGTGAATGAGTGCAAACATCTGGAAAGGTAGGCACTATATTGCTAAGATCGTTTTCCAGGGGAAGAGCGAGATGAGGCCAGCTGTAAAGGGAGCCCTCGGTTTGTACTCCGCTTCCTTCTTTATCATTGAGATGGTTCACAGGGAGCATGGATTATTATTTTTAATTAAAATGAGCAATACATAAGAAGAAAGAAAAGACCCCAAAGCATCACCTCCAAAATGCGTATTGACCCCTTCGGGAGGTCGTGTCCACATTCCAATCAGTCTGTGCATAGTGTTTGGACATATCCAAGCTCTGGGGCCTCAGTTTCTCCTTTTGTGAATTAAATGGCCTCAGTGTCTGGCAAATGGTTTAGGATTCCGAGGCCACCGGCACAGAGCTGCCCTTCTTGGACCATCTACACAGCCGAGGTCCTCAGCTTGGCCCTCAGCCAGGTCTTCTACCTCCCCCCAATACCCCACGCTTCATGCAAGCCGCCCAGCTGGGTGAATGTGACCCCGCGTCTATGCCCTCCCCTGCCTGCGTTCCCAAACTGCCCTGGCTTTAAGTTTGCATACTGATTCTTTTTTTAAAAATTTTTTTTCTTTTTATTGATTTTACAGAGAGAGGAAGGGAGAGGGAGAGAGAGATAGAAACATTGATGAGAGAGAACATCGATTGGCCGCCTCCTGCATGCCTCCCACTGGGGATTGGGCCCACAACCTGGGCATGTGCCCTGACTGGGAATCGAACCGGCGACCTCTTGGTGCATGGGTCGACGCTCAACCACTGAGCCACACGGGCCGGGCACTGATTCTTTTATCTCCTCTGATCAACAAGTTTGGGTTCCCTTTGCATTTTCTTTACAGATTCTGTGGTTTGTAGAAACCAAAACGGCCACTTTGCCCCGCTTTCAATATGATTAAGGACTTCACGTACCACATCAGGGGACAAAGAGCAGAACCAACATAGCTACAGACTTATAAACCCCGAGACAAACCCAAAACAGCCGGGTCCCAGAAATAATAAATCTGGACTAGTTCCCTTGAACCTGGACTGCCTAACAAAGGCACTCTTATCCTGGTCCTTGTAGCGATGATCTCTGAAGACACCTCTGTGACTATGATCGCCACGTGAGGAAGCTGCCGTTTCCACGCCACGAACAGATTAATGCAAGCGCCGTGAGCTTGGTGACTTTGCAATTGTTTTCCTTTAAACAATTGCTGTGTTTTGCATTTGACGAGCCAATTCTTCGCCTGACGCCCTTGCGCTCTTTGCAAGTGAAATTTCCTTTCCCTTTCTAAATACTTCTGTTTCTGAGTCTGCCTTTGACAGATGGGATAACTTAATACACTAATTTGCGTTGTGTTCTCGCATTCCCTATTCTAAGGTAAGAGCGCTTGTCTGGGTGAAAAAGAAACGCTGGCTGAAGAGGGATCTCCTTTCTGCCTTTGTTTTTGTTTTGTTTTTTTGAAAACCTAGGCTCGCTGGGTGTGTGTGTGTGTAGGGTGTGTGTGTGTGGGGGGGGGGTGTAATGCAAAGTGAGGGAGAGAGACAGAGAGAGAGAGGGAGAGAGAGAAGAGAAAGAATTCCCGAAGACCAGGATGGACACGTTTTTGGAGTTCTGTAAGGAGAAGGGAATTCCTGGAGGTATCAGGTCCAGAGGGGGTTCTGGGGAGGCTGGGTCCCCAGCACTGGGGCTCCCAGTCTGGGCAGAGTTTCCTGAGCCCAACTTGGGCATGGAGACAGCATTGCCATCTGCCAACAAGGATCCCCAAGGTCTTAAAAAAGGCCACCAGTGTGGATCTACTGGACATCCCCAAACTGGCTCTATGTCAGACCCTTAAGACCTTAATGAGATTTGGGGGGCAAGAAGGGACCCCAAGTATGAACTTCCTGCTAGTTCAGTAAACTGGAATCTGAGCTAGATTTAGAGGAAATAAAATTATTGTGATAGTTCTTGCCTTTCTGAGCTTAACACCCACCACCACTTCTTCCAGGATTTAGCATCACCTGCCTTGTGTTGTCCCCACACCTGTGACACTGTGCTCTGCCCTTCCCCAGCCTCCTGCCACCCTGCAGGACACACTTTTTTTTTTTTTAAATCCTCACCTGAGGACATTGGTTTTTGTTTTGTTTTGTTTCGATTTATGCAGAGTGGGAGGGAGGGAGAGAGAGAGAGAGAGAAACATTGATGTGAGAGAGATACAATGACTGGTTGCCTCCTGCATGACCCCGACCAGGGCCGGGGACTGAACCGCAACTGAAGTACGTGCCCTTGACCGGAATCAAACCCAAGACTCATTGGTCCGCGGGCCGATGCTCCAACCCCTGAGCCAAACCGGCCAGGGCAGGACGTACTTTTGTTTGTCTGTCCATCCTTCTCTTAACAGTAGGGCCTGTTTTCACATTCCAGTTGTCTACCAGTTGAAATGAACTCAGCTGCACTGAATTGTAACCCACCCCCAGCCCCCCAGTCCTAGCACCCTGCTCTGTGTCTGGCTGGTATTCAGTACATGTCTATAGAATGGAGAAGGTGAGTGGGGTATTCCAAGGTGACCCCTTGGGGGGGATAAGATGAACCTGACTGTGTAAGTTTGGGTGTGTTTGTTCAAAAGTGTGTTAGTGACCTGGTTTTATCACGGGAGACTGGCGAGCAAGGGCCTGTGCATCTGCGGAACTAGCCGTTGTATGCCAGCCCTCGTTCAGGAGCGGGTGCTGCTTGATCAGTTGACCCCTTGCCCTTGTCTTCCATCTGTGCTTGGAGCAAGACACGCAGTATGCTGCGAGCGCAGAAGGTAATATCCATCCTTCGGATGGGCCTCGTGTGCGCGCGGGTAATTGATGGGTTCCTGGGATCGGAGAGAGAGAGAGATCCGAAATCAATTGCTGGTTGTCTGCACACGGTGGCCGGCCCTCCCCGAGGCTTGGGAGGAGAGGAGGCGTCAGCTGTGGCCTCTCGGCCAGGGACACCAGCCAGCCAGACGGACTGGGCCCGCCAAGGGCTGTCGGGAGGGCTTGTCCTCCATCCTCAGCCGTGGCTCTGCCTCCTGGCAACGAAATGAGTCCTGATTTGTGCCCGGGGCCACCAGGACACCTGTCAAGTGGTAAAAACAAGCTGTTTTAAAAGATGATGTCTGGCCACTGTGAGTATGCTAGCCTCCAACTGAATTATTTTTTAAACTTGTTTTCGAAGTAAATGCGACTATTGGCTGCCCGAGTCTGTCTGCGAGGACACTTCATCGGGCAGCTTCCAGGGCAGACCCTGGACTCGCACTGCCTGGGTTTAAACCCTGGCTTCTCCACTTGTCACCCGGGAGCTCTTGGGCTTACTTAGCTTCTCTGGAACTCAGTCTTTCCATCTGTCAACTGGGGATAATATTAATACTTAACTCACAGACCCTTGTGGAGGGTGAACTGAGGTCACCCTCTGGATGATGCTCAGCTCCGTCTGGATGCCCTGTTACCGTTTCAGTGGGAACACTGGTGTGTTGAGTGGATGATTCTGGAGATGTCTGACCTCTGATGGATGGTTTGTGTCTGTCCCCTTTGCTAGGCTTGCAGCTCTGCGAAGGCTACGGCTCTGGCTGTCTTGTTTACTGCTGGCCCCTCAGAATTTGGCACTGAGCCTCAGAGAAGGCTCATAATAAGGATCTGTTTCAGGGAGAAGGGAAGAAAGGTGATGTGGGCGTGAGCCCGGGACGCAGAGAGGGCTGGGGCAGTCCTGGGGGTTTGGGGCGGTAGGAATCAGGTCAGGGTGTCTGGCCACAGCTACAGTGGAGTGAAACCCCAGAACACGGCTCCAGGGGCCAGGCATAGACACTGTGTGTAGACAGGGGATCTTGGGCAGCTTCCTTGCCCCTGGCACACTGAGTCGGGCGTGTGGGCAGCAGACCCAGGCTAGCTCAGCATGGGCATCTTTTTGGCTGGGTCAGAGTGTCCGCATGACTGGACATCATTGTGGGCAGCTGGGCAGGTCGGTGGCAAGCAGGGAGCAGCGTCAGCTACAGGAGGAACCAACTACTAAGATGAGCAGTGCAGGCATCTGGGAGCTCACACCAGCTTTGGAGTCGAGTATGGGTACAGATCCCATTCTGCCCTTTGTGACCTAAAATCACTTAACTCCTAAATCTCAGTCTCCCCATCTGTAAAATGGGAACTGTAATGCCAGCCTCACAAGATACGTGCTTGGAATGAAACATATCCATAAATGCCTAGCACAGTATATAGTAGATGCTTAATAAACACTGCTTTTCTGCTACCCTCCCTTTGGGGATCATTGAAAAGGCAATAACTCATTTTTTCTTTTGTTCTACTTGAAAGAAGCGAAGTGCTTTGCAGATGCTTGTATTTGGTAGTGAGGAGTGACTGACCCCATATGCACAGTGGGAATTCGAGAGTATTTTGGAATATGTGGAGTGATTAGGTTTCTGCACCTTCCTCGAGTACAAATAAAGCCGCAACAGCTTCTGACATTCCCTGTAATTACCTTTCAATGAATCAAGCTGGGGTTTGTCTCTGTGTCCAGCATTGGTGTGGGCTGCGCTGCCCTTCACCCTCCACACTGCACTGGGAACTAGCAGCTCGTTATTACTCATGGTGCTGTCTGGCTGAAGCCGGGGGCTTGCTTGAGGTCGGGTGGTGTAGTGGCCCCTTCTCTGTCAGGCGGCAGTAGGAGATTCAAAGGTGGCAGGGCCCCCATGATCAGAGGGCCCAGCAGCTTTATTATTGAAAATGAATAAAGTCTAGGGATATGCACCAATGCTGGGCTGCTGGCAACCCATAATTCTCACGGCAGTGGCAAGTGTATTTTTCTTTTAGAGTTTTGTTAAGAGTGATTTTCTTTTTTTTTTTTTTTATCCTCATCCGAGGACATTTTTTCATTTTTTGTTCAGATAGAGTGGGAGGGAGAGAGGGGAAGAGAGAGAGAGAAACATCGACGTGAAAGGGACACATCGAGTGGCTGCCACCCGCACGACCCCAACCAGGGCCGGGGACAAACTGCAACCGAGGTACATGCCCTTAGTGGGAACCGAACCCGGGTCTCTCTGGACCGCAGGCCGACGCTCTAACCGCTGAGCCAAACCGGCCAGGGCAAGAGTGATTTTCAAGGGGGCTGCTGTGTACACCGAGCCTGTGTGTTAAGGGTATCTTCTTACTCTGTCGGGGCAGAGGAGGGAGCTCAGGCAGGTTCTGCCACCAGTGGGGCTGTATGTGTAGTGAGGTTGTTAACCCTCCAGCTAGTTGGGGAGTCTAAATACCAACTCTCTGACCTCCAAGAGAGTCTATCCATACATTGACCCTCCCTTCCTTCCTTCCTTCCTTCCTTCCTTCCTTCCTTCCTTCCTTCCTTCCTTCCTTCCTTCCTTCCTTCCTTCCTTCCTTCCTTTTCTTCCCCTTCTCCTTTTCCTTCCCCTTCTCCTTCTCCTCCTCCTCCTCCTTCTTCCCTCCCTCCCTCCCTCCCTCCCTTCCTTCCTTCCTTCCTTCCTTCCTTCCTTCCTTCCTTCCTTCCTTTTCTTCCCCTTCTCCTTCCCCTTTTCCTTCCCCTTCTCCTTCTCCTCCTCCTCCTTCTTCTTCTTCCCTCCCTCCCTCCCTCCCTCCCTCCCTTCCTTCCTTCCTTCCTCCCTCCCTCCCTCCCTCCCTCCCTTCCTTCCTTCCTTCCTCCCTCCCTCCCTCCCTCCCTCCCTCCCTTCCTTCCTTCCTGCCTCCCTCCCTCCCTCCCTCCCTCCCTCCCTTTCTTCCTTCCTCCCTCCCTCCCTCCCTCCCTCCCTCCCTTCCTTCCTTCCTTCCCTCCCTCCCTCCCTTCCTTCCTTCCTTCCTGCCTCCCTCCCTCCCTCCCTCCCTCCCTTCCTCCCTTCCTCCCTCCCTCCCTTTCTTCCTTCCTCCCTCCCTCCCTCCCTTCCTTCCTTCCATCCATCCACCATGATGCCAACAAGTCTTTATCAAACACCTTTCTCCAGGTTCTGGGGACAGTAATAAAGACAATGACAGCGACCACCTCAGCAGCTGATGCGTGCAGCGGTGGCTGTCGTTTCCTGCTGGCCCCTCAGAATTTGGCGTTGAGCTTGGTTCCCCTCCTGTAGGCCAGGTTCTGGGTGAAGCATACTTCCTTTGATTTCCTAACAGCTCTGAGGTAGGGACTGTTGTCATTTTATCCTCCTTTTACAGACGAGGAAATAGCGGCTCGTAGAGGCTAAGTGACTTACCTCACATCTCAGTCCAGGATGTGCAGACCCAGGAGCTGAGCTGAGTCGAGGTGGTGTCAGAGTCCGTGCTCCCACCCACTAGACCCACTGCCTTCCAGTCCACCCAGCCCAGCTGCTCGAGTGCATCGAGGGAATAAACTGAAAACAAAGCATGTCCTCAAAAATAAATAAAAAATAAATACAAGATAGAATTATCATTTGATTCAAAAATTTCTATTTCTGGGTATATATCCAAAGGCATTGAAAGCAGAGTCTAAAGAGATATTTGCATACCCGTGTTTATATTTATAGCAGCATCATTGACAGTAGCTAACATGTGGAAACAGCCCACATGCTCACCGATGGATGAATGGATACACAAAATGTGCTCTATCCATACAATGGAATATTCTTCATCCCTAAAAGGGAGATCCTGACACAGGCTACAACAGAGAGGGACCTTGAAGGCATTATGCTAAGTGAGATAAGCCAGGCACAAAAGGACAAATACTGGGTGCTTCCAAGTATACGGGGCACCCAGAGTAGTCTCATTCATAGAGACAGAAAGTAGAATGGTGGTGGCCGGGGGCTGCGGGGAGGGGAAAATGCGAAGCTTGTATTTTATGGGTACAGAGTTAAAATGGTTAAACTGGTCAATTTTATGTTTACACACACACACACACACACACACACACACACACATATACACATTTTAACTTTATTGTTGAAAGTATTACAGAAGTCCCCCCTTCCCCCCCATTGACCCCTTCCTCCTGATATATATATATAATTTAAGCAATAAAATGATCCATTTCAGTGGCTTTTAGTATATCACAAGATTGCACAACCATCACCACTCTGTAATTCCAAAACATTTTCATCACCCCCCCCCCCAAGAAACCCTGCACCTGTTAGCAGGCCCTCCCATGCCTCCCTCCTCCTGTCCCCTGGAAAGACACAAAGGGTCACATATTGAATGAGTTCATGTCACAAGATGCACAGAACAGGCAAACGCTATCACCGTTTTTAAAGAAGATAGCGATGAGAATATGCATTTTTACGTGTTCCTTCTTGGTGAGGAGGATGGGAGTGCATGGGTATTTGCACTGTTTCTTCAGATCCCCACCGAAAGCAGCAGTGTTTGCCTGGGGAGCCATGTGGTCTGGGCCTTGTGTGAGGCAGAGGAGAAGGTCGAGTGTGGGAATCAAAGCACTGCAATGAACCACGGTGCACTTTTTCACCATCTTCAAGATGATGGCGAGTCATGACTCTCGCGTGTCAGGAATAGCTCGAAGAATGGAGCTTGCTGAGCCAGATCAGGAGAAGATTCGGGGGGACGTTCGAAGGGCCGCCACGGAAGGGAAACAAGGATCACGAACACAGTGGGAATCCTGGAAACGTACAGACATGGATTTAACTGCTGGCTCTGCCACTTGGTACCCGCCACCTCTTGGGCACATCTGCCCCTCTGAAGGTCACTTTTCTCTTTGGTAAAATGGAGGTAATTACGGACTTGTAGGATTATTGAAAGAAGTAAATAATTTGTAAAATACACTTGATTCCCCTCTTCTATGTGTCTGCCGAGGACAAAGCTGTCACTGGTCATTTCTAAGGTGTTCGTCGAATCCCTGTTGTTGGGCGGGGCGGTCATAGGGAAGAAGACAGAGAACCATGTATTTGAAGAGGCGGACAGATGAGTGGCCACGACACCAGGTAAGACTCGCTGCTTTGTTGGAAACATTCAAAGGGACTAAGAGGCCATGAAAAAGCCACGGACGACCCTGGGAGGCTCAGGGCCATTCTCACTCAGTAGGTCCTTCATGCTGAGTCTTTTCAGGGTGAAGCAGAGTTCAGAGGGGAAGGGAAGCACGTGTATCACAGGTGAGAGGACAGCAGAGAGGCATGGACGCTGCTTTTAGGGGATGGCGAGAGGTCTGGAGAGGCTGGCTGTGGAACCGGGGCAGCGTGGGGGGAATGGGGTCGAGCGGTGAGTCAGACCAGACGGGAGAGACAGGCCTGGGAGCATGGTCTTTACCTGCCTTGGTCTGAGAAGACTTGTAGGGACTAATATTTGGCAGCACGCTGGAAATGATAGTGAAGGAAGTGGCACTGGAGGCAGGGAGACCAGGTAGGAGGCCACTTCACAGTTCAGGGACGCGAAGGAGACTGGGCTCGTGGTGGAAATACCTAGGGAACCAGACAGAGGGAACTTGGAGGAGGCTCCGGGTAGGTTTGCAGGGCATGGGTGCGTGGAGGATGGCTTTTCCAAGACCCGCCAGGGTGATGTGAGAGAGGCGGGGCCAGAGCCTAGGAGTCGCCTTTCCTCAGTGGTGCAGTGAGGTCAGGGAGACCTGGACCTAACCCGCAGCGCTGACACTGCTGTGTGACTCTGGGCAGGCCTGTCCTCTGAGCTCTTTCCCTCATTTCTGAAGCATGAATGATAACGTGCGTGCCACTGGATGAGATTAACAGATCCTTCGATGCAGAATTTGCAAACTGGAACCCGCTTGTCTATCAGCATCCGCGCAACATTGAACTTGTGAGAAAAAATTTTAACACTGTTCTAGGCATCCTGGGTATATCCGAGACCAAAACAGGCAAAAAAACCTCAGCGTTTCAAAACGGAATTAATTGCCAATTTTAAAAAACCAGGAGCTTTTACCAAGAGTCAGCATTTCTGTTTTTTTTTCTTAAACACCTGGAAGATCTGGTCTCTGTGAGTCAATGTTTCCCGTGGGAAACGGTGGGCTGGAGGTGAGTAGGGACTGTTCCCTTCAGTCAGAGCTACTCTCCAGTTTACCGCAGTCCTCACTCCTCCCTATTGCCAACCCTGCTCGCTTCACACATTTGTATCATCTGTGGGCATCTGAGTTGCGACACCGGGTTTGGTCCCAATGTTGGGACCTAGTAGACTTGCATTTCAGAGGCTGGAAGCATGAAGGCCATATGGGCTGTTGTTAAATAATCCAAGGATGTGGTCTTGGGTTGAGGCTGTGGGGATGAAGAGAAAAGGATAGAAAGAGGGAGACAAGATACCAAGCACAAAAAGTCATCGTCTGGAAACCAAATAGACCTGAGGGATAACAGGATGAGTTCAAACTCAGCTAAGCTTTCCATCCTGATAGGGAGAGTGAGGGGGTGGGGTGGGGCAGGCAGTGGAAGGGTGTGAGAAAGCATGGCACGGAGACCTAACCCCAGCCCCATCCCAGCCCTAAGCAAAGCCCCTGCCTTAGCTTTGTTCATTATCAGAGCTGTGCAGACACGCTCAACAGGATGCCTCGCTGTTCTCCTGAGATGTCCTGGGCCTGTGCACGTGCTCAGGTCACCCTGAGCAAAGCCAGGAATCTTGGACCTTTCCATAGCTTCGATTGCTGCGTTGCGACTGTAGACAAGCCAGTGCCTCTCGCGTTTCTTCTCTGCCGTGTCCACCTGGGCAGATGCCAAGGGGCTCCGGCAAGGCCCGGGGGCTGAGGGTTGGCGCCGCCCTAGGCACCAGTCCCTGAGGTTTTCATGCCAGTGCTTACCCACCCGCCTTGGGAGCTGGTCCTCTGCTTGCAGCTGAGGAAACTTTCCTTCTGGCATTTCCTTCACTGTTGCTCCTCCGTCTGTTCTGTCCACTCCTTCTAGAATCCCAAACAGGGGCTTGCTGACCCCCAGGAGTCGGTCTCCATTTCTCCTCTTCCGTCTCGTCATACTCATCTTTCCCTCCCTTTCCTCTGAGCCTAGGAAATCGCTCGCTCTGATCTTCCCAGCGACTCAGTGGATCCCGGTGGAGCCCTCTGTTTGGCCCCCGCTGCATTTAGACATCTTTATGGCCGCTTCTGCCTTTCCCACTGAAAGCATTTTCTGATTTCGGGGCTTCTTTCAGAGGTGCACTGTTCGTTTTGTTTAGCCTTGTCTTGTTTTCTGGGTTTCAGATTAGTTTTTCTTGTGAGAAAGCTTGCATAAGACATCCGTGTACACTTGCTGTAAGACAGGTAGAGTTATTCAGCCGCAGAGGAGACGGACAGAGGCCGTAGAAACGATGCGCGGTTGCAAACACTTTGTCTAAGCCAGTGCTTCTCAAGGCTGTCTTTGGTGGAGACTAGTTGTTACATTTTAAAGATTTAAAACATTTTTAGTTTTAAACTTTTTTTTGTTTTTTTGGCCAATGTCTTCCATCTGACCTTTTTCTCCAACCCTTGACACGCTTAGCCTTTTTTTTTTTTTTTTTTTATCCTCGCTCGAGGACATTTTTGCATTTATCTTCAGATAGAGCAGGAGGGACAGAGGGAGGAAGAAAGAGAGAGAAACATTGACGTAAGAGAGACACATCGACTGGCTGCCTCCCACAAACTGCAACCGAGGTACGTGCCTTTAGTGGGAACCGAACCCGGGACTCTCTGGTCCGCAGGCCGATGCTCTAACCGCTGAGCCAAACCGGCCAGGGCCACTTAGCCTTTCTTTTTTGGGTTTGGGAAGAAGGCAGGGACTCTGGGTCTACCAGAGATCTGCTCTCCGTCCTTTCTGGATAGGCTTCTTTTCCTTACTCTTGTGAACCGTGAGTGGGCCGGCGTCCCCAGTCTGCGGCCACCTCCGCGGGGACGTCCGCCCTGGTTCTGTCTTGTCGGGAACACCCACCCTCACTCTCTAACACGGAGGCGGGGCCTCCCTGTGCATCAGTGTTAGATTTCTTCGTCCATTTCCACTGATAGATCCGAGGGAAGGGATTTAACTCTCTCAAAATGCAAATATGACTTATTCCTCCGAAGGTATTCTCAATGTATTACCTTGGGGGGGCATTTAAACTTCTGTGTATTTAATTTAATAACAGTTATGAAGAACAGCACGAGGCAGCGGCTGCATTATTCACTTGGTTCAAAGATCACCCATGTTTCCCCAACATTAACTTCCTGTACTTGAGCTGACAAGCCCCAGATAAACGCAGTAATTTCTTCACATGTCACCAGTGATGAGCTCTTTACTTCTAACGGCAACAATTGTATTTCTCATTAACTTGTCCACTGCCGATCCTCGGGATGTTTGGATCTTAGAAAGAAATTTCTAAGGAACTGTCAGAGCTCCTGTAAGAGGCCGAAGAATAAATAAGCAATTGTGGTTTCCTCCTGGAGAGAGGGAAGCTGCCTGGGTCTCAGCCCGCATTCCATCATTTCTTCCTCCTCTGCTGCTAAATCTCACCTGTGCTGTTTGTGGTCGACGCCGCTGGGCATGTGATGGGCGGACTAGGGAGGCTTTGGTGGGGAGCTTAGGAGGAGATTGGGGATTTTAGAAGGCCTGCAGTGCAAAGAGCAAAGCAAGGGTTTTACACCAAGAGTTTTTAAATGACTTCACATGACGTTAGCATCCCTGGCTGGGTGGAGGTTAGAGAGAGACCCCCAGTGTTGCCCCAGCTTCACCGCGGAAAGCTGCGGCCTCTTGAACGTCACAGACAGCGTCTTTGCTCTTCTTCCTGGGCACAGAGCGAGCTCGTGTCTCCCGAGCTCTCTTGCAGTCAGGTGTGGCCACGCCACTGGTTCTAGCCGATGAAATGTGGATGGAGGGATGGGCACCGCTTCCGGACAGACCCGTAACAGCCTCCATCCCTGGGCTCCATATTCGTTGCATTCATGCCCCACAAGGGCGCACGGAGAGCTTGGGAGCTACACCATAAGACAGCTTCTACGCACCAGAGAAAAGGAGCCTGGGTCCCCGAATCCACTTGGAGGAGAGCTCTCTGCCGATCCCAAGCACCTCTCTGAGCTTTATGTGAAGAGAATACATTTATATCGGGTTTGAACCACTATGTATAAACGTTCCACAGCAGCTACCGTTGTCTCGGCTAATACGTCGGGGTCTGGCGGCAGAGCAGAGAGCATCAGAATCAGAGCCTGTGCTCTTCCCTCCGTCTCAGGGCCTGCGTCTCGAGGCTCCCAGACGGGGGGGCTGGCACGAGGAGTGGTCTGGGGAAGCAGGTGCTCAGACAGGGTTTTGGCGGGAGATCATCTGCTAGCTACGTGGCTGGCAGTGAGGGTCACATTCCCCGTGGGAGGAGAAGCAGAGAGAGCCCCGATGGAGGAAAACGCCCACTCGTGAGAGCTGGGATGGCATTCTGGGGTGGGGGAGGCACCAGGTGGCGAAGCCGTCGGCGACTTGAGAAATGGGGACAGACGGTAACTATAAACGCAGGGGAATTGGATGGCTATTGCTGAGCTCAGCTGACTCACTGGAAAAAGATAAGGAAAGACTGAGTGATTCATGGGCATTTAAAAGCCAGGTGTGAAGAACCAGAGGCCCTCCTCGGGGAAGGAAAGGAACTCCCACTTCCTTAAACTCGAGGGCAGAGAAGGCGGAGGCCCAGGCACAGGACTTCATCACGAGAGAAGCAGGAGATAGATTTCTGCCTTAACCCTGTCTTCTGGGCCATGGTGAGAACCCTGGATGGGAAAGCATGGGGCCCTGACACGTGGGGCAGGGACATCTGAGTGGTGCACCCCAAAATCTTGAATCCCCAGACTTCCCTAAACCACCTGAGTGTAAAGAAGTGGCAGGAAGACCATGCTTCTGACCATCAAGGCCTCGTGCTCCCCTCAGGCTCTGCACCCAACCCTCTCCTGGCCAGAAGACACAACTAGGGTTCAGTCTCAACATAAGCCAGCAGGGGAACCGGCCAGTGCATGGGGGGCTGAGCTCTGCGTGAGCCAGAGAACAGTTCATGGAGCTGGGAGCACTCTCCTGGGACATGATGGGGTGGATGATGTGAGACTAACAGGGATTCTAGAAGCATGTAAAAAAAGCCACCCGGGCCGTGGGGGTGCTCTGCCGTGCTGTCCAGATCCCATGCAGGACTGAAGGACTCGCTCCCCTGTCAGCCCGCAGCCACTGGTCCTCTGTGGGGAGAGAGTCACCTCTGTCTAGGTCATGCCCCTTGCCCAGGGCAGCCTGTATTGACATGGCTATATGGAATCCAGCCCCCTTCCCCAGCTCAGGACGACTCTGAAGGGCTAACTTCAGAGAGCCCCATGGAGTCAGCTGAAGCTTTTTTCACTGTCCAGCTTCTCTCTCTGCCCAGTCCTGCTGCTGACTCCAGGGAGAGGCCCCAGGAGCACCGGCTGCTCTCTGTCTCGGAATCTGCGTCCTGGGGACCCCCACCTGCTGCAACCTGGTAGGAAGGTTTCTCGCTGTAGACTAACCTAACGGCTCTGGGTAAGTCCGACACAGCCTGTCTTCCCCCAGCACTGGAACGGGTCACTGCTTCAAGGGCCTCGTATGAAGAAACACGTATGAAGAAACATCCTCAAACCCTGGACTGCTCATCAATGCAGAGAGATGCCCACGTCGTGAGAGGCAGATTCACACCCCAACTCATGACTGCCCTGGGACCTGTGCTCATTGAGCGGAAGGTCGACGGAGGTGGTCTGAAGTCATGCTGAAGCTGATCACAGACACAGTAATCATCTATCCATGCATCCACGCACCCACTTACGCATCCATGCCTCTACCATGCACCCACCATCCATCCACGCCTGTCTTCATTCTGAGCTCACTCACTGATGAGTACTGTGCGCAGGGCTCAGTGCCAGGCATGGGGCATCATGAGATGAAGCAGACTCAGAGCCTGTCCTGAAGGATCGCACAGTCTAGGGGAGGAGACAGACGCATTGCCAGGTGCAGGGCAGTGTGAGCAAGGTAACCTGGGGAGCTCCATGAGCCTGGAAGACAGAGGGACCACGCTTCCTGTGTCTTCCCAGAGGAAGGGATGGCTGAGTCTGGCCTTGAAGGATGAGCAGGAGTTTTACAGGTGGGAAAAGAGGTCAATGGTGCATCTGTCAGAGGAAGAGACACCTTCAAAGCCAAGGAAGAGAGATGGAGTCCTTGGCATGAGATGAGGACACAGTGAGGCAGAGAGAGAGAGACAGGACTGGGAGGACGGGCAGGAGAGTGTCACGCTGGCTATCTGGACTTTATCCTGTGCGTAGCTGGGGCCAGAGGCAGCCTTCAGGGGGATGGGACAAGGGAGTGAACACAATATGAAGACTGGACAATAACCAGTTGGGGGCACACTGGGGGACTAAGTAGGAGACAGCTGGACACATTGGAAGTACAATATAGATGGGCTGGAAAGAGAGGGAGGGCAGTGGGGGTGTTTGGGAGCTGAAACCAACAGCACTACGTTATACCAGATGTAGAAGGTGAGGGAGGTCAAGGCCAGGGTCCTTTTGGTGTTTCTCTCTTGGGAGCCTGAGGACATGACAGCCAGAAACTGAGAAGGAGATCAAAGGAGACCCAGGTTCATCTGCGGGAGAAAGTAAGAGGCTAACCCCTCCGGAGAGATTCCAGTTTGCTCCTCCTAGGGGGGAGTGGGGTGCAGAGCTTGACCCCCTGGAACCCCAGGCTCTCTCACCTCCCCGTCCTGCACCATACATGGCCCAACACAGCGTCAGACCCTTTGGGCCTTCAAGTCACACCGTGGATCCCTTTGCTGTTGCCTCTCGTCCGTTTGATACATGAACCATTTTTGAACAGAGTGTTGGTTCATGTTTTTTTCTCTGCATTTCATTGTTAGATTTGGCCCTCCGCCTCAACTTGGCAGGATCTTCCTGAAACCTGATTCTGTCAGTCAGTGAGTGTGGGAGAAAATGGGTCCTAGCAGTTTAAGGCTGAATCCCAGGGTTTTGTGCGGCTCCTCAGCCCCTGTTAGGACGGTTTGACTGCTCAAGGTTGGGGTGAGTGGGGAGCACACAGGGGACCATTGAGGTGAGTGCCTTGTTCTGTAGTGATTTTTTTTTTTTTTTGGTATGTGCCCCTAGCGGGAACCGAACCCGGGACTCTCTGGTCCACAGGCCGAGGCTCTGATCGCTGAGCCAAACCGGCCAGGGCTGTGCTGTAGTGATTTTGTGGGAACCTGTGTGTGTGCGCGTGTGTGCATGTGTGCATGTGTGTGTATGTAACAGAACTAGAGCCCGAGAAGAAGAAAGAGAAGGAGAAAGAGATAGGAAGCAGGTAAATGCCCAACCTGCAGCATTCATCTCAAGTTCTGAGCGAAGATTCAGGTCAGTTGTTATTTCCAGGGCCGGTTCTGTCTTCTCAGCCTCTCTGCTGCTTCCGCCTCAGGGGCTCTGTCTTGGCCTTGGCCCCGAGACCCATTGCCTGACTCCTGTCTGCCTGGGCCCCAGGCTGCTGGAAGAGGTTCTTGATACTCTCTCCGAGCTCTGGCACCCTGATGGGTTATGGGAGCGCGGCCAGGTCTGGGGACAGGTGGGACAAATCAGGCACTGACTTCCTGTATGGCTCCTGTCCTTTGAACCTCAGTTTCACCAGCAGTGAAATGGAAATATAATCTGTGCTTTGTATCTGCATGAGGATTAAATGATCTACTTGAGCTAAACAAGTGAGCATCTGGGAGAAAATGTGTTCAGAGGGTGGGCGTGGGAGGGGGACAGGCCTGCCAGGGTTCTATCAACACAAGGTTCTAAGAGCCCCTGCAGAGAGGTTTTCCAGATCCACAAGTCTGGCTTGGAGCTGGTGGATCAAACCAAAGAGGAACTCTGGGCCCAGCACAGTTCCTGAGCAAGCCTCCAGCCCCACTCAGTGGGCCATTCCGAAGCTTTCTGGGAAGGTGGGTGTTCTGAGACCACCAGGAAGTCCTACAGGCTGGAGCTCCAGGATTCAGCGGCTTTCCTGCCAGCAGCCCCTACAAGGAGCGGAGATGATGCTGTCTGTGCAGACCTGCCCCTCCCCTCGTCAGATGCCCCCCAGAGCCAGGTGGAGCTGTGGGAGTTCTTGGCAGGTGCAGGTGGCAAGACTGCAGCCAGCCTGGTGCCAGAAGAGGGGCTTGGCAGACGCCACAGGGCAGCAAGGAACACCAGCTGGGGATGCTCAGAAATGTTGGAGAATGACCAGGTGGCCGGGGCTCCTGAAGGGGCAGACGGGGAGTCAGGGCAAGATATGAGAGGTGAGGTTCTTCTGTGCTCTGTATTTTTTATTGTAAAATACACATACACTTGATCATTTTAACCATTTCAAAGTACAGTTCGGTGGCAGTAAGGACATTCACAGTGCCATACAACCACTGTCTAGTTCCAAAACCTTTTCATCACCCGAATGGAAACCCATTAGCAGTCCCCCCCCCCCCCCCCAGCCCTGGCAACCACCAATCTGCCCTCTGTCTCTGGGATTTGCCTCTTCTAGACATTTCATAGCAATGGATTCATACGTAGATGGCCTGGTGTGTTTCACTCCTTTCGTTGAGCATGACGTTTTGGGGTTCGTCATTGTTGTAGCCTGGATCAGTACTTCATTCCTGATGCCACGTGCTCACAGCCCGCTACACCCACGCACAGCCCGCTACACCGCGCACAGCCCTCTACACCCACGCACAGCCCTCTACACCCGCGCACAGCCCTCTACACCCGCGCACAGCCCTCTACACCGCGCACAGCCCTCTACACCCGCGCACAGCCCTCTACACCCGCGCACAGCCCTCTACACCGCGCACAGCCCGCTACACCGCGCACAGCCCGCTACACCCGCGCACAGCCCGCTACACCGCGCACAGCCCGCTACACCGCGCACAGCCCGCTACACCGCGCACAGCCCGCTACACCCACGCACAGCCCGCTACACCGCGCACAGGTACAAATCAGTCCCCCCTTTCTGCTTCATACTGCCTTCCATCTGTCGGAGCTCCAGGGGGTCCTGGGCGGGGAGCTGGGGGTGCAGGGGGGCTGCCCCACAGGAGTTGTGCCGGATTGTTTCACTTGGAGGCTGTGACATTCTGGGCTCAGGGCTGGCACTAACCCCGAGCGCGGCCAGGGGGCAGCACGTCCCCGCGGAGCCTGCGCGCCCTGGGAGGAGCCGGTGTGGATGAGGCTTCCACCTCGGCTGGGCTCCGCGTTCCCTGCCTTTCCATCATGCGTGTTTCAGATGTCTGCTCCAGCCAAACAAATTGTCCGGGCTTAATTTCGGAGAAATTGTTGTCAAGAATTGCTGAACCAGTTTAATTCTAAAGCACATATTTATATGAGGCTTCAAAGCTCACATCCCTGAGCACAATCGCCGATGCAGGGAGAGTTTAATCGGGAACAAGAGCAGGTCTGAGCGGGGAGGGCGGTGGAGATGGAGTGGGAAGGCTGGTGTATTTGGGGAACCCCACTCCCACTGCCCGGATGGAGCGGGAGCTGAGAATCTGGACTCCTCTTGGGCTCTGACCCATGAACAAGTTGGTTTAAAAAATAATGTGTGAGAGGCACTGGGGCTGTGTGTCTCGTGGGACACATGGGGCTTCCGGATGAAGTGGCCTGTTTGGTGTCTGTTGACTGGCTGCACCCCTGGGAGAAGCCAGCCTGCTCCCATCTCCCCCATGCCACCCAACGAGGGCTACTCTGTTCCTGTCTCCCCTGCCCTGTCCAGGTGCCTGCCTTCAGCTCAGGTTGAAGGGGGCAGGTAAGACTGGTTACTTGGCTAGAGTAACCAGTAACTACTTGGGATAGAGTTGGAGCCTCTACCCCAGAAGAAAGAATGCAGGGAGAGTCTTGCCAGTGGAGGTCCCCTGCCCCCTGCTCGCTGGCGCATTCCGCTGGCTCATGGTCCCCAGCTGCAGGCCAGCTGCAGAAGTCTGTGTGTGCACCACCGTCCCAGGGAGGCGGCCACACCCTGTAGTGGGGCCCAGCAGAGACAGCACTCTGCCCCAGATTCCGGACAGAGAGCAGAAGACAAAGGGGAGGAGGCCTTGGGCATGGAGACAGCAGACCTTCCAGCCAGACTTACCCCTTTCTGGGCCTCAGTGTTCTCATCTGCAGGAGGAACATGTTGGACCCATTCAGATTCAAAAACAAACACGACCGAGCAGCTTTTGCACACCAGACTCTCTGCTAAGGTCTTGCACTTCCACAATGTTGTTTAACTCTCAAGTCAGATACCTGAAGAGGCATTATGACTCACATTTTGCAAATGAGGACGTGGAGGCTTAGAGGGGGATGCCACAGGGGTGGTTGGGACCCCAGGCCTTGAGTGTGCATCCTACCTGGCAACCACAGTGAAGCAGATCTGAGCCCTGGAGACTCGCGGTCACCATGACTTCAAAAGGTTCAGCTTAGAAAGAAACCGTTAGCTCTGGCCAGTGTGGCTCAGTTGGTTCATCCTGTGCACGGAAAGGTCGCTGGTTCAATTCCTGGTCAGGGCACATGCCCAGGTTTCGGGTTTGATCCCTGGTCCAAGTGCATGCAGGCAACCGATCAATGTTTCTCTCTCCCTCTCCCTTCCTCTCTCTCTAAAATCAATAACAACATATATTAAAAAAGAAAAAGAAAGAAATCTTTACTATAAAAGTCAGCCTTATTCACAGTGCCCCATACAAAGTTATCAAACTTTTAAGGAAAAGAAAGGATAAATCCACATTGTATTCTTTGACACGTGAGGCAGTATATCTTCATCAACTTAGGCATGTGAATTCCGAGGGGCCCCTGTTCAAACCTCAGCTCTGCCGCTTAGTAAAATGGGAATGATGATTTACCCGCTTTATAGAATTTGGTGAGATGGTCTCAATAAACTGTAGCTTTCATGCACACGCATTGAACAAGTGAGGAGCCTGAAGTTTATATCTAACGTCAATCGAAAGCTACAACATACATTAAAACCTAAGTCACTGGTCACAGTCCATCTGGAAGAGACAAGGACAGAAAATGCTGGTTGTGGGAAGGTCTGGAGGTTGAAGTGTATGTAATTCATCCAGACTTTTCAAGGCACTGGCCATAGGAATGAAGAGTGGGCTTTCTTGTTCTGCTCAGCAACCTTCAGCTTTATTTATTAAACCCTGCTTTGTGTTTAATCTTTGTGTGTGTGTGTAGTGACACAGCAGAACACCGTCATTTTCTAATATTATCCAGTGCCAGCATGTCGGATGATTTCAGGACAGATCCTAATAGCCAGCAATCTCTGCATTACAAGTCAGATGCAGGAATCCATGAATGGCATGCAACTCTCTAAAGCCGAGAACCAAAGCCGTTTTTCTCCAAACATTTATTACAAATACAAACATTATTTGTATTCAGCACAGACTGAAGAGAGACCAAGCAGTTGGTCCCTTTTATTGCAGTTGAAATCTGGCCCAATCTGGCAACCCTTTTTAGAATCATACTAAATAAAGTTCCCAAGATGTGTGGGGAGGTGTGACAGTTTCTGTTTGTAGCACGGGGTTTTGGGTGTGGGGGTGTCTGCTTGCGTGGATTAGGCACATGGCTCTCCAGGGAGCCAGCAGGCTGCAGGCTTACCTCACTCTGGGTTGATGATGAAGAGGAGATTGGGAATAAGGATAATATGAAAATATTAATATTAATATAAAAATATGAATGCATATTTTTCACCAAATTAAGAGGTATCCAAGGTCAAATATATGGGTTGGAAACTCAATTCCAACTAGCGTAACAAAAAATAGAATTTATGGGCCCTTGGGGCTAGGAAGTCCATGGTTCTCTGACTTCAGGTATGGCCTGATCTAGGTGCATCTTAGGTTGGATTCCCTAGAAACAGAGCTTGCAAATGGGGGTTCTTGCGCAAGTGATTTTTTTGAGGGAGTACTCTCAGAAGGAACTGCAAGGGAGTGAATCTGTAAGATAATGCAGAAGGAGCTGATGAAGAATGTGTTTTCAGCCTGATCCCACTGGGAGCTCTGGACATGAATAATACAGAGCTGTCCCACTCGAAGGCAAAAGGTGTACTCCCCTATGAGTCAGGGATTGGCTATGGGCTGGGTGGGAGGGGGATACTCCTTGGAATCTCTTTGGCCAAGGGCATTGCTCTAAAGAGGAGTTCAAGTGTGAGCTGTTAGCAATCAACATCTCTAGCCAACACTTCCAGATAAGTGCATCGGTCTGGTAGAGGGTGTCTGGGTGAGGCAACGACATTATCTACATCAAGGGGCTCAAGCACTGACTCCAGGTTTCATCTCTGACCCCTTTCTGAGCCCTGCTGCTTGACTCCATTCTCAGACAGAGTGGGGAGAAGATGGTCACTGAAAGCCGTAAGCGTGTGACATCCGTGCAGCTTATATAGAAAAGAGGCCTGATCTTTCCTGGTGTCCAAACATTAAGTTTCCTGGATTAGCCCAACACAATTTCACGCTCACCCCTCTGGTGGTGATGGTGGTGCGGTTGACTCTAAATAAACCTCATGGATAAGTTTCCCCATAACAGGCTTATATTTCTACAAGAGGGAGAGATACTGAATAGGTAGCAGCAACCCTCTGCTGGGCTCCTCTGAACTCCTGTTTTAAGTCAGAAGGGCATTCTATTTTGTGTGTGTCTGTTCTCCTCCTCCTCCTCCTCCTCCTTCTCCTTCTCCTTCTTCTTCTTTTCTCCTCCTCCTCCTCCTCCTTTATTCCTTGCCCTAGGATATTTTTCTATTTATCATCAGATAGAGTGGGAGGGAGGGAGGGAGAGAGACACAGAGAGAAACATTGATGTGATAGAACCACATAGACTGGTTGCCTCCCGCATGACCCAACCAGAGCAGGGGACCAACCACAACCGAGGTACGTGCCCTTGACCGGAATTGAACCTTCGACTAATTGGTCCATGGCCGACGCGCTAACTGCTGAGCCAAACTGGCCAGGGCTGTTTTTTTTTTTTTTTTGTTTGTTTGTTTTTTTAAGAAATGTTGAGTGACAGAGCCTGAGGGCCTTCAGTGATCACCTGAATCCAACCCTCTCAACCCACAGATGGAGAAATCGAGGCCCACAGAGGGCAGTGCAGAGGGTGTTCTGGACGGACAGAGCAGAAGTGGGCTAGGTGAACAGGAGGAGGCGGCTTGCGAGCGAGCAGACGGGGTGAGAATGAGCAAGTCCAGCTCATGGAAGGCCCCGTGGAGTAACGAAGGAGCACAGCCTCTATCCTGAGAAGGATGGGCTTGGTTTGGGGTTCTTGTGAGTTCACGCTGCACTCTGCCTCTCATGCCGTTCTTCCCCCCACAGTCTGGTATCAAACCACCAGGAAGGCTGGAGACTGTGGGCTCAAACCCAGCCAGTGCCAATTTCAAAGGGACCCATTCCAGAGGCATAATTCAGTAGCAGGGTGGCTGGGCAGAGGTCACATGAATTGGAGGGTAGGTGGGCATCACCTGTGACATTTGAGTTCCCAGGGCACTTTGAACAGGTCTCAGTCCAGAGCTGGGATGGGGGTATGCTGACAATCTGATCAGGCAGTCCCAAATGGATTGGGATCAGTCAGTCCTGTTTTGAGGGGAAGCTAGGGTTCTCTTTAGGGAAATTGAGGCAGGAACCTAGCCATGAGGGTCAGGCCAGCACACAACAAGGAGAAATAGAAGATTACAGCTCTCCTTAGAGAGCAAGTGGGATTTCAACCCTCTCTCCATGGGGAGCTGAAGGTGTCAGGGGTCAGAAAGAGATATATTCATTCATGTTATTCTTGCGCTATAACCAATGACCACCATCATTTTAGTAACCTAATACAAATTTTTTCTTCTTACGGATACCCAGGTTCCTTCCATCTTATGGCTCTACCATTCTCCAGGGTCTGCATCAGGCAGAAGAAGGAGGAAAGGTGGAGAAAGCACATCCACTTCTTTACTGCCCAGAAGTGCCCCAAATCACTTCAGCTCATATTTGATTGGTGATAACTGGTCACATGACCTCACTTAGCCGCAAGGGTAGCTGGGAAATGTAGTTCCGGCTGAGCTGTGCTCCTCAGAGAGAATTCTGTATCACAGAAGGGGGCATGCATTTTGATGAAGAGCAGGCCAACACTGCCACAGGGGCCCAGCAGACCCTCCATTAGAGAGAGGCCTCGGTGAGTGCAGTGCAGTGGGATCACGTCTTTGCTCTGCCCATGGCCTTGAAACGGTCTGAATGGGTTTGAGCTGTTTCCAGCCCAACAGCCTGTGGCATTGGACCGAGGAGATAAGGACTCATTGAAACACTGAATACACAGGGTTTGAGATAAATCCGGCTTTCCCTCCTGCGGCCTCTGTGAGTGCTCGGGCTGTGTTTGATCAGCTCCAATTCTGTTTGAAACCAGGCCCTTCTCCCACCCATTTATTCCTGGCCTTCTCCTGGATCCGCAGTGAGCGTGTGTAAGGCTAGATTCATAGCCTCGGGACGTTCTCTTAGCGGCTCCTCGTAATGATCTAAATATAGACGCCTCACCTCTGGCGCGGAGCGGGGAGGAGAGAGGCTGCTGGGCAGACTCCTTGCTGTGCCTGCCTGGGTCTGGGCTCGAGCCTCGGCCTCTCCGCTTAGTCTGTGTGACCTTGACGAGTCCCAAGACTCTGAGTACTGTCCCTTCACCGGTAAAATGGGGGCAGCTGCCATCACAAAAACAGAGGAGTCCAAAAAGAGTTTTGTAAACTGTAAAGCGCTGTGACAGCATTAGGGGTCATGACCAAGGTCCACGGGGGTAGGAAGCACAGACCTTGGAGCCAGGCGGTGTGAATTCCCACCCTGCCTTGGCCTCTTTCTAACTCTGTACTTGGGGAAATGACTGCAAACGTCTGCACCGCAGTTTTTCATTCATAATCTGAGATAATAATAGTACCTTTCTCCTGAGGGTGTTGCGGGATCAAGTAAGCTAATCAAGTATGTGAAGAGTGTCGCGCAGTGTATGACCCCCAGCTCCTGCTCCGGAAGTGCGGGTGGCTATGGCTGCTGCACGCGCACCTCTGACTTTCCATCCGCTGTGGCTTTGTTCCTTCTGGTTCATCCGGCTGCCATGTGTTGTCCCATTGCTCCCCCTTTGGAGGGACAGCAGTGACGCCTGCTCCTCTGGGAATCCTGCCCTGCTAGTGCAGGGACAGGTCCTTCACACCCAGGTGGCACCTCCTGCTGCTGTGCAGCCTGGCGGAGCTGCCTGGTGTCGCCGTGGGAGACTCCTCTCCTGTCTGCCCTTCATGTAAATCATCTCTCTGCTGGGGTGCTGGGGGACATGTCTCCTCTCTCCTATGAGTCAGGGAGGTCTTCATGGGCAGGGAAGGTTAGTTTGGATTATGCTTGCTGCTCTAACAAACAAATCCCCCTAGTTTAGTAGTTTAATACCATACAGATGGATTATCCCAGGCCAGCACCCAGCGTCTGGGAGGAGTACCATATAATTTTGAATGAATGAAAACATGAATGGTCCAAGGTTTGCTTAGGAAAGACCTTTTTGGAACCTTACAACACCCGAGGGAGAAATCTTTACTGAGCTCAGGGGAAGGTGGGAGTGAAGGCAGAGGGTCCAGGCTCCAAGTCTGGCAGGGTGAGGGGCAGAAGGAAGGGAGCCTCCATGGGTCAACTGCGGCACCAGCCTTAGCTTCTGTCATTCTTATTCACTCTTGCAATTGATAAATGCAGCAGCCACTTTGGTGCCTGGGTCCCATCCCTTCATCTCCCCACTCTCCTGCCTCATCCAGAGAATGGCTCAGTCCACACACAGGTGCAGCTCTGAGTGTGGGGAGTTAACACCTCTGGGGGACTCCCAGCCAGCAGGGATTGGAAACTGGGAGATAAATGCCCCAACCTTCTTCCTTCGAGGGACAATTCTGGAAGGCAGCCTGCATCCTTCTCAGAGTCCCTTGCCGAGCTGAGCCCTGTGGTCTCCTGCACTGACCCAGAAACACACCCTTTATGGGCTCCCCCTCCTCCATGTCTTGCTCTCCTGCTCTCAGGGTCGCCTCTCCAGCCCTAGTCTCAAGTCCGCTTTCAGGACCCAGATATGGCATCTGCATTCTCCAGATGCAGAGACCAAGACTCGAGAGATTATTTATCCACGGCTGCCAAGGCTGGTGAGAGGCTGAGCGAGGATCCAAACCCAGGTGCGTCTGATCCAGATAGGGGAAGGGAGAGAGAAGAAGAAGAAGGACAAGAGGAGGAGGCGAGAGCGAGGGAGAGGAGAGTCACAGAAATGAAGAGATGGGGGGAGAAGCAGAAAGAGGCCATTGGCAAACCTCCCTCACCTCTCCTATGCTTTAGTTTTGAAGCAAATGAAATTAAATGCAAGCAAAACAAGCAGTTACTTCAGCCGGTCTGTCAGGTAGGTTCGTTCCCACTTCTCTTAAGTACCTTTGTTTCTAGAGATGCTGTTTTCACACTTCTCTTCTGGCAGGGGGACTACAAAGAATGGAATTGATTATTCTCTGAGTTGGGGACATGTATCATTATTGCCTTTTTAAAAAGCATTATTATGGAAAATTGTATAACAGAGCATGAAACTAATAGTAATAAACCCCCATCAACCAGTCAATTAGCTTCATAGTTACTGAACAGAGAATGCCTTGCCTGTAATAACTCAGTCATCACAACAACCGTATCCTGTGGGTAGTACTATGACCCTGTTTTACAGATGGGGAAATGCAGCCCAGGAGTTTAAGCAACTTGCTTAGAGTTACCGGGCAGCTGGACTCTGGAGTCCATGCTCTCGGCTGCCACGCTGCCTGGGTTGGCTCTTTCGACCCGGGAATATTATGCCATCTACATTCCTGGGAGTGCTGTTGATTATTTCAGGATGCTGGGGAATATGTGACATATTTGTGCCTTTGCTCAGAATATAATCTAGACACTGAAACTCAAAGTATGGCCCACAGGTGGCAGTTTCAGCCTTTCCTGGGACAAACGCAGAACCTCAGGCCCCAGCCCAGACATCCTGAGTCAGAATTTATGGGGGTTGTTCGCCCAGAGAAAGAAGATGCCTACCAAGAAAGGATCCTGGTGGCTAACTGGGCTCAAATTTAAAAACAGAGCCTAGCAGCCGTTTCTAAACGCAAGCTGTGCTTCAGGGAGAAGTTGTCTTAAGCTGCCTGCCACCTGCACTGAGCTGCCTGATTGCACTCCATTCCTGCCATCTGAGCCAATCCTTATGGAAGAGTTTCTGGAATCATATTTTAGCCACTAGAACGGAGACTTTCTCCATCCAATCAGAGCTGTACAGCTATAGCCCCATTAGCATCTTCACCAACAAGAGGGGCTCCATTCTGACCAATCAGGACAGTACTTTTTGGACCAATCAAACTGTGAAGATTTGGAATCCTCATTTGCATGAGGACGGACCAATCAGGGACTGGGGCGGGACTTCTCGCTATATAAATCAGCTCCCCTCTCACCCAGGGAGCGCACTTTCCCTTTCCACTGAAGACAGCCTGTCCTAGGCTGGCCTCTTGGCCTACTAGAGCTGGGCAGAATTGTCTATCCAGAGAGACCACCTTGCCCAAGGGCCACCCCACCCAAGGGCCACCCAGGCCCTCACAGCTCTGCTGTTCCATAGCCATGCTCCATCACAATTGAGCCGTAACTCGAGTGTGCTGTCCCACAGCTGTGCTACATTACAATCGAGCTATTTGCTCTGAATAAAGTTACCTTCTTTGCCATACCCCAAGTTAGGGATTCCTGTTGGTGCTGAATTGGCACCAGTGACTGTCAGTTGTCAGGGTGGAGCCCAGCAGTCTGTTTTGGCAAGTTCTCCAGGTGATTCTGCTGCGAAGCTCCGGTCTCCAAGGCTCTGCTTCCTTCCAGGGTGCTCTGTGGACGCCTGCTCTGCGTGCCATCCTGGGAATGGCTCCTTTCTCTCCCTCCCCCCTCTCTCGGAAGCGTGCTCCTTGTGTGTTTAGACACCTCGTGCCTGGTGTCCTGCGGACGACACGAATCCTCTGAAACACCATCTTTGACTGCACAATAGCTGCCCTGCATCCAGCAAATTGCCACCCAGTGCTCCCAGGAGATTCCGCCCTCACGGCCTGCAGGCTTCTCGAGGCTGTAAGTGTTGTCAGGCTTGTACACCAGGCTCCCAGGTCCCCCAGGCTGCCGTCTCACACCACTGTGATTTACGCTTGCAGGCATGAGGGGCAGCACCTGTTAGAAAAGCGCACCAGGCGGGTTTTACTTTTGTACCATATACATGGATAATTCTGTCACCCTTAAAAGCTTATTTATTACTAAGAGTTCAGTATACATGCATGATAGACCCACTCATTTAACTCCTTGGCAATACTTTCCTGTCTGAGGCTGAATTCAGGATTGGAATTCAGGTGTAGGAGGGGCAGCTGAGTTTGAGAGGGTCGACCTGCAGCCAGGTGCTAAGGGCCCGGAGGTACAAGGCTGAGTGCCAATCCTGGCCTGGTGTCGCTAGTGGTGTGACTCCAGGCAAGTCTAGCCTCTCTCAGCCTCAGTTTCTCGCCTGTAAAATGGGATGATCATAGCTACTGCCTAAAGTTATTGTGGCAATTAAAGCACTATCATATTTCATCAAACCAAAGACACTAACCACTAACCATAATGACTTCTATTTTATGCATCACTAAGAAAAAAAAAAGTTGTCAACTAAACTAGATACCATGCTTTTTATCACTTAGAATGTTTATCTTAAGTTTATTAGAAGAGCCCTTTTAAGTTCATTTAGACATAGATTCTGTTGTATAACACGCATTTGCATACATTGAAAGGGAAATATAAGCACAATAAATTGTTGATGGTTTTCCTAAAACTTTTCCATATTCAAAGTTCAGTTTCTGTGAATCACTTTTTGACTCGTTCATTGATGTCTGTATTTTTCCACATCATCTTTGTGCTACCCGGAGGGTTCACAATGCATTGATGCTTGGAAGAGTGCTCTCAACTCTAGTCCCCAGAAATGATTCCCCAAGCTGCGCATTCTGCAAATTTTGATGCTGGAATTTTTAGAATTTACCAAGAGGTATCAAGGGAAGGTTTGTAGTTAACAACCAGTACTTATGTTCCTTTCTCCAATGGCTGTGGAGGCTCACGGGGTGGCAGTGACTGAGTCCCACAGTCTGCCGTTTGCAGGCGGGAGACCCAGGGATTCAGTTCAAGTCCAAAACCCTGAGAATCGGGGCTGATGGTCTGAGTCCCAATCTGAGTGTAAAGTGAGAACCAGGAGCACCCATGTCCAAGGGCAGGAGAAGATGTCTTTGCTCAAGCAGAGAGCAAATTCCCCTTCCTCCACCTTATTGGTCTATCCAGGCCCTCAGCTGATTGGATGATGCCCTCCTAAGTTGGAGAGGGCCACCTTCTCTACCCAGTCTACTGATTGCAGTGTTGATCTCTACTGGACACACCCTCACGGGCACACCCAGAAGTAATACTTGACCTTCTATCTGGGTATCCCTTAGCCCAGTGACGATGACACCCAAAATGAACGAGCACAGTCTGTAAGTAAATGGTTGATTGAAATGTGGGGCTTGCCCCTGTGCACCAGGAATCACCAGCAAGCTGGAGTATGCCCAGCCACATGCCACCGTGCCTGCCTGGCCGGGCTGCCAGAGGCTCCCAGATGCACGCCCATTTCAGAGATGTTAAAAAGGAAAAAGAAGGGGGTGTCCACAGTTAGTCAAATGTGATTCATGTAAATCTCTTGGCAGCGGGTCTGGTGCATAAGAATAGAGAGGAAATTAACATTGTGCCCTCTGTGCACCAGCTGTGTTAATTAGCTTGGGCTTCCAGCACAAAATACCACAGACGGAGGGGCTTAAGCAACAGAAACTTATTTTCTCCCAGTTCTCGCAACTGGAAGTCCGAGATCAAGGTGTCCGCAGGGTTGGTTCCTCTTGAGGCTTCTCTTTTTGGCTTGTAGATGGCCGTCTCCTCCCTGCATCTTCACATGGTCTATCCTCTGTGCACGGCTGTGTCCTTATCTCTTCTCACAAAGACACCAGTCCTACTGGCTTAGGGTCCATTCTAACGACTGCATTTTAACTTACTTCTTTAAAGAACTTACCTCCAAATACAGTCACATTCTGTGTTTGGAAATTGGGGGGATGCAATTCAGCCCCGAACACAGGCTCCACGTGGGTGCTTTGCAAACAGCATCTCCTTTGAGCTGCGTGGTGATCAAGCTGGGTAGGTGGTTTTGTCTGCATTTTACTGATTAAGAAACTGAGGCTTTGAGAGTTTATCTGTCAAAGGTTGCACAGCTAATAGGGGAAGAGCTGACTTTCCAGTCCAGAGGAGGCCGGTGCTGTGCCTTTCCTGCTAATTTCTCACAGCACGCTGTGCTTTATGGAGCCCGAGGGGATGTCAGGCAAGCCTTCCTCATCCCACTGCTCCCCAGCTCCCAAGCTGCAGGGGAACGGGGAGGAGGAGGCCTGATTTCCTGATCCCCTCTCCCTCTCCCACGTTCATCGGAGTTCCAATATGTTATTGGGCTCCCTTGTAAATTTTTATTTGACCAAAGGGTGGCTGAATCGAGAATTTTGAACATGTCTGCACTACTACATAGCGTGTTCATTTCTGAGTAGCTTAAAACAATACAAATCCATCCGCTCAGAGTTCTGGAGGCTGAACATCTGAAATCAAAGGAGCAAGCCATGCTCCTCCGAGGACCTCCAGGGAAGGATCCCTCCTCGCCTCTTCCTAGCTTCTGGGGGTTGCCCGCGATCCTCGGCTGGTCCAGGCACCATGCCAATCGCGCTCTCTGCGCTCAGGTGGCATTCTCCCTCTGCGTACGTGTCGGAGTCTTCTCTTCTGACAAAGGCACCAGTCATATTGAATTTAGGTCCCCCCTTAATCCAGTAGGACCTTATCTTAACTAATTACGTCTGCAAAGGCTCTATTTCCAAATAAGGCCGTAATTCACAGGTACCTGGGATTAGTACTTCATCATGTGTTTTTGGGGAACGCAATTAAAACAGCAACACGTGGCGTAGTTAAGCTAGAGCATGTATCAGAGTGGAAGCTGACAGGCACAGAGGGGGGACTTTCAGGCAGAGCCCGAAAATGATGGAGGGAAGCTGGGAGTGGCCACAGGGGTCAGCGATAATGGAGGACGGTCCAAGGGGTAAGCTGGGCTGACTTTTATGGAAGGACATGTATAACCTGCCAGTTGATGAGACAGTGGGGTCTGAGCTGCCCCTTCTCTGTCTGTGCTCGTGTCTGTACCATTCACTTGCCCTCAACCCCTAAAGCCTACTATCCGACAGGGAGAAGTAGGTTGGTAAACACCAGAACTGCGGGTCTCACTTTGCTCCTTACTGACGAGGCACAAACCTTTGAAGACAGCAGGGGCCTCTGCTCTCAATCTGAAGCATCACAGAGTTTAATTCTTGTATAATCCTTTGGGGGAGGGGGTGCTTCCAAAAATACCTTTTCCTTAAGCAATTTTCATTATGGATGCTAGTTGCTCAAACCTTGGCTAATTCAGGCTAACTTAGATCCCAGTGGAGATTTTTTTTTTTTCTCCTGGCATTCTCTGAAGTCAGGCCAAACAAAACCCACACAGAGGATGTGAGTCCCACACTCTCCCCGCGTTATGTCGGAATGGCCCTGGGAGTGTGTTAATAGCCCGGAGTCATGGTACAAATGGTTATTTATATGTGGGGGTGGTGGCTACAGTACCCCCTCCAGTAATTATTCCCAATTAACAAGCACTTCGATAAATGAACAAAATCTGTTCTCAATCCATTGAGGCAGCAATTCTTTATCTGGAACTCATGTACTCGAAACTTCTGGCTAACCAGCCCTCCCACACAGATCCAGAACAAAGCTAATTAGAGATTATAATCATGACCTTCGGGCTCCTTCCAGAGCCTGAAGGGTACTTCTTGAGTCATCAATAAAATATAATGTGTTCAGTAGAGTTTGAGTTGACAAGCATAATAGAGTTGAAAATGGGTGTTCTATATGCACCTGTTAACTCTCTGTTAACTAGGAGAATGACTGGCAGCTCTCATGCGGTGAGCTCCTACTGTGCCAGGGCTGGTGCTGAGAAGTTTACAGGTATTATCTAATTTAATCCTCCCAACCTCCTCCTCTGTGGATGAAGGTCCCAGCTTTGGGGAATCCCAGTATGTCCTTAGGCAAACAATAGGAACCAGGCTCTGTTCCCCTGCTTGTCCATTCTAAGTTGTCCTTGACTCAGGTCCCCATGCTAATGCGGTTTATGGAGAGTCTGGAATGCCTGAACTGGAATAAATCCCCAAAGGGCGCCTGTTAAATTCTCACCTTTTACACGAGGAGACCGAGCCCAGGGAGGTGGAATGATGTGCCTAACTTTGCCCAGAGCCCTTCTCGCCTAGACCTGTGTTCTCTCTATTACACCAGAGTGTATTTGGCATAATTCAGTTGCTGAATTGATCGTCTCTGGGAGTCTGTGGATTTATTTTATGGCCAAAGACAGGATCCACAAGACAGATCTTGTCTTTTTTATGACGAAGAAAATAGCTAAAACTTTATGCGTTGATCGTATGTGTTATAAAGTGTTGGCTGAGTCTGGATCCTTGAGGATAAGTGTGAGATGCACAACATTTATTCCCACCTATGTAATTTGGTACATCTCTGTTACTCTTGCCTTTCCTCGTTCTCCATATTCAATCTGTTAGCAGTCCTGCCAGCGCTAATTTTAAAGAGTTATAGAAAATCTGACTGCCTCTGACCATTCCACAACTCTTGCTCTGATCCCAGCAGCTGTCTTCTCTTACCTGGATGACTTCCACAACCTCCTTACTAGAAAACTTGCTTCCATGCTTCTCATCACATATACAAATTCCTTACCAGGACCTCAAGACCTGGTAGGAGTTGACCTTCTGCCCACCTCACTGACCTCATACCCAATTACTCAACACTCTCTTGCTCTGTTCTGGTCACCCTGGCCCTGCCATGCCTCAAATCTGCCAAAGTCATTTCTGCCGCAGGACCTTTGCACAGGCTGTTTCCTTCATCTGGAATGATCTTTGCTCAGATGGTTTCTTGGCTCATATTCAGGTCTGAGAGGCTTTTGCAACTGATATATCTATAATAGCGTCCCCCTTTCATTTTGTATTGCCTTATGCTGCTTGTGTTACAAAGAGCATTTAATAGCGCCCTAATATAAATAACAGTACATTTCTCCATTTATCTTCAGATAGAGTGGGAGGGAGAGAGAGAAAGAGAGAAACATCAATGTGAGAGAGACACATCGATTGGTCGCCTCCTGCATGACCCCAACCAGGGCCGGGGACCGAACTGCAACCGGGATACGTGCCCTTGACCGGAACTGAACCCGCAACTCTTTGGTCCACGGGCCGACACTCTAACTGTTGAGCCAAACCGGCCAGGACAACTCCCGTTTTTTTTACAGCAGCGCCTGGCATGTGGTAGGTGCGCAGTAAATAATAGTTGAAAAAATGAACTAAAAATTTAGAACCAATAGAGAGTTTAGTAAGGTGTCTGGTTAGGAAAATATCCTGGAAAATAAAAAGCCTAGGAATTTCCATATCCAGAAAGTACAGTACCTACATGAGCTGAATGGCAAAACTTCATAGAGGCAAACAAAAGCCAATTTAAATAAATGAAGAGGCACATTGTGTTTTTGGATGGGAAAGACTTAATACTGTAAAGAAAACAATTTTCCCCACATTAGTCCGTAGATTGAATGAAATTTCAGCCCAGTGCCCTTAGGGATTTATTGTGTAACTTGACAAAATTATTCAAGAACTCATGTGGAATGATAAATAGAGGAAAACAGTCAAGGGATTTTTGACAAAATAATAAAAATGAGAGGGAGACTTCAATTCAATGTCCAGATTCTAATATGTATTATAACATGCAATGATGAAGGTAACCTATTACTGGGGCAGGAATATACCAAAATATCAGTGAAATAGAAGAGTAACTCCAGAAAGAAAAAACACGATACATTAGAATTTACTGTAAAAATTGGATTATAATCCATGAAATAAAATAAATATTCATGAGTCTATACAGATAAAAATAATTCTGTTTATTGGAGGAGAAGGGACAGCTCTCCTTGCAGAGGAATTTTAATTAAACGTAGAAGGAATGATGGAAAGAGAAAATCGCATTGGGCAAGCTCTGCAGGGGTAATTGTTGCAGCTGTTAAAATTAGTGGGTGAGAGTGTGACGGGAAACGGGATATTCGCATGATCCTGAAGTATTTCCACACAAGATGCTTATTAATTTCTCGAAGAAAGATAGTAGCGTTACGGTGAAGAAATCTGGCAGACACCACCTTCACCCAAGTGATCAAAGTTAACATCGTATGCAATGCGACACATCAGTGTCATGTGCCACCTGATATGATGGATCAAGAAGGACGCACCATCACTTCTATGGTATTCTTGCTAAAAACAGACAACCTCAATCTAATCACGAAAAAACGTCAAACAAACCCAAATTGAGGGACATGCTACAAAATAGCTGGCAAGTACTTCAAAATGTCAGGGTCATGAAAGATAAGGAAAGACTGAGGAACTGTCAAAAACTGAGAAGATATGACAGCTAAATGCAACATAGGATCTGGAGTGTATCCCGGACCAGAAAAAGGAAAATGGGTGAAAATCAAATAAAGTCTGTAGATTATGTAGTAGTATTGTATCAATGCTAATTTTCTGGTTTCAATAATTACTACTATGGTTATATAAGTTTTTAACATTAGAGGAAGCTAGGTGAAAGATATGCAAGAACTCTCCATTTTATTTTTGCACGTTTTCTGGAAGTCTAAAATTATTTCAAATGAAGAGCTAAAAAATAGTTTACTATGAGTAAGGTGGGAGAAGTAATGGATTGTTCAGTCAATGATGGTGGGACAATTAGATAACCATTTGGAGAAATATATAGTATTTTATTACATATATTATATATGTTTTATTTATAAAAACATAATTCATACCATATACCAAAATAAATTCCATGTAAAGTAAATACCCCTAAGCAACAAATATAAAAAGTTACATATTCTCTCTTTTTAAAATCCTCACCTGAGGATATATTTTTTATTCGTTTTTAGAGAGAGGAAGGGAGAGAGACAGAGAGAGAGGGAAACAGATTTGAGAGAGAAACAGATTGGTTGCCTCGTATACATGCCCTGACCAGGAACTGAATCCACAACCTAGGTATGTGCCCTGACATGGGATCAAATCTACAACCTTTGGTGTATGAGATGATGTTCCCACCAACTGAGCCACCTGGCAGGGCACATACTCTCTTTAAAGCAAATTAAATTGAGGTTAGATGAAGCAGTATTGGAAAATAATAAATCTCATTTATACTCAATAATTAGGAATCAGTTAATATCTAAGCTACTATTTTAATTAGTATTTATAGTTTAATGTATTTATATTTATGTTACTATTTATACTTTTATTTAAAAATGAGCTATTGTCTATACTCTTCTAATTAGGGACATATATCCTGGCCAGTTTTCATGTGAAAACCAGAAAGGGCTACGTTCAAATTTAGACTCCGCTGCAGACTAGCTGTGACTCTGAGTCAATGTTTAGACATTAATTAATGAATTAGGTTAATATTTGTTAAGTGACTACCATATACTAGTCATGGTACTAGAATTCGTATTCTGTTTTATGCTTTTAATCTCAATTAACTTATTTATAAACTAGAGATTACAGTGTCTGCCTTGTAAGACTGTTGAGAGGTAATAAGATGACATATTGAAACTCTTGGAACAAAGCCTGGTATATTGTAGGTGTTTATTCAATGTTGGTGTTTCCTGCATCCATCAATTAGATGTTATTTCACTTGTGAGTGATCACACACATGATCACCTGAATTGTAAAAACATCACATTTATGAGTATAATGTAGTGGTTAAGAGAGCACAGACTGTCCAAATGAGATGAACCCAAAGAGGCCCACACCAAGACACATCATAATTAAAATGGCAAAGGTTAAAGACAAAGAGAGACTCTTAAAAGCAGCAAGAGTAAGGCAGTTAGTCACTTACAAGGGGGTTCCCATAAGATTGTCAGCTGATTTCTCAACAGAAACATGTCAGGCCAGAAGGGGTTGGCATGAAATATTCAAAGTGATGAAAAGCCAGGGCCTATAACCAAGACTATTTTAGCCAGCAAGGCTATCATTTAAAATTGAAGAACATCTCAATAATTTTTTTAAAAATTGAAGGATAAATAAAGAGCTTCTCAGACAAGAAAAGTAGTTTATTACTGCTGACCAGTATTACAAGATATGCTAGAGTCTTCTTGAAGAAGAAGAAGAAGAAGAAGAAGAAGAAGAAGAAGAAGAAGAAGAAGAAGAAGAAGAAAAAGACCCCCAGAGGATCATAGTTAAAAGAATAAAATGGCAATAAATACGTATCTATAAACAATCACTTTAAATGTAAATAGCTTAAATGCTCCAATAAAAAGACATAGGGTAGCTAAATGCATGAGAAAACAAGATTCACTCTGGCCAATTTGGCTCAGCGGTTAGAGCGTTGGCCCGCGGACCAGAGAGTCCCGGGTTCCATTCCCGCTAAGGGCACGTGCCTTGGTTGCAGTTTTTCCCTGGCCCCGGTTGGGGTCGTGTGCGTGGCAACCAGTTGATGTGTCTCTCTCACACCGATGTTTCTCTCTCTCTCTTCCCCTCTCTCTCCCTCCCTTTTGCATTTATCTGATGATAAATGCAAAAAAATGTCCTCGGGTGAGGATAAAAAAAAAAAAAGAACGAAAACAAGATCCATATATATGCTGTCTACAACAGACCCATCTCAGAACAAAAGATACACATAGACTAAAAGTAAAGGGATGGAAAAAATATTTCATGCAAGTGGAAGTGAAAAAAATAAAAAGCTGGGGTAGCAAGAGGATATAACCCTTGCTAATATTTATTCACCTAATATAGGAGCACCTAAATACATAAAGCAAATTTTGATGGACATAAAGGGAGTGATTGACAGTAATACAGTCATAGTAGGGGATTTTAACACTCATTGACATCAGTGGATAGATCTTCCAGACAGAAATTCAACAAAGAAACAGTGGCCTTAAATGACATGCTAGATCAAATGGATATAATTAATATATTCAAAACATTTCACCCCAAGGCAGCAGAATATGCATTCTTTACAAGTGCACATGGAACATTTTGTAGGATAGACCATGTTAGGACACAAAACAAGTCTCAATAAAATGAAAAAAGGTTGAAATAATATCAAGCATCTTCTTTGACCATAATGGTATGAAACTAGAAATCAATCACAAGAAAAAAACTGAAAAGCACACAAGACATGGAGGCTGAATAACATGTCACTAAACAATGAGTGGGTTAACAATGAGATCAAGGAAGAAATAAAAAGATACCTTGAAACAAATGAAAATGAGAACACAACAATCCCAAATCTATGGGATATAGCAAAAGCAGCCCTAAGAGGGAAATTCATAGCTTTACAGGCCTACTTCAAGAAACAAGAAAAATCTCGCCCACAATGTGGCTCAGTGGTTGAGCATGAACCCATGCACCAAGATGTTGCCGGTTCGATTCCTGGTCAGGGCCATGCCCAGGTTGTGGGCCAAATCCCCAGTGAGGGGCATGCAGGAGGTGGCCAATTGATGTTTCTTTCTCTCTCTCCCTCTCCCTTCCTCTCTCTCTAAAATCAATAAAGAAAAAAAAGTTTTAAAAAAGAGAACATTGGTGTTTCTTTATAAAAAGAAAACTATCATTAAGCAATCTAACTTTACACTTAAGAACTAGAAAAAAGAACAACAAACAAAGCCCAGAGTGAGTAGAAGGAAGGAAATAATAAATATCAGATTAGAAATAAAAGAGAGTTAAAAAAATACAAAAGATTAATGAAACAAAGAGCTTGTTCTTTGAAAAGATAAACAAGATCGACAAACCTTTAACCAGACTCATCAAGAAAAAAAGAGAGGACCCAAATAAATAAAATCAGAAAGGAAATAGAAGTAACAACTGACACAGAAATACAAAGGATTGTAAGAAAATATTATGAACAACTATGTGCCAACAAATTGGACAATCTGGATGAAATGGATAAATTCCTAGAAACATACAATCTTCCAAAACCGAATCAGGAAGAATCAGAAAATCTAAATAGACAGATTATAACTAATGAAATTGAAGCAGTAAAAAACAAAAACAAAAACCAAAAAAACTCCCAAAAATCAAATTCTGGACCAATGGCTTCACAAGAGAATTTTACCAAACATTTAAAGAAAAACGGACACCTATCCTTCTGAAACTATTCAAAAAAATCAAGAGGAGGGAAGACTCCCAAACTTATTTTACAAGGCCAGCATTATCCTAATTCCAAAACCAGATTAAGACACTACAAAGAAAGAAAATTATAGGCCAATATCCTTGGTGAACACAGATGCTAAAATCCTCAACAAAATATTAGCAAACTGGATCTAACAATACACTAAAAAGATCATACATCATAATCAAGTGGGATTTATTCCTGGGATGCAAGGTTGGTACAATATCCACAAATCAATAAATATAATACACCACAAACAAAATGAAGAATAAAAATCACATGATCATATCAAAAGATGCAGAAAAAGCATAAAATCCAGCATCCATTTGTGATAAAACTCTCAGCAAAGTGGGAATAGAGGGAACATACCTCAACATAATAAAGGCCATATATGACAGACTCACAGCCAACATCATAGTCAAGGGGCAAAAACTACAAGTGTTCCCCTTAAGATCGGCAACAAGACAGGGGTGCCCACTTCCACTGCTCTTATTCAATGTAGTACTGAAAGTCCTAGCCACAGCAACCAGACAAGAAGAAATAAAAGGCATCCAAATTGGAAAGGAAGACATAAAACTGTCATTATTTGCAGATGATATGAAACTGTATAGAGAGAACCCTAAAGATTCTACCAAAAAACTGCCAGCACTGATAAATTAATTCAGTAAAGTAGCAGGATACAAAATAAATATCGAGAAATCAGTTGTGTTTTTATACACCAATGATGAACAATCAGAAAGGTAAACTAAGAAAACAAGCCCATTTACAATTGCATAAAAAATAAAATAAAATACCTAGGAATAAATTTAACCAAGGATGTAAAAGATCTGCCCTCGGAGATTTATAAGACACTGAAGAAAGAAATTGAAGATACAATAAGTGGAAGTATATACCATGTTCACGGATAGGAAGAATTAACATCATTAAAATATCCATACTACCCAAAGCAATCTATGATTCAACACAATTTCTATCAAGATACCAACAGTGTATTTCACAAAACTAGAACAGATATTCTAAACATTTATAAGGAACCACAAAAGACTCCAAATAGCCACAATAATCTTAAGAAAGAAAAACAAAATTGGAGGAATCATGCTACCTTATACTGAACTATACTACAAGGCCATAGTAATCAAAACAGTATGGTACTGGCATAAAACCAGACATATAGGTCAATGGAACAGAATAGAGAGCCCAGAAATAAATCCATGGCTTTATGGTTGATTATATATGACAAAGGTGGCAAGAACATTCAGCGGGGTGAGAATATTCTATTCAGTGGATGGTGTTGGGGAAATTGAACAGATACATGCAGGGGAATGGGGCTGGATCACCTTCTTGTACCATATACAGGAATAAACTCAAAATAGATCAGATACTTAAATGTCAGATTCAAAACCATAAAAATTCTAGAAGAAAACATAGGCGGTAAAATCTTGGACATTTCTTGTAGCATTATTTTTTCTGATGTATCTCCTCAGGCAAATGAAACAAAAGAAAGCATAAACAAATGGGTCTACATTAAACTAGGAAGTTTTTGCACAGCAAAGGAAACCATCAACAAAATAAAAAGACAGCCCACTGAATGGGAGAACATATTCACCAATGATACATCTGATAAAGGGTCGATATTCATCCAAAGTTTCTGAGGAACACATGAAACTCAACACCAAAAAAACAATCCATTTAAAAAATGGGCAAAGGACCTGAATAGACACTTCTCCAATGGGGACATACAGATGGCCAATAGACATGAAACCATGCTCAAAGTCGCTAATCACTAATCCTCAGACAAATGCAAATTGAAGCCATGATAACCCGGGTGTCATCTCACATCTGTCAGAATGGCTATCAATAAATCAGCAAACAACCAGAGTTGGCAAGGATGTGGAGAAAAGGGAACCCTCGTGCACTGTTGGTGGGAATGCGGATTGGTGCAGCCACTGTGAAAAGCAGTAGGGAGTTACTACAAAAATTTAAAAGTGGAACTGCCAGCAATTCCACTTCTGGGTTTATATCTGAAGAAACCCAAAACACTACTAAAAGAATATGTGTACCCTTATGTTCATTGCAGCGTTATTTGTAAGAGCCAAGATTTGGAGGCAGCCTGGGTGCCCGGTGATAGATGAGTGGATAGAAAGCTGCGGTGCATTTACACAGTGGAATACTACTCGGCTGTAGAGAAGAGGGTTAGTGTCTTTTGCCGCAGCATGGATGAACCTGGAGGGTGTTGTGCTGGGTGAAACGGGCCGGTCAGAGAGGGACAGGTACCATGTGATTTCACTTATGTAAGGAATCTAATGAACAAAATAAACTAACAAACAGACTCATAGATACAGAGAACAGACTGCCAGATGTCAGAAGCGGGGGGGCGGTTGGAGGGCTGGGTGAAAAAGGTGAAGGGATTAAGCAAAAAACAGCAAAACAGAACAAAAAAACAACTCATAGACACAGACAACAGTAGGGTGACGACCAGAGGGAAAGGGGTGGGTGGGGACACGTAGAAGAGGGTAAGGGGGGATAAATGGTGATGGAAGGAGACTTGACCTGGGGTGGTGAACACACAATGCAATATGCAGATGATGTATTAAAGAATTGTACACCCGAAACATATAATTTTATTAACCAATGTCACCTCAATAAATTCAATGAAAAAGAAAAGCACAGATTCGGAATCAGGCTAGGTTCAAATTCTACCTCTTCTGCGTACTAGCTGTGTGACCTTGAGCAAGTTGCTTAAGCCCCGTAGTCACTGCCCATCTGCAAACTGGGGATAATAAGAGGATCTGTCTCATAAGGGTGTGATGAAGATTCAACGAGTTAAGATTTGAAATGCATTTTGAATAGCACTTGACATATAACAAGTGCCATATAAAGGTTTGCCAGATAGAATATAGATTATACTTAGCCTTTCAAAATAGATCATGAAAGCCCAAATCACTTCACCCTCTGCCTTGAGATTGGTAAAAAGGTGCTATCATTTTTAGCTGCTGGGAATCAGCCCATGCCTTTTGACCAGGGCCTAGAGACTCAAAGCCTCATTCATAAGGAAATTTTCCGCACAAAGCAATGGGGTGGCAGGGGGAGAGGGAGGGGAGGGAGGGCTCCGTAATCACATTAGAATTGTAGCAAATACAAGGTTAGTGATTCCAGGCAGATTCGCTAATGAATTATTAACCTTAACGCTGTGACAGTGTGTCTGCAGAGTAAATCATGTTGGGCTAAATAACCCAATTTACTTAGAACTAAGAAGGGACCGAGGGACTACTCCTCAGTGGTAGAAAAACAATTCCCCATAGGTCACCAAGTGTTTCACAAAGATGCTAACAGATTGCTTTCCTGTGGAGAAGAGAAATTGCCCAGCAGCAAAGTTCATCGGGAGCTGGGGACTGTCGGACACACGTGACCCAGACCCAAGGTTGGTATTCAGCTGGTTTCTCTGGCACAGCACACCTCCTGGCGGTACCCATGCTGGATTTGCTGTTTAGTATTTGCAATAGCACTTCTGCTTGGGACCACGGTCACTTGATTACAAGGCTGTTTCCATGCACTGGTAGGTAATTAGCTGAAATCCAAGAAACACCAACAGTAAAATTTGTTTGCTTTGTCAGGTTCCCTTCCCAGGGCAGTGGTTGCCAAGTAACCACCTGGCCTCTGAACTTTGACCCAAAGTTCTCTCTTTCTTCCTTGCCCAGTTTATCCAGACACGAATGCATGTTGAATTTAATTCTGTAAGCATCTAGGATGAATGGATGACAGGCCATTTCCTTATGCAATAAAGATAGTGCCCCTCCTTTTAAAAAATTATAAATAAAAAAAAAAAACCAAACCACAAAAAAAATGCGATCATCCAGATGCAGAATTTGGAGAGTGTAGAGAAGGCAGCGTGAAAAATAGAGGTAGCTCTCCTTGTGATTGTGAAAGGAAAGTGAGGGATGAGCCAGGAGAACCAGAACTTAAAAGTCTGAGAGTCTGAAGTAAAGAGAAAGGACAGGAATAGTGAAAAAAATCTTTGAAGAATCTTTGCTTTATGAACACAGAGTGACTCTGGGAGATGTGTTAGAGATCTGAGGAGTTGACATCTTCTCAGCCTTCCACAGACATGTGTAACTAAGGAGAGTTTAATAAAAGGATTGTTTCCAAGGGGGTGGGAGCATTTAGGGAAACCCACCCGAGACAGTACAGCACCTGTGGGTTAGCAACTGTGGGGAGCCCTTCCCACCTCAGGCCTGAGGCACCCAGATACGCTGTGCCTGGATTTCTGATGCCTAGAAAGTGTGAGATCATACATGTTTGTTATTTTTAAGCTGCTAAGTTTTGGGGCAACTTGTCATAATGAAATAGAATATACTGTTTCTCTCCCCTACTTTCCTACTGGTATTTTCCTCATTTCCCAAATAAATGACTTGTACTTGAATCTTTGACCGAGGTCTGTTTCTGGGGGAGCCTGAACTAAGAAATCACACAAAGAAACAGAGGCCCAAGAGAGGAAGGAACTTTCTGGACGTCCTGCTCTGGGCTGGTAACACTTGATTCTGAGTCTGGAGTTCACAGCACCCCTTCCCACTGGGGTGTCACTGATCAGGGAATGGGTGACTAGCAGAAAGAGTGCTGGGCTTGAAGTCGGAGAACCCAGCTTCGAGCTTCTCCTCTGCCCATTCTTCTGGGGTGGCGGGTAAGGTTTTTAATACATTAGGGACCAATGGCTAACACGTGTGTGTGGGTGAAATGATCTTGAAGCCAGTGACTAGGGCTTTGGAAACAGAAAATGCGAATCACTGTCATGGCCCAAGTGGCCACGGGTCCCCAGATTGCTAATCACAGGACTGGACGTGTGGCCATCAGGTGACACGTGACTTTGAAGCTGCCCCCTGGCTGCAGGCTGGTGGGTGCCAGGCGAGCTCTGTGTCATGCCTGGAACAACTGGCTGCTGAGCGCACCTGGAAGGGAGACGCGCAAGCAGCCCTCCAGCCCACTCCAACGGCGGCCGCCCTCTCCAGCGGGAGCATTGTGTCCCAAGGTCCTTTTACAATAATCCTATTTTGAGATGTTTATATACAAACCGGGGAAAGAATAGGGGTATTATGCCCATAATGGAAAAACGCTCATAAAGAAAAAGGCGCCATTTATCGTCCGTTTCCAAGGCTGCTCTGCGGGTTTGGCTCACTGGATGGATTTTTCTCGGCGTTTTGTTGGGGCCTGTCAATCAGGCTAGCTGGAGGAAGGGGCGTGCTTTGTGCTGGAGGAGTTTGCAGAGTTCCAGGAGGTTCTCCGCAGCACTGCTGATCACCGGGGCCTGGCTACTTCCAGCCGATGGAAGACCCACTTGAGGAAAATCACTTTTCCTTCGCAATCAAGGCTTACAACGTGTTTCAATGGATTCTTCACAATCACTCGAGAGCCCACGGGGGCGGGGGTGGGTGCGAGCACAGCAAATGACACACACATCACAGCCTACCCTCAATTATGGCCTGTTGGATCTGTCACCACAAACACATCCCCCCCAGGCACACCTGTCCAGCCATCTCCTTCCTGGCTGTAGGCGGGTGCTAGGGAAGGCGCCTTCAGAGGGGCGGGGAATGAATATATCACTGATGGCTGACCACGTGCTAGGCACAGTGCTGAGATCTCTGTCTTCGTGATCTCGTTTGGTCCCTGCAACAGCCCTGAGGGACAAATACCACCATCATTTCCATTTTGCAGCCGAGATAACTGAAGCTCAGGAAGAAGAGGAAGCTAGTTGACCAAAGTCAGAGAGGAAAAGGGATTCCGACCGCTGTCTCCTGCTGTCACTGTGCCTCCCGAATGATTCACTGGCTGTAGCAAACAGTGCTGCTGAAATCGCTACTACTGCTGTCGCCCCACCCCGGGTCCTCCCCAAACACGCCAACAACGTTCGGGTAAGTGACTGCAGAAGTGTGGTCACTGTTCAACAAACAGGCACGTCCCACATGCCTCCCTGGGGCGTGCCCCTCTCTGCCCTGGTGACGCTGGGCTTGGCCATGTGGCTGAGTGGTATGTGGAAGGTAGGCAGGACTTGGAACCCATGGATTCAGCGGTGGCTGCTTCCCGCTAGGTGAGTCCGAGAGCTCTGTCTGGGGAGTGCCCAGGCAAGGAGGCCGCGTAACCTGAGGCCCTGGGCTCTGTAACCTACTGTCTGAATTCAGTCCTGCCTTATCAGCTCTGTGACCTTGAGCAAATTCTTTGATTTTGCTGAATCTCAACTGTAAAATGGGCACAATGATGGTACCTACCTCATCTGGCTGGAGAGACAGTTCATAGAACGTGTTGGAGCAGATGTGCGAGGGCCCCTCTGCTAGTGTCTTGACGCTCTTGTCACCTGCAGATCTGCCCAGTGATTCCTGTACATGCCGGTGGCCTCCTACCTGCCTCAAGCACCTGCCATTCCCTCTGCCAAGAGCTGCTCTGGCCACACGGGCATACTGGAGGGCCAGGGGGTTAGTGTCTCAGGAGTGACTCTCAGTGAGGGCTGGGAGGAGGTGGATAAACCTCACTGTCAGTGGAATAATTCTTAAGTGTGTAGCATAAAGTTTCCAAAAGTGTCCCCAGTGAGGACTGTGTCCCAGTTGCCTTCGGAGGTGACCTACTCATTATTGCATGTTTCATTGGCTTTCCTCCCTTCTCTGTCTCTCTTCCTCACTCCCTCACTCTGCGTCCTGGGATCACCTCCCACAGAAACTAGCTGCATCCAAATCCATGACTCAGAACCTGCTTTGGGGGAACCCAACTCAGTCAGGGGCTTAGCACAAGCCGGTGTTCAGTGAGTACTCAGCAATCGGTCCTTCCCCCCGGACTGTTGTTATTTCTACTACTACCCTGGCTCTGCAGCCCCCTGTGACATCCAGGGGACGTGCTACCCCCTCTCGTGGTCTGGGTCCGGCTTTGGAGAGCAGGAGCTCTGGCTGTGAGCTAGAGGGTGGCTGGCCAAAGCATCACCCCCTTTCTGAGTTTGGCTTCAGCACCCGCTCACCAAATAGTTCCCGAAATCTCAGGGAGCTCAGCCAGCATTGGCAAGAGTATGTCCTTCCTGCTGCGCACAGCTCAGGCCTGGGAGTAAGAGAATCTATGAGCTGTATGCCCTGGGGAGTGGCTAAGCCTCAGTTTCTCCCTCTGTACAATGGGGTAATTAGGAGCACAGGGTTGTTGTCTTAGTTCATTCAGGCTGCTCTAACAAAATACCACAGCCTGGGTGGCTTATGAACAATAGACATTCATTCCTCACAGTTCTGGGAGAAGTCCAGGATCAGGGAGCCAGCACGGTCCAGCTCCGGTGAGGGCCCTCCTCTGGGTTGCGGATTGCCGACTTCTCGCTGTGTCCTCGCGTGGTAGTGGCAGCAAGGGTGATGGGTCTCTGTGGGGTGTCTCATAAGAGCACTGATCCCATTCATGGGGGCTCCACCCCCATGGCCTACACACCTTCCAAGGCCCCACCTCCTAAGCCCTTCCCATGGAGGATTAGGCGCCCACGTATGGATTTGGGGGAGGGGGCATAGACATTCAGACCACCACACTTGTTGAGATGCTTAAAGGAGGTAACGAATGCCTGAGAATGTTTAATACAGTGCCTGGCACAGAGGGAGGACCCAAAACGGTGGCCAGAGATGTTCTCTAGACCAACCTCCCACTGCCTGTCTGCAAAACCGAGGCTCAGGGAGTGACTGCTAGAACTCTGGAACACGCAGCCCCACCGGCCAGGGGCTGCAGGGTGGGTGGGGTGCACGGGTCTGGGTAGGACCCCAGTGACAGCAAGCCTCCTTGTGAGATTTCCAGCAGTGGCAGATCCAACAATGTGCCCACAGCACAGTGCAAAGATGTCAACAACACACAACCGGCCCCCAGGAAGCTCACGGCCAGGCATCGGGCAGGTAACCGTAGAATGTGAAGAAATGTGGGAGAAGCCGGTTTGGGATGCCTCGGGTTAAAAGTCTCTGCCCCCTCTTTTTGATAGCTAAAAAACCACATTGGCCGTTAACATTTATTGATGCTCACTCTGAGGCAGGTACAGTTTTAAGCAGTTCACATGAATTGACTCAGTTGATTCTATACCAGTACGATTCCTGTAAGTATAAACTATTATCAGCATCCCCATTCTACAGGTAAGAAACTGAGTCCCAGAGAGGTCACGGAGCTTGCCCAGAGTCACACAGCTGGTAAGCGGGGGTACTAGGATTTGCACTCTGACAGTCTGGATCCAGAGTCTTTGCTTTTAACTACCACCGTATGTCCCACCCACACTCACAGTGACACGGGGGACCTGTTGTTCCAGGGGTGCCTCCGGGTGTTTTTGTGCAACTTCAGTTAACAGTGCTTCGGTTAATTTCAGCCTTGTGTCTCCTCCCCGCACTCCATAAGTTGGAACTTCTGGGTTTGGGTTGAATTTGCCGGGGAACTGGAGTCAGTTGAATGTGGAAGGACAATTGGACAGTCTTTGTCCTGCTTTCCCGGGGGCCCCACCCTAGCTTCAAAGTGTGAGGAATTTATCATGGTTTCCCAGGACGTGACCGGCCGTCCAGTCATTTCCATCCTATCCATGGAGGCTCTGACCCTTCGCAGGGTCACAGATGGTGGCAGGCACTGTTCTGGTGGCCTGCCAAGGTCCCTCTACCTACTCGTCTTCCAGCTGCTGTGAGTGTTGGCTGCTAATATCTCACAGCTGCCCCCTTCTTAGGGTTGGCATATTCAGCAAACAGAAGTAATTTATTTTATCTGGCAACTCCACTTCTTCGCCAGAGAACTGTCTTTTATTGACGGGAGCAGCCTACAGCCAGTGTCGGACTGACACGGGGTCCAGAAGGCTTACCCCTGGCCATAGGATGAGGACAACTCTATGGTACAGTGGATGGTCCATTGGATGGTCCAGAGTCCTCCTGTGGATCAGGCTGGGGCGACACATGACCTGAGGTCACATCCTGCTGGGCTCTTTTCTTTCTCCTGACACGTTTCTCCCAAGAGCTCAATAACTCACGTGCTCCCCAACCCTTGTCTCAGGCTTATTCTAGGGACCCCAGAGCCCCTTGAGAACAGGATAAAAACACTCCCAGAAAAAAGCACAGATGCTCCCACACACCAACGTTGGCAAAGATTTCTGGGTTTAACCTTGGAGGGAACCCCTCCCTTCATCCTGTGTTCTCCAGATCTCGTCTATCTCACCTTCTCAGAGCTGATGGCCAGGGACTGGCAGCCACGGGGGTGGGATGAGGGTCAGCATGCCGTCAGCTCTGCAAATTATGAGCAGGACTTTTCAGCCCGTGTAATTTCCATTATTTGCAGAAAGTCTAGGTGGAAATCAAAATATGCCCAATGAGAGGCAGTTGTCAGCTGATTGTCATGATAAGAAATAACAGTTGAAAGGACATGAAAGAAACACAAGTTTGATCAAGTCATCTCCTCTTTTAAAACCATTTGAAGGCTTCCCATTGCTCTCCTGATAAAGACCCAAGTCCTTGACGATGTCTCAAGGCCCTCCATAGATAGATGCCTCCCACCATGCCAGCTTCATTAAAAATCACTCTCCCGTTTGATCTCTTTGCTGCAGCCACACCGGGCTCTTTCAGTTTTCCCTACTTACTATGTCCTTTCCTGCCTCAGGGCCTTTGCACATGTCACACTACTTCACATTATGTAACATCTTCTGTTTCTCCTTTGTGTTAGTTACCTATTACTGTCTAATAAATCACCCCAAATTTAGCAGCTGAAACAAGAAACACTTACTGTCTCCCAGTTTCTGTGGGTCAGGCATATGGGGGTGGCTCGGCTGAGTGGTTTTAGCTCAGGGGTCTCTTGTGAGCTTGTAGTCAGGCTGTTGGCCAGGGCTGCAGTCATCTGGAGGCTCGACTGGGGATGCAGAGTCAGCTTCCTAGACCACTTACATGGTTGCGGGGAAGCTTCAGGTTTTCACTAAATGCCCCCCCGCCCCAATCTGTCAGTTGCCTGAGCATCCTCATGGCATGGCGACTGTTTCCCCCAGAGCAATGATGACACACACACACACACACACACATAGAAAGAGAGAGAGAGACACCTAAAATGGGGGCCCCAGTCTTTTTTTTTTTATTTACTGAATTTATTGGGTGACATTGGTTAATAAAATTATATAGGTTTCAGGTGTACAATTCTACAATACATCATCTGTATATTATATTGTGTGTTCACCACCCCAAGTCTCCTTTCATCACCATTTATCCCCTGTATGCCCTCTCTACCTCCCCGCTTTCCCTTTCCCTTGGGTAATCACCACACTGTTGTCTGTCTATGAGTTGTTTTGTTTTTTGGCTTAATGTCTTCACCTGGCCCCAGTCTTTTTATAACCTAATCTTGGAAATGACATCCTAGTACTTCCGTGCCCTAGAACTGAGTCATGAATCTGGCCCACACTCAAAGGAAGGGGCCCGGCCGCTGTGGCTCAGTGGTTGAGCATCGACCTATGTACCAGGAGGTCACCAGTTCGATTCCCGGTCAGGGCACAAGCCCAGGTTGTGGGCCAGATCCCCATTGCGGGGCATGCAGGAGGCGGCCAATGGATGCTCTCTCTCATCGATGTTTCTATCTCTTCCTCTCCCTCCCTCCCTCTCTCTCAAATTAATAAAGAAAAAAAAAAAGCAAGGGGGATCAGTTCCACCTCTCCAGACGAGGAGCAGCACGGGGTCCGTGGGCACATCTCTAACACCACCAGTCACTGTCACAGCTGCAGTTTTCCCTTTGATTTGTGAGAGCACGTGATTAATATCTGTCTAGTCGGCACTACTGTATCCCGGGAGTCAACACAAAGTTAGCACTGAGTCAGTGTTTACTTAATAAATGAATGACTTTCTTTATTGTCATGATACTTTAAGAAACATCTTTGGCACAGAAGTGGTGATCAGTGTTTGACAGAATGTCATCGAAACCTGGCTACCCATGAACATTCTTGCAGCTGGCCTGATTTCAGTTTGAGGGTGAGGCACAGAATACAGAGCCCACTATTTTTTTTTTTTTTTTTTATTTCGCAAACATTCACTGAGCACTTACTATGTGCTGGAAAGAGTTCCCGGTAGTGAGGGTGCAGAGATGAATGGTTTTATAAATGAGGACATCCCCGTGTTAATGTATAAAGCAGCCCAAGGGCTTCTGATAATCTTCAGACATGAAAGACCATCGTCACCTGTGTTAGAAACAGCCCCCTGGACACAGAGTTGCAGAGGCTGTCTTATCCGCCAGAACATCACCCAGTGGAGTGACGTATTTACCTGGAATTCCAAAGCGGGTGTGCCAACAGCCGTCCTGGGTTTCACACTCGCGGTCACTGTTCGCACACGTAGAAAAGGCTTTGTCTAAGGAGCTGGGTAAAGACGGAGAGAGACTGGCATTCTGTATGTCTAGCGGAGATCTCAGAGTGGTTGATGCTGAGACGCTGTCAGCGGAGGTCACCGGGCACTGGCAGGGAGCGAGGCTAATGGGAGGAAATGGAACTGGAAAAGCGGAGCGGCAGCAGGAACGCGCGTGGGCGGAAACGCGTGGGGGTGTGGGCGCGGGCTCTGCGCTCAGGAGACCGAGGTTCCCCCGCCGGCTGCACGGAGCCTGGGCTCCCCGTGCGGGGCCCGTGTCCTCGCGTAGAAATATGTGCATCGAATCGGGCCAGAGGTTTTAAAACCTTTTGGTCAGCATATGTCTGTGCAGAACCGGGAGGACGAAGCCTCCTGGAGGAGGAGGAAGGGCAGGGCTGTGCCCGGGCCCCGTGTCCCCGCCTCCTAAAACTTCAGTTCATCCCTGGATGCCAATGGCTAGCACATGCTTTTTATCTTTTTCGCCTAAAGCTTTTCTCTGGCTGCCAGAGTCCGTTTTACCACCGATGTGGCAGGGGATCGATGTGGCACTAGGGGATCGACATCCCCACAAGCAGCCCTCAACCAGTGACGGATGGGAGCTGGGGCATTTACACCTCGGTCCCTTGTGCCTCTGGTGGGCAGTGTGATCTCCCCAGCGGGCACCGACATGGGCGCCACAGTGGGGACTGCGTAGCTAACACAGGCCTTGGTGACTGCCTTCCTCTCCCTTTTTCACTTCCTCATCCCCCTACTGGCGATACCTGGAATCACCTCCTACGTATATGACTTGAGTTAAAATCCTTGTCTCTGCAGAGCTCCCCAGAGCGGTTTGCAAACCACTGGATTAAAAAAAACAACTCTGGCCCTGGCTGGTTTGGCTCAGCAGTTAGAGCGCCAGCCCATGGACTGAAGGGTCTCGGGTTCGATTCCCAGTCAAGGGCATGTACCTGGGTTGCAGGTTTGATCCCTGGGCCTGGTCAGGGTCACGTGGGAGGCAATCAATTGGTGTGTCTCTCCCACATCAATGTTCTTCTCTCTCTCCCCCTCCCTCCCTCCTTTCCACTCTCTCTAAGAATCAATGGAAAAAATATTCTCCGGTGAGGATCAGCAAACAAACAAAACAACTCTGTTTCTTATGGCCGTGGTAAGGGATGATGACACGTCTCTGCTTTAGTAGAATGTGGCATGTTAAAAGCGACATCACACTGGTGGTTTTAGGAGAGAAGAACCAGGAGGTTCTTTATAAACCCAAAGTCAAATTATGCTCCAACGTTGTGGAAGGATTCTCACGAGCTCGCTCTCTCTTTTGCTCACTTGCTTTATGGAGAGGAAATGAATCGGTGCCAGTTGGCAGCTGCACGAGCCCCAAGTAGGTTAGGGATGAGGCAGCTCGAATGGTTTCAGGATTGACAGCAGCCCCCCTTCCTCATGATGGGTGGTTCCTTTTCTGACTCTTCTTCCAGCCTTCATGTGGAGGAGAAAGGGAGAGAATGAGAGCCTTCGCGATGTTTCTCCCCCACAGCTGGGGAGGGAGAAGGAAACACACAAGGAGCAGCGCTCACTGGTCACCTGCTCAGATTCCTGTCCTTACCACTTCTGGGTCTGACTGCCAGAGGTCTCACCCGCATCTTGTCACCCGCTGGTGTTTGCTGCCTTCCAGGGAATTCACACTCCTGGAGCAGCCCTCAAGCAAAGGTTGATGGGTGTTGGGGTACAAAAGCCCCAGCTACCCTGTTCCTGGGGGTAGGAAGGCTCGGGTGTGTGCCACACTGTTTCCCAGAGCTCCCCTGGAACCAGCCTCCTGTCGCCCACAGTGGTGACGTGCTTCCTAGCACACCCTGTGGCTGCCTCCCTCCCCCACTCCTCGACTGGTATTTTCCTGCATCTCCCCAAAATTCCAGCTGTTCGCTACTTGGGTTGTAGCCTCCAAACTCAGACGAAAGGGAGAGTTTCCCAGACGAGCATCGGGTCATTTCTGTTTATCTCTTATGTGTCCCCGGGAGCCTACTTTGTAGGTCTCAGTATCAGCTGATGAGAGGAAGTTCATGGGTGCTGTTGGCAGCTTCTGGGAGGGGACCCAGGCTTGGTGAGACCTGCCCCTGGGAGACCACTGGGGCCTGGAGTACAGGTCAAGGCCATGTGTCGGTCCTCCATGACCACTTCCTCATGGGTCAGACCTGCTCCTCCTGCTCAAATCCTACCCCTTAGGTGGCTCCCATGGCCCCAGGTTATCTGTGGTCTCTGCCCACCACTTCTGTTCTCCCCTCTATGCTCCAGTGATAGAAACCACGTGGAGTTTCTCCACACCCCATTTCCCCAGCCCTTTCACGCCTTCTGACTGTGGTTTGCTGTTCCTTCTGCCTGTATTGCCACTTCATACCTTTCTCTTAGCAAAGTCTTGTTCATCCTTTAAGATCCAGTCCGAAAGTCACCTCCTCCAGGAAGCCTTCCTTGACTCCTTCGGATGGAGGAAGAGCCTTTAACCTTATTATCTATCACGCCGACCCATAACTCCCCAGCACCTCTCTCTTACAGCACCCTCACACCCTGTACTGAAATGGTCAGTGCAGGTCTGTCTCCCCACCAGACGGTGAGCTCCTTGAAAACCCAGACTGTGTCTTCTTCAAGGGCTCTGGAAGTTGCAGGTGCTGGGCATAGGCTGGGTTCCCCAGAAGCAGACCCTGAGATGGGCATCGTTTGCAAGTGACTTATTAAGGAACTGCTAGCAGGAGAAGGCAGTAAGGGGTGGGAGAAGAGCTCCAGGGAGATATCAACACTCAGATACGTGCACACATGAGGAAATGGCTTCAGGAGTCCAAAGCCAGCCTTCCAGAGGGGCACAGGTGTGGGCTGTCCGAGGCAAAGACTGATTCTCCACATGCCCCAGAGCAGAGTCCCACAGATGTGGGAACAGGGCTCTGAGAGGATCAGGCTGATCACCAAGAGTGTCCACCAGAGGGCTCCCCACATGCCTGGTGACTGGACTGACATGTGGCTTGGTGGGCATGCCCCCTGCCTGGCTCTTAGGCACCTCAAACTCAGCTCTCTCAAACCCAGCTCATCCTGGGGCCAATAGGCCACTTCCCCCACTCCCGTTCTTCCAGTGCCCTCTGGTGCTTGTCTCCAAACATTCTCTACCTTCAGGGTCACCTTTGGCCTCAGCTCCCACCCTCTTAAGGCCACCCTTCGTTAACTCACCTCATTCTTCCAATCTTCCTTTTAAAATCATTTTCAAAGTCATTCCCTTTATTCTATTGGCGTTATCTTGCTGCTACATCCTCAGAGCCTAGCATGGTACTTGTATATATTTACCGAATGAATGAACGAACGAGTGAATGAGTGATGGACCAACGTGCCGAAAGAAGTCCAACTTCCCAAGCCTGGTGCACAGTTTCCCCAGGAGCTGACCCCACCCTCTTTTTTTCAGTCCTGTGACCTCCAAAATACACATTCTGTTTATGGCAAAACAAACCACTCCTTCTGCTGCTACTAACTCAGTCGTTCTGGCTCGCACCTGGGGTCTGCTCTTCTTTGCACCTAAAAATCCCAATTTATCATCTCTACCTGTGAACATCCTGCTGATTTTCTAAGGCTCACCTCCCCAGTCTTCTTTGAACTGGTGACATTTCGTTTGTTCCTCTCCTAGGGAACTGCTAAAAAATGGTTTTTGACATCGCCATCTTTAAAGGACAGTGAACCCCTCCACGCCAAGAGTTGTGTGTGTGGTGGCACTAGCTCTTCACCAGTACAGGGTGGGGCAAAAGGAGGTTCACTGTTGTGCGAATGGAAAATAATACAATAGTAAATAATGATACAAGAATAAACTCTGTGTTTCGCCTACTCACAACTGTAAACCTGCTTTTGCCCCACCCTGTATTTTGGGGTACGCCTCCTGTTGACACACAGTCGGACTGTGTTTTCCTTTCTTCCCTCCATCTCTCCCATTTCACCCCCTTCCTCCTTCCTTCCTCCCTTTCGTTCTTTTAAACTTAATTCTGTCTGTTGGTTGAGCATGAAAAGCTTGTGTGAGCAGGAGGAAGAAGCCGGCCGCATGATTTTTAATTTCTTTAAGGTATGAATAAAGAACAGAAACCTGGCCATAAGAAAAATAAATTTGTATTTTGAAAACATTAATCTTTCGGCCAGCAGAGGCAGTTTTGATCAGATCGCTCATTCTTCAATTTCTCATCCTCTATATCTCAAATTTCACCCCAAAAGCAAAAGGGATAAGCTTTTCTAATGACAAAATAAATCTAATATTAAATCTTCGCGTCTTGCTTGTCTCACTTGCTGGGGTTATTTCCTACCATAATGGTCCAGGATCTTCGAAATGTCTTTAAGGAAAAAAATTTTTTCATCAGCGCCTGTGACGAATGAATCATACAGACAATTTGCTACAACGGGCTTTTCTTCTTGTGCGAAGGCAAGAAATCCTGAGTGAGGAAGCTCAGGCTTCTCCAACCTCCTGGTTCTGAAATTACTCATCCAGACACGAAACGAAATTGAAAAATCAGAGAGATCTAGTTTAAAAGAAAGAGAATGGTTGATGGCCTGGGAACCAAGTAAGTACTCATTTTGCTTTTGTGCCATTGGATGAAGATGCCGGATCAAAAGCAGGCTGGGAAGCATCAAGGAGTTGACAGGCAGGGCTAACAGACGCCGGCAAAGTGTTTATCATACGAAAAAGCGTGCGTCGGGGGTGTCAGCGACAGCACTCAGCCCAGAGAGCCGCGCTTCGCCCCTCTTGCCATAACAAGCTCGCTGACAAGGACTGTCATTGACTCTGCTTTATCTTCCGTGTGCTGGTAAGAGGGCGCATTCCAAGTGCATCCCACGTAAATTGGGGTTTGCTTCCTGACCTGGGAGATCAATTCTCTGTCAAAGAAGAGCTGGCTGATGGATCACTGTGCGGCTGCCCCTGCATTGAAAATCACATTGAATACCTTCTCAAACTCGCTTCTGAATTACATGCTGGACCTCCGAAGAGGAGGGTGTAGGTGAATCCACGTAGCTCACCGAGCCGATGCAACGAAGCGGTGCTTTGTGCTTTGGGCTGTTCTCCCAGCAGAGTGTCGGGGTTAATAGCGTGAATTTTGGAGCCCGGTGGCTGGGTTTGAGCCAGGATCTGCCGCTTACCAGGTCTGTGACTTTGGGAGAGTTATTCAACCTCTCTGTTTCAGTTTTCTTGGCTACCAAGTAAGGCTGATAATATGGTACCTCCCTGCCTCCCAGGGCTGTGTCTTCATCTGCACCCCCCAGGAGCAGACCCTGAGACATGGATTTAAGAGCAAGAAGTTAACTGGGAAGTAGAGGTAGATGAAGGGTAAATGGAGACAGGAAAGAGAATAGCCAATCAACAGTGAGTTACTGGGCAAGCCACCACTGTGGGTGCCGGCCACTTCATCCCTCCGGGGAGCCTGGGAGACTGAAACACGCACCCAAGGGGTGGAGGGGCCGGGGTGTTCATCCACCAGCTCCCATTCGTCCTTCACTGAGGGCTTCTCTTGTGTGTGAGCACACGTGTGTGCAGGTGCATGTGCGTGTGCATGCATGTGTGTGCATGCGCATGTGTGTGCATGCAGGGAGGGGTGTTACTTCCCTGACCCTTCTGGTTTGCCTTGCCTGCTGTAAAGTGGGCTCTGTCGGGAAGAGAAAAACCCTCAGGCAGAGCAGTGCCCGGCTGGCGGCTGGAAGTCAGACGGTGTGCACTGGAGAAGTAAGGTGAAGGGTATGTGCAGGGTGACGACAGGCTGTTCTGGAGATTAAATGAGTTAATTATCATGAAACACTTAGCAAAGTGCCAGGCACAGAGTGAACACTCCTCAAAGAGCTGGATCAGCGTGGAGGCCAGATTGCTGTCCTCTGCAATGACTTTTTATCTTCGGATGGATTTTCCATTCTTTTGTTTTTCCTTTTTTCCCTCTGGGACAACGCGCCATTAGGAGGGGCTTGGTACTATCACAGTGGCCAAAGGCATTACAGGTTTTCCTGAGGGCGACTGAAAATGTGAAGTGGGTTTCCTGATGGCGCTGTCTCAGTCAGAGGGACTGTCATCCTGTCGTGGGGCCGTGTGTGACAGACACCTGCCTCTCCGTTAGGGGAGCCAGCACACGACCAGCACCTCATCCAATGTGGAGACCACAACCTAGCCATGCTGTGCCACACAGCAAATCAACCTGGAATCACAGTGGCTCCACAGGACTTAGCCAGTCTAGTCCCCTCCCTCCAGCTGGCCCGCACTGAGAACTCACTGAAGACAGGCACCTGGCTGGATTTCTGTCACCACTGTGTCCTCAGCACCCACTACAGGGCACAGCGCCAAGAGGGGGCACTGATACGTGAGTGAATGGGCCACTCAGCAAATGGGTCCCATAGGTGTCATGTCTGCAGATTGACCTTCGTTTGAAATGTTGGCTTCCTCCCATCGACTCTGCTCCCTGGAGCTCTTCTGGTTCTCCCAGTCTGAAGGAGCTCATCTCCTCCCACTTCCCGAGCACTCTGTGTCTCCCCTCAGTGCGTCACATGCTGTCTCGCAGTATGGTAACGTGTGTGCCGGACCTTGTCACCCTTCCCTCAAATCCCTCCAATGGCTTCCGAGCACATTTAGGACACCCTCCGTGTTCTGACCTGGCCTGTGAGACTGTTGCTCTCGGCCCTGAGTCTCCCCCTGGGTGTCTCACTTACCACCTTCTCCTCTCTAACTCTTCTCTGGCCATGTGGTCTCGTCGCTGTTTCTTGCATGTGTCATGCATGGTCCTGCCTCAGGCCCTTTGCACCTGCTGCTCCCTATGACTTCAATCCACTTCGTGCCTCTAGATCACTTGTTCCATTGACTCAGGTCACACTCAGATGTCATCACCTCAAAAAGGCCTTCCCTGACCACCGTATCTAAAAAAGGATCCACACTACAACATTAACCTGCTTTGTATTTTTCCATATCACACCTTTATTTGGTTGTTCTGACTGCCCCCCTGCACCCACGACAATGCAAACTGTGTGAGGGCAGGGATCTTGGTTTACTTAGGGTGGTATCTTAAGCTCCCACAACAGTGACGGGCACTTAATAGGACCTCAGTAGGTATTTGTTGAATAAACACATAAAGATTATTGTCCCATTTTAGCCCCGGAGTAACTGACTCCTACAGAATGGAGGAAGATTGCATGAAGTAACATAGCTGTTTATCATTTATATCACATCTGCTAGGTGCAGATACTTAACCTGAATCTTTATAACAATACATTTTTGACATATAGGGAAATGGAGGCATAGAGGACATGTGTGACACCGCCGGGAGCAACAGAGCAAGGGTTCAACCCAGGCAATCCAGCTCGGTTCACGCCCTACCCCACCGCGCTCTGCTCCAGAGCCAGTCCAGCAGGAGTGTGCGTGGGCTGTCGGAGGGACCTAGAGGACAGATTGGAGGGTCACTGTCAACTGTCCCAACGCTGATTGAAAATTTCCCACGTTATGGGACTGCCAACACTTAAACCTGGACCGAAGCAGGGGTAGTGTAGGGAGCTGGGCTGGAGGCGAGACCCTCACTCCCCAGGAAAGCCGTGAAGCCCACCCCAGGCACACGCTTGTGAGATGGCCCCATCGCTGCATCCGCAGAGGCTGAGGGCATGACTCACCATGGCAGTAAAAATGGACAGTGTCTCTGCTTCTAGAATATTCTGATGTCATCGTCCAAACAGCAAGGCATCCTTCCCTAGCAACCTCCTCGGAGGCAGAGCCTGTGTCTCTACAGTACCTCACGCAGGGCCACAGGTATGAGGTGCTCCATGAATGGGGTGACATTGCCATCCCAAAGCAGGCATTTATTTAGGGACACACCCACCTGCCTGGCATGTCTCTCCCCACACTGATCTACTCCATACAGGGATCTGACCTCAACCTCAAATATGATTCAAGCCCTTCCATGCTCATAAACTTTCCCTGCATTTTCATTGTCCCAGAAGAATTTCCAGTGACATTTATACTTAAAAAAGTCCCATATTGCTATAGAATGTCAGCACTTGACAGAGGCCCAGAGACCATCTACTGTGTCCTCTCTATCTTGCCCCTCCCCCCCAATTTTACAGAGTTCTGAGAAGGGGAAGAGAATTAGCCACGGATGCAGAGGTCAGTGGTGGGGACAGGCCTGGAATCCAGGTCCTAAGGCCCAGTCCAGTGGTCCATGCTCTGTGAGCAGCGCCGGGCACATAAATGCAGCCACAAAGTCACAGAACACAGCTTTCTGTATGAAGGCGGCTGAATCCTCCCCTCTCCCTGCCATGGTAACCATTTTGATACCGTTTTATCCCTCTTTGGCCTCTGATCCAGGGGCTAGATAATTAATCAGGCTTTTGAATAATTAAAATTATTAAAAAATGCCTTTGTATCTGTGAAAATTGCTCCAGTAATTACCGCCTTATCAAGAGACTGATTCCGCAGACTGGAGTCTTTTTCACCAGATAAGATGTATTTTCACTTGCGGCTTCGGGACTCAGAAGTTGAGGGAGGAGTGTTTGTTATGTTGGCCAGTGCTTTTGAAGATGAATAGCACCAACTCTTGACTCTGCAATCTCCACAGAACCCCCCCCTCACTCACAGAGTTAGATTTCCTAGCAAGACATAGCGTGCTACTTTCAGAGTCTGCTGCAAAATATGATCATTCATTAAAATATTGGATTGATTATTCAAACCGGATTCTGCACTTGGGCCTCGCTGAGCCTGGTTTCCAGATTCGACATCCGCTTTTTGACAACACAAAACAAAACAACAAAACAAAAAACTCTTGTGGGAGCAAAGTCAGTGGGAGTGCTTGCTTTTCTCAAGTTACTCCCCGATCCTTCCTGACCCAGCCAACACCTGGTGCTGAGCCCGAAGGTGTAACATTCTGTCCCTGGAGCCCCACCACTTCTTTGTCATACCTCCCAATGGGTGCTCAAGGCTGACAGCTTCATGCTGGATTCAGGGTGCTTTACGGAAGCATCCTGGTGGACATTCCCAGGAATTACAATGCAATAGAAGGACTGACTACCCACCTGGGGCCCCTTACATCCCTCAGGACCAAGGACAGGGCTGATCACAGCATCTGGGGAGAGAACACAATGCAGGTGTAATCAAGGGGGGTCGGGGAGGTGTTCCGGGGTTGTGTGGGGAGACCTTATTTTATAGTGGCTAAGAACACATGCTCTGGACTCAGACCATCTGGAGGCTGTGTTTTCCCTGACGCCTGTTCCTGCTGGTTTCCAGCTGGGTTTGGCCAATAGGAGAAACTGAAGGGATGCTGAAAAGGGCAGGGGAAAAAGAGACGCAAGGACATTCTTCTCCTCTCTTCAGCAGCAAAGAAGTGTCCTCCTTGGCTCCAGCTTCCCCTGGACACATCTGTCCCGGTTCCAGACTCCGTGCAATACCACAGGCATTGTCCCTCTGTCTCAAGGCCAAGAGTGGCTTCTAGCTCTTATGTATTTCAGTTCCCTCATCACCTCTATCGCCAGTTTCCCGAATTAACTTCCCTCTGTTGTAAATACCTGAGGCAGTTTCTGTTTTCCTGGTTAGATCTTGTCGGATGAACCACTGTTTGAGCAGTTAAGCCAATGTGTGTCCTCTTTGGTGTCAGTGAATTTGAGGTGGGTCTCTGTCACTTACAACCTGGAGAGCCTGGACTGGTGCAGGAGACAGTGGGGAAGAAAGTAGCTAGCAGCTCCTGGGCACTCACCGTGTGCCAGGCACTGTGCTCGGTGCCGCTTTCATCAATGGGGTAGGATTTATGATTTCCATTTTGCAGATGAGGAAGTGGAGACACAAACAGGTCAGGTAATTTTATCCCCATCAAGTTTATTTTCTTTCCTGGGAAATTCTCACTCAAAACCAGCTGATTCTTTAAATAAGAAAGGGATCCGCACAGGTCTTTGGAGGCCCAGGGGTGGGAGGACAAGAAAGGAGGTGAGGAATGACAAAAGGCAGGTCTCGATACTACTGCATGACCCAGGCTAGAAGCGTCACCTGCTTCTCCTAGTCAGGAGTCTAATGAGTCAAGAGAGCACCGTGTAAATGAGGTACAGGCATTGCTAGTGACCGCGGTTCGAGTCAAGTTCTTACTGCTAATTGCACACTTCTTGCTAAAGGTGGTAAATAGGAATCACTCGCGTGTCCTTAGAGACCGTGGCACCGTTCAGTATTCATGGCAAATATATCACTAAACTTCATAAGAGAATCATTTTAAAACAAAGCTTGGTCAGCTGTTTAATAATTTACCGATAGTGACAGCAGGGAGAATATCTAATAACCAGCGAGATTGGCTTTCAAATAGAAAATAAATTCATGTTCGAAGAGTTACAGGCGGGGAGGAAAGGGACGGAGGGGGAAGCATTATTAGCAGGAAGGAAATATTTAACATTTGCCAATTCCAGATTTTTTTTTCTTCTTTTTTACTCCTATCAGAATGGAGAAACCTGATTATCGAGTGGCTGCACAATTTCATGCATTTATATTTTGCAACATTCCTGGGCCCTTCATGTTCTTCACCCGGGAAACTAGAACTATACAGAGGTCCCCTGTCTCCACGCAGAGGCTATGACTCCAGCCGAGCCTCGGGGAGCATCACCTTTGCGAATCTGGGGACCTTTGGGGACTGTGTGGCTTTTGTTATCATATCTCAGTTTTTCCTGCAGTAGGTAAGACCTGACTGAGACATTTGAAAAAGCAAAGTCTCCAAGAAACAAAATCAACCCAAACTATAACTGTGTGTTCTCCTGCTCAGGGGAGAACCTTGCTCAGAACTTATTACAGGGAATCTGGCTTCTGGGTAAATGGAACTTATTTCTGTTTACTAGCAAAGCTCTATCGAAATGTCTGTAAAATGAAAAGGGGTTTGAGATGGCCGAGCTTGAAGCTTCCTGCTAATTCTAATATTCTTGGCGCGTGGTTCGGAGACACCATTTCACGGCGATTTTAAAAGGTCCAGGAGATGTTGAGAGGAAAGCAGAAACTAAATCCACGGTCAATCACCAAACCTCCTTGTGCCTCAGTTTCCTCACCTGTGAATGGGGGAATAATGAGAGAATTATAGGATGGGTCGTGTCCAAGGCTCACCTGGCTCACAGCAAACTCAGGTTCAAGCGTGTCAGAAAGGCAGAGGCAAAGCCAAAGGAAAAAGATCCCCCAAGATTATCAGTCTTAAGCTTCAGTGGCAGACAGTGACGGATAGTGTTTTTGGGTAAAGCAACGTCTCGCCCCCCCCCCCCCCGCCCTTCGGCCCCCTCCCCAGAGCACAGGGCCCACTCTGTCCTCCAACCAATCCCTCCACGCGCCGCTCTGGAGACAGGCTTCCAGATAAGACAGATGACTTCTGTGTTCCCGGACGGTATTTTCTGTGGCTTTACATTCTAAGATCATACCTTCCATTCTTCACGTTCATTTCAACAAACTCACTCTCATTCTGCCTTGAGGTATTAGCATCTTTTTTTTTAGCTTGTAGAAATAATGATTTATCAACGTTTTCCTTGCCGTGAGAATGGCCTGGATAAACACGAGCAGGCTGGCCCGTCACGCCAAGGAACAATGTCAGCGTGCTCGGACGTCCTCTGCCGCCATCCCGCTCGGTTCCAGGGGGGCTGAAGGAGCTTCTCGGGCTGAAGTTTGCTGCTATCGTTTTGGGCGAACTGTCTTTCCGTGTAGCCGAGTAAAATATTTTTTAAACAGATGCGGTTCTCTGAAATAGAAAGAATGATTGATTTCACTAGCTCGGCAGTGGCGCGCTGGCTGGGGACTGTTTTGAGGATGACGCTCGTGCGTTGGCCAGAGGAAGGGGAGGGAGGCTGTGTAAAATTCAGAGGGTCTATGTAGGTATGGGGACTGAACGGGGTGGCAGGTGATGGGGGCGTAGGTAAACAGAGGGCAGACCCTGTGTAAGTGGTTAGGCTACAGACCACATATTATTATTATTATTTTTATCCTCACCCGAGGACATTTTTTTTGCATTTATCTTCAGATTGAGCTGGATGGAGAGAGGGAGGAAGAGAGAGAGAGAGAAACATCGATGTGAGAGAGACACATTGACTGGCTGCCACCCACACTGGGGCCGGGGACAAACTGCAGCCAAGGTACGTGCCTTTAGGGGAACCAAACCCGGGTCTCTCTGGTCCACGGGCCGATGCTCTAACCACTGAGCCAAACCAGCCAGGGCTACAGACCACATATTAAGGAGGTGAATGGAACATATTAAGGAACATTTTGATTCATAAGTGAGGTGGGTAGTGTTACCTGACTGCCCAAGATCCTTTGGAGATGACAGTCCTTCCCTGTCGTTCCATTCGGTCTTCACTGGGCTATCAGTTACGGTGACCATCCCCAATATGGAAGGGTGGACAGATGACCGAGGCTGGCCAACTAGAGCACTGTCCTCCCCACCACTTCCCTGGCTGAACTGATTGCTTCAGGAAACGGAATGTGCCCCTAATCAGCTAGTGTGTTCACTGAAATGTGGCAAGGGTGTTGCAAAAGTCTCTCCCTCTCTCTGTTTCTACTGAGAGTACTAAGCTGGGAGAACTACATATGAAGCTGTCATTGTCCAATTTCCCCGACTGCCCACTGAGAGAAGCACAGCTCAGATACGGAGGGGAGGGGAGAGAATGAATGGAGATTGAGCACCTGGATCGAGCTTTGCCTGAAGGTGCTCAGCTAAATACGTCACTGGATTCTTCTTTTCACTTATAGTTGTGTGAGTTGGATGTTCTCAGAGTCTTGCCTAAAATACAACGTATGCACGAGTTCCGGGCTCAGTGTTCATCCTCTAAGCCTCTAAGAGGCACAGACATGGTCCAGATGCAGACCTGGCCTCAGCAGTCTCAGAGTTGTCCCTGGAGGCTCTCCCCTTCCCTTGTTCCTGATACTGCACCAGCCATTCACAAACATGCATGTGCCTAAGAGTCACCTGTGTTAAAAAAAAAAACAAAACCTGGCCAGTGTGGCTCAGTGGTTGAGCATCGACCCATGCACCAGGAGGTCGCCGGTTCGATTCCCAGTCAGGGCACATGCCCAGGTTGTGGGCCCGATCCCCAATTGGCATGCAGGAGGCGGCCAATCGGTGTTCTCTCTCATCGTGTTTCCATCTCTCTCTCGCCCTCTCCCTTCCTCTGTCTCGCCCTCTCCCTTCCTCTCTCTCTAAAATCAATAAAGAAAAAAAAAATTTTTTTAAAAAGTCACCTGTGTCCAAGTTAAAAAAATCAAACTCCTGAGCCTCAACCTCTAGGGAGTCTGACTCAGTTCCATGTGAAATTAACTACCACCCGAGTGGTTCTGGAATGGGCGTGTCCCGTGGACCTGTGTTGAAAATACTGCCCACCACACCCTCCGTGTCCTGTGTGACTGTTCAGACTCTCGCGGCTGTGAGCGTCGGCCTAGCTGCCCCAGCTACCCAGAATGCCCCTCTTCCCTTCTCTTCTGGCCACGTGTGGGGAGTCCAAGGTGAGTTAGGGAGGGGGTGGGCTTAGAAAAGCAGGCCTGGCCCAGCCAGCGAAGGGTCTTGTTGGCCATGTTAATGATTTTGGACTTCATTCTGAGGGCGATGGGGCATTCGCGAAGGGTTTTGAGCTGGTGAGTGACAGGGTGTGGAGTGACAGTCTTCTCGACTGCTGTGTTGAGGGAGGGGCTGGGAGGAGGAGGCAGAGAGGAGCTAAGGTTGGAGCTGAGCTCACTGCAGGGAGGTGCAGAGAAGCAGCGGGTTCATCCCAACTCCAGTCGTTGAGTCCGTCCCTGGGACCCTCCTGAATCAGGATCTGGAGTCCGGGACCAGGAGAGGGGCCAGAGTCCTGGGGGCACTCAGTGCTCTGAAAAGGTCCATGTCCACCCCAAGACACCAGGCTGCGACAGGAGCCGTGGCTTTTCTCCCGCCTCATTAGAGAACCGCTTTCCTGGAAGCCAGGGAAAGGCTGGGGCCATATCTCAATCATGTTTGACATCCATTAGCCAAACCCTGACACTAACCCTGGTGTGTGGGTGGGGTCACATCATCTTGGCGTCCCCGCTGCTCAGTAAGAGGCTGGGCACAGGTTAGAGACACAAACACCCATGGAGGGTGCCTGGCACACATCACTTAATTCTGTGGTGTGTGTGTGTGTGTGTGTGTGTGTGTGTGTGTGTGTGTGTTTTAAATGAACAGAAACAGCTGTTTGGCAGAGGCCACTTGGGCGAAGCGAGCTGCCGTCCGGCATTGCATTCAGGGCCCCTCCGGCGCTGAGGTCTACTTGGCAGTGGTCTGGACCGTGCTCTGGTGTGCTGGCCCAAGGACCAAGCAGCTGGCTCTCCACACCGTGTTGTCGTCCAGATGTCTATTCTAGGTGGCCTGGAGTCAAGGCTGCGGTGGGGTGGTGACTCTGACTTGGAACCGAAAGGAAGGGAAAGTCCCTCTCGAGGGGGCCAGGCCTTGTAGGTGTTCTCACGTCCATTAACTCACTTAATTCCCACTCAGCTCGGCGAGGTAGAAATAATCACCCAATCTCGCAGATCGGGAGACAGCCTTGGAGAGGGAGTCACTAGCTCGTGGTCACCTGGGTGGTAAATGGAGGCGTGGCGAATGTGGGCAGGTGCAAGGCCCCACCCGGAAGGGGGTGTTGCCTAAATGTAGCATGTTCTAGAACAGGAACCAGAGGCTGGGGGCCTGAGAACCATAGAAGAAGAGGAGCAGGAGGATGGAAGGAGTAGAGGGTGTCTCCCACGAGCATACTGTCATCCAAGCCAAAGTCACCTGGAAATGTCCCCAGGCCTTTCTCCGTGTCTCCAGAGAGAGGAACCAATTTTGAAGCGGAGTTGGGTCAGCGCAAGGGAAACCTTTCTAACCACAAGGGCCTCAACCTGAAAATAAATCCTTGGCAAAGTCCGCTTATGGATGCAGCAATGTCACTGGGTAAAGCAAGTTATTACAGAACAAAATGGTTGGCTCATGAGATTACACTTGAAAAATACTTATCGCTTCTAAGTTGCATTTGGGTTATTTATAATTGCGTGTCTTGACAGACAGCATTAATGTTCCTGCCATAAAAACATTATTCAAGCCAGAACTATGGCTCGGAGAGAGTCCGTGGTGTGTGCAGAAGCCAGTCTGCTAATAGAAAGGTTAACTTGTATTTTTGAATTATTGATGGTGGCTTGTTACTAATTTTTTTTTTTCCTCAGAAAGGAGGAAATAATTAATGAAGAGATCATTGCCAATGTGTCTGACATCTATTAATGGTTTCATCTTGCAACCAGATTAAAAGAGACAGCTGGTCCATGAATTTATGTGTGGAGACAGCTCCAAATGTGCTGACAACTCTGTGGGAGGGCGGGGCCGCCAGGCGGGGGCCTGGGCATCCGCAGGGCGGCTGGTGAGCGGGCCTCTCCGGGCTGGCTTGCGGGCCAGGCCTCATCAAAGGCTTTGCTGCAGAGGGGCCGGCAGCCAGGCAGCGAAAGGGCTCTGACTCTCCTGACATCTTTCCAAACTCTTCTGTTCCCACGGGAGCCCGTTAGCACCTTCACGGTGCCAGTCGCTTGGTGGCATTTCCTCCATGGGTGTTTGAGATCAGTGGTTTTCAACTTGAACCTGCATCAGACCCCCCTGGGAGGCTGGTTAAAACACAGATTCCTGGGCCCCACCTCCAGCATTTCTGAGTCAGTAAGTCAGGGGTGGGGCCTGAAAAGGTGCGTGTCTAACACATCCCCAGGTGATGCTGATGCTCCTGGTCCAAGGACCACACTCTGAGAACCAGTTTTAGACCAGTGATGATGGGACTGTGCTGTGAGGCGACTCCAGGGAAGGGGCCGCACACCCCTTCTGCAAAGGGCGAGACTGTACATCTTTCTGGCATTGTGGGCCAGCCGGACTCAGTCTCAATGGCTCAACTCCGCCTCTGGGGTGCAGAGAGCAGCCACAGCAATATATATATATACACACACACATGCAGGATGTGTTCCAATAAAACTTTATTTATAAAAACAGGAGGGGGGCCCAGTTTGGCCCACTGGGGTGTAGTTTGCTGACGTTTGTTCTAGAGCAGCTCGGTCGCACAGAATGTTCTGGAAAAAGCAGCCACAGGCGGTCTTGAGCAGCCCTAACAGAATTTTCTGTGATGATGGCAATGTTCGATATCCGTGCTCTCCAATATGGCAGCCACTGGCCACACGTGGCTACCGAGCACTTGAAAAGTGGTTCGTGCGACTAAAAACTGAATTTCTAAATTCTAAATTGAAATGGCTAGTGGCACCCTGCTTCACAGTAAGAAGAGGAAGGGCTTTCGTGGCGTGGCCATTCCTTGGCTACCTCCTTGCACGGGGTCTTTGCTCTCTTTGAGCCTCAGTTTCCTCCTCTGTAACATGGGAACAAAACAGGAGCTATATCACCTACCCATGGGGAATGAGGTGCCTTGGCCCAGTGTGTGTCCTCCCCGCCCTGTGCTTGCTCCTCCCCAGAGGGCTGACATCCCGGGGACAGGGAGGGGCTGGGGAGTAGATGGAGGCCGTCTCTGCCTCTCCCCGTCCTGCACGTCCCTTCTCTTCATCACCTTCCCCACCACTGTCAGCTCCACGAGGGCAAAGGCTGCCTCTGCTGTGCAAGCTGCAAGCCCATAGCCCTGCGGTCCCGGCCACGGGGCAGCCAGCCAGCTCACCTGTTGAAAGGATGCCCTGAGTTTCAGGCTGCCCCGAAAACTGTGCTGGAATCAAGGGATCTGCAGCTAAAATGTCCGCACACTCCTGTCTGGGCCCCCACCAGAGCTGAAAGGGAAGCCACTGTGCAGATAGAGAAACTGAGGCCCAGGGAGGTCTTGCCAAAGGTTCCAAAGGATTAAGGGCAGAGTCACCCCAAGGACAAGAAGCTGCTTTCTTGAGCAGAAAAGGAGCAGACTGCCCTGGCCGGTTTGGCTCAGTGGCTAGAGCATAGGCCCTCGGACCGAAGGGTCACAGTTTGATTCCTGGTCAAGGGCACGTACCTGGGTTGCAGGTTTGATCCCTGGCCCCAGTCGGGGTTGTGCAGGAGGCAACCAATTGCTGTGTCTCTCTCCCATTGATGTTTCTCTCTCTCTCTCCCCCTTCCTCCCTTCCACTCTAAATATTAATGGAAAAATGTCCTCTGGTGAGGATTAACAAAAACAAACAAACAAACAAACAAAGGGGCAGACTACCACTTCATCCACTCCAGGATCACAAAGCTCAGCCCAGGCCCCCGCCTCCCTGCTCGGCACTAACACTGAGCCCAGCCCTGAGCTCCCCAGGCTGATGGGGGCTAACGGGAAAAAGCCCTGCTTTTCTAGTTAGCACTGGGCTCCTGTGAAGGAGGGTGGGAGATGCCGCTGTCACTCTCCCCTCCCCGAGAAGCCAGTTCAGAGGGGCCTGGCTTGAGGCACCTGTGGCCTTGAGCCAGCCCTCTCCCTCCCATCACCCAGCAGCTCCGTGTTAAGTGCCCAGGTGCCTTTTGAGAACCCGGGCTTGTGGAATAGACCAAAAAGAGAAACCACAGCCTTACAATGTGAAAAAATGTGAAAAGCGTCACCACAGCTGCCAGCCCAGGGGCCTTGGCAACAGGCCTTGGGCAGGGCGTGCGTCCGGGCCGAAGTTTCCCAGGAAGCCGTAAGGAGCAGCGTGGGTTTCCCAGGGAGATGATGCAGAGGGCCCTCCAGACAGGAAACAGCAGGTGCAGAGCTGGGCGGTGTGACTGGGTGCAGAGCCCTGCTGGACAGCAGGTGAGGCAGGTGCTCCTGAGAGGACAGAGGGCAGTTCGTGGGTGTGGAGGGCCGCTGGACAGCACAGAGGGCCACGGTTCATCCTGGGCAGGTGCAGCCTGGTGCTGAGGTCCGGCACTGGCCCTGTTCCCCAGCCCCCTTACCTCTGACATGGAGCCTTTCTCAGGGCCATAGAAATCCCCTTCAGCCCTGGGAGCTTTGCAGGGAGTGATAGAACATATGTAGACGGAGGGCTCAGAGGGCGCAGAAGAGCGTGAGCTCTGAAGACACTGGAGAATTGCTATTTTATACTTTCAGAAAGCTTGAGGGAATGCACAGGAGCCCAAGGGAGCGGGGACAAGTTAGAAGTGTGACACCAAGCTCCTTAGTGGCGTAGAAACCTCCTGCTCTCTGGGTCCTGCCCTGGGATCAGCCATGCCCAGGGTCGTAGGTCATGGGCGGGGTCAGGCCTCACCTCACCTTTGGGTGAGGGTTAGGAAAAAGCCAGCAGTTAGCTCTGAGCAGAAGGGATCTCCCATTCCCAATGTCCCAAGGGCCATTCATCTCTGCATCCCCGGAGACGTAGCACAGAGTAAGGCACATGGTTAAGTGCTCCGTAAGTATTTCTGGAATTATGAAGAATCTCTGAGGCATACTATGAAAGGTCCCACCCAAAGCTCCCACCATCCCCATCTGTACAATCCCACTCTCCCCAGACAGGGGTCTGGGAAGCAGGACTTTGAGAAACCTGCCTCGCAGTTCTGTGTGGGACACTGGCTAGTCCAAGCCTGTCACCCTTGCAAGGTGGGGGTAGTGGTGGGAGCCAGGTGGTGGAAGCAGTGCATAGGATTACAAGTTTGGGTGGGGGTAGTTAATGGGTCTTCATTCAAGGGGACCCTTCCACTCCACCTAGTGGAAACTGGGGGACAGAGGCCCTGTGTTCCTGCCGTAGCAACTCAGTCCAAAGCCTGAGGCTCACCACTTATGGAAACCCTGGCCATGCCTGACTTTCATATTTCTCCCCCAAAGTCTGTCCAGCCCAATCCTTGGAATCCCAACAAGGATGAGGGTTGGGGGGGGGGTGTTGTTACATTGCTGAAACAGTAGAAGGGGGCTGTGGCCAGGTTCACAGGGTGAATCCCTTGAGCACTGCCCAGGTGTCCCCACCCCTGGTTTTTGCAGCCCAGGCCCCCAGCCAGGACCCACGAGAGTCTGGCTTCCAGCAGAGCAGAGAGTCTCAGCCAAGGGACAGCTTTGACTCTGATCTGTGGTTTTCAGCCCCAACCAGGTCTTTGTTCAGACCGGGAAGAAAAAGGAAAAAGCTACACGGTTCTGTCTCTGGAGAAAAGGAAGGGAGTAGGCAGCAAGAGAGGGGGAGGCCTCATGCACTCTTTGCCCCTCCAGTGTGGGGGTGGGACAAGGGAGAGATGTAGGTGAATAAGAGGGAAGAGGGATACGGCAGCTGATGAGGTGTGTGTGTGTGTGTGTGTGTGTGTGTGTGTGTGCTGGGGGGGGGGGGGGCAGCGGCGTGGTCAGCCATGAGTCCAAAGGAGTGCGTGCCTGTGTGCAGTGTGTGTGTGTTTGGGTGGGTGGGTGGGGGGAGTGTAGACTCTTAGATGAAATTCTCATCTCAGGGCGTGTCTGAGACCCTCACCAGCAGATGCCTGCCCCGGTTTAGGGCAGATGCCCCTGCATTACCCCCCTTCACCTGGCTTCCTCCCTCCTTCCTCTTCCACCCACCCCCCCGCCCTCACTCACTTGTTCTCCCATTTGGAGTTCAAACGGCTGTCCCCCCTGCCCCCCCTCCCCCGTACCTGCGCCCCAGCCGGGCAGACGATGCTTGGCTGCGTGGCGCGGCGCTGGGCGAAGAGGCGAGGACCCTGCGGAGCGTGTGGGTGCGGGGGGGATGTGTGTGGGCGCGTGACTATGCGAGAGGCCCGGAGCCGGCCAACCCCGCTGAGGGTGAGCGGGGGAGCCCGCGTGTGCCAGCCGCGGGCGTGTGCTAGGCGCGGGCGTGCGCGCGAGGGTGTGTGCGCGGCCGAGGCGGAGCGCCCGGGCGGGTGGCGGCGGCGGCGGCGTTAGGACTCGGGGGACACCGCCCCCCGCCCCCCCGCGTCCCGCCCCCGCCCAGCCTCCCGCCTCAGTTCGCGCCGCGCCTCGGCTTCGAGCGCAGCGGTGCCGGCTCCGGGAGCCCAGCGGATCCAGCCGGGCGCCCAGGGCGCGCACAGCCCGCGGCTGCGCCGGCGATGCGGGGCCGCCCCGCGCCCGCCCCAGTCCCGGCCCCCGCGGAACGGGGCTGAGCCGCCCGCCGCCGCCCGGATGGCGAACCTCGCCGCGCTCGCCCTCAGCCTGCTCCTGCGGCTGCAGCTGCCGCCGCTGCCCGGCGCCCGGGCACAGAGCGCCGCAGGTGAGTGCGCCCTCCCGGCTCCCCGCTCCTCCCCGGGGCCCGCCGCGGGACCCCTGGAGGAGAAAGTTGTGCGGGTTCGCGGGGGATCGGGTCCCGGTGGCCGGAGCCCGAGTCCCTGCCTCCAGTCGCCGGCAGCCACGGCCAGGCGGGCCGGGGCCAGCGAGCCCGGCCCCTCGCGTCCCGCGACAGCCCGCGTCTGGCCAAGTTCTCCGCTCTACTTTCCGGCCGCCCCACCACGGGCTGGAGTAACTTTCCGCGGTTGTTGCGAATATTTCCACTTGCTGCCTCCCACTTGTCGGAATCTGTCACTTGAGTGTTTGGGGCGGCGAGATGAGAAGCGGCAGCGACGTCCGGCGTGGAGCGTTCTCGCTCCGGCAGCTTCTCGGGCAGCGCGCGCTTTTCGTGGGGTGGACTGGTCGCCAGCAGGCCGAGGCTGCCGGGGCTGTGGCTTCTTTTCTCCCGGGATATTCAGGACGCTCCAGACTACCTCTAAACACGCTGCGCCCTTAAACTGGTCTTTAAGCAAGCGCTGACTGCACCTGTGTGGGTGTTTGTGTTAACGACCTAGCGAGCAAACCTTCCTACTCCCTGGTTTTAATCCAGAGCAAATGGGCGCCCCTGTTAAAGGCCCTTCAAGTAGAGTGGCTTTGACCTGTGAGCGTGCCTGCTCCTGAAAAGTTTGGGGGACTCATTTTTGGGTTTGACCATGGGGAGGAGGTGAGCAGAGGCAGTTCTCACCGTGGGGGTTTTGACCTGATGTGTTCCTGGTGGTAAATCGGCATGCACAGGAGGCCCCCCACGATTCAGGGATTTACGCACCACCCAACTGCACCACAGTCAGTTCCCAGCCCTGAACCCCCAAAAGAGCAGTGGCGGGAAGGAGAGAGGGGGAGGAAGTGGCGAAGGAACGCTTCCAAGTTCAAAATCACCTTGAAGTTTCTTAGCACCGATGGGCTGTGGCACATGCGACCACACTGAGTGGAGGTTGCTGGGATCACAGGGACAGGCTGAGATTAGCAAGTGGGATTTAGAAAAGGCTCGTTTTGTATTGCTGACTGCCAGCGGTGCCCATTAGATTATCACGCTGAGAGAAAGAAAGAAGAAAGAAAAAGACAGACAAGAAAGGAGCTTTTGGGGGAATGGAACCTTTTTAAACAGGGTGCTCCTGAGGTTAAGAACCGCTGGAGTGACGTTCTATTGGAAATGCACTGAGGGCTCTCTTGCTCCGAATCAAAATGGGAACCGAATATGGGACTTCTGTGAGGGGACAGCCTATTTCTGTGGCTGAGAAGTTAGGCGACTAGGACGCTTCTTTTGAGGTGTGTGAAGCTGAAAGATCGCAATAGCAAGGGAGAGAGGATGGACAACCACCACACCGTTCTAAAAATGGTGCTCAATTCTTGTTTTCCTGGTTTTGGGTCTGTATTAGGTGTGCTGGGGAGGGGAGGGAAGGAGGATGCTTGTGGCAGGCCTGGGGCCCCGGACATGATTAGTGACTTAGATTTCCTTATTCTCCAAGTCCTAGCCCACATTAATAGTACTCACGTTCCTGTGGCAAAAACGACATCAAAAATATCCCACCACGGGTCTCACTCAATCCGTTCTTGGGTAGCTGGTAAAACCAGACCGGCTTGGGGACCAGTTCAATGCTGAAAGCATGCCGGTTCCCGATGCCCCCGCCAGGTGGCGCTCGCCCACAACGGTTAAAAATGCAAATCTAGTTGCTTTCATCTCAGGAATAGAACTTCTTTTCAGTTTTTAAATGAGTAATGTGTTTATTCAGCAGCCTTTTGTTAAAACATTAGAGAAGTGTGAGGAGCAAGCACCTTTTCTTTGTTTGCTCTTTGGAACACACGGGGAAGAAAAGCAATCCTGGAGTACAGTTTGGGAAGAAATCTACTGTTAAATCACCATATGCTTCTTTTGGTTCTACCTGAGCTGGGTGGCCTCTGCAAAGCTTCTGTATAGCATGTGGTTAGTAAGTGACTGCGTGTGTTCCAAGGGCTCCTTAAATGAGTGAGAGTAGAGCCCGGCAGTGTGGCTCATGGGCCAAATCCCCAGTGGGGGGCATACAGGTGGGGGCTAATTGATGTTCTCCCTCATCAATGTTTCTCTCTCTCTCTCTCCCTTCCTCTGTCTCTAAAAGCAATAAAGAAAAAAAAATGAGTGAGAGTAGATTGTTTTGGAGATAGGGTATATACTAAGCCTCACTCATTTATAAAAATGGGGATTTTCTGTGTATATCTATTCATTCTGGTTTGATCCTTACTGGACCATTTAAGTTACATTATTTTTCCAGGTTCCTTCGTGAACATCTGCATTTGTAGACACAGGAATGCTGCACATGTTGACTTTTAAAAAATGGACTTATAGTCTTATATCTTTTCTAAATGCAGGAATAGTTGGAACCCAAATGGAGCATACATATAACAATAGCGTGATTTCCTTTAAAGCATCTTATTTAAAACTTTTGTCAAGTTTGGGTAAATAATACATTTTAAAATTCAGTGGTGTGCTCTCCATATTCTTTTAATATGAAAATTCCCAGTCTAGAAAGCAATTTCAAGTTTGTAAGCTTCCATTCAGTACACAGTTGGGGTGATATGTTTTGCTGTAACATGTAGGTCACCGTGTCCAAAAGTCAGTGATGTAAGCCTGTCATCAAAAGGCAGTTTCCTTCTTCCTTACTCTAAGATATGTTTCATGAGTCAGGATGATTTTTGTAAGGAATGATAGTGAAAAACCATTTAAAATCAGCCTGGTAAGAGTGTGGCAAAAACATGATTTCGGATGGGTTAAGAGGGAAACAGTTAAACAAACGGATAAGGGCGTAATTGGTCCTTTTACTACTGGGTTTCAGCATTCATACATCGAGAGCAAAAATGGATCCTAGAGGGGGCTGACTTGAGATTGCAGTTGTTAGCAATGTAGTCATTTAACTCGATAATCATTGCCAGGCACCTCTGGGGAACTGTTAGCAGTACAGTCCAATTTTACTTTCTGTCCTGGATTGCTCGATTTGTTTCCTAATAAAAGAACAATTAATGTGCAAACCTGGCTTGGATTCTGTCTCAGCAACGATCGCAAACACCTTCGCAGTGAAAGCAGACCATCTTCTTGGGTTACAACCCACCACCTTTCTCCTCCACTTAATTCCTCCTTGCTTTCCCTCCAGCACAGCTTGTGCGGGTTCCGAGCCGCCAGCGGAGAGGCGTCCGCTGTAGTACGTAACTGTCACCTCTCAGAGCCATGATCACAGGGCATTACAGCATTGTTCTTTTAAGCACAGGATACTCCCCTGACTCTCCGACAGTGTGTTGCTGTGGAAACAAGAGCAATGCCATGTAGGCAGTGGGCCCTTGATAAATATTTATTGATGATGATGGAAGCGATGGTAGCGTCTCGTGGCAACCACGATGAGGGACAGGGGACTTTCAGTCGCGAGGCAGCCTGAGTTAGGGAAACGAGGATGAGCTTTGGAGTCTGACGTCCTCCGTTTGAATCCTGCCACTGCCTCTCTCTAGCTTTGCCAGCTTGGGCAAGTCATTTACCTTCTCGGACCCCCAACTTCTCACCTGTGAAGAGAGGACAGTTATAGCGGCCTCACTGGACTTTGTGAAAAGTAAAGATGATGTTTGCAGAGTGAGCAGGAGACTGGTGCCTAGCAGGACGTCATCCTACCGGGAGCCTGGTCCCTTGCTGGCCTTGGCATTGGTGTCCCCACCGAGGCTGAGGGAGCATCGCTGGTGGGCTCAGTTAGGAATTGCCCATCAGATGGCTGGTCTGGGTGATGGTTTCTAGTTTTTCTTCTTGTTGGAGGTGGAGTCCCTGCCACTGCTTTTAGAAAGAGATTTCAAATGAAATTTTCTTTCTTTTTTTTTTTTTTTTTATCCTCACCCGAGGATATTTTTGCATTTATCTTCAGTTAGAGCAGGAGGGAGAGAAGGAGGAAGAGAGAGAGAGAAACATCGATGTGAGAGAGACACATTGACTGGTTACCACCCACATGACCCCAGCCGGGGCTGGGGACAAACTGCAGCCGAGGTACGACGTGCCCTTAGTGGGAACCGAACCCGGGACTCTCCGGTCCACGGGCTGACGCTCTAACCGCTGAGCCAAACCGGCCAGGGCTAAAATGAAATTTTCTAACAGGTGACACTAGAACACCTGTGGCCATTCAAGGGTTCAGATAGGGACTGTTTTCAGTGCATTTACCTTCCTAAATGAGAACTGATTAAAAACAACACGTGGTTGCACATTGTCACAGGAAAGTGGGTTTGTCCTCTCCCGTCCCACCACCCTCCCCCGTGCAGTCTTCCTTACCTCATCTGTTTCCACATCTTCCCCAGAAACCCAGCGCTTGGCACTCTGGGGCAGTGGTGGGCCAGACATTTGTGCACTTGATAAACAAGCAAAGATTAAGCAAACATATAAAGGGGCTGTGGAATTGCAAAAGAGAAAGAGAAAAGCTAGGAGGTTATTGAAAATAAACCACGTCCAACAAGTGCGATAGCGTTTCCGAGCACATTGCGGACTGGGGCTGGGAGGCAACACCACGGAGATATTAGAAAGCAGTTCAGGTGTCTCCGAAATCATATAAAATGTTATCAAATTGGTTTGGAGAGGAAGAAAGCCATGGATTTATTTTTATTTTTATGGATTAATAACATTCAGATGCAGCCTAAGGGACAGTGGTGATCACTTGCGTTGTGTCCAGGTGGGCCAGGGTGACCAGTTGGGATCATGGGATTCAGAATTTGGCATGGGCTGGCTGGACACTCTTAGTTTGCCTGGGAAAGGGAGAAATGAACATAACGATGCTGCTTATTTAGTATCCATTAGTAAGTCGCAGGCACGAAAGACGCGACAGAGGGACCTAGGCATAGATCCCGAGGGACCTACCAGAAGTCGGTTGTGAAAAATGAGAATGATGAGTCAGGAAGGCGGAGTGGTCAAGGGTGAGGAGCCACTGAGAAACGGTGATTGTTTGGCCGGTTTCGTCCCAAATGTCAGCACTATTTTACTTGGCCCATCCTGGGTATTTATACAGACAGGGGCTGCTCAGAGCCCCCCCGGAGCCACCATCAGGCTGGTGGGTAACTAATCCATTGACATGATCCACACATGGGAGTCGGGCTGCTGACCCTCACACACACCCACCCACTGGTGCATGAGTGGAGCAGATACAAAGTCTTTCCAATTTCTTCAGCATTCGGCTGAACGTCTTTATTGGATGCTGGAGGGAATACAAAAAAAAATGGTGATACCACTTTGTAAGCAGTTTGGCAGTTTCTTTAAAAAGTTAAACATACACGCGCCATAGGATCCAGCAATTCCACTTCTAGGAATGTACCCAACAGAACTGGAAGCATATGTCCGCACGGGACACACGTGGGAACGTTCGTAGCAGCCTGACTCCCAGGAGTCTACACTGGAAGTAATCACATGGCCATCCGCAGGGGGTCCATCCCATGGAGGAGGGCTGGCAGCGAAAAGGAACGGACTCACGGACTGTGCCACCACCCGGATGAACTACAAAAAGCATTATGCTAAGCAAAAAGAAGCCAGATGTAAAGGGTGACAGATTATATGAAATATTCAGAAAAGGCAGATCTATAGAGACAGAAAGATCAGTGGTTGCCTGGGGCTGGGCATGGGAGCAGGGATTTATGGAGAGAATATTTTGAAGTGATAGAAAGATTTGAAAACTGGAAGGTGGTGATGGTTGTGTAACTGTATAAATCCTGGCTCCCAGCGTGGGATGTGTCCTTGATGAGTTACTTCTCTGTTCGGAACCCATATTTCTGCAGCTGGAAAAGTGGGCACAGCGACGCCTCGGTACCGTAAGAGCCAGAGATAACGCCTGTCAGTTGTCCAGCTCTGTCCCTGGCCCAGCACAGGCGCTCCGCAAACACCATTGCGGGGGCTTATCCTTGCCAGTTTCCAAGAGAGTTCGTTGTATCGGTTATTCGGAAGGCGTTCGTGTTTGGTTGTTTTCTCTCAGCCCTTTTAGACTGTGAATGAAATCGATAAACCCACATTTCTTTCCCCTCCGCAGTTTGGCAAAAACGAAGACGCTCAAGACTATCAAGTTTTGAAAAGGATCCGAGCAATTAGGTGGCTTTGTTCCCTGCTGAGTTGTGGATGTTGAAACAGCTCTTTGGAGAGCTAAATTGCAGGGTCTGTTAGAGTCGCAGGTGCCGCTGCCCGGGCCCGGGCTTGTGGTAGGGTTTTTGGATTGGTGGGGAGAGAATAGACCATTCACCTGTTTCCTTTCTCATTAAGCCAAGGATGGGGACATGTAACAGCAGAGTACAAGCTGCCCTGCCCAGGCGCTGAGACAACATGTGTCTGGCCCCTTAGTCGACTAATGGGGTGAACAGCTTCCAGAGGTGAGAAAAGTCAATACCTACGTTTTTCCTGCCTTTGGAGGGGTCTTCCCTCTATGCCCTGGACGAACATCACACGGGTAACCCTGTCCTGTTCTTAAAAAAATGCTTATAACCTTGGACTTTCTCGGCATCCTGAGGCTCGTCCTCATCCAGCAGGGGACAGGGTCGTCGCCCACATTCCCAGTGCCAGCTTCCCAGGACCCTGGAACGCCTGTTTCCTTTCCGATCACCCCAACTTTGCTCGACTCCCCTTTTATCCCAGTGGTTCTGAAATGAATCCCAGCATCACAAACCGATTTCTTTTGGTCTGCCCGTGGCTCCTGGGGGTGCTGTTCTGTTTATTCATCCTTCCACATTCATCCTGCATTTGACTCTGGCCGAGCATGAAGGAGTGGGTTCACGCCAGCAAGGGGAACTTTTTAAAGAGTGCGTGAAGTTGGATCATCATGAGTGAGCGTCCTTGGGAGGCTTGGACTTGCTTTAATCGACTGTGATTACGGCTTATGGTTGTTGCTCAGATGGTCACACGTCGGGCAAACCAGGTTCGTTTTCACCATTTTCAGACATTTCTGAGAGTGTCCTTATTTTTCTGGGACAGTCGTCAGGCTCACCTCCAGGTTTTCTCTCCCAAACATGTAGTCAGTTATTTTTTTTAAAAAAGAGCCTTTGGCGCTGGCCAGTTTGACTCAGCAGTTAGAGTGTCAGCCTGTGGACCAAAGGGTCTTGGGTTCGATTCCTGGTCAGGGCACATGCCTGGGTTGCAGGCTCGATCCCCAGTAGGAGGCGTGCAGGAGGTCAGCCTATCGGTGCTTTTCTCTCACATCGATGTTTCTCTCTCTCCCTTCCTTTTTCTCTAAAATATCAATAAAAATATATTTAAAAGAGGAAGAAAAAGAAAAATATCTTCAGGTGATGATTAACAGAAAATAAATAAATAAATAAATGAAAAGGAGTCCTGATCCCTTTCTGTGGTGACATCAGAAACTGGGGTGCACATTGTGTTGTTTTATTTGAATTCTGGAGTAAAACAGAGTAAAAGAAGGACTGCTGGTGATGTTAGGGATAGAAGAAGAAAGATTTTAAACACCATGTATTCGTGACCATTTATCTCTGATTATTTTTGAAATTGATTAGAGCACAAAAACTTATTCTAATTGAAAATATGTTTGACATTGTCATACTATGTGCTTAAATTAGAGGGTGGCTTAGAAGTTGATGCCACCATTTCTGAAGTATCTTGGAATTGACCCCTAAATGCATGGGTCCAGATGAGTCTTATCTGTCAATATTTCTTGGGCACCAACTTTCTGCAAAGAAGAGAAACAAATCCTAGTCTCCCACTAAGGGATGGAGATTATTAACTCTGTTAGTTATCAATTGCTGTGTAACAAGTTATCCCCCCCAAACTTAGTGGCTTTATTTTCTCACCTTTTCTTTGGGTCAGGAACCTGGGTGTGGCCCTAGCAGGTTCTCTGGCTCTGGGTCAATCATAGGATGCCATCAGGTGCCAGCTGGGGCTGCAGTCAACTCAGCTCCAATGGGGAAGGATCTGCTTCCAAGCTCACTCGCGTGGCTGTTGGGAGAATACAGTTGTTGGCTTGAGGGCCTCAGTTCCTCATGAGCTGTTGGCTAGAAGCTGCCCTGGGTTCCTTGCCAGATGGGCCCCTCCATCATGACATGGTAGTTGGCTGTGTCAGAGTGAGCCATTGAGAGGGCAGGAGAGAGTGTGAGCAAGGCAGAAGTCAGTCTTTTGTAACGTAATTTTGGAAGTGACATCGCATCACATTAGCCGTATCCTGTTTCTCAGAAGGAAGTCACAGGTCCATTGCCCACTCAAGGGGAGGGCATCACTCAAGGGCTTGAATACCGGGAAGTGGGGATCACCGGGAGCCATTTCGGGAGCTGCGTAGCACAGGAACCTCAAATAATAGACAAGTATAGGAAACCTCTTATCTTAAAGAAAAATGCTAATATAACTTTTAAAGTGTGTCCAAATCTTTTAGTTCTTTTTATCATTTTGGGCACGAGTGTTAGCTCATTGTCAAGCTTTTACTCTTTAAAGGCCTTTGAAAAAAGAGATTTACTGTCTCAGAATTCACTTAGCCCGAATCTTAAAAAGTTAACTAGGAATGTCAGAAAGTAAAAAAATGAATCAATAGAAAGATCTATGAGAAAACTTTTCAAACTTTGCCCTAACAGTTGAAGTACTGTAATGTTTTTATAAGAACTGTGAATCTTTTCCATTAGTGTCCAGGTTCCACAAGAACTGATTTATAAAAAAAACAACAACACCCAATAGATTAGAGCTATGATATAATTTAGCTGAAATTTAATATTTTTATTATACTTAGACTTCCCAGTTCTAAAAATTAGTACTTATTTTAGACCTTTTTGACACATTTCCAGAATGTTTTTAATTGTCACGTAAAACGAACATTGAAGGTTTAGTAAGCTACAGTGATTAAAAGCTTTAAATATACAAATTGTTATATGGATCAAAATACGTCCTGCCTGCACTTTCCGTTTCGACTTCTGTGACAGTAGTACAGTCATTACAGAAGAAACTCAGTCACAGCATTTTCTCAGGTTGGGCCCACGAGATCTGCCAGTGAAGGGTGCTTTGTCAAAGTCCAAATGGGCAGACCACACATTGGAATTCCTGGTGGGGACCTGCTCCCGGAGTTTACCTGTGTTCACAGATTACCTGTTTGCTGGATCAATCATAGGATGCCATCAGGTGTCAGCTGGGGCTGCAGTCAACTCAGCTCCAATGGGGAAGGATCTGCTTCCAAGCTCACTCGCATGGTTGTTGGGAGAACAGTTGTGGGTGGGGGTGGGGGTGGTGGTGGTGGCTCCAAAGGTCCCACTGTGCTTGTCTAGGCATTATCTATATTTAGGCAGGAGGTCACCAATTTATGATGGTCCCAACCCCAGGCCCCTTTGGAGTCATTTCCACAAGGTGACCCTGGGGAAGGAGAGGCCAACACACCTTGAGTTGGCCCTTCGTCTGCCCTGGGGAAGTGTGTGTCTGGCCTCCACTGTCAGGGGTAGGATTTTTGAGCACTTTCTCACTTATTGACTGTCATCTCGGTCCTGCTGAGTCAGGTTGTGCATGGTGGGGTGCTAGGCAGAGCCCACGTGCAGGACGGGGTCAGCACCTCATTCCCCTCCGCTCTGCCTGCTTGAGCGCACGGCCATTTCCATGTCTGCTGCTTCTGTTTCCAGATCCTGAGCTCCTGGTATTTTCACTGTCATTTTGTCCCTTTTATTCAGTGAGTCTTTCCTCCGTGGAACATTGTCCACGTGCTATCCCTTCACCTGTTGCATTATTTTTTCACCTCTTGTTAGAGGACATGTGTATACTGGGGTGGAGGGAGTGGGATGTCAGAGGCCAAGATCCTGACCTGTCTCAGACCAGAGGTGGGGGGACGGCATGACCAGCTGTTTTCAGAAGCTGGGAGCTTGGCCAGCTGACTCCAGCTCAGGGTGCTTATCTTCCCCTAAACAAAACGGTCTGGGACAAAGCAAAGGGCAGCTTTCAGGCACTTGGGTTGCATTGTCTTGAGGCCATTTAAATTGGTTTTATGGAGGAACTGTGGAACCTCCTAGAAGAGAGGAAACATAATTTTCATCTATTGCAATACTCAGCTCAAACATGGAAATGCCTCAGTTGAACCAAGTACCATATCCCCCTTGCGTCGAACAGGAGTTTAAAACACATACTTTTGTATACTAACCCATGCAAATTTCCCATCTCAGTGAAGTATTTTAACTTTTTTGTGCAGAGGCTGCGTGTTCCAAGTAGAACGCCATTTCTGGGACTTGACCCTCTGAACACCATTTTTGGGGAGGTGTGCCCTTTACTGAACAAGTCCCAGAATTCCAAGGTCACCATTGCCTGGAAAGATGTACACACATTTTAAAACAGAGTGTCTTCGTTTAATTTGGGATCACCTTCCTCACTGGTCACTTTTTTAGTGAAGGTTAATCACGTCCGAGCTTTATTACTTTTGTTATCTCTGCCTCTTCACATAGGGGACTTCCAGCACACATTTCAGTTCACGTGTGTGCAGAAGCATGCTGTTACTGCTTTTACCTGGGAATGGGCTGAGTGAGCACAGAGGCGTTGCTCAGTTTCGTTCTCCCTTCCTTCCCCCTCCCAAACCTCAGCAGCTTTCACTCGCCCCTGGGAAGTCGCTGACCACTTGTTTTCCCTGGAGCCCCAGGGTTCCCGGATCCCTCTCCCACCCCAGGCTGCCTTTTCATACGTCTCCTTTGGGGGCATCCCTTTGTGATCCAGAGATTTGGGGTCAAACCTCAGTCATTTCTTGCTTTTGGGGTCTGAACTCCCTTAGTCTGAGCCACCGTTTTGGCTCGCAGAGAAGATTCTGGGAGTTGTGCCCTGGACTCATTGCCCTTTGCTTGGCCATCTTTTGTATATGTTAGGTCCAGATGGCTGGGAAGGAACAGCGGATGAACGCCACGTGACTCTGCTCCTCCCACAAGAATTCTCATGGTCCGGGCATGTTTCACTCATTGTTCCCCACTTTGGCTTCTGATCCCTGACTAGCCTCGGGCCACGATGGGAGCTCTTTGTGCCTGTCCCACTTATGATACTGTGGCACAGTGTGACCCGGGTCACAGATGATGTGGCACCGACCTTGCATGTACCCTTTTCATAAATCCCGATTTACCCGCGAAAGAGGCAGGATGGCAGGGGAGCGAGGTGAGGACACGGAGGAGCAGCAGGTGTGGCGTGTCTTGGCCTGAGCTTTTGGGCTGCTTGGTTCCCTAATGGGGCGCACAGGTTCCAGTGACATCTGCAACACGGGCAGACTCCTGCTTGTACACAGAGGCAGGCTTTTTGCTAGGCTGCTGCCCGTTTATATCAGCATCTTGGAAGAGCTTATGCGACACATTTGAGCATCTGTTAAGGAATAGTTACAAATATTAGGCTCCTCTGGTTTGTGGACTGAACTCATCATCTATTAGACCATCTTGTATAGGAAGAAAAAAGCCCGTTTCATGGACATAATGATCAAATATGGAGCAGTGATCGAACCATGTGTGTTTATGTTAGTGTAAAAAGCAGAATGGAAGGCCGGCCTCCTCGGAAGGGGTGCGGGGAGAAATGGGACGGGGAGGGTAGGTAAAGGGCAATTTTGCTTTGTTCGTAACATTCGCTTTCTTTTGAAAAGAGGAACATACTTTGAGAAAAGTTGTTCAAATTATTTAATGTTTCTTGATGGAGAAGAATGTAGTCTTGATTACATTTCTCTTTGTAATATATCTGCATTTATTTCCTTAAGAAGGAAGACTCTGGGAGTTTAATATTTGTTAGTAAAGCGCCCATGATGGAGATTTAAAACATACGTACTGTTTTCATCAGTCATTCCTTTGAAACAAATTAGGTCTTATTTTCTATGTGGGAAACTTTCTTCCAGCGTTTGTAGCGATGGTTCCTGCGGGAATTCTGAGACCTCTGCCTCTGGTTTGAAGGCGAGAAGTAGCGGAGGTGTCGCAGGGGCAGGGACACGTTTGCGCAGGAGGGATTGGGGTCCCCATGGAGGGGCCTTCTGAGCCCATCTCCCTGCCACACCCCTTCTCTCCCCTGAGACCTCCAGGGAGACAGTGCAGAGGTTCCTCCAGGGGACAGCCTTCGGCCCTGGATCTCTCGGGGCCCCAGAAAGGCCCATGCGACGTCGGGAATCATGTTGCCCAACCTTTCCAGTGTTCAGAGATCCCGTGAACCTGGGCAGTTTTCCCATCTGTGAAAGGACTTCTGCGCTTCTGAAGGCCTGGAGTTCTAGTCTCTGACTTTAAGAATGGATTTCTTTCCCCTTGAAAATCAAGTCCTTTGAGATGTTTGATAGAGGTTAAATGTGTTAGAAATCTACCCTTTCCTGAGGAATCAGTTTTGCTAGTTGACATCATCCGTAGTTTGCTCGTTCAAAAGGATTACGTTGTGAAATCCCAGGTCTAGGAGATGGAAGAAGCAGGATCTGCTTCCAGGATTGTTTCTGTCAAACAGTGATTCCTGCAGAACCATCCAGGTCAGAACGCAGCAGGAGGAATTCTCACTCTCCTGGGGTGAAGATTTCTGAACCCCGAAGAGCATGCCGAGGACAGGAGCGTGTGGCTCTTGCTGGAATGGAAAGCAGAAAATACAAGGAGATGACAAGTCATTTGTTGCAATGATGGATGAGAAGGGAATTATAATAGGGAACCAGATTCAGAAGTTATGAAAATCACAGGTGCACCTGGGCATGTCTGGAGAACATGAACAATTCAGACTGCACTCCAGGGGAATAAACGCAGGAGAGGAAATGACTGCCAGCTAGCAAGCACTAGCCCTGCTGTATACTTTAAATACTTATAACGAGCCAGACATTTTCCAAAGGCTTTACTAATTGTTCTTTAGACAGTCTTCGTAACAGTCCTATTAGATGGGTACAATTATCGTAAGAAATAGGGCACAGAGTGGTCGAGGAGTGAGCTCGAGGTCACACAGCTAGTGAGTGGTAGAGCCCGGACTTGAACCTGAGCAGTTTGAGGCTGGAATCTGTGTTCTTAGCTACTATTTTCTGCTCTCTCTCTAGTTTCTTTGTGCCAAGTGCTAAATTCATACTCAGGGGAAAAGATTCGGATCCTATTTGGAATTCCTGGGTGAAAAGCCTTCCTTCGGAATTTTCCATGAGAATTCCTTTGGGGGAGTGCTAAGACTTTAATTCTCATAATCATTCCATGAAACAGGCAAGATGATCTCATACATCAGATAAGAGAATCGGTTTCGTGGAGGTACACAGTCTCGGCCACTGTCACACTCGTGTTTGTCTCATTTCAGAGTCCATGTTCTCAACCACTGTGTGATGTTGAACATTAGAAGGTTTTCATGGCCGTAAGAGGTGTGGGAGAGAGGGTCTATCTTCCTAAGAAAATGCCCCATTTCCCTCCCAAATTAGTCTTAACCACCCCGGTCTTACAAGAGGGTGGTTCTGAGGGGAGGACCCTCACTTGTCCTGGAACAAAAGTTGAGCCACTGATTCCACATTGGGGGCCCAGTAGTTGAAGGTGTCACACCCCCAGGAACTCAGAAGGGATGAGGGGTTCATCCCAGACTATCGTCTTTAGACCTCGGGATCCCCAGTAAACAACGCATTTCAGGAAACTACTTTTTGGCTGGACATAGTTTATTGAGTTCATTTAACCCACACGATAGCCACCCTGCGTATTTAAGAGAGATGGTTATCATTCCAGTTTTGTACACGAGAGGCTGAAGTCTAAGCCACCCAGTAGGACTGCCTTTGAATCTGTGGGACGGTTCAGGTGTTGACTGGCACAGATTTTGCTGCAAGAATCTTTGATTCTGAAATGTAGGGAACTGTGTAGTTTTATCTGTAATTTCCCAAAGGTACCGAATGCTGGCCATTGGCTTTTCCTTGTGTTCCTACAACAAAGAATGTGTGAATCGCCCCTCAATTTCTGCTCCTGTGACTCTAGTTTCTGAGCTTGGTCTCCATTCTGACCTTCGGTAGTTCTTGCTGTTTTTCCTGTGGAACCAGGTCTGGGGCAGGTGGACCCACGTATTTTGTCACGAAGGAAACCACAGTGGGCAAAAGGGTAGGCTCTGATCTCAGACTGCGTGGCTTCAAGTCAGTGCTGCGCTGTTTACAAGCTGCATGACTTTGAACAAGTTATTTGAGCCCTCTGCATCTCAGTTTTATCATCTGTGAAATGCGGCTAATAGTCGTGACTTGCTCGTAGGGCGGTTGTGAGAAATCAGCGAAGTGATGTGTGTGAAATGCTTCACGTGGGGCCGGGCTCACGGAAAGTGCTCAGTAAATCTCGCCATTCTCGGCGGTGGGGCTGTTGCTGGCGCAGTGTTGCCTGAGCTCAGCGGAGCAGAGCGTACATGGCTGGGGTGACCAGTCATCCTGGTTTGTCCAGGATGTGGGACCTCCACTGCTAAGACCTGGAGTGTACCCGGCAAACCAGGATGAATCGGTCACTCCAAAGCCCCTACAGCTCTTCGATCCGAAGGCCTACGCTGTGCCGTCTTTGCAAGCTGTGTATATAATTCATATTCATGTAGCGAAAAAAGATGATCTGCTATTTGATTTGCATTTTATAGATGTCACTGTAGGAAGAAATAGACTAGCTTTTGTCAGTTTCTGAAAACATCACCACTAGAGGAACTGTCTGGGATCTGGGGGTGTGTCTCTCTAGATCCTGACGGAAAGCAGAATCCAACTCCCGTGTGTCCAGGGAATGTAACAAGGGACTATTCTCAGGGTGGGGTTGAGTTTACAGGAACCCACAAGGGACGCAGAGACATCTAGTGAGTAGGATCAGCGCCCTCTAATTTGCAAAGGGGCGAGGGTAGGGGATTGTGTTAATGGAGCCCTTCTTTGCTCTGAGTTTCTGGAACATGACCCCTTTGCCTTCCGGTTTCTGATCATGGTTAGCTGATGGGGATCACTGGCAGATCACACGGCAGGAGGAGAGGGGCTGAGGTATGTATCCTTCTCTCTTCCGGCCCCACTGCTTTCTGGTATGGCTCTATTTTTTTTGTATTTTATTTATTTATTTGTTTTTATTGTTGATACGATTACAGGTGTCCCCCTTTCCCCCCACTTTTCCCACCTCCATCCAGCCCCCACCACCCCTTCACCACACTGTTGTCTGTGTCCACGGGCTATGCATGTATGTTCTTTGGCTACTCGCTTTACCTTCTTTTGGTATGGCTCTATTTCTCAACGGCAGTTGTTCTGAAAGTGTGGTCCCTAGACCAGGGGCACCGGAATCATCTGGGAACTTTTTATAGTGCACATTTTTGTGATCTGCCGCAGACTTACTGCATGATAAACTCTGGCGGTCAGGCCCAGCAATCCGTGGTCCACCAAGCCCCCCAGGTGATTCTGATGCACAGGAAAATTTGAGAACCGTTCATTGGTCTAGACTAGAGAGCAAAGGCACGCCATTAATTTCACGTGGGGCCCGTGGCCGATCCAGTTCACGCTCTGGTTTGGAGGTCAGTGTCAATCTTGGCCAAATGAGAAGGAGCTTTGCTGTTTCTACTCATAGCACTTGAGTCTCTTGAATAGTCTTTTAATTTATTGATGTGTTTGTTTTCTGACTCTTCTGCTAGAATCCAAGCGCCGTGATGGCCAGGACATTGTTCTGTCCACCACTGACTTCCTGTTACCAGCACAGTTCCTGTGCACAGCACTCACTCAATGTTGGTGAATGAATGGAGAGTGATCGCTCTGATCACGTTCAGCAATTTTAGTCTTGATTTGAAGACTCTGTGTTCTCTTATATAATAATGGTTGGTTTATCCTAAATCTGTCAATCTGAAATCTCAACCCACAATTCCATTTTTAAAGGAAAATAATAATTGATGAATTAAGGAAAGAATACTTAAAGACCGTGTGTGTCAGGGACCATGGCGCATGCGATATGTTACATGTTATCTCATGTAATCTAAATAAAGTCTCTGTGACATCGGATCACTGTAAAAAATGCCGTCTCCGTGAAGCTGTGGGACACACCCAACGTCTCATAGCTATTCACTGGCCAGATCCAGGTTTCAGTCAAACTGTGCTCACTCCCAGGCCAGTATTGTTTCAGTTTCAAAGCTGTGCAAGATTCAGAAAAATCTCCTGAACTGCCAAGATTGATTAGATCATAAGAAATTGTTTGCCTTGAAATATAGTATTTTATCTTGGGTCACTCAGTATGTTGGAAAGAGAATAGACATTGAAGTCAGAGAGACCTGAATTGAAATCGAGGCTTCTGCCACTTGCTGGCTGTGTGTTCTTGGGCAAGTCACTGTACCTTTCTGAGCCTAGATTACCCAACTGTCAATGGGGATAATTCTACCGGTCTGGCTAGGGGAAGGGGGGGGGGTGCGGGTTGTGACCATTTGAGATGATGCATAAAAAAATCCCTGCAGGTGATAAATAACAATGGTCGTTTCTGAGAATTTTTTTGAGAATTCGTAATTCATGTATGAATGGTAAATCTCAATTCAGGGGGTAAATTTTAGAATTAATTGCTCTTCCTTAGAAGAAACTGATAATGTGACTTGAACTCACAGCAGTCTCTGGAGATATTTTCGTTCCCACGTGGACTGGCTTTGGGGTCAGACTGGCTGGGATCCACAATTATCCTGCTTGCCAGTTGCCTGTCTTCACACAAATCAGTTAATGCCTCTGAGCCTTAAATTTCTTCATTAGAAAATAGAGGATGATAGAGCCTGTCTCCTAGATGCTTACAGGCATCATGTGAAGTAACATATGTGAGGCCGTGAACATGCGGTGTGAGAATTGTTATCATCGTTCAGTGGGAATTTCCTCCGCGTGTCAGTTACCTCCGTGGTCTCATTGCTGTTGAGTCTTTCACACAGATACCTGTCTGTGTGTGCAGCTGGGCCCTGAGCGGGGTCCTATGTAGAAACAGTAAGAGGTACTATAGACCCCAGGCGTTGTGTAAAAACTCCTTTCTGCTCTCAAATCCGACTGTTTACAAGGCTCGCCTTGTAGAGTGCAGGGAAGCACCTGTAGAGCTCTGGGCTCCCGACGAGCCGTTAACCCCCACAAAACTCTTGTCTTCGTCCAGGGAGAGCCCCCAGACTCTCAGACAGTGGCTGTAGCTTTCCTTTACATACAGTCTTGTTTGTACTTGATTTCCAAGCCCAGAGGGTTTAGAGGGAAGGAGTCTGGCTGCCCCGGAAGAAGCCTTGCAGGGGTGGTGAAAAAAGGGGCGATGGCCTGATTTCTAGGGAAGAGAATTCTAAGCATCGGTAGTGCGATCTCAGTAAACTCAGCAGCCAGAGCTGCCGGGCCGTGGGCGGGGACGCTCCTCTCCTCTGACGGCCCTGCAGCCGCACCTTCCGGCTTTGCCCACCGTGCACTGGCAGATAGGACAAGTGTGACTTTTCTTTCAGGAGAAAAAAAAATAGGTGTGGGTTCTGAGTACAAGGACGGATCCTTTTATGGATAATCTTAAAAAAAAAAAGCTAAATTGTTTTCTTTAATCCCAATGATTCCATTATAGAATGCTTTATGCAGCATTTTCAGGCATTCCATTTTAATTCTTGCTCTTAGCAAGTGCCACCACCCTTTGGAGATAGGAGGCTGACTGTTAGATGCATTAAGGGACCGACCCCAGGCCACACGGGTGCGGAAACCTCCGTTTTAGATTTTGCACCCGGGGTGCGCGGCCCCATGCTATCACGGAAGAGGGAAGGGGAGTTTGTGGAGCATTTTCAAAGGCTTTGTAGACACAGTCCTTCATGTGTCAGCTGTGGTGTTCGGCACGGTGCCTTCAGCGTAATGAAGCCTGGATTTAAGTATTTGGAGTAGTACATTGAGTTAGAGAGCGTGCCTTAGCTATCTGGAAAGCTCTGTGGTCATGAAGGCAGGTTTCCTTAGGGGCAGTTTGAATGGAGGCACAATGGAAGGGACGAGCAGGCGGGAACGGCGCCAGGAAGAGTGCAGGCCGAGGGATGGAGAGGGCAGAGGCCCGGAAGGGTGTTCAGAGGACAGCCGTGGGGGGCACACGTGGCGTCTCCTTGGAGCCCTGTGCCGCTTCTCTCCTCGCTGGGACTCCTTTGATTTTGCTTCACCTGACTCTTCTGGGGAGCAGGTTTACAGCCGGAGGCTCTTTGTTAAAAATAACTCTTATTTGCCAAGAGAAATCCACACTAGCATGGGGGAAAATTGCTGTGGAATAGAGATTTGATAGCAAATGATGACATAACAGCCACCAAAGGACAGCCCACCTCTGGCTTCCTCAGATGCCGGTCCTGTCCAGATGGATGGGGCGGCCGTGGCTCAGAACCATCTCGCTGCATTCCTGGTGGGAGCCCGGCCAGCCGAGGGCCTCAGCCCCTCCTCCGAGATGCAGAGATGGCCACGCACCCGTTTGACTTCCTTCTTTGGCACTTGCATCGAAGAGGAAGATTTGGCCAATGACATCCCTTTGTTGGAGAAGAGGGATCAAGATGGGTTTAATAATGTGGTTCTTTGAGGGAAACCAGTGTCTAACCTGTTCTTTTAAATTGTGAAAGCCTCGCATCGTGCGGTTGGAGGCGTGTGGAGAGTGGGCTTTGTGTGCCCGCTGGGTTAGGATGACCTGAGAAATTCACGTGGAAGTGGGCGCTGTGTTAGTTGACAGCCACTCCCTAAAAAGTCACTACAAAGTTATCCACTTAAAATAACACTTACTAAATCACGTGAGCCACTGAAAAGATTTGTTATCTCACAGTTTCTGTGGGTCAGGAATCTGGGCATGGCTGAGCAGGACCCCTGGCTCAGGGTCTTTCGAAAGGCTGCAGGCAAGGTGTCGACCAGGGCTGTGGTCACATCTGAAGGCTCGACTGGGGAAGGGGCCAAGCTCACGTGCTTGGCAGCGTTCAGTGCCTTACAGGCTGCCGGACCGAGGCTCTTACTTCCTTGTGGCTGTTGGCTAAAGGCTGCTCTTAATTTCTTGTCACGTGGGCCTTTGCAACACAGTGGCTCGCTGAACCTCCCCAGCAAGGGAGAGAGTCTGCCAGCAAGACAGAAGCCACAGTTTACTTCCGATTACAGAAGTGACATCGTGTGTGTGTGTGTGTGTGTGTGTGTGTGTGTGTGTATTTATATGCACTTTCGCATATTCTGGTTGGTTAGAAGGTTGTCACTAGTCCAGCCCACACTCAAGGGGAGGGGATTACATAAGGGCATGAGTGCTGGGAGGTGAGCCTCGTTGGGTCATTGGGGCCACTTTGAGTCTGCCTGCCAGAGACTCACGTCTCAAAACCCACCCCCTTTTTGTGTTCTTCAGAGCCTCGCCACAAGAAGCGTTGCTTCTATGAGGATGGGAGAGACTGAGATTTAACCAAGAGCCTGAAAGAGAGGGATGGGAAGTTCCCATTGCCTTTGATCTGGGCACCTCTTTCCTGGACTGACTTGTCAAGTGTCTCGCGGAGGGCGTGCAGTGCGTGCCGTCCTCTCACCCTCACTGCGACCCTGAGAAGTCGGCCGATGAGGGAGCCAAGATTCAGAGACAAGCTTGACTCTGGTCCGAGCTCACGAGGGTCGAGGGCCCCTGGATATTGAACGGAAGGCTGCAAGAATAAAGGCTTTGCTGGCGTTGGCTAACATGGGGGCCAGGGTTAGCTGGAGCTGGGTCACTGGGCCAAGTTGAATGTCAAGATGTCAAGAAGAGTCTGTGAGCAGACAGGAAGGTCAGGCGAGGCTCCGGAGGGGATGGCGGGCGTCAGGATGCGGGAAGGGCAGCCAGAGAAACACAACAAGGTCTAAAAGGGCCAAGTCTCTCCTTTATGTAAGTTAGAATTATGGGGTGAAACCTGTGCTTTTCCTCATTATTCGTGCACCCCCCCCCAGCGCTGAACTTGGACGTCATAAAGCCAATCGAAGCCACTGTACTCTGTCTGCCTACCATGAGGCCGGTTTTGCTCTCCGACCGCCTTTGTCTGCGTAGCTGTGATTGAATTCTTTCCAGTTTTCCCTTCTATTATCAACATGAGTTGAGAAAGGAAATGTGAAAATGCTAGAACTTGTGGTAGTATGTTGGAGGCAAAGCTGGGGCCTGGTCGGTGTCCAGACTATTGATTGTTTAGCTTCGTTGGTGGTCAGATGACTTCAGTCATGAAAGGAAATGAAAGAAGGCATATGAACTGCTGGAAACGCATCCTCAAACCTCGTGTCTCCAAGGCCATGTTTAATGATGGAGGAAAAGAGGGAAATATTTAAAATCACGGGTTGAGAATCAACATGAAAGACAAACAAAAAAACGTCGGTGATTCGAATACAGAGAGAAATCAACAGATCCGCAGAGCTTTTGATGGGGAGACTGCTCCAGATTCTTTAATCCAGAGGACGGTGCTCAGCTTCCTATTGACACGTTTTCCAAGGAAGTTGATGACACCATCAGAATCGCCACGCAACTGCCAAAGTCATTTTTTGAAACCATAAATCAGCCCGTGTGTCCCTTTTCACTTTCAGATCGCTCCACCTGCGCTTAGAATAAATGAAACCCCAGCCCGAAGCACTGCTCCTTGCCTGTGAGACCAGGTTCCTGAGAATGCCTGGCATCCCTTCTCCCCTTTCCTCCCGCCATGCTTGACTGACTCTAGCCTAGGGGCCAGCAGACTTCATCCCACAGGCCACGTCTGCGTGGCCCGGGAACTGTTTTCGTGTGGCCCGTGAACTGAGAATGGTTTTTAATCTTTAAATGGTTGATAACAAATCAAAAGAAGAATAGTCGTTTCTCATACATGAAGATAGTATGAAATTCAAATGTCAGCACCCATAAAAAAGTGACTTTGGAACACAGCCTTGGCCACTCATTTGCATATTTCTTCTGGCCGCTTTCATGCTGCAAGGGGAGGGCTGAGTACAGTCGTCCCCCCTTATCCGCGGTTTCAGTTCCCCGGGGTCAATCGCAGTCTAAAAATATTCAATGGAAAATGCCAGAAACAATTCCTAAGTTTTCAGTTGCGTGCCTTCCTGAGGAGCTCTGTTGCAATCTCATGCCATTCTGCTGCTTCCCAGCCTGGACGCGCGCGAATCATCGTCCAGCGTGTCCTCGCTGTGGATGCTCCCCGCCCATTAGTCACTTGGTGGCTGTCTCCATTATCAGGTCAACTGGCGAGTTACTGCGGTGCTTTTTCAAGTAACCCTTATTTTAATTAATAATGGCCCCAAAGCCATTTACGTAATTGTTATTACTGTGTATTATTAGAATTGTACTTTATTATTATTGCTAATCTCTTATTGTGCCTAATTTATAAATTAAACTTTGTCATAGGTATGTCTGTATAGGAAAAAACATGGTAGAGTATAGGGAGGGTTCAGTACTATTTGGGGTTTCAGGGATCCACTGGGGGTGTTGGAATGTATCCCCTGCGGATTAGAGGGGACTACCATAGTTGCCATGCAAACTATATCCTGCAAGGGCTAAAGTAATTACTGTTTGGCCCTTGACAGAAAAGGTTTGCTGACTCCTGACCTAGCCACATTGGCCTTCTTTTTGCTTCTTTAACAGTGAAAACCTGTGCCCACCACAGGGCCTTTGCACTTGCTGTTCTCGCTGCTAGGATGCTGCTGCTCTTCAGCCTCTGCTCAGATATCACTCCTTCACTTCCCGTCCACATGAGGTCGAATATGTTGATATGTTAATGGGGTCCAGAACTCAAAGTCTGTCTTTCTTTCTTTACTTATAACTTGGTTTCTCTCACTTGGGTGTGCTCTCAGAGGGAGCAATAATGTCCTGCTCAGCCCCTGGGAAGCGCCTGGCACACACAGACTGCATGAATGAAGGGAAATCAGGCTGAATCTGCAGCTTGACCCTCTGCCACATCTGGGTCAATACGTCCTTCTCTCCAACGACAAACCCATTTCCTCCACACAAAATGTCATTTTCAGTAAGCTGAGATAATTGGAATTTAAGATCAGACACCACAAAATTTAATTTATTGCTTGTAATTTAATTGATTCCGTAATATTTTAGACGACCCTGCATAAGCAGGTGAGCATCGTGTCACACTCAAGGAGTAAGGAAATGAAAACTCACATCATGATTAAAATTTCATAATTTCAAAAAGTCTCCCCGGACAGTCACCCTCCTCTATTCCACTCTTAAAGCATGTAAGGATCTGTATATTCTTACATTTCCAGCTTTCGGCTTGTCACTGATTTGGAGGAATCTGTTTTCTAAAAGAGAAGACGTGGAATAGATGTGTTTATTCCTCTTCTCTCTCCCTCCTTTTTATACACACGCAAGGATCCACACAGGTGAGAGAGATGTGCTGTGGGGGCACCTCCTGGGATGGCTCCCCCCGAGGACACCGGGCCAGTGCAGGAGCCACAGAGCCGTCCTGATAACATGTAAGGACCAGCGACTGCCTCGCACAGCCCGCCCGCTCTTCAGCTCGCGGTGGCACAGCATGGGTGGTGCAAACACTGATGGCATCAGGGACAATGTGAGTCATGTTGCAGAGTGGCATGTCAAGAAGCAAGCGCTCTGTCCCTCTCAGTGTTGACCAGAGATACTTATTTTGGAGACTCGAAGGCTGCTAAGAGGCTAAGAGGGCGTTACTGTTCCATGGCAAATCTTAGCAGTTCTCGGCAGGGCATCCTTGCCGCTCTGGAAGACAGGTCTCCGCTCTCCTTAGCCAGTTCCTCTGGGCCCCCTCTCTGGGTCACCCACTGGAGCTAACACCAGCAGGGGAGACACGAAGGACCGTTCCTGTCCTTGAGGTCACTGTCTGGTTTGAGGAAACAGATGGGCATGCTGGCAGTCACCATACAGGGACGATGGACAGAATACCTGGCTGTAAGGGGGACAGCTCACTTGGCTGGAGATGGTTCTGGAAGACCATGATGATGGGCTATGGTGAGGGCAGGGGAGGGCTGCCTGGGCTGAGCCAGTGCCCAGCAGGTCATCATGAAAAGCCAAGCCCTTTGGTGTGTAGAGCCGTCAGAGGCCGAGCTGGTGTGGCGGGAGGGGCGGGAAGGGGCGAGAAGCAGCCGTGTGACCTGATCCAAAGGCTTGACTCCTTACTGCCTCTGGAGGCAAGGACCATGGAGACCTGAGTCTGCAGGGAGGTGATGGTATGTTTGCCAGGGATCACTGAGATTGTTTTGGCCATTACCAGTCATGTGCTTCAGTGACTCAGGGTAGGACAGCACAGAATAGCTTTTGCTTCTGCAGAAAGTCGTAACCGTTCTTGCTTTCTGTGGGTTTGTTAACAGAGCAGGGGCTTTGGAGTCAGACACTGGTTTTGCCACTGTGACATTCAGACCCTGGGGCATTACTTAGTCTAGCTCTGCCTCAGTTTCCTCATCTGTTCAAAGGGCCTGATTATGAAACCCACCTCATAGGGTTGCTCTGAGAGTTAAGTCAGTGAGTACACGCAGAAAGCATACACATACACAGGAAGCATACATTCACTGCTACCGATTACTACTAGTATTCTTTAATTACTGCTCTCTCCATCCAGCAAATGAGATGTTGGGAAAATTTTAACTCTTGCCATCAAGTGTCCGTTGTGGAATAACATTGAGTAACGGGTAGCAGTTTCAGTATGTGGTTTTGTTTTATTGAACAAGCCCCCCAAATGTGCACCACACTTGTTTAATTACATTTCCCCGCTTCCTGCCCTCCGGTTCTGAAGGCAGGAATCACCGTATTAGCGTGGTAATGTCACCATAATAATCTACCGAGTCTATGTAAATAAGGAACATCTGTGCAATATTTATGACCCATAAAACGCAGTTATGCTCTAAAATGTTGTTCTCATCCCAAGTAGGTCATCGTGATGGAGCCATGATCAGAGGACCCTCCTGGGGCCCTCTGCTCCGCTCGCCAGGTTCCGTGCCAGCCAGCCCAGATGGGAACGGGCAGTGCCGCATGGCAGTTGGCGAAAATTAGGCTCCTGAGGGTTTTGCTGCCCATCAGAGCAAAAAATGAGTTGTCTTTTTGCAGGAAAAATGGGGTAAAGGTGTTCTTACTTTTACTTTTTTTTTTTTTTTTAAAGCAAGAGCAGCTAGCTTGCAGGTACGTGCCTGGGTTTGGATGCTGTCTGGACTGTGCTGGGAAATCTGAAACCCCATGGTCTCCTGGCGTCTGGGCTGCACGTGTTACCGGGCTTGCTTGGGTGTCCAGGCCACTCCAAGCCGGATTTGCAGCCCGGTCTTAGTCATTACCAAAGACGTCGCAGCGGGTTATTTTCCCCTTGGTCTTGATTTTCCTGCATTTATCCTGCTCTCCTTACTTGTGTTCTCATTGGAGTATATGAGTTTTTAGAAGCTAACATTTAGATTCTTTAATGAACATGTCAGGGTAACGTTAAGCTCCCTCTCCTTCTTGTCATTTGACATGTTCTTCAAGTCCCCACACTCATTTACGCGACTGGCTGTAAAAACACAAGCAGAAAGCTGGGTCGACGGCACGCCCAAGTCAAGCCCCGTGTTTTGCGTCTAGTGTACACGGGGCTCAGCACACGTTTTCTGCAGAGGGTCAGATGAGCCGACACAATGTATAAATGAACGGGCATGGCTCTGTTCCAATACAACGTTATTTACGGAAACAGGCAGCTGGCCACAGGCCCTGATGTGCTGATCCCTGCACTAGTGTCACATACATAGGGGAAGTTCACTAACCATTAAGTGTTCCCCTTGACAGATTATCATCACACGATGATGCTCCCATGAGACTAGCCCAGAGTCTAGGAAGCCGGACAGGACCAGGGTCTTCAGGCTCCTTGTACCACTTCCCATGTGTGGCCCCTCCTCCAGCCCCAGAGCTAACCAGTGGCTTCTAAATACAGTAAATATATTTCGTATTACATTAAATCCTGCATGTGAAAACACCACAGACTTAAAAAAAAATTATTCTCACCCTGGCTGGTTTGGCTCAGTGGTTAGAGCGTCGGCCCATGGACTGAAGTGTCTCGGGTTCGATTCCGGTCAAGGGCACGTACCTCGGTGCGGTTCAATCCCCGGCCCTGGTTGGGGTCGTGCGGGAGGCAGCCAGTCGATGTGTCCCTCTCGCATCGATGTTTCTCTCTCTCTCTCTCTCCCCCTCTCTGTCTCCCTCCCTCTCACTGTATCTGAAAATGAATGGAAAAATGTCCTTGGGTAAGCATTAAAAAAAAGAAATTTATTCTTGAGAAGCAGACTTGATGCATGAGTAAGAGTGGGCTTGCACCCATCTTCCCTGTTGACTGATTTTAACACCACAATCAAATTATTGATAAGCCCTTTGAGTTTCAGTCCTTTCACCTGTAAAATGGGGATATTGATACTTGTGTTGGAGGCTGTATGAAAAACCGATCAGATGCCATACTCGAGGTCCTTAATGCAGCCCCGTATACAGAAATCACCACCTTTTCATTTTTTCAATAACTAGATTGCGTTATCCATGTTGGCGAGCACGTCTCGGGGTGCAGCAGGGCGCCACTCTTCGGGACTGTCGCTAATTCTAGAGAGAGAGCTGTGATCTATCAACCGGACTGATCTGCACATTGGTAACCAACCCTGATCAGCCTCCGGCGTGGTTCACTTCTTTCAGATTTCTTCTGGCTGTTGGCTGCCTCCGTGAGGCCTCCGCTGGCATTTGGTTTCCCCCGAACACTAAACAGATAGCCCTTGTGGGGCTTCCTGGCACGGAGACCTCCCTGCTCGTTTGTATGCTGGTGGCTTCTCGCTCACACATGAGCGCTTGTCTCGGGGGCCAGCCCGCCTCTGCTGCACGGGCTGGCGGGGTGCAGGCAGGCCGCTTCCTGCGGGGCCCTTTCGAGATGGGGCTTTTTCGGGGGAGGGGTGGGCAGGAGGGATTGGCTTCTTTTTGGGTCAGCATGCAGGGTTCCTCACGACAGCCACGTGCTGCCTTCGCCCATGTGCTTTGACGCCTGCGATCAGAGCGCCCAGACGTTAAAGGCACCTTGGGGACCTGATTCGCCATCATCGCCCTCAGGGCACCTCCGCTTCCTCCATCCAGGAAGGGATGTTTGGGCAGACCCTTGCGGATGTGGGAGAGCGCATCAGGGGGCGGGGGCTCTGGAGGGCAAGGCCACACACCCGAAAAGGCCCTCCCCGGAGGGCGCGTGGCCTGCGAGGAAGCGAGCTTTGCTCTTTACGTGAGGACAGTGTCCGGGGGAGGAGGACAAGAAAGACGGAAAGGAAACACGTTCTGTGCCAGGCGTCGTGCCAGGGGCATTTCCAAACGTCATCCCGTCAAATCCTCGTACCAGCTGAGAGGCAGATGTTCTTACCCCCATTTTATTGATGGGAAACTGAGGCTCAGGGCAGGTGAGTGGTTGCCCCAGTGTTAGGGGCAAAGCCACACGATGCCGGTGCAGCAGCAGATGTCGGTGTCCCGCCCACATCCTTTGGTCCTTCTCCTGGATTTACTGTCCCCACCCCCACCCTGCCAGCAGCTTTCACCCAGCCGCTGATGGGAGTTGATGTCTAACTACCTCAGCTCCCCCACCCTCAGGTGGGATAATTGGTAGCCACGTGTTTACACTGGACCCCCAAGTGCCCCCGCGGGGTGACACTCCTGCTGCCCACAGCGGTCACTCCTGTGATAACTCACCCTCTTTTGGCTTCTTTCCTTCCATTTCTCACTTCCCCGCTCCTTAACCAGTGTTTCCTAGGCTCGCTTTCCAAATAAACTATTTGTTCTCCAATCCTGGTCTCGAGAACTGCGTCTGGAGGAACCCAAGCTAAGTCGAATACTACTCCTAATAACAGTATCAACGTAATAATTATCGCCGAGACCGCTGGAGCAGTTCCTGTGTCCCAGGTGCTGTGCTAAGCTGTTTAGATGACTTTTGTCACTGACTGCTCAATAACAAACCTATGATGTAGGTATTCTTACCATCGACGTGGGAGGGAACTGAGGTTCAGAGAGGTTGAGTGACTTGTCCAAGGTCACACAGCTAAAGAGTCATACCCTTGACAGAGCCAGGGTTCCTCTTCTAGGTGTTCTGTCTTCATGTTCAGTGCTGTCCCCAGTCAGCTGCATGTTTTGACACCAGTTGCCCTTGGCAACGCTCGGATTATCATGGGGTGGAATTGTTTCAGGAGGGGCTCATGCGTCTGGGGGTGCCTTGCTGCTGTGACTGACTGCTCAGGCCCTGTAGTGGGGTCTATCTGTATGTTCTGGGGTCATCAGTAGCTTTAATGGGAGCCCAGACAGGATGGGGGAGAAAAACATGACCACCATGTCATTTATTCTGCTTGGAATTGGACTGAAAGTCAGATGTTCTTGGATGGTAAAATGGTTTAAAGACCTTCTCCAAGATGACCACTCCTGAATTTGTATCTCCAGTGCAGAGCTCTCTCCAAAGCTCCTGCCTCAGATATCCAACTACATGACACCTGCAGGTGTCTGTCTATCAGACCTCTCACCTTCAACGTGGCCATTTGCGCTCCTGAGTTTTCAGAGCGCCTTCCCAAGTCAGTAGATGGAAACTCCACGCTTCCAGTTGTCAGGCCATGTCACTCGAGGCTTCCCGACTCCTCTCCTCTCACAGCCAACGTCTAACCCCTCAGCAAGTACTGTGCTAACTTCCACATACAGCGGAACCGCCACTCTCACCCCTCCCCCACTGCCACCTGGTCAGGCCACCCTCTCTTCCCTCTGGGATTAGTTTGAGACTCTCCTAACCAGTCTTCCTTCCGCCTTTGTCTTGCTAGGATCTACTCTCAGGATGACAGCTGCAGTGGGAGTGATTCATTTAAGATAAGAGTTGGATCATGTCCCGCCTCTGCTCATGGCTCTCCATGTCACTCAGCAAAACCACAGTCCTTCCGCGAAGGACTCACAGGACTGTTTAGACCTCACTGCCCAGCACACTTCCCGTGCTCCTGCTCCCAGCCCCTTGCTGTGCCTCTTACACACCGGGCATGCTCCTGCTTGGGGTCTTTGCTCTATTTGTTCCTCCCTAGATACGTGCTGGGCTTATTTCCTTGCCTCCTTGGAGTCTTAAAGCGTACTTAGTAAGATGACCATATAATTTATCATCCAAACCAGGGCCCTTTGGGGAGGAAAGGAGACTAAAAGTAACTAGGAGACATCAGCTGGGCTACAGCTGGAGCAGGGCAGGCTGGTTGTTGTGGGCAAATCAGTGAGACCTCCTCCAAGTCCCTTGTGTAGTATTGCCAAGTGCCCGCTCCCTCCCAGCCACAGCACGGCTCTAGGTCAGGGGCAGAGGGTAGGTCTGCACTTGTTTCTTTTTCCCTTGGCACGCTCCATCTATACAGTGCACTTTATATTTCTTGTTTATTGCGTGTTTTCATGTCCCACCCCCAGGAACACGTAAACCCCAGAGGACTGGGATCTGTGACTTTTACTGCTGTGTTCCAGTACTTAGCGTGGCGCCTGGCATTCTGGAAGCATTAAACACATAGATGTTGAATGCATGAATGAAAGGACAAGAGATTTCTGATCATTGACTCACCCCACCCGGCCCACCACCTCTGCATGAAGCCCGGCCAAGGAGCCGCTGTATACGTTTACCCCTCTGTAACCTCAAAAGCATCAACAAGGAGCCCCCATTGCAAGCCAGGCAAGGAAGCCACTGAAGCTGGTGTCTCTGGATCATCCCACATACACTAGCCTTGTGGTCACAGCTTTCTCTATTGGGTCATTGGGGACTGATAAGAACCTAGCATTCTTGGTGTGAATCCTCCCTTCTCCACTCAAGTTGGCATTGGGTTTGAGCCAACCATTCGCTCTCCTTCACCATTGTAAAACACAGCAGGAATGTTTAAGGAGGCTGAGTGGCGTCTCGGGACATGTCTGGAACCACGGAACAGCACAGCCTAGGATAAGACTGTGTTCTGACTCACCTTCTACGAGCAAGATGCCAGCAAGTCATCTCCTGTGTCTCTGCCCCTCCCTCCCATCGAGCCATCTGTCCACCTGTTTATCTCTCAACCCATCTATCCTTTAATCTCCTGGAGTTTAGAGCCCAGGATTTCAGTCCTGTTCTGTCATGAACTTCCTGGGAAATCATTTTCCTTACTTGGGTCTCAGTGTCCGCATCTGCAGAATGGGTGCTGCTAAGAACCCTTGAGTCTGGGGCTCTTAATTCCGAGCTGCCGTTATGTGCAGACTTCACGCTGGACGCGAAGGGAGCTGTTTGCTTGTTCTTGTCCCCAGGGCTGAGTGGGAAGTGAGATCTTGGACCTTCCGGACACCGGGAGCGAGCAGAGAAGCCCCAGCACTCCCTGTTCGTTTGTGAGCCTCAGTGAAGGTCACAGTCACTCGGGAGTGGTGTGGATAGTGTGTCAGGAGCCAGGTGAAACGATGACCAGGTTTTAAAGTGGCGGGAGAAAGTTCTCAGTGCAGGAATGCTGAGACCAGGGATCGTGTTTGTCACGAGACGAGCGTGACAGGTGACTTGGCGCTCTTCACATATGTGGACGTCTTGGCTGAGGGCCCAGGCTGCTAATTTCTAAAGAGTGAGAAATCGGTTTGCACTGTGAAGGGGAGTTAAGCAGTGTTGAGGAACGCGTCTCCTGTAGGAGAGTATTAATGGCGGTGACAATTCGGTGTTCCCTTCTCCCCAAGACCCGAGGACGTAGAAGGTGGGTATCTTCGCACCTGGAAGGAACGTGCTGCAGTTCTCTTCCTGGAGGAGATAGTACCATCTCCAGAAGTTTCTCCACAAGCCACCTCATTCTGGAAGGCTTGCCTGGCTTCCTCAGCTCTGGCGGGGGTAGGGTGGGTTAAGTGATCTGGGTCTTGAGGTAGGAATAGGAGTTGGCCATTGTAGAGGGCAAGGGCATTAGATGTGTGAACTAAGCCAAGAGGCAGAATTGTGAGTCAGGATGGCAGGTTCGGGGAGCTCTGTGAGGTTGGCAAGAGGACGTGAAGGGTGTGGTGGGAAAAGAGGCTGGACATCCAGGCAGGGCCACTCGCCCAGGGCCCTACTACCTGGCGACACCAAGGAATTCTGAGGACAACGGGAAGCCACTGACAGGTTCTAAGCAGGAGACTGACATAGTTCAATTTGATTTTTGAAATAATTACTCTCATTGTTGGTAAAAGGATGAATTGAAAAGGACACACCCAGAATCAGGGATATGGGTGAGGAGACTCCAGAATAGCTCAGATTAAGGTTTGTACATTTGAGATAAAAGCAGCTACGTGTGTGTGTGTGTGTGTGTGTGTGTGTAACTGATAAGGAGATGGATGTGACATTACTCTGTGACTGAGCAGATGCTGAGGGAAAGAGTGTAGGATCCCTTCCCAGGATCCTCACTGTAGGATACAGAGGGTAGCAGGAACCCTTTTTGTTGATGCATACTCAACATGGCTTCTCCCTTTCCTCCCTCTAATTGCACCTAGATTTTTATTCTCTTCCTCTCAGAATTCATCTCACTTCCAACATCCCTCTCCCAACCCCAATCTCTGAACTGGTCTTAGCCAATCAGGGTTAGTCCAGCTTTCTGAGCCACAGTGATTGGCTTAGGCCCGGGTTCTTGAACCAGTCAGCGCACGCATTTCCTTGGCCCACTGATGAATAAGTGGGCATGCGACCCTGACTTGGTCAATGAGGAGACCACGGGGAAGCCAGTCCTCTCTCTGCCACTGTGGGTCTGAGAAGTGACGAGTGACTCTGGCAGCTAAGTACACTCACACACTCTTTAGAGAACGTTTCAGTCACACTGGTCTCCAATCTCAGGACACTTAGTTTCAGTCTCAAGATACTCAGCCTCATGGAGAGGAATGGCCAGAGGGTGAATTCCCTCTGCGAGTCTTCAACGCGCCTCTGCCACAGCGTGTCTTCTGTCCCTGTCGATCTGATGGCAGTTGACTTCTCTGTATACGCTGAGTGTGCCCACGTACTTGCCACCTGGTAAATGCCCCTCGTCTTTAAACAGCTGCGAGTCTTCCCCTAGATTATTTTGGCCAGTAAACAACAGCGTAAGAGGGAAATAGGGAGTCGACAAAACCTGGTTGAAGGGTAAAAATGGGGAGTGATTTTTATTTTTTAGTAAAAAAATCAGGGACGTGTTTAATGCAATCTCCATTTTAGGTTTCGGAATTGAATGCCAAGTGCAGAATGTTGAGTGGGACATTTGCAGAGCTTGGGAGAAGTTTGAGATACAGTATGTCATCAAGAGGCTGAGGACAGTGCCATTGTTTTATAGCCTCTACTTGTCACGTGTGCAGATTTGATTGCAAATGTGATTTTTGAGGTTACGAGGGTAATTGATTATAGAGTCTCTTCTGGGAAATATCATTCACCTGAGCAACATCCTTTTAATGGACAGACCTAGAGAAAGAGTGGGGGAAGGAAATACAAGACATTATAATTTATTCATTTAACACATATTTTTTAGGTACCTACTATGTGCTGTGGGCCCTGCTGCTCAGATTGGAGGGTACAGTGGAGATGGCAGGGCATAGGAGGGACCTAGCCTAGTCAGGGGACAGAGAAGGCCAGCGTATAAGCTGAACTCCACTGGGATACATCTTTGGGTCCCAGATTAGGACCGGATGCCTGACCCAGCTCCCTCCCTTGCGTGGGATTAATTCATATATTTCATCTTCCCCATCTAGTTATATATTATTTTAAACAAGTAAGACCAGCTCACTTAAGAAAACAAAGCTACTAGAGAAAAAAGGACAGAAGCAAAAATGGTGCGTCTCTGTGATCCTACTATGTAGAGTCAGCCACTTTGATATTCTGGTAAATTTCCTTTCATTCTTCTTCTTTTTAAAAAATATTTATCTTTATCATTGAAAGTATTGCAGATGTCCCTTGTTTCTTCCCCCATCGACACCCTCCTCCCTGCTCCCACTGCCCCACACCCCTCCACCTTCACTGCTCTGTTGTCTGTGTCCATTGGTTGTGCACATATGCATATAAGTTCTTTGGTTTATCTCCCCCCTCCCCCGCCCTTCCCTCTGAGGTTTGTCAGTCTGTTCCCTACTTCCATGTCTCTGGATCTGTTTTGCTCGTCAGTTTATTTTGTTCAATATATTCCACAAATAAGTGAGATCATGTGATACTTGTCTTTCTCTGACTAGCTTATTTCACTTAGCATAACACTCTCCAGGTCCCTCCATGCTGTCTCAAAGGATAAGAGATCTTTCTTTCTTACAGGTGTATAGTACTCCATTGTGTATATTTACCACAGCTTTTTTATCCACTCGTCTACTGATGGACACTTGGGCTGTTTCCAGATCTCAGCTATTGTAAATAGTGCTGCTATGAACATAGGGGTACATATATTCTTTCTGATTGGTGTTTCAGGCGTCTTAGGATATATTCCTAGAAGTGGGATCACTGGGTCAAATGGAAGTTCCATTTTTAATTTTTTGAGGAAACTCATACTGTTTTCCATAGTGGCTGCACCAGTCTGCATTCCCACCAGCAGTGTACTAGAGTCCCCTTTTCTCCACACCCTCGCCAGGACTTGTTTGATCTTTTTTTGTGGCTTACACTTAAAATGCAAGCTTATTGTTTAGTCTCTGAGGCCCAGGTAAACTCGAATACAGGACAGAGGCTTTTCCTGACAATTCCCGTATTTGATGAAACCATTGTTTCTATGATGAGGAATGAATCCAGAATGAAACGTGTAAAGCTTCATCCAGATGTCACTGTGAAAAGAAGCGTGAAACCCTTCATACTGTTGCTGGCTCCAGCAGGTGCGTTTGCTGAGGTCCTCCTTCCCCGTCTGCAGGTGAGCTGGAGGTGCCTCTTAGTCTCACTGGTCTTCCAGTCTCGATTTTTTAAAAAATTTCGATGCATCTATGGATTTGATGGAGTGTATACAGTTGACCCTTGAACAATGCAGGAATTGGGGGTGCCGACCCCTTGTGCAGTTGAAAATCCACATGTAATTTTTGACTCCCCCAAAACTTAACTACTAATAGCCTACTGTTGACCAGAGCCTTACTGTGAACATAGTCAGTTAACACATATTTTGTATGTTTTATGTATTATATGCAATATTACGATACAGTAAGCTAGAGGAAAGACAATGTTATTAAGGAAAACACATTTACAGTAGTTACTGAAAAAAAATCCGTGCGTACGTGGACCCAGGCAGTTCATACCTGTGCTGTTCAAAGATCAATTATATTTCATTAATTAGAAACCGACAGTATGGGTGTGCGGTTTGTTTATTTATATCTGGAGTCCAAGTTCCTGGATTCAATTTAAAGCTCTCAGAGTTACTAAAACTTTCTGAGACTCAGTTTTCTCATCAGCAGAGTTTGCTTTCTTGCATTTTTTAAAAATTGATTTTTAGAGATTGAATTACCATTTGACCCAGTGATCCCACTCCTAGGAATATACCCTAAGAAGCCTGAAACACCAATCAGAAAGAATACTTGTACCCCCATGTTCATAGCAGCACTATTTACAATAGCTAAGATCTGGAAACAGCCCAAGTGTCCATGAATAGACGAATGGATAAAAAAGCTGTGGTACATATACACAATGGAGTACTATGCAGCTGTAAGAAAGAAAGATCTCTTATCCTTTGCGACGACATGGGAGGACCTGGAAACTATTATCCTAAGTGAAACAAGTCAAGCAGAGAAAGACAAATATCATATGATCTCACTTATTTCTGGAATATAATAAACATAACAGTGTGAGGAACAGGGTAGTCCCAGAGACGTGGAAGTAGGGTACAGACTGACATTTGCCAGAAGAGGGGGTGGGGGAGGGGAGCGATGAACACAGAACTTGTACGCATGTACTCATAATCAATGGACATGGACAACAAAACTGGGGACGGGGCAGGGAGGGAGGGGGAGGAGGGTGTCAATGGGGGAAAAAAAGAGAAACATCTGTAACAAAAGTAAATTAATAAAAAAAAATTGATTTTTAGAGAGAAAGAGGAAGGAAGAAAGGGAGGGAGAGAGAAAGAGATCGATTTGTTGTTCTACTTATTTATGCATTCATCGGGTTGATTCTTATATGTGCTCTGACCAGGGATCGAACCCACAACCTTGGCATATCAGGATGACGCTGTAACCAACTGAGCTACCGGGCCAGAGGGCCTGCTTTCTTGGCCGGCTGCGGTCTGTCCAGTCCCTTCTCACACGTGAGGTTCAGTGTGGAGGCAGACCATGCCTGCTTTCATCTCCAGGAAGGGAGCACATTCCCCTGGATAATTTTCTTTTAGAGTTTCTTCTCCCCCTGGGGCTGAGTGAGCTCCAGGTGTTTGAAGACCCTGGGGGTCACGACAGCAGCTGTGGTGATGGCTTCTGGGAAGAGCAATGCTGACCCCACAGGTATCTGCTCTGGCAGATACGGCAGAGCGATAGCTGGGATGCAGACCACGGCCCTTTCCTGGCCACCTTTGTGTTGCCTGGAAATCCACCTGAGAGTCTCCAGGTTTTTTGCCCCAGGGGGAGCCTTCACTTATGCAAATAATGAACGCTGTGGAGGACAGGCTGCAAGATGAGGACAGCTGGGGGGCGGTAGTCCCTGGCTGCAGCAAGCTGGTGACGTGAGGCGTCTGGGGCTCAGTCTTGCCCGTGCTTCCCGTTTCCAGGAGAATGTCTACATTCAACTTTCTGTGGGAATCTGGTTTTAAATGTTGGCTACACTTTCAACAAAAGATATTTTGTTGTGTGGATCTGACAGAACCTAAGTGTGGGCTACTAGCTGAATTAGGATTGCCTAGACATTCCCTTCTGGTCTTCACGGTTGAGAACTCCGCACCCCCCTCCTGCCATCCTGTGCTCCATGGACATCTCCAGGACGTTCACACGGTCCTCCTCGGACCCTTCACAATTCTCCTTCTGCATTGAATGAGGCCATTTGTTATCATTTTACTTTTGAAGATGTGAGACCAAGAGACCCCCGTGTTAGAGATGCTGTGCACTGATCTTGCAAATTAGAACAACAGCAGTAGAGGAGGTTATGATTTATGCTGTTGCAGCAAGAATCACCTATGGCTTGATGTGTGTACTGCCCGAGTGAGACTGTATTGGGGCCTTGGACATACGTTATCTCATTTAATCCTCTCGCTGCACAGTGACCGAGGTGGGGTGACCTCCTTTTCCTGAAGCTCTGTGATGTTGGCTCACTTGCTCAAGGAGGCGCAGCTGGTACGGGAAGGGCCCCACTCGCCTTCTTGTCCGTGTTTGCGCTCCAGAATGAAGGGCTTCACCAGTTCATGGAGGTGTTATTTCCCTTTACTCCCGGCCTTCACCAAAACCTCCTGGACCATGCCTTGCACAGAGTAGGTCCTCTACAATTGCCTTTTAAAAAAATATATAGTTTATTGATTTTTAGAGAGAGAGGAAGGGAGAGGGAGGGAGTAATGTCGATGTGAGAGGGAAACATTGATCGGCTGCCTCTGCACTCCCCCTGCTGGAGATCAAACCCACAACCCGGGCGTGTGCCCTGACCGGGAATCAAACCGGCGACCTTTCGGTGCACAGGAGGACGCCCAACCAACTGAGCCACGCTGGCCAGGGCTACAGTTGCCTTTCTTGATAATGATAATGTTCGGCTGGCTTGTCTCCAATGGGGAGAATTAGTCTAGTGGAAGCAATTCTTCCAGGCATATAATGAGCCTTTTCAAACCTGAATTTTCATGACAAAGTTTATTTTGTTGAAATACAAAAGAAAGGCAAATATTTACTAATTTTTATTTTATTAAAATGTAATGCACAGAGGCATATTTTTAGAAGTGATAAATCGTTTCCTTCACAACGGGATCTTGGGGAGAAAGAAATGTACCACATTTAAAAATTATATACTATTCTATGCACATATCAAATACTTGTATTATTTGTAATTACATTGGTAATATATGTAATTACATGAGAAAACAATTAAAGCCAACTGCATTCCAGGAGAACATGAATCAAGATTTTTTTTCCCTTTTCCCCAGTGACTTCGCAGCATTAATTTGTCTCGCAGACATAAGAATATCACACAAGTGCCCTGGCCAGTTTGGCTCAGCGGTTAGAGTGTCGGCCCTCAGATGGAAGGGTCGCGGGTTCGATTCCCGGTCAAGGGCAGGTACCTGAGTTGCAGGTTTGATCCCTGGCCTCAGCAGGGGTTATTTGGAAGGCAGCCGATCAGTGTGTCTCTCTCACATCGATGTTTCTCTCTCTGTCCCTCCTTCCCTTCCACTCTATCTAAAAAACAACAACAATGGACAAATATTCTCGGGTGAGGATTAACAACAACAAAATCCCTGACCTGTCTCAGGCGTTTTAAGGATTTCTGGAGCAGGCGATGCCGATGTTTCACAGCCTCTGAGGAGAGAAGGAAACCCATCTGCTTCTTCACGTTGCTGCGTGTTTTTTGGCCCACAGGAAAGGTAGCAGGCAGTACGTTTCCGAGGCATGCTAACTCGGTCCCGCCGCTGCACCTGAGCCTCCAGTGGGCCAGCTATGGGTAATTTCTTCCTGAAAAAAACAAACCAGCCCACATTTTCTTTATTCCTTCTGCAAAAAGTAGCTAGGCTGGTTGTGCTCCATTGCTTGGGAATGCACATTCTTTTAAGCAACTCAGGGGTCTGTGGAACGCAGCTTAAGCCTCTGATCTCAGGGGGTTACTCATTGAACCACCGGTGCATCAGACGATTATAAAGTGCCTGCTGTGTGCATCGGCTGCTGTGCTGGGCGCTGGGGCTTCGGAGATGGACTATCCAGTGTCTGTTCCGTGTAGATAGTCTGGCCCGGTGGGTGAAAGACAGACAAGTGTGATGGGGTATGAACAGTGCTGAGAGCCACGTGACAAGAACCAGGGGACTTCGGAGAAGTCCAGAAGGGTGACGGGTTTGGCAGGAACAGATAGAAATGGGATGCCCATCTCCAGGAGTGGGGTGGAGGGTTGGTGAGGATGCATTGCAGGCAGGGGTGACAGATGCCAGGGCAGTGAGGTGAGGATGGTTGAGGCACCTTCTAAGAACTGCCAGTCCCGCAGAGGTGAGAGTGAGGGTCGGCTGTGAGGGTGTGGCAGGAGATGCGGTTAAACATGAAGGCGATCCCACTTCCCAGCCTGGAGGTGTGCGAATATCAGTCATCTGCATCTAGGTCCCATTCATGAACTTGGATCACATCTTTTCTAGAGCGACCGCAGATAGAGCCCTTGCTTTGCTTGAGGAGGTCCTTTGTGGATTTAAACTCTTGTCTTGGGTTACGGAATTATTCATGGTGTCTAATCCCATGGGAGGGATCTAGATGGGTCAAATGGTGTGTGTGCTTATTGGCAAGGGTCAGTGCTGAGTTCTGTGGTCTGGCTTTGGCTTTGACCAGATTCTCCTCTCCTCTGAAGGCCCCTTGGAGGTCTGTCCACACACAGAAGTAGAGGGATGCTGCCGCTCTGGGAGGCGTATTCTGTAGACAGCCAGCAGCTTTGGGCTCTGCAGACACACGTGGCGAAGGAAGACCCTTGGGAACAGACAGAGAAACATAATGCAAAGTTGCTTTGCTCCCCAGTCCTCCTGTCTTCTCCCACTTTTCATCAAATTCTCCCACACAGACGTAAAATGCTAGCAAACAAGAGACTCTGGGCTGCATTACTGAATCCTCCCTCTATTGGACAGAATATAAATATCACTAATTCCTTTGTGTGTTCAGCAAACATTTCCGGGGCACCGGACTCTGCACAGGCTTCCGTCTCCGCCACGAAGGAGTTCTGGTTCTCATGGGGGCAGTTGCATGCATTGTTGAGGGATTTACGACCAAGGGATGGGGGATGCCATAGACATAGCTGGCATTTATTGAATTTCTATTTTGCAGTAAGTTTTATCTTCATGTCCCTTCTGCGAGGGTGGTACTACTGCCTCTTGCTTTGCTGGTGAGGACGTGGAGGTGGAGGGGTTTTCTGGAAAGCGGAGAAACCAGCATTCAGACCCTGGGTAGTTATTGAGCAGCCAGCTGGTGGGCACAGAGGAGATGTGGTCAGTTTCATCTGGGGGCTCCAGGGAAGTTATCAGAGCTGGTGCCCCTTCAGTGGGTTCTGAAGGCAGAGAAGTGTCCGGAGGGGTGACGTGGGGCAGAGGGTGCTTAGCTTGAGTAAAGCTGGGATGAGTGTTTCCAGTGGAAGGTGACGGGGAGTGCGACGAGTCAGCGAGGTTCTGCTGGGCCACCCTGGGAGGGTCCGGGGTGCTGGCCAAGGGTGCTCTGTCTTCCTGTCAGGGCATGGTGGATCACCCCTGAACACACTGTTTCTCCAGACAGCTGAGTGCATTCCCGAGGACACACTCAGAATCCACAGGGCTGGTCCAGGAGGTTTTGTAGACAACCTGAGGGACCTCTTTAAGAAAAAGAATACAGCATTTTGAATACAAAATCATGTACAGGGCTTTGGAAGGGCTGAGCCCAAGTGAGGAGCCCTGAAGCGTCAGCTTTGTTAGTGTCATGCTACATCCAGCCCTGGACAGACCTTTTCATCGACATCATACTTATTTCTGCACCAGTCCAGGAAAACAGTGCTTCATGGTTTTGTTTTGTGATGTGTGTGTGTGTGTGTGCGTGTGTGTGTATGTATATGTGTATGTGTGTATGTATATGTGTGTGTGTATATGTGTGTGTGTGTGTGTATATATACGTGTGTGTGTGTGCGCGTGTGCGCGTGTGTATGTATACGTGTATGCGTGTGTGTGTGTGTGTGTGTGTGTATGTATATGTGTGTGTGTGTGAGTGTGTGTGTGTGTTTTAGGCCAGAATCGAGGAGTCTTTATTTTGTTATGACATCCCCCACGTTTGGAGGGTGCCCTAACCACAGTCTCTTCCCACAGTGTGTCCCGGAATCGGCTAACTGGTTACTCTGGACACAGGATCATCTTCTGTATCCAAATATGGCCTCCTCGTACATCTATCTGTTTCACTGCAGAGGGTTTAGAGATGGTTGATATTCAGGACATAATTCACAGAGTGTTAGTGCCTTGCTAAATTTCAGTTTGTGTGTCTTTCGTCAAATATTTGGCTTAGCTGGGGCTGGTTGGCATATTGTGTTAGCTCAAAGTGATTTATTGTCTCAGCGTCATCCATTCAATACAGAGAGGTAATATTTAGAGTGTCAGCAGGGATTATGTTGTAATCTCAAGAAAAATATAGGAAGTTGGATAGAGGAAAAAAAATCCAGGGAGAAGAACCAAGCAGTTATTAAAATAGACTTTTCTAATATATGTTCTTTTGCTGAGAGTTACATCCACAACTTCATTTCTCATCAGAAAGTCTCAAAGAGCCAATTTTCAGAAGTTCTTATCCCTCCTTGCAGCTGAATATTTGGGAGCATTTTAAAGTGATATCATAAAATAGATCGAAAATGAAGTCCTATAAATGATCTTTAATCAACAGGCTCTGTTGCTTTATGGAACAGAAAACAGTGAACAAAAGACTATGATTTTAATTCAAGGAAAGAGAGCTATTTATTTTAAGTATTTCCGCAGAATGGCAAAAGTAATTTATTCCGTTATAATTAGACACATTGTAAAATGGACGATTGTGGAGAGCGTGGTGCTTGCCGGCTTCTGTGAGTTGGGGAAGGCTCTCCTGTGTGATTTCTCTGCTGTCTCTGCCCCCGATCCTGGTGCCAGAAATTAATCTGTGAACCAGGGCAGAACCAGAGGAAAATGGAGGCCGAAGCTGTTCATGTTCCCTTTTTCATCCCGAAAATGGGTTTTCCTTCTTTCTGTCTTGATAGGAAACTCCCGCAGCAAGCATTGAGATTGGGGGATTGCTTGGCTATGTTTTAACAATAGGTTAATGGAAAAAAATCTCAAGGTGGAAAAAAAATCTCAAGGGGAATTATATGTGTATCTATAGTGAACTGTGGCAATTAAAAAAAATTATGTTATTTGGGGCCGTATTAATAGAAGAATAGGGAATAGAACATTGGAGGTGATCGATATATGGAAATCCTTGCTTTCTTTCAGCAGGTATTTGTAGAGGGCTTCCTGTGTGCCAGGACTGAGGAGACATTGGTAAACAAAGACATGTTTCCTTGGAGAGCTGAGACTTTGGAAAGAGGAAGATCAGTGGACAGTTAATTACAAAACAGCAGGAGAAGCTGTGAGGAGAGGTCCAGCGTTGCATGTGGAAGCCGGGGGCAGGGATGAGGCAGAGGAAGCAGCCTTTGCATTGGCTCAGAGGTGGGCCAGCATGGCACTTTGGGGGAACAGACTGTTCAGTGCGGTTGGACCACAGGCAGGAGGGAGATGGGTTTGGGAACATCTTTGAGAAAAACAATGATGGCCTCAAGTGGAATCATGGCAGGGAGGATGGAGGGAATTCGGGGGTGGACTTGAGAACTGGTTAGGAGGAAGATTCAACAGACAGATGATTGTCTGGATGTTTGGGGACAGAGAGTCAATTTCTTGCCCTGTTGGGAACCGGATAGGATCCAGCTTCCAGTGCAGGGTGTTTGGGTGTGCAGACACAAGATCACGAGTTCAGGTTTGTGTGCATTCAGGGCGTGAGTGCCCAAGGGGTACTGCAGTGGGGGTGTCTGGTAAGCAGTTGAGTATATGAGTGTGAAATTTGAGGCTAGGATTTTAGATCTTAGAGCCATTGGCATACAGATGGTCATTGAATCTTGAGAATGATGGACAACTGTGCAGTGGGAAGAACCAAGGGTTGCGACACCAACGTGGGTGCATTGCAGATAGGGTACCCCCTTCTCTGTCCTTGTTCTGGGTAGCCGCGGATGGCAGAACCAGACCCCAGCAGGCAGATGATCACCTGGCAGTAGGTAGGACTTTCACGTGATTACAAATACCTGGAAATGCATGGATTTCTTATAAGTAGTGAGTTTCCTGCTGCCAGATGTATTCTAGCAGAACCCCACGGCCACTTGCCCAGAATTTTTTAGAAGGCAGTCATGCATTAGATGTGATTGTTGCCTAAGTGACTTACAGATACCACCCTGGGCTGATTGCTCCAACCAGTCAGATTGTCATTTTGGATGGAGGTGCCTACGTTCAGGTCTTTACGTGTAGCTGGTTGCCTGTCTGCCTCTGTTTGTCATCACTTCCTTCTCAAGCCTGTGTGGGTCCCATAGTCATCACATCTGCCCTGCCCTTTCGGGATCCTCAGTTCCCTTCCCCTCTGTGTCCACATTGAGCCCAACACTTGGACACATTCCGCCCTTTTTCTTCTCTCCGTCTCTGGAGGAGAATGCCTCAAATCTTAAAAATGTGGCCTCTGGAAATACGCGGCGCCCAGCCTCATCTGGGCCTGCAGGCTGGCTCCGTAGTCGCTCCCTGCGCCTGGGCAGCCTTTCCCCAGGCTCTCCTTCGCCAGCTACCTCTCTCCATGCCTGGCAGACTTCACCCCGTGCATCTTTCCCTTTGCTGATTTGCTCTGTATCCTTTCACTGTAATAAACCATGGCTGTGAGTGTGAGTCTGTGCTGAGTGCTGTGTCTTCTGCAAAACCACTGACAGTCAGGGGTTGTCTTGGGGTCTCCCGAGACACCGTCCCCCCAGCATGTGTGGACGCTCAACTGATTTCATTTTAACAAACGAAAAAATGACAGACAAGCAAAGTCATGTCTCTTCCTTGACCTAAGCGAGGTCTTCCCCCAGCCACTGCCCAACAGCCTTTAATGCCACTGACCAGACACTCTCCCTCTGGCTTCTTTGGCATGGGGGACACGGGCAGCTCCTTTCCAGCCTCCTCTCTGGGCTTGTTCTCTCGGTTGAAATTGATTGGGGTCTGTCCTAGTTAGCTTCTCCCTCTGCTTTGAACATGCAGAGCTTCTTGGTGGGCTGAGATGGAAACATGGCAAGCTGGAAGCGCCCGGTTCCTGCCTGGGGAGGTAGACCGGACTTTCAGTGGGGGGGGGAGGGGGGGGAGGACCCGCACAAAGCATCCCATGGAGTCTGGGTCAGAGTTCACCCTTTAGCTGAGAGCTGTCAACCTATGTGGCCTCACCCATACCCAGTTCATTTACATGACAGGACCCCCGAAATGTGTACCTCCAGGTGAAGCTCCTCTTTTGAGATTTAGACCCAAGTCAGAACAGGTCCTGCCTGCTTTTCCCCACCCATCATTGCCACCTTTGACCGGGCTAGCCTCTCTCGGACCACCCCGCCCCCTGGCACACTGTTCTCCCACAGTGGCCTTTCTGCATCAGTGTGAGCATGTCACCCCCTGTGTGAAACTCTTGAGCGTCTCCTTGGTACTCTCACGCTGGGCCTGGCATTTGGCGGGCACTTGGCATTTTTTGTTTTTTTTTTTTTTTTTTGTCAAATGAATGAGTGGATGCATGAATGTGTAAGTGTTAGATTTTATTCAAGAGCCGAATTAGCAATCCCACGAGCCCTTTAGGCAGATAAAGAGCCCGAGCTGAGATTTGGAGCCAGTGAGCTGTTGAATTTATATCTGACCAATTTGCTGGAGACTGGGATGTTGAAAGGAGACGGGAGAGGGATGGCAGAAATGGGCACCACTGGCCTTTGTCTGAGAGTCTTAGGAAGAGCAAGTGCAGAGCGTGGTTGAAAATAACTCACAGTGAGGGGAGGGGGGCCTCTGACCCACCTGGAACCCTGCTGGTCCACAAGACTCCCTCTTTACTGGGAGAAGAGGAGTTATTGCTAAGATAGGGTCTCCCGGGAGCTGCGGTGATGCTCCCTGGTTTGAGTTCATCTCTGCCGCATGCTACCTGTGTGTGCCTCAGTTTACCTATTTGTAAAGTGGCGCTCAGGATGCCTCTGTCTAGTGGTGATCGTGGGCATTACTGAGAAGATGCGTGTAAAGCTGGCATGTCCTCTGAGGCACAGACAAGTCCTCTGTGCCTCAGTTTACCTATTTGTAAAGTGGCGCTCAGGATGCCTCTGTCTAGTGGTAATCGTGGGCATTACTGAGAAGATGCGTGTAAAGCTGGCATGTGGCGATCAGGCCGCAGAGCTAGGGGCAATCTTTTGTTGGTGGCGTGGTGGGGGCAGCAACAGCGGCGTCAGCCGTCGTGACGGGACCTGAGGGCTCCATCCGGCAGGCACTGCGCCTGGCTCATCGACGCTGCTTCCCCAGCCCCTCCCGTGGAATCTGGCACGTAGTAGGGACTCAGTGAAAACCACCGAATGGGTGTTTGTGGTCTGAAGGCGAATCATTTCCCGTAGGTGGGTTGATTGGCGGTACCTGCCACGTGGTTGATACTCAACAAGTCATAGCCACCGCTCTTGTTATTCACCTGGACATATGAAATGTGGTCGTGATGAGGCTTTATTTCCTTTCACAGAGAGCAAGTCACAGGATTCCTTTAGGCTTCCAGGGGAACAACATGGATTTCCACGTCTTCCGTTGTGTAGGGCTATTTTCCCAGCAAGGACTCGCCCGGGGACTTCATTTCCTTTGTGTGGAGATAAGGGCCAAGCCCTGGCCATTACCACGAAGGGCGTAGAGGACACACAGTTCTTCAGAATTTTCCGTCCTGACCGGGTGCGGCCCTGTGCCCGGTGGCCACACTTGTTCCGTTTCCCTTGAATGCCAGCTTATAGCCTTGGCCTTCCTTCGAGCCCTCTGCTCACATTTATAATCATTTGTATTGGAGTAATCGGGTCCTTTTAGAACGTTGGGCTTGATTCACTGCTGCAAGGTTCTCTCTCTGCAACATGGGCACTTCAGGTACCTGGGGCACGGGCACAGGGTCGTTCCATTTGAATCCTCCCAGCAATTTCTCTTTCTGGTGCTTCTGCCATCCCGGTTGGCAGAGGAGGGAAGGGATGGCACGTGGAGCTGGAATAGCTTGCCTCGGGAGCTGAGGTTAAGCTGGGGTTTTCTTCTGCGCCCTGGTCGCCTCAAGGAAAGCCCTCCAGCGGCCCGCCACCTCGGTGCCAGGGCACCTGGACGCCAGCTTGTAGGATGACTTGGAGTGGTTATACGGATACCTAACTACTGGCATTGGAGGTCTCTTGAGTAGTTGCTCAGTGTCGATTTTGTTTCACGACATTATTCTAGGAATAAAGCCAGCAGTTGAAAGCAACTCTGCATTGCAATGCCTTATCCAAATATCATTTCGGTTGGACGAGTTTATCAACAGTTGATGTGGTCCGTTGTAAAAATGGCTGTGAATTCTCCCCCTTACCTGCATCGGTGCCCTGGAAGAGGTAGAGTCTGTTTCTCCACCCTTTGATGCCGGGCTTGGTCATGTGACTTGTTTTGGCTAATGGGACAGTAGTAAACATGACACAGGCTGAGGGTTGAAAAGTTCTTGTGTACTGGGTTGTGTTCTCCTTGGCTCCTGGGTCCGACTGCTGCTGCCCCTGCTGGCCTGCTGGGTGACAACCGTCACCCCAGCTGATAACCAGCTAAGCCTGGAAGCAGAGCCTGGGGCTGATCACAGGTACATCTCGAGTCTAGCCTGGGTCAGCAGCACTGCCCAGCTGTGCCTACATCACATCACTCACCCACAGAATCACGACGTAAGTAAATGATGGTTTTTTGGAAGCCACTAAATTTCAGGGGTAGTTTGTTACACAGGAAATGCTAACTGAGAGAATTGAATTAAATAGCCAGTGACTTTTTTTTTTTTTTTTTAGCCAAAGGATTTAAGAAAAAAAAAAATTACAAATGGATTTGTTACAAAATGTATTAAAAGTTAACTCTTTGTCGAGGGCTGTGAAATAGCATTCAGTTCATCAGTCTGGCATTTGTACTAGAACTTTCCAGAACACATATGGCATATGAGCGTGGATTTCCAAGTTCGAAGAGAGTCTTTGGCCTGAGTGGGAGTCCGAGTATGTGGCCTCACCACACGCCAGGATTAGTCATGCCTGAGAATTCACGATCCAAGAAGGAAGAAATTTAGCCAGAAATGTTATCCTGAGCACAGCTCTGGCAGCTGGGAGTAATTGACTGAAAACTATAAACCGCTTGGATTCAGCATTGTGAAAGATAATTTCACACACGGTGTCTCTGTAAGGGTATTAAGCCTCAAAAAAGTAGACTGGATTAAGAAGTTCTAGTGAATATGAAACATTGAATGGGGGAATTAATAACCAAAAGTGTGGATGAAATTGAGGAACAACAGACTCAAAATAACAGCAGATGAAGTGAAATAGAATGAATTTCAATTGGGCTCTAATATTCTACAACTGGAAGATCTCATCCCATTGTATTAAAAAAAATCGACGTTTTTTTTCCACCACACACACACACACACACACACACACGCACACACACACGCACGCACACGCACACACACACACACACATGCACACACACACACACAGAGAAAATTTGCTAACTCTTATCCACTTAAAGTAATTCTACTTCTAAAAGTTCTACCTGGTGCATAGTGTGTGTGTGTGCGTGTGTGTGTGTGTGTGTACAGGAAATGCAGGGACTAGGATATTTATTGCAGGTTCCTCATACATAATGTAAATGTCCATACTACTATTAAAGAAAAAGAGGAAGATCTCTAAGCATTAATATGGAACACTATCCAAGATTTACTGATTGAGTAAAGCAGAGTATAGAATGTTGTCCAGTGGCTTATCAGTTTTGTAACAAAAAGATACAAAACACACACCCAATGTATTTGTATAGACTTATATGCATAGATTACTGCTGGAAGGAAATGCAAGAGTGCTAATGCCACTGTGGGCTGCTGAGGACCTGGGGGAGGCCATGGGGACATGTCTTCCGATCAACTTAGGAGCCTTTGTGGGCAGAATAAAAAAGTCTGCAGCTAGAGGGAATTCAGAAACAGCTGTAGATGTAGACGTTGCCTACACCGCATCATGAATTTTAACTCTGGAAACTAGTTAATTAATTAGTTTTATTAAGAAGACAATGAGATGGAGCACAGATTGGCCGAGGCACAAAGGATGAATGGAAAGTATCACCAGCGCCAAGGTGTGGAAGTGTCTGTGTGTGTGTGTGTGTGTGTGTGTGTGTGTGTGTGGTACTGGATGGGTGTATGTTAACATCTTCATGAATTCACCTGATGTGGGCTGGGCAGCGTATTAATGGAATCTGAGACTGCTGAGAATTCAGGGCATTTGGTAGTCCCAGAAATAATGGATGTTTGCCAGGAAGGTTGGAAATAGAGAAAAGGCAGGGAAACATGATTGAACCAGTTTTTTTCAGCAATTAGCACCTACTATGCGCCAAGCCCTCTTCTGGGCACTAGGGACACAGCGCCGAAGAAGGCAAAGTGTTTGTGAGCTCCACCTTATAGTGGGAGGGAAGACCGTGAGGGTGGAGATGACTTTACAGCAGATCCTGGGGAGGTTGAAGACAGAAAGGGACCTGAAATGTAGGCCAGTTACTGCAGAAGGAATCATCACATTGGGGACTCTGCCTCGCTGTTAATTACTGGTGCCAAAACCAGGCTGCAGCCACTCAGGTGAGCCAAAGCAACAGGTGATCAAATAGCAAATAATTTATATTTGGCATTGAAAAGCGGAAGAGCAAAACCCCTGATACCCAAAATCTTTGGGGCGTGAGTCTAGCTTAATAGCTGAGTTTTCCACTTGGATTTAAGCACCAACATGATTATTTAAAAACAAAAACCAAAAAAACAACAACAAAAAACTTGAGTTTAAATACTTGCCTGGCAGGGAAAATACCATTCTCTGTTTAGAAAGAGGTCTTTCTAAAATTTATTCCATGTGACTCTGCCTTCTGAAATGGGAAGTCAGTGGAATTTAATTGCTTACGATCAGTACCAGGAAGCACACATGCACACATACACACACGTATGTACGTGAACTTGCTTTAATGAGGCCATGAGGTGTCTTTGCCCCTCTACTCAATAGCACCATAATTTTTGTACTTTTTTTGAGACCTTGTATTTGTTTTGAGTAGTCTTTTTGTTTCTTTTCTTGGCCATATTGTGTCTCTAGCAATCCCTTTCTTCTTTATTTTATTTGTTTACAGTGAATACTATGTATACGTGCATGTGGAAAGCTTTAAAAACTACAGGTTGGAAGAAGAGCATTATACCTACAGTTCCATTAATGTGAATATTTGCACTCATATCCTCTCTGAGTATCTCTTTTTCTCTCTTTTATATGATACTGGAATCACAACGTACATGTTGCCTGGTGACCTGTTCTTTTTTCCCACCTGGTATCATGAACATTTGTCAAAAATGTGTTTCTGCAGCATCACTTTATGTGTGTGTTTGTGTTTCTGTAAAAGCTTTTCATCAGAAGTGTTCAAACACAGATCAAAGCATAGGGACTGGACTGATGCCACCGTGTGCTCACTTCCCAGCTTCTGCAGTTGTCACCATGTTGCCAATCTAGGGACGCCTCCGCCCACCCGCTCCCCAGAGTTTTTCCTGCAGCATTTTAAAACAAAAACCCCAGCCATATCACTTCACTTGCAAATCCTTCAGAAGATATAGCTAACCCAGTGGTTCTCTATCGGGAACAGTTTTGTCCTCCAGGGGACGTGTGGCAATGTCTGAGACAGCTTTGGTTTTCACAGCTGGGCGTGGTGGCCGTTGCTACTGGCATCTCGTAGAGAGAGGCCAGGGATGCCGCCACGCATCGTACGGTGCACAGGGCAGCCGTCCAAAACAGAGGTACCTGGCGCACAACGTCAGCAGTGCTGAGGCTGAGAAACCCTGGTCTCACCGATCAGGACTTCAAAAAGTATACGCATAATTCTTCTACCACATCCAGTAACACTGACGACAATTCTTTAATATCACCGACATTTCTTTAACTTCTCAATTAACAAAATAGGTAGCTAGTTTGAATCAGCACCGCACAGGTCTTTTAATTTCTTTCCATTGTTGACAGTTCCCCCTTTGCTTTTCTTCATGGCATTCAGTTGGTGAAGACTCGGTCGTTTTTCGCTGCAGATTATTTTCCCACGTGCTAGGTTTGGCTGACTGCACCTTTACGGGGTTCTGTACATTGTTCCTCTGTTGCCCCATTTCCCATAAACTGAAGTTCAGATTGATCAGTAAGTTTAGGTTGTCAGCCTGATTTATCCATTATGAATGTCCCCATCAACCTTTTGTCTAATACATTGCATTTTTAAAAAATTTAATTTCACTATTTATTTATTTTTATATTTGTGATCTTTCCCCTTTTTATTGTAGTTATTGGGGTGACACTGGTTAACAAAATTATGCAGGTTTCAGGTGCCCAGTTCTACAACACATCATCTGTACACGTGTGCTCACCACCCCCAGTCAAGTCTCCACCCATCACCATTTATCCTCCCTACACCCCTCTTCAGCTCCCCCTATCCCCAGTCCCCCACCCCCCATCATCACCACACTGTTGTCCATGTCCATGAATTTTTTCTTTTTTTTTCCTTTTGTCCTTAATCTCTCCATCTCCCTACCACCCCCCCCTGCCCCCGACAGCTGCCAGCCTGCTCTCTGTCTGTGAGTCTGTCTCTGCTTTGCTTGTTAATTCATTTTGTTCACTAGATTCCACAGATAGTACATTGGTTTTCAAAGTGTGCTCCCTCAAGGAGCAGCACCATCATTATCACCCTGGAACTTGTGAGAAATGCTAATTCTATGTCCCACCCCACATTTACTGCATCAGAAACTTTGGGGATGGGACCCAACAACATGTGTTTTTCTAAGTTCTCCAGAGAAATGGAATATATATATATATCTATATATATCTATATATATATATATCTATATCCATATATAAAAATATCTATATCCATATCTATATCTATATCTATCTATCATCTCTGTAGAGAGATATGGATTGATTGATTTATGATAAGGAATTGACTCACGAGATTAGGGAGACTGGCAAGTCCGAAGTCTGCAGAGTAGGCTGGCAGGCTTGAGACCGTGAGAGCTGATGTTGCAGATGAAGCCAGAGGACATGCTATAGAACCAGGAAGAGCAGACAGTACAGAATTCCTCTTGCTTGGGCAGTAGGTCAGCCTTTTGTTCTATGTAGGCCCTCAACGGATTGGACGAGGCCCACCCACACTGGGGAGGCAATCTGCTTTGCTCCCTCTCTGTCATTGATTATGTTAGCCTTATCCCAAAACTCCCTCACAGAAACACCCGGAATAATGTTTGATCAAATATCTGAGCACCCTGTGGCCCATCAAGTTGATACATAAACTTGATCATCACACCACGTGATTCTGATGGATGCTCGAGTTTGAGAATCACGGCCGCAATGGCCTTCACCGCCGTTGATGGGCACTTTCCAGATCAGTTATTTCATCGGGTATTGCACAGTGGTGAATTTCTGATTCTTTTGTCCCTTTTGCATTTATTAACTGTAACTTTTGTATGAAGAAGAATTCTCCCTCATTAAATCTTTGCTTACCCTGAAATATAGTCTTTACAGGGAAGACGGGATAAATGCTTGATGTATTTCCTTTCTTCTTTCTTTTTTTATTGAGGCATGACTTGCACACATTCAACTGCACAGATCAATGAATTTGACAGGCATACACCCATGCAGCCTCCATCCAGCCTGGGATGTAGACCATTTCCAGAGCTCCCCCCATGATGCCCCTTTCTAGTCGGTGCCCCCTCCCCAGGGTAAACAGTTGTATTTAAACTGTATTCATGCCATCTCTTTCTGCACAGCTTGTTTTTTATGTAATCGGAATAGTCATTTGTTTTTTGTTCACAGTTTCTGGACTTGGTTTGATGTTATGAACTGTATTATCCAACCCAAGACGATAAAAGGCCTATTCCTCCAGTCTTTAATATATGTATTCTTTTGATCCAAGGTTTTCAAATGACTAGCTAGCTAGTTGTCCTGACATCATTTATTGAGTCCTCCCTATCCCCCTTGCTGATTTGAAATGCCTTTAAAAATATCTTATATTAAATTTACATATAAACTTGCATCTATGTGTGGATGTTCTATTCTGTTCTATTTCTATGTCTCTTCCTGCACTAAAGAATTATAATATGTTTTTACCATCTGGCAGGCCAAGTCACCCCAAATCCTTGAAGTAATTACATTTTCAGGGATTTTTTTCCTGACTATTCTTGCTGAGTTCATTCTTCCAGATGAATTTTGGAGTCATGTTGTCAAGGTTCATAAATTGGGATTTTTGATTGGAATTACCTCAACAGTATCACAAAATTGAATGTTACAGAGTGTCTGAGAACAACACATTCAGTGGATTCAGTAGTTCCTTTCTGTCCTCTAGTAAAACCATCCAGGGTTTTGTATGTTTTTGTAAAATTTATTCCTTAATATTTATTTTGTTTCTTTTTATTCTTTTGAGAAGTATCTTTCTCCATTTTTTAATATAGTTATTCTTGGTGTAAAAAGCTATCGATTTGTTAATGTTTCTTTTAAAATTTAGTTCTCTTTTTTCTATTCACTTTTCAGTGAATTCTTTTGGATTTTTCAAGTGTCTAATCAGCTACAAATAAAGATGATTTTATTGTCTTCTTCCAATATATATTACTTACTTTGTTCTTTTTGCATTGAATAGCACTTACAGTACCATGTTAGGTATCAGTGGTGATATGGTCATCCCTTTCTATTTATTTTTCTTTCTCTAATGGGAACACTTCCAGGGGTTCTCTCTTAAGTACTCTGCTGAATATTTTGTGGTGTGATGGTGGTGGTGGTGTGTGAATGTTTTATTGAGTTGAGCAAGAGTTCTGTTTTAATTTATCAAAGTTCTTTTTCTTTTCTTTTTTTTTTCTATTAACTCAGGCATAAATGAGGAATTTGATTAAATGCTTTCTTGGTGTCTACTGAGTTGAATGTTTGCTCTTTAATGTATTAACATGGTGATTATTTTTAATAGGCTCCGTTCTTGGGATGAACTCTATTAGGACATGGTGTGTTATTTTTTAAAATGCTTTTCTAGTTTCGATTTGCTAAGTGCTTAATTAGGATTTTTGTTTATGTTCATAAATTAGATTGATTTCAAGTCTTTTTTTCTGGTCTTTGCCAAAATCTGTTATTAGTATTGTGCTAGCTTTAACAAATAAAAGCTTGACTCAATAAATCACTTCTGAATCCATCTAGGCCTAAATGTTTCTTTGAGGGCTTATTCTTTGACAAAGACAGAGGATATTTTTATTTTAAGTAGAAAATGAATCATTTTTAAAGAGAACTTGTATTTGATTAAGGGAAATGGTTTTATTTCCTGTCGAGTTAGTTTTTAAAATTCTTATAGAAACAATGCATAATCATTACAGAACGATTTGGAAGTTCCAGAAAGTGAAAGGAATATAAAAATCATTATACTAATATCTACAACATATTGGTGAAAAGCAGGGCTGTCCTGGAACAAACATACAGCATTGGAAGTGGGAACAGAGGTGTTTTATTGCCAATTTTGGCATGAATAAGGTAAAGAGCATGACGAATAGATTTCTGAAATTTTCTTTTGGCTCCTCTAGTAGATTGTTTTCAGAGGCGTATACCTCCAAAGTCCCTTGATGCTGTTCTCTCTCTCTCTCTTTTTTTCAGTATGTGAAAATTAAGTTCTGTGTTTTTTCTTGTTCTCTCTACTCTCCCGTGAACTGGACGCAGTATGTTCAGAAGCCATGTTTATTGAGAAACAGGGAGGGACAACTGCATTATTCATGTGTGTGGCTGTTGACCATTCTCTTCCGCCTCATGGCCGATGGACAGATCCATAGGTTTGGCTTTTAAAAACTCCTTTTGCATTGGTACCAGGCTTAAAAAACAATTCTGCTCCTATGTGATGTTCTTTAATCCAGGGGTGGGGTTTGGGGTAAGGGAGAAGACAATACATTCCAGTGTTTCCACTTTCCCCCAATCTCTGTGTGGTTTCCTGGGATCCACCCTGTCTAGAAAAAGGAAATGAAACCCTTAGGAACCTGTAAACCCATGTGGTTCAGTCTCTGAATGGCATCGAGTTCTAGGAGTACAAAGAAAATTAAAAGGACGTTTAATTATTTGCTCACATCTATTAAAGATGATTTATTCATGGGAATCCAAACATTTCACAACTTTCTCTCCTCCTGCCCTTGCCCCACTTGTAAAGTCTTTGTAACACAGATCAGCTTAGTTTTTTTGGCCTGAATTCTTTCCTTTTGTCTCCTGTCTCTATTTCTATCTCCTGTTCTGTGTTCTCTTGATCTTGTAGCACAGAATCTCTAAAAAAGAACCCTTTGGCGTGGGGAAGGGAAACGGAGGTAGAGGAGAAGCTAAGCAGCTGAAGGTAGCTTCCTGTGGGCACGAAGGGAGGAGGCTGGCAAAGTATCAGTTCCCTTTTCCCATCAGAGTGGAAAGATGATGGGGTCAGAAAGGACACGGGAGGCGGGGCTCAGTAGCTGTGTGGTTGTGCAAATTAGAAAAAAATGCAGCCCCTTGTGGCCCAGTGCATGGAGGGTGGGGGACTTTAGACCCCTTGCTGCTTTGCAGAGAACACTGTGAAGAATCACAGGAAGTGGCCCTGACTGGAGGGACTGGAACTCTGCCTCCCCTCACACAGGCTGGGTGAGAGCCTATGCAAAAGGCTGGGGAAGCCATCAGTAGACATGGTCTAAAACCAAAGGTTCAGACATTTGCTGAACTAACTTATGAATGACCTGGCTGGGCTCAGGACTAGATGGGAGTGAATAAAAGAAACAAGCAGAGTCTCCATGGAGACCCTCGTGGAGTTTACAGCTTTGTAGGGCTGATGGTTAGAAAACATAATCCTATGTATACACACATATAGTACTATGTATATGTATATATAAACCCAAATATATTTTAAAATATGGATTTAAAATTGTGATTAAGGGGAGCTTATCTTCAATATTACGATATGCATAGTTTAAGAACGCAGTAGGGCACCTGTCCTAGGCTTACAGCATGGACCTGTGGGATACAGATACAGGCCACCCCCTAATTTTGAAACTCTTCGCCCAGCCGAGTCTGAATTGCAGACAGAGTGGGCTTACAGCTGGTGACCTGCAGTCTGATTTTTGTTTTTCTTTCAAATACGCTGGAGGCTCACGAAGCCAAGGGCTTGGCACTCCTGTGGTCTTCAAGCCCAGGTCCATCATTCGGGTGCAGTGGCAGAAATGGGGAGCCTGGTGAACACCTGCATCCCTTCTCCAGCTGCTTCTAGTGGAGAAGCCTCTTCTCCCTGCTGGACGCTTCTCCTTTGGTGCCGTATTCAGTGGAGGTGCTGTTCTGCCTTCTGACATTTCCATTTTGGGGGCTCCGGTAGTGTTTGTGCTGGGACTGGAAGGAGTGGGCTGGTAACGTCAAGATTGCCAAGAGCACCAAGCTGCCTGATTTGTTGTAGGAGCTTGAAGCTTTCAGAGCTCTGCATGTTGTCTGAGATGGGATGGATGCCGCAGCTGGTCCGATACAGGGCTGGACGCAGATCGGTCAACATTGGTCCCTTCTTCATCTTCCCTTATCAGACGTTCTCTGACCACTTTTGAATCTGTTTGTCCTTCTTTGTGGCTGCCATGGAAGTGTCCAGTTGAATACCTCTCCTTTGGCCCAAGGGAGGGCCTGAGGCTGTCTTCGTGTGCCTCTGATACTACTACTTGATACAGACTCGCTCTGCTTCTCGCCCTTTGTAGAGTAGGCATCCTGGTCCTCTTCGTACATCTCACATTGCCTTCCCATGCTCAGTGCTCCAGAGAACAGTACTGTTCTAACCACTGCTATGGAGAAAATGTAACCCGTCCTAACCTCATAGTGTTCCATGGCAGATGTCAACACGAAAGATCTAGCAATATCTTAAAATATTCAGATTTGTACCTGTGGGAAGAAAGTTGGGAAAACCAATCAATCAAAGTGAGACTCTTCAGAACCAAGTGAAAGGTGGAGGTTAGCCCAAGTCTGGCATGCAAAGAAGCCGTTCACCTACCTACAGGAACATGCAAGGCCCCAGGCTCTTCAAGCCCCGACACTCCACCCGGCCATGGGGACATTCTTTTTGGAATGCCAAGCTGGAGGACATGTCCATGGCACCCCACCTTGGATGCTTTCACCTCTTTCTGGGCCTGCATTTGTCACAGGCAGTCACATCTGCACTGGGTTGGGCCTCAGTGCAGTGTCCTGGGCTTTCTGCTGCATCCATCCTTCTGGACGGTTCTTGTGGCTGCACTCTAAGGCTAGGGGCTGGCCAAGGGCCAGGCTAGGAGTGACGTGCCCTCCAGGATTTTTTTTTTTTTTTTAGCTTTTACTAATGCCAGGGGGTACATTAGGGTATAGACATGTCCTGGCTGTATTTCATGATTAGTCTTTTATTTTTTTTGCTGACTACAATTTTTTTCATATCTAGCATTAAGGAGGAATCCAAAGGAGGGAGAAATAGCTCACAAGCAGACGTAATTCTGTCCCACGAACATTTCACCCTTGCCATATTTCATTTCCTGTTGCAGCGAGGGAAAGGAATGAAAATCATCATCTCCAGCTATTTCTTGTTCATGCAGAATCCGGTGCAGATGTTGCTGGTTGGGTGGTCCTCCTTTGGGAACCAGCTCAGAAGCTGCGCTCCATGGATTTTTTTTTTTTTTGGCTGATAACCAATCACTTCTGTTTATTTCAGGACATAATATACTTTTTAGATCCATGGATGATACCAAGTTATAACCCTGTTTAAATATTCATAGGGTATTTTATTTTTGCAAAGATAGGTTCTAAAAATTATAAAGCCAGATAGATTAATAATAATACACATATCAAAATTAGATTAAAAATGTAGGTCATGGTTCTCATTCATTGCCCTGGTGTTAACGATGTCACAAAGATACATACTTAGAATACCACCAGGTATCCCAACATTTGCAGACATAGGTGTAGTAGTCAAAAAGGTCTTTCTCTGATTTTAGCAAAGAGAAACTATCCAAATTTTATTCTTTAACGACTGACACGATTTAACTTTGGAACATGGTAAGACTATTTCTCCTACTATAACAAGTTCTAGTTTTCCCAAGGCTTTCCCCTCGACTTTCCTGAAATAAAATATCATATTTCCAACCTTCAAATGAAAATGCTATCCTCATAAATATGTGTACCAGGTTGGTGTATTCACATACATGTGTTCCATTTTCAGGCTACACAAAGACATGCATTGAGAGCTGCATTAATGTTATTAAAGCAAAAGACAGTCCAACCTATTATCAAGAAAATTGTGACCTTCCGTGCAGTGCTTGATATGGAAAACATTCATTTAGACATTTCTCTTTTTTTTTTAATTCTCACCTGAGGATTTGTTTTTTTAAATTGATATTTTTAGAGAGAGAGAGGAAGGGAGAAAAAGAGAGATAAACATCGATCAGCTGCCTCCTGTACACACTCCAATTAGGGATCGAACCCACAACCTAGGTGTGTGCCCTGCCCGGGAATAGAACCCACAGCCTTTTGGTATATGGGAGACGCTCCAACCAACTGAGCCACCTGGCCAGGGCTCTTTTTTTTTTAATTGAATTTATTGGGGTGACATTGGTTCACACAACCATACAGATTTCAAGGGTACAACTCAATAAGATGTCATTTATGCACTGTGGTCCAAGAACGTTCAAATGATAAACAAAAAGAACGAATGTTAAAGTTGGGTCTTCACACATTACAGCCAGTGGAGCCACGCGTGCCTGTGATGTCGCCGACCTAAAACCACATCCGCGGTTCAGTGACCACCCAACCTTCCGCAGAGCTGCGTCAACTGGGAGCTGTTTGAAGCGACCGGCCTGAGCACCACGGACTGTTTTCTCAAGCTCTGAACAGCAGTAGGGATCTTAGCGGGTGGGAGGAGCCAGCTCGACCTTGGCATAGTGCCAAAACAGGGTCACTGGAGGTTTTGAGTGTTTTTTCAGCTCCGGGACTTTGTCTGCAAGGTCACAGACCAACTGGGCCATGGTTCCAGCCAGCTGAATGTCACCCCCGTAAGGATCCACCGAAGGGTCCCATGGATGTTGGCTACTGCCAGTAAGCACCATGGCCGTGTGTAGTATCCCTACTGTTCCTACTGCTGCTGCTGTTACTATTACAACAGGCCTCTCGCCCCTGCTGAGAGTGGGAGGTTGGGGGTGACTGGAGGGCTTGGTGTCAATTGTGGAACAAAAGTTTACCGTTCTGCGTTTAAGTTATATAGTGATTCTAAAATCTGTGCTCTGACTTTTTTAAAAAACAATTTTTTTTTCTTTATTGATATTAGAGAAAGGAAGGGAAAGAGAGAGAGAGAGAAACATTGATGAGAGAGAACACTGATTGGCCTCTTCCTGCAAGCCCCCCACTGGGGATCAGGCCCACAACCTGGGCACGTGCCCTGACCGGGAATCGAACCGGCGTGGGTTGATGCTTAACCACTGAGCCACACCGGCCGGGCTGTGTTCTGATTTTTGTAACATCTTTCCATATTGTAGGGAAGTATTGGCATCTTGGTAAGGAGAGTAGCCTAAGAAAATGAGAGTATTCAGATGAAACCTTTTTCTTTCTCCTGTGAACTCTTCCACTGAAAACGGCAGAGAGCAATGTGGGCATGGTGTAGCCACGCATGACTGTACCAGTGGGCAAGCCCGTTTTAGGCATAGAACAAAATAACCTTTTCTTCGTATTTGTCCAGATTCTACCAAATCACCAGCTGCTTTCCTTTCATCTTCAAGGAACACATAAATAGTGACTAAGTACACAGTTTTCAGTTGTTTAAATCCATTTTGACAAACCTTTTCCCAAATGCCTTTCATTTAAAAAATCAATTACCTTATCCAGAATGCCTCCCTAATCTATTTCATTAAATTACCATCTTTCTATGGCTTTCCTCTCAACAACATAATTTGCTTTTAATAATTAATATGAAAGAATTCAAAATGCAATCACTGAGCTCACTTAAAAGCTCTCTCATCAGTTACCAGAGTCTGTGGGTTTGCGACAGAGGTCTCCTTAAAGGTTTCAGCAGCCCTTTACCAAGTTTAGTTCTAGCGGAAGCCAAATTTATAATGCATTCGCATATAGTTGGCCGGTCCTCAGAAGACAAAGAATAGGTTTCAAATGAACAGTGATTCACACCATTGCTTGAAGGTTCTTTCAGAGTGAAAATAATGCCAACGTTTATCACATAGAAATTAAAATGGAAATTTTGCTCAAGCCTACTGCAGAGTTAAGCATGGTGGATAGCTACATAGTACTGATGTTCCAGTCTCGCTGCTGAGTACTCTTTTTTCAATCCTCACCGGGATATTTTTCTATTTATCTTCAGATAGAGTGGGAGGAAGAGAGAGAGGGAGAAAAAAGGAGAGAGAGAGAGAAATATTAACATGAGAGGGACACATCGACTGGTTACCTCCCACACGACCCCGACCAGGGCCGGGGGCGAACCACAACCGAAGTACGTGCCCTTGGCCGGAATCGAACCCCTGACTCATTCGTCCGTGGGCTGACACTCTAACCACTGAGCCAAACCGGCCAGGGCGCTGTTGAATATTCTTAATCTTAGCCTTATTTTCTGAGCTAGAGGATCTGTTACATACATGGGGGAAGGGGGCACTTATTAACAAGAATTTCTGTTCTGCGGTCAGTGACAAATGAGGTCCGAGTAGGTGGTGTAAGTTAGGCCATTCATCCACCCATTCAGTGTGGGAGGTTGAGAGAGGGCAGAATTTGGCATCAGGTAGTTCTGAACTAAAAGCCCAAACTGAAGTTAGTTTCTGATTTTGAGCAAGTTACTTCTCCTCTTTGAATCCTTATTTATAATTTCCTTATATATGCAATTAGGGTAATACTTAGCTTATCAATTTGTTTCTGTTCATAGCATTTTTGACCTGCTAATACAGTGTTAGCGCATGAATTCCAAATCTTCTAAAAGTTGGTTAATGTTGAACCCAGTTTAATTTGCTTATTTTTGTTGGTTATTGTTTATTGTTCATTGCACCTTATTCTCATCCTCCAGGCGGGTAGGTATGTTTGTTTCCTACCCTGATGTAGAATGATGCCCGGCACGTAGTGGGCACTCAATAACTATTTGTTGGATGGGTGAATGCATTAATTATTGTCTCTATTACCCGCACATTGCCAGCGTTTCTTTGAGTTGGGCTGTGAGGTTTTCCTTCCAGGTGATTTATCTTCTGAATGATGTTCGTGTGAGCGCTCATTAAGTCTAGTCTCAGCACAGCCTGACTGATGAGCGCTCTGGGGTCCCAACGCGTGGCCAGGGGAAGCCAGCCTGGGATTAATCCATGGCCTCGGTTACCCCTCAGAAGAGGCAAAGCCTGTTGTGGAGATGTTGCCAGATTGTGGGGTGTGCAGAATCTAATTTATAGTTGTCCAGGGTCTCCTGAGAAGAAGGTGCATTTATATCATTACTAAACAGTATTGATTACAAAGCCCAGTTGTGAAATTTACAATTATTGAATTACTCTGTGTTAGCTCATAAATTTGATTGGTTAATAAAATTATATAGGTTTCAGGTGTACAATTCTATAATACATCACCTGTATAGTGTATTGTGTGTTCACCACCCCAAGTCAAGTCTCCTTCCATCATCATTTATCTCCCATTTACCCTCTGCTACTTCCTGCCACCCCCCTTTCCCTCTGGTAATCACCATGGTGTTTGTTGTCTGTGTCTATGAGGTTTTTTTTTTTTTTGCTTAAACCCTTCACTTTTTCACCCAGCCCTCCAACCCCCCTCTCCCTTCTGACATCTGTCAGTCTGTTCTCTGTATCTATGAGTCTGTTTCTATTTTGTTAGTTTATTTTGTTCATTAAATTTCCTCATATAAGTGAAATCATGTGGTATTCGTCTTTCTTTGACTGGCTTATTTCACTTAGCGTAATACTCCCCAGGTCCATCCATGCTGTTGCAAAAGGTAAGAGTTCCTTCTTTTTTATGGCCAAGTAGTATTCCATTGTGTAGATGTACCACAGCTTTTTTTGTTCACTCATCTAACAATGGGCAGTTGGGCTTCTTCTAGATCTTGGCTATTGTAAATAAAGCTGCAGTGAACATAGGGGTGAATATATTATTTTTAATTAGTGTTTCAGATTTCTTCAGATAAGTTCCCAGAAGTGGAATTGTTGGGTCATAAGGCAGTTCCACTTTTAAATTTTTGAGGTAACTCCATACTGCTTTCCACAGTGGCTGCATCAATCTGCATTCCCACCAACAGTGCACTAAGGTTCCCCTTTCTCCATATCCTCGCCAGCACTTGTTGTTTGTTGATTTATTGATGATAGTGACTCTGGCAGGTGTGAGGTGATACTCATTGTGGTTTTAATTTGCATTTCTCTGATGATTAGTGACGTTGAGCGTCTTTTCATATGTCCATTGGCCATCTGTATGTCCTCTTTGGAGAAGTGTCTATGCAGGTCCTTTGCCCATTTTTAAATTGGATTTTTTTTTTTTGGTGTTGATTTCATAAGTTCTTTATATATTTTGGATATTAAGCCCTTATAGATGTATCATTGGTGAATATGTTCTCCCATTCAGTGGGTTTTTTCATTTTGTTGGTGGTGTCCTTTGCTGTGCAAGGCCTTTTTAGTCTGATGTTGTCCATTTGTTTATTTTTTCTTTTGTTTCTCTTGCCCAAGGAGATATATCAGAAAAATATTGCTACGAGAAATGTCCAAGATTTTACTGCCAGTGTTTTCTTCTAGGATTTTTATGGTTTTGAGTCTAACATTTAAGTCTTTAATCTATTTTGAGTTTATTCTTGTGTAGGGTATAAGAAGGTGGTTTAGTTTCTTTTTTTTTTTTTGCATGTATCTGTTCAATTTTTCCAATACCATTTATTGAGTAGACTATCTTTACCTCATTGTATGTTCTTGCCTCCTTTCTCAAATATTAATTGATCATAAAAGCAGTTTATTTCTGGACTCTCTGTTCTGTTCCATTGATCTATGTGTCTGTTTTAATGCCAGTACTGTGCTGTGTTTATTACTATAGCCTTATAGTATAGTTTGATATCAGGTAGTATGATTCCTCCAACTTTGTTCTTCTTTCTCAAGATTGTTGTTGCTATTTGGGGTCTTTTGTGATTCCATATAAAATTTTGAAATATTTATTCTAGTTCTGTGAAATACACCGTTGGTGTCTTGATAGGAATTGCTTTGAGTCTGTAGATTGCTTTGGGTACTATAGACATTTTAAAGATGTTAATTCTTCCTATCCATGAACGTGGTATATGCTTCCACATATTGTATCTTCTTCAATTTTTTTCTTCAGTGTCTTATGATTTTCTGAGTACAGGCCTTTTACATCCTTGGTTAAATTTATTCCTAGGCAGTTTATCTTTTTTTTTATTTATTAATTTATTTTTGTTACAGATGTTTCTCCTTTTTTCCCCATTGACACCCTCCTCCCCATCCTAGTTTATCTTTTTTTATGCTATTGTAAATGGGTTGTTTTCTTAGTTTCCCTTTCTGATAGTTCATCATTGGTGTATAAAAATGCAACTGATTTCTGGGTATTTATTTTGTATCCTGCTACTTTACTGAATTCAGTTATCAGTTCTAGCAGTTTTTTGGTAGAATGTTTAGAGTTCTCTATATACAGTATCATGTCATCTGCAAATAATGATAGTTCTACTTCTTCCTTTCCAATTTGGATGCCTTTTATCTCTTCTTCTTGTCTGATTGCTATGATTAGGACTTTCAGTACTATGTTGAATAAGAGTGGTGAAAGTAAGTATCCCTGTGTTGTTCCTGATCTTAAAGGAAATGCTTATTATTTTTGCCCATTGAGTATGATGTTAGCTGTGGGTTTGTCACATACGGACTTTATTATGTTGAGGTTATGCTTCTTCTATTCCCACTTTGCTGAGAATTTGTATCATAAATGGGTGCTAGATTTTACTAAATGGTTTTCTGCATCTATTGATATGATCATGTGATTTTTATCCTTCATTTTGTTTATGTGGTTTATCACATTTATTGATTTGCTGATATTGAACCAACCTTGCATCCCTGGAATAAATCCCACTTGATTATGGTGTATAAAATTTTTAATGTATTGCTGGATCTGGTTTGCTAAAATTTTGTTGAAGATTTTAGCATCTGTGTTCATCAAGGATATTAGCCTGTAATTTTCTTTCTTTGTCATGTCTTTATCTGGTTTGGAATTAGGTAGGAAAATGCTGGCCTCATAAATGAGCTTGGGAGTCCTCCCTCTTCTTGAATATTTTGGAATAGTTTGAGAGGATAGGTGTTAGTTCTTCTTTGAATGTATGCTATAATTCATGGAGCCATCTGGTCCAGGACTTTTGTTTGTTAGGAGTTTTTTTGATTACTGCTTCAATTTCATTAGTTGTAAATTTATCTATTCAGACTTCCTGATTCTTCCTGATTTAGTTTTAGAAGATTGTATGTTTCTAGGAATTTATTCATTTTGTCCATATTATCCAATTTGTTGACATATAGTTGTTTGTAATATCTTCTTACAATTCTTTGTATTTCTGTAGTGTCAGTTGTTACTTCTCTTTTATTTCTGATTTTATTTATTTGGGTCCTCTCTATTTTTTTCTTGATGAGTCTTGTTAAAGTTTTGTCAATCTTATTTATGTTTTCCATCAACCAGCTCTTGGTTTCATTGATCTTTTTTATTTTTATTTTTTTAGACTCTATTTTGTTTATCTGCTCTGATCTTTATTATTTCCTTTTTTTCTACTCACTTTGGGCTTTGTTTGTTATTCTTTTTCTAGTTCCTTTAGGTGTAAAATCAGGTTATCTAGTTGAGCTTTTTCTTGTTTCTTGAGGTAGGCCTGTACTGCTATGAATTTCCCTCTTAGGACTGTTCTCATGGTGTCCCATAGGTTTTGGGTTGTAGCACTCTCACTTTCATTTGTTTCAAGATATCTTTTTTTGGTTGTTAATACCCAATGAAATTTTCCCATTGATTATTAGATAGAGTGGAAAGGAGGGTGGGAGAGATAGAGAGGGAAACATTGATGTGAGAGAGACACATTGATTGGTTGCCCCTCGTACAACCCCGAGTGGGGCTGGGGATTGAACTCTATAGTTGATAAACTGCTTGCCTCCATTTTATTTAGCTCTTTTTCTGGAGATTTCTCCTGTTCTTCCACTTGAGACATGTTTCTTTGTCTCCTCATTTTGGCTGCCTCTTAGTGTTTGTTTCTATGTATTAGATAGATCTGCTATGACTCCCAGTCTTGTTAGGGTGGCCTTATATAGTAGGTGTCCTGTGGGACCCAGTGGCACAGTTTCCTTGATCACCTGAGCTGGGTGCTCCAGAAATGTCCCTTATGTGGGTTATATGGACCCTCCTGATGTAATTGAGTCTTGATTGCTATTGGTCCATTTGTGCATGGGGGTCAACCCTCAGGCTGGCCGACTCTGACGCTCAACCATGACCACAGTGTACAAGCTGCTGTGCAGGGGGTGACCACACAAAGTGGAGTTCGCCTCAGCGGGGTCTCCCTTTGGATATGCTGCTTGTGAAGCTCATTGGATCCTGTGTTTATGTTGTTTGAAGTTGTCCTCCCTGGGTGTGTTGGTTCTGGGGTCTCTTGGGAGGGACTCTGGTGCAGGTCAATGTCAGACACTGCCTGTGCCTGGCCCTGGGCCACCTGTGTGGAGCTACAAGGTGATCCACGGTTTGTGGCTGCCTCTGTGGGGCCCGAGTGTGCACGGGAAGGGCTAAGCTGTGCACCAAGGCTGGCTATTACCAGCAACGGGTCCGAAGGCAGGTCGGGAAAAGTCCAAGGCACCCCGAGATCTACCTCCGCTTGCCAGCTGCCTGTTAGGCTCAGTCACTGAAAGAGCCTCTGGTGGTACTTGAGTTGCATGAGGTAGGTTCTCAGTGAGTCATCAGGTAGGGGCAAGTGGTGTTCACCAGACTGATACAGGTTCAACCTCGGTGCCAGTACTGGGTCTGAGGTCACTCAGCAAGTGTCCCAGGGTATATCAAGTCTAGCTGCCACCTACTGGCTGTTTGCACACCTCTGTGGTAGGGCAGGGTCTCAAGGAATCATCAAGGTCAGGCCAGCAGAGTTTATCAGGCCCAAAGAAACCAAGATTTGGCCATGTGAAGGGAGAGCTATGTGCTAGTTGGTCATGTGAGGGAAAATGACCCCTGTCCTAGAGCCACAAAACTCAGTCTGTCCCAGATTCTGCCAGGAGCTTGATCTGAGCAGGATGGGGCCACTGGGAGTTGGGAGGATGGGGCTAATGGATCTTCCTTCAGGCTTGAGGAAGGTGAGAGGAGTGGCTCCCACCCCAGAGCCACACATCCCCATCTGTCCTGGATTCTGCCCAGACCTGAGCAGGGTATAGCCACCAGGAACTGGGAGGGAGGGGTGCAGGGAGCCCCGAGAGTGGGGCCTACAGTTCTCCTGGGAGGGGTAGGTGGCAGTCAGGTTCACGAAAGGTAGGGGAGATGGCCTGCCCCAAAGTCATGCCACTCAGTCACTGACATCCCCTGAGTCTGCCCAGACCTCTACACCCTGGCCCAGGCAGCTGACGCCTCAGCAGGGTGTGAGCTCCACAGGGTGGGGTGATAGGGAGTCCAGAGAGTGGGGCTATTGCGTTTCCCCAGGCTGATACTATATGGAGGGGAGTGCTTGACCCAAGAAAGATGGTGTCTGCACTGTGGGAGAGTGATCAACACAGGGATCCTGCAGATCTGTTCCTTCAGACTCTCCCCAGAGCCACAAACCCCAGTCTCTCCTCACATGACTCTAGTCTGCTCCACCCTCCCTTCCCCGGAGCCCAGGCTGAGTGGCTGTGGATGAGATTTTGTGTGTTGGCCCTTTAAGAGGGTACCTGTTTCTCTAGCAGACTCCTGTTTCTCCCTGGTAGACAGAATCCCCACTGATTTTCACAGCCAGATGTTATGTGGGTGCCTCTTCCGGCTCTGGTGCTCTGGGCTGGGGAACCTGGCTTGGTGTTGAGACCCCATGCTTCTCAGGGGGAACCCCCTGCAGCTTAGATATCCCTCTGGAATCTCAGCCACTGTCTGTGGGAGCGGGGCCGGCCCTTTTTTCGTCTCCACCCTTCCTACCAGTCTCGATGTGGCTTCTTCTGTAAATCCTTGGTTATAAGACTTCTCTCCAGCTGGTCTTCAGTTCGTTGTTTAGGTTGTTCGCTCTATATTTTAGTTGTATCCCAGTTTGATCCTGGGAGAAGGTGAGTGTAACATTCACCTACTCGGCCTCTGTCTTGGATCTCCAGCTCATAAATTTCAAATCTGTTAAAAGTCAGTTGATATTCAGTCCAATAAATACTCGGTTTATATGTAATAATGGTATTAGAGCAGAATTAAATTCTCATTTGGAAAATAAAGAATAACCTGGATGGGACTGGGAGGGTTGACTTGGCAGAGATGAGCAGAGAAACCATTGATCTGATTCAGTTACTTATTTAGAAGAGATTTTTCATACTTAGTTTTCTTCTATGTCATTTCCTGTTTAAAACTTCTCTAATTTGTAGGAAATAAAAGTCTTTTATATTGTAGGGCTTTATATTTCATAAAGCATCTTTGGACTAAATACTATTTCTACCTCCCAAAAGCCTTTTGAAACAATTACAATGCTCAATTCTCTTCCCATTTCTCAGATTGCAAAACTGAGGTGCAGAGAACTACAGTGACTTGTTTAGGATATACTCTGAGAGAGGGAGACCAAACCAGGCCAGTGGTCTTTCAGCTGGCTCATAGTGCCTATCAACATCTATGTACTAGTTAGGACTAAGTTCAGCTGCATAAAAAAAAAGCCTCTAAATAACCACGGCTTAAATAACATGAAAGTAGATTTCCACCTCTTGTAAAAGCTGTCACAGAGGACGCAATCCAGCGAGTCTAGTGGTACAAAGTTGAAAGGGTCCTAGGCTCCTTCCAGTTTATCCCTCTGTCATTCACATGATTTGTGGCCCCGAACCTCATGGTCCAAGATGGATGCTTGAGTGCCAGCCATTGCATGTGGAGCAGCAGGATGGAGATAGAGAAGAGCATATTTCTTCTCTTGTAGACTCCCTGGGAAGGGGCTCTCAGCCACGACTGCAGCGAACCCTTGGGACCCAGCGTCCGGGCCTGATGCTGCCAGGGTACTGCTGGGGCATTTTGTAGCTTTAGGGGTAGTCACTCAGGACGTGTTAAAAGTGTCTAAGAAATCAGCTCCTGGCTTGTGAACTTCTCCAGACTATAGCAGATCACCAATATTCAAGCTGAAATCAACCAGGAAAACCTGGACACTGAACTTCTAAGACTAGAAAAAGATACAGCAGATAGTGTTCATCCTCTTTGGCTCAGAAGTGTCATACTCTGCAAAGCATAATACTCCTTTGGAAGCAGTGCTCAAAGAGCAGAGAGCTCTCAGGCAAAGACTGTGGCAACCCATGTGCCAGGGAAACCTGCCCGTTGAAGCCCATTTATCAGAGATGCCTGGTACCTGTGCAGGAGTTGGCAGTGACTTTTGTTGAGAGATTAGAAACCCATCTTGAAACAATTAGAAATATTCTTCATTTAGATGCAAATCTAAAGAAAATGAGCAAGTCTTTAGGCAAGATGGGTGACTGAGACAGAAGAACGGGCAGAGAATATAGCCAACTGGCAAGAACAATCCAAGGAAGTTTCCTCTTGTAGCCCCAAAATATTAGCTGAAGAAAATCGTCTTCATGAACAGGTTATAATGCCTCCTCCTTTTACTCCTTCTTCTTTTTTTAAATCAGGTAGAGAGAGAGGGAGAGAGAGAGAGAGAAACATTGATGTGAGAGGGACACATCGACTGACTGGTTGCCTCCGCACGACCCTGACCAGGGCCGGGGATGAACTGCAACTGAGGTACGTGCCCTTGGCTGGAATCGAACCCGGGACTCATTGGTCCACGGGCGGATGCTCTACCACTGAGCCAAACCGGCCAGGGCTACCTTTTACTTCTAAAGTTCATGTCCAAACTATTAATTCCAAATGATTCATCTGATTCAATTAAGCAAAAATGATTTATTTTTGCTGAATTATGTGCAGGCCACTTCTAGTCAATGATAACATGGGTACTTATAGGCTTTGCTCCTAGAAATTCTGAAAGAGCCCTCTCTATAGTGAAGTAATAAGATTCGAAGACCAAACGAAATTTCCTTTATTTTTCATCTATTTCCATTCCACTTTTCAATAAAACTTATGAAGATTAAAAAAAAAAAAAGACTCCTTGGAAGGCCTACCTGTGCTTGTATCTTATTGCTGAGAACTTGACCATGTGGGTGGGTCACAGTGCCAGGGAGGCTGAGGGATGGAGTCTTCTATCTGGGCAACACAGTGCTTGGCAAAAACGGGGGTGCTGTTACTCAGAGAGAAAGGGAAAAATAAGTTTGAGGGGACAACAGACAGTTTGTGCCACGGCATGTGTCCTGAGGGACGCAGTGCAGGGGACTAAGCAGGGCCCGGGGCGTGTTAGCCCGAATACCACCCATCACGACTGTTTCCAGCCACCAGCGCGTCCTGGGTGCTGGGGGCGCTGAATACGGACGGCTTCATGGTCTGGGCGCCACGTGCAACCCAGGAAGCAGCTTTGCTCTTCCCTTGTGTTGATTTATATCGGTTAAAAGAACGTGGGGGACTCTGTGAAGTCACTTGCTTCCTTCACACTCATGGACAGCATTTCTAAACAGCATTTTTTTTAGCCTTGTCTTGGCTCTCATCAGGCCCGGAGGGTCCCGGTGTTCCCTCACGGTAGCCTGCAGCAGCCTGGAAGGGTGGCTTTTCGTGGCAGCGTGGAGGGCCACGGAGGGATGAGTCCTTCATAATAATGAACCAGTCTGATGTCTGCCAGGCCCTGGGCCAGGGCCCCTGGGTGATCAGACATGGAAGACATGACTGCCCTCTTGGAGAACAGTGGTCCTCGCGGTGGGGTCCCATTGGCATCACCTGGGAACTTGTTCGAAATGCAGACTCTACCCCAGGCCTCCTAAATTGGGGACTCTGAGGGTGGGACCCAGCAGTCTGTTTTAATAAGCCCGCCAGGGGATTCTGAGACGTGCTGAAGTTTGATGAACACTGGACTCTCACAAGGATGAGGCATAGCTTGGTGATCCAGAGCGTGGGTTTCAGAGCCTCTGGACTGGGTTTGAATTAGGGTTCAGTCACTTAGTGGCTGGGTATTGTTGGGCAAGTTATTCAGCCTCAGTTTCCTCTCTGTGAAAAGGAGTTGCATCACTGTCCTGAGAACGTGTATACGATTTATGTGAGATGACGAAGTGCTTGGCACATAGTAAGCGCTTGGTAAATGACAGCACTCATTATTTTCCAGCTTCTCTCTGGATGGCATTATTATTGTGCCTCCAGAAAGTTCAAGGATAATGAACAAAATAAGCTGATGAACAAAATAGACCCAGAGACATAGAAAGGAGTACGATTCAGACTGACAAGCCTCAGAGGAGGCGGGTGGGGGGAAGACAAGAGATAAACCAAAGAACTTGTATGCATGTATGCGTGACCAATGGACATAGACAACAATGTTGGGGTGGGGTGGACTGGGAGGCAGGTGTCTGGGGGGAAAAAGGAGAAACCTCTGTAACAAAAATAAATAAATTAATTTAAAAAAAAAGTTCAAGGAGAGTCATATTTAAGTACCAGGAAAAAAAAAAAAAAACACACCTGAAATTGAAAGATAAATTTAAATGATTTTTTTCTAAATGTCTACCATTTTTTATTTTTCCTGCCATGCCTTCCTGCTCAGCATGGGTAAATCATGAAAAAATAAAGCAGCGTGGTTAAGAGACTTGAAGAGGCATTTTACCAGAGAGGATGTGGACACAAAGCATATGCAAAGGTGCTGAATCTCATTAGTCGTCCAGAAATGCAAATAAGACTACAATGAAATTTCACTACACACGCACCAGATCAAGTGATAGATAGGCTGTCGAATGCTGGGGACGATGTCAAGCAACTGGAACTCTCCTGCACTGCTCCTGGGAGTGTAGATTTGGCAGGTCCAATAAAGCTAAATATATGCATAATTTACGAGGTACCATTTCAATTTTAGATATATACCTGACTGAAATGGGTAAACATATTTACTTATAGACATGTACATGAATGTTCTCAGCATTATTATTTGTAAGAACCAAGGAAGACCAGAAGCAACCCTTTTGCCCGTCGCAGAATGGATAAATTGTGATATATTTATGCAAAGGAATAACATCCAGCGAAGATAATGAACTACTTCATTGCAGCAAAGTGAGCAAATCTCAGTCAACTTTGAGCATGAGAAGCCAGACACAGATGATGAAATAGCGTATGATCCCGTTAATAAGCATTTCCCAAACAGGCACAAAGTAATCTACGGTGCTAAGAGGTCAAGACAGTAGTAATCTTGAGTGGGCGAGGGGATGCTGGCTGGGACACAAAGGGTGCTTCTGGGAGGTGGGTAGTATTTTGTTTCTTGATCTGCATGGCAGTTATCTAAATGTGTCTGTGGAATTTTACTAAGCAATCTATCCACGATTTGTACACTTCTCTGGATGTATGCTTACAGTAGCATGTTTACTTATAAATTCCATGCAAAACGTTTGTAGTAAAACACAAAGCTCTAGAATTGTACACCTGAAGCCTATATTATTTTATTAACCAATACCACCCCAATAAATTCAATTAAAAAAAGAAAAAAATGTTGAAAACCCATTCTACAGAAAAACCCCAAATCCCCAAACAACAACAACCACCACCAAACAGAAGGCATGATTAGGGGAGGCAGTAGGACTGGCCTCGGATAGAAGAATGTCAATCGTTTTCACGTATCCTCTGCTCCAATTTCTGTACAGCTGAATAAAAGGAGGATTAACAAACCACACACACACACGCGCGCGCGCACACACACGCACACACACGCGCACACGCACATGCACACACACACGCGCGCACACACACACACGCGCAACACACGCACACACACGCGCACACACACGCACATGCACACACACGCGCGCGCACAGCAACATGCACTCACGTGTGTCTGCCTCCAGTATAGAAGTAGATAACCAATTTCCAAGAAAACCATTTTTAAAAATCTGGATCTGAAAGTGGTGGGTGAGGGAGACATCCCCAGTGCTACGTCCAGCAGTCACGGCAGGAACCCCTGAGATATTTAGTGTGTTCGTGATGTTCATTATTTTCTCATCAGATCCTCATGACGCTGTTGGGGGATGTCGGACGTGTGGGTACCATTCCTAGTTTAAGAATGAGGATGCTAAGCCGAAGAGAGTTGAAGTGGCTTGTCCTTGGTCACTCACCTCCTAAGTGGCCTTGCTGGGGACTCAGCCTGGTCTGGTACCTGATTTCCTGACATTGCTCCGAGGTACTTGGAGGAAACTCCTGACGCTTTCATTGTTCACCTCTCAGGCACACAGATCACATCAGTCACATTGCAGATGGCGCTGGGATACTATGCATAGTACTAGTGGTTAGTGTTTCTTTTTTAACCAATAACCCTAGAAAGGATGACTGTTGAAACAAGGTTTGTTTTTACTCAACAGGCTTGTACGCAGGACCGGGTTCATGTAGATCTGTGCTCTTAGAGGGTAGTTTCAAACATTCGAAGGACCCCTGCTTCAGCCTCTGAAAGATTAGAGATATGTACCCAGGTTTATGCTGCAGCTTATAGTTAAGGAGTGTGCATAGGACTCTCCCTTGAATTCAGAGGATGGAATGGCTGCTTTAAATTTTTCACTTATGTGCAACTTACCCATAAGAAAAGACATAAAACAGAACAATAGAAGAGAGGCTAGAAAATAATTAGGGATACATTGCTTTTAAAAAACATATTCATTCGATGGTAAAAGTCAAGTAGATATATCGAATAAGGTTTGGCAAAACCAAAAGAGTTCAAAGAATAAAATAAAATTACCTGCTATCCCCAAAGCAGGGCGAGCCCGCTGATCGTAAACCGGTCGAGTGTTCCTTTCCAGAGCTTTTATGTGGATAATATACAAGCTGAAACAATAAAGATGTAGCCACTAGGTTGCTTTCTGGTTATTTTTTTCACTCGTCATTATTGTGAACATTTCCCAATATTACTGCGTATCCTCATTTGCATTATTTTCAATAGTTACATCATAATTTGTCTAAACTTCCCTTTACTATTGGACGCTTAGATTGTTTCCAATTTTACAGTATTGTAAAAAGGGCTTTAATGAACATCTTACTCATGAATTGGCGTCCATCACTGATGATTTTCTTAGAACAAAAGTGGCATTTGCTGATTCTTCTTTATAACCGTTTTAGGCTCAGAGTGTATAATGGCCACATTCTGATGCTGGAAAAATCACTGAGCCAGAACGAACACAGAACTTGGTCGGAGTCCTGGCTTTACCGCATACTAGCTGTGTGACTTAGGGTGGGTCACGGCGCTCAGCAAGGGTCAGCATCTTCATTTGTAAAATGGGAATTTACTTTTCCATCTTATCAACCTGTAAAAAGGACCCAATGAGTACCTAGGTGTTCAGGAGGCTTTGCTTAAATAAGACTCTGCCGAAGAAATTTTATGCATTTTCATTGCCTCCTTGAAGATATTGACCCGCTTTCTAGAATTTTAGCCAAATATATTCTCATCTTTTCAGACCCCGGGGTCAACAAAGTACAATGCGTGGGCCAAAGTCATCTCACCCCCAGTTTTTGTGAATAAAGTTTTATTGGAACGCAACCCTGCTCCTCATTCGTGTATGTAGAGTCTGTGGTGGCTTTCAGGCTGCAGTGGCAGGACTCAAAATATTTATGATCTGGCCCTTTACAGAAAAACTTTGCTGGATTCTTACCAACCACAAAATACTTATTTCTGAAGTCACGATAGATAAGCGCACTGTACTTCTAAAATCAAAGTTTTTCCGTGGTAGAGGACGGATCCCAGCTACGTCGGGCTGAGCGGACTGTGTTGAATGTGAGTGCGACATCATGACAAAAGGAACAAGATTTGGGCCTCTAACTTTGATCTACGCACAAGTCTTTTTAGATTTCCCTGGGAAAAAGCCAGGGTGACCTCAGATGAGATTGGGGTGATTTTTATCTCTGTTGTCTGCGTTTTAGAGCAAAACCTGGCACTGCCCAGCTTGGAGCTTCGTCGAGAACGTTTGGGACGCGTTTGTCATAGGAGTACAGGGCGGGCTCTTTGCTCTTGCCACCGAACATATCTTTCTCTGAAATTGATTCTGGGTAAGAATGCCTTGTGCTTGGCTCACAGAACGTCTGAGAGGTTCTGTTCCTTTGGTGTGTGGACGAGGGTTGACTTTGGCGATGTGGCTCAGTTCCCGAGGCTGGCCCTGAGCTATTTTTTCCACCTACTGTTCATAGTTCTTTTGACTGTGTCCTGTTGCCTCCCAAATACTTCAAACATGACGTCTGGGACAGGAAAGCAGGATTGGAGCACGTCTTCAGGCACTGTCTTTGCCGTCTGGGCTCGGTTGTGTGGGGGAGCAGCGAAGTGTGGTTGGTGGAGCTCCGGGGTTAGACCTTGGTTTGTGTACGTCATTGCTCCTCTCCAGTTGTGTGACCTTGGGCTAATTAATAACCGGGACCAGCAGAGTGCTGGCTGCTGTAATGGAATAACGCAGGTACTGACTCTGGCTGATGGGAGTTTTTGGGAAACATTTCATAGATACACACGACTCTAGAAGTGTGTGAAAACGGCCCCCTCTTTTCCATGTAAGCGTTCTTGGGCCAGAGTAGACTGTTGCCCCCAATTACTCATCCCACCCTCTCTACACAGGACTTTGCACTTCCTCCCAGGAGAGGTGTAGCCTGCTTCCCCATCTGCTGAGGTCGGTGTCATCCATATGACTTCCTTAGGCCAGTAAGGTACAGATGGAAACATCTGTGCCCACGTCCCAGGAAGCACCACGTATTTCTGTTCGCCCCGTTTGCGTTTGGTCATTGCCATGAGAAGAACACGGGTGGCTGGCCCACTGACCCAAAGAGGATGAGGGTCATGTGGAAGAGACCTGGACCCCACTGGAGGCCAAGCCACGCCCAGCCGAGCCACACCAAGATCCGTTGTCCTGCGTACAACCTACAGACATGCGGGCACAGACCTTGTTTTTGTTTTAAGCCACTGAATTCCATCATTGATGGGGTTTAGGGCCAACATTTTTGTGGCAAGAGCTCTCTGAGGCAGGCGTGGTCAATCCACGCGGAATCCACAGTTGGTGGCTGTTCAGCAGCGGCATGTCCTAGCCCCAATGCCACCTGTGGCAAACATAGGCCCCGACTAGATTTTCTGCCCTTAGGAGCCCACAAACTTGTGGTAGAAAAAGAGATAACTCAGGTAAAGCAGGAAAGCAGTTGTAATGGTAGATGCCCAATGCATCATCAGAGCACAGAGGGGTGGCTAGACCCGGGGTGAGGGCCCGTCAGGTAGGGCTTCCCGGAGGAGATCCTGTGTGAGCTAAGAAGCACAAGTAGGCATTGCCTGAGTGAATAAGGCAGTGGGGTGAACATTGCCGTTATTTATTACCACACAGGTAAGTCTGATAAGTAATTGTTAGGCTTTGGTGCATTCCTATTATGTCATTAACTTCACGATATTAATACTAACAACATTTAATGACCCCCCCCCCACACACCTCTTTGTGTTCCGGTTTGTAATCATATTGGCCCCGTGGGATACCTGGAAGTCGCTGGTCCTCTGTGGAAGTTGAGACTCATGATTCTTGGGCTGATTCTGTGGTTGATGAGCTGCTGAATATTATTCAATTGAAAGGCTGTTCTTTGTACCTTCGTCTGTCCAGCTCAGTAGACTCTTTGGGGGAGCTGATGAGGCCAAAGTCATGAGTTCAGTCACCTGCAAGGATTGCTTAGAGTCACCATTTGGAACTCACTACCCAGAGGTCAGGTTTCCAGGTAGCACCTAGAGTTGGTATGGACAGAAAACGGATTGCGTGATTTCTTCGAGGACATACCCATGCTGATCGCTGCATTTTGCTGAGTTTGCAGTGCTGTGTTAGGGGTTTTTATTTCTCTTTATTGATTTTTAGAGAGAGAGGAAGGGAGAGGGAGAGGGAGATAGAAACATCAATGAGCGAGAACATCAATTGGCCGCCTCCTGCATGCCCCCCACTGGGGATCGGTCCCACAACCTGGGCATGTGCCCTGACTGGGAATCGAACCGGCGATCTCTTGGTGCATGGGTTGATGCTCAAACAGTGAGCCACACCGGCTGGGCTGTGTTAGGGGTTTTTCAAATGACTTTATTAGATTTCTGTTTTGTAGATGAGTAAAGGGAGGCTCAGGGATTGTTACTTGTCTAAGGCTATTTGACTACCTACTTTTGATGGAGCCCCGACCCGGCCTGTCTGGACCCAAAGGCTGTGCTGTTTGTAAGCCACTCGAGGGCAGGGGTTCTCATCTTTGGCTTAAATTGGAAATTGAATTGACATTTGGGGCTGGACAATCCTTTGTTGTGGGGGTCTATCCTGTGCTTTTAGGGTGTTCAGCCGCATCCCTGACCTCTACCCACTAGATTCTATAGGAACTCTTCCTTTCCCCAGTCGTGACAGCCAAAAATGTCTCCAGACATTGCCAAGAGTGTCCTGGGGGACAGAATCGCCCCTGAGAGAGAACCATGCTCTATGCTCTATGGTATCATTGCTGGGGTAGCCAGGGAAACCAGGATCTCCAGCTGTGGGGCATGGACAGAGTGGAGAGCTCCCAGATAGCATTCCACGATGGGGCTTTGGATTTCAGGGCCTGTGTTCTCTGACCTTGATGAACTGGACACACAAGCCCATGGGAAGGCTTTGGTCTCCAGCTTATGGGCTACACCAGGTTTTATCCACCTGCTTGTACTCTCTGTCTCCTGGGCACCTTCTCAACTCCTGCGTGACCTTCTAGGGCAGGGATATTGTAGTTAGGCATCTCCTCCCAAGAAGTGTCCAGCTGTCCTGCTCAGGGCACTGGCTACCGGGGGTGAGTAACTGGGGAGAGGAGATAGGAGAGAGAAGTAACCCGGAGAGGAGAGGACTGTCACCATGACAGCTTTGCACGCATCTCCTCATGCAACGAGATGGTACACACAACCCGCCGAGCTAGCGCCCAGCATATGGGTAATGCTTCATAAATGCTGGTATTATTACTCTTATTATTAATACTGTTTATAACTAAACTCCTTTTTATTTTTTGCAAAGTAAATAACTAGTTTCCGGAATACACTCCTCCAGGCTTTCCCCTCCATTAATATGCAACTTACTTATTTAAATTTAATTTTTTTCAAGGTCCTGTGTTTAATTTTTTAAAAACCTAGTGAATTATTAGCATTTTAACGAGTAATGACATTTAATAAATAATAACGCGAGTGAGGGCTCAAAATGGAAGCCATTTAATTTAACACCCTACCTATGTTTTCTCAAAAAAGAAACAGAAAAAACTGCCCACGAGAAATTCTACCCTGTGACCAAATGTTCTCTGTAATTTGAGCTCCCGGCTTTTCTTTAAAAACATTGCTGTTGTCAGTGGGGTAATGGCCTTGCAATGTGCCCAGCTCTGCTATTGCACAGGCAGAAGTGCCGAGCTAGAGTTCACTTTATTTAGAAATAACAGAGCATGCACTGTGTACCAGAAATTGTTCTAAGGGCTTTAGAAATATTAGTTCATTCAATCCTATGAAGTAGGTACTGTTATTGTTTCCGTTTTCTTAGATGAGTAAACTGAGGCACAGAGAGGTTTAGTAACTTGCCCAAAGGCACACAGCGAGCACGTACAGAGCTGGGGTTCAACTCCAGGCGGTTTGGCTCTAGAGTCCATTTCCTTAACCATTTTGCATATTGCCTTTTCATATACCCAGGAGGGGTGATGGGGGGTGAGATAGGCAATGGTTTCCCTTCCCCTTGGATATTAGGGGAAAGCTAATGAACCTGTTGCTTCCTCCCTCAGCTGTTTCTCTAGATCTTTCTCGACAGTGATTCTGACTGCAAAACAGGTTTACCTCGCATTAGATCCCGGAGAAGTAGAGAGCAGCGCGCTGGTGATTACCTAATCCCTTATATTTTATAGGGAAGGAAAAAAATGTCTGTCTGTAAACACCCTTGATTTTATGTGGCGTTCGTGCATATGTGTGTATTTATTTGATTCGTAGTTTGGAGTGTACAGCCTTTTGCATTAATAGGTACATACAAACGTCTAATGTATATGGCAGGGCAGATCATAAAGGGCATGCATGCAAAATATCGTTTGGTACTTTTACATTTTCCTGTAGTGGTTAGAGTAACAATTCTACACAGAAATGACAGGTGATTCAATGTGTGTTGTTTCTCCAACAAGAGGTTTAGGAATGCTCTATATTGCATCCGTTATGAAAATTATGATCCTGTAGGCGTCATGGCGAGCTTTCCTCCCTTCCTTACCCTGCCCCCCAGTGACTGCAAGCCTTCAGTCTTTCCGCTGGAAGCTGGAAGTCCACACCTGAATTTTGTCTCTTCTTTGAGAATCACATCAGTAGGCCAGAGTCCCCTTCCCCACAGAGCTCAGTCTTTGAGCTTCTTTCGAAGACAGGCTGGTCGTGAAGCTGACCCACGATACTATTTCCGGGCTTTCCAGGGTGACAGTTTTAAATCCTGTCACACCGAGATGGGAAGAGCGTGGAGCACTTTATAAAAATCTCATCAAATTAGAAACCAAGCGGGATCCAGTGTGAGCTCCGCTATAAATAACTTATGAAAAGTGAAAAGATGTTTCTGTTAGCAAATTTAAAATAATCATTAGAATCCTTCAACAGATTGCCGCTAATTAGATTGAGAATTAAACAGCTTTGTATGACTGTAGAGTTAATTAATAACTCATTACTTTTTTAATAAGCCAAATTCATTTGGAAACAGAAGAGAGACAGCAAAGTTTATCATGGATGAGATGTTATATGGGGGTTATTTCTCCTTCCCTTGATGAGAGACCGAGTTTAATTAAAGCAGGAGACACATTTGTATCATGAATGAGTTGCATCCAGAAACCCAACCATCTAGGGGTAGAGAAAGCAACAATTGTCCTTATTTTAAAAGTCTCCTTGGGCCACATGGGGTTAATAAAGGTTGGGCCTGAATCTCCCTCTTCAACTTTTCGAATTGCAATTCACTGATGAAATAATCCTCTTTGCAGCTGTACAGATTCATCGAAACTGGTGGAGCATCCTTCTATTCCACGGGGATTTTACTTTCGTCCCAGACGCACTGGGATCTTACTTGGAAAGCAATCCTCCATTTTCCTGCCTTTCTTTTTGCTCCCATCCTTCGCGCACAGCCTCAGATTTCATTATTTCTTCATCTGGTTTTCTGACCCTTAGATGACCTTTATATTGCAGCATGGAACAGAATGGAGTGGAAAGAAATGAACAATTTCCGATTTTTAAGGCAAGTCCATTCTCATTACCCCATATGGACGTTTTCTCCCCTGTTTGCAAGCACCGAGGAGTCTCCCATCAATGGGTCTCGGCACCCTTTGGTACTGGGTAGATCGAATTTGTCTTTTCGGATGGATGTGTGTTTGTGGAAGTGGAGCTTACAAGTGTTCCCACCAGTTTGCCTTCTAGCCAATAAAACAAAAATCATTCACCCTCAGATTTGAAAGAGATGTGAGCTGTCGTCTGGTCGTGAGCTGTTAGAATGCTCTGGTCCTCTGTTATCAGTGTGGGTCTAGTTGCTGCTAAATCAATAGATGTAATTTGGGTCCCTTTTTTGCACCTTCATCTACGTATAAGGACGTGTTTCCATTCATATAGACTGGAGACTTCCGCTCGGAGTGGGAAGGAGGTCAGAAGAGAGCGTCATTTTCAGGGAAATGTTCACTGTCCAGCCTGGTGATGAGACCATGTGCCCCGTGGCACCGTGGCTTGCAAATGTTTTCATTTCCGAAACAGATGCTGTGGCTGACGACCAAGCATGACAGTGTGGAATCTAGGAGCTCGTTTCAAGAGCTGTTTGCCCACTCCAGGAATAACGAGCGTGACCTGTTTCTCCGAAGGTAATTAATTTTCAGAGTAATCCGTTACACACATTTTTCTCCAGATCAGCGTGTTCCCATCCTTTCCAAAGGAGGACTTGGGCTCTCCAGCTCTCTGCTTTTGAGGTTTTACTTCTCACTAGATTCTTTTTTCTTCTTTAAACTGTTCTGTTCTTTAGAACAGATCAGAGTCCCGATCTCTAGCAAAGAACTAAAGAAGTCCCGCTGTGGGCCCGTGCGTGAGGAGAGGGCAGAGCACGTGAACAGGGACTCACTCCTCTGCACGCCGACTACTCGCGGGGTCTCAGGTGCCTGCTGATTTCCGGCCACCACCTGCCTCTCCAGGCTTCGCTGTGCCTTACCCTTGACTCACCCCGCCCACGTTACGACTTGTGCTTCCCGGCCCCCCCACCCTCCCCTTCTTTTCAGCCATCCCAGCACCTGCGACATGGGCGGTGCTCCATAAACGTGATGGATGTGTTGTTGTTGGATACATGTGTGTTTCTCTTCTAATCTCGGAATTTCTTTCATTAAACCCATATTGGACTTGATCTGGGTGGCTCTGCCCAGGCGATGGGGTGGGGCTTGACTCCCGGAGGCCAGTGTGGGAATGGAGCGCCTTTTCTGGATGCCAGGAGCCGGGGGTCCGGAAAGGTCCTGCCACCTCTGAAGGCAGGGGTCTCTGAGTCCCTCGTCCTTCTCTGCTCTGTTCCCAGCCCCACCCAGAGCACCCTCACCTCTCACCCCAGGTGTCTCCACAGGTTTCCCGTTGAACCCCTGTACCTCTTCCCTTGCTGCTCCCAAATCCATCTCCTGGGAGAAGCCAGAGGAATTTTTAGTAAATATTTTATTGAAATATGCCCTATACAGAGTGGGGCAAAAGTAGGTTTACAGTTTTGAGTACGCGAAGCTGTTTATTCTTGTATTATTATTTATTAATTCTTGTATTATTTTCCATGCCAACAACTCTAAGCCTACTTTTGCCCCGCCCTGTATACAGAAAAGGACGTGTACCTTAAATATTTACAAACTGAAGGCAGCCACGTAAACGGCACCCTGGTGAAGAGGTAGGATATTATTAGCACGCTGTCTGCTCCCGTCTACCCCCTCCTAGTTACTGCTCCGCCCGAAGGTAAGCACTGTTCTGAGGCCAGGGCGCTTTTCAGAACCATCAGCCAGATTTTGTCACTTTCCTACTTACAGTTCTTCAGTAGCTCCCCATTGCTCCTGAGCTAAAAGTCAAACTTTTGTCCGTTTTGTGTTAAACCTTTGCATCCGCGTTCTTCTCACCTCTCGCCTCTCCCTCCCCTTCTTCTCTGTTATCCAGCCACACTGGTCACCCTTGAACTTCTTAAAACAGGCCAAGTTCCTTTTCAGCCTCAGGCCCTTTGCACGTGCTGAGCTCTCTGCCTGGAGTGCTGTTTCTCCAAATCCCGTCCCCCTTTCAGGCCTTAGCTTAAAGGCCACCACCTCTGAGGTGTTCCTCAGCCACCTAACCTGAATGGGCCTTTCTCATATAGTCCTTCTCTGTCACAGCTCCTGTTCTTCCTATATTGACTTATCGTTGTCTGGAATATCTTTTTTTTTTTTTTTTGCTTTTTACTTGTCTTTTACACTTGAACGTCTGCTCAAGCGACGAGAAGGACTTGTGCATTGCCACATCCTCTGCCCCTAGTGTAGAAGGTGCTAAATTAGTGCTGGGTGGGCAAATGAACACACAGTGGACTGAGGGTGCGTGTCCGGTCTTGAGGGACGGACAGGGGAGTGGATCTGTCCCACAGTGAAGAGCTCAGAGGTGGATTCAGGCGGATTGCCCGGTCCTGGTGGGCACCTGTGGTTCCCGAGCCCCGGGCACGGTGGAGACCTTTATGTCTGGCGAGTTTTGAATGGCGTGTACTACCACTTTCCAATCGACTAGTCAGCACGAGGACTGGGCCCCAAGCCCATGTGTTGTGTGGCCACAGTCTACTGTGGTTTTCATTCTCCTCTCTACAATGAGGTCTGGTCCCTTTCCCATACTGTCCCGATATTATCATTCACACGGCCACAGTCCTTGCATAATGAGACTTGCTTCCTACCCATTGCTTTATTGTGTATTGGACAGTAAGGAAAACACAGAGAAAGGGACAGAAAAAGGAAAGAAAACAGGAAAACTCAGTAAGGGCTTGACCTCCTTAGCCAACTTCTCAGGTATGGCCATCCAGTTACCGTGAGGGCAGGGGGGCTGGTCTTGGAATTGCAGTGACTTTATCTTAGATCGGTGCCAGAGGCGATGCATTTGCCTAATGCATTTTTTATTACTCTAAAATAGAGACTTAAAGTGGAAAGGTTATTTGCATTTTTTAAAGGCTTTTAAGATTTCAGATCTTAAAAATTCTGTTTGATTGTCCCATTGCATGGCTCAGAGCAGTGATTTTAGCACCCTTGAAATGGTGCGTCTGGTAAGACATTTATTTTGTTTTTCAAATTATTGGCTTTGAGCACATTTTCCCCTCATTTCTCTCTGCAGTGCTGTGGAATTGGTAGTGCTGTTTTTTTGAAGAGGTCCTTATAGCAGACAAGGGCAACTCCTGTAGAAGACCCTTGAGGTGGCAGATTCTTTTTTATTGTTTGTTTGTTTGTTTGTTTTTGTTAATCCTCACCACTGGATATTTTATATTTTTCCATTGATCTTTTTTAGATAGAGTGGCAGGGAGGGAGGTGGGGGAGAGAGAGAGAGAAACATTGATGTGAGAGAGACATAGCAACTGGTTGCCTTCTGCAGGAGCCCAGCTGGGTCCGGGGATTGAACCTGCAGCCCAGGTACGTGCCCTTGACTGGAAATAGAACCCGCGACCCTTCACTCTGTGGGCCCACGCTCTAACCGCTGAGCCAACTGGTCGGGGTGAGGCGGGGCAGATTCTTTATCTATCTCAAGCCCCACCCCAACTCTGTCTCTCAAGTCACGTGTTTTGGTTATTGCTGTGTGACAAATCCCCCACTCCCCCCAAGTTACGGACTGAATAGCAACGTATTATTCTCTCTCATGGTGCTGTGGGGTACCTGGACTCAACTGGGAGGCTCCTTCTTCAGGTCTGCTATGAGACTGTGGTCAGATGGCATTGAGATCGGAGTCACGCATCGGCTCAGCTGGGCTGGATGTCCAAGATGGCTCCCTCCCACGGTTGGCAGTGACCCTGGGCACCAGCTTTGGACTCAGCTGGGAGTATCCATCAGAGTGCCCACAGTAGCTTCTCACAGTCTGGCGACTGAGAAACTAGTGTCCCCACAGGCAGGAAACAAGATCCAGGAAAGTGAGGAGCCAGGCCTAGAGCCAGCACGACATGATTTCGGCCATACTCTATCGGCCAAGTAAGTCAGAGGGCCGCCCACAGTCAAGGGCTGGAGCTCAGACTCTAGATCTTGATGGGGGAGTGCCACTTTGCAGAAGAACGCGTGGCCTGGGAGAGATGGGTATAGCCATCTCGGGAAAATACAGTCTGCTCTACTTTCTCTCTCATTTCTTCAGCTTCCCCTGCCTGCAGTTTTTCCAAAAGGCAGTGGCTTTGGGAATGATTCCCTGTAGGGAGCAATTGCCCAACATGAATTCACTACTGACCTCTGCATGTTTAAGGTATTAGATAAACACATATAAAAGATGTCAGATTAAGGTGCCGTTTGTTTCCATGCTTTACACACACACGCACACATGCATGCACACACACGCACACACATACACTCATGCACACACACGACTCTGTTAAGAGTTTTAAATAGTTTTTCTGGAGTCCTGTAACCGAGTCCCTGAAGATCCGTCCTTTGCTCCTTGCATTTAGATAACCCTCAGGAGGAAGCCTGTTTAGATCTCTGTCGGCACTGTGCAGTGAGGGTATCGATCCTTTGACTTGAGACGAAGTAACTGCTGCTGTGCTGGGCTCCGTCTACCTGTGGAGACATTGACCAGCAAGCCTGAGCTTGGTGTTAAATGACTGTCGTTTCTTTTCCTGTAACATCATTATTCCAACTTTTAAGAAAGCCTAATGGTAGAGGGCGTCCTGTCTTTTATTTTATTCCTTGAACCAGAGGACGTGGAATTCCTCACGTTGGGTTGCCATGTTAGTTTTCGGGAGAGATCAGTCAAGCGAACTGGTCAGTGCATGTTTTTCTTCGTTTCCTGGCTGCCGTTTCTCTCGGCAAACTTTTCTAAAGGTGACAAATAGCTGCGAGGATGACACGTGCACCCTGTGCAGACTGGCTGTCTCCCACACACCCCTCGCTGCATATCAATCTGAGACTATTTCCCCCCTCACTTGACTCTGCTTGAAGATTCTGAGTTAATTTCACTTGAAATTTCTTTAAAGCAGTCTGCATCCCTTTCTCCCTTTAAGTGGAAACAAAAAAGTTAAAATAAAATTTTTTTTAAAATGTCTTTTTTATTTCATTTTAATTTTCACTTTCCTCACACAGGTATCTTCCTAAACTGGAAGAAATCTGGGTGGAGGAATGTTAACCCTTTACCTTCTTTTTGATGTTTTACTGAACTTTTGGACTCAGAAGCATGGGGCCATATGGAGTCTTGGGAGAACCAGTGTAAACCTTGATGGTCATGAAGCCCAGAGACAGCAGGCAATTTGCTCAGAGCAGCCCAGCAGTTCAGTGGCTGCCATGCTCTGCTGGCTGCGCCAGACTGTGATTGTTGGCTGTGGCCTTGAGAGCATCAGGTCTGGGGCAGCCTTGGCTTATCTGGGACCCTTCTGTCGGGAGCAGCCCCTCCAGGGACCTGCCTGCCCTCTCTGGGTCTGTGGCATCCCTGCGAATGAAGGACCTCAGTGCAGCCAGTGCCCTGGGCATTGGAAACCAGCATCTGGTGTATCGAAGAATGAGGTAGTTTGAGTCTTGACCTTCTCAACCACCCAAGTGTGGACCGCTTTCCACCAGGGTCAAAGGACAAGGGAACAGCTGTCATTGAAATCCTCCTGTGAGCCATTGTTCTGTGCCATCTTAGTCAATGTTTTTTTCACTTTGCCCTTTTTCATTGCTGAAAGGAGGCAAACGTAGACGGTTTGGTGTAAAAGATTCCATAAAAAAGGGCAGAGGATGAACACCGATCAAGTCAGTTAAATTATTGGCCGTCTTAAAGGGGGGTGGGGATTGGGGGAATGAAGCTGGAAGCATCCGACTCCGTCTGTATGGACCAACGGACAAACGTACTGTGCAAGGGAATCACCCAGAGCGCTTGTGAAAGCCACATTGTCCGGCCCCCTTCCAGGGTCCCTCACTCACTAGGCTTACATGGCTGCGATTTACATTCCTAACAGGCTTCCACTGAAGGCCCCGGATAAAGCCCCCAACCCCTGACCTGTACCAGACCCTCCCTTCCTCAGCTGGCTGATGAGAGCTAAGTTTCTCTTGCAGCGCTTGATGTTATAGATTGTAAGAGAGCTTTGGAAACTGGGGTCCCCTTTGGGATTTTGCACTCCTGAATGGCCAGGTACTTGAACATAGTATTCTAGGCGAGAAACAATTAGAGGGTGCTTTGCAATAGGATGTCATTAAGAGCACGGCAGCCACCGCACTTCACTGGGCATCTGCTGTGTGCATTCTGCGCATTCTCTCTTTACTACAGCACTCTGCAAGGTAGAGGTTGTGATGTTACCCACGTTGTACAGAGGAGGAAATGAGTTCTGTGAAGTCTGTCTTAGGGATTTGTGGAGCTGAGATGACACTTTGCCAGTCCACTGTCACGTTATGCTTTTAAGTGACATTATGCAATGTTTTAGAAGTCCAGAGAGTAAAGACATCCCCAGTGTCGACGGCATCAGCAGCAAGAGCGAGTCCCGTCTATGGAGCGCCTCCTGTGTGTCCAACGTTGTGCTAAGCATTTTGCATATCTCACCTTGTTTAAACCATATCACTGCCCAGCAAGGACGATAGCTCTTATTTCTGTTTTGCAGGAGGATTTGGTACCTCAGGGAGGTTGAATAGCTTGCCCGAGGTCTTAGTTGGTAAGTGGCAGAGTCAGGCTTTCCACCTGGGTATAGCAGGTTCCAAAGCCCCAGCTCTTAGCTTTCTGTTTTGTTGGCTGGCTGGATCATGCATGCTCCAAGATTTTTGCCTGACACCTCAGGAGTGGTGATGTAGCTGGTGGCCCTGGGGATTTGGGAAGCAGAATACGTTTGGAGAAAGAGATAAGTTCCATTGAACATGCTGAGCTTCAGGAATTTCACCAACATCTTGTTGAAGACTATTAAATTCTGCGCCGGTCGCTGCGTTCACGGTGATGGAAAAGGACGAGACTCCTAACGTGGACAGTTTTGGAGCTTTATTCTGTGACCCAGTAGGAGCCATTGCGACAACGGGTCTTAGAATTGACTTCAAAATGACGAGCATCTTTATTTCTGTTGCCCCACTACAGAGCGGCGAAGATTGAGACAACCTCTGAAATTCACCAGAAGTGCTAGAAAAGTCAGCGCGCAGTTACGCACGGCGAGCACACCTGCTCTTTGAAGCCTCAGCTCTCCACGCGCTGCTCTCTGATGCTTGCTCCCCCCGGGATACTAGAGAGAGAGGAGTTCAAGTCTCCCCGTGGTGGGCGTCGCTTCCTAAGAGGGGTTGAAAATGAATCCAGACTAGGCTTTTCATCATGTCGCATTTCTCAAGCTTTTTTCTCCATGATCACTCTCCTAAGGAGCTGTTTTTGATTAAAAAAAAAAAAATCGAATCCCTTCTCTCCATGAAATAAAATTCTGTCAGGTAGGGTTGTACTTCCGAGGGCCACAAACCGTTATGATATCTAAGGTTATTTGCCCCTTACCCCCAAGAACAGTGTTGGCTCCGTGGGGGTGATACTGTCTCTGCTGAGGGTGCAGGGGTTATGTACAGCTTTGCAACGCCAAAGAGTGGAGTGTCCGAGTTGGGGTTTGGGGCCGGTGGAACTCCTTTCCCGTGGCTACATTTAACCTTTGGTTTGATCTCACGAGGCTCTCAGCAAGGTTTCTAAAATTTGCCTCTTGCCGTTCCTTGCAACAGCACGTTTTTGGGAAAGCAGTTTGTCCCGACCAGGGTGTCTTTATCATCAGTGTAGGTGGCTGTTGCACCTGTACTCCTGGAGTGTCTAAGTGCCAGGGCCGGCTGTCTGACCTCGTTTCCACCAGTGATTCTGGAAGAAGATGCGGCCTGGTGGGGGTGGGTCTGGATGGTGAGAGCCGTGGGGCCAGACTCTGCCCTCTGCATTGGCTGTGGACGCAGTGACCAGAGATCAGTGTCGGCCCCCACCTGCAGGGACAAGGGGTGGTGAGCCTTTGGGGGGCATGCATGAATTCATGGGGTTCGTGGTTTAGCAGACCAGCCCGGGTGGGGTGGGCTGATAGCAAATAAGGGCCACTTGGTTGAGGAAGCTGACATTTTGTCCACGGTCTTTTCCTTCTCCTGCTCAGTTCTAATCTTATCTCCTCTTTTCCTCCAAGTTTACCCTCCCATCGATTCTATTCTTCCTCGGCCTTCGTTCCTTTTTTTCTATGTTATTTTCCTGTTTTCCTCTCCGTGTCTTAGTTTTGGTTCTCCTCCAAGCACACCTTGAAACAAGGGTTTGGTGCAAGTAGTTTATTCTAGCGATCCCAGGAAGCACCGGAGAGAGAGCGGTTGTGAGACAGGGAGGTGTGCGGCGGGTTCCTGCTGGGGGCGCTGGAGCACAGCCTTCTGGGGACCTTCCGAGAGACTGAAACACACCGTAACTCTCACGGAGGGACCTGAAGCTGCCAGCCTGCTCTGCCCCCGTGGCTGGAAAATGCCCTACACCAGGACGCAGGTCACCACTGTGCAGACGGGAGACTCTTGCAGACAGTGACCTGTGGAACATCCAAGGCAGGTGGGCGCTGGTGCTGTCTGCCATCCTCTGTTCCTCGCTTTCTCTAACTCTTTATATCTTTGCAGTGAAGTAAATATTTTGTTGGATTTATTGAAAATACACTTATGTCTCCTATTCCCAATGTAAAAATTAGGTCAGCTAAATATTTCATTTCCCTGCACTAGTTATACACATTGAAAAATTGTGTGTGTGTGTGTGTGTGTGTGTGTGTGTGTGTGTGAGTGACCGCCGATGAAAAGCAGCTCTTCGAAATGTAAGCACACTGGATATATAATGGAGACATCCAGCCCACAACTTTGATTTTTTTTCTCTCCCTGAGAACTGCCCCCACTCCCGCGACACTGCCAGACTGTGAGGGGAGCCACCACCAGAGCCCGCCCTGTGCAGGCAGCCACACAGAACAGCAGCCCAGAGTTCTTGTTTCTCATATCACGCCCTCTCCCTACATCTGACGCCTGGGTATCTGCGGACATGCAGGTTATAAACTCAATTTTTAAAGTCACCTTTGAAATATTAGACAAAATATTTGACAGCAGTCATATAATACTAGCAATTCTTTATTTAGAATTTACCACCTGCTCTGTGGTAAATGCTTTGCCCTATTACCTCATTTTGTCATTAGAATCATGAGCTGTGCGTTAGAATTTCCATTTTTCGGCTCAGGGGACTGAGGCTTAGGAAGGCTACCTAGCTTTGCCTGAGGTCCTAGCCCGTGAGAAGCGGAGCTGGGATCAGAACCCCCACCCGCAGGCTCCAGTCCGTGTGCGCCCCCGTCATGCTCTGCTGATCCGGTCATTTGCACTCAGAGCAACCGGGAGCCTGCTGTGTGTTTCCACGGCAGAGAGATGCGAGCGTCATCTCGTGGAACCCAGCGGCAGCAGGTCCCGGGAGGCCTACTTGATCCTGGCACCGCTGATGACAAAACTGAGGCTCGGAGAACTTGAGTGTTCTTGTTTCTGTTTCCTTTAGAAGGAATGATGTCGAAATCAATGTACACGTGGTCATGAATGTGTGTGTTTCTGTGGCATCCGCGTATTCTGACGACGAGGAAAGCCTCTCTAGCACCAGAAATTCCTTCGGTCGTGCATACCGTCTGGACTTGGGGAACGTTATTCGGGTAATTGGTTACATCTTTGGCTTTGCCTGGAAATGTTAGTATTGTACCCTTTAACATTTTAACTGCTACGAACTGTACACACACACACACACACACACACACACACACACACGTCACATGTATGTATAAATGCCATCTCTTTCTATTTCAGGCCATCCTGCACCTTCCCATTCTGCGCCAGTGTGGCCGCCTAGACGCGCCCCATCGGAGTGTTTTTATGCTGTTGTGTCCTGTCTGGTTGATTTCTCCTTTCCCCGCGGGGCTGTGAGCTCCGTCATGGCAGGTCCTGGGATAAGAGTCTTTTCTGTCCCTGACCCTGGCCCAGGGCCTGGAATGAAAGAGACATTTGTGATGGTTTTGGAATGAAAACTATGGAATCAGCCCCAAGGCCTGGGGCGGGGGTTCAGGTTCTATTTCAAGGCCTGTTTTGATGCTGCTGCTTGACTTTGCCTCTTCTTTTAATTCGCAGACGGATTCAGTTGTGGCCTGAGTTTAAGGCCACGCTACACCGACCCAGTGCAGTGAGTTTACTTTCTGTTCAGAGTCTTGAATTTCTAAAGGGGGCTGTCCTTGTGCAGGTAAACCTCTGTCTATATAATACACCTAGTCCTTCCTTCCAGGATTAATGCCACTGATACACAGCTAGCGATTGTGTCCCTAGTATGTGTCAGGCACTGTGTGAGGCCTGAGAGCTTCCAGGGAAAACACACCGTATTTCCTGCCCTCAAGGTGCCCCACGTGAACAGAAGGCCCCCCACCAGAAATAATGACCTGGTGAGGAAAACTCAGTGCCGTGGGGATGAGGAGAGAGGCAGCATTTCCTGTGGCTGCTGCTGGCTGGGCGGGCGGGCGGAGAGCGTTCTCGGTGAAGGGCTGTTCGAGTGGGCCTCGCAGGATCGAAGAAGCAGAGACCCAGAGGTGTGGGGGCGGGGTGGGCTTGGGCAACACCGTTTGTAAGGGGGAAAGTTGGGAGGCAGGGCTGGAAAACTGGTTTGGGCAAACTGTGGATGTCTTTGATGGGGTGGAGACGGCTGGGGAGGCAGGTTGTCCTGTCAACCACCCCTCCTGATGCCTTCAGGAGAGAAGCCCAGAGCAGGCAGGAAAGGCCACGAGGCGTGTCAGACTGGGGTAGGCAGACAAATACGTGAGGTCCACCCCTCTTCCCAGCTTGCTGCGTGTCCTTCATCAAATGGCTTCCCCTCTCTGATCCATATTCCTTCATCCGTGGCAAACAGGATACGTTCCTGACCCACTGATCCCACTGGGTGTCATGACATTCAAAGCAGATGGTGGCTCTGAGATTATCTTATGAACTATAAGACTCCACGTACATATAAGAAACCGTTACCATTATTCTTTTTTGGATCTGGAGTGTAGAGGAGAGATTTCGATTTCATCAACTGCCCCTGCTCAGGGTGTAAAGGTGTCTCATTATGATTGTGGAAAAATACCTGTGTGTGTGTGGGGCGGGGGCGTAGGTGGGAGGGTGTGAGACCTCCACCATGCTGCCCCCGCCAGGACAGACGTGGCCCGAGGAGGTCTGTGCTGTCTGACGTGGATCTTTGATAAGGCGTGGATCTTTGATAAGGCTCGGATGAATCCTGCCGAGGCCGGAGCCCAGCCCGATGGGGATGCTGCAGGCCTGTGATCAGTGGGCGCGAGAGCGGTCTGTCAGACGCAGGTAGCCGTGCGCACTGCAGGCAGACCACTGGGCAGGCGAGGGGAGTCAAGGCATGAAACCGCTTAAAAGCTGCTGAAACCCGAATGTGCAATTACGGAGCGTCTAATGTACCTCTAAGCCCGGGGCCCGAGTGCAACTACTTAAAGTGTGGCCTTTGTAGACAGTTGTCCCGCTAAGCGTTTATCCTCGAGGTTGTTTTTTTCTTAAATGTGTAATTTGGTTTGCTTCAAACTATGGGGTCGACTTGCAGCTGTGTGGAGTCAGCTCCTCACCCTGTAGGGACATATCCCACCGGGTTGGGGATGCATGCTGATGCAGTCGCCTTTGGGGATCCCGCAGGATAAGGGAGCCCTCAAAAACGACAAACAAAACAGTCACATTTTTGAAGAGTGGGCTGGCAGATCTGGAGAGCTTTCTACCTCACACGTGCTTTTGGAGCCCCCGTGGGGGGCAGTATTCTATGCATTCTATTCACAGACACCCGTGTAATCTTTACATGACCCGACGAAGTAGAGGCAGTTGTCTCCATTGTGCAGATGAGGAAACTGAGGCAGAGAGGTTGACTGACATGGCCCAGGTCTTCCAGACGAGATGGATCGCAGGACGCCTGGCTCCAGGGTCTGTTTTCAGCCATTTGCTGTGCTGCCTCTCTGTGGCTTTACGTAAAGGGAGTCAACTGCTAGTTAAACATTGACTTCGGTAACCACGGTCTGTGATAAAGATCCAGATTTCCCTTTATCCTCGGGCCCCTGGGGCTTCTTTCCATCAGCGGGGATGGGTGGACTGGCTGGCTGGCACCCGGCCCCAGGTCCTGGAGGGGCCCTGCTGTCTTGGCCTTCCTCACGTGGCTGGCGGGATGGGGGGCAGGCGGAGGACCCTGGGGTCACCTTGCACAGCCCGGCCCTGCATCCTGTGTATGTTAACGTGCGCTGTTTTCATGTAAGAAGAGAAATCCTGGGGCTTCCAGAGCCACCTAGAAGACACTTAGGATCCCCAAGAGTCCTTTGCTTTTTGCTCTAAGGAGCTGTGGCTGCGGTTTGGCTATCCCTGGTGGTGTGCCTGAGCTATTCCCTTGGCCCCTGGGCTCAGGTGTCTCCCCCTTCTAACTGAATGTGGGGAAAAGGATCCCTATGTTCCTTCTGGGGGTCAGGAGAGTGGAGTGTTTACCATCCCGAGGAGCCTGGCTGCCTGGGTTCGAGTCCCATCACCATCCATGACCAGCTGTGTGACCTTGGGCACGTTACTCAGCCTCTCTGTGCCTCCACTTCCCCGGTGGCCAACGGAACCCTAACAGCACCTTGTCATAGAACTGTCATGAGGACTGAAAGAGCGAGCAGTGCCTGGCGCAGAGTAGGTGCCTTGCTTTAGGTCTCATTTCGGTTCTGTGGACACAGCTTCCCTCCATCATCAACTTGGTTGTCCTCATGGCTGTCACTTTGAGTGGTGCTTGTGGGGCAGGCACTCGCCAGGACTCTGCAAGGCCCCTTTGATTAACCCCACGTTCTGAGCCAGCAAAGAGAGGTTAGGCGACTTGCCTGAGGCTGCACAGCCCGTGAGCCACAGAGCTGGGATGTGGGCCAGCCCCTTCCAGCCCACAGCCTGCACCGTGCTCCCTGCCTCTGGCTGCCCTTTCTGTCCTGCCCTTTGCTGGCTCCTTGCGGGGCTTTGCTTGGACCTGGGGCGCCGAGGCCCGTGTGTGGCTGGAGCGCGCCCTCGCCGAGGCCAGCACTCACCAGTAGTGTGGGGAGAGCTGGTTTGCCGCTGTCCTGAGTGTTCCTCTGCCAAGGGGTTTGTGGTTGCCATGGCCTCCTGGTACTCCAGGGCTCTGGCTTTCCAGTTTAATCTCCCAAGTACCGGGGCCTTTATTCTGGAAGTGGCCTGCTTGTGTGCTAGGGGGAGGGGAGCTGTGAGCCCACACCAGCTGATTTATGCCACCTGGAAGGGGAGCCGGGATCCTCCAGCCGCCTCGGCCAGCAGCCCCCTGCCCTAGTCCCTGTCACCTGAGAACAGGGGCCTCCTCTGGTCCCCGCATGCAGGCAGAGGCGAAAGGAGCTGGCCTGCCTCTTGATACCCTGGGTTCCAGCCCTGCCCAGCCAGCACCTGGGAGCTGTGAGGAGTGGCCTGGCTTTCTCTGTGCATCTGGAAGAGCCCTTGTTAGGATTCTGGGCAGCAGAGCTGTGGACGGGAGCCTGCTGGGCCGCGAGCTGGCCGGGAGTGGAGGACGCCCGTCTGTCCAGAGCTCTGGGAGGAGGCCTGGGGAGCGGGGCTCCTGGTGAGGCTCTTCCCAGGAGCCGACTCTTCGGTGCTGTCACTCCGGGTCACCACCTTTCCTCACATGCTGTCTAATGGCGTGGATCACCCAGGGAAGGCGTTTACACACCCTGCAGTTCTGATAGTGTCAAGAAGAGAAGGCAAGTGATCAGATCCCCTGTCTGCGGCAGGGGGTGGGAGAGGGGCGGGGAGAGAGGGAGAGCGTGACAGCCTGGAGGCCGGTGGATGCTCGGGGTGGGGTCGGGGAGCCACACTGACACACCCAGACCCCACGGGAAGACACGGGAAGGCTGCGGGCCCCAGGCCTTGGGTCTGCCCACAGGTGCTGAATTCTAATCCCATCCAGCTACTAACTCTGACAGTAACCTCCAGGCTTCTCAGTTCTCAGCTGTGAAGCTGAAAAATAATAATAGTGATTTAGCTCTCACCGCTGGTGGGACACATGACTAATGGCAGGTGACAGGGTAAAAGTACAAGGTATCACTCACTGGGTGTAACACTGCTTAATGACAGGCCAGCTGGCCAGTGGCCTGGACTGGGAGGTTCGGGTCGTCATCCAGCCCCCTGCTGAAACGGACTCTGTCCCTCCTCAGGCAGAGGTAGCCGGTGTGACCCTCTCCCCAGGCTCCCGAGAGGAAGGGGGACTGAATCTCCAAATGCAGACAGTGCCTGTGCCTCTCAGCACTGTACCCTGAGCCCCCAGCCTCTTTCAGGCCACTGGGCTTCCTCACACCCCGTATTCCGCGCCTGTAACACCTTCCATCCTCCTCCTGCCTGGCCCTCAGAGCTGAGCTCCAGCATCTTCCCCTTCTGGAAGTTTCCCCCTGTGCTTCTCTCATCTACCCCCACGCCTGGCGCACCCTTCGGCCGTCCCGTTCACAGCCAGGTACGCGCCTGTCTGTCACGTTCATTCAGCAAACGGACTCAGCATTTGTTATGTGCAGAACTGTTCTCGGTGCTGGAGATGCAGCCACGCCCTAGACAAAGACCTCAGGCAATGCACACCAAAGCAGGTGAACGTGCAGAAGCGCCAGGGCTGTGGGGAAGTCGCTGAAGGAGAGGAACCGGCTGAGGGAGAGTGATGGGCGCGGGGACAGTTTAGCATGCGGTGTTCGGGAAAGGGCGTTTAGGCTGAATCCTGAGGGATGAGAAAGAAGGCACCTTGCAAAGAGCCCAGAGAACGGCATTCCAGGAATGGGGAACAGCAAGCATGGGGGCGCTGGGGTGGGAGAATAACTTGGTGTGTTCAAGGAGCAGACAAGGATCATCATGGCTGGTGTGTAGTGGGTCATCGGGGAGTGGGACGGGACCAGCTCACCTGGACCTCACGGACTGTGGTCAGTAGGATAGATTTCTTCGGTCTTGGGAAGGAAGTCATCAGGACATTGAAGCAGGGAAGTTGCAGGAACTGATGTAACTTTCTGAGACTCATTCAGGCTGCTGTTTGGAAAATAGATTAGAGGGACGTGAAAGAAATTGGACGACTGGTCCCAGAGCTGATTTAAGATACTGACCTGTATGCGTGTGTACACGGGTCTGAGCGTGCACATGTACATGCACAAGTATTCATGTTGTTGAATTCTGCAACGTGGATTTTCTAAGATTCTTTTCTCTTTTGAGAAAAATAATCCCTATTATCAAAAGCTATACAAGTTATTGGCAGGTTTGGAAGTTGTGGGAAGAAGCAGTCCAAGGTACCTGAACACTTCACTGAATGTTTGGAAGACTTTCAAAATATGCAAATTGTAAAGTTGAAGTAAACTTTGGAGCATTTAGGACCCACCTGTCCTGATATCTGAAGAGATTTGCATATTAGATGAAGTGGAAAAGGTAGCAGAGTTCAGTCTTCGTAATGAGCATACAGCAAAAATGTCCTGCCCACCAGTCTCTCTTCCTAGATACGGCCCTTTTCCTCACTTGGGCTCTTCTTTTAATGTTTGTTTTTATAAATAATACTCGCTCATTATGTAAAATTCAATAAGAGACAATGTAAGAATGTCTCTCGGAATTCTATCAAGTGAGCGCAAATACTCTTAAGCAGTTGGTGTATTGTCATCCCTTCCTTCTTGGGTATAGGTTTATGTTTTATGTACAGTGTAAGCATGTGTGTGTGTGTGTGTGTGTGTGCGTGTGTGTGTGTGTGTGTGTGTGTGTGTGTGTAAAATTTGGTAAGCTAGTTTCCTTCCTACAACATTGTAAAACATTTACTCATTGTATCAGTTAGGGTGGGCTTGGTTAGGCTGCAATAACAAATAATCCCCATGTCTTATTGGCTTTAAACAATAACAGTTTATTTCTCTTTGACTTTCATGTCTGTTAGGGTGGATTGGAGCCTCTGTGCTGGGTCCTCTTTAATTGGCAACTCATGGAAATGGAACAATAGCTATCGGCAACATGGTTTTCACTGTAGCAGGTGCAAGGAACACTTCAGAGTGCCTTACATCAGCATTTAAATGTCCTGAATGGAAGTGGGATATCACTTTCACTTCAATCCATTGTCCAGAACTAATCCCATGATCCCATTCAGCCACGAAGGGGCCACGGAGTGCATGCAGTTCCATCCTGGGCTGTGAAAGCTGAGCCAGATGTATTTGATGAGCAGTGCTAATGTCTACATGCTGTTTGTATTTACACAGTCATTCTTACAGAATATTACATGTACATGGAAACTGCAGCTCTAACTAATGACCTGTGTATTTCTCATTTTCTGTCCTGGGGCTTTCTGCTGCTGTATCTGGGAGACCTCCTGCTCAGCCGTTCTGAGGTGTATACACACCTGGACATGCCAGGCCCCTGGGGCAGCCCTTGATCAATGGGGCATGGAAGCTAGTGGGTACATATTCCCATCTTCCTTCCCTGGGCAGATAATTCTCAGAGGGTCTCTAGTGGGATAGGGTCTGGATTGTTCCAGTGATGATCAGCCCCACAGTACACCCTTGTATTGACTTTCCCTCCCCCCATTCCACTCTTCCCAGTCCTCAACTCCTGTCAACTGGGATCACGTCCCAAAATAAGTACCTCCTCACATGTCCTTGTCGTATGCTTGGTGTTTTAGGAAACCCCAGACAAAAGAACACAAATGCCTCTGCAGTGAGAATTGTGCCTCAGCCAGTTCCAGGCACCAAAGTCAGGCAAATTTGCTCTCTTTATCATTTCATCTATTTCTAGAATCATAGCATGTTCAATTTTGACTGTTGGAATCTGACTTTCCTGGGCGGCTTCTTGTTTGCTAATTGTCATTTATTTTTCCTGTTGGTGGAAGAAGCAGATGCCTTCTTCCCGCACCCCTGACCCTCCCAGTCAGCTCTGTGTGAAGGAAGGGCTCTGAGGTTCTGCCTTCCTGGTGCGCCTGCAGCCCGCATCTGCCGGCCTTTCAGTTCTTGCTCTCCTGGGATTCTTCTCTTTCTGCAACCTCCTGTCTTCTTTTTTCTTGTGTCTTCATTTTATCCCACTGCATTTCTAAGTAACTTTGTAAATGGATAGGTATATGAAAACTTTTTCTTCTTGAGGATTGAAAAATATTTTTTTAGCCTTCACACTGTGGTGTTTGTGTGTCTCTGTGTGCGTCTCTGTGTGTTTGCATGATTCTAGAAATTTAGAGTCCAAATAATTTTCTCCTTGACATTAAAAAAATTTTTTTTAAATCATTTATCTTCAGACAGAGTGGGAGGGGGAGAGCGAGAGAAAGAAACATTGACATAAGAGAGACATATCGATTGATTGCCTCCCGTATGACCCCAACCAGGGCCAGGGACCTAACCGCAACCAAAGTACCTGCCCTTGACCGGAATCAAACCTGCCTGCGACTCTGTGGTCTGAGGGCCAGCGCTCTAATGGCTGAGCCAAACTGGCCAGGGCTCTCCTTGACATTTTAAAACATGTTCAGTTGTCCACTAACACTGAGTATTGCTAATTAGCTCAACACAGGAAATCCTCATTTCTTAATGGGTAGTCTGTTTCTTTCTGTCCATACACTGCCTTCCCTACACACATATCCCTGGAAAATTTAGGGTGTTTACTTTATGGTATTTTCCATTTATCCTGTTTGGTACTTGGTGGGTCCTTTCCATCTTATTTCTTCCTTCAGTTCTGTGAAATGTATTTCAAATTCTTTTGTGATTGTTTCCTTCTCTCCACTTTATATGTCTCTAGGTGCTCTTGGTAGATGGATATTCGCTCCACGGAATGGCCTTCCACGTCTCTGACTTTGTCTCTCCTTTTCCAAATATTTCTCTCTTTGCTCTATAATCTGAGAGGTTTCCTTAAAATTTTCTATTAATTTTTGGGGGTTTGTTTTACCAGGCATAGTCTTAATTTTTATAAACTCATTTCCTCTGTTTCTTTGCCTTTCTTAAAAAAAATAGCCACCTGCTCTTTCTTGTTTTGTGTGTGTAATATTGTTTTCGATACCTTGGAATCTGACCTTCTCATGACCTCTGCTGACCCTACTCTGCTGTCTCGCTGAGCCTTGCACCTCTGACCCTCTCGCTGCCCACCCTGGGCCTGTGGATCACCTGGGACTCTGAGCAAGGTCTGCGTGAGAGGGGGTCAAAAGACAGCTGGAGCCCGGCCCGGTGTGGCTCAGTGGTTGAGCATCGACCCATGCACCAAGAGGTCGCTGGTTCAATTCCTGGTCAGGGCATATGCCCAGGTTGTGGGCTAGATCCCCAGTGGGGGGCGTGCAGGAGGTGGCCACATCAATGTTCTCTCTTATTGATGTTTCTATCTCTCTCTCCCTCTCCCTTCCCTTCTCTCTCAAAACCAATACAGGAAAAAATTAAAAAAAAAAAAAAGAAGACAGCTGGGGTTGGCCACCTTGCTGTTTTGTATAAGCATCTGCCCCAAGCCCCTTTGAGTTGCACCAGATGGACTTTTTTTTTTCTTCATTGATTTTAGAGAGAGAGGAAGAGAGAGGGAGTGACAGAAACATTGATGAGAGAGAACATCGGTTGACCGCCTCCTGCACGCCCCCCACTGGGGATTTGGCCCATAACCTGGGCATGTGCCCTGACTAGGAATTGAAATGGTGACCTCTTGCTGCATGGGTCAGTGCTCAACCACTGAGCCACACCGGCAGGGCTATGTGAGAAAACTTTTAAACCATCAGTCATTTTTGGGGGGGACTGATTGCCAGAAGTGGAATAAGGTTAAATGTATGGTAAAGAAGCAGTTTACATCCTCACTGTACTGTTTACTCGCTGGTGGTTTTGAGCAAGGAGCTCAGCATCTCTGAGCCTTATTTTTCTCATTTATTAGTCGGGGATAATAACATTCTTATTTCCTAGGATTGAGGGCATGGATTAAAATCAGTAATGAAAGCAATGCATATTTCATGGTATTTGTTCCTTAAATATGCTTTCAATTAATACTGCTTGCTGTTATTATTATTATCCACTATTTAATCCCTACAGCAGGGAAGGATTAGTTACTCTATTTTACGGATGAGGAGAAAGAGACTTAGGGAATTTGTTACTTTCCCAAGCCCTCGCCCTCGGCCTCCTGCCCAGCTGCGTGCACACGAGGGAGAGAAAGAATCCAGACCAATTCAGAGTGAGCTGTTCTTTCCCTAGGTAATGGGAGTTCCAGAATCAAGTTGTTATTCAGAGGTGAACGTTTTATGAGATGTTTAGAAAGTCCCCCAAACCCACTGGTACCAAGCTAGGCTCCCGGACCATGGGGATGGGCACAGCCATGTATGCCAGATACATTGGGCAGAGTGGGTGCCTGGTTTGAACACCTCGGGCATCAAGCTTTGTCTGCATGACCTTGCTGGGGAGTCTGTAGAGGGTTCAGGGGCCAAAAGGAGGAATTTGAACTCAGCACCATCTTGACTCAGAGTCTGTACTTCCTGGCTGACTGTGTAGGAATTGAATCACTCCTCACGATGAGCGCCGTGTGGTCACCATGGGGCACTCAGGAAATATTCACAGGATGTGCGGGTGCAGGAGTGAGTGTGTGTGATGGAAATGAGGACTGTAGGGTGATGTGCGGGTGCAGGAGTGAGTGTGTGTGATGGAAATGAGGACTGTAGGGTGATGTGTGGGTGCAGGAGTGAGTGTGTTTTGGAAATGAGGACTGCAGAGGGTGATGTTCAGTTGCGTGGGTGGAAGGGCAGCTCCTGGCTACCTCTGCTGGGAGCCTCAGCCCTTTCTCTGGTCACCCGGGAGAGGGGCGCCAAGGAACCATCTGAGCGAGCTCCTCCTGGCTGGCTATTTCTCCTCATTTATCAGAATACACATTTCCCTTCCAGACTTACCTTAGGCTCCTGATCACTCATTCCCAAAATGCTGCCTTTGTCCACATACACAACAAGAAGCAAAACAAGACGAAATAACATGATCTGCCATTTCTTGAGCAGTTTACTCAGTGGGATTGTCTTATTTTTGAACTAAAATGGTACTATCCAAGTTGACTGCTGATCATATCGTTGTTCAAGTGAGTTTAACCAGTCGGCTCCGTGCTCCCGCTGTGCTGGGGTCACCAAGTGCTACAGGCCAGGGTTGGGGTCCTTGAATAAAAGCCCACGGGTTAGAGCTTTGCTCTTTGAAAACATCGCCCCACTGTCAGAAAATGAAAATGCATTTAATATATGAAGATGAAGGTGTCAGGTTGTTCAGGAGGCCTCCTGAAAAGGAGTCACGTACTTTCTGAATGAGGACAAAGAGCCTGGCCTGAGGCCACCAGCCCCGGTTCGGATGCCCCAGTTCTACGTTAGTGAGAAAACAAAGTCAGTGCAACAATAGGGATAGCTCTTAAAGATTATACTCAGGGAAAGAAACCAGACTCAAGGCTGTCTACTGCGTGATTCCATATCTACGACATTCTGGAAAAGGCCAAACCATAGGAACAGAAGTTAGGTTCCTGGTTGCCGGGGACTAGGAGAAGGGGAAAGGGCACTCTACGGGGGCAGGAAGGAATTTGGGGGAATGATGGAAATATCCTACATCTTGATGATAGTGGTGCTTACACTACTGTATAAGTTTGTCAAAATTCACAGAACCATATACCTATAAAGGGTGACTTTTGCTATATGCAGTAAGCCTGGGATCAATTAAAATAGGACCAGTGACATTCCTTGGTAGACACAGCTCCCATACCCAGTTCTGGTGGCATTTACCTACATTTACTGTTAGAAGAGCAATTCTTTGTAGCTCAGAACAGAAGGATTAGTAAGCCCTAAGCCTGCTGGGTTTTATTGAAGAACTTTGTATGGATGTGACAACCTGGACTTGTGGTCCTTATTCGTGAATTTAAAGTGTTCCCAGGCGTTCTGAATCCTCCAAGGAAGAGATTATGTTTAGAATGGTTTTAAGGTTGAATGTACTTGATTAGTTTTTTGGTCTTTCGAAAATTAGTTATTCATGCTTGGTGGCTTGGATGACTCCCTGTGACTGAGTACAAATTATTTATCTGGCCAAAAAACACAGTCTCCTCTAGTTGAAGGTTTTACTTTGGCTCTGGATGTTAAAGACATTTCTGAAATTATTCAACAAAGTAGGAGCTTTGGCATAAAATGACGGCATATGATTTTGGGGGGTCAAATGTTTTATTCTTAAAAGGATGTAGAGCTTATAAGCACCATGTCATGGTGTAGTATAAACACGGCTCTGGTGGTGTTTGGGGGGGGGGGGTTCTCATTTTGGACAAGGTGAATTAGAGAGTTCCTGCCTGGCTGCACTTGGGTTTATGGTTGCCTGAGGTGTCCATTTAAAGCAGGTACCTGGCCTCCGTGTGGTTGTCTGGAGATAACAGGGATGAAGAGAGGGGGAGAAGAATCTGAGAGGGAAACTGGATGCAGGGAAGCTGCTCTTCCCTTGGTCTTGCTCCCTCAATACCTGTCTTGGGGTATCTTGTCATTTGGGGACCTCTGGGTACCATATGCAACTGACACCCCAAATTTGCAGGTGACTTTTTCCTAGAAATGTTTTTCATTTCTCAGTGAGAAAAAGAAGGGTTCCTTTTCTAAACGCTTCCAGACCCTCTGAGTGTTTGTCCCTTACAATTCTCAGTGCCCTGTGCTTTGAAAGGTACATGGTTTGTTAGTAGACTGGAAACGCAAGGAAACGCATAGCTGGTGCTCAGTCACTGCTTGTTGGGTGAATGGCTTTAGCAAGGTTTCGACCTTCTGTGCTAGCCAAGGAGCATTTATGATTATGCACGGTGAAGTGGACTCTGGAGTCACCAGCTAGACGTAGATCGACTTGAATACCCTGCGTCCTGTGGAGTTTGGTGTACGAGCCGCATGGGGGTAGGGAGAGCCCCGAGAGACACAGGGCGCTTGCAGAGGAGGGGCCGTCTGAGGAGCCCAGGTCCGTGTCCCGCTGCTGCTGCAGAAAGCGCCGTGGGGTGGATGGTGGCGACTGTTCTGCATCCAGGCCCCTCAGCGGACTTGACAGAAGTCCCTGGAGGCTCTACAGCTCTCTGGAACTTAATGCAACCAACAGCTACCCTGACAGTCAGTCTGGAGACTGGGGGGACATTCCAACACCTAATTGTCACTGTTGGGAAACATTAAGGTAAGAAAAAGAAGGTCATAGTGGCTGTACAACACCTCACGTTACTTATTTTATACACATTGTTTATTTTTTCATTATAAAAGATCTGTTTCTTATCAAAAGGGAGGATACAGGAAGGCGGAAAGAAGACACACCCACGTTCCTGCCATCGGCAGGCAGCCCGTTCACGGTCTGCTGTATTTCCTCCTAATAGTTTTCGCTCTCTCCCCCTCCCCCTTAACTTCATTAACATCATAGGACACAGACAATTTTCATGTACTCATGTAACCGCCTGTTATTTTCTGATTGTAAAATCAATAAATGCACCCACTACAGTGAGTGTGATAGAGAAGTCAACAGGGAGTGTTGGCGAGGCGTGGAGACGCTGGAGCCCGCACACGTGGCCGGGGGGTGTGTGAAATGGCACAGCCACTTTGGAAGAACAGTTTGGCTGTTTCTTAGAAAAGTTAAACATACATTTTTTGTATGGCCCGGTGGTTTGACTCCTAGGGCAGCTACCCAAGAGAAATGAAACCCCTGTGTACAGAAAACGTGTATGAAAATGTTCATCGACACATTATTTAAAATAGCCACAAACCGGAAGGATTCAGGTGTCTGGAAACGGGGGACTGGGTGACAGAGACGTGGCCCATGCTCACGGTCCCACTTGGCGCGGCTCGGCCGTGGAGTGACACGAGGTCTGTGCACACAGCCGAGTGAGCGGAGCCGGCAGGAGGGACCACGTGTCGGACGATTACATTTGTACGAAGTGTTCAGAAAACAGCTAATTAGTGGAGACCAAAAGTAGATTAGTGGTCCTCTTGGCCTGCAGTTAGAAACAAGGTTTGACTAGAAGGAGGCATGAGGGATATTTTTGGGGTGATGGGAATGTTTAAAGCTATGGTAGGGTGGTGGTTGTCCGACTCTGTAAATGCACTCATAATCATGGAATCACACACTTAAAATGGGTGAATTTGTCCCCAGCCGGGTGGCTCACTTGGTTGAGCATTGTCCCATACACCAAAAAGTTGCAGGTTTGATTCCTGGTCAGGGCACGTGCCTAGGTTGTGGGTTTGATCCCCGGTCATGCGCGTACGGGAGGCAACTGATCTGTGTTTCTCTCTCACATTGATGTTTCTCCCTTTATCTCTCTCCCTTCCTCTCTCTCTAAAATCAATAAACATATCCTCGGGTGAGGATTTCAAAAAGAAAAAAGGGTGAGTTTTATGGTATATACATTATACCGCAATAAATCTATCAAAGTACAAATATTCCTAGAAGCACTATTCTTAATTGCCCTACCAAAAATAATAATAAAGAGAGTTCTGGTTCTAGTCAATGTGATAAACAAACATTGTCTGCTCCTGGTACCGGGTATGCCAGGAAAAACAGGGGCAAGGGTCCTGTAGCAATCCGGAACTGAATTTCCAGTCAATGCCAACACAAGACATGAAGTGTGTGTGAGTGACAGGTCAGAGGTAGGGCAAAGCTGTACTGCGGGGAGGACATGGTCAGAGGTAATCTTTGCATTAAACATGTATAACTATGGGTCTCACTTTATTAGTTAGGGACAACCAAGAAAATAATCTCTCTCTCTCTCTCTCTCTCTCTCTCTCTCTCTCTCTCTCGTTAATCCTCACCCAAGGATATTTTTTCCATTGATTTTTAGAGAGAGTGAGAGGGAAGGGGAGAGAGAGAGAGAAACATTGATGTGAGAGAGACACGTTGATTGACTGCCTCCTGCACCCACCCTGACTGGGACCAGGGAATCAACCCACAACCAGATACATGCCCTTCACTAGGAATCAAACCCGCTACCCTTTGGTGCATGGGCCAATGCTCTAACCACTGACCACACCAGCTAGGGTAATGAAACATATTTTATAGCTTTCAAACTAGAAGTAGGAAAAACAGAAAACTTTATTGATTAAGCAAGAGATAGGAAACTAGAAAGAAAAAAAGCACAGTAAATAGAAAACACAAAATCGGATAGAGAAATCAATCCTGTAATATCAGGGATTACAGTATAAATAGGTTAATCTCACTGATTAAGACACAGCAGCTCTGGCCCAGGCCGGTGTGGTTCAGTGGTTAGAGCATTGTCTCATGCACCGACGGGTTGCAGCTTCGATTCCCGGTCAAGGGCAGGTACCTGGGTTGCAGGTTTGATCCTGGCCTCAGTTGGGTCACGTGTGGGAGGCAACCAATCGATGTTTCCCTCCCTCCTCTCTCCCTCTCTCTCTCTCTCCCTGTCCCTCTCCCTCCTTCCCTCTCTCCTTTTCTCCTTCCCTCCTTTCTACTCTCTCTAAAAATCAATGGAAAAAATATCCTTGGGTGAAGATTAACACCAGCAACACCAGCAACAACAACAACAAAAGACACAGCAGCTCTGGCCCTGGTCGGGCAGCTCAGTTGGTTAGCGTGTCATTCTGATTCACCAAGGTTGTGGGTTCAATCTCCAGTCAGGGCATGTACAAGAATCAACCAAAGAATGCCTCAGCAAATGGAGCACCAAATGGCTCTCTCTCTTTCTCTTTATTTCCCTGTCCCCCTCCCTCAACCTCTCCCTCTGTCCTCCTCCTTTTCTCTCTCAAATCAATACAAATAAATAAATACAGACAGACAGACAGACAGACAGACACAGGAGCCCTTAAACTGGGTGACTAAAAAGATCAAGCAATCCATGGTTTTAAAGGAGTCACATAAACAAAAGCACAGAGTGAGGTTGAAAATACAGGGATAAAAATGGCATTCCAGGAAAATAACCAAAATCACACCAGGCTAGCAATTTCTATGTCATGTGAAATAGGATTTAAGGTGAACAACGTGAAAAGAGATGAAAAGTGATGATTTATTCTGGAAATGCCACAATGCCACAATATTCCAAGAAGGTATAATAGTCATAAACAAATATAACCGACGACACAGCCGCCAACTATATAAAGAAATAATTGGCAGAATTATAGAAATACAATGGCTAAATCTACCATTGTAGGTAGGGATTTTAATATCGTCTTCTTGGAAACAGATCAGACAGACAAAAATAAGCAAGACTATGAAAGGTTTGCATAACACGATTAATAAGCGTGCACCCAGGAAGGACTAAATGCATATTATTCTTTGGGCACACGTGGAATTTCACAAACATGGATCACATTGTAGACCAGAAGGTCAGTCTCAGATTTCTAAGAATTGACATCCTTCAGACCATATTTCCTGACCTAATGAAGCCAGAAGGATTGAAATAACAAAATAGGGCAGAAGTTAATAAAAGAGGGATGGAAAAAATAGGAACAATTCAAAAAACCAAATACTACTTCTTTGAAAAGATTAGAACTATGGACAAGTCTCTAGTGACACTTATCAAGAATAAAAAGAGAGAAGGTACATATGAAATAACTACAGATACAGAAGCAAATTAGAAATCCTAAGTGAGTCAGATGAACAACTGTACACAAATAAATGTGAAATGCCTTATGAAATGAGTAGGTTTATGGAAGGAATATAAGCATCCAAAGTCGACCAGTTAATAAATGGAAAACTTGAGTAGAACAGTCACTGTTGAAGAAATTGAAATAATGGTGAAAATGTCCTCCTCCAAAAATCATTAGGCCCACACAGTTTTGTATGAGTATACAGTCTTTGCCTTATAAAAGTTGTTACAGAGTCTTTTTTTTTTTTTTATCCTCACCCAAGGACATTTTTCCATTTATCTTTAGACAAATTAGGAGGGAGGGAGAGAGGAAGAGAGAGAGAGAGACAGAGAGAGAGAGAGAGAAAAACATCGATGTGACTGGTTGCCTCACACGCAACCCTGACCAGGGCCGATGAACCACAACCGAGGTACATGCCTTTGGTCGGAATCAATCCCAGGTCTCATTGGTCCTCGGGCCGACGCTCTAACCGCTGAGCCAAACCAGCTAGGGCAGAGTCTTATAATAACAAGGGGAAAGCTGTTCTTGTTGCTTTCTGAAGCTAAATAACAAATTTATATCCTCAATATCAAAACCGAAGGAAGATAGCACCAGAGAAGAGAAATTACCAATCAGTTTCAGTTAAAATCGGAAATAAAAATGTGAGATTCCAAATCCAGCATCCTATTAAAAAATCATATATGGTTGGCTTTATCCTTGGAAGCGCAAGGGTGGTGTATGAGGGTAACGTTAGCTGCTCTAACAAATAAGCCCCCTTATACATAGAGGTTTATTTCTTGATTGCAAAGTGGAGCAGCGGTTGACAGGTGACCCATGTGGTGATTAAGGACCCAGGCTCTTTCCATCTTGTGGCTCAACCACTCATTAAGGCCCCAGAGTCCCAAGAGAGAACGTGGAGAATCTCTGTAAGTGCTCTGGGCCTGTTAAGTGATACATGGCATTCCTGCTCACATTCTGTTGATGAGAGCTAGTCCCATGGCCACATCCGCATGCTGGTAAGTGTGGGTCCAGGCTGGGCAGCCGTCTCCCGGGGACAGTGCCCCACTAGAGAAGGAGCAGCATTAATCTTGTTGATGGGATAGCTAATGTCTGCGACTGATTGAACCTCAGAAAACCTATCAGTATAAATCACTCCATTAACAGATGAAAGGAGAATAATGACGTGATGATCTCAAAGGATGTAGAAAAGGCACCTATTTATGACAAAAGCCCAGAGCAAAATAAGGAATAGATTAGGTGCATCAGCCAACTTTTTGCTGGGTTATGCTGCAGTGACAAACGACCCCCAGATGTCAGTGGCTTAAGACCACAAAGGTTGATTTCTGGTTCATGTTACATGTCGGCTGTGGTTGGCTGTGTCTTTACTCTCTGTGTCCTTTTTTAAAAATCCTCACCTGAGGAATTTTTTTTTCTTTTCATTTTTATCTTCAGGGGGAGAGAGAGAGAGAGAGAGAGAGAGAGAGAGAGAGAGAGAGAGGGAGGGAGAGAGAGAGAGAGAGAGAGAAACATCAACGTGAGAAAGACACATTGATTGGTTGCCTCTCGCACAACCCCACCAGGGCCAGGGACTGAACCACAACCGAGATATGTACCCTTGACAGGAAATGAACCCTTTGCTCCACGCATGACTCTCTGCCGCTGAGCCAAACCGGCCAGGGCATGCTGTCTGTATTCTTGATTCTGGAGCCCAGCTGGAGAAGCAGCCCCTATCTGGGATGTGGTGACCCTAAGAGAGGAGAAAGAGTGGTGGGAGCAGCAGATGATGGTTCCACGTGTCAGCATGGATGTGGCATATGCCACCTCTTTTATAGTCCATTGGTCAGAGAAAGTCACATGGCCAAGCCTGATGTCAGTGTGCTGGGATCAATAGTTGGCCCTAAGGAAAAGGCCCCGTGGAGAGGCAGCAAATAACTGAGGACAGCAGTGCAATCTGTTACCGAAAGGAAAGCCCTTAACCTGATGAAATCTTTCCTCCGAAGCCTGTTGCAAACATTACGTTAAGTGGATACATGTTAGAAGCATTCTTTTTCAAGGTTAGAGAGAAGTAAGGATACCCATGATTATTGCTACTACGTACTGAACAAAGCTTTGGGTAATGAGGTAAAACAGAGGGAAAGAAAGTCATGAGGATTGGAAGGGAAAAGACAAATTGTCCTTATTTGCATATAATATCATTTACTTGAAGAGAAAAAAAAATAATTAGCAGCCTAACCACCAGCAGTAGTGAGTTCAATAATTTGTCAGATAATATACACATACAAATATCAGTTTTCCTCTGTATCAGGTTAATAAACTCAGAAAATGTAATTGAAGATGTCATTCACAAAAGCAACAGCTACAATGTATTTAGGGATTAATCTACTCAAAGACTGCATAAGATTTACCCGGAGAAACTCGAAAGGGCGTGAAAGAAAGCCTAAATCAGTGGAGAGGCATGCTGTTTATGGATAGGAAGGAACACTTAATGTTGCCAAGATGTCATTCAAGTTAATCTGTAAACTTAATGTAGATACAGTAACATCACAGCATTTCCAGAGTTAGTTGGTCAAACAGATCTTCACATTTGTATGGAAGGAAAAATGCTCAAGAATAGCTAATTAAGGGAAAAGAACAGAAGACTATGGGGATTTGTCTTCATCTGAGAGGCAGTTGCTTGGACAGTCTAGTGAATGATTCCAAGTGACATTCTAGTTCACTGGTTTCCAGGTCTGCTTCACTTACGAGAATGTATCTCTTAACGGTGAATGCAGCCCTACTCTCTAAGCATTAGTGGGGTGTTTACTTGGTGCCTGGCATTGGGGAAATAAAGAGGAGTGAGTTTGGGACTCCGCCTCCCAGGAGCTGACCTTCAGGAGGAGAAGCAGAACACAATGCCCCTTAGCAGGGTTGGTGCTGGACTCCCGGTGGACGGGGGACCAGGGCAAGAAGGAAGCTGTGAGCGCGAAGGTGGAGATGGCAGTGTGCTTAAGAGGTGACTTAAGCCCTGGCCGGTTTGGCTCAATGGTTAGAGCATCAGCCCTCAGACCAAAGAGTCGTGGGTTCAATTCTGGTCAAGGACATGTACCTCGGTTGCAGCTGTCCCCAGCCCTGGTCCAGGTCACGTGGGAGGCAGTCAGTCAATGTGTCCCTCTCACATCGGTGTTTCTCTATTTTTTTATAAATAAAAAAATATCCTCTGGTGAGGATTAAAAAAGAAAATGACTTCAATTTTAGGGGAGGTCTGTGTTCAACGTGTGCAAAAATGACACGAAGTGAAAAACGGGCCCAGAACAGAGCTGCAGAGCACTCCGCAATGATGGAAATACGATGTGGGCGAAGCCAAGTGGCACTGTGTGTTTATGGGTGTCTGGTGCCAGCAGCAGGACGGCCGAGAGCCGCCGTGAGCAGGGCAGCTTTCCTGCGATCGTTGGGAAGCGTAGTTTATTTCCCAGTTGTTAGCTCTGCCTTTTCTCTGCCACTCAAACTTTATTGGGAAATGGATTCTCTTGCCAAAAGAGTGTGATTAATACTGCAACTGGGTGTGGACTCAACAACAGATTGATGGTTCTGTTTTTAAAGGGGCAGCGTGCTAACAGTTTATGTCACTACGGTATGTTGTGTTCATCATCCCCTAAGTGGAAGGGGCCTGTTTAAGTTAGATTTTTTTGGTTCTTTTTCACACAGCATTTGCTGTTCACTGTCTCCCCCCCCCCCCCACCTTGCATTTTTGGTTTGATTTTAGACAGTGAACATGCACGAGACAGGGGCCATCATTCCACATTGTATGTGTGGGTCACACTGCCGGCAAGTCACGTGGTGACCGCCACCGAACACCATTTCCTGGGTGCTAGAGATGAGATGGGAAAATGAGAGACAAAGGCTGCTGGCGTGCCTAAGCAGGGCCTTGGTGAGTCCCCAAGATCTGGGTCTGACTCCTCATCTTCACAGGCCCCCAGACGCATTTACTCGGGGCCCCTTGAGGGGTCAGTGTCAGGCAGATTGGCTCCCTGACCAAGTGCGCAACACGCTGGGGCTAAAACCAGACGCTGAATTTGTTAATTCCTAATGACCAATGACCAATGTGTCTCTTAGGGGGCGTAGAAGCCTTTCATTTATTCAGCAAAGTTAATTGAACATTTAGTATATGCTTCAGCTAAGCTAAGAAGACACAGTGAGCACTAAGGAGGCTAAAGGGTGGGGGTTGTGAAGGGGGAGGAGCAGTCCAGGAAGAGAGAACAGTGCAGGCAAAGGCCCTGAGGTCCACTGCCTCTTACATTCTCACTTCCATAGGTTTCTCAACACCAAAGGTCAACATGCGTAAGACTGGTCCTTGGTGAGCGGGGACCCGTCACAAGGGATACTGGCAGACGGAATCCTCCAGTATCTTTTCCCCTTCTGCACATGCTCAGGGATGGCTGGGGAAGATCGTTGGCATGGGTGAGTTTCAGACTGCATGCAGGGTTGGGCAGGGCTCCTCCGCTTTAGCTGGAACTCAGACTTCCTGGTGTCCTCTGGACCCTCTCAAAGCTGAACTCTTAGTTTCAGCGAGGAGCTCCCTCTTGCACATGGAGGAGGTTTGCTGAAGTGGGTATCACGAACAGTTCCCGGGGGCATTTGCAGGGAAATTTTGATCTACACCACTAGGTCCAGGTCACCTAGACTATCAATGCTGACATCCTATGGGAAGCAGTGTGGTATAGAGGGGAAGGACTTGGGCCTGTCCCCTCTTCTGGGGTTGAATGTCCGCCTGTCCCACTTAATGAGTTGTGAGGCCATTCTCCGGCCTGACAAATAGGGTAACTAATACTACCTGCCTCCTGATGGTTGAGATTAAGTGAGATAATGCATATGCAGTGTTTGGCACTGTTCCCCAGAGTGAGCATTTTGTAGTGTTGGACGTGATTGCTATTATTATTGTTTAATGCTTGTATTTGCTAAGAAGGGTTCCAGTGAACCTGGCCATTAACTGAGCAGAGATGGGATCACGTGGTGACTGAAGCCAGAGCGTGCTGGCCCTGGGAGTCCTGCTGGGCGCTCTGCACTTCGGCCCCGGGCAGTGGGAATCCAGCCGTGTTCTCCAAGCAGGAGTCGATGTGATCTCATTTGTGGTTTAGAACCACCACTCGGGTCACAGGAAGGAAGAAGTCCCTTCGGGAGGCTGGTTGGAAACCCAGCTGAGATGTCCAGCGAGCCTGAGCGAAGGCTGTGGCTTAGGAGGAGCGGAGAGGAAGGGACGGTGTTCAGAAATGCTTGGGAGGTATGGCATGGAGACTCCTGTGCAGTTGTGGGAGGTAGGGAGAGAGAGGGATGAAATCGTCCCCAGGCCCCGTGTCTCAGGTGACCAGGTAGAGGAGGACACCATCATGGAGTGGAGGGAGGAGAGTGTGGAGGTGGTGGTCATGGCAGCTGTGGACTTGTGCTTCTCTCTGCTCAACGAGCAGGTAACTGCGGAGTTCTGGGGTTGCAGTGCACCCTTTGGGATCTGTTCTGGGGACCCGAGGAGACTCTTGTGGCTTCTTTTTCTCTCCTCCAATTAGGGACCACATATTTACAGTAAAGGTCAGCTGAAGACCCCATCAGAGTAAAATAAAAAGCAGGCTCATTAGTGTTCTTCTTTTCTGAGAGGGTTTTTTTTTTTTGGTTTCATTTGGCATGCATTAAAAATCAAGGAGTGTGAGATAAAATCTTATGAACTAGATCGCGTGGTAACATTGTATTCTAATTCCATGCTGTGCCCAGTTAAGACGGTTTCCCAGGTGAACCAGAGACTGGAGTGTTAGGCTCCAGGAATCTTAGCACTGGGCCCTGGCAATCACGAGGGAACTGGGAGGCAGGGCTTTTCTCGGAAAAATGAGAAGACACGCACAGAAGAAAAAGGCATTATCTGCCCACCCAACGAGAGAAAGAATTTAGTTACACTGTTGTCACTGCTAGGTTTAAAAAAAACCCTCAATTACTGTCTTTTCCCAGTAACAGTAGTGGAAATGATCTTTATTTTTATTTTTTTATTTATTTTTTTATCCTCACCTGAGGACATTTTTGCATTTATCTTCAGATGGAGTGGGAGGGAGAGAGGGAGGAAGAGAGAGAGAAACATTGGGGGGGACAAACTGCAACCGAGGTACGTGCCCTTAGCGGGAACCGAACCCGGGACTCTGCGGTCCGCGGGCTGACACTCTAACCGCTGAGCCAAAGTGGCCAGGGCTGAAATGATCTTTAAATAGGGGATTTAAGATTCCTGACAGACATGGATGTTTGGAAAACTAGCTGAGGTGAAGTTAAATCTCTGGCCAGAAGTTTTTTTTAACTCTGCAGTGCATAGGATTCCGGAGTTCTGGAGAGGGAAAAAGGGGTTTCAACCTCTCAAGTCCTGGGAACTCACATTTCTTGCTTTGCAAGTGAGCAATGCTCTCACTACTGCTTTCTGCAAAGGACTGTGAAATTCTAACTGTGCGCGCACCTGTTCAGTTAAGCAGTTTAGATTCTGCACATTTATTTATTCTGCTACATTCGGAGACGTGCTTTCCATTTCAGATTTTATTTGCTCTCAGGTCTTCCCTGGGTCCATACAGGTCTAGCCCACAGTGTGGTTGTAGATGAGTCAGGGGAATGGCCCAAGTGGCCTGGCCAAGTCAGGGCGGATTTATTCCGATCTCACCTTTACATCGAGGAGTTCACGTGCAACGAGAATGATTTCCAGTTGGGCAGCGTGTTCCACTTGGGAGGATGCCGGGCACATCCGCACAGCGATCCCAGCTTTATCATGGCGCTGCAGCCACCTGTGGGACAGAGCCTGACAAATGTTTAGCAGAGCACAGCCTGGCGGCATAATGAATCATGGCAGAAGAAATGCTACCAGCCGCCTTGACTTTGCGAGCGCACGCCGCCTGCTAGCCCTGTTGAGCTCCCAACATCTGGGCGAGGGTCTCCACGGAAGAGCGCTCTGTGCAGTGCCGGACAGGTTGGGAAGGACAGAGCGGGCCATCTGCACTCGCAACGACGCCGTCCAAGGGGACCTTCTAAAATCTGCGTGTTCTTTCAGCGTAGGGGTGCTCATACTTTGGTGAGGAATCCCACAAGGGCTGCAGTTCTTAAAACTTGCTTTTAATTTGACAGTGGTCCTATGATGATGATACGTCTCTGTCGTGGAGTGCTAAAAATCAGGACAATGGCTCTTTAGAAAAATGAAATACTGTTCATCAAGGGCCGCATACATCGCCTGCATCCGTGCAGGGCTGGGGGCGAGACTGAGAAAAAGCGCCGGGAAGGGGCAGAGTGAGATGTGTGCTTTCAGAGTTGAAGTCAGCACATCCTTTCCAGAAAGCTTTGGCTCTGGGGGCAGAACCTCAGGAGTGGTGCCTACAAAACGTGGCAGGAGAGGAGCAGGAAGAAAGGAGGCTGCGCTTTCATTTCATTTGACAGCCTGGTGTTTGACCCAGGCACCCAAACACTTAGCTGCGTGACCATATGGGAGTTTAGGATTGCACACCCTGATAAGAAATCCAGTCCAACCCTCTCATTTTACAGATGGAGAAACCAATTCCTAGGACGTTCTGAGAGTGACTTCACCTGGGTTCTGTGGGAGTGTGGAAAGAGGGCTGACCTCATGGTGTCCTGCTGAGGATTACAGAGGGCTTAGTCGGTGTTACTTTCTTCCCTGCAGAGTGGGGCTAAATGATGGACGTATGGGGCTTGGGAAGTCTGCATGCAGATTGCCAAAAAGTCGATCTGTTTCATTTCCCCTGCATTCATGACTCAGATCGCCGGGGATCCTGATCGTAGGGAAACACATCTTTTGTGCGGCTGAAGGACATATGGTCATTAACAGATGTAACGCAATTTTGTTTAGTTTTTGGTTTTATTTAGCAGTCTAAAATCAAGCAATCTTTCAAGTGTGTGCTGGCAGATTTTTATTAAAAGGATTGGTAAGCCAATTCTGTTCTAGTTATCTACTGCAGTTTCCAAACCCTTTTTTCAGTCCCCTCTCCGCTTGCAAGGAATCTTTCGGACGTTTTTTTCTCCTAATTGCCACTCCCACACAAAATTTTAACACCACAGATATACTGTGTGTTTATATCTGCTTTATACATAAAAAGAGTCAGATATTTCTGTACCCCCCGCCCCTGGTTTGAGAATGCACGAGGCAGAGGAACAGCCCAGAATGGTCTGAGGGCAGCCTCACCAAGTTCTTATTCTCACGGATAAGAAAGAGACACAAGCAAACAATTTTTAATAATATAGGAAAATGTTATACTATGGGGAAAATGAGAGAAATGGACACAAAGTAAGATCTACAATATGAGACATCCATTGTATATTCAACATAAAAAAAAAGGGACATCTATGTTAAGAGTCATTATCTCTAGGTAGCTGATTTTCCTTTTCTCCTTTACTCTCTGATTCTGCATTTCCCCCCAGTGTTTCTGCAATGAGCATGGATTCCATTTACAATAAGGCAACTATTATTCTGCAACGTAAGTAAGTGCTATTTGCTCCTGCTCTTTTTGTGACTCTGAAAGGACCTTAGTTGGTGGCAAAAAGGCTGCCTGGAATCTAAGGCTGGAGGCTGTTGCCTTTTTGAATGCACAGATGGTCTTTTATTCCTCCTGACATCTTCAGATCCTCTTCTGCCTTGATCTTACGGCAAGGGACCACACCTGGACCCGTTTTTTTGAGCTTGGTGGAAACTTAAAAGAATGTGGGCTTAAGAAGATACAAATTCCAGAATTAAGTACTAATTAAGTTCTTGGACACAGATCACTTCACACACTCTCCACTTAGAGGATTTGTTTAATTGACTGAGGCAATAGTTTGAAGGGGAAAAGCATTTCTTTTCATTAGTGTTCAAATGAAGTGCAAATTATAGAACTTGGGCTCCATATTTCCTAAAGATAGAAGCTTTAGAGAAAGGAAGACAAATTAGGAATGGAACTCAGTGTAAAACAGAAACAAATGCAGTTTGGCTAGAAAAGTTTGGGCAATTTTCTACATGGATAATTTGAGAGCAGCCAGGTAGTGCTAGCTGGGTTGGAAATGACTTTTTTTTCCCCCCCAGAGCTCAGGTTTGCAGCCGGATTTTATTTTGTGTTGTTTTATTTCATATTCAGCTTGGTTCTTTAATAAAAAATGTCTCAGGGCTAAGGAGACAGCGTGCATATGGGAATCGTGTGTCAGAGGCCTACAAACCCACTTTGAGGAATTAGATGTTAAATGAGTCAAGATGGCACCCACAATTACATGGACTGGGATAAAATTACAAGGGTTATTAATCTGCAGGCTTCAGGGCTAAGGATGACTACCAGGTGATTCAGCAACCAATTTCTCCCACATATTACATCTTCGTACAATTATAGCCAGTGCATAGCTATAATGTCTATAAGGTCATTATATTAATTTGTTGGTGGGGATTATTTCCTGGATTGTTAATTGCATGGATTTTACCTCTGAGTCTCAGAAACGTTGGCCAGTTTCAATAGTCAGGGTTGGTTCAGTTCACCTCAACTCAATAGAAATAGATGGGTGCCAGCTAGATGCCAGGCTATGAGGATACAGAGCTGAGAAAGGCAAGCCCTGATCTCAAGGAGCCTGCCGTCTAGAGAGCTAGATCACATGTGCAGACAGGCACAGACCAGGCCAGTGTGCATGAAATCGGCCAGGCGTAAACCAATGGAGATTCATGGCAACTGCTTCAGTGGGGCAACAACCCTTCCAGGTCAAGCCGATTGCTTCCCTGTAGGAAAGAGGCAATTTTCAAGAGGAGCTGGAAAGAGCAGATTTTTAAAATGTGAGCTTTCCTATTTTGGGTTGGTTCTCTGCAAGCAGGACCCAGGATGGGGGCCCATGTGAAAGTAGTTTAATTGAGGCATCCTCCGAGGCCGTGGTCCTCAAATTCTAGCACATACCAGAATCACGGGGATGGCTTGTTTCAACACAAATTACTGGGCCCCACCCCCAGAGTTTCTGATTCAGAAAGTCTCCAGTGGGGCTTGAGATTTGTATTATCTAACAGGTTCCCAGGAGATGCTGATGTTGGTCTGGGGACCCTGCTCTGAGAGCCACTGCTCTAAGACCTTGGGGGTGAAGGATGCAGGACTGGCAGTAACAGGAGCCAAACAAGGATGTGGCTCAGGTCTGACCCCATGGCAGGGGGCTGGGACAGGCCCCAGAGCACGGACTGCCCCAAACTTGGTCCACCTCGAGACAATTTGGGGCAGGTCTTTTGTCCCCCTTACCACCCTTGTGTTTATCACTCATTGGCCACTGCTCTGTGGTGGAGGTGGGTGGCCCCTGTTGAGGGTCACCTTTAACAGGTGGGTTGAGGGTCATTCTTTAGAGAAGGGGGCACCTGGGACTGGGGAATGGCCACCTCCTGGTGAAGAAGATCTGGGCAGTTCACCAGCAGTATCCGCCACACCTCTCAAGTTCGAAGGATCGGAAACAAATTCTGATGTTAAAAAAAAAAAAAAAAACGCACACAGAAGCTAGGCAGGACCGTTAAAACACACCTGTAGGCCAGATTTGCTCCTACGCTGCCCGTCGGTCACTTCTGGGCTAAAGGTTTTCTAAAACCTTCTTTAAGTATGCATTTGCTGGGGCTGGCGGATGTCTTCCAAAGAGCTACCTGAAGTTGGCTCGAAGGGTTCGCTTTGTCCACCCACAATGAGCTGGGTTCTCCAGAACGTTTTCCCTGGCAAAATAGGAGGCCTTTCCAACTGATACTGTAGAAATCACAGGAAGGCTATCCAAAGTCGTCTAGACTGGAGCAGCCATCACGCCGGCTGTCATACCTGACTAACCCATTATTACGGCCCCAGAGAAGCTGAGGGACTCCCACCTCATTGCTGGGGAGCCCATTTCACACCTGAATGGCTCTTATTTAAAAAAGTCAGCTGGATACTCATTACAAACTTGCCTTTGCTAAAAGACACCTCACTGCTTCTCCTTAAGCACCTCCCCCAGCCCCAACCAAGTTCTTCCCTTGTCATAGCGGAGATAATTCTTCCTCCTCCATGGTGCTTACCTCTTTAGTTAATATTATAAAGGAGAGTCAAGGGTGAATAAGTAGAATGTGGTTATATTATTTATTATAGCCTTTTTGGATTCCACTTATGGTAATAATGGCAAGCAAAATTCATTCTGTTTCTAAGGAATCAATTTGCTATAATACGCCACTTGTCATCATTTTGAAGTTAATGTAATATTGTAGAGGATTTGTTGCTGCAAATAGAAACAGCTACAGCACTGTCCAGTCGGCAGCCGCTGATGCCAGAGGCCCTGGGTAGTGGCGACATCGGTATAAAGTATACCAGCGGGGTTGGCGGGTTCACCGAGGGGCCCTGGGCTACGCTGTGTGCCAGTGTTAGAGCGATCCTATGCCTTGGACCTGGGGCCATAGTGGGGACCCAGTATATATTGGGGTTTGTCTGTGCTGCCCTCCCAGGCATGGGGCTGAGGGTCAGGGGAGGGCAGAGCTCACAGCTTTGGAGTTCATTTCCTTTGGGGTGCTAAGCATCGTCCTCGCTTCTCCTTTGCGTGGCCTCACTTACCTAGCAACCTCAGAGGAAAAGTCGAGAGCCAGGAGGTAGATTTTGAACCCCGCTGTTACCCTTTTGCTACTCACCGCCATCCTCCTCCTCTTCCTCCGCCACCAATCCCTTCTCTGTGTTTTACAGCATTTGGTGTCACCAACTTGACCTTTTCCACGGCTCCCTTCTCACTGTCCCCATCCAGTTGTCCAGAGTTTGCCGCAGTCCTTTGTCCTCCCAGGGCAGCACCACTGTCCCAAGGGTGACCACTGCATCTCTTTCTCTGGCCGCGATCTTCTCTTAAATCCCAGTCTAACACCAGTAACTTTCCAACATTACCCCTCCCACCCCCACCCCATTGTCCCACAGGGGTGTAAACTCAACCGGTCCCAAATGGATTGCCCCCTTTCCTAATTTGCATTTTCTCCTTTGTTTCTAATTTTTGTTACTGGTGGCACCCTCTCCCCAGGTACCCAGGAATAATCAAAGCACCTCCCTTTTGGTAAGTATTGCTAGGTTCTTGCCTGACAGCACATCTCAGATGGTGTCACTCCCCTGTTCCCAAATCCCCAGAGACGGATTCCTTTAAAAAAATTATTTATCTTTGTTGAGTTTTACAAACATTTATTGAGGTAAAATTCACACCGCACAAAATAACCATTTCAAAGCGAGCACTCAGTGGCGTTGGGTACATTCCCAGTGTTGTACGGCCATCACCTCTACCTAGTTCCAAAATCTTTCCGTCACCCGGAAGGAAATCCTGTGCCCGTTTAGCAGCTTCTCCCCATTCTTCCCTTCCCCAGCACCTGGCAGCCGCCACTCTGTGTTGTCTGTGAATCTACTGATTCTGGATATTTCATAAACATGGAACAATACAATAGGTGACCTTTTGCACCTGGCTTCTTTTGCTTAGTGTAGTGTTTTAGAGGTTCACACCATGTTGTAGCACCTATCAGTCCTTCATTCATTTTTTATGGCTGAGTAATATTCCACTGTATGTATGCACCACAATTTGTGTATCTATTCCTTTGGTGGACATTTGAGCTGTTTCTACTTTTTTTTTTTATCCTCACCCGAGGACATTTTTGCATTTATCTTCAGATAGAGCAGGAGGGAGAGAGGAAGGAAGAGAGAGAGAGAAACATCGATGTGAAAGAGACACATCGACTGGTTGCCATCCACACAACCCCAACAGGGGCCGGGGATGAACTGCAACCGAGGTACGTGGCCTTAGTGGGAACCGAACCCGGGACTCTCTGGTCCGTGGGCCGATGCTCTAACCGCTGAGCCAAACCAGCCAGGGCTGAGTTGTTTCTACTTTTTGGCTGCTGTGAGCTGTTTCTACTTTTTGGCTGTTGTGAATAGTACTCCTATGAACATGTGTGTAACTGTATTTATTTGAGTATAGGCTGACTACGTATTGCTGTAGAACTCAATTTTATGACTTAAGAATTAAGCCTGTTAAGGGCCAGATAGTAAATATTTTAGTTTTTGTGGGCCATAGGGTCTGTGTTGCAACTGCTCAACTCTGCTGTTGTAGCACAGAAGTAGCCATAGAACATATATGTAAATGAATAGGCTTGGCTGTGTTCCAATAAAACTTTATTAAGAGACGATGGGCCAGATTTGGCCCGCAGGTTATATTGTGACATCTGGTGTAGAACAAAATGAAGTCCCTCTCCCTAGCATTCCAATCCTTCCTGATTCCGATCCTCCCTAATCTTCCACCACTCTTTGCCATGTCCCACAGTTCAGATGAAACAGGGTAGAGGGGACCATGGAGGTAGAGGGTAGAAAACGGGACAGTGTGGTTGGAGAAGAGGTGAGTGTGATTTAGTTGGAATACAAAGGAGAATAGCTAGAAATAACCCCAGAGAGCCAACTGTTACAGCCCCAAGGGCTCGAATGCCAGGTGGATACATTCTCATGAACTGTTTGTCTGCTGTCCTTCTTCAGGCAAAGCTTGGGCTTCCACGCTTTCTCAGCATGAAGATATTCTCACACCCGTGTTAGAGAGCACTTACCATTGGAAGCCTTTCACAGAGCCTCCGCAATGTTCTTAATCTCATTTTAAAAGATGGAAGGAAAGAAGTTCATCGTCTGGAACGTACCCTTTAAAAGAGTTGTAATTCACAGAGCTTGCGGAGAAGTGCTCCAGTAGGTGACAGGAAGGCCTCTGGGGACAAATAAAGAAGGATTTTTGGAAGGAAACTGAGCTGAGTCCTTCTTGCATGAGCAGGAAGCCATCTGGGTGACAGACTGTGGTGGGTGTGTGTCTTCGTCCTTGGGCCTCACTCAGGCCCCTGCCACGTGTGTAGTTGATGTGACTTTGGAAGAACACACTGCCAGGAGGGGAAACACGGTTTCCAGAAGTCTTTGTCTGGGAGAATGCTCTGGCTGGTGGCTGATCTCTTGGAGGCCCACACTTGGGTGGACACAGGGTTATACACACAGCTGACATGCAGCCTCTGGGGGATCGAATCAGGGAGCAGAGTTCCCTGGCTTTCCTGCTGGCTAGACGTGCAACTTGCAAATTGTTTTTACCTCTCTGGACCCCTTCGTCTCCCCGTCTGTATAGTGAGAGGTCCCTCACTCTGAGCCCTTTGTCTGTCGGTGACACCACGAGTCTGCTTGTCCCAACCAGCATGAATCTATGAGGCAACACAAGCTGGTTTCATCTTAGGACTGGCCCGTGCTCTCTACACACACGAATTTCCCCTTTCAGATAACCTTGCTCCCAGCTTCTGTGATGTCCCACCTCACATCAGCCTCAGGCGGCATACCTCATCCTGGTTTATTGTGCAAAGGTAACATTTCTCTGGTGCATAGCTCTGAGAAATTTCATTTTTCTATCCATTGGATCAGGTGTTTGAAAGCTGGCTAACTGCCTTCTGGGAGACATTCTCTTCTCCCACTGGGTCGCATGCAACTATGTGATCACCAAAACCCCCTTCTCCTTTCCTTTTGGGGCTGCAGTAAGAATACATTCCTACACCCCTTGATGTCAGATGTGGGCCTGTATTGAGTTCTGGCCGGTGGAATGTGGGTGACTGTGGTGATGTGTGTATACCACTTTGGGGCCTGGCCCATACATGCCCACCACCCGGGATTTTTGTTCTCTTTCCTTGTCTGCAGAAGACTCTAAGGCCATAGGGTTTGCTGGAACTCTAGGGGCCTGAGTCTGTGAGTTTATGCCGGACTGTTGCACTAGTACAGTGCAAACAAAGTTCATTGTTTTAAGCTACCCAAGCGTCGTGGTTCTTTGATAGAGCAGCTGGCCAGGGCTGACTAGTGCACCTACTATGTGCTTGGGACTGGGGCTGCACGAGGAAGGGAGATGGTTTCTCCCTGTGGAGATGCTGCCAGTCTAGAGTATGACGCTTCAGGAGCACGGCTTGGAGGCAGTGTTTGTCGTGGGTAGAAGGATCATCTTTAGCGATAAGGACAAGCCCCATCGGCATGACAGGAAAGGGCAGATGTGAAGACAGGAGGGGGTCAGGATAATATATGCCAGCCTCCAGAACCACAACTGAGTCTAGAAATAACCTCTTCTATTTTCTCAGCCAAGCGCTGGGATTCTCCTGCCTATTGGATCCTGACACTTCCCAGTGAACCTTTTCTTTGGGAGTCAGTGGCGAAAGCTGCACTAAGAACCTCACGATAAGCAGGTGGTGGGTAACTGCAGTGTTACCAGAGGCGGCCTGAGACATGTGGGCTTCCTGTTTGACAGCCGCCCGCTCCTGTCAACTCTTGACTTCTAGAAGACTTACTTGAACTTGATGTTTGTGGGGAAGAAAGGATGAGACGCCTGGGGACAGCCCGGAGCTCGAGGCAGCAGCTCTCAGGATGACTTACGGTGGGATTTGATCAAGGAACTGTTGTCATGCGTTACTAGATGTTGGATCCTTTTGTTGGTTTTCAATCTGAAATCATTTCATGGAGGTTTTGAGGGGACAGCTGTATAAGAGGAAGGTGTGTCAGCCAGGGCGGGCGAACTCTTGTGACAAATCACTTTAACACCTCATGGTGTTAACGCAGTAACACTGTTTCCGTCACCACATCCAGTGTGGGTCGACAGTGGGCCATGTTCCACGCAGAACTCCGCTCTAAAGGTGTTTCCATACTGTGGTTTTGCCATCTTCTGGGTCCATGGAATTCTCTCCATTCAATTGGTGAGTGGGAAAAAAAGGGGGCGTAGGTGGTGTGGGAGGTTTTTATGGGCACAGCCTAAGAATTGCTACTTTGTATCTGTCTGCATTCCATTGGCCAGAATTCAGTTACGTAGTTGCATCTAACTGCCTAACTGCAAGGGATCCTGGGAAATGTGGTCGCATTGTGTTCTCAGGAAGAGGAAATGGGGTTGAATGGACAAGTAGAAGTCTCTGCTCTAGAAGGGAGGTCATTTTAAAGAAAAGTTGTTTGGGCCTTTTGAAAAGCTGTTGTTCATGGGTAAATGCAAGGAAACCAGATCATAAAACAAACCTATCATGCTCTTAGCAAAGTTTATATCCTGGAGGGTCTAAGTGAAACTGAGCTAGTGAATCTTTATCCCCTGAGACCTCTGGACTGTTAGGACCTGACTCAGGCTGAGGGTGGCGCGTGATGCCCGGGAACTTGCAAAGCTTCCTCTTGGGTTAAAGAGTCATATTTCAGTGGCTCCTGTCTAGGTCATAGCTGCTTCCTTCTTTCCCTGGAACCTTCCATATGTCTGTAGAAGGCCCTCAGTTCCCTAGCCTTCATTATGGAATAATAGCACCAGGGGATTTCTGACAAAAGAGAGACAGCTCATGACCTTGAGTCAGTCTGTCCTAAGACGGAGAGCACACGGGGATGAATCAGCACAGCATTTAGCAATAGGAGTTGGCTCTTCGGCTGCGTAAAAGTGGGACAACGATGTCCCCCAAATGAAGCGTGGTTGGAGGCATTTACTGAAAGATGGTTGATTGACACCTTTGCAACTTTGAGCCCATTGCTGCGTGGTCCCTTCCATTCATTTCCTGTTGAATCACCATGATTGCTCAATTTTCTGCAACCTCACACTGAGAGTCTCCCTTCCACCAGAAATCTGGAAACTTTCTAATTCACCTTTGCTCCAGCTCCAGGGAAATTATTTGTACGCCTAAATAGAACCGAACAGTTTTCTGCGAAGCAATTTTCTGCATGTGGAAGGAGGCGACCAATAAACAGGGAGATGTGCTCACAGATTTTAGCTTCAAAAACCACCCAAACCAGATTGCTGTACATTTGAAATTTGCCATGCTGCTATGTCTTATCCGTAGAGAAAGACACTCTTAAGGAAAACTAACACAAAGGGATTATAGAGTCCGGAATTCTTTTTTTTCCAGTGACCTTATTAGAGAAATTGTACCCTGGATAACAATGTAGTGGAAAACTCCCCATGGAGTTACTTAGACCGAAAATCTGATTCCTTGAAAAGAAAATCGTAACTGTCAGCAGTGTTGAAGTTTGCATTAATCTGAGATTCCATGGCCCATATTCATATATAAACATGAATTCTTTAATCTACATCCATTTGGTATTCACTCTTGATTATCTCTTCCAGCATAATATTAAAATGATTGCATGCCACAAAGGAGTGTGTGTTGGTTTACAGCGAGAGCTAATAGCAAGGAACATTTAGCAGTTTGAGATCTACCCTGCAAAGGAGAGAATTGAAGCGGTTATTCAGATTATTATTTCTCATTATTATTAATTAACAGTAATAATAGAAGCTGCTATTTATTGACGGCCTGTTCCTTTCCCAGGTGTTTGGCATGTATTATCTCCAACCCTGACAACAGCCTGAAACCAAGGCTCAGTGTGTCAAGTTGCTTGCCCCAGGTCACCAGCCAGGAATGGACAAAGTGAGATTCAGAGCAAGGGCTGTTGATTCTGAAGGCTTTTTTTGTGTTTGTTTTTGCAGTAAAAATACCAGTTTGAGTCCTGGCCGGTTTGGTTCAGTGGTTAGAGTGTTGGCCTATGAACTGAGGGGTCACGGGTTCGATTCCCGGTCAAGGACACATGCCTGGGTTGCAAGTTTGATCCCTGGCCTGGTGGGGGTTGTGCAGGAGGCAGCCAGTTGATGTGTCTCTTTCACATCGATGTTTCTCTCTCTCTCTCCCTTCCACTCTATCTAAAAAGCAATAAGAAAAAAAAAATCGGCTTGAGTCACATTTGATGAAATGCACACTTTTTTTAAGTGTATAGTTTGAATTTTGACAAATGTGAAGACCCATGTAACCACCACCTGGATCAAGGTGTAGAATATTCTCATCACCCAGAAGTTCCCCTCAGGCTCCTCTGTGATCCCACCTCTCACCTGCCTCTGTGATCCCACCTCTCACCTGCAGCCCCCGGCGACCAGCGGCCTGATTGTGGTCACTACAGATTAGATCTGCCTTTTCTAGAACTCCACAGACATGGAACCCTGCAGTATCAAGTCTTGCCTGTTCCTCTTCTTTTGTTTAGCATAATGTGTTAAAGCTTCACTCGTGTCGTTTCACGTCTGTCATTTGTGCATTTAGGCTTTAAAGCGAGCTCCTGTTCTGTATAGAGTAGCTGAGAGTTGTTCTTCCTGAGCTGTGGCAGTTCCTTTATGGTGAAGGGGGGACAAAGATGCGGAGATCAGATTTGCAGGTGGGATTTCGTGGGATCTGAAAAGCCTGGGGTGAAGGGGTCCCTCGAAGTTCTGCTAACTCAGCTGGGACATGGGGAAGATAGACCTCTTATGGATTTGTTGTGAGGACTGGAGGACTGAAAACATGCCGTATCTAGAGCAGTGCTGGGCATGTAGTCAGTGCCCCATAGGTTTAGCAGTGACTGTGTTCCAGATCAAGGTCATGCGCTCAAGATGGCAGATGGCACTCCACAGCGGCAGCGCTGCCCAGAGCCCAGCACTTGAGCGGAGCTCCCAGGACACATCCTTAACAGACGACATCTGGCAGCCCATCTGGGCTCACAGTCCAACAAGATTTTGAAGAGTTGAGTGTGAATCAGGACTTAAAGATGCTCACCCAGAATCAGACAAAGTTTGATGGTTAGGACTCTGAGTTCTGTCGTGAGGAGGAGGTGGGCAGAGGTCGTCCCCCTGGCCTCTTGGGTGGCGTGTCAGGGACACGTGGGCGTGTTCAGGAGTTTCAGAATTGGCTGTGCCATTCCACAGTTGGATGGGTGGTCTCTGGAGGAGAAAGAGTGGGAATGTTCATTTTGATTCCAGAATGTTATAAACATATATGGAGCCCTCAGAATAAGCCACATGCTATGTTAGGTACTTTCACTGAATTTTCTCTCTCTCTCTCTCTCTCTCTCTAGCCATTTAACTACTAAGCTACCTAGTACCTAGACATTTGTGTCTTATTTTATAATTAAAAAAGTTGAGGTATCATTTCAATACATAGACCTTCAGTGTGTGGTTCGGTGAGTTTTGACAGTTGCATGCACTCCTGTGAAACCTACAATTTCACCAAGATGCAGCAATCTCCATCCCCCGGAAAGTTCCCTCGGGCCCCTTTGCACTCAGCCCCTCTCCTCCCAAGCAGTAATTACTCTGATTTCTCTGAGCCGAGTCTTGTCTGCTCTGGAACCTCAGCGGAGTGGCATCACACGGTGCGCTCTGTTGTGTGCGTGGCTTCTGGGGGGAGCGTGATGTTCTTGTTCCGCATCGGCGTACCGGGCACTGTGCCGGCGGCATCTGTATCGATCATGCCATTGCATCTTCACAGTAACCTTGCCAAGGATGTGTTTTTGCTCCAGTTTCGCAGATGAGGATGCTGACATTCCAAGAAATTAAGTAACTGGCCCGCCGTCCCATCGGTGAAAAGCAGCAGAGCCTGAATTCTAACGGGGATCCATTGGCCACACGCACTTTGCTGCGTCTGTAATACAACCCAGTTTTTCTCAGTCTCCATAGTGTTTCACATTATGTCACGTTGTATTGCAAACAGTGGCACCGTCTCAGAAGATGAAAAGAACTGCAGATCACGATCCAGTAATGGGAGCCCGTTTTCCGTGGCGATTCCTAGGTACATCTCACCGCTGACCGTTTTGTGGTTTTGCATGAACTGTTTATTACTTACTGATAGCTTGTCCACATCACAAACCCATTTTGGAGCAAAGCCCTGGGTCCATGGAGTGTGGCCTTGTTGATATTTGGGATCTGTTTGTTGAATGTCATTCTGTGTATTGGGGCAGATTTTCTCTTTTCTTCCCTTTTTCCTTCTCTCCCATCCTCCTCTCCCTCTCCTTTCCCCACCGCTCTCTTTTCTTCACTCCCTGCCTCCCTATACCCTGCCTCCTTCCCTCTTTCTCTCTCTTTTTTCTCCTTCTTTCTCTTTCCTCCCTCCCTTGCTCTGCCTTGCTTTTAGTTGACCTCTCTCACTGTCCCTTCCTTGCCCCTTGCTTTTACTCTCTCACTCTCTTAAGCTTCTGCTCCTTCTTTTTTCCTGTGACACTCATTCTGAGATAGAGCAGCGAGCAGACATCTGAGCTGTTGAGAGGCAGTTGTTGCTATGGAAAGGCCATTGGGCCCTCCAGAAGCCTTGATGCTCTGGCAGCCGTCCTGCCAGGCCGTCCAGCGGTGCGCACAGGGCAGGGCACTGGCATCTCTGCGAAGCGTGGACAGCCACTCCTTCCCTGCCTGTGGCTTCCTTCGTGTGTTTACGCAGCAGGTGTTCACTGCGTGCCGTCCGGGCTCCAGTCTCAGGGTGAGGCATCGCGCAGGGAGCGGGACACACTGGGACTAGAAGGGAGACAGAAACTAAACACACCCTCATCCGATGAATGTGCAAGTCCTGTAACTATCACTTAAAAAAAAAATTTTTTTTTTTAATCCTCACCCGAGGATAGGTTTTTATTATTTCTAGAGAGAGAGGAAGGGAGTGAGAGAGAAAGAAAAATCGATGTGAGAGAGAAACATCGATCAGTTGTCTCCCGTACACACCCCGACGGGATCGGACCCACAGCCTCTCTGTGCACGGACGACGTTCCAGCCATGGAGCCACTGGCCAGAGCCTACACTGTCATTTAAAATACAATTTTAACTTTTTACTCTGAAATAGTTCAGAGGCGCACAGGAAGTTGCAAGCCTAGTGAAGAGAGTTCCCCATGCCCTTTATCTGGTTCTCCCCAAATGTAATAACTTATGTCACCGCAGTCCATTGTCAGAACCAGGAAACTGACGCTTAGCTCATGGATAGACCGGATTCGGACCTCACCGTTTTGATATGTTTCTCCTCCTCCTCCTCCTCCCACAGCCCTCCCCGTCCCCCTCCTTTCTGGTGTCTAGTTCTGTGAACTTTATCACGTGTAGGTTCAGGTGATCATTCCCACAGTCAGGAAGGGGTGCTCCGTCACCACCGAGAAATTCCCGTGTGGTACATACCCCTTTACCCGTCACACTTTGCCCCTGCCTCTAACCCCTGGCAACTACCAGTGTGTTCTCCACCACTATAACTGTGTCATTTCAAGAATGTTATCTAAATAGAATCGGACAGTATGTAACCTTTTGAGATCGGCCTTTCCCCCTCAGCATCACGCCCTGGAGGGCCATCAAAGTTGCCGCGTGGATCGCTAGTTCGCTTTGTCATCACCTTTAAGACGAAAGGAACCAGGCGTAGGACACTTGAGGAAGAAGTTCCTCTGTGACGATGCTCACTTTGTTTTCAAGGCTCACCTTTACTGAGGTTTGTGTCTTTCCCCTTCAGAGACCCGGAGCAATGAATCCATTTGGATCTGGTTAGCAAGTTGACAAGTGGGTAGAATATTGTTTTTAATTATTTGATATGTGTTTTCCCACTGTTATGACCAAGTGTTCTCATGGGCCGTAGGCTTTTCTTGGGGATTTATGCGTTTGAGAACCTCCCTTCACCCACAGAGTGTTTCTTGTGTTTGTTAGGCTGATGCTAGGCACTGGAGCAAATACACCGAGACGTTCAGTAGCTTCACTCTGTAAAGTCTGGCATCTTGCTCCAGCCACAGACCATGCATGCATGCCTCATCTGTAAAAGGCTTTATTCCGTGAGATAATTCAGAGACCCAGGTCTCTTCTATTTTGTACCTCTGCTGTCTCTTAGGACCTTGAAGTCCTCGGATCCGGCCATCAGATAGGGCAGAGCGTGGAGGACCAGATTGCAGGTTTGCATGGGTCGTGCCTGGGAGTGGGTTGTCCATCACTTCCATTCTCATTTCAGGGGCTCAGATGCAAGGCCTCAGCTGTGAGGGGTGGAATGTGAGTGGGTGGGAGGATGGGACGGTGTAGTTCCTGGTGACAGCCACATCCCAGAGGCAGCACTATACCACGAAAGAGCGAAACGACAGTTTTTTGGTGGATGGCTGTTTCTGCCTCCGTCCCAGTGAAAGACCCCATTTTCGGTTAACGGTATCCATGGCAGTGTAAATACACGGGGATCCCAGCGTTCAAGTTCTAGGTTTGACTCTTCTCATGCAACCAAGGCAAACCATTTCCTGTCTGCTTCTCGGTTTTCTTATCTACCAATAGTGGGTTAGATGAGATCTTATACAAGGGTCCTCTCTAACATGTAATATTTTTATACTGTGCTCAATTTACTGGTCTCTGACACACTGAAAAATCTCTCTGAGATCTTGGCTGCAGGTAGGGTCAGTAAATCTGGGCTGGTCTGTTAAACCAACCCCACTCATCTTCAGCCTGGAGGCGAAGGGGACCATAACAAACCCCGGGACCTCACAGCACAGCTGCCGTCGGAAATGGAAGGGTTTTGACAGTTTCGTCAGGAGAGCAGTAAATTCAGCTCCTGATAAATAATTTACTTTGAGGACTGGGAAGCTGGTCTCCTTTTGTTGCTTAGCTTGCTGCTTGAGAAATACAGACAATACTGGTCATGCCAGGAAGGAAAGAAAAATACAATTTATCTTCTTTGGTTCATGACTGCCTAGCCTATGCGCTTCCACCACCATTTCAGAGAAAGCCATGGGTTTCTATTTGCTAGAGAGCAGTGAGCACTTCACATTTCCAGTTGGCCTGCCTCTGCCCAGCCCTCGGTCACCAGTGGGGCTACCTGTCAGAGTCACAAGAAAGACTTAATATTAGTGAAAAGTATGCCGATTGATACTGTGTGTACATCAGGTGAAAGATGATGAAGCGATAAAGCCAACATGCCTGCTCAACAATTCCTCCGTCCTTTCATTGACAGGACCTGAAGGAGGTCCAGCCAAACTCGTGTGTTTCCAAGTCAGGTTTCATTTTGGTCTTTGCATTTCATTTCTTTCATGTCTCTGAAGTTGCTTTTCCGCATGCCCGGGGAACAGAGCAGCTCAGCAAGCGTTTAGTTCTCTGTCATCTGGGTTTTTAGGGGTCGATGAAACTGGGATGCTCGTTAAGATTACCGAGCCTCATCATTTTTAATGTTGGGCCCAAGGTAATATTTAATGAGGCTGAAAAATATATTAATAAAATTGCTTGTAGTAATTAGCAGGAAATCATAATGGTAGGGTGATGGGGAGATTTTCAAAATCAGTTAGCAGTGATCAAGACCAATCCGGAATGTCACTACTTATTATTTCTTGCTTTCAATCGTTGTGAACTACACCTTTGCATTTTTATCTTTGAAAAGAAGGTCTTTAATTGGACTCATGCATATTGCTATCATTTCACGTTATTTCCTTCCCTACTGAGTATCATAGAGAGTTAGAGCTAGCTGGGTCTTTGGAATGATTTGTGAACCATCCTATCGCCCCCTAGAGGCAAAAGGGATCTCTATGATCTCTGCTGTTAGAGCATCTTACCTGAACAGAGGGGCTGTCAGACCACGTGGGCTTCTCTGAATGTGAGGTGAGAACGTGAGACATCAGGGGGGCTCAGCAGCCCAGAAAATAGAAATAAAGGTAAAACCCCAAAAGCTCACAGATTCGGGAGTTAGATTAAGATCAAGGTTCTTCGTAGCATCTCTGGGTTCGACTCTTCCATGAACCCTTCTCTACCGGTCCCTATTTTGTTTTACAAGTAGGTTTGGAGGTAACACTTCCAAAATGAACAAGATTCCAGGAAGGCAGGACTTCCCACTGTCATCCTCGTTGGGGTTTGAGCTGGGTTGTGTTAGGGGTTTCCTTGTTGTTGCTATTGTTGGTCTTTTATTTCATTCCTGCTGAGACTGGGGTGGGGGGATCGGGAAACACCTAAAGAGGGCAGGAACTTCCAATATCTGAGACATTGTTTGCTGATAAATAAAATAGTTACCTAAATTACTGACATAACGTGTATTAATTTCCTCTGGCCCTTTCGACCTCTCTTCCTGCAACGTATTTTCACTGAGAACCTACTGCGCGCAATGGAGGCTGGGTGCCAGTTCCTGGGAATATAGCAGTGAGTAGTGGCCAATGAACAGTGTTCTGACGGCGTGGGGACGTGAAGGTGATGGACAGCTCAGTGTCGGGCGGGGGAGGGCTTGCACTGTGTGGAAGGTGGTGTGGTAGTTCTGGGCTGGAAAGGCCAGGGCAGGCATTCCAGGCAGCGGAAGAGCAGAAACAGGCAGGAACAGACGTGTGATGTGAAGACCCAGGGAGCTCCCCCTGGCCAGGTAGTGCTGGATCCCTGGGTGTCTGCAGGTGGCTGGTGGGGATGGGCCTGGCAGTTTGTGTGTGATGCCACGGGAGTTACTTTCATCTGGCTGATGATGGGGATGCGGCTGAAGGGCTTTACTAAGTCAGACCAGATCTGTGTTAAGAGAGACTGCTCTGGTAGCTGGTGCGTGGGGTGGGTTGGAGGGGAAAGCCTGGGCCCAGGGACCAATGGAGGGGGTGGGCGTGACACATTGAGGATGGGTGGATGCTGGGCTTGAGGGAGAAGGGACACAGGAAGATAACTTCCAAGTCAAAAAGGGAAATCGATATAAATGGAATAATATATTGGTGGTCTTTTGCGACTGGCTTCTTTCCCCCAGCATAATGTTTCCAAGGTTCATCCATGGCGTGACATGTATCGCTCCTTTTGGGGCCGAATAATGTGCCATCATATGGCTAAGCCAGATTCTGATCGTCTGTTCTCCCATTGGTGGCCGTCTGGGTTGTTTCCACCCTTTGGCTATCGCGAATAGTGCTGCTATGAGCATTCGAGCTTTTTCTTGGACACCTGTTTTCAGTTCTTTCTGGGTGTATACCTAGGAGTGGAATTGGTGGCTCATTCGTTATCCCCCAGAATAGGCAAATCTATAGTGACAGGAAGTATATTAGTGGTTGCTCGGGGAGTTTTGGGTGATTGGAGGGTCATAGCTAAAGGGGGGAGGGTTTCTGTTTGTGTTGATGGTTGCACATATCTGCAAGTATACTAAAAGCCATTGAATTCACTTTAAATTGGTGCATTGTATGGTATGTGAATTATATCTTAATAAGTCTGTTTTTTTGAAGGGAATAGATAGAATGACCTCATCCTACTTGAAGTTCCTCACAGGGCATTGATGAACTTGTAGTAGGTACAAATACAAAAACGCTCATTCCAGTTCGAAATTATGCATTTATTTGTACACGTGTTTGTTGTACAATGAGACTGAACACGCCATGAGGGCAGGGACCCCACCTAGCTTTGTGCTGGGTCTCCAGCTGCTTGCATGGTGCTTGAGCCACACTGGGTACCCAGTGAACATCTGCTGAGGCAATGAATTAATTGCTTTTGCAGTCCAGGGATCTAGTTTGTTCTATGTAGCAGTTATAGTTGTTTCACAGAGCAGCCAGGTTCCCTGGGCTTTGGGCTTAGTAAATGTGTTCCTTCGTTCATGTATGTGGCCTTTTGAATCATTACCCCTGTTGTGTTTCTGTGCTTCCTACCAAACTGACCGCAGTAAAGCCAGTGGTTTTACCTTGTGCCAGTAAGGGAGGCTGGGCTGCCAGAGACTGTCCACAGGGACAGTGGATCCCGTGATGGGGACCCAGGACTCTTCTACTACGTGTGCTCGGTTTAGCTCACCTCTTATTACTTTGTTTACGTGAGACCAGTAGTCCAAGTATCAAAAGTACTTCCAGGAATGTTTCATGAATTCATATTTATGCTTTAAAATATAAAATTAAAATTACTTTTAAATGGTTAGATTTTTAAAAGGGGTTTGCTACATTTTCAAGTAAAAATTTTTTGGGTGATTTTTTGTTCTTCTGAAGGACTATAGTTCCAGTTTGATGAAAAAAATCATTAGTGAAATAAGATAGATAGATAGACGGATGATATATTTTATTTCTGTACATCTATGTATATATTTATATATAGAGTATATATATTAATATCGGTCTCTATCTCTATAGCAGTATCTATCAATATGTGTAATTTTTTTCTTTAACTCTTCAGTTGTTTTAAAGTTTACTGATTTCCCCCCCCAATTTTTATTAATTTATTTTTGTTACAGATGTTTTTCCTTTTTCCCCCTAGACACCCTCCTCCCCATCCCGCCACCCCTCCCAGCATTGTTGTCCATGTCCATTGGTTACGCATTGTCTTTGATAATTTTTTTAGAGAGCTATTGCAGTAATTTAATCAGAGTTGCTTGAAAAATTGTATTTAAAACGTAGAAATTTGATTTACAAAAAAATTTAGTATTTTTTTTATTGTTATAGAGTATGTAGAAGGACTGTAAGTGACCGAATCTGGGATAGCTTCCTGGAGCAGGTGGATTCAAGCAGACTTTAAAGAAAATAAGAGAGATGATTTGGCAAAATATGTGTCTACTCTTATAACCGAAAGATTTAATTTTGTCTATTAAGAATAATTTGTGGTGCCTGGCCGGTATGGCTCAGTGCTTGAGCGTCAACTCACGCACCAAGAGGTCACTGGTTCGATTCCCGGTCAGTGCACGTGCCCAGGTTGTGGGTCCGATCCCCAGTGAGGGGCATGCAGGAGGCGGCCAATGGATGTTCTCTCTCATCGATGTTTCTATCTCTCTCTCCCTCTCTCTCTTTAATATTAATAAAGAAAAAAATTTAAAAAAGAGAATACTTTGTGGCAATGTAGGGTTCTACAAATATTTTGTAGTTATTACTGATTCTCAGATGTCATCCACACCTCCGTGGGACAGGAGCCCTGAAACTGAAGGAAGAAAGGAGCTCGTATTGAGATGCACAGTGTGCAGTGGCCTGGCCATTTCACTGGACCTCATTCAACCCTTGTAGCAAACTTGCTGACCATGCCTTCAACTCTATTGCAAGTGTCACACACTCAGTTCAAACTGGAATTAGCAAAAGAAGGGCAGTATTATTGGTTCATGTCTCTACGTAGTCTAAGAGATGACTTGGGTTTCAGGCATAGCTGGATCCAGGAACTCAAGAATGTCATCCGGACATGCAGACATTCTTTTCATCTCTCTCCACCTCTTCGTGTCTTGGGTCTATTAGAGTTTGCTTTCTGTCTGTTGAGTTCATTCTCTAGATGTTTCCATACATACTTGTATCAATCGTATAGTGTGTCATCTCAGAGAAGAGAGCCACTTTTTCCCGATGGCTTAAAAAAAGTGCCCTAGGAGGATTCAGATTGGGGGAAAATTGGGTCATTTGCTCATCATTGAACCTCTTGGTGAAGTGAGGGGATGGGACATGCTATGATTGGTCAAGCCTGCTGCCTGTGCTCCTGCCAGCGGTCAGAGTGGAGGGAAGGAGCTCGGCCTGTGGGATTCTGTTTGTAGAAGCAGTGAATGCAAGGTGTGCCCTTCAGACCAATATTTTGGCTGCAAGAGTTGTCTGATTCCCATGTTACAGAGGAGGTTCAGAGACGCAGAGTGGCCAGCCCAAGGTTACTCAGCTTGGAGAGAGAGACCCGGGATTAAAGCTTAAACTATCCTGTGTCGAAGGTCAAGCACTCCATCTTACTGGTTTTCTCTAGTGGATTTGGATCCTGTGGTCTGAACAGAAACCCACCAGCACAGGGCTGGGCCTGTCAGTGGCAGACATGCAGTGAGCAGAAGAGCTGGCCACCTGTGGCCCACGAATGCCCTGACAGGTGGCTGTGGCCTCACTCAGCACTGGCGGGGTGAGCCCGACCTTTGTGCCTGCAGTTCCCCCTGCCCGGGACTCCTTTCCCATCCTCCTCTCCAGCTGAAATCTACCTAAAGTGTGGACGTGGCTCAGTCCATCCTTGCCAGTGGCCTTTCTCCTTGAAGGCAGAGACCAGGCTCTTCTTGCCTTCTCCACAGGGTGAGTGCAGGGCCTGCCCCCTGTAAGGGCTGAAGGAACCAGACCCTGGTGCTTTCCAAGGCAGGGCTGCCCCGAGAAGTCTTGGGCTCTGCTTTCCAGCCCTCCCATTCACCAGCCTCCCTTTCCTCACTCAGAGAGTGGGACTCATAAAAGATGGGGAGGGTTGGCTGGAATAACCCATGTCAAATGCTTAGCCTACAGGTGGCAGCACAGAGTACCCCACTGCACATCAGTGATCATGGTTATCTACAGCCACTGGCCCCGGGAGAGCTCCTGGCTCATCAAAGTTCATACTATCAGGTAGTGGCCAAGCGGGTCCTTGAACCCAGGTCTTCTAGCTCTCGTCTCATTTAGGAGAAAGGAGGGAGAATTGGCAGTCCTTGTGATGCTACCTAAAGCATATTGAGACCCAGAAGAAAGTGCCAGTTTCCCCCAGGAGGGCGAAGCTTACTCGTCAGAGAGATTTTCCCAGGAAGCACTTGGGCAGGAATACATAGGATGCGAGAGCGGAAAGCCTCGAGTCAGTGGTATAATTTAGAGTTTAAACACAGAGTCTGTCCTTGTCTGTGACCCTGCTGGCTCCGGTGGGAATTCGGTTTTACACGAGGAGTTTGTTCTCCAAAGCTGTAGGTTTACCTTTGTCTGAAATGTTCAGATGCAAGAAGATAATCAGGCTGCAGATTTAATGTCGCCATTTATACTCCTATTAACACCTTCAGGCCTCTTGGGAAATGCATGGGAAAGATCGTTGTTTTAGACATTGAAGTTTGTGTTTTGAAGTTTCAAGGTATTTACGTGTATGTGTATGTATGGATGTTTGTATGTATCTAATTTTATCAGGCCTTTCATGAAGTCAACAGATCATAAATTAGATTTGTGAATTGATTCTTCTCGTTCCAAAGAATATTAATCTTTTCTCCTTGCAAGACTGACGGGATGCTGTGACTCAGGGTTTTGGATGCCAGTCCCTACAACCTGCTCTGTGACTGTGGGCTCTAGGTCTAGGATGCTGGGTGCTGAGGGGTGACTGGTTGTCTTTTCCCGTGTTCCTGGGCTTGAGGGGATGACAGGGTGAACACAGAGTGACAGGCTCTGAGGCAGAGCCAGCACTGAATATTCAGGCCACGTTTCATTCTCTTGTTTAGTCATCACACATTGGTGTTGACGGCTGCCCGTGATGCTCCCACTGCTGTTTGGAGTCAGGAGTGGGTGTTGAAGGGAGCAGTGAGGGGCAGTGCGTTCCCTATGATGGGAGGGCGGTGGCCGGGCAGAGGCGAGCAGGTGCCTTAGCGAGGGTCACTTGCAGAAAGACTGTGGTTGGTGAACACCTCTCTCTACACGGTGTCAGGGATGAGACAGGGCATCTCGGCATGTCACCAACTTTGTCACCTGGAGGATTATCTTTGCCTCTCGGTTGTGAAGCAGATGGTTAAAATACGTTAGGAATTCACCACCACCAGAACAACAAAAGTAGAAACAATTTTTTCCCCCTCTAGGAAGTATCTGGAGAAATGGTGGCTGATAGTCCTAGATGCCTCTGTGGGCACTGGCAGCACCTATCCTTTCTACTTTCTTAGCATCTCTCAAATACCTGCCGTTTCTTCCCCATGGCCATTGCCTGGGGTCCAGCCCTCATCCTCTTATGTCTGCCCAGACACCTGCCAGGCGGGCTCCCTGCACCCTCTGTCCTCGTCCCAGATCTGAGCTGGAAGATTCTACCACTGGCTGTGCCACTCTGTGCCCACACCCTTCCCCGGCTCTCCATGACCCATGTGTAGCCTGCCTGCAAGGATGGATTGGCTCCTGCCGGCGAGGGCTCCTGGACTACCCACTGCTGGTGCAGTCTCTGCGTGCCTCGGCTTCCCTGGGCGTGGTCCGTTCTCTCAGGCTTCCCTCTCCCACGTTCTCACCTCTGCCCGGCCCCGCTGCATCTGCCTAGCCAGTTCCCATGAGTTCTTTACCTCCTGGGGGTGCATCCTCTGTCTCCTCTGCTTCTGCTGAGCCAGGACCTGCCTCTGTATCCCCAGAGTCCCTTTCATGCTTCTTTTTGCAAACAGTTCACACAATTGATTACTCGTCTGTTTTGTTCACTACGCACAGTGAGTTTCCTGCAGGACGGGGGCTGTGCCGTATTTATCTTTGAACCTCTGAGTGTGTTATAAGGGTGAGGAGACAGTCCTGGGTTCCAATTCCATGTGTATCTGTGTGCCTTGGGTCATTGGTTACCCTTTCTTAGCACTGCAGTAGAGCCCAAACAGCCGCTATTTTATGGAGTTGCTGTGGGTATTCTTATGGAACAGTACTCGGCACAGAATAAGTGAGCTAAATAAATATTAGGTAGTATCATCACCACCGCCGCCGCCGCCACCATCCTTATTACTAGTTTCTGGAAGATGCCAGATACTCAGCGAACTCTTGTTGAATGGAAGGACTAAATGGATGAGTGATACGAATCATTTTGTTGAGTTCCAACTTCATCTGAAATGGAGTTAATAAACGAACATTCATTTGCTCATGTCTCTTTTCTGCCTCTGAATTTTGTTTTCCTTCCCCCTAAAAGTGAACGATTCCCCGACGTTAGCAGAACACTCGACCCAAGAACGCTTGGAACAGAGCCATTGTGCCCGAGACGCTCACAGCTGAAGTCAGGATTCACCTCCCTGCTGCTTGAGTGACACCCCATTTCCCTCTTAAAAGAACTAAATGGCCTATATTTCTTTTTTAAATTAAAGTGAATGAAAATGAATTTCCCAACTCCCTTGGAGATGCCTGGAGACACACTGGGACATCAAATAAAAAAGTTGGGGATTGCTGAGCTTTAGCATAGTGAGTGCCCTGGGTTCCCGGGAAAGATGAGGCCTGGGAAGCATCCGGTGTGGAGGAGGGAGGGGACGGAGGAGCAAGGGACACAGCTGACTGGGAGGCCTGGCTACGGAGGAGCAGGGAGCACAGAGGGGAAGGGAGGGCCCTGTTGAAAAGAGACTGTTGAGTGGTTGATCTTTAACTTCGATGAAAAGGAGCAAAACCAGTTCGAGCCGTGCTGACTAATCGCCCGAGAATCACTCCTGGCCGCCCTATAAATGATTCCTCGCTATGCAAAAATATTGAAAGCAGAAAGGAAATGATTGTTTTGAGCTCGGAGATTTCTCAGCTCTCTGACTTTGCTAACGAGATTTGAGCCCATTATCCTTGTCTGGCTGTGAGCCTCTGTCAATAGCAGAGCTGTATCTCCGGAGGGATTGTCTCCTAAGTTCATTTCTGTTTAACAAGTGTTTATTGAAAACCCGGGACGTGTCTCGGGCTGGGTGGGATCCCTGTAGCATGCCGAGGTTGTGATGGCTGGTTCCTTGGGCCCAAGGGGATTTCTGGGGAGATGAGGGGGAGCCGTGGAGAATGGGTGCCTGAGCCCTTCTCTCTGGTGATGAGACTTTTGAGGCCTTCTGGTGGGCGGGAAGAAGCAGGTCGGCTGGTCTGGGCCGCTGAGGGCTCCTCCCTGTGCACCCACCACCCAGCCTCCCTGGTTGTGAACTGTAGTAGAAAACGGAACATGTAACCCTGTTGGCTCTGCATGGCTCCTGGCTTCCTTTGCAGCTAGAATAAAGTCCAAACTCGTGGCCTAAGTGACCCGGCATGATGTGGCCCCTGCCAACCTCTGACCCCTGTGCCCTCACACGTCTGGGCCTTTGCACGCACCTTCCCTCTTTGGAATACCCGTCCCTGACCTCTGCTTGGCGTGCTGCTCCTGAGTCCCCAGGGTTTAGCTTCAGTGGCACCTTTTAGCCACAGAATCTGAATTCACCTCCCCTGCCCCCCACTCTCTCTCCCTGTCGTCTGTAATTGCTGTTTGTGATTACGATTTGTTTTCTTCCTCATCTTCTCCCAGAGGTTGTGAGCTCAAGAGCGCAGGGCCTTTCTCGGCCTTGTTCACGTGTTTGTCCCAGTACCTGGCACACAGTAGGCGCTCGATACACTGCACCTGCCCTGCGTACAGCGGTTGAGTCAGTAGCAGACAGCACTCATGAAATAAGGAAAAGGGGGGAATTTTAGGGACAGGAGGTATTATGGAAGGAGGGCTGCCTCAGAAGACCTGGACCCAATCCCCTGGCTCCTGGGGACCTGGGTTGCCTTGTGTCCAAAAGAAATTATGCTTGAGGACCCTCCCTACTGGCTGTCAGAACTCATCAAGTGTGAGGTTCTGAGACAGGACAGTGTCCTGATGGACGGCGCTCTGGCCCCAGCCTGCCCCAGACATGTTTTCAAGAAGAGGCGCTGCCCATGGCCTGCCTGTCTCACGTCGCTGTTTCCAGGCTTCGTTCGAGGCGGTCACCCCTTAAGTAGCTGCACATCAGACACGCCGGTGACCTTGGCGTGAGTGCCGGGACGGGAGAGTGGAGTAACGGTCTGATTTTAGTAGTTCAGTGCCCAAGGCCTCTCCGCCACAGCTGTTCGCTGCCTTGTTCTCACAGGTTAGCTGAGCTCTCCACGAGATTTAAGAATTTGTTCAATAACGTTTTATTGAGTCGTCTACACTGGCTCGGAGGCAGTGGGCGGCGCGGTGGGAAGAGGCCCCCTACCACTCCGCGCGATTGCTGAGAACAGCCGGCCGGGCTTTTCCACACCTGGCTGCTCTCCACCCGCCGACAGCTCCCGGGCATGCGGTCGCTCCGGAGCTCACGGGTGGCCCCTCACAGGTTCGGGAGGTGCCTCCGCGGCAAGGTCGCCCTGGGGGAGACGCAGGGCTTGCATCGGGGTCTGTGATTGCAGTGCTGACCGCGCTTGTTAGATGGAGGCCTGCGCTCGAGGAATGACGATGTGTTGATCGTAGCAGGAACCACGTGCGAGAAAGGATTCGCGGCTGTGCGGCCCCTGTCTGCAGGAGGATGTCTCCTCTTTGAGTGGGAGACCGCAGCCTTCCCAGGCCAGGCTCCTCGACAGGTACCGCCTGCAGGGCCCACCCTGTCCCTGCAGCCTGCAAGTGGTCACCCTGGCCAGCTGCCCTCCGGCCAGCCCTGCCGAACCCTCTTCCAGCCCCTGCCTGCCTGTGCTGGGATCCCTGGATGGATTTGCTTTCTGGTCTCCTGCCAGGACCAGGGGCTCTGCTGGGCCCCGAATTCTGCTTCTGCCTCGGCCTCACCACACTCTGGCTCTGGGGCTGGACTCCTCTGCTCTCGGGGATCCTGCTTCAACCCCCAGGGCCACCCGAGCCACACGGGTGCCATCTCTTAGGCACTCCTGCTGGGTATCCATTGAAAAGGCCCCTGAGATCCCCTCAGCTCAGCAGCAAGAAGAGGCTAGACTTGTGCATGTGAGCCGTTCTCGGCCGTGAAATTAGGGGAGGAAGCAAGAGAGAAGAATCGCCGGTCCTGAAATTTGAGAAGCCCTGAGCCCGACAAATCTTACCCACTCTCCAGGCCTGTGATGTGAAAGTACTTTATAAAAATCATATTCTGTGTGTGATTCGGGCCACTGCCTCACTGGGTGACCCTGTGAAGGCCATGTCCCTGCCCGGGCCTCAGTTTAGCTAAGTGGGAACGCTGAACTGGATACTTTCACAAGTCTGTGGTCTGTTCTTTGGCCTGCCCTTGAACTTTTCACACATTCTCATGTACAGGGACCTCATGGTTAGGGTCACGAACTTTGAGGCAGGGGGACTTCAGATGAGGCTGGCTCCCCGCAGGCTGTGTGGCCCTGGGCAAGCCAGCCAAGCTTGCCGAACCCCCATTTCTCCATTTGTTAAGTCGGGCCAACGCTAGAACCTCCCTCAGAGGCTGTAAGGATTGACGAGGATGATCCAGGCACTGTGGGTAGCCTGTGTCTGGGACACAGTGACATCTGATTACATATTAGGTAAATGTTAGCTATTGCTTGTTCCTTCTCTTTCCTTCTTGCCCTGACTCCTGACCTCCTTCTCTTTCCTGTCTCCGGACATGGAACCCTTCACTCTTCCATCTTTAGCCTTGTGGACTGAAAGTAGCCAAGCCATCAGGCAACTCTCCCAGGGCCTCCTGAGGGTGGAAGGAAGGTGTCCACTGCTGTCCTCTCGGATCTCTGCCGGACACTGTGCTCTTGCAGTTGGCACCAACCCGGCAAGTGCTCCAGGGCCTGGCAGCTGGCAGACCGGGCTCACCTGTCATTAGGACCAGGGTCCTAGAGGTTAGAGGTGCATGGGTTTATCACACCCAGCACTTACACGATGACGTGATTCTGATGGGCTGCATGGGACGCAGGGCCACTGCCCAGGAGGCCCGGCCGCAGAGGACTTGGCATTGATGGTTGCACAGTTTGCGAAGGCTGCTGTAACACGGCGCCACGCTGAGTGGCGTACGTCACAGACATGTGTTGTCTTACAGTTCTGGAGTCCAGAAGTCCACGGTCGAGGTGCTGGCAGAGCCACGGTCCTCCTGAAGACATCAGGCGAGGATCTGGTCCAGCCCAGCCTCTGGTGATTTGCTGGCGCTTGGTGTTCCTTGGCTTGTGGAAGCATCACCCCGATCCCTGCTTTCTGGTTCACTTGGTGTCCTCCCTGAGTATGTAGGTCTCTCTGACCAGCCTTTCCCTTTTCATAAGGCTACCAGTCATTGGATTAGGGCCCCTGGTGATTTGCTGGCGCTTGGTGTTCCTTGGCTTGTGGAAGCATCACCCCGATCCCTACTTTCTGGTTCACTTGGTGTCCTCCCTGAGTATGTAGGTCTCTCTGACCAGCCTTTCCCTTTTCATAAGGCTATCGGTCATTGGATTAGGGCCCGCTCTCATGACCTCGTTTTATCTTGATTATCTCTGTAAAGGCCTTATCTCCAAATAAGGCCACAGTCTGAGGTACTGGGGGTTAGGACTCCACCGTATCTTTTTGGGGGGGTGACATAATCAACCCATAACAATGATCAGTGGTTCCACATATGAATAGTAACATCACGGAGGGGAAGGCAGAATAGGGGGAGAGAACAGCAAAGCCTGAGCATAACACCCCCATTTAGATGGTCTGATAGGATGCAGCTCAGATCAGAAGGAGGAAGGGAGAGGCTTGGACCAGTGGGGCTTGGGTTACATGAGACACTGGAGGTATGGAAGGCTGAAGGGTGGCTGGGGGGGGATGGACAGATGGGAGGGCTGATGAGTGGGTGGGTGGGAGAACGCCCTCCCCCTTGCCATGGCCTAAGGCTGCGCTCCTTCGTGCTCCTTCTTGTCCTGGACTGAGAAGACAGGCAGACTTAGCTCTCTGATCCGAGGTGGCCGGGGTCAGAGAACGTCTGCTTGTGAACGATTCTAAGGTCACCAGCGTGATGCTTCCCGAGGCTGAGCTTTGTGGGGACGGAGTGCGCTGCGTGAGGCTGCTTTCTCTTTCCCTCCTGCAGCCCGGGAGTCCCCGGGGCCCATTTGTCATGTCCAGGGCAGAGCCACCTGCTGACTGTGGACAGGACAGGTTCGGCTTTGGGAGATGATGTGTGGTGTCCGAGTGTGCTGCCTGGTTGGTAAGTTGTCCCTCGATCCCGGGCCGATGGGACGTGTGACATCGCAGCCTGCGGGCCTTGTGGCACCTCTGCCTTCTGACTTTGCGCAGGGGTTGACCTTGCGCGGACAGGCAGCTTGCCTGCGCTGTGCCAGCCCCGTGTCACTCCCTGGACTTGAGGACTGTCTCCGCCTGAAGAGGGGCAGGGAGGAAGCCAGCCCTTCACGAGCACCTGCTGCGGGCCGGCCTCTAACACGTGCTCCTTACCACGGGCCTGCGGAGCAACCCGTGCACAGATGAGGACACTGGGCTCAGGGAGCTTAGAGGCCTGGCTGGAGGTGAGCCACACCAGACCTGGAATTGGAACTTGGGTGTGATTGACTGAAAAAAAAAAAATTCTCTCTCCAGGGATTTACAGATATTTGCACCATGGCCTGGCAATCCTTTTCGTAAAGGGCCAGGTCATGAATGTTTTCGGCTTCTCTTTCTGTCAGCAGGAAAGCAGCCGTGGAAAATACATAAACTCTCCAGGTCCCTCCATGTCGTCTCAGAGGATAAGAGATCAGAGAATATTATGCTAGGCGAAACAAGCCAGTCAGAGAAAGACAAATACCACATGATCTCACTTATCTGTGGAATCTAATGAACAAAAAAAGCTGATGAACAAAACAGACCCAGAGACATAGAAAGGAGTACGGTTCAGACTGACAAACCTCAGAGGAGGGGGGCAGTGGGGAGGGATGAGATGAAGCAAAGACCTTATATGCGTGCATGTGTAACCAATGGACATAGACAACAATGCTGGGGGGGAGGGCAGGATAGGGAGGAGGGTGTCTGGGGGGAAAAGGAGAAACATCTGTAACAAAAATAAATTAATTAATTAAAAGAAGAAAATATATAAACTCATAAGCCGAGCTATTTTCCAATAACACTTTATGTATAAAAACAGCCCGTGTGCCAGTTTCCTGGATGGCACATCGCTGCCACCCCCCGGGGGATGAGGGTCTTCTGGGTGTTTTCCAACACCTGGACGTCGCTGGCTGTGGGGAAACGGGAGCCTTGTCCCTTGGTCTGAACAGGAGGCCGGTGGGATAGACGGGGTTAAACGAGAAAGAGCGCCATTAGCATCATCTCCTGCTCTGGGGTCACCTGCATAAACTGGGAAAAGTCAATTCTAAAGTTAATCATAGCAACCTCTAAGAACAGTGTCTTTTAAAAGAAAACTTGTGTTCACTGAATTAATAATGTCGCACAGGCAACACATAAGGAGACAGTAGAGCACGATGTGGAAGAATAGAGCCTTGTCATCAGGAAGATCTGGGTTCAAATCCCAGCTTGGCCACACACTGCCAGCCGCGTGGCCCTGAGCGGGTCCTGGAGGCTCCGAGTCTGGGTTTCCTCAGCGGTTACGTGGTTACAGCGAGGTGCTCAATCTTTCGCACACGTGAGAATGGGGAAGGCTTGTTAAAGCAGGGGTGGCTGGGCACTGTGCCCAGAGTTTCTGATTCAGTAGGTCTGGGGCAGAGCCAGGAGTTTGCATTCATAGTAAGTTCCCAGGTGACGCCGATGCTGCTGGTCCGGGCACTGCACTTGGAGAACCACTGGTTCAGAGGACGCTGCTAAGTGTTCTGAGTTCTCTTTCCCCACAGACACAGGTTGTCGGATGAAGGTGTGAGTGGCATCAGGGAGCAGGTGATTCCCTGCTGCATGCTCAGGGGGCAGGAGCCAGGGGGTAAGGGAAGGAGTGAGGGACAGGGGCTTTCTCCTCTGCCCTGTCCTGAGGGGCAGAGGACCTGAGTGTGAGACTCCTTCCTGCAGGACAGTGAGGGCGATGCTTTACTCCCTGCAAAGCGAGGCCCAGGGGTTTTGGGGGGACACCAAGAGTGCAGGGAAAGTGCTTTCCAGCACGGTGGCTAGCGTACACGGTGAGCCCCCAAGAAGTATTAGCCATTATTATTTTGTGTATTGTAAAAAAAAACAAAAAACCACTGCTGTTTCGGAAGTGTGATTGTGAAAGACCCTCTCTCGTTCCTCGTCGGTTCTATTCCTTATCGGTAACCACCACGGACCGTCTGGGGTGTGTCTTTCAGGCATTTTCTTTATCGATCCCCATCCTTTATAATTCTGCCTGATGACGCACAGCCATCTCGGAGACGTGGCATTTTCACGCTCCCTTCCCAGCGCTGTTTATCATCCGTCTTCTTGACCTTTTTATTGCATAGATGACAAACTATTTTTAATTAGCATTCATTTAGTTATTAGTGAGGTAGAAAAATATTTTTAAATGTTTAATTATTTCTCTATTTCCCCCTTCCTGTGACTTAGCTGGTTATGCCCTTCGCATGTTTCTCCTCGAGGTGGTTTTCTTCTTTTCCATGTGTGAGTGATCTGTGGATATCAGAAACAGGAGTTCTTTAGCATACATGTAACAGGTTTCTCAGGTTTCCTTCTTTTCACTTGGTTATGAGTTTTCATATATATTTTTGTCACCCAGAGTTTTTAAACAAATTTTTTTCTTTATTGATTTTAGAGAGAGAGGAAGGGAGAGGGGGAGAGAGACAGAGACATCGATGAGAGAGAACATCGATTGGCCGCCTCCTGCATGCCCCCCACTGGGGATCAGGCCCACAACCTGGGCATGTGCCCTGACTGGGAATGGAACCGGTGACTTCTTGCTGCATGGGTCGATGCTCAACCACTGAGCCACACCAGCCGGGCCAGAGGTTTTTTGTTTTTTTTAATTGTTTGCTTTCTTAATTTTTTTTTTATCATCACCTGAGGACATTTTTCCACTTTTGTTCAAATAGAATGGGAGGGAGGGGGAGAGAAAGAGAGAGAGAGAGAGAGAGAGAGAGAGAGAGAGGAGAGAGAGAGAGAGAAGGAGACAGAAACATCTACATGAAAGGGACACATCGAGTGGCTGCCTTCCGCACAACCCCAGCTAGGGCCAGGGAAAAATCACAACTGAGGTACGTGCCCTTGACCGGAATCGAACCTGTGACTCATTGGTCCACGGGTCAACACTCTAACCGCTGAGCCAAACTGGCCAGGGCTGCTTTCTTCATTTTTATGTGGTGAGATTTATCAGCACTTTGTTGCCTTGTGGTTTCATGTCATCATCAGAAAGGCTTTCCTGACTTTCATGTATGAGATTTTCCTTCCCCCCCCCCCCCGGTACCTTTCTAGTTTCTTCTTTCTTTTTTAAATTTAAATCTTAAATATATCGAAGGCCCTTATTTTGATGTAAGGGGTGAGGTAGAGAGCTTGCTTTATTGTTATTTTATTCCAAGGTGACTGCTAGTTGTCTCAATATCGTTTATTGAATAATCTATACCTTTCCTACTTATAGGAAATGCAGCCTGAATAATATTTCCATGTATTTTAGAGTCTAATTGCCTTCTATTTATTTCTCTTTCTAGTTATGCAGTGGTCCCATCTTGCTTTATTACTGCAGCTGTGATAAGTCTTAATATCAGGGAGGATGGTGCCCCAAGTATTTTAAAATTTCAAGTTTCCCAGGCATTTTTACATGTCTATTCTTTTGGGAAAATTTTAGAATGATTTTGTCAAATGCTCCCACAAAGATCCTGTTTGCGTTTTGGTTTGCTGTGCTTTGGCTTTATAGATTAATTTAGAGACCACAGACATCTTTATAACAGGAGTCCTCTTACCGAGCACAAGATGTCCTGCCATTTACTCAAACCTCTTGTGTTCTGAGCCTCAGTGGGGCTTCCCAGTCCCATCTCTTAGGTATTGCACATTTCTGGTTTTCCTGTAGCGCTCTTTCTTTTATTATGTGGGACAAATGTTTCTATTATGTTTTCTGATTGGCTATTGCTGCTATAAAAAGATGTGTTTTTTAGGCATATATTTTATATCTGGCTTCCATACTAAAAATCTCTTCTCAGTTCTAATAATGTTTAGTTATGCCCTTGGGTTTTAAGGTAGACAATAATATCATCGACAAATAATGATACTTCTGTCTCCTCCCTTTTAATACGTATTCACTCTCATTTATAATTTTTCCTCGGGCTAGAAATTCCAGAATGAGGTTAAATAATAGTTATAATAGCAGATATTCTTTTTCTTTTTCCTGATTCAGTTATAACACTTCTAGAGTTTTATTAAGTATGATGACTATTTTTTGAGATAGATGTTCTTTATCATATTAAGGAATCAGCATTCTATTACTGAGTTGTTGTTTTTTTCCACATCTGAAATAAATGTTGAGATCATCTATGTCTTTTACCCCACTGACATAATATTTTTACAAATGGTACGACTGAACTTTCAAATATGCGACCATTATTGTAATTAATTTCAATTGACTATGGTTTATTATTCCTTTAATATAGTACTGGATTTGATTTGCTAGTATTTTATACAGCTTCATAATCCCTTATCTGAAACCCTTTGGGTGGATTGTGTTTGCAATTCATATTTTATTAGATTTGAGGAAGGTAATATGATGCATATACTGTGAATGTTATGTAACAACCTCAGTGGAGTCTGGGGAAGTATCCCCTTAATCAAACACATTAATATTTATGCGGCCAAACATAAGAATGCCAAGTCAAGTCAGATAAATAAGCTCTAAAAATAGTTTCAGGTCAGGTGTGGCTGCGAAGGAAGTTAGCTCTTGTTTGCTGCTGTCTGAGGATGGGTTCCCGAGCAGCGGACCCCGAGACAAGGGCTCACGTGAGGGTAATTGATTAGAAAGTGTTCCCAGGAAAAACGGAGGGACAGGTGGACACCTGTGACCAGGAAGGGAAAGAAGGAAACCAGCGAAGTCCCAGGGAGGGTGACTCTGGCTGCCCTGGAACAAGGATCTGGAGTGTTTACGCCCCTGTCCGTGGTCATGATTGCACTAACAATGGGCGAGGGTCCTGGGGGTCCTCTGCTTTGGTAGCACAGGCCACTGCCACCAAATGAGTTAAAACCCCATTTTTAGAGACTTTTCACTTTCAGAATTCTGGATAAGAGATTGTGGACGTGTGTTTGATTTTGGCCTTACTAGCTAAGTGAAGCTGCCTTGTCACACTGCAGACAAGCTTGGTAGCAGGCTTTTACTAGCTGCTTAACGAGGGACCTTTTCTCCCTTCCTCTGGACTGCCGTGTCACTCGTAAGGCACCAGAATCGTCAGTTCCCTGAAGGCTGTAAAGCCACTCATCACAGCTTACAGTTTTTGGAGGTCAATTTTGGACAAACACTTGAGTTTAAAAATAAAGGTCATTGATTTAGTCAGACCTATTCTTGACTTTATATTTTGCTGAAAAAGAATGCCTTTCATTGGCAGAGTCGTCTCTCATAAAATGTGCATATTTTCATATGCAATTACTCACCTTTTCTCCTTCACTGTGAGTTAAGTTAAAGCAAAGATTTTGTCTAATTCATTGTTGTGGCACCAATTCCTGACACTTAATAAGTGCTCAGTGAATATTTGCTGAACGCAAGAATCAATGAGTGTGGCGTATTCATTTCCTCAATGACTGATTTTGCCTATTTATCCTTTCCCCCCTTGCTAAAGATTTATCTATATTAGAGTCTTTTGAAAAGAACCAGATATTACATTTATCAGTCCTATCATTAAAGATATTTTCTAATTCATTCAGTACTTCTTTTAGCTTATTAATTCATTTCTCTTTTTAAAATCTTCTAAGTTGATTGCTCAGTTCATTTATTTTCATTCTAACTTAATAGAAAAATTCAAGGTATGCATTTTTATTTGAATGCAGCTTTGGCTTCATCCTGAAATGGTAGTTATTTCTTTTCTATTTTTCTAATTAGTCTGTAATTATATTTTACTTCCTCTTTAATGCAATAGTTTAGCATATTATTTTAAAGTTTTCGAGTGGTTGGGCTTTTAAATATTTTCTCTCTTATAAACTAATTTCAAATTTTATGTCATCGCGATCGTAGAATATTACCTGTATGATTTTATCTTGCAGATTTATGTTTCGTTTTTGTAAATTCTTAAAAACAAAATTAATTCTTCTCTTCTTTTCTTCTCTTTTATTCCCACAACACACCCACAAAACTTTATGAGAAATTTGATGATTATTCCTCCCACCAAAATTGAATAGTAGGGATTAGGCACTTATTGAATTATTAAGGATGAGGTCCTTTTTTAAAATCTCCTTTTTGGGGGGAGGCAATATAAAAATAAAGTAGCCCGTGACTGACCTGACCATCTCATTCAATTTTATAACACAGGTTACAGCATAAAATGCAGTAATGTCATTTGTCCTTTGCTGACTCCGAAGGAGATTTTTCTCCAGGCCCCTGTTCCCTTTGCTTTTGGGGATTGGCCCCTCAGCGGATGTTGGGACAGACTCACTGGAACTCAGAGAACTGGGAAGACTGCGTGTAATTGCTGGTCCCGGGGTCGTGCCCAACTGCATTTACAGCTCGGAGCGGACTTCTCCATCCTCAGCCTCCAGCGTGAGCGTGAAGATGACCCCTTTAAGTGATGGTGAGGCCATGTAAATTTTTAATAACTGTGCCCTGTCTGGAATGCCCCTTAACTGGGCGGCCTGCTGTGAGTGTGGAAACGAGGAATTTGACACGGGAGCGCAATTACCCTTGTTCAGTGAACTCCAAATTCCGCTTTCTTAAACTGTCGTGGGCTTCTCTGCCCTTGGTCATTGGGCGTCGCTGCCCAGGCACACCTGCAGACTGTCTGCCCCGCAGGTGTCTGGTCAGCTGGGTTTTGAACACAGACGTCCTCCCTTCTTCCGCGAAGGGTCATGGAGCACCTACAATGTTCAGAGGCCAAAACAAAGATGACTCAGGCAGGACCCTTGTCCTCTAAAACGGGGGCCAGAAAATTACAGCCTGGTGGCCAAATCCAGCCCCACGACCATAGCCTGCTTACCACTGGTTTTTGTAAATAAAGTTTTATTGGAACACAGCCACACCCGTTCTTTTGGGTGTTGTCTATATGTTTTGTGCTACAATGACAGAGTCAAGCAGATGTCATATAGACCATATGGCTCACAGATTCTACAATATTTACTGTCTGGTCCTCCACAGGAAGTTTGCTGACCCCCGATGCAGAAGGTCAAGGTCAGTGCAGAGGGAGAGCACAGGTCCCCTAGGCATGCTGACACTCCTCAAAGCTCCCAGTGTTGGTGAGGGCCGGCCCGTTTGCTGGTGGGCTCTCTTTGGGGACAGGAGGCACTCTTGCTGCCTCTCGGGCCTGCTCACGGGGCGGCGGCACACCCTGCAGCCTGCTTCGCGTGGGTAGCAGAGGAACGGGGTCACTCCGAGGAGCCTGGGCTCACCTCCCACGGGCCTCAGGCCTGCAGTTGGGGGCCCAAGCCCAGCCAACCAGAGTGGCGCTTTTTGCTCTCATCTGCCTCTATTAATATTTGCAGAATGCTTAGCACAGTGCTTGGCACAGAGAAAATGACTATTAAATGTTTGTAAATAGTGAAAGCCTTTGAGGCCCGGGGGGGGGGGGGGGCGGCGCGTGGTAGAGGCCAGTGGCAGCTTTGCCTGCCCCTACAGGATCTTTTCCAACAAACCCCGCCCTGTACCAGCCCACCGAGCCTCCCCTGGTGGCAGGTGAGGGCATGTGGGATGAGGAGTGACCAGCTCTCCCTCATCTCCCTCCTAACCCTCTTCATTTGCTCTGGCTCTGGGTCTGCACGCCTCTTATGGCTGGGTGACCTTGAACAGTAACTCTGGTAACAATGGTAATGACAACAACAGTAATAATGAGCATAATTATGAGTAGCTGTCATTCATGGAGCCTTAATATGTGTTACTTACTTGGCCTACATCAGAGGCGGCCTCGCAGGCCCAATCCCGCCCATTGCCTATTTTTGTAGATTACGTTTATTGGAGCACAGCCACGAAAGCCTATGGTGCTGTTGTGCTGTCACGGCCGCGCTGAGTAGGTGCAGGAGACCATAGAGCCTGCAGAGACTGGCGGTGACTACCAGGCCCTTTGCAAGTGTATCCGCCCCTGGCCTGCACACCTCATGGAATCCTCCCACCCCTCCGTGATCTGGCACTGCCGTGAGCCTTTAACATGTAGGACAGTGAGGCTCAGAGGGTGAATAGCTTGCCCACACAGCAGAAACCAGGGTCCTTGCCTCTAAAATGGGGATAAGACTTTCTCCTCCTTCCCAGGTGTGGCGGTGCCCTTGGAGTGGATGGCCCCGGCCGAGGGGAGGGCCACGGGTGGGAGCGGAGTGTGGAGACCTCTGGCCCCTGGTTAGCCGTTGTCTCACAGGGATGTTGTTCAATGTTGGCACATTGAGTGGCCGGATTGCAGGACCTGTTGGGCCCTTCCAGCTCTGAGGGGCTGGAGTTCCAGGCCAGGGTGCCAGGGCTCTGGAGATCTCAGGGGGGTGTGGTGGGCGTGCCTCATGCCTGTGGGGTAGGGGACAGCTCACAAAGCCTGGCCTTGAGTCTCAGCTTCCCTCTTCTAGCCAGGGCGGCTGGGGGCACGTTCCCCGGCTCCCGGGAGCCTGCTGCATCCTTCGTAACATGGGGAGGAAAGTATGAAGGCCGTCTTTCCTTTCGCTGATCTTCTGCACGTACAGGGAGAGGTCAGTCCTCTGATTCACAGGGAGGTGGCACTGAGGTGGCCGGGGTGGGTGGGGCCGAGGTTGGGCTGGCATGCCAAGTCTGAGGGTCTGCCCTTGGATGGAGCCCAGGGGCCAACAGGCCAGGTGGTGCCCTCTGTGCACTGGTGCCGACACCTGGCCCTCCACCACCAGGGAAACTCCTGGCGAGCAGGCGGGGAATCGGATGCCTTCTGCTGTCTGCTGCCTGGGCTGAGCTCCTCGCAGATTTGGGGGTAAAATCACCTTATTAATCTTTCTTCGGTAAATACACTGTGAAAGAAGGGGATTTCGAATTCACTCATCTTTTCATTATTATGGTAATAGCTTCCAATTTATAACTAATTAACGTTGCTCCTTCCTAACCTGGCCTTTATTATGAGAGGCCTGGGAGGGATCCAGGAGTGGACGGGAGCCCGCGGGGGAGGGTGCTGGAGCAGTTCTCTGTGCCGGCTTCTGGGCTGATCCCCAGCGCCCCTGATGATGGGTCCTGATGGTGTAGAGGCCTGTTCCCATCCGCCGGTGGGCCGGGGCTCAGGCTTGGCTCTTCACCTCTCAGGAGGAGATTGGTACCCAGAGGGCGGAGGCGGCCAGGGTGGGGAAGCTCCCGGAAGGCACCTTTGAGAGGACCAAGAGAGAGCCCTGGAGATGGTCCAAAGAGAAAAAGGTTCAAGGGGATATAACTCTTGTTTTCCAAATGAATGTCACATGGACCTGGACTGGTTCTCTGAGTCCCCAGTGAGAGACCCGAGAGAGATGGGCAGCGGTTACAAGGAGGCGAGTTTGGATGCAGCGTGAGAAATGTGCCCACTGTTGTGACATCCATAGGTACCTGAAAAGGGGGCTGTTTTCCCTGGGAGGTCTCTGGTGCCCCACTGCACGTCTGCACACACTCTACAAGGGACATTTGAGTGAGTTCAGGTTTGACGACACAAATGGCCTAGCGTGAGTTTTATAGATGGAAAGTTGGGCCAGAGAGCCTCCCAGGCCCTGTGATTCCGTCGGCACATCGCACATTTGTGTGCGGAGGGAGTCGGACATCTGGCTGCAGTCATTTCGCTCCTGTTAGTGTTATGGTGGGGTAAAGGCCCCGCCCTTTATTGGCAGGCTAATGCGGGCCCGTGTCCTGAAGTGTGAGCAGGCTGGAGAACAGAGGGCCTGGAGAACAGTTGGTAATGACATGCACAGGTCCTCTTTGATCTCCGGCGTGATTCAGAGCACAGGCCCTTCTGCTCTGCAGGCAGCTCAGATGAGAGATTCCAACTTCCCTGTGGACTTCTCCGCTACTACAGAGTCATTAGCTCTCCCTGTTTATCAAGCGAACATAAATAGGTACAAAAATGCTTTCTCTTCTCCCTTCTGGATTAATTATATATGTTCTCCCCCTTGCCCCCCTCCCCCGGGCCCCCCTCCAACGCTGGATTCATTAGATTTCTTTGCAACAGTTTTTCGTATGAAAAGATTTGGGGCAGTGGGTGAGGGGCATGGAGAAAATTTGGATCATCCTTGAGGAGTGTTGATGACGCCAAAGCAGCCCCTTTCCCACACTGTCCAATAGAGTGCCCTGCAGTGATGGGCATGTTCTGCCCCTGACCCGCCCGATGCGGTAGCCACCAGCCACATGTGCCCACAGCACCGGAGCTGTGGACGGTGTAGCGGAGGAACTGAATGTTTAGCTTTATTTAGTTCATTTAGTTCTGGATTGGCTTCTGACGGGTTGTGTGATCTCAGGCAAGAGACTCAACTTTCTGGCCTTAGTTTTCTCAGGTGTAAAGTGGGAGTAATGATGGTGGTCATGCCTGTGATAGGGCTGGCACGTGGTCAGTACCCACGCAGTAGTGATGCGTGTCATAGGGCCTGGCACGTGGTCAGTGTGATGCGTGTCATAGGGCTGGCACGTGGTCAGTACCCATGCAGTAGTGATGCGTGTCATAGGGCCTGGCACGTGGTCAGTACCCATGCAGTAGTGATGCGTGTCATAGGGCCTGGCACGTGGTCAGTACCCATGCAGTAGTGATGCATGTCATAGGGCCTGGCACGTGGTCAGTACCATGCAGTAGTGACGCGTGTCAGAGGGCCTGGCACGTGGTCAGTACCCATGCAGTAGTGATGCGTGTCATAGGGCCTGGCACGTGGTCAGTACCATGCAGTAGTGACGCGTGTCATAGGGCCTGGCACGTGGTCAGTACCCATGCAGTAGTGATGTGTGTCATAGGGCCTGGCACGTGGTCAGTACCCATGCAGTAGTGATGCGTGTCATAGGGCCTGGCACGTGGTCAGTACCCATGCAGTAGTGACGCGTGTCATAGGGCCTGGCACGTGGTCAGTACCATGCAGTAGTGACGCGTGTCATAGGGCCTGGCACGTGGTCAGTACCCATGCAGTAGTGATGCGTGTCATAGGGCCTGGCACGTGGTCAGTACCCATGCAGTAGTGATGCGTGTCATAGGGCCTGGCACGTGGTCAGTACCCATGCAGTAGTGACGCGTGTCATAGGGCCTGGCACGTGGTCAGTACCCATGCAGTAGTGACGCGTGTCATAGGGCCTGGCACGTGGTCAGTACCCATGCACGGTGCCTATGATTATTGTTGAGCATTGCCCCCCAAATCTCAGGTTGCCTGTTGGCCACTCCTCACGGAGCGAAGCTTTTACTCTCCTGCAAGCCAAGCCCAGACTTGGTCGGGACAGAGAAGAGGGTAAGAAAGAAAGCCTGAACAGTTGGGGAGTAGAGCTGCCTGATGCAGAGACTGAGCCGAGTTTCAGAGCCCCGCTGCTCAGCCCCCAGGTGCGTTTGAGATGCCATGGCAGGCATTGGAGGGCTGCCCCGTGGGGAGTCGCATGGATCATCCCTTTGATCGGTCTGCCCTGCCTTTGGACGGAGACGTTCAGATCTTTCCAAAATAAACACCAGTGTGTATGAGGAGAATGTAGACTTCTGAGGCAGACACAACTGAAGTTGAACATCAGTATAATTCCACTGTCACGTGGATAGATAATGCAACCTCTTTGAGCCTCAATTTTCTGGTTTATAAAAATAGAATCTACTACGAAGGGTGTGAGGAGTAAATGAAATAATACAGCTACATTATTTAGCACAGTGCCTGGCCCACAGTAAGTGCTCAATAAATGTTAGTTGTTGTCCGCTGTGCTGGTGTATAGTGAATGCTGGCATCTGACTCCTCATTTCCCTCTCAGGACCCAGGAACTCATTCCCAGCTGCTGACAGCTCACAGCAGAGTCCCTTCACTGTAATTACCCGCTGTGGATGGGAGGTACCTTGTCCAAGATTACACCCTTTCCTGTGACAGCCCATATCCAATAAATATTGATAGGAGTGCTTGATGTGAGGGTACAAGGATCCGAGACCTTTGCTTCAACTCAGGACAACCCTCATGGGCTCTCCAAGGTTTAGAGCTCCCTGGATGCTCAGCTGAAGCCTCTGTGGTGACCGCATAGCATCATGACTTCTCCTTCTGCCCCATCCTGCTTCCTTTATGGTACTGGTCCCAAGGGCACTCCTCAGCAGACCTCCTGCTTGCAAATCTCTTTTGAGTCTGTTTCTCAGGGAAGTCGATCTCAGATGAAGTATGTGCTTTTCCCCTTCACCTGTTCGAGATATGCTGTTCTAAATGTTCGGGTCTCCTTTTACCCAGAGTGATCTTCATTCTTTCTGACTCCCAAACCCAGCCACAGCCCCTGCTCCACACTGCCTCCGATGGCAGGAGGACTGCATCGCATCCCTGCTCAAAAGCTTCCATGTGTTCCTTCATAACCCTCAAGTTAAGTCAGACCTCCTTGGCCTGGTCTTCCAGGTTCTTTCCAACCTGACCTAGGTCCATTTTATCTATCTTTCCATCCTAAGCACCATCCTCCCTGAATAACAGTTATGCTCATGTTATTGCCATTTTCTCTGCCTGAAATGTTCTTTCCCTATTTTCTGCTATTGGAATGGCATTCCTTCCCCCACCCACCTTTAAAACCCCAGCCTTCTTCTCAAATTCAACTTCTATGTCAAAGTCATTTAGTGGGGGGTCTTATTAATCTACAGAGCATTGTAGATTATAGTGTCTCTATAAAGTGTTCCCTCTCTCCCGGTAGAAGGGAGATAAAAGCTCCCTCCCGCAAGCTTCCAAAGGATCACATTCCAACACGTGCCACAGTGTATCACAGTGCATCGGTGTAACATCACCATTACCCTGTCATGCATATGTCTTTTTTATTTTTACTTTTATCCTCACCCGAGGACATTTTTGCATTTATCTTCAGATAGAGTGGGAGGGAGAGAGGGAGAAAGAGAGAGAGAGAAACATTGATGCGAGAGAGACACACCAACTGGCTGCCACCCACACGACCCCAACCGGGGCTGGGGACAAACTGCAACTGAGATACGTGCCCTTAGCGGGAACTGAACCTGGGTCTCTCTGGTCCATGGGCCAACGCTCTAACTGCTGAGCCAAACCAGCTTATGTCTTACGTTCACTTCCTGCTCAACCCAGTGCCTGGCACATAGTAGGTGCTCAGTTCATGCAAGGTTCTCAGTTTATAGTAGGTTCTTGATAAATAGTAGTGGAAGGAAAAAGAGAAAAGGGAAGAAAGCATTTTAGTTAGGATATGCTAGGTTATACTTCAATAAAAATGACCCCCTGTAATAAATGACTCCCAAAGCTCCGTGAACTGCAGTGACAGCAATTCTTTAAAAAACAAATTTTTTTTTCTTTATTGATTTTAGAGAGAGAGGAAGGGAGAGGGGGAGAGAGACAGAAACATCGATGAGAGAGAACATCGACTGGCCGCCTCCTGCATGCCCCCTGCTGGGGATCGGGCCCACAACCTGGGCATGTGCCCTGACTGTTGAAGGCCACTTTAGCTTTAAAAGGGTTAAACAGTCTCTGTGAGCTGCTTTTGAGAAAAACTTTGTTCTGCAAGGGTCTCCCCAACCCTAAGTCTTTGCACAGATATGAGAACTATGAAAAAGGGAGGGAGGCACACAGTAACCTTGCCTCAAGATAAACAGAACTAGGGAGACATGCAGTAACCTTGAGAACTGTTGAATCTTTCTGCAAAGTTGCTAATTGCTAACCATGATATCTGCTTCTGTACGTGCTTGCCTGCCATGGGCTGCAAAAACCCTGCCCTTTATAAGCACCCCCCTCCCTGAGCTCGGGACTGCTTCCCTCCTCTGCGAAGGTTGGGAACAGTCCCTGCGCAGGTAATAAAGCTCTTTCAATTTGGCCTATAGTGGAGCCTGAGTGTTTGCTTCTCGCGGGTTACAACACTGACCAGGAATCAAACCGATGACCTCTTGGTGCATGGGTCGATGCTCAACCACTGAGCCACACCAGCGGGCAATAGCAGTTCTTTTTACCTGTGCTCCGTATCCATCAGGGGTTGGCTGTGGCTCTATATTACGCAGGCTTTAATCTGCTACACAGGCCGATGGAGCAGCTTCTGCCTGGAAGTAGAACTGGGTGGCCTGTGACACGGAGAAAAGGCTGACACGGATAACCATGAGCTGGCTCTTCACCTTCACCTGTCCATATTTAATGGGCCAAAGCAAGTCACATTGCCACTCCTGAGTTCAGTAGGATGAGGATGTATCACCGCTAGGACACACGACAGAAATCACAAGGCCCAGCCTCCTCCCACTGGGCCCGGGATGTCTAAGCTTCCTCCAGGGAGAAGCGCCCCAGGTCCAGTGCACCAGCCAGACATCAGTGTGGTGGGGTGAGGCGGACCTGTAGCGGTAAGTGTCTCGAACAACGATGGAACTACCGTAGAGGGAGAGGAGAGCACAATGGTAGCCCCGCTGGCTGCCCGAGGGTCTTTCGGAGTCAGCTTCAGAATGCATGGCCGTCGGAGGCAGGGGAAGGGGCTGCTACCCGGTGCGTCCGGGTTGGTTCCGGAAGCTGTCGTTCTTGGGTGTGATGAAAGCGGACGCACTTCCGATCACGGCCACCCCTGGGTGGCCTGTATGCCTGACTTAACTGTATCTCACAGCGGCGGGTGGCCCCATGGAGACACCTGATGGACGGCTGCTCCATGTAGTTTCTGGGCCTGTACCTTGTTCGGAGCTGTCAGGGGCCAGACATGTAGCGTCATGAAAAATACCTTCTTCACGACTTGTTCCGAGCAGTCACAGGATGGAGTAAACGGTGGAAGGAGCTGGGATCCCCACAAGGCCGACCTCGTGGTTTGGAGAGGGAAGTCCAAGCTTGTCCCTCCGTGCGGGCAGCTGAGGGGCGGCGCTGGCGGATGCCGGCCCCACGCGTGCTTTCCTGCTCCAACCTGAAGGTGCTCGGCTTTCCTGGGTGTGGGGACCAGAGGGGTCACACACGGGGCAACGACTGCGAGAAGCCTGACCGTATGACTTCCTGGCTCTCTGGACCCCCTCCTGCCACCCGCTGGCTCCCTCTTCTCCCATTGGGCTTATCCCCCTCGCCTGGCCCGTTTCAGTTCTCAGGTGCTCTCAGATGTGCCGTTTACTGGAGGTTTTCTCCGGCTTAGCCCTTGTTGCTCGAAAGGCATTGAGATCAGATGCGGTTCGCTCTGCATTCGGCCCCTAGGCGCCGGTACCTTAGCCCCTAGGGAGCGGAGGCTGACTGAAGTAGCACTCAGCATCTCCTTTGTGGGCTCAGCTCTCTCGCTGGCACTTCATGCTTGGGGATACTTCGTGACCCCAGCTTGTCGCCCCTGAAATACTAGATCTCTGAAGGGCAGAACCATGGTACTGTAGCCATTTAAAAAGGGGATTGATTTTATAACTTTTGATTTCCTTTTTTCAGACTAGGATACACCCTGAGTGATGCCAGTGCAAGATCGTGGAGGCTTCCAGGACTAGGCTGAATAAGAGACGGTTTTTGTTTACGGCAATTCAGGGAAGTTTGGGTGTGGGGTCCCCCCCAAAGGAAATAAGTGCTGTGCATCAAGTTCAAAGGGCAAAGGAGGAAATCCAACAAGGAATGCCTGTGTCCCACAGCATCTGAAGGAGCCCGAGGTCCATGGTGAGGAGGAAGGACAGCAGCTTGGACTAAGTTTCTGCACAATGACGATGGGAGGTGTAGGCACAGGTACGGGACATGTGTAGGGACGTGTGCGGTGACTCTTGTTGCTTCAGAATTGATCATCTTGCTTCCCTTTTACGCTTCGTGAAAAGCGTATCTTAATTCAGAAGGTTCTGGCCGGAATCATGTAAGGGCTTTTCACTTTCCGTTTAACAGAGAAATCACTGTTTCTGAAAGAGGGGGACAGTGCTGGGATGGAAACGATGATGGGGCTGTGTGCCATGCTTTGGAAGTCCAGACAGAGAGCAGACCTGGCTCTGAGATTTAGTCCAGGAAGTATCTCGTCACTTAACTCTTGACCAGAGAAATGGGCGATTCCAGTGCTCCCGGGACTGTGTGGACAGTAGACATGTTGTGTGTGTAGCTGGTGTTTGGTTCGCTGTGGCTGCCAGAGCAAAACCCTGCAGACTGGCTTGGCTTAAACAACACACATTTATCTTCTCACAGCTCTGGAGGAGGGAAGTCCACACACAAGGTGTGGGCAGGGGTGAGGCCTCTCCCCGTGGCCTGCCGATGGCCACCTTCTCGCCGCGTCCTCATGTGGCCTTGCCTCTCTTCACCCCTAGTGTCTCTTTGTGTCCAGATGTCCTCTGATAAGGACACCGGTCAGAGAGGACGAGGGCCCAGCCTAACGACACTGCCTTGGCCTCTTCAAAGGTCCTCGCTCCAAACGCAGTCACGTTCTGAAGGACTGGGGGGCCTCAGCATATGAACTTTGAGGGACACACTTCAGCCCTTCACAGTTAGGCAGTATAGAACTGTACTCTGGAAGACTGAAACACCCAACTGGAGTGACAGTTCTGCATAGGCACCTGCTGTATACCGTCTCCTCACCGTGGTTGGCATCCCTCACAGAAGGGCCGCAGAGAGCCCTCCCAAGGAGGATGCCCGGCGTGGTGAGAGGACTGGGATCCAAGCCGAGGAAGGGATGCTGAAGTCCTAGGGACAGGTCACCTCAGGGAGATAAGACTGGAGAGGACATTGGGGTGGCCAGCAGAATTTTGACAGGCTGTTTTCATAAAGTTCTGTGTGTTCGGGAAATGTATTCTGGGGCCAGTAGGTAAACATCCCGGGAAGCAAATCTTAATGGAAGAAGGGAACTTTTGAATTGTCAGAGATTGCTAAAAACATGATGGATTGTTCCAGAAGATAGGAAGCTCCTGGGCCCAGGATGTACTTAGACAAGAGGCTGGGGGACCCCATAGTGCGGTTTTGCATGGGGGATTCCTGACTTACCAGCAGAATGAGGCCAGGCGTCGCGAAGGTGGCTCCCAGCCCTGGTGGCCTGTCATTTCCAAGTCCTCTGTAAGCTGTTACGTGCCACAGAAGTCAAAGTGCTGCTAAGATTTTCACCGTCAGTGTAAAAGGATGAGCTGCTACCGGCAAATCAGGTCCCCTGGGTTATGGAACCGTTGGACACAGTTGTACTTTCTAGCCTGCAGTTGCATTCAGGTCGCCATCGGGAGGCGGCGTGTGGGAGTGTGCACAGGAGCGAGACGAGCTGTCTCTCCCACACGTATTCTCACTCAGCAAACGTGAGTAACGGACCTGTGTGTCAGGCATGGGGAGCTGAGGAGGTACCCCTAGACATCCACTGTCTGGGGCAGAGCCGGTCACCCTGTAAGTGAGGCATCTGTGGATACCGGGCCGCTGAAGGCTGTGGGGGTCACAGAAGGTTCTGGCTGTGTTCGTGGCAGTCAGGGGAGGTATTGGAGGGTGCTGTCTGAATGATCTTTTAAAGCAGTGGTTCTCAACCTTCCTAATGCCGCGACCCTGTAATACAGTTCATGTTGTGGTGACCCCCAACCATAACATTATTTTCGTTGCTACTTCATAACTGTAATTTTGCTACTGTTATGAATTGCCATCGGAAATAATGTGTTTTCCCATGGTCTTAGGCGACCCCTGTGAAAGAGTCGTTCGACTCCCAAAGGGGTCGCGACCCACAGGTTGAGAACCGCTGCTTTAAAGAGTTTTATGATTTTCACGTTGGCAAACGAGCACGAGAGCTGCGTGCACGAAAGGTCAGAGGCGAGAACGTCCACGTGAGCTTCTGGGCACCGAGGCCGCCCCGCGAGGCTGCGAATCAGCTCCTGGGTGGGTGGGGACGCAGCGGGCGGTTGGCGGGTGTGGGGCTGTGACGAGCTTGTGCTGCGGCCTGAGAATGGCAGTGCAGGTGCCCCGAGAAGGGGCTCGCTGCCAGCTTTCGGATCTGACCCTGGATTCAGGGCAGGGTAGCATTTCTCTTAATGTCTGTAATTTTATTATTAATGCCACTCCACTTACACGTTTTCAGGTGCATATTTGATTCACATGGGAATGTTTTGGAGACATTGCGTACCAGCTCTAGTAGTAACACGAATACTAAACCCTAACAGTACTGTGCTGGTGTGTCAAGCACCGTGGTGACATTGTCCACGCACCCCCTCATCTCACCCCCATGACAGCCCAGCAAGGTAGGCCCTGATACCGCCCCATCGCCCAGAGAGGCGCGGCGACATGCCCACGTCCTCCCAGCGGCCTGTGGCGGAGCGGGCTGTGTTCCCAGGTGCTGGCGCCCGTGCTCATGACCACTGTGCTCGCTCCCTCTGCACCATTGTGCTGCAAGGCTGGGGCTTGGGGACCTCGCTGCTTCCTTGGAGCTGCATCCGCTGACAGGCAGCAGAGCCGAGACGCCCAGTGTTCCTGGGGCGTGAAGCATCCCCGGGAACACAATGTGAAGGAGAAGAACCTGTATTTACCGGACTGTCTGTCTCTGGGGGGAAGCTCTGCGGGGCGGGAAGGGACACTTTGATGAGACATCTGGAGTAGAGAGGGAGGCCAAGAGGTGATCTCAAATAAGAAGAAACAGCCTTTAAAGCCAGCTTTTAAGGACGGGGGTCAGGACAACTGCAGGCTCTGCTGTGGCTGAGAGATGTGGGTTTGGGCAGGAGCCGAAGGGAGCGAGAGGGGAGGGGTGCGGAGGGGAGGGGAGAGGAGAGGAGAGACGGCCTGTGCCACCAGGTCCTTGCTCAGGCAGTTCACTGCTTCTCCTCTAAATCAACGTTGACAAATGTTCAGAGAACATCGCATGAAGAGGTGCCAAGTAGCCAGTCGGCCTGGGCTGCCCACGTCTCAGTTCCCTCGGGGAGGCAGGCGATGATGCAGTAGGGAAGTCAAATGGACTTTCTGGGGCTGCTGGGAACAGGAGAGCAGGCCAGTGCGGGCAGAGGGGCACCCCTCAGTGTGTTTGTCAGAAGGGGACGGGCACTTGGTTTTCCTCCACGGGGCTCTGCCGTGGACCTGGCGCCTCTTCCCTACACGGATGGCGCAAGGAGCAGCGTGAGCTGAGTGCTGCGGCTGCCCCTTTGCGGGCCGATTGCGTCTCTATCTGGAGCGCGTAGCCAGCAGACACTGGGACGATGCTTCAGGTCGCGTCAAAGTCATGATGCAGAATCGGTCAGTTATTCATGCAACAGAAGCTGGAAAATCAACCCTGTTTGGGAAGCTGGCTCACTCAGAGGTGTAGGGCAATTTCCCACCAGGTGGGGACTGGCCTGCAGACGCAGTGTTGTGGAGATCGCAGAATCATCGGGCACAGAAGTGGTTCTCAGCGAGAGGCTGTTGATGTCAAGGTCATAGTGTAAGTTCTCCTTTAGGAAGGGACAGGCTGCAAGGTTGCAGAGACCCAGCCTCTGCTGTGAGGGCCTTTGCTCCGTGCCATCTAGCCATGGCGGGGCATTCTTAGTACTCTTGGGCACCAGAGAGTCTAGTTGCATCCTGGTCTCACCTTACTTAACGTCCTCATGGGCCCAGTGTAGCTACGTTTCCAACTCTTCCACCACAGGGGAGGCCGAGGTCACGCTGCGGAGCTGCTGTGCCTGGCCTCACTCGCCTGTTCTCGCCCAGCTCTGATATCTACCCCATTTGGGCCTTGGTGCCATGTGGGGAGACCATAGAAGGCAGTCAGTGCAAGAAGGCAGTCAGATGAAAACCTCCATCCAATGCAAACGTTGGGCCCATTGCCCCCAGTTCCCAAACTTTCAGAGCACAGGTGGCAGCCATTCTGTCCCTAGGGCACTGAGGAATTCAGTGTTTATTCCCATCAGTGATCTCATGAGATAGACTCTGCTAGCTGCCTGCCCAGTGTCAGTTCTTTCCTTATTCCCCACTCAGAAATTCCGAATTTGTTGCACAATGTTGCAGCTTAAAAGCTACACTTCCCAGCCATCTTTACAGAATGAGTAACTGAGACACAGGCCCCGCCAATGAGATGGAAGAAGAAGCTGTTGGCTGAGGCTCCCCCAAAGGGTGGCCAGCTCAGCTGGCTTCTTCCCCTGGTCCTCCTTGTTCCGTCGCTGCCTGGAACAGGGGCACCGTGCTGGACGTGGAGCAGTAACCCATGACAACGAAGAAACCAGGAGGAAAGAGAAGCGCAGAGATCTCCACCTGACGACCTGAAGCCTTGACTCAGTGCCAGCCGCGTTTCCCCTAGACTTCCTATTCTGTGAGAAAAACAAACCCGGAGTTGTTCAGGCCGCATTGTTTTGGTTTCTGTTACAGAGTGCAGCTAAGATTTATACAGAGTAACACTGCTCCTCTCTCTGAATCCCTGAACTGTCTGTCTCCTCTGTGAGGCACAGGTTTGGAAGGACTCTGGTCAGCATCAGCTAGGGCCCCTGAGATTCCTCCCACCCCTGCAACGCAGCCTCCCCCCATCCAGGAGGGCCAGAGTGGGACCGACCAGGGGACCTGCGCACCTGGCCCGGGTCTCCTGCCTTACAGGAAAATAACCCACTCCATTCAGCTGAATTCAAGTCAGTTCTTGGGTTGCAAGTGCTGGGTGGTCTAGGCAAAATGAGCAGGTTCTTGCTTTGAGGGAGTGATCTTAACCGGCAGGAAATGTGCAGAATTTTCTATAGCCACAGCACAGTTCCTTCAACCAACTGAGGTGAGGCTTGTTTAGGGAGTGTCTTCCTTAGACCCCTGTCTGCGGCCTCTGGGATCTGGACTTGGCAAGGAAGAGGTTTGTATAAGATGAACGTTTCTCTCTGTTGGCTTCCGCTGTCAAGATCTTACAGTTTCCTCTGAAGAGATGATTCCCCGTGTATTCTTCTTTTTATTAAATGTTATCTTTCAATGACAGTTTACATTGAGTGTTACTTCGTATTAGTCTCAGGTGTAGAGCATAGTGGTTAGACAATCATACACTGTACGGAGTGGCTCCCCGGCATTCCCAGTGCCCACCTGGCACCGTACAGTTATGCCCGGGTAGTCTTGATTTCAGTAGTACTCTGGGTAAGTGTTGTCTGCACGATATCTTTAATCTGGTTTGGTCAGTGGCCTGGGCTATCCTTGGTCATCTTCAGGGCCAGCGTTGGAATGGACGTGGACTATTCTGCCCTAGAGATCGGGTTCAAATCCCAGCTCTGTCACTTAACCATGCAGGGGCACCTAGGATTCTTCTGTAAGATAGATATTGCCATCTTTTTTCTTTATATCCTCACTTGAAGATATGTTTATTGATTTTTTTTTTATAGAGAGAGGAAGGGGGGGGGAGAGAGAGAGAGAGAGAGAGAGAGAGAGAGAAACAGAGAGAGAAACATCAAAAGGTTGCCTCCAGTATATGCCCCGACCAGGGATTAAACCTGCAACTTGGTATGTGCCCTGACTGGGAATCGAACCTGCAGCCTTTCGGTGTAGGGAACAACACTCCAACCAAATGAGCCACGTGGCCAGGGCAGACATTGTTATCTTTTTTTTTTTTTTTTTAATTCTCACCCAAGAACATTTTTACATTAACCTTCAGATAGAGTGGGAGGGAGAGAAGGAGGAAGAGAGAGAGAGAAACATCGATGTGAGAGAGACACATCGACTGATTGCCTCTTGCACAACCCCAGCGGAGGCTGGGACAAACCAAAACCCAGGTACATGCCCTTGGCCGGAATTGAACCCGGGACTCTTTGGTCCGCAGACAACGCTCTTACCGCTGAGCCACACCTGCCAGGGCTTGTCATTTTTTTTTTTAATGTTTTTATTTTTTTTATGTTTTCTTTATTGATTTTAGAGAGGAAGGGAGAATGAGAGAGAGATAGAAACACAGATGAGAGAGAACATTGATCGGCCGCCTCCTGCATGCCCCCCACTGGGGATCAGGCCCACAACCTGGGCATGTGCCTTGACTGGGAATTGAACTGGCGACCTCTTTGTGCACGAGTCGACTCTCAACCACTGAGCCACACCGGCCGGGCCAGACATTGTCATCTTTAACATGACTGTTGTGATGATGGGAGAGATAGAGGCTTAAAAGCACAAATCACAACGTAGGCAGTCGCTACATAGATGGCAGACCATTTCAGCTTTGTTTCTAAATGTGTCATGGTTCCTTGGAAATCTCAAAACCTAGTTAGCGTGTGCCGCAGGGCTCCCCTGCGAGAGAACTGTCCCCACCTGCCGCACGCTCCGGCCGGCTGCGCGGATGGAGCAGGGGTGGGCGCGGTGCTGCTGAGGCGGGACAGTGCTTTCCGTGTTCACAGCGGTCCTATTCAAGTCAGGTTGCTGAATACTTTTCTTTTTTGTTACAGAAATATCTTCTCTTCTATGAATATAGAAATACCAGGTACTCATTGTGCAAATGTAAATAGTTGGATAATGCGTGAAGGGAAAAGCGAATCTTCTCTAACCTCTCCCACAATGCAGCCACTGGCCTGTTTATGTTTGTGCTTCCAGTCCTCTTCCTATGCACATGAACACACACACACACACACACACACACACACTCACACACACCATCACACACACACAATACACACACATTCACACACACACAATACACACACACTCACACACATCACACACACTTACACACACACACACACTCACTCACACCATCACACACACACAATACACACACCATCACACACACAATACATACACACTCACACGTACACTCACACACATCACACACTTACACAATACACACACACAATACACACGCTCACACACACACCATCACACACAACACACTCAACACTCACACCCACACACTCATACACACACACTTACACACTCACACACACTCAACACTCTCACACTCATATACTCATACATTCATATATACCCACACACTCATACACATCCTCACACTCATATATTCACACCCACGCATTCAAACACACTTACATACACTTATTCACACACATACACAGTCACACTCATACACACACACTCACATATTATTATAAGGGATTATTATATCTATTTCTGCATTTTTCTTTTGAAAACCTTTCCCCAGCAGTTCATATCAATCTATCTCATTCTTTTTTCTTTTTTTAAAATTTTTTTATTGACTTTTAGAGAGAGAGAGGAAGGGAGAGAGAGAGAGAGAGAGAAAGAAACACAGATGTGAAGAGAGAAATGTCCATCGGCTGCCTCCTGCACGCCCCCTACTGGGGATCGAGCCTGCAACCCGGGCATGTAGGGCATTGACTGGGAATCTAACCTGCAGCCTCTCAGTTCACGGGAGGATAGGATGCTCAACAAACTACGCCACACTGGCCGGGGCCTGTTTTACTTTTTAAACTGCTGGCCTGAGAGGGCCGCATGGAGACTGAGTTTCTCTGTCCTGGGGAATCTGAGTCCTCTCTAGCCTCAGTGTTTCCAGTTCCCGCCAACAGGCTTCCTCTGCTGGGCTTTGCCTCCCACCGAGCTCCTGTCCTCCGTCCGTGGCGTGGGACTCGAGCAGCCAGCTGTCTGTTCCCCTTCCTCCGGGACACGGGCACTTATTGCTCACGGTGGATTTGACAGGAGCGCTGGCAGATGGCGGTGGGTCTGGAGGTCTGAGGCAGAATGGAGTTTGGGGCTTCTCCTTTTGCCAGGAGGACTTCTGTCTGTCCTTCCTCTGTACTCCTGGCAGTGCTCGGGGTTGATGGGTTGGCCACAGGTGCGGTCAGATGAGGAGATGACAAGAGAGGGAGAGAGAGAAACTCCGAGAGCCACAGGGACAGAAGGAGAGAGAGACAGATCCAGGGAAGAAAGACAGAGACATGGTCATGGTTGGGGTGTGTATGCAAATACATGTCATAGGAGGGAGAAAGAGACAAAGACAGAGACAGATGAAGGTGGGCAAGGAGGAGGGAGGCACAGTTCCACAGAATTAGAGAAAGAAAGAGAAATGGGGAGAGAGGGGCAAACACAGGGAAAAAGAGAGAAAGAGACAGAAAGGGAAATGCACACAGAGTGAACAAGACCCAACAGAAGCATTTCCCTCCAGAGCAAAACTTCAGGGGATGCCAAAAAACCAGTGAACAGGATAAATAATATTTTAATGCAGTATTTTAAAAAATCAAATTGGCAAGCCCCAGCTGTCAGGCCAGCCACCTGTTCTTCTGACGGAAGTGTTGGAGGAGGGGTGGGCTGGGGTGAGACGAGGGAGAGGTGGACAAGGGCAGCGTCGGATCCTGTCTTTGCGCAGATTTTTGATTCTTTGTTCATCATGGAATTTTTTGGCCTTAATTTTGATTTGAAAAAAATAATGGCGTTCAAGTAATACTTATTTTGATTGCCGAATTTATTGGCATCTCCTTGAATTTGTGCATTACTGACCTCTCCCTAGTCCTGGCCCTGACAGGAAGAAGCAGACAGAGGAAATACACTGGAAGAACGAGAGAAAGAGAGTGAGAGCCTGATGGAAAGAGGGAAAGAGAAATAGAAGAGGAGACAGGTGGGGAGAGGAAGCAAGTGGTAAGAGAAAAGCAGGAGAGAGAGGGAATGAAAGAGGAGGGAGGGAGGGGAGCAGCTGGAGGAGTGAGCAGCGAGGACACACAGACTGAGCTGCCCTAGGAGCGGGGAGAGGCAGCTGGTCTGGTCTAGGCAGAGGGAAAGGAAAGGGGAGAGATCCGGTCGGAGAGAAAGGAGGGAGGCAGGCAGGGGAGTCAGAGGGGCAGGAAGAGAGGGAATGAGGACCCAGGAGCAAGGGGGAAGAGGTGGGGAAGAGGCTGGCTAGAGGCAAGGAGAATCTGCCCCAGGCAGAGGCTGAGGGGAGATGGGAGGCTGTGAGGACCGCTGTCCAATGTGGGTTAGGGCCCTTGTCCCCCAACCCCCAGACACTAGCTGATCTGCACCCCCCTTGGACAGGAGCTAAGAGGGAGGCAGGCAGGCCACTGTCAGGTCTGACGATCCTTGAGAGCAGCAGGGACGTGTTCGGCGTGGGGCTCGGCTGGAACACTCAGATACCGGAGGAGGAGCCCTCTCCCAATTCGAGAGTGGGATGACTTCTTTTTTTGTTTGGGGGGAATATTTAGTGTGCATTTATTTATTCCATAAGTCTTTCTGATTTGCGTATAGTTCCCTAGGCCTCTTCCCGGATCATACATTTATGTCTCCAAAGAAATCCTCTGGCAGGCGGCTTACCAGGCTTTGCAACGCTGGGGAGTTTGGTCCAGTGGTTGTCCCCGGTTCCAGGTGAGGAAACTGACCCCTGGGAGAGTGAGGTGACTTGCACAGTCCCTTGTACGTGGCAGAGCCTGGAGCCCAGCCCAGGGAGTTTGATCCCACGGCCCACACTCAGTTCTAGTTCAGTGCTGGAGGTCTGCCAGGCTGTAGCGTGTGCCGTGTGCCAAGGAGAGCAAGCCAGGGAGGACCGCAGTCCCGGACACTCCAGCTTACGTGCACCCCCGCCCCAGTCTCCCTCCGTCCGTCCTTACCTGCCCCCTTCGGGATCTTTTTGATTTGTATCTTTCCTTTCCTGCAGAGCTAGACCATAGGAAATTGGGTATTGCTTATTCATTGAATTACAGCATTCATAAAATACTGTGTGCGCCTCCCTGATTTATGACTGCTCCAAGGAAAAGCAAGGAGGACAGAAGCAACACCTTGGAGCGCCTGCTCAGTTATGCTGAAAGACAGGGATCACCGCTGCAGTCTGCAGACGTGCAAGGTGAGACTGGAGGAGTGTAAGCAATTTGCAGTCAGTGGGAGGGAGGCGGGGATGCGAACTGGGGTCTGTCCGATTCTGCATCCAGTCTTGGCTTCTCTCGGCCTGTTTGCCTCCCCGGACCCAAGTACTCCTGGACTTCCGTGTACGACTTCCAAGTCCATGTTCTTTCTGGCATCCAGTGCTCTTGTGATGGTATTACAGTCTGTGGTCAGAGTGGAGACCCACCGGTGTTCTCTCGCTGAGTCGGTCTCAGGTGACTGTGGAGAGATATGTGCCATAAAAGTCTCAGAACCCTGGAAAGACATCCTTTTCCTTTAAAACGCCTTATGCCCATGACTGTGTGCAAATGCTTAAAAATGCCAATCCAGGCCCACCTTCCCCATCCCCTGTACTGTTTGACATGCAAAGTGTCATATTCAAAAGCAAATTAGTCTGAAATGAATCCTCTTTTACCCTTTTTATTTCCAAAATCCAGATTTAGAATTTGGGTTCATTAATATGCACAAGCACTGCTCAGTTAAGCCTGTTTTAATTTCTCTGTGTGCTTTGTAAACAGGGATTACAAAGACGTTTTGAATTTTCATGGCAGATTTGGAGTAGTAGATACATTCGGGCCATTATCACATAATAAATAAATAACCCCCTGAAACTCGGTGTCGATGATGCCATCCCCAGAATGTTGGTTTTTATTCTCCTTATCTCATCATGTGGATATGTGGCTTTGCTTCCAGAAGTCACTGGAGGTCTGAACGTGGCCAAAAAATAATGCTTTGCCCCTTGGTGTCCATTCGGTGGGCATATGCCAACATTAACACTGAGGGGAATGAGACCTCAGCTTGGCTCGTGAAGCTGGACTTGGAAAAACACCCCGTTTATTAAATTTTCCACTAAACGGTGACAGTTGTAGGCATTAGTCCTCATAGTCTCTGCCAAATGAGCTGGAAGTGTAGGCTTATCTTGTTCTATGCAGATAACAGCCACGCATGACTTGCAGAGGAAGGTTCTGACCATCAGAGTGCGTGGCCAGGAGTCAGGACAGGGAAATGACACATAGAAACTGGATTTGCAACGAGCTCTCCTTTTCCAAAAACGCTGGACAAGATGCACTTTCCCATGATACACAAGGCATTATGCTTTAAAAATGATCTCTACCCTGGCCGGTTTGGCTCAGCGGTTAGAGCCTCGGCCAGCGGACCAAAGGGTCTCTCTCGAGTGCAATTCTGGTCAAGGGCACATGCTGGGTTGCAGTTCAATCCTTGGCCCTGATCAAGGTTGTATGGGAGGCAACCTATCGATGTGTCTTTCTCACATCGATGTTTCTCTCTCTCTCCCTCCCTTCCACCCTATCTAGAATGAATGAAGAATGAATGAATGAATGAAGAATGAATGAATGGATGGATGGATGGATGGACGGATGGATGAATGGATGGATGGATGGATGGATGAATGTCCTAGGCTGAGGATTAACAAACACAAAGATCTCTGCACCAGGTTCTGGAGGGAAGGAAATGTGTCCAGTTGGTAACAAAAGAAACAACAGTATCTAGTATGTACTGAACATTTTCTATTGGACGAGGAGCTACTTTGCTTTATGCTCATTATCTTACTTAATCCTCACAACAATCCCTTGAGATATTTGCTGTGACCCTCCAGTCACCGACGAGGAAAATAAGCCACCGAGAACTCACACCCAGATCTGTGTGTCTCAAGCCCATTCTTCCAGCCTCCCTCTTGCTGCATTCATGTCGTACCCCTACGGCTGCACGGTGCAGGGGACTGGAGTGGGTGCAGAAATGGTTGCTGAGTGAGTGAGTGAATGGATGACGAATGAAGCAGGCAGTAAAAGCAGCACGTCCCCCTTTTCTGGAGCCACGCTTACCTGTGACATCTTGCATTTCCTTCGACGAGCCCCAGCTCCAAAAAGGAAGGGCCTGTGAGCAGGGTGGTCCCCTCCCAGACATGTACCCACACCCTGCTTTGCACTTTCTCTTAACTCTTACAGCACCTGTGTATTTGTTGGCTCTTAACCTGCACGCGGACAGACTCCACACGCTGACTTATTCATTGTTTTCTGTATCTCCAGGGTCTAGCGTAGCTCCTGGGCACATAGGAGGTAGCAGATTTGATATCTTGTTGCCTGAGCTGGTTTGAGGGTTGCTCATTGTGAATCAAGTGCATTAATGGCAGCAGAGATCATTTCAGAGCATTGGATGCTTTGGGGGAGAATGCCGTATTTCACGTCAGTCACCTAGGCACAGTCACACTGTTCGGTCAGGTTCGCTGGAACACGCATTCACAGTGGGGGTGATAGCACCTCCTGCAGGCAAAATGGGTCACTGGAGAGAGAAAAGCACAAATGTGGTAGTACACAAATAGATATCGAATATGTCTGTAGTATTAAAATATCATGGGGGGGGTAATTAGGGAAAAGGTCTAAAAATACTCCGAGGGTGGGGGTGGGGTGGGCAGTAATGGAAAAATGTTTGAGAAACACGTCTCTGCCAGCAGGGTCTGAGAGAGGGATTTGTGCGAAGTGATTTATTGAGGGAGCACCCTCAGGTGAAGAAGGAGGGAAACAGGGCAGGGGACGATGCTCTGAGCTGGAGACCAGCCTCCGCCCCATCCCACGATCCCACGATCCCACGATCCCAGATCCCACGATCCCACGATCCCAGATCCCACGATCCCATGATCCCACGATCCCAGATCCCACGATCCCACGATCCCACGATCCCACGGGTCAGGAGCATGAACTCGTTCTCCCTCGAGACAAGCAGACTTCTGTACCCCATGTCACTCAGCTGTTGGCCCCTGGCTGTCCACCTGGGGGCGTGGGGGTAGCCTCCCGGTGCCGCGCTGGCCAAGGAGAGCCGCAGAGGCTGAGGGCAGAGCACACCAGCTCAGTAACGGGGATTTGGGTGGACGCTGCCAGCACCCTCTACAGCGCAGCACGTTTCTCCAGGGCTTTGGAGAGTCCTCTGGTTTCTTTCTCTCTCTCTCTTTTTTTTTTTATTGTGGTGAACTGTACATAACATCAAATTACTGTTTTGACCATGTTTAAGGGCGCGATTAGCGGCATTAAGAGCACATGGTCATATGACCATCACCACCATCCATCTTCAGAACTTTCCCTGTCACCTCAAACGGAAATTCTGTTCCCAGTAAACAACTCCAGGCCCCTGGTTACCTCCTTTCTGTTTGTTTTTTCTCTCTATGAGTTTGATGACTCTAGGTTCCTCCCGTAAGTGGAATCACACAGTGTTGGTCCTTTTGGGACTGGCTTACCTGACTTGACGTCTGTAAGGTTCCTTTCTTTTCAGGCTGAATGATCATTCAGTGTATGTGCATTCCACGTTTTGTTTATCCATTCATCTATCAGGGCACTTGGGTTGCTCCCACCTTTGGTCTATTGTGAATAATGCTGCTGTAAACATGTGTGTGCAGACATCTGTTTACTTGCCCGGGTTCCATGTGCGGATGCTCTGTGGTCTTGGGGGTGGGGGTGCAGCGCTCTGGCTCCTCACAGCATCCTCACCCCAGGCATGGACCTCAGCCCGTCACTGTAGCTTTGGTTGTGGAGCCGGATAGCTTCAGCAGAGGTGGGGGTGGCCTTGCATTGGGGCAGGAAAGACGCTCCTGTTCGGGAGATCAGCATCTTTTGGAAGCATTAATACAAATTGAGTTGATTTTTAAATTTCATTTTACGAAAACTTACAGGAGGAGAAAATTAAAATGGGTGATGTTTTAGAAGCAGTTTATGTTTTTATTCAGCAGGCAGGAGAGACCCCGTCCGTTTGTTGCTTGGCATGTTTTCTGAGGAAGTTGCACTTGACTCTGGTTCTCCGTGGCTGGCTTGATGCTTACAGAGTATGTGGGGACAGAGGCTCAGCAGAAGATTCTGAATGAGTGAATGAATACGTGAATGAATGAGTCCAAGAGTACATGGAAAGTGAGTCTGCCCTGGATTTGCGCCAACAGCCTGTGGCTCCCGCGTTTGCTTTCAGAGTAAGCAAAGGACGTCTGGCTAAGGAAAAAGCAGGAGGGTGACCCATGTTTCTTTAATTCCCTGAGCCTGGGGAGAGGGCGGCCTCCAGCTCTAGGGAGCCTGCCTTACTTTCTGTCTCTGTCCTGACCCACCTGGGGACAGTGGAAAAGCAATCTTACCTGTTGCTTCTCTCTCAGGGGACTTGTGAAATCAAGTGGAATATCTTCCTAACTCTTTAATCTCTTAGGAAGAAAGGAATTTTATGAGGATAATAATGTGCTCTCCCTGACACGTGAAAAACCTGCCTGGTCATGGTTAGTGGGGGCGTTCATTTTAAAGAGTGTTTTTTATGCTTTTTCTTCCTTGCAAGCAGTGAATTTTTGCAACTTTGTGTTCCTAGCTGATGTGAGGTATTTGAAAATAAAGTTGGATGATGGTGGTATGCTGATGATGATGATTGATATGGTACAGTCAATCAATGTACAGTGAGTATTACTAAGTACGAGACTGTGCTTAATGCTTTACCTGCATTATCTCATCCAACCCTCATGACACTGTGAGGTCAGTGCTGCAGTTGTACCATTTGCATAGATGGGAAAACTGAGGTCCAAAGAGGTGATGATTTGCTCCAGGTCACACAGGTGGTAAGAGGCAGAGTTTTACAGACAGGGTTGCAATGTAGCTCACAGTAACAATGCCCTAATGTAGATGGAAGCCAAGCCCTAAGCAATCGGTCATAAGGAAGGGAGTAGATTTTTCTAATGGCTTGTGATGGAGAACGAGCTTTTGTAAAGGGTGGCAGCTGAGTGGGGTTTGAAGGACTAGCAGGGTTTTAGGAGACGGGAAGATAGAGAAGGCCATTCCAGAGCAGGTGTTGAGGTGGGGTACACGGGGTTTATTTGGGATTCAGATGTGGCTGGACATTTAGCTTGTGTTAGGATGAGTGGGATGGTTGGGGGGGGTGGGGATGGCCATGGTGGGCGATGAGAGGATGATAAATGTAGAAAGGGAGGTTGGGGTTAAACAATGGGAGTTTGAATGCTGAGCGTCTGCCTCCTCTGGTGACCACAGGCAGACATTTGGCAAGTGGTGGCTGGAATTAGGGAAGTCTGGGGCCATAAATAAAACAATGACTACTCTTGACGGAGATGAACCAAACTATCCCATGGGCCCTCATTTGCAAGATGAACAGATCAGGAAGCCCGTCCATTGCCAATTAGTCATTCAGGTTGACTGCGCCTGTATTAGTGGCCTTTGGAATGCAGTGCTCCCAGAAACCCAGGACTAATAGGACATGACAAAGTTTTCTTCAGAGGAATGGGAGAGCACCGTGGCTTCCTGCAGGAGGACGAGGAGTTATGTTGGGGCCTTTGGGGACGGTCTCATGGGAAAGCCGGAGAGATGAGCACCAAGCATTCCAGGTGGTGACACAGGGCTGCTCGGGCTGCTTCCACAAAGTACCAGACACTGGGTGACCCTAAATAACAGAAATGTATGCTCTCACAGCTCTGGAGGCTGGAAGTCTGAGATCAAGGTGTTGGTAGACTGGGCTCCCTTTGGAAGCTCTGAGGAAGAATGTTTCATACCTCTGTCCTAGCTTCTGGTGGCTGCTGGCAATCCTTGGCATTCCTTGGCTTTTAGATACATGGAAGCCTCCTCCTTATGTGTCTTTGTCTCTGTTTTCTTTTCTTAGAAGGACACCAGTCATTAGGTTAGGGCCCACCTTAGTCCAGTATGACCTCATCTTAACTAATTATATCCGCAAAGACCCTATTTCCAAAGAAGGTCACATTCTGAGATTTGGGTGGACATTAATTCCTGGAGGACACTATTCAACCCAGTACACACAGGGCGCAGAAGCCAGGGTAGGAAGTATGAGGTGAGTTGGGTGATTCGTTCAACAGGAGAACCCAACAAGGTAACTTGAAGTATGAAGATTCTGCTGGAATAAAATAATGAGGGACACGACTCTCTTGGGGTCTGAATGTCTCACCAATGATTATTAACTCTATACAAGCTGGGAGCTTGGAGTCCATCGGCTTTGGTATGGGAGTGACTTGACAATGGAAGATGGATTGACAAGGGGGATGACTTGTGGCAAAGAGCCCAGGTAGGTCAACATGGAAAGAGTTCATGAGTGAGGTTACTCCAGTCTGAACTCGGTTGGGGACAGTGGGCTGGGAAGGAAATAGGGATGTGGGGACATTTTTGAAGGAAGACACAGCAGGCCTTGGTGAGAGATGGGATGTAGCAAGGAGTACGAAGATGACCAGAATACTAAGCAGGAAGAGCTGGTTTTGTGGGAGAGATGATGAGTTTGGCCTTAGATGGGTTGAGCTAGTGTTACCTCTGGGACGGCAGATTGGAGATATCTGTGAGACAGCTGGAAATGTGGTCTGCAGCTGGGAGTTGCTTTTCCTCTTGTTCTGCTCGAGTAAACTTTAAGTAAAGGGTACTGAAGTGTGAGGAACCCCTGCTCTCTGAAGGGTCAGATGATCAGAATTTATGTAAATATAGCCACAGTCACAGATGCCAGTGAATGGAACAAGTCGAGTGCACAAGAGGCAAAGACAGCAGAATGATCATTCTAAAACACAGATCTGAGCATGCCACTCTGCTGTCTACCCTCCAGGGGATGGTGCCCCTTTGTTCTCAGGGTGACATGCAACTCCTTAGCTTGTGTGCAAGGTCCCTTGAGGCCTGGACCACACCTTACACCATCCCCTCATCTCCTGACTGCAGCCTCTCTGAACCTGAACACTTTGAAGAACACATGTTGTGTCCCCCTCACTTTGTGATTCTGCGCCTACCCCTCCCCTTTCCTGGAACCTCCTCTTAGGCCCTCTCTCTCCTGTCTGTCAACACCCCAGCTCAGCATCTCATAGCCTGTAACGCTCTGGGCTAAATGTGTCTCTTGACAAGCCCTCTCTCCAGTAGCCTTTGGCTCCCTAAGAACAAGGGCTGTTCTTGGGCATCTCTCTGTCCCCAGCTTCTCTCCCAGGGCTGGGTGCAGGGTATGCAATGATCAGTGAGTGAGTGAATGAGAGAATGAATGGATAGATAAATGAAATGCCATCTATGTTTAGTTCTTCTTTGGGGGCAGCTCTTCTCAAGTTCTAACTTTGTTTTCTTGAAGAAACATTGGATGTGCTAGAGAAGAAAACATTCAGTGGCTGTGAGGTAGTCTCCACCCTCCCCTTTGCCTCTTGCTCTGTCTGTCTTGCCATTAGCTGCCCATAGTTCCTGTCCCTTTTCACCAAGATATCAGGGTCATTAGCTTGACCACAAGATGCTCAGGGCCCACCACCTTCTGGTGAAGCACCAGGACTCCAAGAATGTTCTCAGAAGGAAGCTCTTGACTTCAAGTGGAGAGCCCCAAATTGTCACCTCAGTGACCAGAGTAGCTTTTGTGTTTACTCTGACCGTCACAGAGCACCGGGGACAGGTGGGGAAGGGTGATGTCAGTCTGCTTCTTTGTTTAAATTCAGTCCCATGTTGGCCCCTTCACAGTCATGGCCATCTCTCAGTCTTTAAGAGGAGTGAGTCCTAAAATCTAAAGAACATGACAAAGCTGTTACTGCAGCATTCTAACGAACGAGATTCTACTCACATTTATTGAGCACTTATGTGCCAGGCACTGGGCTAAGTCAGCACTTTTACTTGGATTATCTTATTTCATACTCATGGCAGGTTCTATTTCTTTACCCATTTTATAGTTAAGGAAACTCGGACGAAGAGTGGTCATAACTTGGCCAAGGTCACACAGCTGGTAAGTGCAGATAATGCCTGAAGTAGCAATGACTATGCTTAAAACCTTTCTGAGCCTAAAGACTCAGAACTTTTCAAATTGGGCCGAGGAATGATTCTGCATGTAAACAGAAACTTTTAAACAGAAAGCGTGATTATGCTTTTCAAATCACTGGACAACGTGCCATGATGAGAAACTGAGAAGCACTTGTAATAGGAAATCCTCAGTTGGAGTTTGGATTTTAAATGGTTTCAAAGTCCACGGAGCTCTGTCCAGGCAGTTTCTCTTCATGGTTCAAACTGGGCGATTCTGTTGGATTCAGTTGAATAAGCAAAATCCGTAATGAGAAATATTAGTGTTTCTAGATCTTTATCTAAATCATAACATTTGGTACAGTGGATTTAATTTACATATCAAAGTTATGAAAGTGAAATGATAAATAACTCATGAAGGCAAAAAAAAAATGGCTGAAGATAGAAGAATAATAAGATCTGATACTGCATATATTTAAATTCAGAAGCCAATATTCCCATTCTGAGAACCGTGAAAATCAGATATGCATTTCTATTTCTAAATCAGAAAATCAGAGCCGAAAAAATACTTTTTTCTTCTCTAGATTTTGTTGTTGCCTCCGAACCCTTCCCATTGTCAAAGGGAGGAGCAACCCTGCATAACGAAAAGACAGACGGTTCTCACGTTTACTCTGCCGGGTACTTTATCTTCTATTTATGTGATGTTTCACATCTTGTTTAACCCTTTAGTTGCATGATCTCATGGGCTGTATGTAATCTGCTCTCTTTCTGGACTTCCCTTGCCCTTGTCCTTGATTTCAGGTGGCTCTGATTGCTGTGATTTTGCGGGGGAAGACTCAACTGCATTCAACTCATGCTGATGTAGGAAGGATCTGTCTCCCTGAATTAGAAGGAGATAACTATTTTTATGACCTCTTAAGAGCTGCAGAGTTACTGTGGGCTACAGATTTCTGGGCAGAGTCTAAATGGCCAAAGCACACCTTGCCTCATGCTTTTTCATAAGATACGTTTTAATCAGCTTGCCATCCATGTCTGCCTCGGTGTGAGAGTGCTAGACTTCTCAGCAGGGGCCTCTCGGGAGGGTATTGATGGGTTACTGAAAGTCAGTGACTTCCAGAAACAAAAATAATTTAATTTAGTTCATTTTGCGAGAGATGTAAACAGATGACTTCACTCATCTGATTTTATGTGAATGGGAGGAAACAAAAACAGCTCAATAAATGCTGCTTCTTATTTTCATATTATGGGCAATAAAGGAGAAAAAGGCAGCCCCGGGGAGAATAAGGGCGACGAGGATGCTGAGTTCAAAGGGAAGTCGAGGGAAGCTGAGCATGAAACATAGAAGCGAAGAGAGATACAGACGGAGAATGCAGAGCGCAGGGAAGGGGGACTCTAGGGCAGGGGCAAAAGGCTGACAGTTGGAGATTTGGAGGTGAAAGAGCTCATATGAATGATTTTGGGGGTGTTGGGAATCAGAATAAATGATCACATGCTATTATCATGCTTTGCATGCTGTTAGAACCTCCCGCAATGTTATCCAGAACCACCTTCCTTGATTGGGTGCAGCCATTCTGCTTTATTGTTAAATGTATTTGAAAATAAAAGTTTCCTTTTCCATGACACCTAAACAGGACACTCAGGGAGGAGGGACTTGTTTTAAAAAATTTTTTTAAATGATGTTTACTTTGTGTTTCTGTTTTAAAAATGTATCCTCTTGTTCAGTCAAAAATTAGAAATCTGTAGGAAACATATGGAAGAAAAAGTCATGACTCATAGTTTGGACGATTTCCCCCCTCTGTTTTACATCCAGAATTGTATGCTCTGTTCTTACAATGTACGGTTCAGCTGCGCATTCAGTTTCTTATTGTAACCTTTTAAAAATTTACCACAGTGCCGTGTACTTATAATTGGCTATTCCATTCCACAGATTAACTTCGTAAAGTATTTCCCTCTTGTTGGGCATGTAGGTTGTTCCCAATTTTTGCTGTTAGAAGAATGTTCTAATGAAAATCTTCGGATATTAATCTTCATCTGCTTCTCGGATTATTTCTGATGGAGTCCCAGAAATAGGAAAAGAGAATAAAAAATATTTCTTTTTAATGTGTTTAAGTTTCTTGAAGCACTGTTCAAAATGCTGTTTACATTCATTGATTCCTCTTGACAGCATTTGAATGCTCTTAGCCTGGCAGGTTCTGAGCTGGATGGCTGGGATTCAGTGAGGAGCAAAATAAACAGAGTCTGCTTTTTGGAACATGCATTCCACTGGAGGAGACAGCGAATAAGTAAATCAATAATTAATTTAAAAAATTACAACCAATTTTATTTTATTTTTTTAAACTGTGTTAAGTATAATAAAGGAGACAGGCAGGGGGTTGTAATATCTAATAACAGGAGGGCTGGTTAGAGGATAGTGCTCTGAAGTGATGTTTAAGCGGAGACAGAGGGTGAAGAAAACCTGCTGTGGAAGAACAGGGAAGGGAACAGTCCGTGTAGTGGGGAGCATCACTGCAAAGGCTCTGAGGTGGGACAGAGCTCGGAGCATATGGGAGTTGCTAGAAGGTGCAGGTGCCAGAACATAAGAGGTGGAAGGAACGATGGAATGAGATGGGGCTGGAGAGTGGGTGGTGGGGCTCCAACTTGCAGGGCTGTGTGGACCATTACTGTCTGGAGTTTGTGTGTGTGTGTGTGTGTGTGTGTGTGTGTGTGTGTGTGTTAAGAACACTGGGAAGCCAGTGGAGGGAGAGCTGGGAGTTAATTCACATTTTGAAAAGAGCCTGGCTGTGGCATCATGGACGCCAGGAGGGGATGTGAGTGTCAGGAAGAACAGTGATGAAGGCACCTGAACAGGCACCATATGTGTGTTCTCAGGACTGTTGGACTCAGCTCGACAGCCTTGGACGTCACTTGCAGAAAGTGTCGAGTAGTAGTTCTGTAAACCTGTGTCTATTTTACACACAGGACCTAATCCTCACATAAGTTACTTCGTTGTCATCATTTATTGACTTTTAGATAGAGTGGGGGTGGGGGTGGAGAGAGAGAGAGAGAGAGAAACATGGATGTGAGAGACACACATTGACTGGTTGCCTCCCGAAAGATCCTGACCAGGGCCAGGGATCGAACCTGCAACCCACGTACATGCCTTTGACTGGGAATTGAATCAGCAACCCTCTGGTTTGCAGGCTGACACTCTGACCACTGAGCCAAACTGGCCAGGGCCATTGTCATCATTTAAAATGTCTTAAGATTTCTGTTGCCTCTAAATGTCTTAGCTTTGGATCTGAAATACTGCAAAATAAATGAAATAATTTAAAACTACATTTTATTCTGCTACTGATGTGATAAAAATAATACATGTTTCTATATATGCACAAAGAATGAGATCAAGAAATGTTATTTGGGCCCTGGCTGGTTTGTCTCAGCGGTTAGAGTGTTAGCCCTTGGACTGAAGGGTCGCGCGAGGGTTTGATTCCTGGTCAAGGGCGCCTGCCTGGGTTGCAGGTTCAATTCCCAGCCCCGGGTTGGGGTGGTGCGGGAGGCAACCAATCGATGTCTCTCTCTCTCTCTCCCTTCCTCCCTCCCTCCCTTTCACTCTTTCTAAAAATCAATGGAAGAATATTCCCAGGTGAGGATTAACAAACAAACAAAAAAATGTTATTTGACATTTTTATGCCATTTTTTCTGTTGGTGGATGTTTGGGTTGTTTTCACTGTTATAAATAATGCTATGATGAAGGTCTTCATACATAGAGGTCTATTTCCGGGGGTATATTCTGTTAAAAAGTATGCCTTTGAAAAAATTATTTAACCGAATTAAATGCCGGCGCAACTGTGTACCAGTTTAAACTCCATCACTGATGAATAAAGGGACCATTTCCTGACATTCTTGTCCACTCAGGATATTAATCTGTCTTTTAAATCTTATGCCTGTCTGTTAGTTGGGTGATTATGTGTTAATTGGCATTTCTTTGATAATTTATTAGTTATATCATCTTTACTTACTGGAAGTTACTCTGTTTTGTTCACTGAACCTAGAACAGAACCTTGGTGCCTGGGGAATAGTGGCTGCTCACTCAGTGCTTGTTGGTTGAATGAATGAAGACATGGACCCTTTGCCTTTCTTTTGTGAATTGGTCAATATCCTTTTTCCTTTTGTGTTTTTTGTTGTTGTTGGCAGGGGTTGTCTTTTTCTGGGTAAGTTTTAGGTAATAACGCATTGTCAGACACTTCAAATACATTTCCTGAGTTAGTCCTTTCTCTTCGTAATTGTAGTGACTTTTGCAATAGAGTTTTAAAAACTTTTATGAAGTATTTTAACCATTGCCCTGTTGGTTTCTGGCTTGGAAATCATACTCAGAAAAGCCTTCCCCAGCCTATCATCATCATCATCATCATCATTAATTATTATTTTTAATCCTCACCCGAGAATATATTTTTTGTTGATTTTTAGAGAAAGGAAAGGAGAGAGAAAGAGAAACAGAGAGAGAAATATTGATCAGTTGCCTCCCATACATGCCCTGACTGGAGATCAAATCCGTAACCTAGGTATTTAACCTGACCAGGAATCAAACCCACAACCTTTTGGTGTACAGGATGATGCTCCAACCCACTGAGCCACCTGGTCAGGGGCTAAAATTATTATTATTTTAAATAAAAATTCACTCTTATTTTTCTTTTCTGTCAATAGACTTAGTAATAAACTATGGTCACATTCCTGAAATAAACGTCACTTCTTTATTGTATGGTGTTTTTCTGTTTTTTTAATGAGTTGATTTCTGCTTTTATCTTTATTAAACCAGTCTTCCTCCCGCACTCAACTTTTTATTTTCTAGCTTCTTGAGTTGATTTCTTAAATAATTGATTTATTTTATTTCTTGTTCAGTTATTAAAGTATTTCAGGCTGTGAAATTTACTTTTAGCTCACTTTGGCCACTTTCCATGTATTTTGATATGTGCATTATTGCTATTCTCAAAAAATTCTGTAATTGCTATTTTGGTTTTATTTTTGACCCAGGAATGATTTCCAAGCTGTTGGAATAATTATGTTGTTGTACTTTTTAAATTAATTTCTAGCTTATTGGAGTGTGAGTGGAGAATATACTCTATTATTAATTTCTTTTTGGCATTTAATGGAATTTTCTTGGTTGTTTAATGTTGGTTGATTTTACAACTCCTTCGTGGGCATTAGAAAAGGAACTAAATTCTTTATTTGCAGTACATTAAGTATGAATGAAGCTTTTACGTTGACTTTAATAATATTGATCACATCCCTGGCTTTGATGCCTGTCTTCTGGTTAGCTGCTGGTATTATTTTCTTCCATCCCCCACTTTATATTTTCAGCAGTCTTTCCTTTAAAAAAATTTTTTTTTCTTTATTGATTTTAATTTTTTTTCTTTATTGATTTTAGAGAGAGAGAAAGGGAGAGGGAGAGAGAGATAGAAACATCGATGAGAGAGAACATTGATTGGCCACCTCCCACATGCCCTCCACTGGGGATCGGGCCCAGAACCTGGGCATGTGCCCTGACCAGAAATTGAACCAGTGACCTCTTGGTGCATGGGTCAACGCTCAACCACTGAGCCACACCGGCCGGGCAGCAGTCTTTTCTTTATAATGCTTGATGCCCTGTTATTTAGACCACGGGTATTCTGACAGTGATATATTTACTGTAGAAATACCCATTTGTCAATTTAAAATGACCTTTGTTGGTCAAAGTTAATACTAGTCCCCTCACTGAATTCAACCTGATCATTATAAATAATCTCTGCTTTCACTTTCTTTGAATTTTCTGGTATATTTTTGTCTTTATGTTTTTTTTGGTCTTAATATTTTTGTGTGGTATGTTTTCCATCTTTGAGTTGCAGCTTTAGTCTTCTCCTTGGTAAACGTCATGTACTTACTTGTTTTCATTGGTTTTGGATTCATTTTAAGAATCTGTTACTGATAAGTTCACCCCACCTATGCTTTCGGATCTAACTGATATCTTTGCCTTTACCGCTGGTTTCTGTTTGTTATGAATATTTATTTTTGCCATAGGCAAGACCTATAACTTATTAGCTACAGGTCATTTTTTATATTTTAAAAATAACACATTTTTATGATTTTAAACATTTTGTAACTATATTTACCACAATTATTTAGACTGAATTCAATTTTTGAATTTCACCAAGGATTTAAAATACTTTCATATCACTACTTACTCATTTTTGAGATCTATATTTTGATTGAGCTTTTGGTTATTTGGAGGCTTTGAGTTGTTTTTTCCAGCAATGCTGCATTAGCATTGGCCTTCTTGAGTCCTTGCATATTTGAGAATATCATGGGCTTCATCTTTGTCTCTGTGTTTTATTCTCCTTTTCTCTCCCCTTCCCATTTCTACATGATCATCTTCCTGTTTTTCCTCCTTCTTTCTCTCCCTTCTGCACATGAATTACTACTTGTCTGGGTGTACAAGAATACCTTCTTCCTCACATCTCTGTAGATATTGCTCCATTGTCTCTGGAATCTAGGTTGCTAAGGGAAAGCTTTCCCCTTTTTTCTTCGTATATTACTTAGGCCTGCATTCTTGGGCAATTCTGTCTTCATCCTTTTTTTCACTTTTCCCCCCAGTTTTATTGAGAGAAATTGACATACATCACTGTATATGTTTTAGTGCACAGCATAATGGTTTGTCTTATATGTATTGTAAAATGATTACCACAGTAAGTTTAGTTATATCTCTTATAGATACAATAAAAAGAGAAAGCAAAAGGGAAAAATATTTTTTCCTTATGATGAGAACTTCTAGGATTCACTCTCACTTTTCTATGTATCATGCAGCAGTGTTAACTATAATACATCATTTCTAGTACTTTTTTATCTTGTAACTAGAAGTTTGTACATTTGACCACCTTTCTCCAAATCCTCCTTCCGCCATCTCCTGCCTCTGGGAAACCACAAATCTGATCTCTTTTTCTATGAGCTTTTAAGATTCCACATGTGAGATCATAATAGTATTTGTCTTTCTCTGTCTGACTTATTTCACTTAGCATAATGCCCTCTGTCTTCATCCTTGATGTGCTCAGATTTCATTAAGATATTTCTCTATGCTGGTCATTTTTTCAATATTGTTTTTTCTGATGTCTGTGAGTCCTGTCGAGAGTCATAGTCAGATTTTCTTTGTGATCATGAACTTTTTCTTCTGTCATATCACTGAATATAATTTCTATTTTGCTTCCTCAGTTTTCTTTTGGGCCCACCCATTCTAAATCCTTGGTGCTTACCTTTCACATCTAACATCCTCTCCCTGATTGCTTTCTTCAGTTTACCTGTGCCTCTGCCTGCGGCATCCTTGATGATCTCAAGGTGTTTTTCTTTGTTGACTTGGATCATTATTCGGTTTTGAATTGTATGGTGGACGTAATTGTTTCTTAGCTTATTTTTTTTAGTTCTGTAATGTTACTTTATAATTTTATAGCTTAGATTTTGATTTATTATTTCTGTAATTCTGTAATATCTTTCAGAGTTCAAACCATTGCTGTTACAACATATTTTTCTCTTTCCTGGAGTAAATCTTCATAAGAAATACGCTCTTAGAGATATTTACTTATACGTTAATTAAAAATTTCATTTCCTTTTTTGTTTTGTTTCCCTGCACAAGTATTGCATGAGTCTCTCCATATTTTTGTTGTCTTTTAAACTCATTTTGAATCAGGAGTATGTATTTTCAGGTCTCTAACTTAGTATGAATTAGTCTGGTTGATTTTCCTCTGATATACACCTTGCTTTCCTAGGCAGCATCAAATTCTCCTGTAGAACCAGGGAAGAGGGCTGTGTCTGAGGCTTATATTCTGTTTTGAGTTTTTTGGCCCTTTGTGAGATTAGGCAAGTAGAAGGAGCTGCATCTGTGGTTTACTGCTACTAGGGAGTTTTGCCTTTGCAAGCTTCAAAATCTCTTCTCTTCCTCTTCCTCTCCTTCCTGCCCTTCCCCTTCCCTCCTGTCCTCTCATTATTTTATCACATCTCAGAACCACTGATTTGAGGGCATATCCCACTGTGGGATGAGGATCCAAATAGTTCCCCATCCCACAACTTCTCAAAATTTAGCTATGCTGTTCAGTAATTCCCTTTTGAAACAAACAAACAAACAAACAAACAAACAAATGAACGAACAACCACTGAACTGTGTACAGTTTCTATTAGATGTGAGCTTAGAGTATTTTATTCTCCTCTCACCATCCCCCTACAATTTGCCTTAGTTTTATAAGTAAAAATATAAATTATAAAAGCAACACATTCTCATTGTACAAATCTTCGAAAGTCTTAAAAAATAGCCAAAGAGGGAAACAAATGCTTCTTATAATCTCACCATATGGTTTATTTTTTGACACATGCTTTTAGTCTTCTTACCTACGTGTGTACATGTGTGTATTTTAATATAATGTGGATAATCTATATGCCATATGATTATTGCCTTCTTTTTGCTTAGCAATATATTGTAGAAATTTTCCCATGTGGCTAAATATTCTTTTTCATCATTAAATGTAATGGCTGTACGATACTTTTATTTTTCCTCAGGCATACCTGTGTTTCTTTGTTGTCTGTAAAGAGATGCTATGTATAGGAACTTCACAAAAGGCAAAAATGGGTGAGGCACAGATTGTATTTTGGGTATAAATGTGAGATACATCTAGAATTGATTTATTGTTGAAAATGGTTGGGAAGTAGTGGCTGGCTGTGGCATGGTCCCCTACACACACACTCCCTCGTGTAGACACAAATATTCCCATCTCTGGGGTACGAAGGTGGGTTACACACCAGGTGTCAGGAGTCCTAAGATGAGTTCACGCTCCTGTCATCCAAGCCATATGATGAGGGACAAGTCACTTGTCCTCTGAGTTTTATTTTCCTCAACTGTAAAATGGGGGATGGCAGTACGAGCCCTTGCCTGTTCTACAGAGCTGTTTTGTTCCCAAATAAAATTGGAATGAGGAAACGTCTGTGCAGTTGCTTATTGAATGAACAATTCCATACACTGCAGAGGGACAGTCTGGGTAGCAAAAGTCCATTTGATTCCACTAACATTTATTGAGCACCTACTCTGTTCAGAGGCCAGTACAGGTAATCAATGTAAGAGGCACCATCCTATACTGACATGGCCTTGGTAGGAAGGTTTCATTTCTCTCAAATCAATGATCTTCTGGGTGACAGTGCCCGCTTCTTCTCATCACTCCGCTATGATTAATTCATTCATCGTGTTAGACTGGTTTAATTATTTATTATGGCGTTTTGTTTGTTTAATTTGCATATCAATTGCCAGAGTGTGCTGCAGAGCTGGGCTGCCTGCAGAATCATATTCAGAAAGGTTTCAGTGTTGGTGCAGGTTCCGGCGGTCTCCCGAGGGACAAAAACTTTTCGATGATTGAATACTTAGGTGCTGCGATGCAACAGCTAGAATTTCTTTTCTGACCTGCAGTTCAACCTACTCCTTCCAGCTTCGGTCCAGGGAGACAGCTCGTTGTGAATTATGCATTCTCATGTATTCTCTGGTCAATGTTTGCATATTTTACTTTTCCGTGGAGAGGATAGATGTTCCCCTTGAGAAACAGTGTCTCAAATTCCTGCTACTTGACTTAAAGGAAAAGAAAGGAGGCTAATGGTGGTTTCCTTGCCGGCTGTCCTGATTCTCCTTTCCCAATGCACGTAGTGCAGGGGCCCCAAAGAGGCTGCCCATCATTCCAGCCTCCGAGCTGGGAGCAGGGGGAGGAGTCGCTTGAACCCTTGGGTTTGTTGACCTTCCTGATCATCGGTGTAACGTGACGTGAGCCCTGCTGGCTGTCCTCAGTGCAGGGTGCTCTTCTGCCCGCATCTCCGTACCCAGCATCTCAGGATGGCCATTTGCCCCGGAACACCAGAGTTTCAGAGGGTTTGAAGGATGATACCAGTCCTCAAGTGGACACCTAAGTTGAGTGAGCCACTCAGAGTCACACAAGTCTTGAAAGGTAGAGACAAGACTAGAAGGGGAGTCTCTTGATTCCCCCAGCCCTGATTCTCTTCCCTTTTCTATAATACTTTCAGTGTAGGCTCAGACTTAAAACGGAGTCTGTGGGTTTGCTTCTGCGTGTTCATTCATCTTGACTGCCACCTCAGGAGGGACCCCTACACTAGAGCCAGCCAGCCCAGCTGCTCCTGAATTCCCGATCAACAGAAACTGCGAGGTAACGAGTGTTGGTTGCCTGGAGCTGCTAAGAGTTGAGGTGAGTTGTTCGCAGCAACAGAGAGCTGGCACAGCAGGGAATGCTCCCTGGCCCTACCCTGGGCTCTGTCTCACGGAGTTGCCACATCCCCTTTCTCAGCCGTCTGTGTCCATTTGTCCTTTAAGGACCCTTCTCAAGAGATTGTTGGGCCCTCTATTTATCACAATGTAACTTCTTTAAAAAACATCTAAATCTCCCTCTCATGTGGCCATGTCCAGATCGGCCTCATCTTTTATGAACACATTCAGGTGCTTGTCTAGGAGACGTTCTGCAGCTCTTCCAGCTGGCCCAGATGGCAGCCAGCTTGCCCAATACCCATTGTTCCTGCATCACCTAACCTGAGGCTCAGCGAAGGGGAGCGAGAGTCAGCGAGGAAGTAACAGCACAGGGCTTCAGCTGGCGCCAGAGTCTGTCTCTGCCAGACGCTTAGGATGCTTCTCACGTATATGCATTGAAGTTTTTCTGGTAGCAGAAGAGAATGTGTGTGCGCTCCCTGGGGGTCTGGGGCGGAGCCGTAGTAGCCTGCCTCAAGCAGTACATTTCTTTAAAGTTTCATGTTTTAACTTAAAAAAAAAAAAAATCCCTGTGAATTTTTAATTCTTCTCATTAATATATTCATGTTGGTTTTAACATAACTTCGTGGTAGTCAGGCCAGTCTTAGTCATATGACAATAACAATACCCTCCAAACTCTCAGTGGCTGCCTCGACTGGGGAATGCGTCTGGCAGGCTGGAGTCTTGCAAGGTGCGAGACAACCAGCGCAACAAAAAAAATTGTATTGACCCAAATTCCAATAGTGCCCGAGTTCTGGATTTCTTAATTTGGCTCTTTGGGGCAGGAAGGAAAAAAAAAAAAATCTCAGCGGCTCAATACACACCCAGGCAATGGTGATTTCTGGTTCAGAGCACACTTCCGTGTGGGTTCTGTGGTTCCTCCAAGCAGGGACTCCGAGGTCCTTTGATCTTGTAACAGTGGCACGTGGCCTCCAGGTTAGCACGGGAAAAGAGAGAGAGGGTGAGTTTGGAGCACTATTTGGGCGTTTTACGGCTGAGCTCGGAAGTGGTCTGCAACCCACCCAGTGGGCTGGACCCCAGTCCCCTGGTCCTGATGGGACTGTCAGAGAGGACAGGTGTGAGGAGGTCACGCATGCCCAGGAAGAGATCATTTGAACAGGATTTGACAAATACCTAGCACCGCCTCTGCTACGAGTATTTTAAATTACTATCAAAAGAATAACATGGAAAGCGTTTTCTACTATTTCCATTATTTAATGGGTGAGACCGTGTTGCTTCAAGACTGTCACTTGGGAGATTATGTTGAGCAAGAGGGCTGACAGTGAGCTTTGAATTCTGAGTCCAGACCGTTTCCCTTGTCTTTGTGTCCCAGTCTCTCACCAGGCCTGACTCACATAAACTGGTCATTTCCCTGAGTTATAAGTGCTGTCCGGGCAATCAGCACACAGACAGGTTCTGGATGCTACTGGCTGGTGGCATGACGCGCTGTTTTCAGCTAACGCTGGGGGGTTTTGGTGATGAGAATCAGGTTGCTTGTAGCATATGGTCTTCTTTACCATCTCTGGGAAATGCTGGTTGGAGGAGTTTATGAGCAAAGAAAGAGAATCGAGAGTATTTTCTTTGTCACGAATAACTTAAATGCCCAGCCAAGCTGTTTCCAAATTCCTGATCCATAGAGACCATGAGAGATAATAAATGATTAGTGTTTTAAACCACTAATTTTGGGGGTGGTGTGTTATACCACAACAGATCATTGGAACAGTTCCCTCTAATCAACTCTAACCATCCAATCCTCCAACTTCCTTTCCTGGCTCAGCCAGATTGCCATTTGTCATCAGAAACACGGAGAGTTTTGCCTTGATTGCTGAACAAAGATGGTAACTTCTTCTTCTGCTTCCTGTCCTCCTGGGAGGCAGGAAGAGATGGGTGTAGGGGTAGCTAGATGCCTCAGATCCTCGGCCAGTTCACACAGACTGGGTTTCCTCCTTCTCCCCATCTTTCAAGGGAGGGGCATTGATGAGTGGAACAAGCAAGGCAACGTGGATATACATCTGCACCATTTGGGACCTACAGCAATTTACCTATAGTCATTGGGAGGCACTCTTAATGTATGGGCTCACTTCAATATTTTTATCCAGACCTGTGACCGGGGGCCAAATGGAACAGACTTAAAAAAATATATATATCTCACAGATTTATATTTATCTCTTAAATATTCATGATAAATATTCAATATATTTTAAAGAGAAATTGTGCCACATATCTTACTTTAAGTAAACAGAAAACCAGGAAAGAATTTGTTGGTTATTTTAATCCCAACACGAAAAAAAATATTTACTAGGATTAAAAGTTTCCTGGCCATATTTGGAAAAGAGTTTAACCTGCTGGCCATCCTAGGAACTTTGTATGGGCTGAGGTTGTTTGAATCTGGTTGTAAGGCCATCCTGTGGGACTTTTCACTCCATTAAGTGGAAGATATCACTGGGATCCCAATGGTGAGACACAGATGTTCGCAACAAGGAATCAGATATGTGTATCTATCTACATTTATGTGTGTATATTCACAGTGTTGTGCAATCGTTACCACTGTTTGTTTCCAGACAATTTTCATCATGGCCAAAGAAATCTTGTACTCATTAAACATAAACTCTTCATAACCCCCCTCTTTCTAGCCCCTGGGACTACCGTTCCACTTTCTGTGTCTATGAATTTGCCTATTTTAGGTGCTCATATAAGTGGAGTCACCCAGTAGTTCAGATAGCCTTCTTTTTAAAAAATCCTCACTTGAGGATATGTTTACTTGTGTTTTTTTATTTTTATAATTGAATTTTTAGAGAAAGAGGAAGGGATCCCTGGCTGGTTTGGCTCAGCGGTTAGATGTTTCTCTCCCCCTCCCTTCCATGCTCTCTAAAAAGCAATGGAAAAATATCCTCAGGTGAGGATTAACAAAACAAACAAATAAAAATAGAGAAAGAGGAAGGGACCGGGAGAGAGAGAGAAACATTGATGTGAGAGAGAAACATCGTTCGGTGGCCTCCCTTATGCACCCCGACTGGGAATCAAACGCACAGCCTAGGTATGTGCCCTGACCGGGAATTGAACCCACGACCTTTTTTTTGGTGTATGGGACGATGTTCCAGCCAATGGAGCCACCTGGCCAAGGTGATAGCCTTTTTAAAAAAAAACCCCACAAATACAGTTTTATTGGAACACAGCCATGCTCATTCATTTATGTGTCGCCATGGCTGCTTTGGCCCTGCAAGAGCAGGGTAGGGAGTTGGCATAGGTACTGCGTGGCCTGCACAGCCAAACGCGCGTGTTATCTAAGTGCGCTGCAGGAGAAGTCTGCAGACCCCCGAACCAGCGGGAGGGTGGCTGACCTCTATGATTATTTCATTAGCATGGGAAAGGTGCCTCTTCTCCAGCTCAGTGAGGGTGGATTTTTACAGTGTAAAGGTGTCTAAGACCTTTAACTCCGCTGGATTGAATTCCTGCGCTGTTTTCAACCTCCCTCATTTTCCTCGCTGAAAGGACGCACAGCATTTCAGGGGCCCTCCTGGCTTCTCTCCTGGGGTTGCTTCTCTCCGCAAGGTCCAGAGCTCTTCTTCCGCCTCTGAGTGTCCTAATTCAATACCCTTTGCTTCTACTCGATGATCTGTACGCCTGTCCTTTCTGTGCAACAGAAACCCCTCCTGATCAATGCTGCCCACTCCACAGTTATAAGGCAAATCTGCTAAAATACCTCCCTTTGCAAGCTCCCCTCTTCCTGAAGGTGAGGGATGGATTCGTTCTCCTCATTTAGATTTTGACCTTTCTTGGTGGTATTGTTTTATCCCCTCCATAAAGAAAAGTCGTATTTCGACGTAGGGTTCTAAAACCATGACAGTACCTGTGTTTTCAAAGCCATTTCTCTTTTTACTGTGCATTTGTTAACAAATGCGGTTCCGATGATCGCTTTGCGTTACTGTTCCGAGATGGGCCCTTTCAGCCACCCTGGTGCGCGCGCGCTGTGTGGGAGGTGGTGGCGTGAGTGACGCGGACGTTCCTAGGACATCCGGCTACGGTGGCCTTGCGGAGCGCTGTGGCTGTTGGCAGTGATGTTGGTTATGGATTTGGGCCCGTTTGTTCACACATTAAAAAAAAAATCAATGTTTGCTGTCCTGAAACAAAACAAACCCAAATCCCATGTACCAGATGATTTTGCTGTTAGTCACTTCCCAATTAACATCTTCATAAATATCAACACCGAACACAACTCAGTGAGCCGTCTCCCTCAGGAGTTGCAAACATAGTACATCTTTTTCCCCATAAAACTTGGCAAAAACAGGCAGCAGGCCAAGGTTTGTCAACCCCGTTTGAAATCATTCACAATCGTGCTTTTTTCCCCCCAACCTTTCAAATGACTTTGAGCAGATCCATAGACCTAAGCTTCCTATTCTGTAAAACGGGTATGATGATGTCCATCTCATGGCCTCCACCCATCCAGTCACTCGTTTATTTGCACAGGTTACTGAGCACCTGCTCTGTGTGACACTGCGGAGATGTGGAGTCTGTGACGCAGGGAAGATTGGACTAACTGCAGGAGATGCTGCAAGGATTATGGGTCGGGCACGTGCAGTGCCTGGGAGGTGGGAGGTGCGTCATACCCGGTAGCTGTTACTATTCAGTCATCATTATGCTCCTTAGTGTTGGCATTCTCAGGTCACAAGGTGCACGTTTAGTTTGTCAGATGGCTGCCCTCATTCCTAGCATGTCCCGCCGGTTGCCCGTTTGACTCTGTGTCAATACTTGCTGCTCATCTCTGCCCCAGTGATTGACCCGATCGCAGGTTCTGACCAGGGGGCTATTTGTCTGCAGCCGCCGTCTCTCCCGGTGTATTGCCTGGGAGAAGCATCTAATAAAAAGTCAATGGCTCGCCCTGGCCGGTTTGGCTCAGCGGTTGGAGCATCGGCCTGCGGACCAGAGAGTCCCGGGTTCGGTTCCCGCTAAGTGCATGTACCTCGGTTGCAGTTTGTCCCCGGCCCTGGTTGGGGTCGTGTGGGTGGCAGCCACTCGATGTGTTTCTCTCACATCGATGTTTCTCTCTCTGTCTTCCTCCCTCTCTCCCTCCCACTCTGTCTGAAGATAAATGCAAAAAATGTCCTCGGGTGAGGATAAAAAAAAAAAAAAAAAGAAAGAAAAAGTCAATGGCTCTGCTGGTCCTTCGTGAGTGTGTGCTTCCCCGCTGCTTGGGACAGATAATTTCACTGGCCGTCGCTCCCTGGTGCTCCCTGTGAGATGTAGGGCTGGACTGCTGGCGGCACGTGGGGGCTGGGAACTCTGGACTGGCCTGAAGTCAGAGGGTGGGGAGCCTTGAACGCCCGTCCACCCAAGACCTGTCCCCTGGAGAGCAGCCCCACGGACCACTGGTCCACACCCCTTCACGTGCATATCACCAGTTTAAGAGCAAGGACAAGGTAGAGACTGTGTCACCAAAATGCACCCAAGGATCCTGTGGATGGGAAGTAGTTTTACACATTTTGGGGCCTGACTCCTTGGGCTCATAGAAGAGGTCAGAGAAAGGCACGGAATCATTTTTGCCCAATCCTGTTGATGGAGCATTTGCTCTATGTCCAGCACTCTGGGGACACAGTGAGGAGCAGGACAGACAGCCTGTGGTAGCCAGCCTCAGACATGGCCCCCGGGACCCCTGCCCCCTGGTCCTCACAGGCTCGTGTCGTACCCTGTGTGTGACGGATGGGATTTGGCAGACGCGGTGAGAGGTCAGGTCCAGGACTAGCTCACAGGGAAATGCAGTGCAGCTTGCGTGCTGGCCCCGCGCTCTGGGGTCCCTCGCTCTCAGGGAGGCCAGTGCCTGTCATGAGCGTCCAGTGATGAACCCACATCACCTGCTGCCGACAGCCACGTGAGTGAGTGTGGAAGAGGAGGACCCCCAGCACCAGCCAGGCTTTCGGTGACTGCTGCCTTCAGGTGTTACCAACGTAGCAAGTGCCATGAAAGGAAAGATGGGCAATAATGAGAGATCAGAATGACTGCTGTGATCAGTGTGTGTGTGTGTGTGTGTGTGTGTGTGTGTATTGGAATGACTGCTGTGATCAGTGTGTGTGTGTGTGTGTGTGTGTGTGTATCAGATTGACTGCTGTGATCAGTGTGTGTGTATGTGTGTATCGGAATGACTGCTGTGATCAGTGTGTGTGTGTGTGTGTGTATCAGATTGACTGCTGTGATCATCGTGTGTGTTTGTGTGTGTGTATCGGAATAACTGCTGTGATCAGTGTGTGTGTGTGTGTGTGTGTGTGTGTGTATCAAATTGACTGCTGTGATCATTGTGTGTGTGTGTGTGTATCGGAATGACTGCTGTGATCAGTGTGTGTGTGTGTGTGTGTGTGTGTATGTGTGTATCAGATTGACTGCTGTGATCATCGTGTGTGTGTGTGTATCGGAATGACTGCTGTGATCAGTGTGTGTGTGTGTGTGTGTATCAGAATGCTGTGATCAGTGTGTGTATGTGTGTGTATCAGAATGCTGTGATCAGTGTGTGTGTGTGTGTATCAGAATGCTGTGATCAGTGTGTGTGTGTGTGTATCAGAATGACTGCTGTGATCAGTGTGTGTGTGTGTGTGTGTGTATCAGAATGCTGTGATCAGTGTGTGTGTGAATTTAAGCTGAGGGAGTGTCAGGCGCCTTTGAGGAGGAGCAGTGAGCAGTGACCCTGCAGTGCGGGTGGGGTTGGCCTGAGGAAACAGTAGCGGGCAGATCCCAGGGTGGGCGAGAGCTGGGTGGTGCGTTTGAGGAACTGAAGAAAGACAAGTACCTGGAGCGTGAAAATGTGCTTTACCAGAGCTGGCAGTGGAGGAGCGCAGGGGCCAAACCCCAGGGGCCTTGCAGGCCACGCATGGTGAGGGGTTGGGCCTCTCCTCCAGGCCAGCTCTGCCCGGTGGCGCTTTCTGTGGTGGTGGCAGCACTCTGCCCCTCTGCTCTCTAACAGGGCGGCCTCTAACGGAGGTGGCTGCTGTGTCCTTGCAGTAGCAGCGGATCCGAGGCTCTGAATTGCTCCTTTTATCTACCGTGATTGGATTGAGATTGAGAGTCACATGTGGCAGGTGGATACCATGTGGGACAGTAGGTGCAAAGGGAAGCTGGGGAGGTTTTCATCAGGCCAGTGACATGATCTGATAGGTGTCCCTGGGAAGAGCTTGCTGGCTGCTGTGGGGAGAGTGGATGAAGGCGGGCAGGGAGAGGCTGGGGGAGGCTCGGTGGCTGCCGCACCAGCAGCCCTGGGTTCTGGGGCCTTTCCTGCCCTCTCCTGGCCCCAGGACCACGAGAGGGTTGGAGACGCTGAAGCTGGGGTGTCAGTGTGGGATCATTCCTACCTGGTCTAGCCTGATGCATGGCGTGCCTCTAAGACAACGGTCTTAGCTGACTGCAGAAGACAGGTGGGCTCCCCTCGGCAGCGGAGCTGGGATCTGCCCCCAGCTCCTGGCTGCTGCAGAAGCCCCTGTCGTTCAGCTCCCTCTCCAAGGCTCAGGTGGAGCTGGGTATCTGTACAGTCCTGCATTGCAGGTTATTTACCGCCTGTGCTTTAGTTTCTTCATCTAAAAATCACATATTAATGCTATCAACCTTTAGGAATCCCCAGAGCCTCAAATGAGGTAAATCCATCTAAACCACTTACCACAAGGAGTGGTCATGGGGGACTGATGACCCTTTGCTGTTGTTTGCCTTCTTGTAAGCACCAGCATCATCTCTGAGCTGGGACTCTCCAGCTCCCCGTGCTAACCGCACCTGACCTCACGTGAGCCTCAGGGCTGGACAAGCCTGATCCAGGAACTGCCTTTGAACGGTTACTAAGGGGAATCCAGAACTGGATTCACTGGCTGCTGCAGAGGGGAGCCGATGAGCCCGCATGAACTCAGGTGGAGAGAGGTACCAGAACATCCTGGTCCATTTTCATCACATGTCGTCCTAAAACGGACAGACAGAAGTCCCAGCAAGCTGATTGCCTTTGGGGACAGTGGGTGCTCCTTAGTGACTCACAGAGGAGCCAGGAACACCTCCAGGTCTGCACCCTTATAGCCAATGACACTCTGGAAGTACTTCTGTTAGACAAGAAAATCTGGCTTGAGGTCCTCTCGTCTCCTGGGGCCTCAGGAAGGTCACGCATGTACAATGAAGTGGTCGTTTCAGTGTCGGATCTTTATATTGATGTCAAGTGTTCGTCAAACATCATATTAATAGACTGACTTTTTCCTGCCGCTCAGTTTCTGGACTGAATGCTTTCTACAGGTGAATGGGAAGAGGACCAGCAAGCGCAGCCTTTCCACACCACTGATTGTATTGCTCTGTTGTCTCGCCTTTCGAGGTGCCGCTGGTTCACAGGGGACGTTTAGACCTCAAGTTCACTGCCCTCGTCCTCGTTCACTGGCTTCAGTCAGCCTCCCTGGCCACCTGGCTGATGCTCGAGCTAGGATGCACACCTGGCCTTGGGCTTTGGCACCTGCAGCATCCTTCACAGAGATCTCTTCGGCTCACTGTCTCTCCTTCTTTGTTCAAGGTCACCTGCTCAGTGAGGCCAGCTCTGACCACTCCGTTAGCAATGATGGCCTCCCCTAACCCTGCCCGAGTTCTGCTCTGTCTTCCCCATGCTATTCACACCACCTTTGTTCTATATAATTCACTGTTAAAAAATCATTATTATTTATTCATTAAAGAATAGTTGACACCCATTATCACTGTTGAGTACAACATAGTGATCTGAATTTATATACCTTATGATATGATATCACCATGATGGATGTAGTTACCAACTATCACCATACAAAGTTATTATGGTATTGATGACTGTGTTCCCTGCTGCACATTGTGTCCCCGTGACTTTATTTTATACCTGGAAGTTTTTCTCTCTTATTCCCCTTCACCATTTTTACCCATCCCCGACCCTATTCTCTTGTCCTCTGGTGACCATTCATTTGTTCTCCATATCTATGAGTCTGTTTCTCTTTTGTTTTGTTTGTTTTTAGATTCCACATATAAGTGAAATCCTATGGTATTTATCTTTCTCGGTCTGACTTGTTTCACTTAGCATAATGCCCTCTAGGTCCATCCATGTTGTTGCGAACTGCTACATTTCGTTCTTTTTTATGGCTGAGTAGTATTCCATTGTATATGCGTACCACATCTTTATCATTCATCTGTCGATGGACACCTAGGTTGTTTCCATATCTTGGCTACTGTAAACAATGGTGCAGAGAACATAGGAGTGCATGTATCTTGTTGAATTCGTGTTTTTGTTTTCTTTGGATATATACCCAGAAGTGGAATCACTGCATCATAGGGCCGTCCTATTTTTAATTTTTTAAGGATCTTCCACACTGTTCTCCACAGTGACTGCACCAATTTACACTCCCACCTACAGTGCACGAGGGTTCTCTTCTCTCTACATCCTTGTTGTTTGATGTATTTATTGTTTTTGACCCATTTCCCCCCACAAAAAAGGTAAGTTCCACAAAAAGTAGGGATCTTGGCTCCTTTCGTTCTGTTCTCTGCTGTGTCCTCGTTTTCTAGAACAGGGTCTGGTTATACACAGAGTGGCTGAGCCATAATAATGGTGAATAAATAAGCATCCAGACTCTTTGGTCTGCTAGTCAAGGCCCTGACCCTCAATATCAACATTCATTCTGCTCTTTCAAGATCCAACCTGTTCTGGCTCCCGATGGGATCGTACTCACTTGACCTTTGTGTGGTTAAATCCCTCATTTCTCCTTCCTGAATCGCCCGCTGCCTTACTCTTCTCTTTCCCACCCACTATGGCCACCTGCAGGCCCCTGAGGCTCCTTACGCCACCCTGCCAGCCTTCGTCAGCTCTGCGCGCCTTGTGATATCCACTGTTAATGACTGCCTGTTCTCAGGTCTTGAGTTCTTCCTTAATGTTTCATGCTTGTGGTTGGTGTCACACAAGGAGAGTGGACTTTGGTGTCAGACAAACCCAGATTATCTACTACTTATTAGAATAGTTAAAAAATCTAAGTCTAGTTGCTTCTCTCTAAAAATATGAATAATGACAGCGACCGGGGAGAACTAAATACGATAACGTGCACGAAAGCACATAGTAGGTGCTCAAGAAAATGTGTTGAGTGACTTCTGAGTGGCCATGGCATCGTGGGGTGGGGGTGGGAGCTGCGCATTCACTGAACCTGCTTGATTCCAGTGTGCTGATGGCAGAACGGGAGGTTGTCTTTGTTTCACATTAGAATAATGAGAAAGCTCTTATCTTTATTGGAATCCTTCTACCGAAAGAGGCAAGCTGTATTTGTGTCAGAGATAATGTGGTCTTTTTACAAGCTTCTGTGTGATAGACAATAGTAGGGGCCTGTTAACTGATGTGCTCAGGGCTTTTTCGGTCTCTCTTTACATGGGCTGTCAGTTCCAGTCTTGACTTGGCTTCTGGATGACTTGTGGCATTTGAGCAGTCCCTTCTTTGTGAATTGAGGAGTGAGTGTGTGTGTGTGTGTGTGTGTGTGCACGCATCTGCACATTTAGGTAATGCACATCTGTTAGCACGTATGCATATGGTGTGGGTGAGTACATGTCTTTATTTGCATATGTGTGATTGTGAGTGAACTGGGCGTTTTCCTGCTGAGGAAGCACAGATGTGTGTGGCGGACCTGCCGGGCTGGGGGCTGAGATCCAAGTGGAGTTGCCTGAGTAGGGGAACCGGGAGCTGGGGTTGGAGAGAGCAGAGCGCATGGCTTGGAGAAGTCTCTCTGAGAGCAGACGTGGCAGCCTGGGGAGCTTCGCCTTGGTGGGTGCCTGGACCTCCGCTGTGGCTCTGCCCTTGGGAGCGCTGTGAACTTGGGAAGTTGCTCCATCTCCTGTGGTTGACCAAGGGATTCACCGTGGTGCTTAGGACAGGAAAGAATCACAAGGGCAACACCAGATCTTCTTTCTCAACTCACTTTCGTTATTTCCAGCTGTGAGATTCTAGGGCTTTTGATGGCCAGTATGGCTCGGCAGGATACACAGTGGCCTGGATTTAACCTAAGGAAACACAAGGGCCGCCTTTTGGGCTCCATGAAACGACCAACACGGCATGCAGAGGACTGGAGAGCTTGAAATAAGCAGGAACCGAAGGACAGAGCCGCCGGGACCATGTGACCTCAACAGCAAGGACCATCAGAGATACCTGGAACCTGAGCCTGTGGAACAGGTTAGGCTCAGGTCCCAGCACTGGCAGCTGCCTGCCAACCCTGGCCAGCGGTGTGACCTTGGGCAAGGCACCTAACCCCTCCGGGGCATGTGAGGGTGGGGTTTGTGTCTTCCTCGTGGGTTATGAGAAGTTAGGAAGTAACGGTGTCTAGCATGGAGGCAGTAGTACCTCTGGTCATCAGCTCTCTCGACCTCAGACCTCCACAACTCGGAGCAGTGATGACAGCCTGGGGCATGTCCTCAGGAGGGTGTGAGAGAGAGGCTGGAAGGCATGGAGGTTGTTCCCGCTGGGGGAGCTGGCCCTACTCACCCCTGTAACTCTCACCACCCTATACCTTGCTCATCAGGCTCCATCGACACCGGCTGCTGCCGACTTCTCCAAGGCTCTTGCTGCCTCAGAGCCTTTGCACAGTCTCTTTCCCTGATCAGGCCTTTCCTGATCATCTTGGCTAAGTGGGTGCTCACGCTCCCTGGTGGGTGCTAATTGTCCAAGAGTGGGAACTCCTGGGTGGTCTTTCTGGGGTCTTCTAAGGAAGGTATTTCAGTTCTACAAGGACTACATACCCCTTCATTAGTGTGCTTGGGCCCGAAGCAGGACACCCACATATTGCTCGTGCCACATTTCCTTGCAGAAGAGGTTGGGGCCTTAATGATGTCTGCCTGCTGGAGCTTTTGCCTGTGAGTTTAATTCTGACCTCCAGAGCTGAAGGAAGCCGGTAAGATCACCAGCTTCAGACAGTACTGCCCTGTCTGACTGGGCTGGTGACTGTTTTGTTTGTTTTTTTTTTGGCCAGTGCTCAGTTCTACTAACCACTGTCAAAAGCCACCCCCTTCCACCGCAAAAAGGGAAAAAGAAGCAAATGAACACAAATTTAGTGCCTGATAGTATCAGTTAGTTTTTGCTGTTGTAACAAATGATCCTGTAACTTAGTGGCTTAAAACAAGAGCTGTGTTATTTAGCTTATATTTCTGTGGGTCAGGTAGGCGGTTGCTGAGGTCTCTCAGGTGTCTGAAATGGCCCACTCACACGTCTGGTGATTGGGAGGCTGTGTCTGGGGTGTCTTGTTTTTCCTTCCTGTAGATTCTCTAGCAGGGTAGCTCTGGTTCGTTCTTATGATGCTCTCAGGGTTCCAGGTACAAGAGTGCATTTCCCATACACAGGTATTTTTAAAAGCCTATGTTTGCTCACATCTTACTGGCCAAAGCAATTCATTTGGCCAGTGGCCACACCCACAGTCATGAGGGTAGGGGTGACCCAAGGGTGTGGTTTTGTTATCACTGAAGCAGAGTTCTTAGGTGCTGCAGGAAAAAGACTTTCCTGAGGCTCCCACAGGAGGATGAGATTTTGTGGAAAGCTTTACTGATGATATAAAATTAAGGGGGTTCCCCTCCAAGGTCCCATCTCCGCCTGTCCTACCATGGAAGAAGTCGAATCTTATCTTCAGCAGGACCAGAATTAAGGCCACTGCCCAGAGTTTCTGTTCCATATTAAAGTCCAGTCCAGTCCAGCATTTGGCTAGCTGAGCTGGTGTTCCCAGCTGCAGTCCATGGCACGTGGGGTTCGCATGACGGTGCAAGTCACGGAGCAAGAGAGAAGAAGGAACAAAGAGAACAGAGCAGAAAGGGCAAGGGAGAGGAAACTCTTTTTCTTGGGATTTTAACCATCCAAGATTTTGTATACTTGCTGTGGCTTCACCCTCCTAGCCAATGACTTTTTTCCCAGGCTAGACTGACAGGCAGGCACCTTCTGTACATCACCCTGACTTCACTGCGCATGCATCCATCTTCCCCTTTGTTCGAGCCCTTCCCCCAGTGATCTGCAGGAAAGGACAGGTGGTTCCCTGGGGAGTGTGAAGCTGTAGCTTCCTGGTGAAGCTGTCCAGGTGACCATGCTTACAATGTCTGGCCTTCCCTTTGCTGTCTTTCTATTACTAATATAAACTATCTAATTATGATGGTAACAGTTATAGGGAGGTAGATTTTGCAAACAGTTTACCACTCTGCTTTATGGCAGGTAGTTGCATGCAGGATTTGATTCATTCCTTGAAAGATCTCATTCACTCCTTAAAATAAGGATTATTCTTCTTTCTTTTTTTAATCCTCACCCGAGGATATTTTTCTATTTATCTTCAGGTAGAGTGGGAGGGAGGGAGAGAGAGAGAAACATCAATGTGAGAGAGACACATCGACTGGTTGCCTCCCGCACAAGCCTGACCAGGGCCGGGGATGAACCACAACCAAGGTACGTGCCCTTGACCTGAATTGAACCCATGACTCATTGGTCTGAGGGCCGACACTCTAACTGCTGAGCCAAACCAGCCAGGGCAGGATTTCTATTGTTGTCGTTCAGGAATAGGGACCCTGAGGTCCAGGGAAGTAGAAGGAGGTGCATTCACACAGTGGGAACTAAGTGAAAACTGCACCGGCCAAGGGTAAGCAGGAAGGAAGACATTTTTCAAGATTATTGGAACAGGGAGAGAGACTGAACTCAACTCCACTGAAGCAAAGGGCTGGAGGATCTTTAAGAGCTAGAGTGGGTTTGCTAATTGGTTTTACCAAAGGAGAAGTCAACTTCCTCTGGTCTCCCCACGGGAGGGAGTTCTGCAGCGGGAGCAAGGTGTTCGCTGGAGTTAGGCTCCTGCCCTCCCACGGAGACCGGGAGACAAGGGCACTGTTCTCTTCAAAGCTTACATTTCAAGATGGTTTCACAATGTCCTGAGAAAGACATTTTGTTTCTTGGGTTGCAAAACTGGTAAGAGGCTGGGAGAAGATTTATATGCATTTCAAAGAGGTAGAGAAAGGACTTGTAATGATAAGTTTTCTAAAATAAATGATCCAAGAAAAGGGGGGTGAGGCTGTATAGTCAGAAAGAAACCTGCATATAGTTTAGTGAAATCCAGGGTGATGACGGTCAGAGCCAAGGTTGGAACCCGGGCTGTCTGATTGCCACAGACGCTCTCCTTGCCCCAGCTCATGGTGACCGCACGCCATAGAGGCTGCAGTCAGGAGGTACATCTGGCATATAGAGGCAGCTTGGGTAGCTGCTGGAGAATTTGTCTTCTTATTTGAATAATGCATTTAACACATTGATGGCTCCTACAAAGTCGCAGATGCAACATATAGAAAAACTCTTATCTTAAAATAAGCTGTAGAATTTAGACTCACAAGGTCACAGCCCAGAGGGCTCACGAATACGAGGTATTTATTCCCGTGGGTATACAGGTGGGAAAACGGCCCTTGCCCCAGTTCGCAGAGTAAACACTTGGGTCAGTCCTGAGACTGTGTCTAGGACTCCAGGCTCCCATGTCTCAGCGTTGAATTCTTCTGGCTCTGTCCTCCAAGGTTTTGCCCCAGCGGCCTCTTCTGTTGTTTTTCTTCTTTTTCTTGTTCTTTCTTTCTTTCTAAAGGCTCACTGGCAGCCACTGCTCCAAGGCAGAAAATGTATTCATTTAAATGACTCCGTTTGGAAATAGAAGCTTGAATAATGATGTTACCATTTATAATTGCTCTGATTAACCACGCCACGTTTTGCAGTTTAGAATAAAAAAAGCCTCATTCTTTTTGTGATGTGAATTTTAATTACTTTTCTCTCAGGAAGACCCCCTCCAGGCATACCTGCCTGTTCCCCAGCTCCTGGAACCTCAGAAAGACCCCCCTAGGCACACCTGTGTGCGCCCCGGGTTCTCTGGCGGAGATCCGGGCTGGGCCCAGGGCAGAGGTTCTGGGAATACCTGGCTGGTTTGAGAGATATGGGGGCAGAGCCACCTGCTTCCACACTGGACCAAAGTTTCATACTTCCTGGAGAATCATAGCATTAGGGGCCCCGCAAGGCTCAGACCGAAGACCTGGGATGAGGGAGCTTTCCTAAGGACGTTTGATGCTCACAGTGGTTGTCATCCCCGAGACTACAAAGGGGGCAGGCTCATCCATAATTTATCTGCCTGGGAATATGGCCCCTCTGATGGATTTTTTTTTTTACCTTAAGGATATTTTCAGTTATTTTTCTATTCTTGTTTGACATTTTACCCCTATGAAATAAGAATCAGCACAGTGCAGTGGGAAAGGTAAGAGTTTAAGAAAATAGAGGTGAATATTTATTTGATCTCAAGAGGAGCAGGGCTTTCCAAGAGTAAAAGCCAAGATGTAAGCTATAAGGGAGAGAGTGACAGATTTGGTTACATCAAAATCATAGGTATTTTATGTAAACATTTAAGTAAAATTAAAATGACAAAAAAGTTAAAAGACAAACAACCCGAGGGAAAAATATTTACAACACATATGATGTACCGTGGTCAACTATCCTTAATATATAAAGAACACTAATAATCAACAAAAAGATCAGTGTCTTTGTAGCAAAAGAAGAAAAGGATATGACTAGAAAATTAAGAAAAAATTGCTACAGTCAATTAAATCTGAAAAAAATTAGCTTCACTTGCAGTTACTGAAATATAAATCAATAAAGAATAAAGGTACCATTTTTCTCTATTTACATTGACAGCAGTGTACACAGTGATATTGGTGAGAACGAAGTGATGTGGTTGACTAAGAGTATACATTTCTGTAGTTATTTCTGTAGGGAAGTTTCATATATGGTTTGAGAATCTTAAAATATGCACACATTTGACTTATAATTCCATTCCCAGGAACTTATTATTATAGCGAGATAATTAGAGATGTACATAAAAGATAATATAAAAAGATTTTTATCAGCACATTATTTGGGATGGAGAAAAAATGGAAGAAAAGCTATTTAAATGCCTAGTAACAGAGAGTAGCTGAAATGATTTTGTGGCTTTCATATAATGGAATTATTTGCGTACGTAAAAAGTGATAATTTCGAGTAATATTGAATGCCACGTGGAAAGTCTCACACTATGTCTAGTTTAAAAATTAAGAATCCTTCATATACAGTCTATTACTGATTTTATTTAAATTATATGTAAACATACAGAAATAATGGAATAAAATGAACCAAAGTATTAGCAATTCTCGGTTTTGAGTGGTAGATTATGGGCAATTCTTAATTTCTTCTGTAAAGAAACTTCCAAACTATTTTTCATATTAATATAATAAACAAGTACTTCTTTTTAAAATGTCACAACCTAATAAATGATATGAAAATAAAACGCTAAAATAAAAACAATGAAAAAGAATGAAAACGTGTGGGGTAGAGGAGGCTGGGTTTAAATCTAAGCTTTGCATTTAGTAGCTGGTGGACCTTGTCAGTGTTTTCGAATCTTTTCTTCCCTGTCTGTAAAACAAGGATGAATGTAGCTCTGCACAAGGTTGTTCTAAGGGCTAATTCAGAATATAAGCAAACACTGTGGCGCTGAGTAGATTCTTAGTCAGTGTTAACTAGGGTCCTCCATTCTCCCTGTTGATCTTTCTGGCATTTTGGATTTGGAACCTAGGGTCTGGATTGGTCTTTGAACTCACTTCTATGATTTTGTGCTTGTTTTGGGTGTTTCCTAATTATTTAGCCATAGCCACGTGTTCCATTTTCTCAAAAGAGGACTGACTCGGGCTGGTTGTCTGGCCTTGACATGGCTGAGGCTGAACATTTGAATGGGCATGTTCAGATTATATCATAGTGGGTGATGGACGCTTACATCTCTTGCCTCTTTCTCTTGTTGGTTTGACTATTCTAAAATTGCAGTTCCCATGTGGTGCCAGAGGTGTGACTAAATGGTTATTTGTATACTATGTTCATGGACATATAAACTCGTATCACCTTTGGAAAGTATATCAAAAGCCTTTAAGTGTCTTCATGTCTTTTGATTCAGTAATCTTATGTTTGGGAAATAGTGTCTTAAGATAATAAACAGATGAATACTATAATTTATGATTAATTCCAACCCTGTGACCTTTTCAGTATCTGAGGGGATAAGGCATACATCTGGTTGCTTATATTCATGAAACCCATAGAGTTAGGGCCCTTTTGGCAGGAGGCCCCATGCAGGTCTGTCTGGATGATGGTGCCGTGCAGGACTCCAAATATCAGACACGGTTCTCTCAATCATTCTGGTCTAGACGACAGAGGCCATGTGGGGTAAGGCAAAGAGTCTGATCACCGTCATCAGCAAACACAAGTCTGCATCTAGATGTTGATAGGTGACTGACTCGTGACTTTGAGCAGGTGCCTCCCCTCTGTGTGTGTCCATTTCCCCATCTGTAAAATGGGTATGATGATGCTAGCCTGCAGGGGTTTGGTGTGTAGGGGAGGAGAGAAGCATGCAATGCAGGGCAGGAAAGGCCAAGTGCTCTATGATCCTCTCTAAGTCATTCCCCTTTTTTGGTGAGTTGGACTGATAATTGTGGATACTTGAGCCTTCTTTGTTGATTCTCCTGGCTCCCTGGGGAACCGCTGGGCTGCCAGACTTCCCACCCATCTGAAGCTCCCAGAAGCAGTGTTGGTTGGATCCTTGGCCAGCTCCCCTAGAAACTAGGGGTGGGTATGGGGGAATTCTGTCTTGTTTCCTCAAACATCATGATGCTACGAGGGCACTTTTACAGAAGTTTTTGCCAGAAATGTTTTCACAAAATCAAAGGAGTTTACCAATAGTATATAAACTTTATTCTAAAGTAAAAATTGGCTGAATGAAAAAGTCTTGGTAAAAAATAATACGTACCAACTCCACAGAGTTTGGAAAATATAGAAAAGTAGAAAGACTAGGAAAACAAGGATGCAAATATTTTCTGACTGCCCCCAAATAACCGTTGTTGGTATTGTCAGAGATTTCCCTTCAGGGCTGTCTGTGCATTCTCCTATACTTGCAGTCATGCTGCATGTAGCATCATGCATCTTGCTTTTGGTTTTTCATTTGGCCATATCATATACATTCCTCCCATTATTAAACACTTTGTAAAAATAGCTTTGAATAACTGTATGTTATTCCATTCAGTGGATATTCTGTAGACAATTATTCATTTCAATTATTTTCAAATCAATGGGAAATAATATTGTTTTCCCTATCTGCTATATTCTGTCTCTTATCCTTAATCTATATCAGATATTCCTGAAATTATGTCCTTGTTCAGAATGTCTCTCTATCAGGCTCCAGGGCTGGCAGAATTACACCTTCTTTCAATGTCTGCAGTGATTCATGGTGAAATCTTTAATTTATTCTAGCTCTTTTTTTTAATGTGATGTTGTCTATGATTTCCATTGGAGATTGAGATGCGGCGGCAGCCCTGACGAGGAGTCGGGCTTTGAGAAGTGACGAGGAGGGTGCATTCCTGATTTGAATGCTGACGGCAAATCAAAAATGACCCTGTGGGGTGGGGCTGGGGACAGCTTTGGTTTTAATTTTTGTTAAGAACGAAGATTAGTAAAAAAAAAATGAGGGGCCTGTTCCGTACCGTGGGTAATGTGAATACAGTTGAAATTGAACAGATTTTTCTCCTCTCTGTCTCCAGCCTTAGTAGAACTTGTACCAATTTTCTGGAGTCGTTCACCCAGCGCCTATGATTGCTTTTAGCAGAAACGATCTCATTTCGGGAGCCTGTGGAGAGGAAAAGGAAATGTGTTCTCACGACCGCGAGGCAGTGCGGAGTGGAGGAAGCTGCAGGGAGTTCGGTGTGTGTCTGTGGGTGTGGGAGTGTGCGAGAGCGCGCGTGTTGGGGTGTAGCGCATTCACGGGGAGAATCACGTCTGAGAGGAGAGGGTGGGTAATAAGGACAAAAATCTACTTTCGGACTCAAAAGTTTTGGGGTGATATGGTTTTTGCCTGCAGTTGGTGAGTGCAGGGTGACCTGATGTTTGCAGGGCAAGGGGGTGGGGCGGAGAGACCAGAGGGGCTACCTGGCTTTGTCAAGATTGCACAGCTCAGGTCAAGTTAATATCAGCGTCGATGCAAAGCCCCTCCTCGTCGTACCCCCCCACAGAGCACCTGTTGAGCTAGGATACAGTCTGCCCCTGGTTAGAGGGACATGGGTGGGTGATGGTGATCTGCAATGACTAACTAAGTGCAGATGGCATTCAAGGACATTCTGAACTTTAAAAACAGCCACCCGGGATTTACCTGGTTTTCATTTTACACACCCTCAGCTCTCTCCCCAAAAACTCTTGGAGAAAACGGGACTGCAGAGCTGGGAACCACGCCCTGATTAGCATCTCACTTTTGCACCTGTCAGGTGAAGTGGACCCTTAACTGGGATTTACACTCAGGGAGTGTTCTGTTTTTTTGTTTGTTTGTTTGTTTTTAATTCTGGTAAATAACCCCAAGCAGAATTTACCCACTTATACCTGGGGCAGGTGTTGGAGCACACTTTGTTCTCCACTATTTCATTTTGTACAAATTCAAGGGAAACCTACCCCTTGAGGCTTCTGCCCTGTTTTTTGTTTGTTTTGCATGATAAAGGTACCATCCCTGTCTCTTTAATTACTTCAACACCTATTTAAGGACCTGCTATAGATGGTACCATTCCAGGCAAGCGTGTGTGTGGTGGGGAGGAGAGGGAGGCAGTGCGTTAGTGATCAGATAATTGCAGATAATAGCGCAGGAAGAATGTGACGGGGCCATGTGAGACAGTGACGAACAGGTGGGGCGGGGATTGTGCCCAGCCTCTGAGGAGATGACATTTGAGCTGACATTTGAGGTCCAAATGTCAAGAGTAACCTGCCACATGACGAGTTGGGAGGAGCAAGTTTTGTTGTTGTTGAGTTTTGTTTCCTCCCCAAAACTTATTTCTTCCCAAGCCCTCCCATCAATGGTGCCGCCATGCACGCAGGTGCTCAGACACTACGATCTTGGAGTTATCTCCGAGTCCTCACTTCCCTTCTTCCTCCCTCACGCTCTCGTCTCCACCCCTGAAAGATAGTCCCAGCTCGTCACTTCTCCCCAGCTCTGTCTCCAGCTGTGGTCACCTCTCCCCCGACAATTGTCATAGCTCCCCTGTCATCTTCCCGCTGCCACCCTTCTCTCCTCCGGCTCCCTGTCATTATTTCCACCGGCAGCTAAGGTGCCCAGACAAACACAGTAGCCACCAGCCATGGGTAGGTATTTAAATGTAAATAATTAAAATAGAATAAAACTTAAAATTCAGTCTCAACAGCCCACCAGCCTCATTTCCGGTGCTCAATAGTCACCTGTGGCTAGTGGCTATTACCTTTGACACCTGATGGAGGACATCACTGCAGGAGGTTCTTTGGATAACACCGAGTTAGAGGGATCTTTCCAAAATATACACCAGATCATGGTACCCCCTGCTCGAAACCTCACATGGTTTCACAGCTCACTGGGAATAAAATCCAAACTCTTCATCTGACTTACAGAGTCCCATGTGATCTGGCTGCTACCCACCTGGCTGGCCTGTCGCACTCCTCTCCTCTGTTTGATCCCCGTCCTACCTGGACTTCCTGTTTCTGGAACACAGAGAGCTTGTTGACTCCTTGGGGCCTTTGCAGGAGGTCCCACCTTGGGTCCCCTCTGCCTGCCTTCCCTCCCCCAACCCAATCAAATTCTTTGTGTTGATGGCTCCTTGTCATTTAGATCTCACAATAAATTATCACTACCTCCAGAGGTGTTTAAGAAAAAGAAAGAGACAAAGGATTGGTATATTTGGAACATAGTTTTTAAAGGGAAGCGTAAAAGAAAAGGTCGGGAGAGATGGGTAGAGGACAGGTCACAAGGGGCCCAGAAAACTGGTAAGGAAATTATATTTTATTCCAAGCACAGTGGGAAGCCATTGGAGGACTTGAAGCAGGGGAGGGACATCTGATTTATGATTTGTTTATTCTTACAGCTTTATTTCTTTGCTTTTATGGATAAAATCTGTTTTAACATTTTTTTTTCTCAAGTATATGATTTGGGGAAGCTTTTGGTTTTGAGACTAGTATTTCCAAAAGGTGGGGATTTCTTCTGTGAAGACTGAGAAATCCTCCGATGACAATTTCAGGCCAAGCAATTAGGTTCCAAGCACACGGTGAGTATTCTTTGAAATGCTTTCTGGCATGCACGGCAGCTAATTTGAAGGTTAAAGTCTTCACCTTTCTCCTGAAGGTAACAGAGGCACAGAGTAAAACTAATTAGGAAAAATCCCAGGTAGTTGATTGTGGCCATTTGTTAGAGTTTTGAAATGCAAACAATTTGCACAGCTCTTTCTTTGGAGTGGGAACACCAATCCAGCCTGGTGTTTGGTCTGGGAATTCCATGCAGAGACACATGTGAGCACAGTTGGAATCTGTAACTTGCTTTCGTCTTAGTTTCTTCACTCAGGAATAAAGGAAAGAGGCATCGAGTTCTTTGAAAAGTATTCTTTACCATTTCCTCTCAATTCTAAGGTGCTGTAAAGAAAAAAAAGAGGTAACATGGACCACATTGAAGCTTTCTGAGAACATCATACACATTATATTAAGAATATAAGAAGGGCCTGGCTGGTGTGGCTCAGTGGTTGAGTGTCGACCCATGCACCAAGAGGTCAGCAGTTTGATTCCCAGTCAGGGCACATGCCCAGGTTGTGGGCCAAATCCCTGGCGGGGGGGGGCATGCAGGAGGGGGCCAATGTATGTTCTCTTTCATCGATGTTTCTATCTCTCTTCTACCTCTCCCTTCCTCTCTCTCTAAAATCAATAAAGAAAAAAAAAAAAAAGAATATAAGAAGGACTCTAATTTCAGGGAAGTTAAAATGTAAAGCAAAGTTATCTATCATCCATCCATCTATCTACCCACCTACCTACCTATCTATATATCTATATATGAATCAAAGGCTAATATACGACTTACTATATTCTAAGTGTTTTGAATACAGATTCATTTAATCCTTATGGCCGTTCTTGAGGTTGGTACTGTTATTACCCCCATATTCCAGATAAAGAAACTGAGGCATGGGGAAGTTAAGTAGCTTGTCCAAGGTCACACAGTTATAAAGTAGACTTGAGCCAGGATTTGGCCACACGCCGCCTGGCTCCAGGGTCTGACTTAACCTCAGTAGTGTGAGAAAACGTGAAAATTTGGTGCAGGCTGACCATCAGCAAATCGATAAATGTCTTTCTTTGCTATTTAGCATAAAAACCTCAAGCGTGGATCCTGACCCTTGACAGGTAGTTACCCACCTTTGGCTGATGTTGTCATTGCATTTGACTCTGGATTTGAAACAGAGGTCCATGTCCCAAGATTTGCTTTAATAAAGCCTTCTCATGATGGTCCTGCCGCTCTGGGAATCGTCTCACACCTCAAATGTCTCAGAAGGCAAAGCCTGCCGTCCCGCTCAGGAGGAAACAGGGACTTCTGGGCTGAGAGGGTGGGGGCTGAGACAGCGGGAGGGGCACCTGTCACAGGTGGCAGAGCGCGGTGGCTCACCACACCAGCTCGGGCCCAAGACTGCTCGGTCCGAACTCACATCTGCTGCTTCTGAGGTGTGTTCACTTCTTGGAGCCTGTGGGAAACCTTTTCAGCCCCTTACCTGGCAGCCTTTGGGGCCAAATGTGTTTCTGAATTCTGATTTACATTTTAGGACAGCAATAGAGCACATATACCAAATAAATAACACCTCCAAATCAAGTATGCTGATATTTTTGCAGCAAAGAGGACAGATATTAACACTAAAAAGGAGATGTAAAAAATACAGATAAATCCACATCAGTTGAACGTAAGGCTTAGCACCAGCCAGGTCCACGTGTGTGGGTCTGCCGCACAGGGTGAATGTAAGGCTTGCGTGATGGTCAGGTGCTTCCCCGGCACCTCCCCTAGTGCAGAGTGAAGTGCTCAGTAATGTGATCTGCGATGACACGTATTTTCAACCATCATTGTCGAGTGAGGTGAGCCCAGTCTGGCCGAGAGCCCGGGGGTCCCGGCTACACTCTGACCACCGTATACCTGTGACTGTTAGAGTCTGACGCTGTGACTTAGGGCCCGGAGGACCCAGCTGATCTCAGAAGCCGGGTCCATCCTCTGATGACAGCACGTTTTGACGGGCTTTTGGTTGTTTCGGTCAAGAAAGAAGGAAATAAATCAGAAGGATGCATTCCCATTCCCCCCCTAGGTGGAATCATCCTTTCTGCTGACTCTTTGCTTTTTTTATGGCCGTAAAATGAGGGGAAAATTGAGAACAACAACAACCACCCAAACAGCATCTTCCTTTAGGCAAGCATATGTGTGACACTCCATTAATGCAAAGTGACATCTTCTTCCATCTAGCGGGAATCAACACAATGTTCATGTTAACCAGGCGTCGACGGCGCGGGAAGTGGGTGATGACTTGTCACTTTCCAGCCCATCAGTCACTTCCAGGCAGACAGTGTGTGTCTCTGGGTTCCACATGGACACAGTCAGATGTACACCAGGGCTCGTTTGTCTATAAGTGCTTGATGAGTACTCTGTGGCTTAGAGCAGGGACCAGGTAGGTCCCATTCAGAGAGAGCACAGGCTGCAGAGATGCACAGACCAAGGTCCCCGCGTTCCGACCTGTCACTCACTGGCTATGAGACCTTGGCTAACATCCATAAGCTCTATGGGCCTCGGCTTCCTTCCTTGTGAGTAGAGATCACAGTGACCCCTTACCTCATAGCCCTGGAGAGGCGTAGGTAGCTTGGAGCATATGAGAATGATTGATAAGCGGGGACGCTCCAGGAGATACCAGTCTTGTTATGGTGTTTATCTTCAGTCAGCTTTGATTTGCCACGTGGAGTTCATGTGTGTAAGTCAGCCGTTTCTCCTGAGTTCCAGCCCTCCCCTTTCAACAAGTTGTCCATCGTTAGTTCATTTGGTACTTTGCCAGGTTATGCATTCACCCACCCACCCACCCACCTCTCCGTGGGACCCCTGTGGTGTGCCAGGTACTAAGAGGATCCAGACAATGAGGACAGGAGGTGAGAGCCTCAGTTCTTTTGGGGTAGAGAGAGAGGCTGTGTCGTCTCATAAAGGAGATGACCCCAGAGGTATTTCCCTGTCCCACAGGGGGAAGGGCATGCCTGGCACAGCGTATGACAACCTCTCACATTTAGGGGACTGAATGCAGGGGTCAGTCCTGGATGGAGTAAAGGGTGTCCAGGGGGTTGGTTTGGCAGACACAAGGTGCAGGAGGCAAGCTGGGGCCAGAGGATGCGAATCCCCGCACGTCGGACCGAGCATCTGGCGTTATCCCAGTGTCCTTCCATCGACGGAGGCTTCCAGGTAGGAGAGTGTCAGTCTTTGGTTTGAGTTTTTGGAAGTTCTTCCTGACATCTGACAGAGGTGGGGAGTTGGCTTGGCGGAGGCGAGGCTGACGTCGGGGGGCTAACGCGGAGGCTGCTGAGGTGGTCTGGGGGCAGTGTAAGAGGGAAGGAGCAGCATGGAGCACCAGGGGACACAGGTGCTGCAAAGGTGTTCAGGCCCTGGGGTAGATTCCCAAGGCTGCTATAAAAAAATGACCACGAACTGGGGAGATCACAACAATGGAAACTTGTTCTCTTATAGTCTGGAGGCCAGCATCTGAAACCCAGACGTCAGTGGGGCTGTGCTCCCCCTGCTGGCTTGGAGGACAACCCGTTCCTTGTCTGGCTGCTCCTGGTAGCTCTTGGCGTTCCTTGTAGCTGCGTCACTCCAGTCTCTGCCTCTTCTCCATGTGTCTGTGTCTTCTGTTTCTTATAAAGACTCTTGTCATTGGAGTGAGGGCCCACCTGGGTAATTCAGGATGAAGGATGATCTCAGGATTCTTAAATTAATTACATTTGTAAAGACCCACTTTCCAAATAAGGTCACATTCACAGTTTTGAGGGATTAAGGTCACAGTCATGGTTTTGCGGGATTAGGACGTGGGCCTATCTTTGGGGGCCACCATTCCACCCACTACAGCTATTGGACGAATGGAGCAGTTTCTGCTCTCAGGTCTCCTTAAGTAGTCGGAGAATGGCTGGGCTGTTGCTCAAATGTCCCAGCCATCGTGTGTAAACTCAGTCTGCCGAGTGCTGTATCATCTCCCCAGACACCTTTCCGGTGTCCGATGAGTTGATAACGCCAGCCACCTGCCTCTCTGAAGGAAGGTGTTGTAAACACACAAGAACAAATAGAAGTTATAGCAGGGGAACTCTTTAGAAATAAAGTAGAAATTCAAGTGACTCTTATCTGCAGAGAATCGGATTTTCGCTGCCAGTTCTGCAGATACATTGGAGCAGTCTCGTGAGCAAAATGTATTTTCTGCAGACAGTTCTCCCTGAATTTTACACACTTTTCTCTGCCTGGTGCTCACGCACAATAGAATGAACGATAGCCTCGCTCTGTCTTTGTTTTTCTCCTTGTTTGTGCCCGGTGGCTGTTAATAATGTTGGCAGAACTGTGTCTCTGGGAAATTAGCGCCTTTTTTATGTGGTTCCGACGTGGCCACTGCTGACACCCACGCGAGGAAGCTGCAGGTGCTCTGAGCCCGTGTCCTGTTCGCTTGGGGAATGCTCTCAGGGCACCTGCTGGAAGCAGGGCAGAGTTCTGCTGCAGATACAGGGGCGAACCAGACACAGGCCCTGCTCCTGACTTGTGGGAGAATGGACACACACTGGCCACGACACGGGGCCCTGAGGACTGTCACACGGCAGCGCCGGTGGGCGAGGGAGCTCAGGGGAGCGATGCATTTCTACAGAGGCAGAAGTAGCGACACCCAAGGAGTATGTGAAATATCACCAGCCTCCTAAGACATCGGGCATGCTACTTAAGACAAGGTCCCATTTTCACCTGTCAACTAGGCGAGATAAAGTAAAAATGGCATAAATACGTCACTTTGGCAAGCCTGCTAGCAAATAGACAGTCTCACACATGGGTGGTGGGAATGTGATTGTATAAGCTTTCTGGAAAGCAATTTGGTGAAGGGGTCAAAAGACCCAGAAGAGAAAATCGATTCAGATGTCACTTCCTTGCCATGACGTTCCCAGGCTCCTCAGCTCCCCCGATCCTCTTGGCTATTTCCATCAGGGCACTTTCTACGCTACTGGACTGAGACCAGGCTTGTTCCTCCAGTGCTGAGTTCAGGCTTTTCTGAGCATCCAAGCCTTTTAACAGCTTTACGATCAAGTGCCCTCTGAGTCTTAACACTGTAGAATTTCCCTAGGTATTCTTGCATGTTTATTTTTAAGGATCAAATTTAGGATGGCTGCGTTAGCACCCCCCCCACCCCAAATTAAATGGGGATATTGTTTGGGATTTCTTAAATGTATAAATGAATTTAAATTCTTTTTTTCCTTTATTGATTTTAGAAAGAGAGGAAGTGTGAGGGAGAGAGAGAGAAACATCGATGAGAGAGAACATACATTGGCCGCCTCCTGCATGCCCCCCACTGGGGATCGGGCCCACAACCTGGGCATGTGCCCTGACTGGGAATCGAACCGGCGACTTCTTGGTGCATGGGTCGACGCTCAGCCACTGAGCCACACCAGCCAGGCTATAAATGAATTTAGAACACCAACCTCTTTCCCACATTGAGCGTTCCCACCTATGAGCACGATGAGGTTCTATTTGTTGATGTTTTATTTAAGTTTAGTCGTATTTTTACGAATCCTGAAGCTTTCTGGTTGAAATGATTTAAACAGTGGTTTGCCAGAGCCAGCTTGATTATTCAGTTTTCTGAACTTCTGTGAGGCGGTTGTTAATTAACCCAGGCATTCTGAAAACTTAAACTCGTATCAACTTACGACTAGATACGTTGTATTAAGTGAGGTAACTACTCAAAACTCATCACATCCTAATTATTTTATGACATTTTATTATTCATTATCTATGCTCTTGAAGTTGTTTATGTGTGCTGTGTATCCGTAAGGTAGAAAGAGTGTGTGTGGTGTCCCGTGGCTCATCTCTTCAGTTTACACCTAGTGGTACCGTGTCGGTCATTTGAAATTGGTTATGGTAGGACGGTTTAAACCACAGCCATCAGCAAATGCTGTACATCAGGGCTTTCCCCTCCAGAGAGCGAGTAGTGAAATATTCACCAGATCACTATGAAGGAGAGCTTATTTATATCAGCGTGTGTGCACGTAGGTGTGTGTCATGCATACGGAGGTATATTTATGGGTACGTGTAGTGGATGAGATATCTCTTTCTCCAGCTTCGTATTTTCCTGTTGGCTGATGATGTTATATGACCAAGCTAAGAGTTTATTTGTTTACTTTTAAGCTGGTTCTCTTATTGGATTCCAGTATACGTTACAATAATTTTTTCTGTTGACTACCTTGGCTTTCCTAAGTAGATAATCACTTTCAAATAATGATAATTAAACTATGTTACTAAGAATTTAAATCAAGAATGGATATATATTCTAATCAAATATCTTTTGGCATCTCTTGATACACTTGTATGGTTTTTAATTTAAAATATATTTCTCCCTAGATTAAATATATTAATTGATTTATTAATGCTGAAATAGCTTTGTACTTCTGGAATGAATTTTACTTGGTCATGGTATGTTATTTCTTCTTTTTTATGTATGAAAAGACTTGGTTTCTGAATTGTTTTTTTTTAATCTTTATTTATGCACATGATAATGATTTATAGTTTTCTAATTCCTGTGATTTTGGTCAGATTTTGGTATGAAGATTATGACGGAAATCTTTGTCAAATGAACAGTAGTGTGTTCCATCTTTTTCTTTACTCTTAACATTTATCAGCGGTTAAGTGTTGCTTAACCTTTAACCTGTGATCAGGTAATACAGCTTATAAAACATTTTTTTTTTTTATCCTCACCTGAGGACATTTTTTTCCATTTTTTGTTCACATAGAGTGGGAGGGAGAGAGAGGAAGAGAGAGAGAGAGAAACATCGACGTGAAAGGGACACATCGAGTGGCTGCCACCCGCACGACCAACCAGGGCTGGGGACAAACTGCAACCGAGATACATGCCCTTAGCGGGGGCCGAACCCGGGTCTCTCTGGACCGCAGGCCGACGCTCTAACCACTGAGCCAAACCGACCAGGGCTTTAAAACATTTTTAAATGATCTGTTGAAGTTCTTCTGTGGCATTATTTTGTTATTTAAAAAATTATCATTAAAACTATTCAAAGCACAGTAAAAAGGATTCTCTGTAGGAAAAAAAAAAGGCTTATAGATGTCTTTTAAATCAGCATTATTAATTACACTCGTTATGGCTTCCTCTTATTTAAATTTTCCCTTTTTAATCGGTCAGACTCAGAGAGGTATGTACTATTGTTGTGTTTCTGTTGATTTCTTGATTTCTAACAGTTGGTGTTCTATATTTCAACGCAGTGTTACTCGCTGCAGAAAATGTGTACTAGTTAGGATTTCTTTGTGTATTATAGCTTTTATCAATGTAAAATGATTTCTTTGTACTATTTAATGCCTTTTCTTGGAATTCCACTTTGATATGGATAAGGTACACCTGCATTTCCCCCACTGACAGTTGCCTAATAAACCTACCCATTTTTTCACTTGATTTTTAACTCAGTCTGTGAGTCAATATCTTTTACTAGAGAAGTTGAGGCCATTTATACTGGATGTCATAACTGCTATATTTTTTCTGACTTTCATCATCTGTATTTCATGCTTTTCATTTCTTCTGTGTGTTCTTGGATTCTTCTTGCTGCCTACCTCCTTTCCTTTTAACCCAAATACAGTACCCTAGCTTAGAACGGCTTTTACATTTTTAAATGGTCGCAAAACAAAACAAGACAACAATGGAGAATGTGTGACAATTACTGTATGTGGCTCAGAAGCCTAAAATCCTTCCTATTTAGTCCTTACAGGAAGAGTTTGCTAACTCTTCACTTAGTAATTAGGTATTTGTATTATATCGTGCTTTTAGTTTCCCTATTGGATACATATAGCTGTGTTAAACACATATCTAAATTTAACTTTTTCTAAAACGTATTTCTAATTGCCTTCAAAATACGGAATATTTTACTGGCTTCCCCTGTGCAGGGGAAGGTAGTGTAGTTTTACGTACCCTTATATACCCTTCATTCATTTCCTCAGTTGTTGAGGGTGTATAGTACGGGATTTTTATCCACTTCTAATTTAATCTGTGTTATTTAAAATGATGTCTGTACATTTAAAAGTAACTATTAATAACTTTTATATTGTTTATAACTGTGTTTACATCAGTTTTTACGAAAATTCCATTTTTAGCTTGTTCTGGTGCCCACTACCAGACCTTTAAAAGTAGAACTGCCCATTCATTAGTACCTTCCTGAGGAAGGTTGGTGGGTGGGTGGAGGGAGTGGATGGTGGTGGTGGTGCTGGTGTTTCTACATTACTCTCTGATCCTTTCACACTTTGAAATATCTTCTGCTTCTTCTGTGCGTGAACAAAGAGAGCTTGAAACCCTGTAGACATTTAATCACTGGCTTTTGCAGTTCAGTATCGTAGAGGAGAAGTCTGAGATCAGTCATTTAATTATGTTAATGTTTACCCGTATCGACATAATTGTTTCTTCCTGATGCTTGAAAAGTTACTATTCAGGATGTTTCGGATATTCAATCTATTTTATTTTTTCCCTGATCCAATCTATTTTTAGGAGTTCTCATTATTGATCTACCTCTCATGTCATTTTCTTTCTGGTCATTTTATTATTGGGAGCTTTCTATCAGCACCGGCACCTGTAGTTACAGGTTTTCCCAATATGCCCATGTGTCAGTACCCTTTGAACTCTTTATGGCGACTCTGCATTTATTATCATATTAAGTGTTAGTACGTCAACTAATGCCAGGAGTACCAGCCTGGCAGGGTAGGTATAAGATATCGGAGCTGAGGGTGAGCTCTGCGTGGTCATTCTTCTTTCCAACAAAACAGCTGCACCGCTTGCCCCAGGCTGCCGTCACGGATGACCACGAGCTTGGGGATGGAAACAGCACAGGTTCACTGTCCTGCAGCTCTGGGGTCAGCAGTCTGCAAGCACAGTCTCAGCGGGCTGCCTTCCTTCCGGAGCTCGAGGGGAGAATCCGTTTCCTACCCTGTTCGGCCCCCAGAGGCCACCTGCCTTCCTTGGCTCGTGGCCTCGCAGCATTAGGCCTCTGCTTCTGGGTCACATTTCCTTCTCTGACTCTCCTGCCTCCCTCTTCCACTCATAAAGACCCTCGTGATTGCACGGAGCCCAACGGATAACCGGGAGAATCCCCCATCTCAAGATCCTTAACTTAATTATATCTACAGAGTCCCTTTCGCCACATGTGATAACATGGTCACAGGTTCCGGACATTAGGATGTGGACATTGGGGGCCGTTATCAGCCCACCGCAGTCCCCTTCCCTGGCACACACAGGGCCCCTCTTCTGTGGCCTTCTCTTTCTCTCCTCCGTCCCTGTCCTGTTTGCACCTTTGTCATTTCCATGAGGTGGCTGCTGTATGGGAGCAGGTGTGCTAACCTAATTCTTCTACCAGGACACCCATGCCTTCCTGCCGGCCGAGTGTAACTCGAACCTTTCTTCTTAGGAACTTACTTCTTACCTACTTTCCTTATCCAGCCAGCACCCAGTTATACACGATAGCTAAAATAGTCATCATTTCTGAGCTAGGAGACCGCAGTATAGAGGTGTGCTTTTAATGGGGGAGAACATGAGGTTTTATGTTCCTAGGGAACGAACAAGGACCCGAACTCTTCCTCGCCTGCTTCTTTTCTTCTCTGTTCCTGGAAAGTTTGGTTCTGCACGTTACTGCTTCAGTATTCCACAGCCTCGGTTTTTCTCCTTATAGCTTTCAAATGCATGGAAATTCTCTAATCAACTGCTGAATGTCAAAACAGTCTTTATTTTAATTACCTGTTTTTAAGTTTTTTTCCCCCTGTTCTTTTAACTAGATCCCTTTTTATCTGTTTGTCTCATTTTTACAAATTTCCTTTTTTCTTAGAAACGAGGTTTTCTTGAATTTATGGAGAACACAAAGCAGATAGCATGAAATTTACTGGCATTTCATGCAATAAATCATTTCAGAAAAGCACATTTTCCCTGCATACTTTATTCTCTCGGGTTTAATTTACAAAATAGTGTCCTAGGCCCATATTGGTTATATTTTTCTTTTGTAGTCATTTATAAATGGGGACAGTTCTACCTGTCCTGGTGTATTCTCCAAAAAATGGGGAATTGAATTATTTAGGGTGCTGTTTGTTCTCTGTTCAGATGATGTTTGAGACCTTGTATTACCCTGGCACCTGCTACTTGTATTATTGTATCACCTGCTGCTTGTGCAACAAGGCCAGTTGTTTAAGGTGTATGAGTGTGTGTGTGTGTGTGTGTGTGTGCATGTATATGTGCATGTGAGTGTGTATGTGTGTGTTAGTGTGTGAGTGTGTGAGTGCGTGTGAGTGTGTGTGTGTGCATGTGTGAGTGTATATGTGCATCTGAGTGTGTGTGAGTGTGTGAGTGCGTGTGAGTGTGTGTGTGTGTGTGTGTGTGTACATGTGTGCATGCACATTAGTGTGAGTAGGAGGGTGAGCGGTGATGGGTACAGTCTGATGACTACACCTAACTGCAGAAGGGATACTTCTGTTGACTTGACTAATTGAGATATTGTACTAACCTCTATAAAATACACGTGAACATACTCTGATGAGCGTGTGACCTGGTTGGTGACTATCTGTGTAAGCTCTGGTAGGTAGTAAGTGGGTTGGGTGGTCAAGGTGCAGGGGTGCCTTAGTCACCTGGGACAGGCACTCTTTATTCGGGGAGGGTGGGAGGAGGTAGGTGCTGGGAGTGGGTCAGCCCTTCGAGTGAGGGGAGGTAGGGCCTGGAATGGGACAGGTGGCTGAGGTCCAGGAGTGAGTTCCCCATGGAGGATCGAGCCCTGTTCATTGTCCGCTGCACAGTTTTCTGTATCGTGTGCTTGTTCCCTTTTGGATTCCCCCTCAGGACTCAGGAAATCTCCCTGAAAGTTCCAGCCATGGTCAGCCGTTCACCGAGCCAAGGGAAGGCTTGTGCGTGGGTCCTGGCTTTCCAGGGGGAGCAGGGCCTTCTGGGTGGAGGTGTTGAGAAAGATGCTAGGAATGAGGAGCGTCCAAGATGAAAAGGTGAACGCCTGACACTCAGGGTACTTTGTTTGTTTGATTTTTTCCCCCACTTGTCCCATCTGAGCTCAATTCTTAGAGAATTTGGATTTGTGGTCTGGTGGAGGCCAATTGCTGTATCTCTGTTTTCTCATCTGTAAAACGGGGATAATAGCAACTCCTACCTTTCTGGGCTGCTGTGTGGATTGAATGAAATGATGCTTTTAAAGTACTTACCTCAGTCCCAGGCCCAGCAAGCTGTGCGCAACCAAATCTGGTTTGCTTTTCTTCTCGAATGAAAGACACCCCACTTAGTTCAGGGTTAGATTTTAGGTTAGCATTCTTTTGGTCATCACTGCTTTTTTAACTTTTAAAATTATTATTATTTAAAATCTACGAAGTACTTATGTAGCACTCTCCATGAGCCAGGTCTATATCAACTCCTGCAATCCTCATGTGAACCCTATGAGATTGGTCCTGTTTTATCCCCATTTTACAGATTAGAAAGTTGTGGCACAGACAGCTTGAGAAAGCTGCTCAGAGATACCTTGCTAATAAGTTCAAACCCAGGCTGTCTGACTTCAGTTCCGTCTTAACCATTAGGTTTACCACGAGGTTAGGGTGTTGGGTGCAATTCACTAACACATTGTAAAATAGCCGTTGGGGAATGGTAAAATATACAAGATGAGAAGGTACTGGGTGAACTAAGAAATCGAATTTAAGACAAAAAGTGGGGTTGCTTTGCATTTCTTTGATGATTGGTGATGTTGAGCATCTTTGCATGTATCTGTTGGCCATCTGTGTGTCTTCTTCAGGGAAATGTCTGTTCAAGTCCTTTGCCCATTTTATCTAATCGGGTTGCTTGTTTTCTTGCTATTGAGTTGCAGGAGTTCCTTATGTATTTTAGATATTAATATGTTATCAGACATATGGCTTCCAAACATTTTCTCCCATTCTGTAGGTTGCCTTTTCACTCTCTTTTTTTTGCTGTGCAGAAGATTTTAGTTTGATGTAGCCCCACTTACATTTTTCACTTTTGTTGTTTGGGCTTTTGGTGTCATATCCCAGAAATCACACCAACCCTAATGTCATGAAGCTTTCCTCCTGTTTTCTTCTGGGAGTTTTATATCCCAAGCCTTATGTTTAAATCTTGAATCCGCTTTGGATTGATTTTTGTGTGTTATGTAAGATGATGGTTTGATTTCATTCTTTTGCATGTGTGTGTCCAGTTTCCCCAGTTTAACCATTTGTTAAAGAGACGTTTTCCTCCCCGCATTTAAGTATCGCCCCACGTTAACATGGCAATTCTCAAAAGAAGGTGAGTGTTGACAGGATGTGGAGAAATTGGAACCCTTGGAATTGTTGGTGGGAATAGAGAATGGTTACGCTGCTAGGGAAAATAACATGGTGGTTCCTCAAGAAATTACAAATAGAATCGTCTTATGATCTAGAATTACCTTATGCTATATATCCGCTTCTGGATATACGTGCAAAAGAATCGAAATCAGGCTGTCAGGAGGACATGTGCCAGTCCGTGCTCACCGCTGCTTGTGTCATTGCGTCACCTGCTGCCTACTCAGCAAGGCCAGGTGTTTAAGGTGGCATGTGTGTGTTCGTTAGTCACAATAGCCCAGGTCTGGAAACAGCCTCAGTATCCACGGACAGATGAATGGCTAAACAAAAGGTGGTGTATTCATGCAGTGGAATATTATTCAGCCTTAAAAAGAAGGACATTCTAGAACATGCGACAACAAAGCAGTCATAGAAAGACAAATGCTGTCTGGTTCCCCTCTAGGAAATATCTGGAAGAGTTAGATTTACACGAGAAGAGATGGTGGTTGCTGGGGCTGGAGGAAGGGAGGACGAGGAGTTGCGATGCAACAGGTATCAAGTTTCAGTTTGGCAAGATGGATACGCTCTGGAGGTCCCTGTGTGACACTGTGCCTGTGGTTGGCAGTCTGTATTATCCACTTGCATTTTGCTGAGAGGACAGAGCTCAGGGTAAGTGTTCTTACGGCACACACAGAGAAGAACGTGGGGATAGTAAGGGAGTTCAGGAAATGGAGATTATATTACATGATTATCATTAATCGATGTGCATTGATTTTCCAGGCAAATATTGGACTGTGTTAAGGCAGCAGAGACACAGTTGCCACCTTGCAGAGCTGTCTCGCTCTCAGGAGGAGATCTATAAGAGAACAGCCAGGGAGGACAGCTCGCACGGGGCGTGACGGGTGGGTGACAGTGTACCCCAGTGTGCTGAGAGCAGCCCTGTTTGTGTCTGTCATTCCCCAGCGTAATTATTAATAACAGCCCTTCTTTCTCTCAAAAGTGCCTGGTATAGACAATACATTACATGTTCACTGCAGCGGGTGGGGAGGTGCAGGGAACACGGTGGAAGTGAGAAGAATGTTCTCAAATGAGGCCACTTCCCTCCCTGGGCATCAGGTCCCTATGTGCCTATGAGTGGCACATTGTTTATGCTGCTGCTTCTTTTTTTAAAAGACTTTTTGATTTTTAGAGAGAGAGGAAGGGAGAGGGAGAGAGAGAAACATTGATGTGCAAGTGAGACATCCATCGGCTGCCTTCCGTACGCCCCTGCCAGGGATCAAGCCTGCAGCCCCGGCACGTGCCCTGACTGGGAATCGAACCGCTGACCCTCCGGTGCACAGATGGTACCAGCTCTTTCTGCTGAGATCTTTCAACGACCCCATGCTTGACTGATTACCTTCAATGAAGTGTCATTTAAGAGCAGGTGATGAGGGGATTGTAAGTACTGGCCTGAGAGTACAAAGTATTAATTGATACAAAAGTAATTAATGAAAACCTAATTAAAGCAGACATCCTGAACAGGGCACTCCTGGAATCCTGGGACAGTCTCAATTAACTTTCCTCCAGGCTTATTATGTGTAATTGGGAGGTATTAGCCTCTAATGGATGGGATTAATAGAAAAATTAATTAATGAAAAAGGAAGTTAACTGTGAGTTTGTTAAAAATTGCCAGAGATGGGCACATTACACCGGAACAGTCGGTCTAGAAGGTTTATTAATGGAAATCTTCACAAATGACAAAGTCTCGCATCCGGAACTGACATTCGAGGCCCCCTTTCCATGCCCAGCCTCACTGGGCCTCATTTGTCTCCATTAAGTAGCATCTGATGTCGCTGGGGCTGTGAGATCCAAGGGAAAGTCGTACTGTGGAGGAATCGGAAGTTTGTCATTGTTTTCTAGGAGAAAATGTGCATTCTGGCCTCCCTCCCCTGCGGCTCCGTTCCCACAGTGCAGGGTAAACAAAGACTGAGCCTTTCTGTGGCTCAGAAAGAAATAGAATATCAAAGGGACGTAGAGTATGATATTAAAAACAAATTTACTTTTCCTGCAGCTGTATGAAAAATTAACTTCCTTTCATATCCAGGAGAGCTGTTTTTGTAAACGTTTGTGCTCGGTGACGTCGGTGAGGGCCCCTGATGACGTTGGCGTGCCTGGCACGCGGTCTCCCGTGTGCTCCTGTGCACCGCGACCTGGCCGTCCGCGGGAGTCACTGTTTTGTTCAATTGATCTGTCGTTAATCACTTCTGGGTTTCGATTTCTTGCCCGTGAAGTGAGGCGGGGAGTTAAGCGTGCTCAGGGCAGTTCATGACGCCGCTGTAGGTGTCTCTGGAATTTAGGGTGCACAGCTGCCTTGGGAGCTTGGTTCGGGTGCGTGGATCCCACGGCCACATCCCCGAAGGGGGCTGCTCCTTTAGCTCTGGGTGTGTCTGGGAGTCTGTATTTGCAGCGAGTGGTTTTGATACCATGTCTCGGGCACTGGGATTTTTGATGAGTGGAATGCTTTTTGTCGCCGGAGGAGGAGCACTCACTTTTAATTCAAAGATGCTACAGACTGAATGTCAGGGGCCCCCTCCCTTTCAATACATATGTTGAATCCTAATGTCCAGTGTGATGGTGTTTGGAGGAGGGGCCTTAGGGAGGTGATTAGGTCATGAGGGTGGAGCCCTCATCAATGAGATTAGTGCCCTTATAAAAGAGGCCCCAGAGAAACCGTTTGGTTTGGGTTTGCTTTCTTTCCTGCTGCTGCTGTGTCCTCCTTTGGGTTGGCCTGGTCCAGTTTTCTCTGCAGGTGCTGCAAGGAAGGAGCGGCATTAAGAGGAGGGAAGCAGGGACCCATTTCAGTCATGAGCCGAGAGGGCACGGAAGTGTCTACAAAGGCACTCTTGATCCAGCCGAGAGTTTTATAAGTACACATAAAAAACCCCACCCTCTCATTAGGTGCCTGGAAGTTGTGCTCTTGTATCCCTTTAAAAGTGAAAAAGGAAAGCCTCAGAGAGGTTCAGTATCTACCCAAGGTCACACAGCAAGGTGCTGGCAAGTCTGCTTCCAAACCCCTTGTACTGTATGTAACCCACGCTCGGGACTGTCATGTGGACCCAGTGGAATAGCACATGTAAGAACTCAGCGAGGCAGCTGGGAGGCATGCTGTTTTTGTTCTCAGTGTGCTTGGTGACTACCCGAAAGGAGACGAGAAGCTTCTGATAGAGCAGGACGTGCACGACCCTGCTTGGTTTGTGCAGCGTCATGACTGTGGCTCCGTGGACATTCTAGTTTGGTGATTTCCCCAAGTGGCATCGGTGGGGCCCAGGCTCCTGAAAGGGTTCAGTGGGCAAGGAGGGCGGTGTGATGTGTGGGCCCAGCTGCTGTGGCGCAGGCTTGTGGCAGGCGTCCGGCTGAAGCCTGGACACCGAGTGCCTGATGACCCTGCGCGGCTGTGCCCCTGAGTTCTTTCTCTGCACCTGTCTGCTCTCTCACCCCGACAACTTCTGGTGGGCCTCCTGACTCAGTCTGGGGGCTAGAACCAGGGGTCTGGTGTCCTTCCCTAAAATGGAGGTTTTGGGTCTTAAAAACGTTTTTTTTGGGCCAGGCCCTATAACTGGCTCTTTCCAACACTTCATCTCATTTATTCCTCATAGCAACTCTAGAAGTGGGTGTAATTTTCTGTGATCTACAGCTGAGGACATTGAGGCTTACCCGGCATGTAAATGGGTGAACTGAGATTTAGACTCAGGACTCCTGGACTCAAGTTAGTCGTCACAGCCTGCTGGTAACCCCCGAATCTACTCCCGCCTCCCTGCACCCACTGCCATCATCCTAGGCCAGCCTGCCATCGACTGTCCCTGGACCATGGCGATAGACTGTGCACACCTCCCTACCCTGCACTCCATGTCCTATCCAAAGATACTGAAATCGAAGTTCCTCAAGGACGGGGACCTTATCTCACATATCCACTGATGAATCCCCAGTGCCTGGCACATGGTAGGTTCTCACAAATGTTTTGAATGAATAAATGGATGGATGATTAAATTTGTATTTTAGAAAAATTATCCTGGTAGGTGGGATTTGCCTATCCATCCATCCATCCATCCATCCATCCATCAGCCATCCATCCATCCAGCCATCCATCCATCCATCCATCCATCCATCACCCAACCATCCATCCATCCATCCATCCATCCATCCATCCATCCATCCATCAGCCATCCATCCATCACCCAACCATCCATCCATCCATCACCCAACCATCCATCCATCCATCCATCCATCCATCCATCATCTATCCATTATCTATCCATCATCTATCCATCATCTGTCCATCATCTGTCCATCATCTATCCATCTATCCTTCATCTCTTCTTTATTCCTATCTATCCAATCAGTCATTTATCAGAGCAGGAAGAAGGTAAAACACAATGAGTGCTGTCAGGTCCCACTGAAACAGGTATTACAAAAGGGCTCTTTGATGAAGAAAACACATGATTTCTTTCTAAAGACTGAATCAAGATTTTAAAAAAGGCACTTTTCATGAGTTAACATGTGTCTCGAAAGTTGGACCTTCATCTGAAATATTAAACCACAACCCGTGCCTTTTCTCATTTTCTCCATAGATGACCAGAGACAGCCCAAGTAACTCAGAGAGAAGCTAAGTTCTAATTCCTTGCCTGGTAGAAAGCCACTTGCACTCCAGGGTGCAAAATAGAGATTGCAGACATATTAATATTTAAGAGCTTGGAGTATACGCTGAGATATAGGCATGTAAAACAAGTACCTGACTACAGAGCAGATGTTTACAATGTCCAGTTGGAGATCCACAGAGCCTCAGCACCCTGGTGCCCCAAGAACACCAGGGAAGCCAGCTCTGCCTCTGAAGTTGGGGTTTGGAGCTATTGGCACCCCAGTAGCTGGGGATTCCACACTGCTCCACAGTCTTCTGCCTGTGGTCATAGTTAGCAAAGGCAGCTAGGCGAGGAGGGACGAGATTACCAGTGCCGGAGCCTCATAAATATGAGATGAGACGACTGGGATGGAAATGAAAGTTGAGATGCTCAAAAATAAAGCGTGAAAGAGGCCGGGCCCTGTGTAAGAACAGGATTGATCTCTGCACGCTGACAGAATGTACGATTTCCCTTCGCTTTACTACAGTGCTTCTGTTTCTATAGAAACCACCAATTTTATAGACACATCGGCTCTGTGAGAAGGCGTGGGGAGTTCAGTTTGAAGCCAAGTACCGTCAAGGCACCAGCACTCCCAACCCCAGGGAGGGGGGCTTTCTTCCTTGCTCGCTAACTAGCTCTCCTGGGGATAGTTAATGATTACCAGGCTTGGAACCTGTCGCTATTATTATAATAACACTTGCAGGGCTCCTCTCCTTCCAGAGAGCCCCCAAAGACACGGCTAGTTCTAGGGTTCCTAGAGCATTCTCACGGAGGGCAGCGCTGTACAGCCTTCCTCCTTTCTTCCATTCATTTGTTCATCAGATACATACTGATATCTTAGCGCCAGACACTGTACCAAGCCCCGGGGGAGTCCGTGCTACGGTAAGGGAAACAGACAGGCATATCGATAGCTTTATTTCAGTTCTACAGGAGAGGTTTTCCTGGCCGGGGCTCCCTGAGCGAGAAGTGCATGGTGCTGGGCGGATCTCAGGGATGGTTTGGCAGAGATAAGCAATGTCTGAGTGATGCATTTCTGTTGTCCTCGTGACAGGCTACCCCCAACCCTAGTGGTATAAACCAGCGATGGCTTTATACATGCACGGTCCTGAGGGTTGGAAAGGAAGGCTGTGGGAAGGTTTGTCTCTGTTCCATAACGTTTGGGATTTCCTCTGTGGTGGCTCCCAGGCTAATGATGGCTGGTCTGGCGCAAATGGATTTGATTATTTTGAGTATTGGTTCTTCTTCTGGTGTACACTCGGGCTGGAGTGTCCAAGAGTGGCTCTTCTACCTGCATGTCTACACCTGGCTGGCATGGCTGGAACAACGGGGCTAGTTGGCATCACGCCGTCTCTCCAGTAGCTTGGGCTTCCTTACATCATGGCCTCCTCAGGACAGCTGAAGTTCTTTTATGGCAGTGGATGCTGTGAGGCGTATTGTAACCTAGCCTCAGAAGTTCCAAAGCAATACTGTCACTGCTTTCTATTGGAAAAACCAATCACCAAGGCTAGAACAGATGCAAGGGGAGGGGAGGAATGGGCCCTACCTCTCAGTGGGGGAGTGGCATGCATGTATGGGGAGGGAAGGAGCTGATGGTAGACGCCTTGGAGATGAGCTTCCCATTGAAGCTTCCCAAGTGTTTGTTCTCAGGACTGGTGGGACCCAAATGGATGGGAAGTTGGTGCTGTGATGGGTTATTGTTGGACAGTGGGTCCAGTGGGTGGGTTGAGGACCGCATGGGCTGCCGTGCACATGGTGAGGGCTCTTGGCTCAGATTTCGATTCAGGGAGTGTGTTCCCAGCAGCATATCCATGTGACAGAGGTCATAAAACTGTGCCTGGACAATTGGACATGTGGATCTGATGCTCACAATACAGTATGGAAGCAGGAGTGACATGGACCTGGCAGTCATTATTCTAGCTGGGGCTGCGGGTTATACATGACAGACTCCAAACACAACTGGCATAAACAAACAAGACATTGATTGGGTCATTTAACTGAAAACTCCTGGGGCTGGGTCCTTCAGGTATAGCTGGATCAAGGGTCTCACATGAGGTCATCAGTTCCTGGTATCTCTCTCATCTTTTTACTTGGCTTCTTTTTGAACTGGCGGAACTCCTTCCTAGGCCTGATTTCCTCTTAGGGGGTGAGATGGACACATCCTTATAACTCCACGACCAGTGGGAAAGAACACTGCTCATCACCAACCACGCAAAGCCTAGGTCAGACTTGCATTGGCTTGTGTTGAGTCACATAACCATCCCTGAACAATTCAGTCTGGCCAGGGGCATGTGATGTTCTCCTTGACCAACCCTAAGTACCCACACCTGAGCCAGGTGGGATGGGGAGCTGATCCAGATGTTCTGAGAGGCAAATGATGAGTGGATAGAGAGCAGCCCAAACATAGTGCTCTCTCCAGGTGGTAACTGAGGCCTAGGGAATACATTAGAAGGCCTTGGAAGAGAGTATTACTGAGTGAGAATGCAGCCCAGGACAAGGTTCTGAGGAGCATCTGGTGGACAGGCTAAGAAAGTAGACACCATAAAGAAGGCAGAGATGGGGTCCCTGGGGAAGAGGGAGGAAATCCATCGGTATATAGCTTTCTAGAAACCAAGGGAAAGATACATTTCAGGAGTGTGGGAGTGGTCAGCATTGGAAAAGCCTTCCTGAAATCAAGTGAGATTCATTCATTCATTCATTCATTCATTCATTCATTCATTCATGCATTCAACAGACATATACTGAGCACCTACTATGTGCCAGACACTGTACTAGGACTGGCGATACAAAGGCAAACAAAACATATAATTTTCTGCCCTCAGGGATCTTACATCCCAGGAAAGAATGAAGGGTGGTCACTAGATTCAACGACAAAGTCGACACTTGTCGGTGACCTTGGTGAGAACAGTTTCAGTGGAGCTCTGGCAGGGAGAGAGAATGTGCTGGTTGGAGAGGGAGTGGAAGGTGAGAGGATGGGAGAGTCCTCACAACTCTTGCAGGAAGTTTGGTTGTCAGAGGGAGGAGAGAAGGAGAGCTGGGGCTGGAGTGGATGAGACCTTGGGCAACATGTTTAGATTGGTGTGTCATTTTTAAAACTGAGACTGGGCTGTCCCTTTCTGTGTGCATGTTATTTATTCTTCTGTAGCTCAAATACTGTGATATTGTGTGTGGTCTGGTCCCCTGGAAAAGACATCTCTCTTAGTCAGTATGCCTGAAGGAGATACAGGTAGGCCCTTGGAGGGACAGAGGTAATACTAGAATTTTATCTGCCCCAAGGAGGTCAGGGGGTCCTGCCACCCAGAGAGGAGAGGAGACTTCCATCCTACCTTCCTGTAGTGACTGGGCTGCCCTGGGATGGGGGAGGGCTGGGAGGATGCATTTTAACATGCTCAAGTCTCTCCATCCTAAACACAGCAAAATAAATAATTCAGCCTCCCTGTGAGTGAGTCTGCATTCTTGATTCTAAATTCCTTCTTCTCCCCCGTGGTGACAGCAACTTGGGAATGGTGAATTGGGCGGACCCCAGGTAGTACAGGGGCCAGGGCAGGGACAATGTGGATAACTGACCGCTGGATAATTGAGAGGTGATTGTCATTAGCCTAATTTTGGAAGCATGGCGCGAGATCTCATACCTAAAATTTTCAGGCAACCCTGTCAGAAACCTCTTTATAGTTTCTCCCTTTCGCCTGACTTTAAATCAGTGATTCTCAGCCAAGGTCCATGTTGCCCCCCAGGTGACATTTGGCAAAGTGTGGAGACATGTTGTCTGTCATGGTGGGGGGTGGAGGGTGGGGTTGGGTGGGGCTCCTGGCATCTAGAGGGTGGAGGCCAGGATGCCACTAAACACCCTACAATGCGCAGGGCCCCCCAGGACAAAGAATCACCTGCTCAGAATGTCAGCAGTGCGCGGCTTGAGAAGCCCTGCTGTCTGTGTGTCTGTCTGTGTGGCTGTCTGTGTGGCGGAGGGCAGAGGCCATGATGTTGGGCGGAGGAGGACAGACGTACCACAGCGATGCTGAGGCTCCGCCCGAGAGCGGGGGATGTTCAGCGCGGGGACTGAGCTCCGGCCAGAGGATTCACTGGCTGCATTCACAGTGGAGCTCAGGGCCCCTGTCCGAGGGACTGATGTCATTCTGATCCCGGGCCGTGTGTGTGGCCTGCTCTGCTGCTGCCACAGCGGGGTCAGAGCACAGTCTGTCGTCCCTGCGGCTGAAAAACAGCGCAGTGGGAACTCTCAGGGTGGCTTAGGTTTGGGGATTGCTGGTTTTTAAGTTTTTTTTCAGCAAAAGCATAATGACATACACATATGAATGTTTTCCTTTCTCTTTATGAGCGCCGGGCCTCCCAGGGCTGGGCAGAGCTGGATTCTGGTGTCCCCAACTGGTCTGGCCCTGCCGCCTGCTCGGTGCTGCCCAGGGTGGGGCACCGGGAGGGGATGTGTTTCAGCCACAGGGCTCCTGCCCAGGGGAGTCTCCAGGTGCCTGTGACTCTGTTCTCCCACCTCTTAGTGGGTCCGGGGTCTGTGCAGACCGAGAGGAGGCCGGTTGTCCGCTCCACATTCTCTGTGGGTGCCCCTCACCCGAGGCTGTGATGTCTCTAAGTGGCAAGTGGACAAAACCCCCGGGGACATACTGATCCGTACTAACAGTGTGCACGGACCCCTAGAACATTATGCTAAGTGAGAGAAGCTGGACACAGCGCTCACCTATTACATGATTCCATTTAGGGGAACTGACCAGAACAGGCAAATCCGCAGAGACAGAGGGCAGATTCGTGGCTGCTGGGGGCTGGGGGAGGGGCGTGGGGAGTGACTGCTAGTGGGTAGGGAGGTCTTCTTTGGCATGGTGAAGTGTTTTGGAACTAGATAGAGGTGGTGGGTGCACAACCTTGTGAGCTGTACATTTTTAAATGATTCGTTTTATGTGAAGTGAATTTCACCTCAATTAAAAGAAAAAATAACCCGATGGACAGAGAGGCTCGCTGGCCCCTCTGTGGGCCACAGAGCCCTGGGAGCACCACAGGGTCTAGGGGGTGGTGGGCACCTGGGGACAGCCCTCCCTCAGAGGAGCCCGCCCTGGGGCGCCCTCACTGCTGGGCACTGTCTCTCCCGTGCCCCGTTGGAGGTGATGGATGGAGCTTTGCGTGGGCTTCATGGCAGATTAGTCCCGGGAGAGGCAGAGGCGCTCTGGCAGACACGCGTAAATCCTCCTCTGTCGCAGCTTCCTGCGGGATATGAAAACAGCTCGGGAGGGGGGCGGTCTGCCCATGTCCGTGATGGGCACCAGCTGGCCTGCAGACGTGGGGTGCAGAAGGCAGACCTTTTCGCTTACCCCCCACAACCTGTGGTCCACCCCGGGGGGCGCATGACGCTCCTGTTTAGTCCCAGATCTGAGATAGACTATCCACCGGTGTGGTTAGCGGTGACAAAAGTCAAAGAGCTGTGTGACCCTTCTCTGCAGCCACATTCCTGCCTGCCATCCCCCCTCACTGGTCTTCATTCGGTTCCTCTAAATGGTAACACTTGTGGGATTTAATGAAGCAGCAAGGTGGAAGCCATCAACAGAAATTCTGTTTTCGTGGTGAACTGTACCCAGCTTCAAGAGAAGGTACAGCGGAGGGTAGAGTCTTTATTTTCTGAGCCTCCTGTGGCCCCCTGGACTGGTCCCCTGGTGTCTAGGAGTGAGGTCTGAGCTTGTTCTTCCACCGCGTGTGTGTTTGCCTGTTGTGTAGGCCCCACACACTGTGGGTACTCGGGGTGTATGAACATTCTTCCTTCCCACTTCAGCGTCATCTCCGATTGCCACATCTGTCCTATCTTCACGGACCCATTTTCCCTTTCACGTTGCTTTCCTGGTCGTTCAGCCCCTCACTTTTTATTTCTCTTCAAATACATGTCCTCTGCCTTGGTCAGGGCTACGTGAATACGACCCATTTCCCCAGGGAGCTTGTGATCTCCTTGACAAGGTCAACGGCTTCTGTCTGACCATTTTACTTCCCCTGCAGGGGTGGGGAGCCTTTTTTCTGCCAGGGCCATTTGGATATTTATAACATCATTCGCGGGCCACACGGAATTATCAACTTAAACATCAGCCTGCTGTATTTGGTCAGGCTAATTTGGTGAGGCGTGTGATGTTAGCTGGTATTGAATTTGTGGGCCCTATATGGCTGGACGTTCCCCACCCTGCGGTGGACAGTGTCTGGCGTGATGCCTCAGGCCAGCGTGATACACAAAGTGTGCATTTTACAGATAGCGGAACCTGGATTCAAATCTGGCTCCATCATTTTGTGGAGAGAGATACTTTAATGACTTCGAGCCTCTGTTCCTCATTAGTAGACCTAAAGTAATAAATACTGTCTCCTGGGAAGACGATATTTTAAGAGTAAATTAGATAATTCTATTCTGAAGACCTGGCACCATGGCTGACTCATAGTAGACTCTAAATGCTAGTATATTCTCACGAATCGCCTTTCAGAGAGTGACAGAGCAGTGGTGTTGAGAGGGGACATACTTTACTCTCATCTCTCGGCCGGACAAACACGCCCGGAGTGGGGAAGAGAATACACTTGAGTGTTTTTGCATAGGTGGACGAGGCAAGGTGAATCGCTTCCTTTCCAAGACTCTTCACCTCTGTCACTTTACCCGGACTTTTGTTTCCAGAGACCTTATTTCTGTGTGAAATGTTATTTTGTATGAATGATACCATTTGTTTATTACCTTTCTCTCTTGTTAACATGTAAGCCTTTCAAAAGCCAGAACCTTGTCCGAGTCACTGCCGTGGCCACCCCTGTTAGTTGAGAACATGGGTTGTCGTAGGTGTCCAGTTTACATTTGATGAGTGAATGCAAAATTGAATCAAAGGATTTAGTTCCGTTTGATCCAACACACACAATCTCAGCGCCAGCTTTGGGCCAAGTACCGAGGAAGATGTTGGACACAGAGGTTGATAAGACACACTCTCGAGAAGAAGAGGAGAAGGGGAGATAGGCAAGCCCTACCCCATGGCCAGACAGAAAGCGGGGGCCTCCAGCTTTCCCCACTTGGGAGCCAGTGTGGGGAGAAACCTGGGCTGAAGCGGAAGGAGTGGGAGGGAAGGAGCAACCTGGAATGAAAGCGTTCTCTCTTCAGAGTCACATTCTGCTTGGGGATTGGCTCCCCTTCTGCAGGAGAAACTGACATCCCATCGAAACTGAGGAGCTAGTTAAGCAGTTACCATCAGAGTACTCTAAGCATTGCCATCAGGGGAAAACTCCGTGAATGGGAGGCCTGACCCGCGCAAGTGGATGAGAGCTGGCTGGCAGGTCTTCTTTCTACGGAGTGTGCGGAAACCAGCGGCAGGTAAGGGGGCAAGTGAGTTGATAAAAGCATCTCTGGAGAACAAGTGCTAAATGGTTTCTTTAGTGCTCGCCTCTCAAGAAACCTTCTGTTTAAACTGCTGGCAGTAAGTGCGGGTTAGACCTGTGAAGTTATTAGAAATGCCGTTCTGAAGCCTAAGAACTTTATTTTTTAATTGGTTTCTTTTCTTTCTTTTTTTCCCCCCAAACTACTAATGCAATATGAAGAATGAAATTTCTGATTTTTTAAGACACAGGAACTATTGAGAGAGAGAACAAAGAGGCTATTGAAACACTATAGACTTTTCGGTGAAAATGAAACCACGCAGAACCCCGATCCCACCTTTCGTGGGCACAGTGGAGCCCTCGCTAATGAGAGTGGGGGAGGGGATCCAGGCTGGAAATACATGGGGTGGGGTGCGGCAAAAGTAGGTTCACAGTCCTGAGCACACGAAACACAGTTTGTTCTTGTATTATTATTAGTTCTTGCATTATGTTCCGTACGGACAACTGTACACCTGCTTTGCCCCACACTGTGATGTCCCACACGACCTGTTACGGAATGAGAATGAGGCCACGGGAAAGCGGAAGCAAAGGCTGTAACTGACACGGCAAAACGCAGAGCCAGAGACCGACTGCTCCTCCCCAGAGCCTGTCTCGGGTCCTTCCCTCATGAGCTGCCAGCAGTTTCAGGCCTGACTGTTCTGTGGTTGGGGCTTAAACAACTGCCAGGTGAAGTTTTCTACAGCTTTTCTGAGAGGGTACCGTGAGGAACTGGAAGGGTCTTGAAGAGCCAGGTTCCCGTCCTCGCTCTGCTAGTGTAGGGAGGGACTTTGCGCCTCCGCAGAAAACCATGATTGTCTGGACTCTGGATTCCAGAGGACTCCCCTCTGGGCGATCTGATCTTGCTTCGATGGAACCTGTTTTGTAATCTGTGAGTTGTAGATAACTGGTAGATGACGCATGTCTGTCCTACCAGGGAGAGGTTTCACCGACCCCCAAACAGTTTCACCTCCGTTGACACAATCCATTTAAATATTGCCGATCTATGTTCTTTGGGTTTTATGTTGAACCAGTTATAATCTCTTCTTAATCTTCATTGATTAATCATAGGATAAGATAAATCATCATGTTTATTTTAAATCTGTATGAGAGTCATGCTTTTTTTGGAAAATTATTATTACTATTATTTAAAATAGAGTTTTTATTGATTTTTAGATGGAGAGGAAAGGAGAGGGGGAGAGAGATAGAAACATCAATGAGAGAGAAACATTGATCAGCTGTCTCTAGTATGTCCCCCGCCGGGGATTTGGCCCACAACCTGGGCATGTGCCCTGACCGGGAATCGAACCAGTGACCTCTTGGTGCATGGGACATGCCCAATCCACTGAGCCACACCGGCTGGGCTGGAAAATTGTTTTTTAGTATTACTTACTGAGATGTCCTCTCTGAATTGCTTAACCTCTTTCAGCTGCAGAACGGGAATAATAATACAGAGTGAAATTTTCACAGATTCTACTCAGGGCTTTCCCATTCATTGTCCCGTTTATTACAGAAAGCTGAATAATATTTAGCAATTAAATTTTGGCTATCGTGAATGGGATTGTGTTTTATCAAGTGTGATTCGTTAAGTGCGATTCAGATTTTAGGCGGTGCTAATATTATCGGCGTCAAATGAAGATTTAAGAGTTGTCTTAAAAGCTTGTAATTTGAATGGGAGAAGAAATTTCCTCCGGTGGTTCCAGAAGGTGAATTGGGAGCAATGGGTAGAAATTGTAGGGTCAGATTTTGGCTGATAAATAATAGGGGAGGACATTTATTCTAACCACCTGTGGTCATGATGAGTGGGCCACCTCGTGGGTGGTGAGTTTTCCGACACTGAAAGCGCACAGGCAGAGACTGAGTTGCTCATGGTAGCCGCAGAGCTACAGAGAGTCCCAGCCTTGTCCCGCATTTCTGAGATGCCTCATGCAGAGAAACACAGGCACAGGTAGAAAAAGCGACCGTAGCCCACTGCCAGGGAACCCGAGAGCCACAGCCTCACAGCCCTTAGAGACCTGTGCATCTATGTGGATAGCCGTGGACAGTGCCTGGGACAGAGCCTGGCACCCAAAAATGCACATCAAAGGATGGCTTTACGTAACCGGTCCTCTTGGAAGACTTGTGTCACTTACCTACACAGTACGACATCACGTTTTTATACAGCTACATGATGTGCATACGTGTAGAGAACGCTGGCTGTGTGCCTTTGAGGTGTGTGTGACTTCCGAGGAGTTAGCCATGTGCAGGTCCAGTGAGGCAGCCGAGGCCAGTGCCGTGGGAAGCATGCTTCGTCACCCAGACTGAGCTGAGACTCTCTCTCGGGGGCTCTGCCCCCCAAGTCCCGTGGTCTCTGTTTTCTGTCACATCCAACACTGAGCTCCTGACTTTCACTTCTAAGCGCACTTTCTCCTCAATCTTTGACTCCATTCTTCAAGTTACTTGGGTCAAAACCTTGTAGCTGTCACTGATTTCTTTTATATCACACTCTACAGTTAACACCTCAGCGGATCCTTGACTATACCTTCAAAATATCTCCCGAATCATCTCTGCTGCCACCACCCCGGGTTAAGTTGTCATCAGCTCTCCTCTGGATTAGAGCAGCAGCCCCCTAGCTATCTCCCTCTTTCTGTCCTTGCCATCCTCCTCAAATCTGGTTCCATCCACTAGTCAGAGGAGGCCTGTGAAGCTGTGAGACATTTTAGGTCACTCCTCCGTCCCAAGCCTTCCAGTAACCCCCCATCTCATTCCTCATAAAAGCCAGTTCTTACGCACGCCTGCAGGCTTTCTGTGACCTGCCCCTCACACCTGTCTTACCTCATTCCTACTGCTCTGTCTCAATCTCTTTGACTTCTGGCCCTATAGCCTCATGACCTTTGCACCTGCTGCTTCTGTCTGGGATGCTGTATTCCCAGGTAGCCAGGTGGCTTGCTCCCTGATCTTTTTCATGATTTTGCTCAAATATCACCTTCTCATTGGGGCTTTCTGCATGCTGTTTATTTCCACCCATGCCCCTCGCCTCTTCGCCAGCATTCCCCTCCCTGCTTGGTTTTCTCCACCCAACACGTCCGTGATCTCGGTCTCTTTCTCCTTCCATGAGAACGTAAGTCCTGCGGGGCATGGATTTTTCTGTGTTTTGTTCCCCTGCCATCTAGAACACTGCTTGGTCCCCAGTTGGCACTCGTGAAATGTTTTTGAGAAATAAATGAATGAGTTTCCCAAAGACTTGTATGTGCCAGACCTTAGACAAGAGACTCTGATGATACTTTCTTGGGGTTTCATTGGGCATTTCTGTGGCAGGCAGTGTTGGACCTGGTTCCCAGCAATTCCCATCAACCAGTATTCACGCCCTTGTGTAATTCCTTCAGGTGTGGGCCGAACCGGGAGACTTGCTTCTAACTAAGAAAACGTGACAAACATTACGGGATGCCACTTCTTAGATTAGGTTACAAAAGACTGTCACTTCCATCTCGCTGGCTCTATCCCTGCTGGCACTTTCCCTCGGCCCTCACTTGCTCTGATGGAGCAAGCTGGCACGTTGTGAGATACTTTATAGAGAGGCCCATGGGGTGAGGAGCCAAGGGAGGCCTCCCACCACTGCCCCATGAAGGACTAAAACCTCAGTCTAACGGCCCACGAGTGACTGAGTCCTGCCAACAACCTCAAGAGGGCGCTTAGAAGCAGATCCTTCCCCGGTCAGCCTTCGGATGAGACCACAGCCCGGGCCAACATCTAGATTGTAGCCTGACGAGATGCTAAGACAGAGGACTCAGCTAAGCTGTGCCTGGGTCCCTGATCCTCTGAACTGTCAGAAATGTGTATTATTTATTTACTTTTTAAAATTTACTGATTTGAGAGAGAAAGGGAGAGGAAGGGGGAGAGAGAGAAGGGGGGGGGAGGGAGAGACATTAGTTTGTTGTTCCACTTATTTATGGATTCACTGGTTGATTCCTGCATGTGCCCTGGTCGGAGATCAAGCCTGCAACCTTTGTGTATAGTTGCTCTCACCAACTGAGCTACCCAGCCAGGGCAAGAAATGTGTATTATTTTAAACTGCTCAGTGTTGGGGTAATTTGTTACATGGCAGTAGATAACTGATACACTTATATTTTTGTCTTTGTCCATTGGGAGCGATATTCCTTTGTTAGAGGAGTTGAAATCTCCATGTTTTTATTTTTTATTTATTTTTTGTCCTCACCCGAGGACATTCTTCCATTTTTTGCTCAGATAGAGTAGGAGGGAGAGAGAGGAAGAGAGAGAGAGAGAAACATTGACGTGAAAGTGACACATCGAGTGGCTGCCACCCGCACGACCAACCAGGGCCGGGGACAAACTGCAACCGAAGTACATGCCCTTAGCGGGAACCGAACCGGGGTCTCTCTGGACCGCAGGCCGACGCTCTAACCGCTGAGCCAAACCGGCCAGGGCGAATTCTCCATGTTTTTTTCCTCCAGATACACACACACACACACACACACACACACACACACACACACACAAACAAACACACACACTTTAATTTGAGGCATTCCTGATACTGGTATCTGACACACGTTCAGGCCCGGCAGACTGCCTGAGACCCTGTTGGCAGTGCCAGAGCAGGACGGGTGAATCCTTAGCACCTCCTGGCACTGCTCAAGGCAGAGTCATGAGCGGCGCTTGTTCGAGAATGCCGAGGTGTGTCATTGCCTGGAAGGCTGTCTGGTATTTATAGGAAGCTGAAAGTTAAGCACTGGGGAAAAATGAGTTCCAGACTGTTGCACTTATTTTCAGATAGAATCATAGTCTCTGAAAAATTGTGTAGGAGGTTGAGCTGATCGGGAATACTCCGTGCTTGCACGGCTCACTGGGCTCGTACGGCGGAGGAGAAAAATCGTCGTGTTGGTTGTGGGGGCGACCGTCATGTCTCCTCAGCTGCCTGGTGATAGATGTTCGAGGACAGGCTGAGGACACAGCTGCATTGTTTTCCTAACTTGAAGCCACTGAGTTGCGTTTTAAATGAAATCGACCAAAAGCAGGTGCTCCAACAGAAACACTGTGAGGCTCATCTCATTGGCGGGCCGAGCTGGTTGACAAAACAGAACGCTTTGAGAGAAGCGTTTGGAAATGTAAAGAGGCGTCTTGTCTGTCATTTGCAGTGGCTGAGAACGTGGAGGAAAGCACAGTCTCACGTGGAAGGGTTTACGGGAGCGAAGTTTAATCAATCAGTCAGTCAACCAACACACATTGACTGTGTGCCTGTTTTGTGGCTCACGGATGGAGAAACGTAGTTAAATAAGACTCCTTTCCTGTTATCAAGGAGTTCATGGAATAGTGGTGGGCAGCACATCTGAGCATTAAAAAATCACAGTTCAGTGCAGTCAGGGCTTGGGCTGTGTGGGAGGCCAGCCAGATCAGTTGGTTCAACCCACAGGGTACAGGGAAGGGAAAAAGAAGGGTTTTTTTTTGAGCAGGCAAATAAAATGGGTTGGTAAGCAGCAGGATAAAGATCTCGGGGAGCAGGGGACATTCTAGGTTGAAGGTCCAGTCTGTGCAAAGGCCCACAGGGATGCATCGGCTCGGCTGGGCTGGGGAATAGGGAAGTTCATCCAGGGACGTGTGTGGGAGACAGGAAGGAGGCCGGAGGATGGATGAGGCTGGTCTGGAAAGGCCTCCCGGGCCAGGCCAAAGCTGAGATTCCGTCCTAAGGGCAGTGGAACTCAGGTGGGTCCCCAGAGGGAAGGCCTTCTCAGCTTGGGGTTTGGCAGGGTCACTCTTAGGTCCCATTGGATGGGGCGGGGGTTGGGAGAGATGAGCCGGAGCAGACAGAGCAGTGAGGGCAGAGATGAGGACAGTTGTTCGTGGGCCACTCTCTCCGTGCATTGTACCCCACTGTGTTTTCCCCCTTTGGGGTGAACTACAGCCACCTCCAAGTGTCAGTAGACCCCGGATGGAGAGTAATGCAGACAGTCATTTCAGAGATAACCTAGGTGTCCAGGGCAGACACCAGGGTCCTTCTCAAAGAACACAGTGAGGGCCCAGCTGGAGAGTGGGTTGGCAGGGGGGTGGCCAGCTGTCCTGGTTGGCCACGATGCAGGACTTCCATTGCTAACATCAGGAATGTCCTGGCACACTGGGACGACTTGGTCACCGAGTCAGCAGGGTGCCACTGACCAGGTGGCCCAGGGTGGGACACACAGGTTCTCTCCCTTTTTCACCCTCTACGTCCCTTCTCAGCCAGACCTCCAGCTACCACCCCATTCTTAATCGTTGAGCTTCTTTGTCCCATTTCTGTTCCCTGATCTCTTGGTCACAGATGTGGACTGGCCACCTTCTAGAGGCCCACGGTCTTCCCTGGCTGCGGCAGCTGCAGCCAGGCCCTGAGCTCCTGGTCCAGACCGGGCATGTGCTCCCCTGGGGTGGAGCGTGGACTTGGTAGGACTTGTGCCCAAACCAGGCCCGTGTGTCCCAGGCATGGGACCAGGGGGCCGCTGTCCTCAGACAGTCGTGCCCAGGCTGCGTGTGAGAACTGGGATGAATGCAGTCAGGAGAAACGTTGACAGATGGAGCTTTTGGTGCTGTGCGGCTAAAACGGAAACCACGGAGAGACCTTCCCTCCATGTATTCCAAGGCCGTGGCTCACCCACACCAGCATCTTGTCGGCCCCGCTGAACAGCCGCGCGTCTTCTGTGTGCACACCCAGCTTCCAGCGGGGGGATCGACACGTGGGTCCTTCCACAGATACCTATTGACTGTCGACGCTGTGTCCTCCCAGCTCATCCCCCAGTGCGGGAGGTTGCGTCTCGACAGCACGTGTCAGTGCCGGTGCCCCCTCCCCCTCCCCGCCAGGAGCCCGTGCAGGCCTGCTCTGCCCTCCCTGTGAGAGGCTCTCCATCTGGGCAGAGCGGCGTCCTTGCGCTCTCTCTGTACAGGGTCCGCTCTCTTCTGAGGCACCTTGATGTCCCTCGACGTTTAGGAAGCAGTGACTCTCCACTCTTAGAATCTGCATGTCTTTGTCTGAAACCCCAGACTGGGGGGCTTACACGACACTTTCCCCTTCGTAGTTCTGGATGCTAGAAATCCCAGCACACGGTGGGCAGATTTGGCTTCTGGTGAGGGCTCTCTTTCTGCTTTGCAGACGGCCACCTTCTCCTTGTGTCCTCACGTGGCTTGGGGCAGGGGCTGGCAACTGAATACTCTTTTCTGTCTTCTTTTATAAGGACACTAATCCCATTGGATCAAGGCCCCACGCTTATGACCTCATTTAACCTTAGTTACTTTCTAAAAGCCCTTTCTCCAAATATAGTCCCATTAAGCATTTGAGTTGTGACATATCAGTTTCTGGGGGACACAGTTCAGTCCACAGCACTGCCCTTTTCCATGTCTGACTCTTACCCTGACTCTGATTGGGGTTGTTGAATGCATTCCTGGGGTTGGTGGTGGTGTGGGGGCTAAGGGAGGGCTTGGAGGAGGCTGGACTGGCCCAAATGGCATGCAGATGAGGACATTTACCTAAGAGCTTCTGTATACAAGGTACCAAGCACAACCATTATCAGCATTTCAGCTCATTCATCTGGCAGCTATACCATGCTACTTACTAGAAGGTAAATTCTGTACTGCGGTATAAATTTCGTTTTCCTCGTAGAGAAGGCAAGTCTAGGATTTGTCTCCGAGGGTAGAGGAATTGGGGCAATTAGGACAAGGGCTTTACTGGTGCCCATCCTGTTGTTGCTGCTCTCAGGGGAGTCTTGTTGAACCAATGATGTGGGGACAAATGCCCAGGGACACATGGCTGGTTCTCCTAGGGTGAGCCAATCCTTGGTGTATGGGCAGGCTTCCGGCTCCTGGGGGGCTTCAGCAAATGACAGGAGGTCTGCATCTTCTGGAACGTAGAGCTGCAGTGTCATGATCTGGCCCTCGGCTGAGGAGGGTGGCCCAGGAGGGGCCTGGGCAGGCAGCTGTGTGGTCTCCCGCCGCAGCGGTGCTGAAGGCCGGGGTCAGCGGTGGAAGGCTTCCAGAGGCACAGCTCACCTTCCTCACGTCAGCAGGCACCGTGCAAGCCTTTCTCCCGATTTATCAGAAACAAGTTCAGGGAGATTATGCTCACACTTCGCCCAAGTGACTGCTTTCTGGAGTGGGTGCCGAGCTTGCTGATAGCAGCAGCCTAGAGCCAGGCTCCCTAGACTGGGGACCCTCTGCGGTCAGTGCAGGCACTGATGTGGGGACACAGACCTGGCGGGGATGAGTTACATGACCATTCCAGTGCCCATTTACTAATCAGTGGAGGAGAAATTTCAAGTACTTAACAAACTATTTGCTAGGATGTTGCCGTGGCAACTGCTAATCCTTGAGAGGCCATTCGGGAAGGGGGTCTGGAGGCACTCTCTTTGACAAATGCTTGCTAGGGCTGAGAATATGTGTGTTGCCGCAAACCTCAGACCACATATTATCGTGCAGCATTGATTTAAGGGGAAAACGTGCCCTCATCATCTTGGTGCTGTGCGAGGAGCTTGGGAAAGGTCTGCCGCCACACCTGGGATTTGGGCCCTGTCACGTCTAAGCGCCGTGTCTCCCACCCTAACCTCTCCATCCTCCTTTATCCGCTTTTAATTTTTAAAAGATTTTTTAGATTGATTTTTTTTTAGAGCAAAAGGAAGGGAGAGAGGGAGGGAGAGAGAGAAAGAGAGAAACATCAATGTGAGAGCAACACATCAATCAGCTGCCTCCTGCATGCCCCCTGCTGGGGATCAAATCCACAACCCAGGCATGTGCCCTGATCCGGAATCCAACCAGCGACCTTTTGGTGCAGGGGACCACGCTCAACCAACTGAGCCACGCTGGCCAGGGCTTAATTTCTTTTTTTAATTAAAAAATTTTCTTTTACGTTTAGATATAATGCATATTTTCTGTAGAAAATGTGGGAAACAAATGAACACGTACACAGAAGAAACAAAACTCATTCATAAGAACAGAGGCGATTAATGTTATAGTTGGAGCACTTCCTTCCAGTCTTTTTAATATTCATGTTTATGCGTTTGTCTATTGTTAACACAATTGGAATAACTGTGTCTGTGACAGTTTGTTTCATGTGTTGCTCTATCACCTAACATTTCACTGTAGAATTGTCCCCCACTTTGGGCTGTTTGGAACTCTTACTGATAACGGTGTGTCCTTCGACACGCTTTTTAACCAGTCTCTGGTTTTGAACACTTCTGAATTCCCTTGCACTCGTGTAAATAACACTTTATTGTGTATCTTTGCCTGCAAGTCATAAAATATGTTCCTGGGAGCGGATTACTGTTTCTCCCTCTAAGGATGTTTGAAGTGACACACGTGTCCAAACTTCCTTCGGGAAATGTAGTAACTTCGATGCCCACCAGCAGTAACACCGTCAATGCCGTCTTGCCAGATTGATGGGCCGTTTTGTTCTCCGGGCCCTTTTGTTATTCTAGCATTTCCAGCTCGGAATTAGCCAGTCACCGGTAGGAAGGGTGTTAGATTTGAGAAGAATGGAGCATGTGGCCGATAAGGGCAGTCCTGGGGGAGGACCGTCTTTGTCCTCCGTGCTGAAGCGAGCAGGACGGGCTGCGGGTGTCGAGTGGCAGTGCTTGCCCTGGCTGGTTGCGGAAAGGGGGCTGCTCCCCTTGAAGAAGAGAAGGTGTAGGGATGGTCGAGGCTCCAGTTCCTGCAACACGGGAGTTACTGGTCTTAGTTGGCTGGAGGCAATCCCTCTGACACCTGCTTCCTGTCCTGCTGACCGTTTCTTACTCTCTGGGCAGCTGTACACACATCCTTATCCCACCCACCAGAAAACACGGCAGGACATCCCCCCAGCCCCTCTGTCACCCCTCCACACTGTCACTCTCCCAGGACATATGCCAGACACACATTCTGTGCTACAATGACAGGTGCACCCCAGAGCTTTCCTCTGTCTCTCGCCTGATCCCCGCCCGTTTCGCCCACCCCACAGCTCACAGCTGCAGGTACCGGGGCTCTCCCCAGACAGCTGCAGTCATCTGCATCCTGTCTGGGCTGTGTCCTCCCGTCCCCTCCCTCTGTCCCTCTCGGGGCATCTCTGAGGGCCGCCTTGCCGGGAGCAGCTGTTGATTCAGATTTTCATCAGGACTTTGGTAATTAAAACTCGAAGCTCTTCAGACATTTGCGTTCCGTTACCCTGAAAGAGCAGCTGTTGAAATGTGGGCCAGGGAACCAGAGCCTTGTGTGGCGAGCTTGGGTTTCGATTAATCAAGTCTGTAGAGCTATTCCCCCCCATCATCCCGACAGAGGCCTTTGGGAAGCAATCCCCCACCCCCACCTTCTACCCCCCATTTATGTGAACAACGTCTGTGTTTCCAGCACTGTGCTGTGCTGTGTATGGCTAAGAGTGTGTCACTTGGAGCCAGACTGCATGGGTTCGGATCCCAGCTCTGTCTTTTATAAGCTGTGTGACCTTGAGCGGGTCACTTAACTTCTCTGTGGAATGCAAGAATTGCTGGTTTTTGTCATGGATGGTTTTGGATCAAGTGAAATAACGCATAGAGGCTGGAGCACAGAGTAAGTGTCTAATTAGTGTTTTTTTGTTTGTTATTAGAATTTTATTTAACGGACAGCTCAGTGCACCGTATCTTACCCCGTGTACAGAAGAGGAAATGGAGCCGCGTGGCGGTAAAATGGTGTGTGAGCATGTGGCGAGTGGGGAACTGCGCTGTGAGCTCCGTCCGCCTGACTTCAGGCGTGCGTCCATCCCGCTGCGGCCTGGCTCTCTCTCCTCTTTCTCCCGTGCCATCGGTGTGCCTCTTGTTCCTTTCCTCCACATAGGGCCAGTGGCCTCAGCTCTGGGAATTGCCAAACCTTATCCTATTCTTGCGAGCAAGGAGGAATTCCTGGATGCACGGAGCTTCTTGATTCTTTTTCGGGCCTCAGGTTTTCCAACCCTCTCTTACTGCAGGCATCCAGACATTTCAATAGCAACCTGGGAAACATCATCACAACCCATACTCTACCTCCCAGGGCCACTGGGCCTTGAACGAGTTTGTGTGTGCATGCAGACAGACAGACACACACACACGCACATGCGTCCATCCCCTGGCATTCACAGTCTGTGGCTGGGAGCAGGTGTTGAAATAACCCCCACCTGGAGCGGTTGTTCCATCAGTGATAATGGTGGTAGTGTTGCTGGCAGCTGCCGCCCTTTCCCGAGAACCTCTGTAAGCCTGGCCGCCCCCCTGCTGGGGCTTGACATACATTATTTAATCCCACACCCACAGCTGTCCTGCAGGTAGGTGGGATTTCCTCCGTATTGCAGATGAAGAAATGAGACCTGAGGGGTTCGGAAGCACACGGGAGTAAGCTGGCTGTGTGGACCCGGGAGCCGGTGCTCATTGCAGGGGTTCTGACACCCCCGGTGAGTGGTGAATTCTCAGCCCACGGTTGTCATCTCATTGGGGTGCGTGGTCAGAGTCCAGGCCAGGGTTCTCTGGGAAGCGCGTCCAGTGGAACATTTCTGTCCCCCTGGAAACGTGTCTTCTCTGATCCCCCCTGATGCCGTGAGCGCCTTAGAAGCACCAGGTGCAGAGAAATGACTTGCAGTAAGAGTTGCTTTGAAAAAATATTTGTTCTTCGCTGCCTGAACCTAACCATTACTGGAAAGGAGCCAGGAGCAGGGTCCAGGCTCACACAGTCCCTTGCTGGGGTCCAGGCAGTCCAGGAAGTGAGGAGAGAAGGGGTAGGGAGGGACCAAGGGTGGTGAGTCATCACCTGTGTGGGATCAGGGGAGCTTTTAGATGTCTGAACACGGCTTCGGCTTGGTAAGGGAGGAGGGTGGGCAGAGAAGGTCCATCGGGCAGGCGCAGAGCCATCGCACAGAGACAGTCTAAAGGAGGCGGGCGAAGGGGTGCAGCCTCCGGGGTCCCTGGGCCACGTGGTAAGCCGGACTTCCTGACCCCCAACCTCCAGGAGTGGCCATGAGACAAGGTAGCCCATCGAGAAGACCCAGCTGGTGGGGTCGAGCCCCTCTGGGAGGAGGCTCCTGGAAAAATACTGCAGGTAGGTGAGTGAGGGCCTTCCCTGGAGCTGGGGCTTTGGGATCACAGGATGTGTGATGCTGGGAATTTACAACATTCCCTAGAAGTTATGCGCACCTGGTCCTCGCATGCAGTTGACAACCCCTGCAGATACTGGGGCGCGCCAGGAATGAGCCTGCCTTTCCCCAGCTGCTCTGCTCTCCGTGGCCCGGTGGTCCTCGAAGTGTGGTCCCTGGGGCAGCAGCCGCAGCACCTGTGAGAAGTTCCAGGTCTCAAGCCCCAGCCCAGACCCACTGACCCTGGAACCAAAGCAGCCTGTGTGATTCTCCAGGGATTCTGATTCACCCTCAAATCTGAAAGCCACCGCCTTAGGCCAGCGACACCCACACTATGGCCACTGCCGCCATTGGTGGTCAGTGGCATTTTAGGTGGTGTGCGGACAGGGCACTGAAGAGCATTGGACCACGTCGAGAAGACTCTTTTTCTTTCTTTTATTTTCCCTCCTGTGCAGGGAGAACCTCTGCACAGTTTTAGGGCATCTCTAACGCCCTGCCCTTCCAACACGTACCAATGCCCATTTCTGTCTAGGAGAGAGCAGGGCGCAGGGTCAGACCCCTGGTGAGCACGGCAGGTAGCCAATATTTACTTAATTGTTGTTGTTCATTTTGCTTTTAGCCTCATGATGTGTTCAGGGCAAATGAGAAAGGGTTTCCTTTTTTGGTAGCGATCTGGAGTTTCCTTTTAAAGTCAGTTAAGAAAAAGTGAATCACTTAACAAAATAGGAACTTAACTTTAGTGCAGGGGGTGCTGGGATTTGTCAGAGCCTGTGCCGGAGCCAGGGGACCTGTCAGGGGGATTGTCAGAAGCCAGCCGCGCTGCAGGGACTGGGCTGGCAGACCTGGGAGCGCTCCCAGGGGTCAAATCTCCTCGCTGGGGCATTCTGTCCCTCTCAGAGGGTGCCTTTGTCCCCTGAACGGCAGTGCCATACGGCCACAGTGATTCTCATACACGGACAAGGAACCACCTGGGAGGCTCTTTAACAACGCTAATGCCAGGGCCACCCCCGAACTATTGAATGAGAATTCTGGAACACAGCCCAGGCACCTGCACTTAACCAGCTCCCAGTGGAGTCCAGTGACCGACAGAGTCTGAGAAGCACAGGGAAGCTTGTGAGAACACAGATGTGTGCGTCCCTTGACCTGTGTGTTCCAGTCTCCACTCAGCCTTGCCGACTCACCTGATCGCTTGGATCCTGTTTCCTTAACTGTGAAGTGAGTTTAGCAGTGTTTTTGTTTTTTGTTTTTTTTTGGTGGGGTGGGGGTTTGGCATGAGGCTCAGGCAGTTTCCTAGCTGTGCTGTTCTTTGCCCATATTAGACACCTGGTGTGAGCTCAGCTGTCTTCGTCTTGAAGATGTGATTCAGAGCTCTTCTACTTACACCAATATCAGGGCACAGAGGTTGAGATGAGGCTCAGGACCCAGGCCAGGGCCCTGGGGCAGGTTTGTGGGGAGTCTGGGACACGTTCGGGCTCCTCTCCAGTTTTGCTCCTCGTGGGTATACTTTTGGGTGTCAAGTATTTTCCCCGTGAGTAAGTGTGGCCTCCGATGCTGGGGACACTGCCTAGCCTGTTTCCCAGACCCTGGTGCTGTTAGCTGGACGGAAGGCTGTTTCCCATGTGCATGCCAGGGCCTCTCAGCCTGCGGTGTGCCTCTAACCCCGAGCTCTTTCAGGCTTTGCAGCCCAGGCTGCGATTGAAGGAAAAGAAAGGAAAGGTTAAAGGCAGGTTTGAAGGGTGCTATTGGGAATTCTTGTGTGAGTCCACAGCGTGTATCAGAAGGCACCGACCAGCTGGGAGTGGGCCGGGTGTTGCCGACAGTGGACACTGGCAGCCCGAGGCCATGGGGCAGTCCTCAGCCCGAGAGGCGTCCTCAGGCCCAGCAGCACACGAGGGCACTGGGGATTGGTGCCAGGGCTTCTGGCTCTTTCAAGTCCTCACTGTGTGTCCTTGCGACATCATCTTACCTTCTCCGGGCTTCAGTTCTCTCAAAGGCGAAATGGGGATAATAATGAACTTGCCTCCCGGGGCGATGATGAGGATGGGCCGAGAGGAGACGTGAAAAGTGTGTTGTCACCTTGACGGTGGCGCGTTGTCTGCCCATCTGTCCCTTGGAAAGTTGTGTGCAGGCATTTGCTGTCTGCCAGGAAGCCTTAGTTCAGTGTTAATCCCCGTGGTCTTGCACACGTAGGGACTCGGCATGTCATTTGGCTTCGAGATGGCAAATCCGTGGATCGTGAGTCCAGCCCGACGCACAGGCGTGGATTCTCCTGAGTGCACGGTGTTCTTTAAAATTGCTTTGGGAGGCCCTTAGATGGGATCCACATTCTTTGGTTCGTTGAGCACCCTACTCCTCTGTTTTGGCCAGTCTGGGGCTTTGCTTGTTTATAGTACAGCTGGGCCGAGACATTCCCGGAAGTGACCTCTAAGTTCTCGATTTCCAGGCACAGTCCCGGGTGTAGCGGAAGAACGTGCTGCGTGTATGACTGGCCATCCTGCAGCCATCATTTGGTACCCGTGGAGTCATGATGGGGTGGGGAGGAGTATTATTGAACATCACCATCTACCAACATCAGATCTGGGCCTTTCCCAGAACAGCCATGCTGGGAGCCATGGGGTGGGATAGCAGCCCAGCTGGAGATAGAAGGGCTGCTCAGGGAAGGGTGGGCCAGGCTGCACCTGTCTGCCAAGGCACAGACGTGAAGGCATGAGTGCTACCAGGTGTGGCGTGACTCTCAGCTGAGCCAGGCTGAGATGTGGATCATGAGGAGGGTGGTGGCAGGGGAGGGGCCTCTCCTCTCCAAGGCTGTCATCCTGCACGTGTCAGTCTCTGTTCCTGCAGGAAACCAGAACTCTACTCCAAAGTGCGCAACTGAAGAGAATTTCGTGGAGCGACTCCTGGAGGTGTGGGCCAGGCTGAGGGAGCCTACCAGGGGTGCAGAGGACCAGGTTTGGCAGGTGCTCAGGTGGGCTTGACATGTCTGTTGGATGTCTGTGTGGGTATATCAGTTAGGCACTTAGATACACAAGTCTCTGAGTCCGGGGGACAGGTCTGGAATAAAGATGGAACATTTTTCAGTAGACAGATGCTATTTCGAGTCATGGGCTCGGATTCAGATCTTCGAGGAGGTGCAGAGATGACATGCAAGGACTGAGCCCTGAGCACTCCCACATCTAGAGGCCAGCTTGTCATGTTGGTGCTGGGTCACTTTCTCTCTTGCTTTTCTCACTTAACGCTTTATCCCGACTGAGCGTTTTCCCCGTGCCGTCTCTGCGGCAGTAGCCTCGGTAGTTTAACATTTGCATGATCTCGTTAGGGCCCGTTCCCAGCCTCCATGTTTCCTGTGGAGTCTGAAACTAATGAAGGGGATGAAGAAAATGTCTGTAAATATTGTGTTGTTTTGCAAACACAAGCACTCTTAAATCCAGTTTAATGATTGCTCAGTTTAATTAAACACTCTTGGTCTTACTCACTTCTCTGCACTGATTACTGCCCTGAAATGAGAGCAAAGATTCAAATGCCTTTCCTTCCTTCCTTCCTTCCTTCCTTTCTTCCTCCCTCCCTCCCTCCCTCCCTCCCTCCCTCCCTCCCTCCCTTCCTTCACAAACGTGAGAGGAGAAGTCTGAAGGGGAGGCTCCGATTCTGCTTTGTGTGTTCTCCTGACCCACCTTGCTCAAGAGTCTTTTGTTTGGGGTGAAGTTCTCTAATCTTTTCATGTGTGTGACCACGACTTCCTTCCCCGCTCTTGTTAAAAATCTATTAAAAGGTTATTTCCAGACTCTAACATGTAAGTGCGCACTGTGGTCAGTTTTGATCATTGGAGACAGCCCTTGAGCCACCATCCCATCAAGATAGGGAATCATTCCCTCACCCTAAATGTTCCTTCCCTCTTTGCTTCCTGTCATCTCCCCCCAGCTACTGCCCCAGGCGACCAGTTATCTGCTTTCTGATACTGTAGTTATTTTGTTTCTATAAGTTCATATAAAGGAATAACATGGTACATCGTCTTTTGCACTTGCCTTTTCCTACCGTTTGTGAGGTTCAGTCATCTTGTTGCGTGTGTTAATATTTCATGCGGCGTAGTCTTCCATCGTAGGGATCTACCGCGATTTGTTAATCCATTCCCTTTTTGTTTCCTGTCTCGCTGAACTCGCTCACTGTATTCATCTTTAAACTGTGAGTTATAGAAACAACCAGAGAGCTCCTTTTAATGTTTTGGATCACCTAGGACAATCAAAATGCTGAGGACTCCCCCTATACCTGTGCTTGCCACACTCCCCTTACGTGATGCTCACAAATCAAATCGTTAACACAGGGGACTGGAATCCTAGGTGGGGATTGGCTTCTGAAGTCAACAGATAAATTGGGAATTGCAGGATTGTCACAATTACCCTCGGAACATCCCTCAAGGCACCCATGATAAAGTGTGTTTGCTTGAGTAATTCTTATGCACACTGCAGTTTAAGATCCTTTGAACTAGACTAAAGGAAAGAACAAAGAGAAAATAACTATGCAGATGAGTGGAGCCAGGGAAAGCATTCTGCATTCAGGGGGCGGGCATTCTGCAAAGATCTTCCTGCTCTATTTTAGTTTGAAGTCTTTGTAACTTTAATTCAAATGCTTTTATTTATTTATTCTTTTTTTTTTTTTTGGTAGTAGGGATTTAACGAGATAATATTTGCAAGAAGAACCAGCCTAGGGTTTGGCACATAGCGTATGCCGCCGTGTGTCAAGGATTTGAATCTACCTCTTGCCAGATCAGAATCTCCTATAACCCTTGGTTTTTGGAAAGTTGTTCAGAACTTGGCCATCTGATCTTAGTTTTTTCCAGCTGCCAATTTCTGGTGCAGCCCCACAGACCAGGCATGGCTCTCATGCCACTGAATATTGGTCTCTGAATTCCCTTGTCCTATGTGTGTGTTCAGTGTTCCGTCCTCAGGGGGTCTCCGATGGCAGGGTTCAGCCGCCCTCAGTCACAGAAGGGGAGGAAAGCACATTTGCTCTCCTCTGCCCAAAGGCCCCTGCAGTTGTGTTTCTTGAGACATGTGCTGTTTACATTCCCAGCTGCTTGTCCAAATCAGAAGGTGTCCCTTTGTTGGCATCAGGTGTTAGACCTGTGGAGTCAGACTGGACCTCGGTCCCGCAACCTCGGTCCCGCGACCTTGGTCCCTGAGTTCTGGCTAAGAAATAATTCAGAGCCAAGACTCAGAGTATAAGAGAAAGTTTATTTAGAAAGTCACAGAGGTAGATGAAGTGAGCGGTACAAGAAATGGGTTCAGGAAACAAGTTACAGAGGCAAAAGAAAGGGCCCTTGGAGCTTCGGAGAGAGGAGAGTAAAGGTAACGCACCTGGGAGGGAAGAGGTGGGGGAGGGGAAAGAGCCAGCTGGGTCTTCTGGCCTCAGGACCTTTAAGGGTGGGAATTTTAGCGGAGGCTCCAGGGAAGGATCTCAGTAGAAATTCATCAGCTTTCCAGGTGTGTCCTTTCAGGGTTGTGGTCTCCACTGATTGGTCCTTGCCAGTGCAGGGGGTTCTAATATTAGTCTGTGCAGCCAGTCCTGAGGTCAGCTATGGTGTTGCTTGTCTGGTTTTGCTGCTATTTTGGGCCTAGAGCTGAATCACAACTGAAGCCTAGATATATTTGGGGTGGGTCAGTACCTCATTGTCCTGGGGGCTGAATGCTTAAGGGCTATTGCCCAGCTCCCTTGTTTGTTCTCCCTCTAAGGGGGTCTAACCAGCATGACTAGCAATGTTCCAGGGGAGAAAAGGTCAGGGGAGGGCCCGAACCACATGACCAGCGATACGAAAGGTCAGGGGTCTAAACAGCGTGACCAGCGATGTGCCAGGGGAGGGCACGTTACCCAGGGGCGAGGTCCTTGTTTTCCCAGTTTTGCCCATTGCTAGGCACCCGGGGCTTTCTGCCCCGGTGACCTTCTGTACGGGGCCCAGCGTCCTTGCTCTGCTCATGTCTGTCTAACTGCCCACCACACGCTGATGTCCACTTCGGGTGCCCGAGGACGGCCCACAGCTCCTGCACAGGTGCTCTGTGGGTGCTGCCCAGGTGAGGCAGCAGCTTCCATGCCTGCTTTGTCTCGGGGCTCAGCCCTTAGTCCCCGAGAAGTGGGAGCGAGCAGCTGCTGTCCTTCACCTTGTGACACCTGTGTCCCCGCGTAGGGAGTTGGGCGGGTGATGCGGAGGGAGCTGGTGGGCTTCTGGAGTTGAGTGGGAGGAGAAGAAAGGGAGGCCGGTGGAGTGGGGGTGGTCAGGGCGCCAGGCTCTTCTCGCCCACCTTTCCCTGGGGAGCCTGACGAGTGGCGTGCGCATGCACCCTGGACCAGGACCAGCCTTGGCGCCGACAGGCCCTCCCTGAGGCCTGAGGGTAGCACGTCTGAGAAACGGTGTTTACATCTCCAGTGAGAGTTAGGTCTCCTCTCCCCCGCAGTGAGAAGAGTTTATGACTGGGGACGACTGTCGCGGGGGCAGGAGGACTGCAGCGGGCAGAGCAGGCTGTGGCGTCGGGTGAGCAGGGGCCTGGCAGAGGAACGGGCAAGCGCCGGTGGGGAGGAGAAAAGCGTGTCATTGGTTAAGTCAAGTTAGGTCGGTTACCAGAGAGACACTTCAGCTTGTCATTTCTGAGACAAAGAATGTGCATTTGGGGGGATCTGTGTCTGGCCTCATCATAGGGAAACCAATGGGCACCCCAAGTCTTATCCAAGCCAAACGGGGAAGGGTGGCCGCTGAAGGGTGGGGATTTCTTAACCCTCGCTGTGTTCCAGGTGCACAGGGCTCAGTGGAGGTCAGCACCGTCACCAGCCAGCTCCGCCCTGACTCCCCACCCACCCTCTTCCTGAACAAGGACACGCTACCAGATTCACACAGACGCCAACACTGTGGCACCCACTTCTGAGGAAAGAAAACATTTTATTGTGAAGTTAACCAGCAGGGAGACAGGAGGCAAGGCTCAAATCTGTCTCCCCAGTGGAGGATCGGGGTGGAGTTTAAGGGGTTTCAGCACTGGGTTTCCTAGACAACGGACCCTTGGCTTCTGAAAGCTTTCCTGCTTTCAGGTCCCGGGCCTGTCCAGGTCCTTTGGTCCCGTGGGGAGGGGCGGGGAGGAACTTGGGTTCCCAGCATAATTGCAGCATTTTTTTCCTGTGTGCACCCTTGGGCTGTACGATGTGCAGTTTGGTTCCGTGGCCTCTGAAGAACAACTCAGGATCTTGTAGGAAACAGAACGGGCCGGTCTCGGCTGGTTCTGCAGATGCGGCCCTGGTGCATGAACGGCCGCGCTCTGGCTTCTCATCACTGGCCTCCAGGTGGGCTGACTGCGCCTGCACCTGGGAGTGGGCAGTGAAAGGCAGGTCAGAGGACTTGGCCCCTGCGCTCAGGTGGGCAGAGAGGTTGTAGAATCAGAGGGATGCTCCTCCCAGACACCACCATTCTGCCCACTAGGAGATGGTAGCTGGTGGAATGGCAAACGTCACCAAATTTGCAGTGCCCCGCCCTTCGGGAGGGAAGTGCACTCTAGAAGGGCGGAGGGTGAAGGAGGAGATGTAACCATTCCCGCCCACCCACTCCGACCGGCTTCCAGCTTCGGCCCCATTCCTCGCTGGCTGCGGGACTTCCAGCCAAGGCCGTTTCCTTATCAATGAAGTGGGGACCGGGGCACCTGCCTCACCTGTGAGCTCCTGAGCACATGAGAGTTCCCTTCCATTCTGGGTTGATGGGAAGGCAGGAATCAATGTGATTTCGCTGGCTAGTTGTTAGACATTTTTGAGATCTTCTTTAGGTAATAAATCGGCCCTAGTGAGGGAAATGGCCCTTAAAAACAATAGCCATTTCTCTGTGTCCTCAGTAGAGCTACAGACACATTGGGAGCGATATTCTAAGACAGACGCCTCCCCTGCTATAACGTCATGGTGATTCACACGTCACACCTCGTCACTGCACAGAGCAGAGAGCACCGGGGAATCTGGTCCCCACCCTGCAGGTGTGCCATGTCACCTCTCTGGGCAGCCAGCCCTTGGACGCGAAGGCCTCATGCCCGCAGAAGGCCCTCAGAGGTGTGGCCACGGGGAAGAGACCAGCAGGCCTTCCCTACAGCCTGGCCAGGCCCCATCATGTCTGAGAGGCCCCGTGTGTCCTGCTGTGGGGGCCTCTCAGCTGTGCCATAAACTTTTTAATAGCAGGTCAGAATGTGAAGTACATTGTACATTGCAGTTGGACTCTCAGGCAGGCCCTAAAATGGCAGAGGCTGCAATCCTGGGAGCGATTTTCTCTTTGCTCTGACTGCAGGACATTAACGAAGACATTAGCATGACTATTTCCCGGGGATGGGCCTGAGTTTGGGGTGCCTCTGTTTCCTTAATTGCATCTCGCTTTTTTCCTCTTTATCTCTTGGTTTATGAAGTCATCGGCTGGTGCAGTCATGAACTAGGCCATCTCGGGAGGGGGAGGGTGTTGATAATCAGAGTCGGAACAGTGCCCTGAAGTGTGTTTTCCAGGCCCCTGCCTCACACAAATTTGCTGCTGTGTGTTTACATGTTTTAACTGAATATTTTGTAAGATCTCACACTTCCACCAGAGAAGTACGTAGGATAGTATATTGAACCCTTACGGCCTGGCAACACTCATTATCGCCTTGTGGCCAGTTCTGTCTCATTCCAGAGCTCCACCCACTTGCCCCTTATGTTATTGTTAATATATTTTTCCATTGTCACCCAAATTCCCTTATGCTGCCCCTTTGTTGTCGAATCCTTCCCTCACCCTCAACTCCTAGCAAACACTGATCTGTTTGCGCTTCTGATAGTTTTGACTTTTCCAGAATGTCAGATACATGGAATCACGTATTGTGCAGCTTTATGGATCTAGCTTCTTTCACTTAACAAAGCATTTGATACTTGTCCATGTGGTTGTGTGTATCAAAGGTTTGTTCCTCTTTATTGCTAAGTAGTAGTCCATAGTTGGTGTTTGAACTGGATTCTGAGCATCCAAGAACCCGTGGAGATGGCTGGCATTGTCTTTATGGGTGATTCACCCAAGTATGTGCAATGGGCCAGGCTTCCGAGGAGGAGGGGCTTTGAGCTCAGGTCGCTGTTCACACAGATGAACTGATGTGACAAGGGACGGTGCCAGGCTGGGAACTGGAAAAGGTGCTATCGTCCTGCCTCACACTCAGAGTAGCTTCTAGGGGATACAGTGATGGGGTTAGATTGAAGAGGTTCACCGAGGGCTGATCCCAGAGTCTCTTTCCTGAGAAGGCAGAAACAATCCTGGCTGTGAAATTTGCCAAGGGAGTATGTAGGACGTTTTCACAAATGAAGACGGATACAACCATCAAAGCAAGACAACCAAACAAATGCTCGCAAATCTGCTCCGGTGGTATGGAATAATGTAGCCCTCTACAACCAGATTTATCCTAGAAAGGTAGGGAAAATTCAAAATTTGGAAATTAAGTAACATATGTCACATTGATAAATTAAAATAGAACAACCGTATGATTTGTTCAATGGTCTCAAAAAGGCTTTTGATAAAACCCAACACCCATTTTGGTTTGAAAAGAAAGAAGGTTCCCAATACACCAAGTGCTTTGACCGACTAGAAGTTGAGAGAGGAATCCTTGTGATACTAAAAAAACAACAAAAAACAACAAAAAACCCCCAAAACCGCCCCTCAGAAAACCCAAAGCCCTATTCTCAATCTAAAACCAATGCCATCATTTACTATGAAAAATTAGAAACATTGATGTTGAAGCCAATACTAAGACTAAATTGTCTGATACTCTCATCCTTTAACATGAAAAAGGTATAAATACCTTTAATAAATAATGGCGGTTATGGGTTGAACTGTGTACTCGAAAAGAACATATGTTGAAGTCCTAACCCCCAGTGCCTCAGAAGGTTACCTTATTTGGAAATAGGGTCTTTGAAGATTTAACCAAATGAAGACGAGGTTGTTAGGATGGGCTCTGATCCCTTATGTCTGGTGTCCTTATAGAAAGGAGACATTTCGACACAGAGGCAGACAGGCACAGAGAGAAGACAATGGGAAGACAGAGAGTGCCACATGGCGATGAGGCAGAGATCGGAATAATGCATGTACAGGCCAAGGGACACCCGAGATTTCCAACCAACCACCGGAAGTTGGAGAGAGGCATGGAACAGATTCTTCGTCACAGCCTCAGAAGGAGCCCACCCTCTCAGCACCGCGATTTCTGACTTCCAGCCTTCAGAACTGCGAGACAGCCCATCTCTGTCGTCTCCGCCACCCAGTCTGGGCTGTTTTGTTATAGCACCCACAGGAAACAGATGGAGTGCTCACTCTGTATCAGACATTGTTCTGAGCACTTTATATCTGTGAACTTCTTTTAATGTTTGCAACAATCTTATGAGGAAGAGATGATGATTATTGACATTTTATCAAAGAACCTAAGGCGCAGAGACACAAGCAAATTTTCCCAAAGCTGTCTAGCTAGTAAGAGCTAGGACAGTGATTTTATTTTTATTTAAAAAAAATTTTTTTTTCTTTATTGATTTTAGAGAGAGAGAGAAAGGGAGAGGGAAAGAGAGATAGAAACATCGATGAGAGAGAACATCGATTGGCTGCCTCCTGCATGCCCCCACACTGGGGATTTGGCCCACAACCTGGGCATGTGCCCTGACTGGGAATCGAACCAGCAACCTCTTGGTGCATGGGTTGATGCTCAACCACTGAGCCACATCGGTTGGGCTAGGGCAGTGATTTCAAACTCAGTCTATATCCTGAATGAACCCCTGACATTACCACTGCTGGTGGCATAGCAGATCCGTAATAACTGCAACATGTTGGCACTGACACATTAGACACACAGATCAATGGAGCAGATCGAAAGCTCAGAAACAGTGTCTGTGTAAGCATTTCACATATGGTAGTTGTCAAGGAGGAGGTGGGTCATCCAGTGGTGCCATCACAATGATGAAAGTACTTTAAAAAGCAAAGCAGAGCCCGGCCGGTGTGGCTCAGTGGTTGAGCATCGACCCATGCACTAAGAGGTCGCCGGTTCAATTCCCGGTCAGGGCACATGCCCAGGTTGTGGGCCCAATCCCCAGTGGGGGGCACACAGGAGGCGGCCAGTCGGTATTCTCTCTCATCGATGTTTCTATCTCTCCCTCTCCCTTCCTCTCTCTCGAAAATCAATAAAGAAAAAAAAAGAAAAAGAAAAGCAGAGTTATATTTATATGCCGCACCATACATTAAAATTACTTCTGCGTGAATGAAAGATTTAAATGGATTCGCAATTTAACAAGGGCATCAAAGGCCAAAGCAGGTGACAATTTCTTTCTTCTGCAGCATCGAACATCAGAGTATCTGATAGTCTATGTTGGCAATTCTGCCAGAGTGGGAAATGATTTACAGGTTTTACTTTAGACTCAACAATGTCCAAATGGCCAAAATAATTCGGAGGTTAAAATAAATTAGAGAACTGTTTATAACTAAAAATATAGACTAGAGCCCTTCCACGTTAGAATGGATAAACAGCCCACGGATAAAGTGAGACAGATGTGAACAGGCAGTGTACAAACGGAGACATGCCAGTGGCCTGTTGAACTTAGGGAAAGAATTCAACCTCACCTAGGATTCCAATAACTTAAAGGAAAACAGAAGGCCTCTGCATTTTGCCAATTAAATGGAGAAAGATGAAAAACAGTGATACTTAGTACTCGTGGGGATGCAAAGGAAGTGAGCAGCCTTGCATGTCCAGAAAGCAGTGTTACTTGGGACCACTGTCCCGGAAGGCAGTGTGCCTGTGTGTAGCTATGAAATTATGCATGCCTTTTGACAATGGAAATTCAACTTTCAGAAAAGTCTCCTAGGGGAATACATGCGGGTATGTCCTGAGGTGTCTCTCCTTGCTTTATAAACAGCGATCGTGAAAATGACGAAAATAAGAGAAGGTGTTTGGTTTAGTGAATACGGGCATATAGGAAGCATTACCATTAGGTTTTAGAAGAATGTTTAGTGAAAAAATATACCAGATACAGTAATGCACTTTAGAAGTGGGTTGCAAAGCTATGTAGTTCACTCTGGTTCCAATTTATTCTTAGGAAATAAGTTTATATGTCTACCAGTGGAAAATAAGTCTCAAAATCCATAGGAGGGGTGGTGACTCTTGGAGAGGCAAGGTTAGAAGAGATTGCGTGTTTCCCCCCCAAATTATTTGTAGTGGAAGTGTATTATTTTTGCAATTAGGGTAAAACTAAGAAAGCTGATTAGATTTGTACATAAACGTATGTAGGGTGCTCCAGCCTAGTGTGCACACCTTTCAGAGGTTAATTGCTCTAAAAAAATGCCATGCTGTCGGATGCATGGGTGCTAGTGAGAATTTGGAATATTTGGGATTTCATGGTAGCCAGAATATAACCAGAATAGTTACTAGTTAATGTGTATCAACAGTTTCAACTTGTTAAAAATGTGTGCTGTTAAGTTATGAATACATTTTATAAGCACTGTACTCCTACTAACAATAATATATATATATATCTTTATCGATCACTCTTAAAATGTGCCAGACTTTTTTCTAGGTCCTATGTATTTATGGTCTCTTTGAGTTCTCCTAAGAAATTCTGTAAGGTGTGTGTGTGTGTGTGTGTGTGTGTGTACCAAGATTCACAGAGTACATAAGTATGTCAAATTTTTTTTTTTTTTGAGGGGGCACCATGATTTAAGAAAATGTTTTTTATGAGTAATTTTAAAGACGGTTCTGTGTTCTGTCATCCCCTCCACCTCAGTTGCATCCTTATTTGTGTGGCGGACTCTAATGATGCTCTCCTGGGTGCTGGGGCTCGCAGAGTGGCGGGCGTTGTCCCCGCTCTCCTGAGGCTCACAGCAGTGAGCAGACCCAGCATGTCTGATCCTGGAGCAAAGTGTTGATTCCCTGGGGAGCAGAGGCAATGAACTCCCTGTAAGCCCACCCTCCAGCCACATCCTTTCCTCTGCCAACGTTTTGATAAGAACTAGACAGCAGAGTTTCCCTGTCTCACATACCTTTGTTATTTCTAAAAGAACTAGGACATGGTAAAGGAGAATGGGAAATTTGCCTTTAATTCTACCATCAGACAGGTCGCTGCTTCCTGACGAATTCCTGGCACACAGACGCTGGCGAACAGGGACACAGCTCTTTCTTCAGGCATGCCTGGGGAGCCTCCCCGAGCGTGGCCCAGAGAAAGCCACACATAAGCTCAGAGGAGGAGGTCAGGGTGATCCTAGGGAATCCGAATCACAGCAGTTGCAGACTCCCAAGTGTGTGGCGGGACCCTCGGCCGTCCTGGGGGGGGGGGGCTGGGGTGTGTCCCGGGACGGTGCCTTAGGCTTCTCATGGAGGAGATCTTCAGCCAAACCACCTGCGGGGATCGAAGGGGATGAGGTGACCAGCTTGACCAGATCAGCTTCAAGGGTCAAAGGTATGACCGAGGCGTGAAGGGAGCTGCAAGGGAGAAAGAGAGAAGAGAGAAATGGGAAAACGAACAAGAGTTAGCAATAACCATTGGCCTCAGTGTATCTCAGCAAACCAGGCAAAGGTCTGAATTACGGTATTTTACGAGAGCTGGCAGCCATAGCAGTGTTTTTCTTAGCCCAGTTGTTGAATGTTTTTCTCCCCCAGGTAACATCCAGAATGTTTGCGTGGAAGTAACCGAGTGCTGGGGATGTTATCTTGCCCCGCTAGGCCAGTCCCGTCTCCTGCCTGAGGTCAGTGTTAAGTTAGGGAGGTGAGAGGGGCAGGTCTGTCAGTGCGGGCAGGTGGCAGAGGCCCCGAGAAGTGTGGCGGGGCTGTGCAGAAGGATGCCCATCACTCCTGGAGCCGCTCCCAAGGCCCTGGGAGGGGCCCTGGCAACATGCTCAGATAGTCGTATATTCTATAAAATCAACAAAAAGTAAGACATACAATTTTTAACCACAATTGGTTAAGACTGTGGTGTGATTCCCTTCCAACGTTCCCTTCATCATGCTTCCCTCTCCGCTGTGTGTGTGTGGGGGGGAGGGAAGATAGGGGTGGAGGGGGATGGGAGGGGGACAGGGGGGATGGGGGGAGTAGACATGGACATTTTAGGATCTAAATTAGGTGGAAGTTGAAATTTGGCTTGGGTTAATGGGCTATATATATATATATATATATATGTAGTATGTGATATATATACACACATTCACATATATATTTCATATATATTTCATATATAGTATGTATATTATGTACAGTGTGTATAATATATATGTAAATACTATATACTATACATATAGGTACTATATATGGATATAAATATATGTACTATATAGTATATATATATAGTATGTGTGTGTGTATGTGTGTGTGTGTGTGTGTGTGTGTATATATATATATATATATATATAGTTTATAGCCACATATAAATGTAGTTCATATATATATATTTGTTCTTGTGTATAGTTACACCACCATTAACTGCCCTGGTGTGGAAATGACTTGCAGAACCACAAGTCATCAAATCAAAGATCATTTGTGAATCCCGAGTACACAAAAGCACTTGCAATGCCCTGAAGTATTGCAGACAATCCATGAAAGCTATTTGATAGTGGTTTCCCCAAATTTGACCACAATCCTAAAGTTTGCATATTACATAGATGATGACTTGTGAACTTGAAGGAAAGGTTAGAAAAAGTGATTGTTAGTAATAACTACATTTCAATCCACTTGCTAGAGGGGATTTTGGAGTTTTCTAGTCTCTGTAAAAAAAATGACGCTGCAAAGTTATTGTCGTGAAGAGGTCATTGAGGGAATGTGGCCGGGAAGGCAGGGGAGATGTTGCCGGGAAGATAATTAATCACAGTTATCGTTCTGGACTGCACAATGTTTGTGTTACTTGTCGGCTGTTAGAAATGTGTTGTTTGTAGTGATTTCGTTTTTTCACTTCAAATAAATAGTCTCTTTTCTGAGTTTGTCCTCTTTTCCCTAAAGAATGTTTACGCTTCAGGCTCCGCAAACTCAGACCTGCTCCTGGGAGGACAGTGTTATTGTTATCTTCCTACCGATGAGGAACTTGCAACTCCGAGAGCTTCAGTGGATTGTCCAAGCTCACAGGCCACGGCCGGGCTCCAGGGTGCTCATCCCCGTACCCTGTGCTGCCTTCCCAGCGGGTTCTCTGCGTCACTGGGGTTGCGGCTGCTGCTGGCCAGAGCCCCAGGGGACACGGAGGGCTCTCTGCCCCCTGCTCTGCCCCGTCTGGTGGGCTCTTGCCTCTTCGGGAAGTGTTCCGCTCCTGTGCTCCCTAGTGGTACAGGGGAAGTTCTCCTTCACCTGGCTTCAGGTGGGTCAGCTCCTGGCAGTGGCGGGTCCTCCCCTGAAAACTCTGGTTGCCATTTCTCGCTCCTTTCACTCTGCCCCCTGCTCTTACCTGCCAGTGTTTTGGGGCACTCCCAGATGAGAGAAGGACCCGGGGCCTCTGGGGAGGATGGGTTGGAGGACAAACGACAACAACAGCAAGCTGAGGCGCCCTTACATGCTGTTGAAGGAGATGCGGCAGAGGGCACCCACGCTGGGCACCCACTCAGGCATTCTCCGTCTTTTCCCAGCTCTTCCCTCCCGTAGCCCTGAATTTCCACCCGGCAGTTACCACCTGGTTTCCCAGAATTGCTTCCACTTCCTCGAACCCTGCAGTTCTCTCAGGAATGAGTTGTGTGGAATACTCATTGCTGGCCTTTGGGGGTGGACCCAAATTGTCTTGAAGCCTTGAAGTCAGTGAGAAAAACAATATAGCATTGTGGCCTCACTGTCTGCTACTTTGGCTTCCTTTGGTCCATTTCCGTCACTACTGAGGTCAGAGGGTTTGAAGATCTGCATTTATCCACACTACCCACTCTTCTCACTAACGCTGGTTTGGATTCTGATTTTTGCATTTTTACTTGCTCTGAAATTCTTTATTAGTCCACAGATCTGTCACCCAATCCTGTTGTCTTTGCACTTTATATTCGTTTCTCTTTGTAGTTTTCTCCTCTTGTTTCACAAAGGCTGGGTCTCTGCAGCTTATTGGGGGTGCTGAAGGTATTTTTTTTTTTAAATTAAACAAGTACGTTTTTTTAAAAAAAATGTTTTTATTAATTTTGAGAGAGAGAGAGGAAGGAAGCGGGGAGAGAGAAAGAGAAACATTGATATGAGAGAGAAACATCTGTTGGCTGCCTCCTGCATTCCCTCCACCGGGGATCAAACCCTCAACCTGGGCATGTGTCCTGACCGGGAATCCAACTAGCGACCCTTCAGTACATGGGATGACACTCAACCGGCTGAACCACACCGGCCAGGGCCTGAATGTTTTTTAAAGCAGTCTTCAGGTTCCCATAGTAGATTGGTTTTAGAAGTCTTCTGTTCTAAGTTTCTGTGATGATTTTTTTTTTTTTTTTGGTTTTTGTTTTCTGTTCATTTTTTAAAACTCGTCATAATTTTTTTCCGGAAGGTTTTATTTTTTGACTTGCAGGTAGGAGATGGCAAGGAAGAGACCCTCTGAGTACCTAAACCAGGTCTTATTTGTTATTGCAGGCCAGCGACCCGGTTTTCTATTCATTAGACAGTGTTTCAGAACTTGGGGGTTGACAGTAAGGAAGGAACATCTAGTCTACCCAGTTAACTCCAGGCAGGTGTGGTTCAGCAGTCCACCCCCGCCCCCAGATTACAACAAGGGTGGTCCGCCATTTGCACTTTGAAGTTCTTTTCCATTTTCTCCAGCTGCTAGTGGTAGTTTTATTGTGAGTCCTTGTTTTCATTTCTGTTGGAAGTTTTCATATTTTCCAGTGTTTCCATAGGCATTGCAGTGAGTTTCTGAGCCAGACTGTCAGGAGCTTCCAGCCAGATGCTTTTCAAGGTCACGTGGCCAGCTGGTGGCAGAGCTCCTTTCTCCCAGGCACATCTTCCGTCTTCAAGACCACCTGCTGCTCTGGCCCCCTCAGGACCCGGGCTGCGATGTGATGTAGCAAGGGGCGGCTGTTAGAAGTCATTTCTCTTCCACAGAGGTTTAGCCGGAGGTGGTCGTCTGGCAGGGGCTGCACTCACCTTTGCAGATTAAAAAACGTGCATGGAGCTGCAAGTTGCTGGCTGCTTGCTCCGAAGAAGAGAAACGTATCTGTGTGTCCTGGCCATGAATTCCCAGGCATCGGAGAGCAGGACGGAGGGGGGACTGCTCGGACGTCCTGGGTCTGTTTTTTGTGCTTAGGAATCGTAGTGACTGCCCTGCTATCGCTTTTTGAAATGTTTATCAAAGGCCACTTCCTTAATTGTTAGGACAGCGCCCACTGCCCATCTGTGGTGCCTTTGTCTTAACTAGATTCAGCCCAAGTGTCATCACTTGAGAGAGAGCGTGGACAGGCTTTTTAACAGGGTGACCTGGTAGCGAAGCTGTAATTGCACTAACCCAAGGCACCGTCACCATCCCCGAGACCCGAGGACACGTTGGGTCCACCACGCCTTTGGGACTGACTCAATCCTGGCATCCTAGTTGTTCGAGTTGTGGCTTAGTTGAGGCTCCTTTCCGCTCTGACCTTAGGAAGCCTTCATTCCACACTTAATGCACATTTCACAGGCCACAGTGGGCGAAGCCCGGCTGGCAACACACACGGGTTCGCCAAGGCTCACCTGTTCCGAGGGAGCTTTCCACTCCCGCTGTGCCGGTGCTCATACTCAGACCTCAGCGGATGTTTTATCTACACAATTACCAGTCTGGTGATTTATATAACGCCGGATGCTATTATTGAGTTTAATCGACTATATGGAACCTTCCTTTTTACTTTATGTAATTAAATGTTAATATACTTATGAGCACCGAGTCCATAAACCAATATCTGTTAACCAGTCCTGAAGGTTTCTCAGGCTCTGTGTGCACGGGCCTGGACAGCGGAGAAATGGGGGCCTTGGGGGAAAGGGGACAGAATCCGAATCCACAAATCTAGGGAACTAGGATTGGCCTCTTATCTCGTTGGCGTCTCAGTGTCTTCATCTTTAACGTGAGAAGGAGTAATTCCTGGCTCAGGGGTGGCTGTCGTGATTAAGCGAGGTGACGTGGAATAGCGGGCCTGATGTCAGGCAGAGAAGGGCGCTCAGTGAGGTCACTTTCTCTGTTCACCTTATGGATTTGTTTATCGAGTGCCTGCCACCTGGTGACGAGCCACGGCGGGTACCTTACCTGCTTCATTTCTGTCCGTGTTCTCACGGTCAGGTTCCGCGCTGGAACGGGAGCTGCACAGCTGTCGTTGACCCCCGCGCTGTCTCCGGGGCCTAGAACGTCTGGCTCCCAGGGGACACTCGATCTAAGACTCGGGGATGACATTCAAGCATGGGCTGAATGAGTTCAGAGAGGATAATGAGGAGTGAGAGTCGCCAAACCGGAGGAGTTTACTGGCTCTCATGCAACAGCCGTTCTGACTGATACAGAGGAGGGGGCCTGAGCTTTGGGGTCGGACAAAGTAATTCTGTTCCCGACTCTGCCCTTTACAAGCTGTGTCGCCTTGACGACGTTATTTAACTCCTCCCAGCCTCAGGTTCCAGCCTTGCAGAATCATAGCTTGAATCCCAGAGAGGAGCGGACAGGGCTGCCCTAAGGGAAGGGAGGGCGGTGTCTGCAAAGGGCTTGGGTTGTTCAGGTTTCGGAGTGGGATCCGGGGGCTGATCTTCCCACGGGGGACTCGGGGAAGCTTTAAATGACCCAGAGACTTTTGATGATTTCGAAGTGGTGATTGCAAGGGTCCTCTCCTTGCCGGGCCAGGTAGGAGCACCTGGCTGTGGTCTCTCCTGAGGTTTTCTGAGCCGGGTCACTAATGGTGCCAAGGTCTGGGGTGGGGTGGGAGGAAGCCACCTGTGGACCATGTGACTGCACGTGACCTTGAGCCACCAGGCAGTGAGTGGAGCTGACCTTGTTGGCTGGGCCTCTGCCCTGAGGCTCAGGACATGGGGCTGTTGCTCTTCTCCCCTGAGAAAACTGTATGTTAAAAATAAGTCACTTTCAGAAGAGGACGTTTTTAGAAAGTCAGACGTTCCTCTAGCAGTGGCAACATTACTGGTCACTTAGGCGGTGTGGCCCCGTGACTAAGGAAGTGGTGTTTGGAGTAGGACAGCCTCGGTTCAAAGCCCAAACCAGCCCATTCCCAGCTGTGACGTTTGGGGCAAGTTGTTTAACCGGCTCTCAGTCTCATTATGCATCAGGTGTGGAAAGTAATAGTCCCCACCTCGTGGGCTCTTGGAGGGTTAGAGGAGATAACCCATGGGAAGGCTTAGCACATGCACAGTACATAATAAGCACTCAATATATGCTGGCTGCTGCCATTATTGTTCCCACTTTACAGATGAGGAAATAGAGGCCCCGAGGTTTCTCAGCTCCACCCGAGGTTATGAAGACAGTGCCAGAAGCAAACTGTGCATTACCTTCTGATGCCAAGCCTGCACGCCTGCCACATCACCACACTCCACTCATGGCATTTATTAGGTTTCCCTTTAGCTCTCAGGCATCGGAGTGCTGGGCTCTTTGTTAAGTCCTGAGGACTCGGTGGCAAAGAACACAGACACGCATTTCTGCCCTTGTGGACTGGTGGTGGGAAGACTACAAAATAAATAAGTAAGCAAACCACGTCAGAGCTACGAAGGGGTCTCACCACAGCCCATGGCGCAGAAGCCGCAGGGCAGTGTGGTGGAGATTTGGGGACGGGGGCTCCTTCCCACGGAACGTTCAGAGGCTTCTCTGTGAAGGCGGTGTTTGGCCTTTGATGTGGCAGATGCCCAGAGCCAGCCGTGGGAAGCCACAGGAAGCCCAGGTGCGAGAACGTTCCGGGCACGGGGGACAGCAGTGCAAAGACCCTGAGGCCATCCAGGGCTTGCCTGGGGGCCTGGAGGCTTTCAGAAGATGCCACAGCTCCTGCCAGAAATCAGCAGAAAGACCCTTCCTGTGTGTAGAGGAAATTTTGCTCACCTCTTCCCAGCAGATCGCAAGTTTCCCCGACACGGGTTATGACCTGTGGCTGTCTCTCTCTTTCATTGCTCCGTCTAAAACGAAAAGAAAAAAGACATTGCTGTTGCCTGAGAGAAGCTGAAAGATGCTATTCTGGTTTCGGAGTGGGCAGAGCTCTGGCCAGGGGCCAGGGGAGCTGGGTGCCGTCCCAGCCCCGCACCCCTTTCTTTGCAGCCTTGTCCTTTTTTTATGCCTGTCTCCCCACCTGTAAAATTAGGAGCTGGGCCAGCTGACCCCTTCCCTCTTCAAACGTGGTGCAGCAGCTGAATCCTTAAATCTGCTCCTGGACTCTTTTGGGGGGGGGGTAGGCGGAAAGAAGGAAAAAAAAAGAGACTGTTGGGTGGGGCTGCTTTTTAGGCTGGTGGGCTCTCCAGCTGAACTCCAGATTGAGCTGTCCTCACTTCTAACGAAGGTGAAGGCTCTCTCCCTGGCAGGATGAAGCTGGGGTCTGACCCCACACTTGGCCTGCTCCTTGGCCTCTTCCTGCCGGTCCCAGGTCACAGTGCGTCACAGCATCAGTGAGGTTGCCGGGGGCAGAGAAGCCTGTTCTCCTCCAAGCCTCCTCGCCGGGCTCTGCTTGCAGTCCAGGGCCTGGGAAGGAGGGGCCATGTGAGAAGACAGGAGTTTTCCTGCCACATCCCGCTGTGTTCTGTTCTCGTCCGACGTGCAGACGTAGCCGGGGGAAGGCCACGTCTCTGTCTCACAGGGTATCGGGCATCGAAGTGCCCTTTGAGAGGGTTTACGGTGCTGCCTTCTGTTACATGTGGGGCATCTCTGGCCCGAGAGCTCAGGTGACTTAGCCAAGGTCACACAGCAGTAAGTGGTGAGTGACGTTGGCATTTGTAGTGCAGAGCAGTAGCTTATCACTATGGGCACTGCTCATCCATATGGGACGTGATGGGCCAGCTCAGAGTTTCTTTCAAATCTTTTGCTTTAGAGATGATGTAACCTGAACACATAGAACATAGCTATCTTTCCCATTTCTAGTTTATACCTTGGGGTTTAATAGTAATTTAACAAAACATATTTGGTACCTACTGTGTGCCAGGAAGTATTTGAAGTCTTTACAAATAGGAAGTTTACCCAATCTTTACAAAATCCCCAAGGGATGGCCACCGTTATTATCCTTGTTTTACAGATGGGAGAAGTGAGGCATATAGAGATTGAATAATTTAACCAAGGTCACACAGTCAAAAAATAGCACAGCTGGGATGCTGGCTCTAGGAAGTCCACACTTGAACCCCTGTCGATGCTGGGTCTCACTGGGCAGAGAAGGTCATCCACCATCCAAGGTGGGTATGTCCGAGGGCTGCTCACCTCGTTGAACTTTCTAGTTTGCAGATGGAAAAGCTGGAGCGTGGAAAGGGCAGGAGAGCATTGGCTCAGGTTCTGGAACATTGCTGTTTCTGTTAGCCCCGACTTCCCTCTCCACGGCGCCGCCTTGGACGTCAGAACACGTTTCTGGGCTGGAAGACACCCAGCGGCAAGTTCATTATTCTCCCCTTCAAGGCCTGTTGCGATTTCCGTCGTGGTTGTTTTCATTCCCGGATTTATTTTAATCGGCCAAATTAACCTGAGTCGCCTTACGGAGTCTCTGGGAGAAGGAACCAATAGAACAGATCAGAAACTCTTTCTCTGGTCCTTGGGGAAATCTCATGCCATCAGAGGGACATCACCTTATTTATAACAAATTCACTGCTCAAAGGATTGAAAACATTTTTTTTTTTCTTCTACTAGGACTATCGTTTCTATCTGTGGAGTCCGTGAGTGTTTGACATTGGATGACTTTATAAAACATTCTACTAATTGGATTTGTTAAAGCAAATAAATCAAACACTAATTGGAACGTGCCCTGCCATTATTTTTGCTTACTGAATTAGATATAATGGTGTGAAGGCCTTCTTATCATATTTGTGCACTTATTTAAATACCCCCCCGGCATACACTTCTGCAAATTCAATTAGATATTCGGAAAAGGAATTCAATTTATGCAAGGCTAGTTTACATTCAGTCGGGGGGCGAGACGCGCCTACCCAAGACAGGCTGCTCGCGATTAATAAGCTCCACTTAGACGTGGCCCTGCCTTCAAAGCGTTCGTCTGCACGAGGGTGGAATCTCGATGATTTGGGGGCTGGCGCGTCACCGTTAGAATATGTGTGTCCAGGAGCAGGGCCTGCCACCTGAAAGGGCTCCTTGCTTACTTTGTTGTTGTTAATCCTCACCCGAGGATATTTTCCCATTGATTTTTAGATAGAGTGGAAGGGAGGGAGAGAGAAAAACATTGATGTGAGCGAGACACATCGATTGGTTGCCTCCTGCACGACCCTGGACCCTGACTGAGTCCAGGGATTGACCATGCAAGCCAGGTACTTGCCCCTGACTGGGAATCGAACCCTAACCCTTTCATCTGTGGTCCAACGCTCTAACTGCTTAGCGGAACGGTCCAGGGCCCCTCGTTTACTTTTATGCTCTGCTATTGGCCGTCTTAACTTCGTAATTTTTTTAAAGCAAGAGGCTCTGCATTTTAGTTTTTGCTCTGGGCCCCGCACATGTTGTTGCTGAGATTTGCCCTGGTTTTCGGGCCTCCTGGCGTAAGGAAGAGGTCCTTGATTTGGGTCTTGGCTCTGCTCCTGGCTGACATGTGGGGCTGTCTGTGTCATTCACTCCAGCCTCGGCTTCCTCACCTGTGAAGTGGGAAGACTGCTGAACACTCCTTACCCCTGACGAGCACATGCTGTAGTGTGGGTGAAGCGGTTATTCAAGTCCAGGAGCTCATGTGCGTCTCTCAATCCCCATCCTCCCGGCCAGAGGGTAGCTTCAGGGGCAGTGCGGGATGTGCTCCCCTCCACGTCCCGGAGGAAGGAAGAAACATGCTACAAATGAGAAATGGGAAGGGGGCGTCGGAAGCACAGGACAGCCAACACTTACATGCTGAAATGAGGTACTTTTCTGTGACTGTGTTAAAATTGGAAATTTTTACGGCATCAAAGCAAAGGTCAGCAGCGACAGCCTGTGGGTCCGCTGTGGACCTTTGCTGGTTTGTGCTCAGCACATAAAGGAAAAAGGCTTTTCCATTTTTAGACAGATCACAAGAAGAATACTATTTTGGACACAGGAGTGCCACGTGCAATTCAGAGTGCGGTGTCAAGAAATCACGTTTTATTAACCACAGCTCTGCTCGTTCTTCCTGCGTGGTTATGGCTGTCTCCGGGCTGCAGTGGCGTTGCTGAGTAGTAGTGACAAAGACTGAGTAGCCTGCCGAGGGGAGCAGAATTCTAAATTGGCCCCCAAACTTCCCAGCCCCCGAGGGTTAGTCCCGTGTAATTCCCGTGCCTTGGGCTGGACTGTGAATAGGGCGGACTTCACTCCCGTGATTAGTAGGTTATGGGAGTGGCAAAGGTGAAGGAATTTTGCAGATGTAATTAAGGCCCCAAATCAGTTGACTTTAGTTAATCAAAAAAGGAGAGGATCTTGGATGGGCCTGCCTGATGAGATGAGACCTTTAAAAGGACCGCACCTGCCCGAAGGAAGGGGTTGGAGGCAGGAGAGGGCTTAGGCCAGGGACGGTGGGCAGCTGCTAGGGGCTGAGTGGTTTCTGGGGGACAGCCAGCCATGGAGCAGGGACCTCAGTCCTGTACCTCCAAGGAACTGAATTCTGTCTAATACCACGTGAGCTCGAACGGGGTCCTTGCTCCAGAAAGGAAGGCAGTTTCCCGGCACCTTGACTTTAGCCTTGTGAGGCCCTGTGAAGAGAACTCACCCATACTGCTTTGCGCCCCTAAGTTTGTGGCAATTTGTTGGGTAACAACACTAACCAGTACACCCACAAGGTGAAAATATTTACTCTCGGGCTTCTTATGGAAAATGCTTGCCAATCCCCGAGTCAAAAAACAATACAAACCACTTCTATAACAGCTCCCTCTCCGGGGCCCCCTGACCATCTAGTCCTGCTGTGTCTTGAATCTGTCGAATAGTTTCCAAGTGTGAGCTCCCTACACACTGGGGACAGCTATGTGAGGCCTGACTGACCCCCCCACATGGGTTAATAACATGTCGATTTCAGGTGTACAACTTTATAAAGTGGCATCTCTATGTAGTGTGTGCTTACCACCTGCCTGGTCTCCCTCTATCACCATATATTTGACCTCCTGCCCCCAGCTCCCTTCCCCTCTGCTAACTACCGTTCTGTTTTCTGTGTCTATGAGTTTGGTTTTCTGTCTGTTTGTTCGTTTGTTGCTTTTTGTTTTATATCCCACATCTGCGTGAAACCATCAAGTTCTTGTCGTTTTTCATTCGACTTCTGTCACTTGGCGTTAATACTCTCAAGATCCATCCGTGTTGTTGCAAATGGCGACATTGCATCTTTTTCTTTAATGTCTGAGAGGTATCACTGTTCTTATTGCCGAAGGTGATGTCACTCTGTCCCCCCCCCCCCCCCCCCCCCGCAGATCTCCAGCTGGGCATGTCCCTTAGGGGCTCTGATGACAGGTTTCCATGCATTAAATGGAGAGAGCAATGCTTTCTCTTAGAGCAGGGGTTGGCAAACTGTGGCCCCTGGGCAAGATCTGGCCCGCTGTTTTTATAAATAAAGTTTTATTGGCACACAGCCACATCCATTTGTTTACCTGTTGTCTCTGGCTGCTTTTATGCTACAATGGCAGAGTTGAGCAGTTGTGAGAGGCTGTGAGGCCGCAGAGCTATACATATTTACCATCTGGCCCTTTGCACAAAAAGTATGTTGACCCCTGCCTTAGAGCGTGGTGGCGTTGAACTTCCCTCCGTTTGTATACACACGTACACATACGGACTCACATAGCTCAAGTATGGTGCCTGCCATATAGCAGAAGCCCAGCAAGCCTTTAGTTCCACGCTTAATTCAAGAATACACAGGATTGTATCAGAAATGTGGAGGCGGACACATTTATATATTTATTGAATTCTATTCCTCTCTCATTTTCGGAAGAAGGGCTTGTGTTTTAAAAAAGTTCTGATTGGCACTATAAACTTTATTTATGCTTTCGTGTATCCTAAAGTATGTATCCTGTACTATTTTTACCTCCCTTACAGATGCTGATATGCTATACATTACCAAACCCAAATGGATTTTCAAAATCCAATTTCCTGGCTACAGTTTTCCATTTCTCTGTTGACTTTTTATGCTTGACTCACATCGGAGCATCTGGGCCTTTGGCACATTTTGGCTTCAACCTGTCCAGATAAATAGCTCCTCTGTCCGGTGCAGGGAGGTAGTGCTGGGCCCTTGGCTTGTGACGGCACTGCCCTGTCTTCCCTCAGTTATATGGGTCTCCCCCAAACCAGGACCTGTGCTCTGGAGGCTGAGCCCGATTCCTGGGGTGAGGGTAGGTCTAGGAGGGTTTTGATCCCCCCCAAATGATTGTGATGCGGTTGACATCAGTTAAAGGGGGCTGCTTACTCTTTCAAACTGAATGAGGTGAGCAACCACACGAGGGTCTCTGGGGAATCTCTCCCCCCGTAAGTCTGCTGCAAGCCGTCTGCCACAAACATCTACACAGATGGCCAGGTGTTCACGGCAGGCTCTTTCTGTCAGGTGTTATGACCCCAAGGAATCGCACCAAGACAGATAAACATAATTTTTGAAAGAGCAAGAAGAGTTGCAGTGAGACTCAGGATCACAGGTTTGACTATGTCATGCTGTGGGTCCCGGGCGGCTAGCCTCTCCTGTCTCCCTTTTTTGTGGCTCTCGGTAGCCGGTCCCTGGGCTGGTGGCAGGCTTCCTCTCTGTGTCTCCTGTGAGTTCCTAGTCCTTTCTGAATCTCTGGAATCCTTCACCTCTGCCACTGCAAAGTTCCTTAGTGATCATTCTGTCCAGCCCCCTGCCTTGCACACTAGAGAATGAAGGCCCAGAAATGAGAAAATGATGTCAGCAAGTGGGGCTGTACCCAGCTGGCAGGGTGCGTTACTGTCAGGGTGCATAATCGGAAGCTCATAGACTCTCTATTTCTCCATCTGTCACTTGAGAAGAACATTCAGGGAGGATTACTTAAACATCTATTTATTAAGCATATTTTCTCTCCTGAACAGCTTTTAAAATGTGTCTCTGGGTCCAGCCAGACCAACAGGAAGCAGATTTCTAGGCTGCATCATGGTGGCCCTCGATGAGTTGCTTTCCCGGAACTGTGTGCTCGGGCGATGCTATCAATTTATATTGAGAATGATGACGAGAGATCGGCTCGTGGCACTGGCCGCGCGCCCTTGCTGTTGGATGTTTTTCTGGTGGTTTTCATTATGGCACGTGGGATTTCGGTTACCAGCGCTCCTCTGGAGACGGTCCCGTGTGATCTAAACACCTGGAATGGTTGTCATTTTCCCGAGCAGTTTGGCTTTTATTGTATGAACACAGAGTGAGTGTCCAGTATCCAAACAGATTTGCCTTTTCCCGTTGGCTGTCAGCAGCTCCGCGCCTAATACGGAATGGCCTTTGAGCAGGTGGACAGGTAGGGAATGGCAGCGCGGACTGGCAGCTTTTTCCTTCTGCCCCGCTCTCGGGTGTTCTGGTCGCGGCTTGCTGTTTGCCATCACGCTGTACTTCCTGCTTCTGTGTGTCTCAGGCCACCTTAGTGGTCATCTTGGACTGGAGCTGGTCATGGGTAGACCCGTAGGACAGCACCCTTGGAATGGAGTCTGTGTTCTTCATGTACGTAAAGCCCAGGGCTACTTCCATGGTCGTTTAAATCTATCTTGCTTTGCAGGAGTTCCATGGAAAAAATCATGAATCCGTGTTACCCCTGGGGCTTGGACGTATATATATGTGATCATGTACAGGAGGGGCGCCTGCTTCTAGATAGCCTTCTCTGGGGGGGACACTAAGGTCCCCCGAGGGATGGCAAATTCTGAAAGAGAGGGATAGAACCCACAGATGGACCTGACTGTCCCGGAGCAAAAAGAGCTCCACATGGACAGAGGGTGCTTTTGACTCCACTGTAAGCCAGCTCCTTGTAGGGGGAAAAGAGGACTGCGGTCTGACATTAAGAGTGGGGTCCCAGGGGTCCCAGGCCTGCTGCCATGGGACCCCAGTATCAAAGAGCAGACTGTTAGAGGGGAAAGGCGTTTGCTCGTGGCTGAAGGTGGAAGCGACCACCGAGCTCTGCAGGTGGGGGCAGCAAGGTGCCCGGCGCTGTGAAACGGGGTGTGATAGGTCCCCTTAGAGTGCTCAGGGAGCTGAGGAGTGGACCACTGAGCCAGCAGACTAGGGACAAATTGTTCATGTGCCCTTGCGTGGCTTCTATAAGCTGGGATACCCAGAGGGATAACTACGAGCCCTCCTAAATCTTGTCTAGAAGAAAGCAGATAATTGGTTTAATTAGACCATTAATTAAAATGAATTAATAACTTCTCCTCTGAGCTTTGATACATCTCTATGCAAATGTTTTCTGCATTGCACCTTAAGTGTATGTTGGTGTGGTTGCCTTTCCCTCTGCTCTGCAAACTGACGAGGGTGAGAATCCTATCTGTTGGTTCCGTGCCCCTTATTAACTGTTTCTAGAATAAACAAGGGAATGGATTCAGGTGGAAGAGACCCAGCCACCTTGGAGGGTCTTTACCTTTCTGCTCTCTCTCATTGCCTTGTGAGGGAAAGTACACTCGCTCTGTTTGTTAGCGAGAGCATGGATTCTGTGGTTAGGTTACAACGATTTAAACCTGGCTCCAACTCTTCCTTTCTGTGTGACCCAAATAGGTCACCTAACCCCCTCAGTGCATTAATTACCTTATTTAAAGGAGGGATAAAAATCTACCTGTCAACAGTTGTGAGAATTAAGTGAGAGCAAAGAAGGCCTACACAACCAGAGACTAGGGTATTCCCTGTCATGGAGCACATGTGTGAGAGGGCGTGTTTCTTATGTTAGTCAGGATGGGCAAGGCTCTGCTGCGGTAACAGTTAACCCCTAAGGCATCAGTGGTGTCAGACAAAAAAAGCTGGTATTTTGCTTTTGAAAAATTGATTGCCAGTTTACTGCTTCAATGACCGTCTGGGTGGCCGTCCTCCAATGAGTGTCTCAGGGATTGAGATCTCTTTCTTCCTTTGTTGCCTTCACCTTGCACAACAGCTGTGAAAGTCCTCGGGCAGGTGAGAAGGGGTGCTTTTTATGGGCTAGTCCTGCACATGGTGGATGTCACTTTGGTACATGTTTCCAGGGTTTATCACGTAGTCTTCCCCCGATGCAAGGTGGCCTGGCAGCGTGGGGCTCTTGTGTGCACGAGAGAGGAGACCCAAACAGCACACTGTACACAGAGCCCTGTCTTGGCCATGCTTTCCTCTCTAGCCCTGGAGGCTGATCTCAGCTTGGGATTGATTCTCAGTCGGCAATTCCCAGGAACACTTGCGATGCTGCAGGCTGCCCTTGCTTATCAATTCCAGCACATCGGGGTCTGTTGTCGATGCTGTTGACCTGATTCATTTGTCTCCCTCCGGCTGGGCTCCAGCGCGGCGCTGGCGATTTAGGGGAAGGAGGTTGACCCTCGTGGAGCCTTTGCAGCAGCTGCTGCTACGTATTTTAGATTTCAGATGCAGTGTGTTGTGTTTTCACATCTGGGGCATTCACTCTGCTCTTCTGGTCAGAGAAGGTTTCTAGAAGAGATTTGGGAGGATTGGGTGGAATTTGTCAGGCAGGCAGAGAGGGGAAAGAGCTTCTAGGTACAAGTACGAGACTTGGAAGAGCAGGGTGACTGGGCGATCGGCGTGTCTCATGGCTCCTCGCATGCAGCTGGCCTGTGTCAGGCATCCCTTGAACATGTATTGGTTCATTCGTTCTGTATTTATTAAGCCCCTGCTACGTGCCGTAACCGTTCCCACTTTATTGTCTTGTGGAAGCTAGTGGATTGCCCCCTTCCTTGCCTTTCAAAGGTCATCCTTCCCCACTGTGTCTGGGACAAAGTCTCCTCTGTCACCTGCTCCTCGCCCTTCCTCTGGTCTCCTGGGCTTCCCATCCTTGCCGGCTGACCTCTGTCAATCCACACTGGTCCTTGTTCCCTCAGTTCCCCAAAGCACCAGCGATGCCTGGCTGCCGTGTGCACCCAGGTCTCACAGAGCAACTGGGTGTTGTGGAGGGACATCACAGAACAAGACAAGGAACTGTCTCCAACTCGTGGTCGGACAGGCTTCCTAGACCAGGCCCTCAGCCGTCTCTCACCCACCCTGTGGCCGCCTTCCTAGCGCATACTGAAATGCGTGCTTACTTATTAGTTTACTTGTTTTCTGTCACTCTGTCGCCATCGAGATGGCGTGCCTCTTTAGTAGACCGTTGGATAGCCAGGACCCCAAACTCTGCTGCATCTATGCTAAGTACTCAATTAAATAATTGTTGAATTGTCGAACGAACAAATGAAAGCAAAGAGATCTTGTCGTTCCTACCAGTGCATCAGCCACTGCCCATCACAGGGGACTTCTCATTGGCCGTCACCTTCCGTGGGTTCCTGCTTTTCATGGTGGTTCGTGGGCCTCTCCCCCCCCACTCCTTTCCTTCTTTCTCTAGCTGTCGACATAAAACATCCACATTTCTGTTACTTTTTAGTGCACAGCAATTTAATACCCAACTCACCTCCCAACCCCTGTGCAACCCCTGTTCAGCCCTCCCTCTCCAGCCCGAGACTCACTGGGGTACTGAAGGCTGATCTTCTGGGTTCCCATACACAGCAGGAGAGGAAGGTGGAGAAAGCTTTGACCTCATGGCTTTTCTTTAGTGGTGTTGTGACCAGGTTCTGTACTGAATCTGCAGACAGGACTTCCACCCGCCCTGTGCAGAGGGAATCCTGGTGTGGGCGCATCGAGTGGATTTTGTTCTGCAGCTGAGGGGGACCGGGGTGATGTCTCCTGAGAATACAGACACAGGCAGGGACTCGTGGGGGCTGGTTTACGTACATCGAGCAGAACTGAGTTTGGGTGTGGGACCCAGTGAGAGTTTATGGTGATGTGATGAGATCTGAACATGAAGGAGACAAGAAAGGGGCAGTGGAAGGGATGGACTGGGCAGTGAGCCCGGGTCTGGGAGGCTGCTGTAGGGCTCAGTCCAGGTGTTGCCTCTGCCTCTGTGTACCCTGCCGGCTCCCCTGGCATGTCCGTCCTCCTGGTCTCCATCCTGGGGATGCTCACCTCCTTCACAGCCCTGAGCAGTGCGCCTCCTCCAGGATACTGTGGGTCCTACTTCTCCAGGCGGACCAGCATCTCCATGTCACCTGGAGGGGCTTCCAACCCACAGCAGGTGCTCAGTAAATACATTCTTGTCCAAGCCAAATGGACAGCTTATTGTAAAAGAGTGGATGGCTTCGATTTCAAAGGGAAGCGCTTCAGACACTACCCACGTTGACTTTCTTATCTGCTAGGCACACACTTGTCGCATTCTTCACCTGCTAGAGTTTTACTTTAGGAAAATGATTTTTCAAAAATTGCTTTTATAGAGGAGGAGGTGGATGCTGAGAACTTACTCTGGGCTGGTTACTTTTGATATGTTCTTCCATTTCATCCTCATGCTATTTCCGCCAGGTGGACCGTTCCCTCCACATTACAGGTGAGGAAACTGAGACACAGGTTAGACAGACGGCAAAGCCTCCACCCCACGCTGACCCAGCTTGACAAAGCTGGGGTTCATGTCTCGTTCCGTGGGACCCCGAAGCTGGTGCTGTGTCTGCCTGGCAGCGTCCCTGTGTTGCAGGAGGCAGTGACAGAGGCGTGCCCTGGCATTCATCCCCTCCTACTTACAAAGAGACGTTGCTGTTTACTTTCTCGGGAAGGAAGATTAAAATCAATGTAGCTAGCCTTATTAACTTTTCAAAAGAGGGGGAGTCTGCAGATGCCAGCGCCTTTCCTGAGAGCACCAAAGCAAATATAAAAATCCAATTTGCTTTCTACTTTTTTTTTTATCTTCTCCAGAGTTTAAAATTCAAAGCTGTAAATGAAGAGCCGATGAGACAGGGTTAACGAACCAAGCCCCAGACATGAGGATGTATTTACCCATATCTCTTTTGTTTGCAGGCGGCTGTTCCTTTGATGAGCACTACAGTAACTGTGGTTACAGCGTGGCCCTGGGGACCAATGGCTTTACCTGGGAGCAGATTAACACGTGGGAGAAACCAATGCTGGACCCAGCTGTGCCCACAGGTAGGTGAGCCATTGTGTTTGGCACAGGTAGGTGACCCACTGTGTTTGGGGCTGTGATGGGGATGGCATCTTTTATGATGACTCGTGGGAAAGAACTTTCTTATGGGTTGTCTGAGAGGGCAATACGTAACTTTGTTGGTAGTAAGTTCCCCATCCCTAGAGGTATGCAAAGCAAGGCTGAGTGAACTCTTAAGAATGTGATAAAAGTCACATGTCACCTGGATTCAGGGACCTTTCGGATTTCTTTTAGCTTTGAGATTCTAAACTTTAGCTCCACATAGGGCATCGCTGGAGTTTGCTTGGGAGCCTGATAATAGTGGGATTTCTGGGGAAGAAAGAGCTTCTGAAGAATTTGAGGTCATTCTTTTTCTTTCAGGCCACATAGATGTAGCTTGTATGTATGTAGGGAAACCTCTACAGTGAGAATATTACTCATAAAGCTAATGTCCAGAAATCCTGAATACCAGGCTTATCCTTAACCAAGGGGCTGGAATCATAATGTCCATGCTTGATGGCTACCTGCATGAAGCAGGGTCTATGAGATGTATTCAGGGGGAGGTAAACCTGGAGGAGGTGTGCTCAGAGAGATCACATTTAGGGTGGGGTATGCCTGGGTGAGTTGACACTGAAAACCAGGAAGAATTACAACTCTGAGAACATTAAAATCACCTCTTTGTAAGGTGTGATCCCTGGTACAGTTGTCAGGACAATTGATTGTTGGAGAAGGGAGGCCATCCTCCATGGCTTCTCCATGACCAAGGGCTCTCTCTAACCCACACACTGTCATGGCTTTTTAGCAGCTCTCTTGGTGCTCTTCCTCAGGTTCCTTTGTCAGCTCACTCTGGCCATTAAACGTTGGGTTCTTCAGGCTCATTCTACACTTTTTGTATGTGTCTTAGCCTGGGTTCTCCAGAGAAACAGAAACAATAGGATATATTGAGAGATACATGTAAGTGGAGATTTATTATAGGAATTGGTTCACGTGGTTATGGAGAACCCCCATGAGAAGTCCTATGATCTTCCCTCTGCAAGCTGAAGAATCAGGAAAGCTGGTGGTAGAATTCAGTCTGAGTCTGAAGGCCTGAGAATTGGGGCATGGATGGTGTGAACCCTGATCTAAGTCTGAAAGCCCGAGAACCAGAAACACCAATGCCCAAGAAAAGAAGAAGATAGATGTCTCAGCTCAAGCAGAGAAAGAGCAAATGCACCCTTCCTCTGCCTTTTTGTTCTATTTGAGCCCCCAAGGGATTGGATGATGCCCACCACCTTGGGGAGGGCTATCTGCTTTACTGAGTTCACCAGTTCAATGCTAATCTCTGCTGGAAATACTCTCACAGACACACCTAGAAATAATGTTTTACCAGCTCTTCGGGCATTGCCTAGCCCAGTCAAGTTGACACATAAAATCAACCATCACACCATGGATGACCTCAACCATACCTATGGCTTCAGTTGCCATCAGACATCTCTTTTGAACTGTAGACCTACATGACCCACTGTGTCATGTCTTCTCAGCTGATTCTGGGGAGAGGGATTTTCTAGGATGTCACTAAGCTGAAGAGAGAAGATGCTCAGAGACATCTAGATGAGTGTATGGTCTTCGTGGCCTCATTGACTTTAAGTTTGGCTCCAAAGCATGAAGCTACTGGATGGCTCTGTATTGTTCCTATTAACAGCATAAATTGTTTTGATAAGTGTAGACATGAGCCCCAGGTATAATAAAGATGTGCTGTGGTACAAAAGGGAGCTTTTCAGATCTGGTAGGATCTTACTTTGCATGAGCAGAGTCACCAACTACAACTACGCATGCCCATTAGTAAGGTGAACGTGGGACAACCTTTGTGCCTGTTGCACTCTCAAAAGTGTCTTGGTTTAAATGATAGAATCGGCCCATCAGGGACCCCAAGAATCCAGAGAACCTGTGCTGAAACATACCATATCTGCTCTGTGTTGCTGTCTTTGATGTTGGCCAATAAATCCAGATCTTATAGTGTGTGTGTGTGTGTGTGTGTGTGTGTGTGTTTACATGCTCCTTCTGCTCCTCGTTAGCCCACCTGAAGCCCAATAGGCTCTTGTAGGCTCTCCCAACTCAACATCTCCAAAACTGAACTCTTTTTTTTTTTTTAATCCTCACCTGAGGATATTTTTCCATTGATTTTTTAGAGAGAGTGGAAGGGAAGGAGGGAGAGAGAGAGTGAGAGAGTGAAAGAGAAACATCGATGTGAGAGAGACACATCAATTAGCTGCCTCCCGCACAACCCCAACCAGGGCCCAGGATCGAACCACAACCGAGGTACAAGCCCTTGACTGGAATCGAACCCTCGACTCGTCCTCCGGCCGATGCTCCAACCACTGAGCAAACTGGCCAGGGCACTTTGCTTAGAATCTTGCTGAGGCTTCCTGTTGCCCTGAGAAAGAACACTGAAGCCCCGCTATGGCCCCCAAGGCCCAGCATGGCTGGTCCTGCCCATACCTCCAGCCACACCGTGTGCCATTGCCCCTTGTGCTCACTCACACTGACTTCTGTCAGCTTCCAGAATGTTCCATGCCCTTTCCTGCCTCAGAAACTCACATGAGATCAGCTCTCTTCATGGGACTTTCTTCTCCACTCTTGTACTTCCCCTTCGTATCTCCGCTTAAACATCCCTTCCTTGTGGTAGTTCTCCCTAGAGACCCCAGGCTGGGTCAGCTCTCTGAGATGTTTCCCACTGCCCCGCACTTTTCCTCGGTCACACGTACCACCACTGATGCTCTTTGTTCAATGTATGCTTTACCCCCAGATGAGAAGTTCCATGTGAACAGGGACCATGACCATCTTTTCCCCAGCTTTATCTCCAGTGCTTAGTACAATGCATCACACGTAGTATGCACGAAATAACATTTTTGTTGAACGGATGCATAGAGATGGGCAGAGGGTCTTTATCACATATTTTTAAATGAAGGAATGAATGATAAACACTGTGAACTCCCTTTGGCCCTCTATGAACTGATCACATATTTTAGCCTTTGCTACCATCCTTCCATTTTACAGGTCGGAAAACCAAGGCTCCCAGAAGCCCAGAGACGTTGCTGCTCTTCCTCTCGTGCCACTGTCTCTCCCCAAAGGGACAGCTCTGGCTTCTGATCTTAATTTTCTCATCCCCTCATTACGGCAGAGTGTCATTTCACAAGTATTGGATTGTGCTAATACAGTCTTCTGAGCGTTTCTAAATAGAGGCATTTGATAACGATCACTGAAATTATTCTGTCACGATGTGCCTGTGGATTTCAGCGGCTCTCCATGCTCCTTAGGCAGAGAGGCATGAAAGTGAATTTGGATTAGGCGAGATTGTTTGTTCTTCGCACGGGCAAAGGCTGAAATCCTGCTGTTTCTTCTGTAAGGCCAGCAGTCTGCATCCCGTTGGAAATTGAGTTCGAGTCTGTCGTCAGAATGGTCCCTACCCTTCTACTGACCTGCTTCTGTGTGACCGGGTCAGACTCTGGATAAATCAGACCATGCCATTTTGGCATTGACCCCTCTGGTGGCTTCCTCTGGTCCATAGGAGGAAATCTGAACTCCTGGCCATGTCCTGCACGGTCCTGTATGATCCAGTGTCCTCTCCGAGCCCCTTTTCTTCCCTCTCAAAATGCTCCAGACGCACTGGCTCTTTTGGGTAATGTCAGATTCTTTCCTGGCTCAGGACCTTTGCATATGCTGCTCCCTCTCACTGGACGTTTTCTCTACTCTTCACTTGACCAATTTCTTCAGGTCTCAGCTCAGATGACTCCTTCTCAGGGAGGTCAGCCCTCACTGGTCTGTCTAAGGAGAGACGCCCTCGTCGTTCGCACTCATGGTGTTCTGTTCGTTGCTCTCAAAGCCCTCCTCACAGACACGTTCACAGGCCAGCCTGCTCCAGTCCTCTGCCATGGCCGCGTGACTCTAGGGCCTCACTCCCTCTGCCTCAGTTTCCTCGTCTTTACCGTGGGAACCAGTGTGAGAGTTAAATGGGATGATGCCTGTGTGGGTGTGAAGTGTCCGCACATAGGAGGGTGTAATCAGCGCTGGCTCCCCTACATTCTCCCCTGGTTCTTACCGTCTAAGTCTACCTGGGACCCTTGCCCCCTCCTTCAAGCTCACCTGCCACCAGATGCTGCTCTACACAGGCGAACCTTCCAGCAGGAGGTCTGCCCTGGATCCCTGAGGGGCCCAGGGACACGTCCACCCCCAGGATGCATGCGCCCCGAGGGCCTGAGCACCTCCAGCATCCGGGCCCTGTTAGTTTGGTGTTACACACACAGCCATTGTCGCCTTCTTCTCCATCCCTCTGTGGGAAAGGTCCGGGCTAGCATTCCAGGCTCCAGACCTGGCAGTCCCCCACACCTCATCTCCACTGGGGCTGTCACAGAGGAAGGGGGTCATTGCATCCACGGACCTTCTCTCCAGACCTCTGTCTTTCCCACGGAGCTCACTGCAGCTACCCCTGTCTCCTAGCTCTGCCTTCCCCAGCCTTGGTGTGGCTTTCCACATGTCCACCCTGAGGTACCGTCCAGGGCCCAGCAGGAGGTCTCTGGGGGGCTGGACAGCGATGCAAAGGCTATAGGGCTCATTTAAAAAGGGCTGAAGTCAGAGGTAATGAGGCTTGGGAGGTTTCCTTCAATTTCCTTCTAATGCTTGTAGGACATTATTTTAAGTGTTGGAATGAATTTGGATTGGATCTCAGGCTGAAAACCAGGTGCACAAGAAATACTGCACTTACATCAACTTGAATCTGACCCTGAACCTCCACGGAGTTAGATATTTTCAGTCATTATGCGCACTCCCTTCTCTAGGGGTCTGCAGTTGTCCTGGGGACTTAAGCAGGCCATTGTGGTTTCCTCTGAGAAGCTCACTGTCATTTCCTGTGGTTTCTTTGGGTCTCGTAATTCTGCTGCCTCTCCCAGGCTTGGTGCCCTTGTCCCAGGTCCAGCCAGCCCAGGTGCACCCCAGCAGCCCTTCTGGCACCTGTCCCCATCTCAGGCACGGCCGCCAAGCAGCGCGGGACCATCAGATCCATCTCGTCCCCTTCCCCGTGTGAGCCTCTCCACGCACCTCTCAGCCCTTAAAGGCACACCTGTCTTGGCCCCGCCTCTCTGGGACCCGCAGCTTAATCTCTTCTGTAGGTTTAAAAGTAGGAAACACCAGGCAGCGGCTCGTCTCCAGCAAACATTTCTAGCGCAGAGACGTACCATCTTAGCTGGTTACTGACTAAGGGGCAGGTCCTGGGAGGAGTCCAGGCCGAGCAGATGCACAGGTGCACATGGACGGGAGCAGTCAGCTGACTGTGTGCCGTGGACACGGGCCGTCTCGGGAGGGTCCTGGGTCTTCCTTCATGCCACTGCGCCCTTGGCTGTGTGTTCCTGCTTTGCTCTGACTGCTGATATTTACAGAGAGCAGTGTGGGGTCTGTCGTGGGTCGAATTGTGTTCCCCAAAGAGATAAGCTGAAGTCTGAACCCCCGGTACCTGTGAGTGTGACCTTATGTGGAAAGAAGGTGTTTACAGATGTAATCAAGTTATGAAGGGGTCAGGCTGGTCGTCCTGGGCCCTCATCCAGGAGGACTGGTGAGGGAGGAGAGACTCACAGACACAGGGCAGGTCACGGGAGGCAGAGACTGGAGCGATCAATCCATCTGTAAGTGGAGGAATGCCAAGGATTGCCAACGGACCCCAGAAGCCAGAAGGTGCAAGGAGGGATTCTTCTAGAGCCTTCAGAAGGATCATCTCCCTGCCAGCTCCGATGTCAGACTCCTGGACTCTAGAACTGTGAAAGAATACGTTTCTGTGGTGCTGAGCCATGCAGCTGGTGACAAGTGGTTGCGGCAACCCTAGGAAACTCCTACCGGCTCAATGCCGTCAGCACCCTGCCCGCATCACCTTCTCGCCATTAGAGCTCCCGCCGGAGCGCTGGGCGCCTGGGAGCCTTCGCTTTCCTTGAGAGAACTGGCATCCGCCGTGTGTTCGCCCTAACAAGAACCGGGTTTGGCATTTCCCCAAACAGTTCGTCCAGCGTGCCACCGTCCTGCGACGTCAGAGATACTGTCTCCTCTTTGGAGATCTGGAGGAAGAATAGTAAGTATCCACGTGCCAGACATGGAATCCTGGAAATCTGCCCATGAGTTGGTGCTGGGAAAATGCGTTGTGACTCTCGAAGCCCGAAACTCAAGTCAGGAACCGGTGGTGGTCCCTGGCGCACTGCGCTCTAGCTCTTCGCACACGGGTTGGGGACCTTCCGGGGATCAGCAGGAGGTGTGTTCAATGGCACGCAGCCAGCGCAGTCCAAGCGCTGACCCGTGAAGGTGGAGATCAGGGAGAAAACGCAGAATGGGCTTTCCTGTGTTTACTGGACCAGTAACGAGCCTCTTCATAGCGTGTGCGGAACTGGCTCCTGTTTTCCCGTAGGCAGGGACACCATCTCGTTCGCCTCCGCAGCCCCGGTGCCTGGGACTTAGAAGGCAGCAGTGAATCTGTGCTCGATGAATGGCCCTTATGAATACTTGAACTTTCTCATGAGACGACCTCAGCATCTGTCTCCAGCCTCAGCCCCTCGCCTGCCCTGTCCCCTTCCCCGGGATCAGTGAGAGGGACCTTGGTGCTTTGGTTTGGGGATCTGGCCTTCAACCCTGCTTCCTGATTTGGGGAATATCCCATTGTGTGCGATATTGCTGGAATGCGGAGCTCAGTGGAAGGTGAAGGGGCCAGAAATTCACCCCCTGACAGCCTGGGTGTGGCTGGACATGGGACCTGGATGGAGTCAGTTGGACCCTCCTTCCATCTGGACAGGGTGAGCCAGCCAGAGGCTAGGACGGCGGCGTATCCAGTGTGTGTGGGGGTGTCCGGGCCACAGGAGGTTGTGCTGAAGAGGTTGCTCCCTGCTTCTTGGTTCCCCACAAATGCCTTAGTTCCTGCTTGGTTCTGAAGCCTGATCTCTGGCTCCCTGTTCACGATGGGCCTCCCAGTATTCTCCCAGAACATTGCTGTTCTTGAGAAAGATAGTCACGGTTGATTTCTCTCGTTTTAGCCACACACGCTGCAGGCCACACTGTCATGCTTTGCGCTTGCTGAGCCCTCTGGCTAAAGGCACCTCCTGTCCCCCTTTCTCCCATATCAAAGCCCGGCACGGACATCACCTCCTCCTCCTCCAGGAAGCCTTCCCTGACTCCTCCCCACGGCACCCCCTCTCCTCCGAGCTGCTGTGGCTGAGTTTACTCCACATGTTCTCGCCAATTCCCCTGGGGCTGCGGGCTCCCCAAGGTCATGGGCACCCTCATGGCTGAGTTCCCCGCACCAGGCATAGTGCTTAGAACAGGGCAGGTGGTCCATACATGGACTAAATTTTCATCCGAGTTGTTCACATGAGGTAAGTCAAGAAGAAACTGCTGCCGGGAAATTTGGGGGAGGACCCTGGAGAGGCTGCTGCTTTCCTGGGCGTGTTCACTGTACCCGGGGCACCTGTGGCTTTCAGGGCTCCAGCACCTCCTCTGAGCTTGGTGACGCTGTGGTCTGGAGGGGTCATTGGGCCCCAGGGCCTGGCTGGTCCGGGCTCTTCTGCTCTGCACTTAATCCTTGGGGCAAGTAAAAGGACGCTGGGGATTCCTCCTGTCTTTTCTCGGGGGCCCAGCACACACTCACAAGTATAGATCTGCTCGTCACTGTGTAAGAGGCTCCCCGTCGGAAACATGTGACGTACCCCAAAACATACCTGCTGTCCCTGTAATGGAATGCCTACCTTAACTGCTCTGGGCGTCGGGGCCTGGAAGCAGCCTTAATCAGGACTGATATGATTATTGATTGGCTTAAAGCTCTAAGCGCTTACGTTTCCATTTAATGGCTGTCGAGTCAATGCTTGTTTCCCTCCCTCTTTCATGATAAAATATTGCATACTTGTTCTTGAACGAATGCGGAGTTTGTACATTGGCTAGCTTTCTCCAGCCGCATCTCAATTTCCTCAAATATTACTATTAACAGACCGATGTATATCCAGAGAGCAGAGGAAGAGGAAGGGAAAGGAGGAGAAGAAGAGGGGTCAGAGGGAGAAGGAGAGGAATATATGAATGTGATAATAGTTCGATAACAGTGAGGAAGCAATGTTTCTGCGGTGCTCATTATGTAGCAGGTACTCTCCTGAGCACTTTACATATATTACCTGTTTAATCCTCACAACAGCACTCTGACAGAGATACAATTACCTGCATTTTACTAATCGGGGAACTGGAGGCACAGAAAGCTTGAATGACCTGCCCAAGGTCATAGTTAGCACATGGTGAAGCCAGGGTTTGCCTGCAGGATGTCTGGGTCCGCGTCTGTGCTCTGGGTCACCTCTGTCCGTGCCTCCTAAGCATTCAGATGTCGAGTAGGATCGTAAGCCCAGACTGTGTCACAGTGTTTAGGTCCCTCCGAGGGCCGCGTGGTACGCCACTGGAGGGATGCACCGTGGTTTGTTTAACTAACACCCAACAAATGGCAGTGGGAGAAGAAACGACGGAAATCAAACCATACCCTGTACGCCCACACAAAAGGCAAGACTTCTGTCTCCAAACAGCTCTCGGAAGCGTCCTTACAAAACATCTCATGTAATGGGATGGTCTCTTGTACACTTTGAGCCACAAATTTAATTGAGGAAACTGCATTAGCCGGCAGTGACCCCAATCAATGCTAGTTTGGAATGTTTACAGCGATAACAGAATTGATAGGGGGAAAAAAAGGCAAGAAATTGAAAACGAGTTTAGTATCTTTGTGGAGGATAGGATCAAATAGTGATGAGTGATGAAGATGGCTTGGAAAAGCGAGAGGGTCTCTGCGGTCAGATCCGAGCACACACCTGTCAGATGAATGGGAAGGCGTGTCTGTGCGAATACACAGGTGCCTGCCTTGACGTTCAGGTCTCTGTGGAGCGAGCCTGGATTCAAAGAGCATCCCACCCAAATAGCGTAATTGGAAGTGAAGGTGACGTAGGCTGAGGAAGTGCTTCCTCCGCGACAGACCTAGATGTCCGTGGTGCAGATGACGAGTTTGAATCAAATCTCTGTAATGTTTGGGAACGGACACTAAACCACTGTTTTAACCGAACACGTGTGTACTGTTTCCTGGACAGTGTTCTAGGGGCTTTACGTGTTTCTCACTCATTTAATACTTCAACAGCGCTGGGTACAGTCGTGACCCCTGTGTTACAGATGAGGAAACTGAGGCCCAGAATGCTAAGTAACTTACCCCCCAAATTAGTAGTGAATGGAGGAGTGAGATCTGAATCTGGGCAGTCTGGCTTCAGAGTCTGTGCTACGAACCTCTATTTTTAACGCAATGTGTTATCTTACGAAGCCTGTGACTTTAAGTATGTGCGTTGAACTAAATCATATCTTTGACACCGTAAGTAGACATCTGATTTCTCTATGCCCTGAAAATGTTATGCATTACAGTTGCTTGCAAACTTTTTATGGGGTCTTCTTCCTGGGAAAATGAAGGGAACACCCCACTTCTGATTGCTGAGGGTGGACCGTGCCATCAGCTGGTTGAATTGACCAGCCCCTCAGTGTCCACCGAAATGCAGACGCCGTGAGCCCGCAGAAGCCGTCATTCGTCAGAGACCTCCAAGCGGACAGCAGAGGTCCCTCAGTGCTCTCCAGTCTCCAGCTGTTTCCTCGTCAGCCACCCCCAGGCAGCCTGGGAGGAAGAGATGGTGGCAGTTGTCACTGTCACAGTGACGGCAGCCAGTGGGTGCATGACGCGTCCGTGGACTGGTCATCCCATTTGGCTGCTGTTCCCCGGGCCAGGCTGCCAACTGAACACCTTGGTTTTGAAAATATGGATCGTACTGCCTTTACTGAGGAAACAGGTTTCCTTTATGCTTTAAATGCTATAGTAACTTGAGTTTTAATTACATATTATGAAAGATTTGATAAGAAAAGAAAATGGTAGTTTAGGACAAATAGAGAAGTGTTTTGTTTTTTTTTAATTTAGTAAAAAGAAAATCAGATGACATGTGTCACTCCATAAAGTAGGATCCAGTCATCGGGAAAATTCATAATACATTTTAGTCTCGTTTGAGTGCTTGAAATGTGGCTAGGCCTGTGTAAAATACACACCAGCTTTTGAAGACTTAGTGCGAAAAGAGCAATATAACCATCCATTAATAATTTTTATAGCGGTTGCATATTGCAATGCATTTAGTTCAGATAGATTGGGTTAGATAAAATAAATTGTAAAAATTAATCTCACCCATCTTTCTTCCTTTTTTTAGTGTGGCTACTAGAAAAACTTAAAATTTCACATGTGACTGTCACTGTCCTTGGATCAGATCTGCGCTTTGTCGCTCGTTTTCCCAGCACTGGGATGCCTCCCCTTGGTCCCAGCAGCGGTGTCTATGGAGCAGGCGCTGTGTGCCAGGACCTCTGGATGTCTTCCCCTTTAGGGAGGAGGTCCCACTGTGCTCCCTTCTCTGCAGATGGGGTTAAATCACTGGCCCTTAGTTACACAGGCAGGGAGGGGATGGCTCACGCTGATGTCTCTCAGGCTTGTCTCCTTTTGGCACACAGACACAAGACTTTCGTCCCTGCCTTGTTGTCCTGACTGGACCCTCTGAACCTCAGTTTCCCTCGTGAGAAGTGGGCTGGAGCATCCCTCAGGCCCCTCGAGCACTGTTCTTCCCGTGGCTTCTTTGTGCTTCCGTGGGGGCTACGGGACCATGATGAGACGGGGGGTGGACACGGGCTCTTCCGCGAGGCCCCTTGGTTAGGCTGGCCCTGCTGTAGGCGGGTGGGGAGGCTTCCCAGAGTGCTTTTCCCAGATCTGCCACTAACCTGAGACTTTGAACAGGTCAGCGGCTTTCTCCGTGCTTCCTGCATCCTTCTCTGTGAATACGCCTAAAAGTAAGGGACCCCGGGTTTTAGTCCCACCTTTGCCGTTAACACGCGCTGGGACCTCGTGCCGGGCTCCACCCCTCCCTGGCCTTATTTGTGTTGTATGTAACATGGGGAGCCAGTCTTTTCTGGCTTGGATTTGTAGTTTATAACACAAGGGGAAAAGGATACATGTTTAAATGTAGAAATTGAGTGACACATTTATAAAATGAAATGTCTGAAAAGTCCTGTGGCCCTAGCCCCACACCTGTCTGTCAGTGGTCATGGCAGCTGCTTTGGATTCCCCGACAGGGGCATTTGTCTTCCTGAGCGTGTGGAGATGGGGCCCAGCAAGACCCCCTTCCTCTGCTCTCAGACAGCACCACAGAGCGCAGTGACCGCCCCATGCCCCCTGGAGGTCAGGGGCACGTCTTCAGATTTCATTTTCCCACAATGACGGATCATTTGGTCATTTGCAGAAATTTCCCCTTTAACTAAAAAAGGACCTCCTATCTTCCTCCCCCCACCCCCACCCCCACCCTCAGCCCATTCAGTTGTACCTCTGTGCTCAGTGCTAACGTGATTACACTTAAGCTCTGGAAGGCAACAGTCCCTAGCAAACTGTTTTTTAAACTTCCCTTGACCTTGACAATTTCTTTTAAAATTGCTTCCTTTCCCAGGTGTTCTGTTCATCATTAAGAAACCCACGTTCCACTCTCTCAGAGTCCAAAGCCTTACTTGTTAGTGAAGCAACGTGTAAACGCTACGGACAAGCATGCTGTGCCCTTTGCGAAGAGTCCCGAAAGTTTCTAAGGTTAGAATAAGGCTAAGCGCTTGCAAGAGCCTTCGAAACTGTAGCTGCTAAAACATACAAGCACGAGGTGTCTATCATGTGAGGTTTAGGGAGGAAAACTGAAGCCACCCTAGGTATTTCAGTCAGGAAGGTGTTTAGTGTAGGGTATTAGAAACTTAGAAAACTTTGGAAGTCCTTGCACATATGGTCAAATGAGCTTCAAAAGGGTGCCAGGACTTTCATAATGGAGAAAGGACAATCTCTTCAACAGACTGTGTTTGAACACTACTTATCCACATACAGAAGAAAGTTGGGCTCTTACACCATACCATAGGCAAAAAAATGAACTCAAAATGGATTAAATACTTACACATAAGACTGAAGGTATAAAACTCCCAGGAGAAAACATACGTGAAAAGCTTCATGACATTGGATCTGGCAGTGATTTATTTTTAGATATGACAACAAGCAGAGACAACAAAAGCAAAAATACACGAGTGGGAGGGACTGCGTCAAACGCACAAACCTCTGTGAAGCCACGGAAACAACAGAGGGGAAAGGCAGTCTCTGGAACGGGAGAAATTATTTACACAGCATGTATCTGCTAAAGGGTTAATACCCGGACTATGTAAAGAACTCAAAACTCAACAGCAAGAAAAACAAATAACCTGATTTTAAAAATGGGCAAAAGACTTGAATAGCCCAGCCGGTGTGGCTCAGTGGTTGAGCACTGACCCCTGCACCAAGAGGTTGCTGGTTCGATTCCTGGTCAGGGCACATGCCCAGGTTGTGGGCCAGATCCCCAATGGGGGGCATGCAGGAGGCGGCCAAGCAATGTTCTCTCTCATCGATGTTTCTATCTCTCCCTCTCCATACCTCTCTCTCTAATATTGATAAAGAAAAAAAATTAAAAAATAGACTTGAATAGACATTTCTGCGAAGAAGACAGACGGGTGACTAGCAGGCATGTGAAAAATGTGCAGTATCACCAATCATTAGGGAGATGCAAATGCAGCCATGATGGGATGTCACCTCACATCCATGGGGACAGCAGTTATGATAAGAATAATAAGAACAGTAACAGAACACAACAAACATTGGTGAGGATGCAGAGAAACCTGAACCCTTGTGCCCTGTTGGTGGCGATGCAAAATGACACCACCACGATGGAAAACAGTATGGAGTTTCCTCAAAAAGTTAAAAATAGAACAACCATATGATCTGGCAATCCCACTTCTGGGTATGTATCCAAACGAACCGAAAGCAGGACCTTCAGAGATGTATGTGCATCTGTTTATTGCAGCATTATTCACACCAGCCAAGAGGTGGAAGCAGCCCAAATGGCCCATGAACAGATGAAAGGGTAAAGAAAAGTGGATGCAGCCTTTATTTATTTATTTACTTAAAAATTTTTTTTCTTTATTGATTTTAGAGAGAGAGGAAGGGAGAGGGAGAGAGATAGAAACATCGATGAGAGAACATTAATTGGCTGCCTCCTGCGTGCCCCCCCTGGGGATTGGGCCCACAACCTGGGCATGTGCCCTGACCGGGAATCAGCGACCTCTTGGTGCATGGGTCGACGCTCAACCACTGAGCCACACCAGCTGGGCTGGATACAGCCTTTAAAAGGGAGGAAATTCTTCCACACCCTACAGCATGGATGAACCTTCAGGACATTATGCTGAGTGAAATAAGCCAGCCGCAAAAGGACAATATACTGTACGATTTGACTTACATGAAGTATCTAAAGTAGTCAGACTCTCAGAAGCAGAAAGTAGAGTTGTGGTTGCCAAGGGCTAGGGGGAGTTGTTCAGTGGACACAGAGTTTCAGGTCTGCGAGATGAAGTTGCACTGAACAGTGTGCGATATCCACGCTACTGAACTGCACGCTTACCCTGGTGGAGGTGGTAGGTCTGACGTCATGGTCTTTACCTCAATCAAGAGGAAGATGTAGGTTCTAGGCTTCCAGCCCCAGTGATGTGTGGAAGAGCTGAGAAGGGTGGGAAGGCTGTAAAAAACCAAGACACAATTTTCAGTACCGTGTGTCCTAAGTAACTGTGCCCTTTTCACGTGGAAGAAGTGAGTGGGCATCGGAATGCCAGTTCTGCAGGTGAGAGCAATCTGACGGGGGCTGGCCCGTAACCTCCTGACTGAGGTCAGGTTTCCCCAGGAGAGTAAGAAGAGTAGAGGGCAGAGAGCAGAACTGGAAGTTCCCACGCTCTGGGGGATGGGCAGAGGACTGGATGCCCAGGAGGAGTGGAAGGGCCCATTCAGAAAGTGGGGGTGGGCAAGTCTGCATTTTACCCCAAGCACCCATCCCACTTCCCATCCTGTCTCCCTCCCCCAGAGTCTTTGTGCCCTGGGGTGCCCCTTCTTTCCAGCTCTGTTGTTTGCCTTTCTGCACCCCTCATCTCTGCCTGCGTTTCTTTTCTATCCTCTCTACAACGTCCATGTTCTTTTCCTTGTCTGGAGGACTAGCCAGGTCTCACAATTCCCTTTGCCTCTAGTTCCGGCTCCAGGCCATGCATCTGGAGAACTCAATACAGAGAAAGTTTATGTAATTTGGCTTCTAACACCCATCTCTCTCGGTCAAACACACGCTCCATCAGAGCAAGAATCAGCTTTCCCATTCATGACTGTTTGTCCTCAGTTCCTAGAACGGGCTCTGGCCCACAGGACGCCCTCACTGAACATTGAGCGAGTATGACTGAGGACCTTTCTGGACCTCAGTCTCTTCTTCTGTGAAATGGGAATGGGAGTACATGTCCACCTCACCCTATCACTGCAAAGAAAAGTCTAGGTAGTGGAGGGTAATATGATTTGGGGGCTCACTGTCTCTGTGGGTTGGTTGTTGCCACTCTTATTGTGACCTTGATGAGTAGCTGGGCCCAGGTGTCCTGTTGCAAAGAAATGCGTTGCTGTCAGCGGAACAGACCACCTCCTACTTTCCCACCCAGACCTTCGGAGGGCAGGCCAGAAGTGTTGCGGCTGTAAACCCGGCCGACATGGGTTGTAATGTACTGAGCTATCACTTGTTTTTCGGTCTTGACGAGAAAAATAAATGCAATTACACACACGAATGTTGAAAAATGAAGCAGAGCAATGCGGATTGGCACATTCGAGGTGTTTCTCCAAATGAAAAGCTGTGTGCAGGGAATGCTAATGGCCTCCCTCCCTCCTGCTCCCTGGCATGTTGTGTGATCTTTCTGAACCAAGGGAGCAGCTCGGTCAAGGGCCCCGGGCACAGGAGAGGTGGCCTTGAATCGTCCCCACAATAGGAGACCCAGCAGGCAAATCCCAATTTCCTGTCTCGGCTGAGGACCCAGAATAGACCCAGTTTCCTAAAGCAGGTAGTTGAGTGGTCCCTCTGCTTCTGGACCCTGGCACTTCTTCTGCAGGTCTTCTGTCATTCTGTCCAGCACACATTTGCTGAGCACCTACTGTGTGCCATGCATAATGCTGGTAGCAGGAGGGAGGATCTTGTGTGCCCTGCCCTTCCTAGCCAATCTCCGGTGTCACCAAGGCCTGATGGGCATGATGTAGGCTGATGGTGGCCAGCCTGGTGGCCGCCAGCCTCGCAAGGCCATTGAGCACTTGAGATGTGCCAAGTCCACGCTGAGATGTGCTTTAGATATAAAATACACACCACAGCTCAAAAATGTAGTGAGTGTGTGTATGTGTATACGTGTATATATGATCTTATTATATATAATATAACCTTATTCATTTTATATTGTAATGTTGAAAAGATAAATTGGGTTAACTAAAATACATTCAAACAAATTTCACTTATTTATTTTTTCTTTTTAAATATGGCTACTAGGCCCTGGCCGGTTTGGCTCAGCAGTTGGAGCGTCAGTCTGTGGACCAAAGAGTCACGGGTTCAATTCTGGCCAAGGGCACGTACCTCGGTTGCGGTTCGTCCCTGGCCCTGGTCGGGGTCGTGCAGGAGGCAACCAATCAATGTGTCTCTCTCCATATTTCTCTCATCCATATTTCTCTCATCCATCTCTCTCATCCATATTTCTCTCTCTCTCTCTCTCTCTCTCTCTCTCTCTCTCTCTCTCCTTCCCACTCTATCTGAAGATAAATGGAAAAAAAAATATCCTTGGGTGAGGATTTAAAAAAAAAAACATACATACATACATACGGCTACTAGAAAGTGTAAAACTACAAAAATGTGGCTTGCACTATATTTCTATTGGGTATCACTGGTCTAGCCCCTGCCTACCTGTTCCTTTATATCCTCTACCCTGACCTCCACCCTCTTGCTGGTGGCCCCTCTGTCAGTTTTACAACCATACCGGGCTCTTTCATGCCTCAGGGCCTTTGCACTTGCTATTCTCCTTTCCCAGAAGGTTCTTACCTAGTTCTTTTTCAACATGTCATCTTCTGTGAGAAATATTCTCTGACCTTCCTGTCTAAATACATCTGTCCTGTCATTCTTCATCAAAACACTCTTTCCTAGTCACTATTGTAATATTTCGGTATTTTATTTAATTGTTTGTATATCTGTTTGTTCTAATCTTATTACCTACCACAGCAACTAGCACCAAGTCTGCACTCCATTTTTTTTCTTAACTGAATGAATACATGTTTAAATGTCCCAAAGGAGAAAACGGTTTTGATCATTTTCAGATGTTGGAAAGATACTTGAAAACACTGAATAGTGGGTCCTGATTTATAAGTCGGTGACGGACGTTCTGGGTGAGAAGCATGTGGCCGGTAGAGGGCTTAAAGGGGGAGAGTTAGCTGAAACAGAGGGGGGATCGAGGTTAAGGGAGTTAGGAGGGATCTGGAGTACCAGGTGTTGACAACAGGGGAGCGCCGTTACCGCCCCTGGGACTAAAGGGCAGTGGGAGGGGATGGTGCTACAGGACTGCCTGCCACACCACAGAGGACCACGGCCACTGCCACACCTCATCCCCACCTCTGGGCGTCTGCCAGTACCTGCCGTCACCCAACCTCAGCCAGAGCAGAGGGTGAGGGAGGCTGGAAATGGCAGCCAGGGTTCAGACTCTCGGAGCAGGGCAGGGTGGGATGGGTCCCGATGCGGGGTGGGGTGCACAGACAATGCTGTCATCCTGCAAAGGCCTGGGAAGCTATTTTCTTAGTGTGCTGGAACATGCCCGTCTATTCCAGACCAACATCCGTATCCTGGAAATGTAAGGATGCTCGTGATCACTAATATCATTGACATCACTCAGGGGTTTCTGGTGACGAAGCTGGGTGTGTAGTTATGGGAATGGCAGAGAGTGTTATCTACCAGAACTCCAAGAGAAATAAGTGAAAAACTATTAGAAGCTGTTGAAAGAGTCCATACAGTGATTAGTGAAGGGATGTATACACAGAATCAATAATTTCCGAAATCCTAGCAAAAACCCGTCAGAAATATGATATAAAAAGATTCATTTTATAAATGCAACAAAAATAGAAAAGGCTGAGGAATCAACTCAAGAGGCCGTGGACGGACACGTAGAAGGGAGCCACAAAGCCGAGCCGAGAAAAGAGAAAGGAAATGGATGTATCTTTTTCCTGGATGGGAAGGCTTTATAGTTTTAAAACTTGTCAACTTCATTTAAAACATATACTGTGAATGGCAATGGACGTTTGTAAGCAATGTTACAAAACGATTTTAAAGTTTGGAAAAATACACGGTCACAGATTATGAAGGAGATATTGAAAGAGAATAATGGGGAAGTCTTCTACTTGTAAATTTTAGAAATATATCCTGGAATTAAAAGAGCCCAAATAGCATATACTAATTCAAGAAGAGACAGATAGATCAACAGAACAAAAGGTATCTATCTCCCTAAAAGAGGGTGTGTGTGTGTGTGTGTGTGTGTGTGTGTGTGTGTGTGACATAAACTTAACATTTCCAGTTGGTGGGATAAGTCAAGATGACATTGGAATGATAACCCACCAAGAACAGTGTGGGCCAGTTGAGTCCCTCATACTGACATCAAAATATATTTTAGAGAGAGGTGATCCATTCCAGGTAAATGTGGAAACGGGAAAGCCTCTTAGGTATGTAATGCATGCATACATATTTAGGTTATCTTTAGGAGTGGGGCAGTTTTCTGATGTTTCCATTAAAGGTAGAAGCGATGAAGAAACAAAATGTATGTATTTGTCCCTAAATACCGTAAACAAGATGAGCAGACCCACAGTAACCTGAGCTCCGCTATTTACAACGTAGAACAAATGATTGACATCAGTAATATGAAAAGAGCTCTTACAGACCAGTAAGAAAGGCAGAGGATCCATTGGATGTGTGTTCAGTGTTGGTGAGGCTTCCGAGCAAGGAGCGTTGCACACTGCTAGTGGGTGTGCAGGGAGGGCCACTTAGTATCTGTCAGGGACATGACGCGTGCGTATCTTTCATCAGGAATTTTAGTTTTGGAACTGGATTCGAAGGAAATAATCAGAGATAAGTAGAATGTGAAAAATTTGAGGTGTGTGACCTATGACGTGACCCTTGACCTCCCGAAGTGTCCATTTCCCCACCCACAGTACCAGAAGATAAATGGACTTTCTTTGCAGGGGGGCTGCGAGGGCCACTTGAGATGAGCGGTCTGGGAAAGCGTCGCAGCTGTGGCACGGGGAAGATGGTGTGCATTCTCTATAACGTGGGTCTGTCACACTTTGTTGCCTTCCTCTCTCCTCCCAGCCCCCTGGACACCATCTGCGGGGGCACCGTCTCCTGCCATTTCAGCTCAAGAAGGAGCAAAGAAGAGAGAGCTTTGAACCTTTGCCCTGGTGAAGCAGGGCCACTCTGAGGATGGGCGCTCAGTGTGGCTCAACAGGCATTTAGTTAGCACCAACCACGTACAAGGCAGGGTTGTGCCAGACCTTGGGGTACCAAAGACTCTCTCCTTGACCACATGTCAGTTGTTTCCTCTGCTCCCTCTTCTCAACGAGGCCTTCACCTTGCCCCCCTATCCTAGTACTCCCATCCCCACATCCTGTCTTTGGCTCGTCTAGCCCAGTTTTAGCAAGGACCCCCTTACCCTCGATATCTGATCACCCTGGCTTGTCTTCGGCAAGAATCCCATGAAGTCATTTTGGCAGGATTCCACCCATCCTCTTTGTAATTTTCCATCCACTGACCCCTGTACTCCTGTCCTGGACTAGAAATCCCCAGCTGTCTTGGCTGTATTCGGAATTGAGCCTAATCTCTCCTCCCATTGCAATGCCTCTGTCGCAATAGTCTGGAGTTAATTCTTCCTTGCCATTGAAACAAGTGTCAGAGTAATTTTTTCTTTGACAGCGGTTACCATGGCAAGTAAATCTCCGCGTGCCCAGAGGGAGCTTTGGGTTTAATGGGTAGACAGCCTGGCAGATGCGTGATCAGCTGTATAAAAGAGAAGCTCGTTCATTCATTAATTCAGCAAACATGTATCCAGAACCTGTAATCCATGAGGCATTAGGGGTGCAGCTGGGAGCAAGACGCCAGCTCCTGCCGTAGGAAGCCCACAGTCTGACGAAACGATGACACAGGCAAACATGAACAGGAGAAGCAGAGAAGGGGCAGGTGCCTCGTCCCCGGGGCGGTGGGAAAAGTGGGAGGTCCCAGGTGAATAAGAAAGCTTCCTGCGGGAGATGACATCTGAGCTGGGTCTCCAGTGGGTTTGCTGTTTGTGGTCTGCAAGTGCTCACAGGTTCAGAGCCTTGTAAGCGCATTTGTGCGTAAGGATGGTGTGGGGTGTCTCAGAAGCCAGCCTACGATGTGTAGACCGTGGGAAGGGAGATGGCTGAGGTTTCCAGAGGCAGCCCAGCTGAGAGGAGACACGGACAGGGAGATTATCCTAATAGGATTTCACAAAGACCACTTAGCGGTCGCTGAGCTCCAGGGAAAAAGAGTTATGAGCTGAGGGTGGAGAAATAGCCAACAATCTCACAACTCTGCGAAAGCTTGGAGAGGAAAGCTGACAGCCGACAGACGGAACAAGATGATGCTTGCAAAAAGGTTCAAAGAATAGACAGGAGGGAAAAAAGTACACGAGATATGGATGGAAACGGAAGCGCATTAACGTAGCTTGGGAACATGCCTTAAGATCATTCCAGCTCTAAGAAGGCGCAGAGCCGGGACTTACTCGTCACAGCACTTCGCACTGTCAGGGGACTCCCGCAATGAGGTGTGGGCAGTGGCAGGTCACAGTCAGCTGGAAGGAAGGCCTGTGCAGGTGTAAAACACAAGAGGTGGCAATGGGATAGCTAACCCTAACGCCTCCTCTTTAGAGATGGGGAAACTGAGACCCAGAGAAATCATGCGACTTATTCGAAGCCACACAACATAGAAAGTTCTAGAGCTACGACGCTGGGATCTTGTCCATTGCGGGTGGGCATGCAAAGTAGTGCAGCTGCTATGGAAAACAGTTGGGTGGGGCCTCGAAAAATGGAACATACGGTCACGACATGACCCAGCGATTCCACTCCTAGGCATATACCCGAAAGAACTGAAAGCAGGTACTCGGATTTGATCTACGGTGAGTCTTCTTTTCTGGACACTAGTCCGATGCTCTTTTCATTGCCCTCCAGCTGCTGTTTCTGTCTTCCATTCTATCCTTCCCTCTTCCCCCTCTCCTCTCCCTCCCTCTTCCTTCCCATTTATATATACTAAATGTATGACCTTGGTTTCCCTGTCCAGTCATGGGTTGGGACCAGAGGAGGGTCCCGTCAACCCTGATGGTGTGTACATTTTCGCACGCTTGGTCAGCACATGCTCAGCCATGGCACATCTGGTATTGGTGAGGGGACAGTCCCCTCTGAAACATGCAGCCCTGGGAGGCGGTCTGGAAGCTGATGCAGTCCCATCGTGTCCTGTCACATTTCAATGGCTTGTCTCGGAGGGTTTGTAGTCTCTTCACTTTCCCTAGGATTACAAAGCAGTTGTCTCTCTCTGTTTCCCCGAGCACCTCTTCTTCCAGAGTGAGGTTTGTTGTTGTTGTTTATTTATTGATTTTTTAATCTTCACATGTCAGACCTACCTGGGGTCTGACACGGTATTCATTTAAGTCTTATGCTGGTTTTAGTTTCTTTTTTTTCTACTTGAATATATTATATATATATAGAGAGAGTCAGTTACACAATGTTGTTGCTTGATCCAAATCGTGAATGCTGAATTTTCTTTTGCTACACTTTCTGTTTATTTGGGCACAGTTTGATGCCTCCCCTGATGGTGGAAAAAATCACTGGGGACTTCCAAAAAGCCATTAGGAGTCTTGTGGCTAGTCACTGTGTCTAAGTTTATCCAAAGTCCTACACTAAGTCCCCCTCTGCTGAGTTGGTAACCATCCTGTTCCTGGAAGGGGCGGGACCTAAAGCTTCTGTTTGCCTGTGAGTTGGGCCATTTTCTCTCTTTCTCCCTCTCTCTCTCCCTCTCTCTCCCTCCCTCCCTCCCTCCCCATTTGAGCCCTTGTGTGAGAAAACTGGTTTCTGCCCAGTAGGCAGGTCTGGGGAGGGACTAGGGAAGGATGAAAGTTCACAGTGGGGAGAACAAACTCCAGTGGGGATGGTTTACACCTGTCCCATGCTTTGGCTATGCTTTCTAATTCCTCCCCTTCAGACAGGGAGCTGACCTTGAGCTTTCCTGTTTACCCGACCTTTTCCCCTCCAACGGCATGTCTAGAGGCGGAAGGTGGGCGTGGATATGTCTCCTTGCTTTCTGCACCAAGATGACACAGCTATGACATGAAGGTTGAGCTCTTTCTTTGTTTCAGCATTAGTAGTATACACTTTTTTTTTTTTTTTTAACATCTTTTTGTTCATTGTAGCCCACTTTGGAGATGGAGGTTCTGTGAAATGGTACTCAAACCACCATATTTTCTGGAAGACCTGGCGTTCTCTCCACTCTGCCATGCTGTGTGATTATAAATACACTCTTGCACAGCCAGTGTGACATACTCTTATTGGAAAAGGTTTTCAATGACCATATTCACTGAAATGGCCTATTTATGTGTCAAGTACATTATTGGATATGTGTTTCTGAAAGAGTCGAGCAGCAACAAACAAAAGACCCAGTTCCAGGCTGCCGGGAAATGCTGGGGGCCTCCCTGGTCCCTGCCCCCGGGGGTTATGTTGAGCGGCCGCAGAAGGTCTCAGTGGTCAGTGCATTTTAAGTGGGCAGTGGGATTAGGTTTTCAGAAGATCATTTCCTTGTTTTCATTTGAAGATCTTAATTTTATTGAAGGTGCTGCTGCTGTTGCTTGTACTGGAATAACTGATCAAATTTAATTTAATTTGCTCCCTTTCAAAGAAGGTGATCTCTGGCCCAGCTGCTGCTCTGGGCAGAGAGGGAGCAAGCAGGCTTGGAGATAAGCTCTGAACTTTATCAGCCCTCTCCAAGGTTTATGCTAATGAGCAGTGCTGAGAGATTTCAGAAACTTTCCGTGATTGCTTTAACTGCCAGGCTACTTCTTAAGCAGCATGAGTGTCTGTCTGAGGGGCTGTGAGGAAGGAGAGGGGTGGCGTGGATGTGGGGTCATTTCTGCTGGCTGGTCTGTGTCATTGCTTTGAGGTGCCTTGCCTGTGATGGGTACAAGGCAGGCTTAGGAAGGGTCTCCTCCGTTCATTCTGTCACTGTGTCCCTAGGGAAGCTTGTGGTGTGACTTTGAGGGGCAGCGGGAGGGGAAGGGTTAGGTGGTCCTGAGTGAAACCCTTGTTGCACCTGACGAGTTGGCTTCGTTTGTTGAGTTGTTCAAACTTGCTGAGTCTTGGCTTCCTTGTGCCGTGTGTGAGTGGGGTGAGTGCCTCAAGGATAGAGTGTGTCCCATTCTTGCCTGTGTTCTCAGTGTCTCACAGGGTACCTGCCAGCGAGTAGGCTGGCTAAGTATTTGCTGAATGAATGAAGAAATGAACATGTGAACGAATGGAAGGAAACCAATGGATACCTATGGAGGGAAGATTGAATGTCACCGTTGTATCTCCAGACACAGACTCGCTCTCCAGACAGACACTGTTTGGGTCTAAGGGGTTCAAAATCATGATGTGACAAAGGACTTGTGAGTGGTGATGGTGCAGTGCCTCATGCCTGCCCAGCTCAACTCCAAACGGTTTGATTCGGCAGGTCGAACGGATTTGCTGTCACTGATCTACGTACATGATTGGGGAAAGGAGGTGCAGAATCATCCTGTTTTCACACCCAGTCCTGCCCAGATGTACTCAGCCGCAGGTTCAGTCTACTGAGATACTGACTCAGCTGAGCTGTGCTGTAGGAGACGGTCCCTCAGGGTGGTGGCAGTTGCAGTCAGCCTGCTGGCCCATCCTGGCTTGCACGCGTTCTGGGGAAAGCCTGGACTGTAACCTCTCTTAGTACAAAACTGTTTTATCAGGTCTTTGTATGAGACTTCTGCTTGGGTGTCCTCGACTCATAATAAGTCTGTGGTTCCTGGATAGGACCAAAGAAAGACTCATGGCCAAGGCCCGTGAGCTAGGAGACACTTCATACTGAACTGATCTTGACCTGTCAGACCAAAGTACACTTGCGAGTTAAATTCCTTTGTCCTTACACTGAAATGCAGCAAAGCTATTGGTGGTTCCCCCATCATCCAGGATCTGGCTCTCCGCAGTCCCATCCCCTCATGCCCTGACGTGAACACCTCTGCCGTCCTGTTCCACCACCGGCATTGACTCCTCAAGTATCCCGGCAGTCTGGGTGCAACCTGCATTTGTTCTATTCTCTTGAACAGTCAAGTTGGACTTGTGTCCATGGCCTGGGTAGATCCAGTCTTCCCAATGGGCTTCCCCAGGCACCGACTTCCCAGTCTTTCTTCCCACCCAGTCATGTTGAGCTAGTACAAATCCCATCCACGCCTCATGAACCAGAAGACTGGAGATGCTAGAACACACATTGACAGGTCCCTGCGAGGTTGTGTGAAGCAGGGGAGGCGGGCTGTGGTGGGGATAGAGTCCTGGGGGAAGGATAGACCTCCGGAATAAATCAATGGGAAAAAAATCTTCAAACCAATGAAAAACTGCTGTGGCTCTGAAAAATCAAAGGAAATAGCCCTCTGAACAAGTGCGATTAGTATTCTAAAAAATGTATGCAAGAACATCAAAGAAAAAAAAACCATCGGCATTAGCAAGAGGCTTTGGGGACAGAGACAAAATAAATTTCAGAAATTTTTGAGCTTTTTTATATGGGCTGTTTTTGAGTTGTAACATACAGAACAAAGAAAATCCCAATCATAATAATACAAAATATGTTTAAAAGCTTGGGACGCAGGAGGATGATAAAAAACGCAGGACCTACCTACCCAAAGACATGAAACACGGAGGCGCATCAAAGGAGACGAGATTGTTTGGAAAAGTACCATGTTTTCTGAATGGAGAAGTTGAATCGTGTAAATGCGTCAGTTCTCCCCCAAATTGATTACACATTTATGTTGTTTCAATCAAAATCCTTAAGGAATTGCTGTTTAGAACTTGACAAAAATTATTCTAAGGTAATAAAAGGGAGATTTACATGGTAAAAAGTTATAAAGGGTTATAAAAATAATTCAACACTATAAACAATTTAGTTTAGTGGCTGGTGAAATAAAGTATAATTGGAACAGAGCAGAGAGTAAAATAATAAGATTTGAGCATATGTAAATATTTATTATGTGATAATGGTGGATTTCAGATCAGTGGGGGAAAGAATGGATTATTTAATTAATGCAGCTAGGAAAATTAGCTGTTTAGGGGGAAGTTAGATCATTAACTCAGTTCGTATGAAAATAGATTGCTAGTGTGTTAAATGTAGAAAAGAAAACATAATGTATTTGAATTTCGTGGGTTGGAGTGAGAATGATATTTCAAAGGGCAAAAATCAAAGATGGAAATTATAATGAGTGGTTGATATTATATATATATAGAGAGAGATATAGATATTATATATGTGAAAATGGATGTTAAAAATATCATAAATGAAAATAAAATACCCCATTTTTCTATTCCCATTTCAACAAAGCTCCTCCAGAGAACTCTTATCCTCACGGTCTCCAGCTCTCTCGGCTCAGCCTCTGCTGACGCCTCTCCTGTGTTCCCACCGTCCGTCAGAGTCTCCCTTGAGCTCCCTATGGCTCAGCACTGTGGTTCTCATGTCGCTTGACCTGTCCGCCGTGTTCAGTCCACTCAGTCGCTTTCGTCTTGAAGCGCATTCGTCATTTGGCGTCTGAATCACCGTACTCTCTGAGTGGCCCTCCTACAGCATTGTTTTTCCTTCTTCTCCTTTGCGGGTCTCAGTTCCTCTTAGAGTGGAGCGACCCTGGATGTTCTCTCTCCTCCAGCTACACACACTCCTTCAGTGATCTCATCCAGGTCCGTGGCTTAGACCACCTGTAGGCTGATGTCTCCTAATTTCTTATCTCCAGCTCAGGCCTTTCTTAAGCTCTAGCTTGATATATCCAGCTGCCAACATGATATGTTCATTTGGTTGTCTGGTTGGTTTCTCTACTTAGGCAAGTACCCCACCAAACACATAACCTTCCCACATTCCGGCCTTCAACCTGCACCTCGTATGGTTTTCATAGTGGGGGAAAATATCGGTATCACTTCAAGTAATACAAATATAAATTAACTACCATTTTCTTCTGTCACAGGAGTCAGCAAACGATGGCCTACAGAGCAAACCTGGGTCCCGGCCTGTTGGTGTAAATAAAGTTTATTGAAACATAGCCACGCCCATTTATTCCCCTCTTGTCTATGGCTGCTTTTGCACCAGCCTGCTAGAGTTGAGTAGTTACAGTGACAGTATGATCTACAAAGCCAAAAACAGTTTCTGTTGATCTTTACAGAACATGTCTGCCGACCCCTGCTTTGTCACATGGATGTCAGGAACTCGAGTTGGAGCAATGGCAGATAAACAGAGAGCATCTTGTTTTCTACAGTTGGGTGGCCATATATATATGGTCCCAATTGGGACACTTTCAAGAGTGAAAGGGATGCCCGAGGCGGGCAGGGAGGTATTATAACTACCTATAATGGATCTTTGAAAATGAGATTGGAAAGGGAGCAATGCAAGACAGTGATCATTAGAGTTGAGTAAGATTAGTTAATAAAGTTAGAGCAGAATAATAGAAATTAGCACACAGTCTTTTAACAGCAAGGGGGGAGCTTTATGACTCTTAATGTATCGTTAGATATTTTCCATAGGAAATAGTCAATCAAGCAGTTGTTCTCAATCCCACACCAGACAGAATGCTATTTATTATGCAACATAATGGCAGAGACAAAATCTCAAGTACTTCTTCAGCTGTGCAGGCGACAGAATAGAAGATGTAAGACAGGAACAAAATGTTCAACTCTAATGAGTGGATAAGCAGAACGTTAGAAGACGAGTAACTCAGATGTTTGAAATTGTGGAGAATGGCCGACAGGAAGGAACAGCTATAATTAAGGGCACCTCTAAAAAAGTGCCATAAAACAGAGCTTTGCAAGTTTGACTTAGCAACGAGCCAGCTACTGAGGGCTCTAATGATGACCAGTGAAGGTTCTTATGGGGAATGAGATACGGGAATCAGCTTGTTTTTCCCCATTTGTGAACTTGCCGTGTGATGAAAAGAAAGGGTGTTGGGAGGTCAGTTGGCCCCGGGGATGCTCTGTGAGGACATCTAATTTCAGATCACTTCTTCATGGTCAGGAGGGGATGCTCCGAGGTGAGCTCCTGGAGAACAGCATTGCAGATAAGCCCCTGGGATTCTGAGCATCCTCCCTGCCACATGGGGGATAAGGACCAGGCCACGAGCTGGGGCTAAACCCGAAGCTGGTCTCATGAAGGAATGTGTAGGTGTAGGTCCTGCAGGGGTGACACCACAGGGCAGTGGGTATCTAGCAATTGAACATAAAGGACTTTGGCTTCCTACTGCCAGGGAGATGCCACAGGATTTGCCAGTGGTAGATAAAAATTTCACAACCCTGGATGATGGCACTTAGCCTCCTAACAGAATCACAGTACCTCCATCCCTGTGGATGGACCTTGCTAGATGAGTCACAGACTATCTCATGTTAGCAAATGCCTTTTCAGGTTGGGCTTGATCATCCTTAGTTATTCTAGCTGGGATCTTCAAATGACAGGCTTGAGGGCGCTTCTTAGGAGTCAACTAGTCCAGTGTTTTTCAATTTGAGGACCTGGGGATCTGAGAAGGAGAAGTAGTCCTTGAATCACCTTTCATATTTCACGATGCTTGTGTGATGATATGCCTAAGCTATAGAGGTTCAAAGAAATCTCAAGTTCCTTGGGTTAGGGTTCAAGTGGAATCATCCCAGTGAATGAGGCTGGTAATTCCACGCTGCTCAGGAGCCCTGCGAGGGGCGGTCATGTGTTGCTTTGGTTAAGAGAGAATGGAGGAAGAAGTGATTTTTACTTTGGAATTGCATTTCTGTAGTAGACAAGTCTTTTAAAACATGGGGTCCAGAGAGAAGTATACTCATAGGGAAGGTTGAGAACCACTTGTCTCTTCCATTGTGTGTCCGCACCCCTTTATTTTGTTGATGATGAGACTTGGACCCAGACAGAGATGAGACAGGGGACACAGCCCAAGCTGCAGGAAACAAGCAGCAGGGTTTGCCAGCTCTGAGCCTGAGATGCCAAGGGAACACATGGGGAGCTCTGCCTGAGGCACCTGGAGACCTGGCGCCCCCTGCAGGGCTGACGCGCTCACACTCATTGAGGACCTACTGTGTGCTAGGTGCTGTCCTAGGGGATTCACACACTTCATCCCGTTCAGTCCTTACGGCACTCCTGTGAGTTAGGGATTATTTCCCGAAAGATTCAGATGAGGAAAACAGGGACCAGGGCGTCGGAGACCTGCCCAAGGTTATGCAATAAGTAAATAATAGAGCTGGTTCAGATCGAGGGGATTGTGGCCCCACGGTCGATGTTCTGCCCGCTACTCCGTTCTACTTTGGAGAATGTGCGTCTCCCAGATGGGGCTGACCTAGGGGCCTGTGAGGAACGGGGTCCAGGATGGTCTTCTTGGGAGAGAGAAACCGTTGACGGTGCCTGCAGGTGTGCCTGGGCTGCTCTGGTACTCCCCGGACGCCCCACGGCCTGACTCCCATGAACGCTGGATGGATTGACTGGATTTATTGCATTGTCGCTCCAAGGGGCTCTTTTGTGGCAGAGAGAGCTTCATTGTTCTGTGGCGCTCTGAGTTCAGACTTAGAGCAAGTGGTGGAAACTCAGAAGGGGGCTGGTTGTGATGTCAGAGAAGGTGGGACTCTGTTAATTAGGGGATGAACTTCTTCCATTCACTTAACAAGTTCTACTACCCCAGTGAAAGGCAAGGGCCATTTTGACTGTCAGAAGGACCCCTGTTTGTGAAGGAATGGAAGCATCCCCTGCCTCTTGCCCCGAGCCATGTGTCCAAAGCCTAGGCATTCTCAAGGTGAACGTGATAGGTCAACTTGGAAGTCTAGGGAGGGGCTGGCGGAGCTGTGCCAGCTGGAGGTGGCCCTCCCATCACCCACAAGCTCACCCAACAGTGCAGCTACTGGCGTGCAAGAGACATTGATGGCTGTGGCATCTGGCTCTAAGTCCCCATGTAGTCTTCTGGTGACCAGGCTGGACCCATGTATCCTAGGCAACAGTGATGGGTAGAACAACATCTCATGTGTATTGAGTGCCTACTCCCAGAGCACTTATTTGCTGTGCTGGTGTTCTCCATGTGACCCTCATCCATTTCTTCCCCCTTTCCACCCTACTCACTGCCCTGGAAGGCTGGCACGTAGGGTCCACACCAGTGCCCACTGGCTTTCATATGGCCTGAGACTAGAAGGAGGGACAGAGGAGGGTGTAGGCTGGGTACCTGTTCCCTGGACACCTCCCTATTCAGTCATCTGAAGCCAACTGTATCCCTTGACTGAAGGTCAGGGTCACTGCTCCTTTCAAAGGGGCCTTCTCACCACCGTTCTGGTGATACTCCCTCCCCTGATCCCTCCTTCCCCTCGGGTGACAACAGTTCTCCAGCTCTCGCCCTGCCCGTACCCTCATAAATAGTTCCTTCCCCGTCTCCTGCATTTTCCTCATTCTCACATGCCTAGTGTGACCCTGGTTGGTACCTATGTGATATATAATCTGGTCTTTATAAAAACTGGAAGAGATAGAGACTATTGTCATCATCCTTATTTTCAAGTGAGAAACTCTGCACACAATGGCCCTGTCGCTTTCCCCAGACGTCCAGTGTTCGTAAGGGGGGGGAGACAGAGTTTGCTTCCTGGCTGTCCATAGTTCTCACTACCACACAAGGGGGCCTCTTTTCTAAGCAGACTTCAGACAGGAGAAAAGGGAAACAAAAAAAATAGAAGGAGAAGCAGGCTGTGTAGCCTTCTCGGGAAATGTCACCCAATCCATACCCTTATTTTGACTCTCAGGCCTGACAGAGGGTATGATCAGCCACATGGGGGCTCAGAGCTCCTAAGGGGCATGCCAAAAGAGCCCTAAAGAGGTCATTTCTCAGAGTCCTGAGTTTTCAACCCCTTTAGTTTAGGGATAACTTTAGTTTAGTTTAAGGATAACTAAAACTTTATCCCTGTTGCATTTGGGGTTCAACAAATGTCTGTTGCCTTCAGGGCACCTTCATATCAGGAGAGAGTGGTGCCTCTTGCGCCCCCTAGAGGCCAAGAGATGTGAGGCGGTTGCTGTGGTTAGCTTGGCTGGGAAACAGGGAGAGGAGCCCCAGCACCTCAGACCTGGGGGACATCTGGTAAGGAGGTGGCTGGCCCCAGTCCCTCCCTGCATGGCTTTGTGCTTGGGAAGCATTTGAAAGCAGACTGGCATCTGCTTCTGTGATACATTTTGCTGAGCTCTCCTCGGAGGGGGCGGTCACCAAGAGGTGTTTCATTAGGTGCCTTAATAAGCCTTGTAACTGCAGCCTGTCCCGCCTCTCCCCTGAGGAGCTGCTTTCTGCGTGAGGCAGGGAAGGGTGGATGGTTCAGACATCATTTCCATTGGCGGCAGGAATATTATTTTTGCATTATAAAGCACGGTTGGTGACCTTATCAGGAGCAGGAGAAGGGAACAGGAGGCAAGGGAGTCATGGTTCCGGGTGACATAAGGGGGCTGGTGTGCCTGCAGGTGATGGGAGGGTGTTAACTCCAGGTGCTCAGCTCCCCTGGAGACCCCAAAGAGGTCTGCCTTTAGAGGGAGGCACACCCTGGACTCAGCAGGTGTGGCTGGCTCATGACTAGGGCAAGGATTGCGTGTGCTCTTTGGGCGCACCCCTGGGTTGAACCCTGAGCTCTGGCCCAGCTGGAGGTTTGATTCTCCCCGTTCTTATTTCTCAGAGGCACGGGGCAGACCCTGATTTTCGGAGGTGTTCTGCGATAATCCAGCTTGTCCTTGAGCACGTACTACCTTCTGGGCTATTTCCCTAGCCCAGACTGCAGAGTTCTGCTCATCCTTGCCTTGGATTCCCTCATCCAGAGCCCACCGTGGGAGCACCCTGACCTGCCTTCACCCAGGCTCTGGTCCATCCTCATGCAGAAAATGGGCTGTGTGGCCTGGGAAGGTGCACCTGCCCCCACACCCACCGCAGAGGCTGTTCACTCTCAACAAGGAGAGTCTGGGATTATAGACTTTGTAAAGCAATCTAGTGGTGGTTTCAGCTGGAACCCAGTCAGAGCTTTTACAGGCCACACACACACACACACACACACACACACACACACGCACGCACGCACTGGCTCTTCAGTTTATGATAGGATGGGAAATAGATTTATAGAAAATCCTAAACCACCAGACATGGAAAGGATGACTTTGGACAACCAACTGGTTCAGTCCTCTGATTTGACAGAAGCAGCAGATGCAGCCCAGAGGGGAAGTGGCTTGGCCAGTGACACGCAGCACGCTAGTCCTTTGCACCTTCCCCAGGCTGGACTTCTTTCTACTAAAGTGATGATGTGCAAGGGTGGCGGTGGGGAGCCCAACGGAAACAACCTGTGACTTGGAATGAGGCCCTTGCTTGACAGCTGTGACAGCCTTGAGGACATTCAGAGGCTCGGGTGAGGGCGGGGCTGAGCCCTTGCTGAGCCGTGTCCAGGCCCTTTGTCCTTAGGCATTGCATCTCTCTCACGGGGGCATCTCCACCCTCTCCTTCGTATTAATAGGGGATGGGAACTTAATGGGATGGTCCAAGTTCAAGAAAAGCACCCATTTCCAGAGGGCTGGATCTCGGAGACCCCAAACTGAACACTTTATTGACACACGAGCAGAAGATACTGGGACAAAGTGCCTGGACACTTTAGGCCGAATAGAGAGTCATGGTTGGGTGGACACGGACCATGGATCGTCCACAGTAGATAGCTTGTTAAATCCCTGTACTCCTATCTCCTAGAGTGACCCCAAATAGGGGCTCTCTCTGGATGGATGGATGGATGGATGGATGGATGGATGGATGGATGCCAGAGTGGTATTACGCTGGCTCTGGATATGTTGGAGGTACCCAAGGACAGTTCAGTTTGGTGAGGTGGGAGAGGGCAGAGTGGGTGGGAAGTGTTAGCAGCCCTAGGTGCCCACTGTCAGATGAGGGAGTGGTCAGATGGACGCCCTCCAGGAGTCCTCACCAGGGCACCTCTGCCACTGCAAGGAGCCACATTGGTGTTCTGGACCACGAGGACAAAGTGAGCCAGTGGCATTTCTGAAATCAGCGGCCCTGGGAACACGCCGTACACCCGGAAGCCATCTTGCAGGAAGGACCTCTTAATTCAAGTGGTGAAGAGGGACCCTGCGGTGGCAGGAGCACCCGTCAGGTGTGTCTTTGAAGATGCGTTCATTAGGGTTCTCATTTCCCCTCTATGCTTTTTGAATTTTACAGACTTCTTATCACAAACCTTAGTTATTTTTTCATCACAGAATTAAAAAAAAATACTATTACTATTACTAATGGTGTTTCCCCTATTGCTGCTACATCACGCCAGTACCACTTCATGTGCCCCGTGAGCGTGAAGTGAAATCATGAATTTAAAGTGCCCGCCCAGTGCCTGGTACAGAGTTGGCATTCAGACAAAGGCCGGCCCCTCTCGTAGGTTCCTCTGGATAAGGGTTGTCCCCAACATCTATATTCAACCCAACTGTTTTGTTTCGATGTTCAGTGTTTTCCCTCATTATCTCCTCTCGTTCTGATGATTTTATGAAGGTTATTGATCTTGCAGTTTTCTTGGCTGGGTTTCTGAGAGTTTGCACACATATACACTCACACACATTACTTTTTTCTTAACCAGTTACAGAATTTTCTCCCTGAGGAAGGAGATATACTCTGAGGTCCCCATATGCGATGAGACGTGGCCAAGCCTTCATCCCTTGCTTTACTCCGATAAGAACGTGACATCTAGATTTAAGCACAGAGAAGGCTTCCGTCCAGTTCAGGGGCCCACCCCTCCCATGCTGACCTCCCTGCTGAGAACCAGAGCTGCCAGCAAGGGCACGGCCCCTTCCTGGCACATCTCAGGGAGCGCTCTGTCCCCAGTCCATCCCCTCTCCCCATCGAGCACCCGGCGCACCTGCCACGTCCTTTATATTTCACATCTTTGGATTCAGGCCACCAGAGGTTGTCACCCTCGCCAGCTTTCTTTGGAGAAATGACAACTTGAGATGCTACCATCTGCCACATTTACCTGAATTACCTCCAATTCTGGGCTTTCTGCTTCCAAAAGGACGTAATTCCTGGGGTTGATTTCTGACAGGTCCCTGGTTGTGGCAGCTGCTCCAGCAGAGGCCGTGGGAGCGGCCAGGCCGTGGGGGGTGAGGAGCAGTGTCCCCGGGGCTGCAGAGCTGCGCCGATCTTGTGATGCGTCCGCGCACGAAGGCCGCTTGTCGGGCGCACTGTGCACTCGGTGATTGCTTATTTGCCTCCCGCCTGCGATCGTCTATCGGAAGCTATCAATAGCTGCCGATTATTTTCCAGATCTCCTTAGGGAACCAGAGTTTATCTCACATGGGAAGGGTCCTTTCATCTTGGAATTTTTAGGCTGGAAGCTCCGTTGGAAAGAACGTCATCCACACGCTTAGCAGGTGGAGAATCTGAGATCCGGGAAGCAAATTCGCGCATCCAAGGTCGCAGGTCGGCCTGGATGGGGCTTCTTCCCTGACCGTGGTCTCATAGGGTTTAGCTGCCCGGCTGTCTTCCAGGGGCGGTCCATGTTTTGCAGACACGGCTCCTTCCTCCGTTTGCTTGTCTTCCGGAGTTTGGCGGATGTTCTCAGGGCGGCCTCCGTGGGAACCTCTTCCAACACGAGGAGGGAGACCGTGAATCCACGTCTGGCTGCCTTTCAGGAGCCCAGGACGCCGTCGGAGAATACGGGGGTTTTCTAATTCTGGGGATTTTTCTGAGTGGGCCTTGTTGTAACAGTGACTTGTGCCAAATCTTAGGAGATGTGAAATTGAGCTAATTAAAATAAAAACCACTGCGATGATGAGCTTGAGCGTGGCTTCTGGGACACGCTGAGACCTCGGCTTGGGGCTGATGATGAAGTGGGGAGCAGGGGCATGCTGGGACATAGGGCCACTTACCATGCGACGGCAGGGCCAGATGGCAGCGTTTCAAGGAGGGTGGCACACTTGGGCTTGAGCTGCATGAGAGCTTTGTTCTTTCCCAGATTCACAGCATTTAATGACCCAGAAGTAGCCCTTGTGCAGGGAGCCGCTCCAGTCTTCTCTCCCCTGCGAGTCACCGCAAGCTCAGGAGCTAGCTTTAGGCCAGAGTCTCTCCATGTCGTCCAGAAATCCAAGAAGCTACGAAGAGGGAAAATTATTTTTTTTTAAGTTTAACCCTAAATTCATTTGGCTGCCAAATCTGACCCCAGCTGATGGGAAGCTATTTATAGTCTTTACCTAGCTTCTACCTTGTAGGAGTTTTCCCCCGATCCACAGGGGAGGTGAGATGTGCCTCCGTTAATCTTTCTGAAAGTCGGAACCATTCTGAATTCTGAGGTAGTTCTTGTCTCAAAGCTTTTGGATCAGGGATGAAGACGCAGGTGACAGTCTGCATTTTAAAGTTAGGGAAACAGACCTCAGAGAGGTTAAGGGATTTGCCCGAGGACACTCAGCTCATGAATGGCACAGCTAGAACCAAGTGTCACGGATTTCAAAGGGGCTTTGACTCCTTAATGGGAGAGGTTCCTCCTCGGAGCCGTGATGCTCCCCAACAGGGGCGGGAGCCAGGCCCGCAGATGATGGGGTGTCTGCTTTGCAGTGGGGTTTGCGGGGATGGGTTCAGCATACCTCTCATGGAGAGAGGGCCTGGGGAGCATGCGGTCAGTAGCCTCGCCAAGAGCCTAGGGTCGAGGGCCCAGAAGCCAAGGTCACCCAGACCCAAGGAAGGGCTTTGCTCAGTAGCACAGACACCGCCATGGCCATTAAGGAGAAAGTCAGAAGCTCTGTGGGCAGGAAGGCCACGGGGATCCCCCAAGTCCGTGGTGTATTGCGCCTCTGATGAGCACTGAGCGTGGAGCTCAGGCAGGAACAGGCAGAGTCCACAGGCCAGAGCTGGGTGGGTTGAACCGTGCCTCCGCCAACCACAGAAAGCAGTATGTTAAAGTCCTGGACCCCAGTCCTCAGAGTAGGACCTTATTTGGAAACAGGGTCCTTGTAGATGTAATTAGTTGAGTCATGCTTGTGTTGGTGAGCTCCAGCATGACCGGCGTGCTGATTAGAAGGTGACCATGGAAACAGACCCTGAGGGAGAGGCCGTGTGGCGTGAAGGCAGCGTGGATCACGCAGCTGCACGCCCAGGAACGCCGAGGACTGCCCGCAAGCCGCCCGCAGACCGCCCGCAGGCCGCCCGCAGACCGCCCGCAGACCGCCCGCAAGCCGCCCGCAGACCGCCCGCAGGCCGCCCACAAGCCGCCCGCAGACCGCCTGCAGACCGCCCACAAGCCGCCCACAAGCCGCCCGCGGACCCCCCGCAAGCCGCCCGCATCTGGGAAGGGCCAGGAGGCATTCCCCCCAGGTTTCAGAGCCAGGTTTTAGAGGGAGCATGGCCCTGCCCACACCTCGACTTCAGACTTCTGCTCCCCAGAACTGGGAGACAATAGATCTCTGTCATGTTGAGTCGCCCGGTTCCTGGTGCGTTGTTACGGCAGCCCTAGCGAGCTGGTGACATGTGCATCACAGGCAGTGGTCAGCCGTGGCTGGCGTTGGGCCTCCTGGGGCTCCTTAAGAAACCCCGATGCCCCGGCTGCACCCCAGTCCACTTCCATGAGAACTGCTGAGGGTGAACCCCGACACCAGGGTCTCAGGACCACAGCCCAGCGCACCTGCTGCTCCAGGAGCCTGTCCGGTTCCCTGTAGTGACCGAGCACAGGGGAGGCACAGTCTGGCTTCCATGTCACACCTGTCACAGGGTTTCCTGGCCATTCTCCTTCATTCTGCCTTTCTTCTCACTCCTCAGCTGTCAGCCAGCAGGGTTCAGGGAAGTGGCTACTTTCCATTATATGTGATGCATTAAGAACAGTGCCTGGCGCACAAGAAGTGCTTTCTTTTTCCATTAAAACATTTTTTTTTCTTTATTGATTTTAGAGAGAGAGGAAGGGAGAGGGAGAGAGATAGAAACATCGATGAGAGAGAACATTGATTGGCCATCTCCTGCACGCCTCCCACTGGGGATCGGGCCCACAGCCTGGGCATGTGCCCTGACTGGGAATCGAACCGGCGACCTCTCGGTGCATGGGTCGATGCTCAGCCACTGAGCCACACCGGCCGGGCAGGAAGTGTTTTCTAAGAATTCGCTGGTATGATTTCTCCAGCCACCTTTGCAAAATCCCTTTCTGTCTTAATTCTCACTTTCTGGAAGGTGACCTGAGTGGGAAGATGTTATTGTCCTGGCTCAAAGGGTCATGTTTCTTGTTATGTTTTATTTGACTTTCTTTTTAATTAAAGCTTTTTTTTCAATGTGCCTGAGAGCTAGATCATGTGAAAGTCACTTAAAAAAAAAAAGAGAGAATACGCACAGAGTGAATGTGGTTGGATTCCAGAGTGACACAGAGCTGGCTTTTCACCAGGATTTGAGAGAGCCGGGACTGGCCTCCTGCCCGGGCGGGAAGGGCTCACGGGCCCAGGGCGGCTGCGTGGAATGCCGGCCCCCAGCAGGTATGCAGGAGGAGACCACCTCCCGGCGTCTGCCCAAAGATGCCGCTCATGTTCTGGGCCTGGTGAGCATAGGGAGGAATCCAGCTTACACTCGTGCTTAGGGACGCTCACAGTCCCTGGCTGCGGCAGGGAGACGATTACAGTGGCCAGCGCCTTGCAGTGTGACGCAGGGTACATGAGGCTCGTGTCCTGGACCAATCTGGGGTCCAGAGATAAGGGATCACACGTGCTGTTAGTGCAGCCCAAAGCATGTGGCCCCCCCACCCCCCAGAGCAGGGGCTTTCCAAAGGTGCCTAGGAAGGAGGAGGGGAAATGGATAATGGATGCCCCTAGGCAGCTGGCACTGGGCACTACACTGGGCACTGGTGCAAAAATGGGAAAGGAACTTTTCCAACTGTTTGTGTGGGACCTTGAATTCCCTACCCAGGAGGTCCGTGCCCTCCACAAAGCAACGGCAGCCGTCACAGGTTCAACATCGGAGAAAGGGTGTGATTGATTTTTGCACTCCATCCCTGTGACTCTCCCCTCCATGACTGGCCACTGGAAAGGCCACTGGTCCCTTGTTTTGAGCCCAGCTCTTGCCATGATGGTGACCAGGCCGTGGAGCTGCAAGGTTGTGGTGTAACCTCTTTGATCCAGGCACCCGTACAATGCAGGGATCCCCAACTGTGAGCTCCTGATGGAAAGGGCACAGGCAGGGGCAAGGATTCATGATACCGTGTGCCCCTAGGCAGCACACTGGCTTCTTCGTTTGGTCTTCCTTCATCATCACAGAGCCCGGAATCCAAGTTGCCACCCTGACTGGAAAATGTGTTCAGCTGTGCAGCTCGCTTCCCTGGAGCACGGATCTGCCATCCATCCAGGTGACAAAGGGACCGAGAGGCACCTTTTACCCCTCCCTTCCCTCAGTCCCCAGGCCCGTCCAGTTTTCCTCCTACATATCCCTGAGATCTGGTCTTTTTTCCCTTTAGCCACCAGTGTGCCATCATCTCTCTTTGGGGCTTTTTTACTCGATTCTGTGCATAGCAACTGGAGAGAACTCAAAACCAAGCTCGGATCATGTCACTTCTGTGCCCAGCAGCCTGAAGGGGTTTCCATTACTCTGAAGTCCAGATTTAAACATGCAACAGAGCCTGGATCACCTGGACCCTGCTCCCTCCATCCTCACCTGGACACTCTCACCCTCCCACTCCAGTGACTTCTTTCAGTGCCCTGAACGTATGACGCATTCTGCTCTGCCCCAGGACTTTTGCACACACTGCCTTCTCCGCTGGAATAGTCTCCCTCTTCCTTCTGCCTGGCATTTCCCCACCCCTGTCTCATTCTTTAACTCTCAACTCAAATGTTACCTCCTTGGGGTCAGGTGCCAAGGATGACAGGCCCTGTCAATTGATCTTACAGTCCTTTTCCTTCCTGGCACGTACTGCAATTTGCAAATGTATTAGAATGGTTATGGATGAAGGGTTATCTCCTCCCCCTCCCCTGCCAAACCAGTTCCCGAGTCTCACATTTCAGTGCCTAGCACAGTGCCTGACACACAGTAGGAACTGAATCCGTACCCGGTGCGTGGATTGCTGACTGGTGAGTGGGTGTGTGGGAATGGGGGCTCAGTGATATTAGATCACTTGCCCAAACTCATGCAGTTGCCATGTGACAAAGCTGGGACTAAAATGCAGCCCTCCCCACCTCATGTCCTCTCTGCTACCCCACCTGGTGGCAGCGTCTGGAGGTCTTCGGTCATGGACCCTGGCCTGGTCAGAAGGGGTTTAATGTCACCTTCTGCAGGAGCCTGGGGGCTGCCCCTGTTGTGATCACTCTTGCTTGGAAGGTGACTTAGAGGCTTCTCCTTGGAACTTCCTGAGTCTGCTCTAGGCTAACCTCTTAGTTGTCAGAGATTGTCCTGGTGGATTTGCTGATCTATTGACAAGGGCGTCAGTATAAAGAGGCCCATTACTGCAGTTCCTTTAGAAAGTGCTTTTTAAAAGACAGGAGACTTAGGCCATTCAAGGGGAAAAAAGAAAGATTCCTCCAGCAAAGACAGTTAATCTGTTGTGTTCTGAGCTGGGTTTGTCTCCTCCAGGCCACATCCCAGAAAGTCGGGAGACATGAGAGGGACTCGTCGTCTCTCCAGATGGGGAGGAAGAGTGGAACCTCCCGGTTTATTCTGACACTCACAAATATTAGTTGAACTCCTGCTTGCTGCCAGGCACTATAATAGGCTCTGAGGGTCCAGCTGAGGATGACCTTACGGTCCCCGAATAGTGAGCTTGTGAATGGAGTTCGTGGTAACGCTGCGAGGGAGAGAAATCACGCAGCAGGGGAAGCATGAGCTTTCTGACTGCCAGGCCTGGTGGAGCTGGGGCCGTGGGGTTGTCCATCCCCCACCCTCGGTGACAGGCATGGGCAGTGCTCTTGGTCAGCATGGAGGAGGGAGTGAGCATTTGAGAGGATGGGCGAGGGCAAGCCTGCAAAGCGTGGCTGAGGGTGGCAGGGTCCAGACGCTTGCTCTCCCAACGGAAGAGAGTGCACCTGTCAGAACCAGGCAGGCGGCTGCCAGGGACAGGGGTGGTGGGCAGTCCGAGGCTGGGCACACTCGCGGTGGCGCCCAGGGTCCTCTGGACGTGTCTTTGTGCGTTCCACTCTCCGGCGGCATGAAGAATGAATGGGAGCTGAATCCTAGCTCTCTCCCAGCCCCTGTCTGACTGCGGGGACACACGTGTCCTTGCTTCAGGACGTGGTCTCTCCATCTGCAATACGACCGGGGGAGAGGGCCGGTGACCACTCACCCTCAAGGTGTGCATCGTTGAGGAAATTGCGAGGCTATATCTGACCTCAGACTGCCTGGGTTCAAATCCCAGCTCTGGTACTCCTTTGCTGAATGACATGGGACAAGTTGCTCAGTGTTTCTGTGCCTCCGTTTCTTTATTTTTAATAGGAGGAGGTAATACTTCTTGGTAATTTGTGAGGATAAACATCAGTGAGCATACAACGCCTGGCCCAGTGCCACAGATGTAACAAGTGCTAAACAAACATTAGCTCTTGTATCATTCTTTCCCAGTCATTTTACATATGAAGTAGGCCTTTTCAAGTGAAGATTTAAAAAATTAAATTGCCAATTAAATTGTCCCAGTTTTATAGATGAGAAGTCTGCCAACAGGTATCAAAATCCGTGCCAGGAAGTGAGTGGCTGATGAGGGAATGGAGCCTGGTGGTTCTGCTCCACAGCTCGGCTCCGCGCCTCGTGTTCGGTCGCTTTCCCTGACTCGAGAAGCCAGATGCTGGCCAGCGCCCGGTCTTCCAGCTCAAGGACTTGAGTTTCTCTGAAGACTTGGTCCTTCTTTGCACCTTTAACTGCTCCGCTTGGCTCTGAATTGCCAAGCTTGCAAAGGGTCGTGAGGATCGGCCTCTGATCTGGGAGGGCTTTGCAGGAAATCGGAATGTCAGAGGTTGCCATTTATTTAACCGCTGAGACTGCACAAACCAGGCAGAGACACTGAAGTCCCAGCAGACATTTATAATTGATTTGGGGAACCTGTGCCCTGGGAGGTGGGCCGTGGAGAGGAGATGTAAAACTTCCAGGAACATGTTGCCACGGATGGAGTGTCTGCTGTGCGAACGTGCCCGGCCCTGCACTGATGGGGGCAGAATAGGGTTCCTTGCCCCCAGTCTGAGCAGTGGAGGCTGGGGTAACTGGTTCCTGGAGAGTCTCTTGGTGACAACGTCTTAGAGCCAGATTCTAGAGCTAGAGAGAGCCGGCTGAGTGAGCCTTCACCTCACAGATGGGAGAACTGGCCCAGGGGCCAAGGGGAGAGGCTCCTGCTGTCTGGACCCTGCTGAGTGCCAGGCTCCGTGGTAGCCGCTGCCCAGCATGCTGTCTCAGCCCGTCCCTCTGCCCCAGGAAGTCCCCACGTTCCAAAATGCAGAATTCCTTCTTGATAAGTCGTGGGTTTTCAGTATGCTTTGCCTGATGAAGAAGGGCGAAGTATTTTCTTCTTGAACACAATTTCTCTCTCTGTGTGTGTCTCTGTCCCCCTGTCTGTCTGTCTGACAGACTCTGTTTCTCTCTCTCCCCCTCTCTCACTGCCCTCTTCTGATGATTAAGATAGAAAGTTTGTGAAATTCAGGAAATCATGAAGAAAGTGATAATTTCCTGTAAACCCAATAATCAGAGATAATCATTGTTAAAGCTTTGGCATCATTCCTTCTAGTTTTCTCTTTTCTTTTTTAATTAAAAGCTATGTTCTTGTTTAGAACAGTTTTAAAAATAATATAGTCTACAAGCAGTTCCCTCCCCCTAGATTTCCTCACCCCCGAGGCAACCAGTTTCACCTCTTTTAGCTTCCCCCCCTTGTGTTTAACACTGTATTTCTAAATAACATGAATTCTGCCATTTCTTGTTTATTTCACCTGCATATTATCTATCGACTTGTCTGGCAGCTTCTTAAGACGTTCTCCCCACCACAGACACACACCCCAGCATGCTTCCCTCTTCAACCCTCCTGATAGGGTAACCTCATCAGACGGAGGGAACTCAGTTTTCAGGGTTGGCCTCGTTTTAACTTCGTTGATATTATTTATATCAGGGTGATGTCGTCTGTTGTGATTACATTATTTTTCTTATTTCTCCTGTGAGAGTTCATCAACGCATTTTACAATTGATTATGTAGTTTGTTCAATTTTTTTTTAACTGATCACTAAGATTTTCTGACTCTTCTCCCAGAAGAGTGATCTCATCTCCTTATATTCAAACTCATCAGGTTATCTATTATTTTCATATGTCTGGAGCCTCTAACCTCCTGCTTTGATCTGACCTGCTTATTCTCTACACCCCAGACCCAGCAGTTTTCCTGGGATTTCCTGTTCTCTCTTCCCTTTGTTCAGGTCCCATGAGTTCCTCATTCTGTTAGAGCACAGTATGTCTAGGAGCTTGCTAAGAAAATCTTCATGCAAAGTAAAAAAAAAAAAAAATATATATATATATATATATATATATATATATATATATATCTTGCATGGCTGACAGTCATTTAGTCTATCTTTACATTAGATTGATAGTTTGGCTGGGTATAGAACTCTAGTAGGATATAATTTTCTCGCAGAATTTATTATTATTATTATTATTATTATCATTTTGGTTAATCTTCACCCGAGAATTTTTTTCCATTGATTTTTAGATAGAGTGGAAGAGAGGGAGAGAGAGAGAGAGAAACATCATGTGAGAGAGACACATCGATTGGTTGCCTCCTGCACAACCCCATCTGGAGCCGGGGATTGAACCTGCAACCCAGGTACGTGCCGTTGACTGGAAATCGAACCTGGGCCCTTTGGTCCATGGGCCAACACTCTAACCACTGACTCAAACCAGCCAGGGCTCAGAATTAATTTTTTTAATTGACATACAGTAACATGCATTCTTTTTGGAATGTAGTTCTATGGGTTTAGACAAATACATAGAATCATGTATTCATCACCTAGTACATATAGAACAGACCCATCCTTCCAAAAACTTATCTCAAGTTGACCTTTTGTTGTCAACCCCTTCCTTCCTTACTCCCAGCCCCCTGGAAACCACTGGTATGTCTTCTGTCCCCATGGTTGTGACTTGCTATATAAATGGAATCATATATTACCTAGCTTTTCGAATCTGACTTCTTTCACTTAGCGTAATGCATTTGGGATTGATACGCATCATGGTGTGTATCACTCGTTCATTCTTTTATCACTGAAAATATTCTATTGCTTGGATTTCTGACAATTTGTGTATCTGTTCATTACTTGAAGGATATTTGCACTGTTTCCAGTTTTTGGTGATCATGAATAAAACAATACAAACTTGGCACACAAATATTTGTATCAATGATCAATGTAAGTTTTTGCTTCTTTTGGGTGAATACTAGAAGTGGGATTGCTGGGTTGTATGATAAGTGTTTATTTAACTTTATAAGGAACTGTCAATCTTTTACAATGGCTATGGCATTGTGCATTCCCACAAGTGATGTGTGAGGGTTCAGTTTGTACTACGTCCTCACCAGCACTAGGTATTACCTTTAACAAAAAACTAATTTTAGCCATTCTAGAGAGTGTGTTGTGGTTTTAATTTGTATTTCCCTAATGAGTAATGATGTTGAGCACCTTTTTATATGCTTATTTGCCTTCTTATTTAAAAAAATGTTTTTATTGTTTTTTTTTTTTAGAGAGAGAGGAAGGGAGAGATAGAAACATCGATGTGAGAGAGAAACATCGATTGGCCACCTCCTGCATGCCCCCTACTGGGGATCAAGCCCAAAACCTGGGCATGTGCCCTGACCGGGAATCGAACCGGGACCTGTCAGTGGATGGGAGGATGCTCAATCCACTGAGTCACACCAGCTGGGCTTCTTATTTGCTTTCTATATATCATCTTTTTTTATTTGTTTGTTCAAATCTTTTGCCAATTTTTAAAAATTGGGTTGTTTGGTATATTACAATTGATCTCTGAGAGTTTGATATATATTACGAACATAAGCATTTTGTCAGGTGATTTTTAAATATTTTCTTCTGGCCCATGGCTTATCTTTTCATTCTCTTACTAATACGTTTTTAGTTTTGATGAAGTCCAACTTAATCAAAATTCTTTTCTGGATGTTGTTTTGGTGTCACACCTAATATTTCTTAGCCTAACGCAAGTTCATAGAGATTTTCTCCTCTTTTATGGTTTTAAATTTTACATTTGGGGTTACACCCCATTTTGAGTTCTCTCTTGTATCTGGTGAGAGGTAGGGATCAAGGTTCTTTTGCTGTGTATGAATGTTCACTTGTTCCATCCCTGTCTGTTGAAAGAACTCCCCTTTATCTGTTGAACATTGGATTATCTTTGCACTATGTCAATCTCTCAGAATATTTTTCTTTCTGTAAACCTTCAGCACCGTTTTTTTTTTTTTTTTTTTTTTTTTTTTTAACACCAGTGTTTTGAGGATTTCATAATGCCTTAGAGTAGCTTGCAGTAGATATTTTTTATTCATAGCTCAGGGTTATTGGGTTACCATTCGAATCTACAACTTGACTATCTTCAGTTCTAGGCATTTTTTTGATATAATTTATTTGATAATATACTTTCAGTTTCTTTTTGTCTTTTTTTTTTTTTTTTTTTTTCCTGCTCAGGGCAGAGGTTTGCTGGTGACCACTGGCTGTCCATGCATGTTTAAGAGAGGGGGACTAAAATGTTGAGTGTGTGTATTGGGTAGGAGAGGGCTTGCTCACTGATGGGCTTGACCATACAGAGAAAAGGTGGTAAACTGGCTTTTTTACTGGTGACTCTTGGAATGTTGACACATAATATCTTTCCTTCTTATGTGATCAGTTTCCCCAAAGATAAAGCCTCTGCTCTTCGGAAGGGATGTGCAGTGCATATAAAACTGACTCCTACTGTTCGCAGTGTGTTGGTTTCCCTGGATACCCCTGGTTTTGTATGGCACATTACCCAGCCTCAGCAGGTGATGAAACCCTCTGTGCTTGATCAGTTACCATTTGTCCAACTGTTCTCCTTCCATAATGTTGACATCGCTCAATTGCTGTTATTTTTTTTCCCCATTGTCTTGGTGCTTGTGGGTTTATGTGCTTTTAATTTCTACACTTGGAGAGAAAAGGGAAGTTAATGCATGTGTTTAATTTATTATGTTAAACATAAATTCTCAAGTCTTTTTTTTTCTGTAGATAGTGATTACCAAACAGACACACAAACACACACACATTTGCTAAATATGTAAATTTTATTTGACAAAATTTGGAAACAAGCCATAAGTACTATTAGATAGCTTTTTTTTTTTCTCATTTAAAATATCATTGACATTTTTCTGTTATTGGATATTTTTTAATGACTGAAATTTTGCATCAATTCAATTATATAATATTGCCATATTATAATTTATTTAATCATGTCTTTACTCCTGGGCATTGAAGTTGCTTCTAATTTTTCACTGTTATAAATAGTACTGTTGTGACATTTTTCATGTAAATTTTAGGATTTCTAATTATTTCCTTTAGATTGGGATTGTCCATTTGGTGATGTGGGCATTTGAGTGTGATGTGTGATTTATATTGTAGTATGTGATTCCTAAAGTGATAATGTGATACCTATTGTTGCTTTGTCCTTCAGAAAACCTTTGTGCCGACTTTAGTCCAAGCATCAAGTGATTATTTACTAAACTTTTGCTAATATTAGGCATTATCACTGTTTTAAAATATTTGTTAATTTGATAAGAGGAAATTATATTGCACATATTAATTAGGATGTTCTAATTTCTGCAGCTGAACATATTTTATGTTTATCTTCCATGAATTATCTGTTCATGAATATTTTTTGTATTTTTCACGTAATATGTTTATAGGCTCTTTGATGGCATAAGTTTACCTGCTACTTATATTTAAATATTTTTCCCCAATTTTTATTTGGTTTCAGAATATGTGATGTCTCTGAAGAACAGTTTTACTTTTCATTTGCAACTATAGAAAAGTTTATATCTTCCTTTGATTTGGGGCTTCAGAGGTTATTTCCCCATTCCAAAATGCAATAAATTATCCTCAGATTTTTTTCTAGATTTTTAATGATTTGATTTTTTTCATTTTTTCACATTTAACTCTTTATTGTTTATATTTATATATTAATTAACTAATGAATTAATTAATTTTTGGTTCACCATGTAAATAGGAATCTAAGTCTGCTGTATTCCAAATAGTTAATGGGTGTCCCAGGACCATGGATTTATAGTCTAAACTTTCTCCACTGATTTGAAGTAGAAACTTTAAAAAAAATAAAACACGTCCTTTTATAGAGTCTGTTGTGGGTGTTGTTAGTTTATCTGTTTTAATGTGAATACAACACTCTTTTAATTTTTGTAGCTTTATCAGGTATTTCATACTTGATAGGACATCCTATTTTCTTTACACTTTCCTAAAAGAACTGTGACTCGTCGTGTTTTCTTTTAGATGACCTTTAGAGAATTACTTGATCCAATTCCAAAAAAACTCTTGGGTTTTATTAGAATTGCAAATATTTTTTTGCAAAAAATTATTTTGTGTGTGTGAGGATTTTCCTTTTGACTTTATTGAGTTTTCAGATTTGGAATCAGTACATGTATCTTCACTTTTTCGTGGTTCTTTTATATCCCTCAGCAAAGTTTTATGGGTGTCTTTACACATTTCGGTTTCAGTTGATTCCTAGGTATTTGCTACCACTGTAATGTAATTTATTTCCTGTTAGAGATTCCAAGTGGTTTTGCTGCTGTATAGGAAAGCTGTTGTGTTTTATCTATTTTTTAACCGCTCACCGTACTGAACTCTTCATCCGTCCTGCAGTGTTTGGAGTTGGTGCTTTGGGTTTTCTGGGTATTCAATCATCTCATCAGGCAAATACGGTAACTTTATCGTCTACTTTTTATTATATATTCCTTTCTTCTGCCCTCACCTCCTCCTTCTCTCTCTCCCTTTTTAATTTCACTCCTTAGAACTTGCAAATCAGTGTTGAATAATATGGGTATAACCTTGTTTCATTCCTGAATTTAATGGAAATGACTTCCGTGTTTGTCACGTACATTGGATGTTGTCCTTAAGTTTCAGATGGGCATTCTGTTATCGTAAGAAGTATTTTTCCACGTCCAGAATACTGACTTTTTAAAAGCCAGAAATGTTGAAAAGATTATACCCAGAGCTTCTTTAGCAACAGTAGATTGAAGACTGTGTTTCTCACCTTCACCTGCTAAAATGATAACATATAAATGCATTTCACATCTTCAGACAATCTTGCCATTACTGCAATAAGCTTATTGTCCCCGAATATGAATATTTCTTTTTCGTATAATGATTAAATATGATTTAATTCAGGGAGCAATTTCCGTGTACATATTTATGGGTGAGTCTGGTTGATGGTTTTAAAAATTAATTTTCAAAACATTTGACAAGGTTTGTTAAACCAGAAAATGAACATGGTTTAGATACCAAGTAGCTGGGAAGGGCTCCTATTGAGAAGCCACCACAGGCTGTCTGGCACCTCTGCCTCCCCGAGCCTGCTCTCACGGGCATCCTTTTCTACTTTTATCTCTTCTGGTAGTTCCATCTACATGTGTAAAGACTTTGCTTCAGGTGCTTTTCTTGACTTATTAACTGAAGGCATGGTCTACCGGCTTTCTGTTAAGAGAAATAAGGACTTGCCCTCTTAAGTCATTCTCTACTTTACATTAGAGTTAGGTTCTGTCTTTCATGCCTTCAGTGGTAATCTTTGCCAATCCAGGGGGCATGCTGATGCCTCCACTGCTTGCCCCAGCTCCATCAGGGGTGTCTCCTGGGTCAGATGAGGAGGCCATCCGTGCTCTCTGCTTCCCTCGCTCAGCTCCCTCTGTTCTGCCTCTCAGCCTTGTCTTGACTCTTTTGTGGCCAAGGTGGGTACTTTTTAGACTTTTCTCTGTCACTGTACTTGCCTTCCGTGATGAAATAGTAGCATGATTATAAAAGTTGAAAGCCCGTAAATAACACTTCTATTAGGACGGTGCAAATTGTTTCGCTGCAAAGCCAGTGTGTGAGGATCAGAGTTTCTTTTTTGCCAGTCTCAGCACCATCTTCTGTACCTCTCAAAGGAGAATGCTCCTAGCTTCAAGGTCAAATGGATTCTTTCTTTTGTTCACATTCCACTATTTACTCTTATCGTAACATCTAAACTATTAACCCCCCTCTACTATATGAAAGACCTCAGTCGCCTCCACAGTCACCTGTCCTCCTGTTCAAATCATTGCAGGTACTCTTCATGGCTGTCATCTGAGTTGTCCTTTCACAGTTAATATCAGTGGCTTCAGCCCAACACAGAAGGTCCCCCTCTCCCCCAGCCCCAAGCTTGGAACTTTAATTGTTTCCAAACACATTTTAGAAGGTTCACAGAACCCTGGCATTAAAATGAAATGAAAGAGAGCATACAGATTTCATATTTTCAGTCCAAATGAGACTATATTCTCATATAACTTCCAAAGAAAGAATATATGGGAAGTGAAATTTTTGAGGCCATATAGGACTCAAATGTCTGGATCAGATTTAGTTGACAGTTTTGTTGGGTATACAATTTTTGACTGAATACCTTTTTTTTTCCCCTTCAAAAGTTGAAGCTATGATGACATTTTTTTCTAGGATCCAAAGTGGTTGATAGGAAATCCTGTCAACTGAGGCCCCCCTCTTGTCCTTGTTGTTTTTAAACTTAAACACTTAAAAAAACCCATTTATCATTTCAAAGAAGCCCTAGGGTATAACTATTAATAGTTTGCTATTTGGGTCTGAAAATATTTATTAAATTTTGTGCTCTCTTTCATTTCGTCTTTTTAAAAAAAATTTATTTTATTTTATTGATTTTTTTAGAGAGAGAGGAAGGGAGATAGACATAGAAACATCAATGTGAGAGAGAAACATTGATGAGCTGCCCCCTGGACGCCCCCCCCCCCCACTGGGGATCGAGCCTGCATCCTGGGCATGTGCCCTGAAAGGAATTGAACTGGGACCTTTCAGTCCATGGGACAGAGCTCAATCCACTGAGCCACACCAGCCAGGGTCATTTGGTCTTAATATCAGGTATATTCAAACCTCCTAAAATATTATATGTCGGGGCACAGACAACAACTTTTGGATTGGGGACTGGCAGAAAAACTCTTTCTTGTCGGGCTGAAGCAAATGGTGCAAACTTAATTTGATGCCTGGTGTTGTCTGCCATATTTCATGGCAGATTTCCATCATGGTTTGGTCTTTGCTTCCTCCCTTGGTGTTGCCAATTCCTTTAGCTTTAGGTTAAAACCCATCTCTTCACTCACTCACCTGACAAACCCTAAACTCCTCCAGGCCGGCCCTCTACCCTACACTGCCCCCTGCTCCCTGGCTGTGTTCAGATAGAGGAAGACACAACTGACCAATGTCTGTAATCCATGGGCCCCGCATTCTTTAGCTTCTGTAAATAGATGTGGTGTGTGTGCTGGTTCTTTGCTCAGATGAGTGAAGTACCTTCCAAAGAACCTACCACAAAAACATCAGTGACTAGAATAGATTTTATCGAAATTCCTTGTGTGAGAAGGAGAGGGTGTACACTTCAGAGGAAACAACTGAAAATTAGTATCCAACTTTTATTTTTCAACGTCCATTCTCATTTTTACTTCTGCTGATTTTAACTCTTACTCAACATCTGGCCTAATTTGTGCAATTTCTTTTCTCTCTTCCATTGTATTTTGTCTCCCTTCAATTTTGGAAAACAAGCTTTGTTCGCTTCTCCTACCTAAACTTATCTTGGTGTTGAGCAAAACAAGGGGGCCTATGAATAAGAGGACCTTCCCTTAAGAAAAAAAGTAAAAATATTTCTTCTCACAAATAGGAAATTCTCAAGAAGAATTCTTGTGAATAACATATTTTCCATCAGCTTACAGACAGTAGAATTCTTGTGTCACTCACCTCTTGATGAAACATGGTCCTGAAGATGACAGCGTGACATTTGTTTTCTTCTATATAAAATCATGGGCTACATGGTTCCTAGGATTCCTTTAAGTTCTAACATTTTATAATCCTATGAATTAGACAACTAAAGTCATTTCCATAGAGTAATAATAGCTCATTCATTCACAAATACATTTATTGAAAACTTACTCTTCACATAAAATTTGAGAGCTTGCAAAGTAATTTACATATGTTATCTAATTTAGTACTCCTAAAAAAATCCATGAGTTGACTATGACAATTATTTTCTCAGCTTCCATATAGAAAACGTGACTCAGATGTTTAGTTAAGATCATTGACAGAAATTGGTATTACAGAATTCCTCTTGCCCAATACCTATTGAATTGAGCAAACCAAAATACAGGAAGATAAAATTCACCACAACATCTAAACACGGTAAAGGGAATAGTTGAATGCAATAAACTTTAAAGACTGGTAAATAAGGAAAGAAAGAGAAAATACTGTTGTGATGCAGAGAGCTAGAGCTGGACTTCTCTTTCCCCATCTACTACAAAGCATACCCTAGGATTTCTCACTAATACCCAAACATCTGGAGGAAAACAAATGGAATGGGGAACATCATTTCCCTGTCTAAGAGGTGAGAAAAATAGCCTGGGCAGGGGTGGGGGTCAAGACATGTAAAAGGAGAAAGGTTGGTAACAAAAGCTTCAGGACTAGATTGCAGAAATAATAGAAAAGGAGAGAATACCTCCTCCTAGGAAGAATAAATACCTGCAAGTGGAGAGAGTAAATCGATTATAGGATATTTCTCAAAATCTAGGAAGAAGAAATAGATCTCCAATATTCTAACCATGACTAAATGTCACCCTAGCCAAGCTTTCTCCTTCCTGTTTCTGTAGGTTACAGAAATCTGGCAAAACAAAAAATACTCAATCTTCAAATTTCAGCTTCAAGGGGAAAACAGACTGTTCCCTGCTATGGTGGGAAGAGAGGCAGGTGTCACCTACGCTATATATCACAGCAAATAGAATGTCAGGGCAGAGCCACCCAAGCAGAGCAAGAAGGAGAGGGGAAAAAGGGGGAGGGGGAGTGGAGAAAGAAAGCAAACAAGCAGGGGGCTATAGGATACAAAAACAATATTTCCAACCTAGAAAGAAGTATAAATTAAGGAGCAGAACTGAATTATTCACAATTACTTTGCAGAACAACCTGATATGAAGTCATTCAGGTAAGAAACAGTTCAAAGATGAGGTGATACATTTACAGGATGAGATTAATAGGGACAAACAGAAACAAGCTGAGGCCCCAAATAGGTTGCATAGGATTAAAGAGCCCTTAGGTAAATCAGGAGCAGTAAAAATGAAACAAACCAAAAGACCAATAGAATATACACTGCAGGAAAAAGAAAAGTATAAGGGAAAGTCTTAATGAGCACATGAATGCAGGTGAAAGGCTGATGTAAGTAGTCAAGGGAAGATTAATATAAAGATAGCTAAAAGGGAAAAGATTTATTCAAAGATAGATATGTAGATATATGTATACGTATCAAATATAATTTATTCAAATATGTAACATAATATAGCTTAATCTAATATACAAAGAACAAATCCTTTTCGAATTGGCTATGCATGAGGCAGTTTTTTGAAGAGGTTTACATGTAATTAATTTTTTACAACAAGAGTCTGGGTCAACACTATTAGTATTTCCAATTTATAGACAAGGAAATGAAGACATAGCCAGTAACTTGCCCAAGTTTACACCCTTAGTATATATAGCAGAATTATGATTCAAAAGAGCAACATTATGCTGTTCTGCCTCTGAATAGAAAAAAAATCTGAAGTGAATGAGAACTAAATTTGCAGTTCAAAAGACAATGTGTTGCAAGCAGGGGCACCATTTACCTTCCCCAGCAATGTATGAGGGTTCCAATTTCTCTACATCTCCCCAACACTTATTATTGTTTTTATTGTTGTTGTTGTTTTGTTTTGATTATAGGATTCCACTTATAAGGTATGTATAATAGGCAAACCATAGAGAAAGAAAGCAGATTAGAGGTTACCAGATTGGGGGTGTTATTGCTTAGTGGTTATGTTCATGGTGAATGACACCAAATGTTAGATCTTAGTCCTTGAGTTTTGGCTAAGAAAGAATTCAGAGCCACGACTCAAAGACAAGCAAAAATTTAGAAAGTCACAGAGGTAGAAGTGAGCCATGGAAGAAGTGAGCCAGCTGGGCTGCGTGGGCTCAGGAAACAAATTACAGAGGCAAAAGAAGAGCCCTTGGGGCTTAGGAGAAAAAATAAAGGTACACACCTTGAGGGAAGGAAGGGCATGGGTGTGTGGTCTCAGGGGAGGATCTCAATAGAATCTTCATTAGCTTTCCAGGTGTGTCCTTTCAGGGTCGTGGTCTCTACTGATTGGTTGAGGCCAGGGCAGGGGGTCATTAGCCATCACAGCTAGTCCTGATGTCAGCCATGGCATTGCCCCACCTGGCCTTGCTGCTTTTCTGAGCCTGGAGCTGAAACACAACTGAGGCCTAGATATTATCCCTAGGGCTTAATGCCTAAGAGAGGATCATGCAAGGGCCTGTGTGGGAGTCATATGAGGCTATTCTCTAGCCCCCTTTTTCCTCCTTTAAGGGGATCTACCATATGACTAGCAACATGCCAGGGGAGGAAAGGTCAGGGGAGGGTCTGAACTGCATGACCAGAGATTTGAAAGGTCAGGGGGTCTAAATCACGTAACCAGCAATATGCTAGGGGAGGAAAGGTTACCCTGGAGGTGAGGTCCCACCTTACAATTGTCCTTTGCTAAGCATCTGGGGCTTTCTGCCCTGGTGACCTTTGGTACCTGGCTAATCGTTCCCACTCTGCTCACGTCCATCTAACTGCCTACCACAATTACAGAATTTCCCTTTGGGTGATGAAAAGTTTTGGAAATGGATAGTGGTGATGGTTGCACAATATCATGTGTGCAGTGAATGTCAATGAATTGCACACTTAAAAATGATTAAAATGGCAAATTTTATATTTTACCACAATAAAAAAATAATAAAGAAAGATAATGTGTTCCAGGAAAATTTGGTACAGAACGTGGAACACCGAAACATATTACAGTTAAGCTCTTAAACGTTCAGATAAAGAAAGAAATTATGCAGTTTCCAGACACAAGAACATCCTCCACAAGGAGAGGAAAAAACACCAGGCTGGCTTCGAACTTCTGTATAGCAGCATTCGGTTTGGGAAGACAATGGAATAATGTCTAACAGATTTGATGGAACAAAAGCATAGCCCAAGAATATCATGGATGTGGAGCTAACAAGCAATTGGCCTCAGGAATAAATGTACTCAGAATAAATATGACTTCCATGAGATCTTGAAAAAAAAAATACTGAATCACAAAACCAGCTAATTAAGAGTGAATTAAAAAGAAAAGGTTGATGAATGTAGAACTCATGGTATAAGGATCGATGATGAGTAGTGACGCCATATCAATAGGAAACTAACAATAAACAACTTGGGCAATTACAGTTATAGATCAGGATGTGAAGGTTATAAACTGGGCAGCTTAACAACAACCCAACCAACCATCGAAGCTGAGAAATTGGGGGGTGGGGGGATGGGGAGTTTAGAAGAAGTCTTGAGAATACTAATGCCATCTTTCACAGCACGGAAAGATGTTTAAAATTAAAGATTTTAAAAGAGTGTTTTAAATTAAAACAAATAGTTAAAAGACAACATAATTACTCCAAACTCTTTATATGTTCTTTGCGATCTGTATTCTTAACCTCAGAGGGATCTTTTGGCAAATATCTCATGGCGAAGAAACATTTGAAGGTCTAGATTTCCTATCATTTTAATTTTTTTCTTCTGTTAAATACAAGTATAAATAAATATAACACATAAAAATTTTAAAGTGGCATGTCATATGTTATCCCACATTTGATAGTATTTATTCCTACCCATTCTTCTGTCCATCCAATCATTTGCTATTGATCCTTTTGTCTTGTATCTATCCAGGTATTTACAGGGATGTTTGCCATATGTTAATGACAGCTATTCCCGGGTGGTGAGACTTGGGCATTTTTTTTTTTTTAACTTGGATCGTCGTATTTTTTTCATTTCTTGAATTCTTCAAAGTGAATATGTATCATTTTCAAAATAACAATGAAGTAATCTTTCTTTAAAAATTAAAAGGCAGCTCTGACTGGGTGGCTCGGTTAGTTGGAGCGTCGTCCCATACACCAAAAGATTGTGGGTTTGATTCCCGGTCAGGGCATGTACTGGGTTTCAGGTTGGATCCTGAGTTGGGGCACATGTAGGAAGCAACTGATCAATGTTTCTCTCTCTCTCTCTTTCTTTCTCTCTAAAGTCAATAAAAACATACACCCATGTGAGGATTAAAACAAAATAAAACAACAAACAAATAAATAAACAAGCAAAGCAAATATGTCAAGATATGAATAGAGGTTAATTCCGGAGAGTGGAGCTATGAATGTTTATTATTTTATTCTTTGTAGATTTCTCTATTTTCTGATACTTTTCATTTATCAAAATTTAAAAAGCATAAAAAAATAAGGTGCAAAGGGGCTTAGGTTACATAGCTAGCAAGGAGCAGAGCCACAGATCGAGCTCTGAGGCTGGAGCACGGGAGTTATGGGACAGGGTGGGCCACGACACGAGCAAAAGCAGGAAGCAGCCTTGGAAAACCTCTGTGGGCAGGAGTGATCCCTGTTGAATCTGATTCTCCCCTGGTGGGTGGCGGGCACTATTTTCACTTGTTGAGTTAGTTACTTGTCATGAATGTAATGCCCAAGCTTTTGTGGAACACCTCAGGCTGTGAGGGCTGCAAGGAATGTGGAAATGATGCCATCCAAGCTGCACACTGAACAGTGAGGGCTGTGGGCGTCAGATGCTGTTTCATACAGCCTTAGGCTCTGGAGCCGGAACACACCTCTGCGGCCATCTAGTGCAGTCCCGAACGGGAACTGGGCTCACCGCTTTGTGTCGGCTCTGATACTGAACTCATACTTTCCCTGGGCCTGCAACCGTGTTAGGGAGAGATCTGGAGACAGACGAGCTGGGAAGCCACAAGTCTCCAGCAGCTAAGAGCATGTGTTGGAGTGTTGGCAGTCGGGAGACGTAGGGTCATGCCTGTGTTTGTTGAGCACCTCTTTGGGGCCATAGGAGACAGAAAAATAGGCACTAGTTTTCCTGTGATTCCTGTACGTAGGGTTTTCTTTTTAAATATATTTTTATTGATTTTTTAGAGAGGAAGGGAGAAAGAGAGGCAGAAACATTAATGTGAGAGAGAAATATCAATCGGCTGCCTCCAGCACGCCCCCTACTGGGGATTGAGCCTGCAACCAGGAATCAAACCGGGACCTCTCAGTCCATGGGACGACGCTCAATCCACTGAGCCACACAGGCTGGGCTGTAGGGTTTTCTTGAAGAGAACTTGCCTGATTACCATCCCCCAGCCTTCCAAAGGTTGTGCAAAGGTCTGAGTCATACAAAAATCTAGAGTGGATTTGGTTTTTCTGATAGAGCCTTGATAGGAACATGCTCTTTGTGAAATGAATAGTTTATCATGTCTCAGTTTTTCTTCTTTTTTTTTTTAATCCTCACCCGAGGACATTTTTCCATTTTTTGTTCAGATAGAGTGGGAGGGAGAGAGAGGAAGAGAGAGAGAGAGAGAAACATCGATGTGAAAGGGACACATCGAATGGCTGCCTCTTGCATGACCCAACCAGGGCCAGGGACAAACTGCAACCGAGGTACATGCCCTTAGTGGGAACCGAACCTGGGTCTCTCTGGGCCACAGGCCGACGCTCTAACCGCTGAGCCAAACCAGCCAGGGCTGTCTCAGTTTTTCTTAAAAACATTCAGCAGATCCCAGTGGATGGTCAACGTCATCAGTCGTTTGACCGTCAAGGACTTGATGTCATTCTTGACGCTGGCTCATGGCCCTACACAGCAGTCAGACCAGGATAATAAAGGATTCTGGAACTTGGCTGGGGGACATCTGCCAGGTCTTTCTTCACTCTCTTTCCTCTGCCCTTTCTCTACGTGGAGTAGCCCTACATGACATTTAAGAACCAGTGCAAATGTTACCTCCAAGCCTCCCAGACGGAGGGATCTGTTCCTCCTTTGTGTCCCCAGACCCGTGGCTGAGTTCTCAGGGAGGGAGAGGCAGAGACGGAGTTCATAGGATGTTTATTAGAAGTGCTCCTGGGACTGGCAGCTGTGGTAGGAGAAGCAGGCAGAGCAAGAAACCAAGCTGGGGTGCAGACCTGACAGTATCCCAGCCAATCCCAGTGGCCATCCCAGTCTGCAGGGGACAGGAACAGTGAGGGCTTTACACTCCTGCCTCCATCTGCCATTGGATGCCTGGCACCTGAAGGGCAGGCGTGGGCAAGGCCCTCTCCGCAGCTGAGGCAACCTGCGTGGGGGCTGACGCCTGAAGGCTGTGTGCCGAAGTGTCCCAGCAGCTGGAGCCCCAAGACCTTCCTTAGGGAGAAGATCTGGGCAGTGCTCCCCGAGGCCCACGCTCCCCTGCTGCACCACAAAGTCCTCAAGGCAACACCATGTCTGTTATCTAGCTCTGCATCCCTGGTGCCACGTCCACCATCTTGCTCCGTGAATGTTTCTGATGGACACAGAATGGGGATGCGGATCAATGAGTGAATGTAAGCGCATGGACGGGATCGAAGCCCAAACAACAGAAATTCCTTAAAGGGGTTAGGACGTTTGGCCCGTGCCTGTCGTCTGTGCTTTGGCTCTCGATCTCCGTATCTCATTTTTGGGAAAGAAGGGAAAAGCAGGGCATGCTTACCCCTCGATGCAGGTGGTGAAGGACAAACTCCCCAGATCCCCAGAAGTGGAGAAAGAATTGGATCCCCGAGTTTTGAGTGAGACGGTGGGCACCACGGAGAGGATGAGGCTCAGAAACTTCACCCTGGAAATGAACCGTAAGATCCTTTGGGAACCCAGCCTCTAGCTTCCATAAGAATTCCCGCGGGGACAGCACCAAACGCAAAGGCCATAGCAGTTAGGCCGCCCTTTGATGGAATCTGGGACAGACGTTTCCCACCTCTGAAACTAATTGGAATGGTTTAAAAAAAAAAAAAGTCAAATCAGCCACCTTTGCTGTGCCCTCCGCAGAAGTGGGACGTGGCTTTAATTCCTTCCTGTCCTAGTAGAAGATCAAGGTCTGTGACAACCTAAAATGGGACAGACATCCCGTCACAGGGTGATCAGGACTTTCTGAAGCGCTCGGAGTTCTATTGTTTTCCTCTCACCCTTTCTTTTTACGTCTCGCTGGAGGCTGAAACTCACAAATACAGCTCGGGCAAAAATTAGCAGGGACATCGTGGCGGCACATCGCATCTCGGAAGGTGTAGTTTTCACAAGCGGAGTGCTATAGGTGGGCTGGGAGGGACGTTTCGGCGGAGGGTGGTTTTTTTTTATGTACACCATCTGTTCATCGTGTTAGAGAACCAGACCGTCAGCGTAGGAGACGATCCAGCCACTACTCTTCTGAATCTAACCATAGTTAGTAAGACTCGCTGACATTTATCGAGAGCCTAGTATGTGCTGGTACTCTCCTCCATCAGGTGTCTACCAACTACACCCCGTGGCTGCCTCTGCCACCAGTTTTTGTAAAGTTTTATTGGAACACAGCCTCATTCATTCATTCATTCATTCATTCATTCATTCACTCACTCACTATTGTCCACGGCTGCTGTCACGCTCCGACAGTAGAGTCTTGAGTAATTTCGACCAAGACCGTTGGACCTACAAAGACTCAAGTATCGATTAAATGACCCTTGATGGGAAAAGTTTGTCAGCCTCTGTTCTGAGCCATTATGTATTTTTAACTCAGTTCATCTGCACAAATGCTCCTATGAGGCTGGTATTTTTATTACCCCCATTTTGCAGATTGGGAAACAGACATGGAGGGTCTGAGTGCTTTGCCCGACGGTGCACGGGGAGGTGCAGAGCTGGGGTGTGGCTTCGGCGGTCTGACAGCTGAGCCGGTGTCCTCTTCGCTAGCCTGTACCCTCAAGTTCAAACCCACAGGATGAAAGAATCTGCACATTCGGAAATGGGGTGTGAGATGTGCCTGTCTGCCTCTTCCCAGGTGTGTACCCAAGAAGAGGACCTGACAGACCAGGGACCGGACTGCTCTCCTTGTCCTGAGCAAAGTGAGAAGCCAGGGCGATGGCAGTTCCGAGGGAGTAGGTGGAGACTCGAGAAATGTAGTGGCAGTGTCGTGAGCTATACTATAAAAATGATGCAGTATCAGGAATGCATGGGCTCCGAAAACATACCACTCATAGACTCTTCCTGGGGAAATAATCACTGAAAAGCTACTTCAGAGCATCAAAAGATTAGCTGAAAATCAAGAACTCAGAATGAGGAAATCATGGGATAAAAAGGCTCGTGACCATCCCTGGGGGGCACCTACAGAAGCCCTATTCAGCTTCTTCCAAAGCTCTTGCGAAGAATTTTCATCTCAGCAAACTGTCTCTGATTAAGTGTCGTGACTGTTTTGTTCCCAGCTGTATTCCCAGGGCCCCCAACAGTGCCCAGCACATAACAGGTACTCAGTATACATTTGCCGGGGAACAAGCTGGTGACATCAGTGAGCTGGCAGCCCTGGGAAGGACTGCTCACATCCTTCCCAGTGGCACCTGGCTTCAAAGCAAACAAGTCCCCTGTAAGTTGCAATCCCTCATTAAGCCTCTCCTTCAAGTCAAAAGCCCAATTAAATGCCACAACACTGTAGAAAGCATTGACCTGTACCAGGGAATGTGTCTGCAAGGAAACGCCCGAGGAGGTCCATGTGGTTGTCTCTCCTCCCCTCCCTTCCACTCTTCTGTTTTTCCCCAGGTCTCACTTCGTAAGGAACATCCGTGAATACTACCCCACAGCTCCAAATTTGGTGTGTAGTCACTTCTACAGAAATCCTCTGCCTTGCACGCCTCTTTGGGTGGCGAGCACAGTCAGGCTCTCGGAGGCTTGTTACGGGTTGAACTGTATCTGCCCCTGAAACTGATGTTGATCTCCTAACCCGAGCACCTTAGAACGTGACCTCATTTGGAAACAGGGCCATCGCAGATGAAATGATGGGCCACACTGTTGTAGGGGGCCCCTAGTCTAATACAGCTTATGTCTTTATCTAAAGGGGAAATCTGGAGACGGACACACATGCAGGGAGAATGCCACGTGAATTTAAAAGCCGAGAGGCTCTGGCCAGTTTGGCTCAGCAGTTAGAGCATCGGCCTGCAGACTGAAAGGTCGAGGGTTCGATTCCTGGTCAAGGATCCCTGGCCCCAGTCGGGGTCTTTCGGGAGGCAACCAATCAGTGTGTCTCTCTCTCATCAATGTTTCTCTCTCTCTCCCTCCCTCCTTTCCACTCTCTCTAAGAATCAATGGAAAAATATCCTCCAGTGAGGATTCACACACATAATAATAATAATAATAATAATAATAATAATAATAATAATAATAAAAGCAGAGCTTGGGGTGATGCATATACAAGCCAAGGAATGCCAGAGATTGCCGACAAACCGCCAGAAGCTAGAGGAATAGAAGCAACCCTGCTGACACCTCGATTTCAGACTCCGGCGAGGACTGTGTGACAGTACATTTCCGTTGTTCGAGCCACTCAGTGGGTGGCACTTTGTTCCAGCAGCCCTAGCGAACGGATGCATAACTCATTGCCCACTCGACAGCTTTCAGCCATAGCTGCCTTCACATCATTGTCGTCTCGTTCTCTCTGCCTTCCTGTCCGTGTCCAGGTCCGCCACGGAGCCGGGCGGAGCCCACAGGGTCATTCCCTGACCGTGTGGCGTGTGGAATGACTCTGCCGGCTGGAGGAGGGTGGACAGCAGGAGGAGGAAGGGTGTCCGGGGGAGGGGGTGTTTGCAGTGTGGTCAGGGAGTCCACAGTCCAACGTGGATTCTGGTAGAAGAAGTGGGACGAGGGAAGGAGACTGGGGCTGGGTACCGAGAGAAGTGTGGGAAGGAGGGAATCAGATTTACAGTGGACAGGATTAGAAACGGTGGAGAGGGGAAGAGTGAGCTGATGGGGATGAAGGCCACGAAGAAGGTCAAGCGGTTCAGGGGCTTGATTTCCAGAGGCCCCAGCTGACAGCCATGGGACATCCTGGTGGCTTCAAAGACTCGAGTAGGACTGGGAGACTATGTCTATTTCTCTCTAAGTACCCTCCTCTTCCTGCTCCCACATGCGGAGGCAGCTGGGGTCACCTCCTATCTAGGGCAGTGAGGGCCCCTCCCAGGGGCCCCCAGGGGGTGCGTGGAGGCCTCCTGAAGTGGAGTGGGAGGCAGTGGTCGGGAGTGCAGGCTCTGAACAGGTGTTGCAGTGTTGTGACCCCGGGTGACCTGTCCCTTCTTGAAACATGTGGGGAGCGTCCAATGGACAGGAGCTGGCGTGAGTCCCCCGGGTTGGTCCACCCAAGTAGGCTAGGCCCTGGGAGCTGTTTACAAGGAAGGGTTCTCACGCTTGACCGTGCGTCAGCGCCACCTGGAGGGCTTGCGGAAGCGCGGGTGGCCGGCCCCACCCAGCCTTTCTGATTCAGTGGAATTTGTTTTCTCTGAACTTCCCGGGTGGTGCTGAGGCAGCTGGTTTGGGGACCACATTTGAAGACCACTGGCAGAGAGAGATGCTCCTTGGCGTAAACTGGGGACAGCCATGGCTTCCTGGTGTCTCCTGGGGACATTGCGAGTGGAAGGTAACACCAGGACCTGCCTTATCCTGCTGGCTTGTAGGCCCAACTATCTCACTCACCACTGTAGTCAGAGGTCCGCGAGAGGGCTCCGGGATGCTGCTGTCACCGATGCTGAACCGCGACAGCTGCCATTTACCGAGTTCTTACAAGGTGTCAGGCACTATTCTAAGCATTTAACATATATAAACACATGTCGTTCTCATAACGAACGAATGAGGCAGGTACTGTTACCATCATCACTATCATTTTACAGATGAAGAACCTGGCTCAGAGAGGTTAGGTAACTTGCCCAAGGCCACACAGCTGGCGGTTGACAGAGCTAGGCTTTGATCTGGCAATCTAAACCCAGAGTCTGTGTTCTTATCCCACTGGATCCCACTGACCCTGCAGGAGAAAGGAGCAAGAAATGACCCTAGCGGTGTTGGCCAAGTTCTTTGGCCTCTTTTGGCCTTCCTTCTTACTTCAAAAAAGGAAGTAGCGTTTCCCGTCTGAGATGAAAGAAATGCCTTTATATAAAAACAAAATGCTGTCAGGTTTAATTGGATAACAGCTGTCAAAGTCTTGTAGCTCCTTAGAGGATGGTAAAGAGGAGGAATAATTATTGTGCTATTTTCTGTGCAGACCCTAGTACGTTTGGGGGAGTCAATAAGCATCTAATGATATTCCTGGTAATTGGCAATGATTGAGGAGGAGAGGCCCTGCTGAGAGCCTTCCCGCTGGATGGGCAGTGGCCAGGCTCCGCTGCCCCCAGGGAGGCGTGCGGTGTGGCCCCAGGTGGGAGAGCCTCCCTAGATGGGTTCCTTAGCATCCTCGCTCGCCCTGGACGGAGAGAGGGCAGCACTGCTGTCTGTCGGCCCGAGTTTACGGACCCCAGCCTATCAGGGTTGGCAGTCAGAGACCAGGCAGCTCAGGGGTTCTCCACATGTGGCCATGGATGAGCTGCACCCCAGAAACTTGTTAGAAGTGCAGATTCGTAGGCCTCACCCCCCCCCCCCCCCACTGGGCGTGGGAGCCAGCACTCTTTCAACACGCTTTCCAAGTGATTCTAGACAGTGATTTTAGACGGAAATAGCACTGACTTTGGAGTCAGACTCACCTACCTTTGAATCCTCGCCCTGCCACCATCTGGCTGTGTGACGAAGGGCCAGTCGCTGTACCTCTCTGTGTAGCAAGTTTCTCCTCTGTAAAATAGGGTGGGAGGTTGGGGGGCGGTCTGTAAGGCATGTGCGCCAGTCCCTCACACGTTAGAGCCCGTCTCTCTCCTTGGCTTCGATGCAGGCTCTTCATCCTTTCTGCTTCCTCCTCACTTGTCGGGCACCCGCGTAGCCCTGGGCCTCCGTGTGGGCTTTATTTGCTCCAGGAGGTTGGCTTGTTCTTTCTTTTTCTCCCTCCTCCCCCACATCCAGTCTGGGTTGGGTTCCCTGCCATGCACACAGCTGCCACGGGACTTCCGCCCTCGGAACTGCCTTCCTGTGTGCCCTCCCCACCCACGAGGCACAAGCGCCGCCCCGCTGACGGCTGTTTCCAGAGCGTCGGGTACATAGTAGGTGCGCAGGTAATGCACGAGGTTAGAACCGCTTTCATCCGCTGGAGGGCTTAGCGTTCATGCCTGGAGCCACACGGGGAAACTGAGGCATGGAGGTGCTGGCTGACGTAGGGAGGCAGGTAGCCAGGAGAACAGGTGGAGAAAGTAAGTCCTGGTGGCTGAGGATTTAAGGGGAGGGGGCTGTGGAACTGGGGCACAGACAGCCTCTAGCACATGGCACAGAGGGTCCTGGCTGATATTGGCATTGGGTCGTGTTATACCCTCAGCTCAGACAGCTGCCGTAGGGTCTGCTGATGAGGAACGAAATAAGGTGAGGGTATCTCACCGGCACTCATGGTAAGAAGCTGGCATCACCAGGGCAGGCATCTTGCAAAGCTCAGAGTAGCTCTTCATGTATCTGTTTACTAGGGACAGGGTAAAGGACGTCTCTGAGAAATAGATGGACATTGTCCAGAAAAAAACGCACAGCGACATGTACCCTCTCACTGTTGGCCTTGCCGCTCAGTGGGTATGTGGTCAGGCTGCTTTCTGAGTCAAACCCCACTGCTGTGGGGGAGATAAAGGTGTCAGGTGAAGGCAAGGTAGATTTTAATACTTTGTGTCTCTCCAAGCCCTGGTATTTTAGAGCTGGGGAAATAATAGCAGTGACCCAATTTAGCAATGTGAAGGCAAGACAGCACTATTATAGGCTTAGTCATCTCTCTGTTTTGCTTTTCTTCCCTGTTTCCAATCGTGTCTTTTCCCATTGCAAATATACGAGGTAATAATCCAGGATTTTCCACGGAGCATGGCAAACATGCTCTATATAAGACACAGTTGAACATTCTGCGAGTGTAATTGGAGCATAAATGTAACTAATCAAAATATTATCATGCCAGCAGATGTGTGAAGAGTTTGGAGATTTAAAAATATATATATATATAAATATATATATATATATATCTTAGTTCCATGTCATTTCAATTTAGAGTTGCAGAGGGAAAGAGCTCAGCCCAATGAATGTCAAGAACAATTTGGGGTCTGAAAATGTTCCTGACAAGCCTGTTGTTCTCTTTGCTCTTAATATGGCAGCAGCCTGACAACTGATTTCGTTGTGGGTCCTTCCTCCCACTTTTAGCCCCTCTTCCTGCCTGCGCCCGTTCCGCAGGGCAGGGCCAGCTGACCCCAGGGAATGTGGGATCGTCCTTGCCGCGGAATACCCCACGCCCCCTTGTGACGCGGAGCCTAGGAGCTAAATGATGATTCGAGTTCCCTGGGTTTGAATTTTGCTGTGCTTCCAGCTCTGTGGCCGTGGGAAAGCTACCCAACCTCTCTGTGCCGCCCAGATTGTAAGAGAAGGATGATCACAGTGACCGCCTCATAGGGTTAACGTTTGAATGAAATGAATGCATAGTAGTCAGGTGTGACGGGATGTGTGTGCCGCTGTCGCTGTTATTCAAGAGCAGGTGTGACTAGTGCAGGAAAGGAACTCTGTGGAGCACAAAAATCATGGGGTTTCTCCAGGAGCAAGACCCCAGGAAGAAGCTCCCTCCGCCCTCTCGCCCTCTCTCGAAGGTGTCTAGGAAGAAATCCAAGCCAGTCCTGGCATCTAACGCACCCCAACTAGCCGCGTGACTGTGAGGCCTTGGACCCCTAACTTCTCTGGCTGGAGGGAACTTCGGAAACTACCCGCTCAGCAAGAATTCCTTGCTCTCTGACTGCCACCAGGTGCACAGAGAGGGTCAGAGTCTGAAGGGACAGTGGCTTGACAGCCCTTCAGTGCTGTCTTGACCTCACCCACATTGTCGGGGTACTTCCCACATCAAAGAGCGAGGCAAACCAGGCTTACGCTTCTCCGTGTATGAGCCGAGTTCTCCTGTTGTGCGTTGCCGTGATTCTTTTTTCCTTCAATAACATTTATTTTTCCTCCTGGGATGGTGAGCTATTACACAGAGATGTTGGGGGAGGTGCGTTACGAAGTTAACGGGCAGAACCCCAGTCCCGCTGGGCCCCGTGCCGGTTTACCTGGGTCTGTTTCCATCACGAGATGGTTGTAAGATCCGAAAGGAGACTGTGTAACATGTTTTTGTTTTGATTTTGTTTGAGGAGTGAAGGGGGTGAGAAGCCGTTAAGGGGTGGTACCTGGTTTAGATTGTATTCTGCTTTGGCTCCGTCATCTGTGTCCCCCTGCTCCCTCCTCCCCGCCCAGTGTCCCTTCCTCACCTGGACTGTGTTTCTCCGGCCTCGCCCCCTCCCTTTTCCGTCTCCCTGCCTCTCCCCCTCCATCCTCTGTTCGTTCATCCCTCCTCTCCTCAGCTTCTTGTTTTTACTCTTCTGCTTTCTCCCTTCCTTCCTTTTTGTTCTCCCTCCCTTTCTTCTCTTTTTTCGCTCCCTCTCTCCCTCTTCCCTTCTCTTTTCAGCTTCTCCTCAGGGATGGGGACGAGCAGCCGCTTCAGGTACCTGGTCTTCAGAGCCTTTGCCAGCAGGGCCTTCGCATCGGTCACCTGGGTTTGAGCCCATTTTATTTATTTGTTTATTTAAAATCCTCACCAGAGGATATTTTTCCATTGGTTCACAGATAGAGTGGGAGGGAGAGAGAGAGAAACATCCATGTGAGAGAGGCACATCGACTGGTTGCCTCCCGAGTGACCCCGACCAGAGCCGGGGACCGAACCGTAACCGAGGCACGTGCCCCTGACCGGAATCGAACCCACGACTCCCCGATCCGAGGGCCGACGCTCTAACCGCTGAGCCAAACCGGCCAGGGCTGATTCCAGTTCTAAACTACATTTCCACATTCACACGGACCATCAGATAGCTGTTTCTTGGAGGACTGCCTTAACGGATTTGCGTATGAAATGCTCAAACTCCAACTTTCGGTCTGAATGAGTGATTACAGTTACTGCTTGTTCGTACACACTGACTGACACTGTTCACAGCGCTCAGTTCCTTTGAAACCGCAGGGTGTCTTCCTTGTGGTAAATAGATATTATGTATCCATTAACCTGTAATTAATCTCTCCTTCCCTGCCTCCCTCCCTCTCCCCCTCCCCATTTTTGAGTATATTAGAAAAGAAGCAAATTTCTTTGCTCTTTTTTTTTTTTTTGACACATGATAATTACATTGCTTTGATTGATAATATGGATAATGTTGAGTGATATGTTTGTTACTCTGGCTATTGGTAAATTGTTATGTTTATGATTAGCTGAATGGCTATTAGTTTTTATGATACTGCTGGTAGAACGCTCTTCTTCTCTTCCACCTATTTTCTTACTTTATGGTGCATTGTGTCTTTCGACATTTTTGTGTCCCTTGCTCCTTGATTGCGACCAGACAGCTAAACGTTATCATTCCGGACTTTTACATTCGGCCTTGTCCAGAAGAGCTATAATACAGCGATGTGTGGGGGAGGTGAGGCAGAAACACCCGTTCTGTGGGCATTGCCGAGAGTCACCGAGAGGAAGTGGTGAAGGACCGTGCCTGGGCTGGGCCGTGTGGGTTTCAGGAACACCATCACCTGAGCAAAATCCCAGAAGCAGGGGAGTCTGGAGTGTGTGTTAGTTTCCTGTCGCTGCTGTAACATGTTATCACGCATTTCTTTAGTCTTGTCATTGTGGAGGTCAGAAGTCCTAGGTCGCCCTGGGCGAAAATCAAGGTGTTGGCAGCACTGTGCTCCTTTCTGGAAGCTCCACGGGAGACGTTTTCCTGCCCGTTCTGGTTTCCAGAGGCCACTTGTGTTTCTTGGTTCATGGCTCCCATGTCCATCTCCAAAGCCAGCGTCTTAGCATCATCCGGCCCCTCTCTGATTCTGCCTCTCCTGCTTCTCTTGATCCGAATAACCTCCCCATCTCAAGGCATCTGATTATCAACCTTCATTCCATCTGAAACCTTACTCCCCCATTGCCATGTAGGCGACACAGTTCCACAGATTAGGGCGTGGACATCTTTAAGCCCCTATTCTGCTCGCCATGGAGTGTGTGAGGGCTGTGTAGGCAAAAGACTTTACCTCTCTCTCTTCCTCAGTGTTCCTTCCTCTGAGACAGGGATAGCATGGTGCCATCTCATTGGGGTGCTGAGCGATGCTTACATCAATGCCTGGCACATACTAAGTTTCCAATAAACATTAATAACATTAAACATGTGGTAAATTGCATTGGGCCCACTGTCATCTGCTGCTGGCTGTTTATTATGAAATTAACATTTATTGAGTCGAGTCCAGCGTTTCATTTAGTATTCACTGAAAGCAGACAAACAAAACACCTTTGACATGTAGCTGTCATGATGCCATTGTATAGATGAGGATGTTGAGGCCCAGGAACTTACACTGACTTGCTCAGAGTCACACAATTAAGAAATGACGGCGAGGGACTGAAACCCAGCTTTCTTGACTGCAGATGGAGGGCTCGGTCCATGCCACCACAGCTGCCTTGGCTCAGGGCGGCATTTGGGTCCCTGCCACCATCCGCTCCTGTCCTGTAGGTGCTGGCGCTGGAAGCTGGCGGGGCCACCAGTCTGCAGGGGCGGCTCCGAGCTCTCGGGGCTCCAGGTGCTCAGCTGCCAGTCGCCCGAGCACACTCATGTAATCTTAATGAACAATGTGCAAAGCCATTAAAAACTCAATTTGGGCTTTCTCTTTACTGCCAACGTGAGCAAATGCAGCCGTGAGGTGCTCATGTGTAAACACAATAGCCGCCATCTGCTGCGGAGAAGCGTTTTGCCTCCAAAAAGGGGATCTGTGATGCAGACACATCAATAACGGGGCGCTTATCAAGGCATTATTATTCACGAAGGGGAAAAAATGCAAAATTTATGGCCAGCCAGAGAGCACTTCCTGGTTTAATTTCACAATTTTCGGTGCGATGTGTAATAACTATGAGGAAACTAATGCTGTTTTATGTTCCTTATCACGTCAGTGGATTTTTGAGAAAAAAAAGAGAGAGAGAGAGAAGGAAAAATAATGTATTTACAGTCTTCCTCTTTCTTGTTTCTGACTGATCTCAGCATAATGACCTGCTCATTTTTGATCTCCAGGAAACTGACAGCCCCGGGATGATATTAATTAAGCCAACCTGTTGATGACAGAGGGCCCCACTGAGCTGCTGGTATAGGAGGGCTTCACTCCGGAACAAGCTGCAAAACGGTGGCTCGTGCTCAACTCGAGCTTCCTTCCTCCCTGGAGGATGTGGCCAGACCTCTGCAAGCTGGGCTAGATGTGGAAGGGGGTGGGGATGCCTGGATCCCACCCTCCCCTAAGACTCCAGGCTTGCATTGCTGGGAGCTGTGACTTCCTGCCCCCGTGCCTTTGCACGTGCTATTCCCTCTATTTGAAATGCTCTCCCAAATTACCAACAGGCACACTGCCATGGAAGGGATCCCGACTGGGAATCAGAGGACAGGCTCACACATTCTGATGTGTGGAGTTTAGCGATATACCCCCTTGTATCTGTTTATATCCGCTGATGTATACTAACCGGATGTGGCTGAGGATATTCCTGGGGAAGGGGTGCCAGGAGAGAAAAATCGGAGCCCCATGCCGCTGGATAGGAGAGTAGTCATGTGTCCTGCAGACTGGAGGGGCCTGTAGGAAATGACTGCAGAGACAAGGGCAAGAGAAAATTCATCCCAAAGCATGATGCCAAGTGGAAGGAAGAACTGACCTGTAGGGGGCAGTGGTGCTGGGTGAGCGTGCGTCCTGATGGAGGAGGAGAAAAGCCACGGGAGTTTGCAGAAAGAGCTGTCTCTTGAACCTGGTTGACTTTGGGGCCAAAGCAATTCTGTTGTGTGTCCCCTGAGTGTGTCCCAGAGCAAAGAGACACTAAGAAGGACCTGTCCAATCATTGAGACACCACTGCTGATGGCAAGGGCACATGAGGGAGCTGTGCCTGGAAGTGCAGCGGGGACAAGGGGATTGGCATCGCTAATGAAGGTGCCTTGGGGCCTTTGGGAATACATAGGGAGTATTGCTAGGACTGGAGTTTCTGCAGGTACAGGTGGGGACTTAACGCTGGTAAGATTCCACTGTCACAGTTCAGAATGTGCTCATTGGCTGGCGAGATTTTACATCTATTCATTCTTCAAATTCCAGCTTAGCTTAGCTCAGTCCTGGAAGCTGTTGACCTACCTGGCTGAGTTTATCACCCCCGCCTCTGTGTCGAGGCTGATTTCCTGCTCGGTCCACTGGGGTTGCTGCCTCTGCAGCTGGGAGGCACCTTCCTCGCTGCTGCTGCCTCTTGATGCAGTCTGCAGCTCCCGGAGCCCTGGTCCATTGAGTTACGAGCTTCCGGTTCAGACACTGGGGTAGGGTGCACCTGCTCGGTGGAGCCCAGATTGTGCATCCGAGTCTTAGCTACAGAGGAGGCTGGGACAGTGGGCATCTGGCTTTTTTCTTTTCGATAGAGGAAGATGGGCCCTGCTTCAGAAGTTGGGGAGATTCCCCAGGTAGTAAGTGGCCAAACCACAGGGCAAGTTCCTACTTCAGATCATTGGTCTGGTGAACTGGATGGGTGACCTGAGAGCAGCCACACGTGGTGGGTGGCAGCTGAGGAGCTGTGTGACCGTGTGACACTGGCCAGCAGCCCTGATCAGTTCCACTATTGGAAGGTGGACCTCCCCTAGGTCTGGCCCCAGACCTACTATTTTTCCTGTCCAGATTGGGAGTTCAACGAGCTGACCCCACGTTTTGCTTTTTATACCATACTGTCCCTCTAAGACTTCGGTGAGGACAGGATCTGATACCATGAGGAGCCTTCTGTACTCAGTAAGAACACTCAGATTTCCCGGGGCCCCTGCTGTGTAGACAGTGTATACCTGCTGGCTTCTGAATGGGTCTGTCGTCCTTTTATCTCTGGTTCCCTGGCCTGGAGTACATATGTGGTCATATAAACAAAAATACCCATGATGACAGAATAGCATTCCTCCAAGGACGTCCATGCCCCGACCCCTGGAACCTGTGCATGAATTACCTTACGTGGCAAAGGGGACTCTGCAGCTGGGATGGGATTTCGGATCTTCCAGTGGGGAGGTTATGCTGGCATGTCTGGGTGGATCCAAAATGTAGGATCCTTATAAGAGGGAGGCAAGCAGAATCCAAGTCAGAGAAAGGAATTGTGCCAGAGGAAATAGAGGTTGGAGTCGTGCCCTTTGGAGATGGAGGAAGGGGCCATGAGCCAAGGAGTGCAGGCGGCCCCTGAAAGCTGGACAAGGTAGAGACGCGGGTTACCTCCTATGGTCTCCACAAGGAAAGCGGCCTTCCTAACACCTTGACGGACTTCTGACCTCCGGCAGCGTAAGAGAATACATTTGTGTTGTATTAAGCCACCGGGTTTGTGGTAATTAGTTATAGCAGCCATAGGACACTAATCCAGGATCTAAATCTTGGGTCCCCCAAGCCTCCACGTACTTGACTGCCAGGCCTCTGTCTGTCCTCGTAATGCTCTCCCCATTGTCTCATGAGCATGAATGCAAGATAGTTGCTTGTGTTGCCCCTTTTGGCATCCTTGTGAAAACCCACTGCCCGCATTCATAGAAGGGGACCCTCGACGCAGCTGCTGCATGGTGTCCTTCCCAAAGTGACAGTACCCATCCCCTGAGCCAGGTGTGCCACATGCGGATGCTGACTTTTAGCACCCCACCCGGTGGGAGGCCGGCCTCTTACTGTCTGTCATTCGGATCCCAGACAACCCTGCTTTGCCGTCTCACTGAGATACCCATGAGCAGGACTCGTCTGCTGTGACCCTCTGGCCTGCCTCCTTCCCTCTTTTGGGGGCAGGCTGGGTGGGCAGCCATCGTTTTCTTTCTACTTTTGTCTTTTTTTCCCCCAGTTATCTTGTCTATCTCTCTGAGCCTAGCGCCCAAACACACCGTCTGTCTAGCCTGCGGGCCAGAGCGTGCGAATGAAGTTACGCAAATTGACATCACGGGCCAGGGTGGGGGCGGTGGGGAACATGGACCCTGACCCAGCCCAACTCTGGCCCACCTAAGACACGCATTATCTTAATGAAGGTCCAAGATGTTCATTTCCTTCTCCAGGATGCATTCTCAGCGTCCATTCTCCCCATTCTCTCCTTTGTTCCTGCTTTTGACCCGGGGGCGCCGCGAGTAATGATGCTCCTCTCTGGCGTGTCCTGCAGCTTTGCTCGGTCGCTGTCATTACTCATCGTAGCTCCCTAAGTAAAGGGACTTGTAGAAGGAGGGGGCTCTGTGGGGCTGCCAACACAGTAATGAGAATGCCAGTTGTGGAAATAAACTACAGGATTTGAATGGCTTCATAACCCAGCAATAGTTTATTCCTTGTTAACTGAGGGTCTGGAATGCGTGTTCCTGATAGGTGGGTGGCCTTTCTCAGGGTCATGGCCATTCAGGGGCCAGGCTCCTTTGTTGTGGCTCTGCTGTCACTTAGGCTCTTGGGGCCCGTGCTGGCAGCTGGTGGGTGGGAGACAACGGAGCAGGGATGCTCACACGTTCACGTGCCGTCTGCAAAGCAGCTGAGGATCTGGATGAGTGCAGGTTTGGAGTCCGCAGGCCTGGGTGGGGCCCGAGGTGCTGCTTTTCTTACGGGCTCCCAGGGGAGGCTGAGGCTGCTGGTCTGAGGAACATCCCGTGAGAGACAAGATAAAGGCGGATGGAGCACTGGGGGTCGCAGGAGGGTGGAGGGAGGCAGCTTTTAGGAACCAGGCCTAGAAGTGGCACGCTCCGTACGCAGCCCCGCCGGCTAGGGCCCTGCTGCACGGCCCAGCTCTCTGGAGGAGGCTGGGGAATGCAGTCCAGCTGTGTGCCCAGAACGAAGGGGACCGTGTACCCAGAACCAAGAGGACTGCTTGTCAGTCAGCAAGCATTTCTGCTACGTGGAGAGTCCAGGAGGGCCCAGCCCTTTCCCCAGCTCCGTCTTCAGGGAAATGCAGCCCCGTCTGTCAACAGTCACGGGGGCAGCCAGCTGGGGTGGGGTGTTACGTAGCCCACCTCCTCAGTGAGCCTGCCTGTCCCCCGGAGCTAGGATGGAAAGGATGGGAACCTGAGCTGGTGAGGGAACCTCGGCTCCCTGCTGGGGCCTGCGCCACACAGCTTGGTTCCGTACACAGACGTCGAAGTCACAGTGGTTTTCTGGGCGAGAATACTCACCCAGAATCACCTGGATTCTTCTGCTATGTTTTATGATGCAGTTTATTTCATGGACTCGTAGGACTTTTAGTCCCAGGAGGACAGGGGCTGCGATGTCCATGGGGCATCATGGGATTCCAGGTGGAGGGAGGCAGACACCCTCTGCTTCTCAGGTCGCCTTCCCCACCCATGGGTGCGCGGCTCCTCCATTGTGGGGCGTGTGGGGTATCACTCATCTGTCCCAGGGAAACGTCCTGGAACCCCGTGGGGTGTAGGTCAGCAGGCCGATGTAGGCATGGATGCTAGCCTCGGTTTACCCCCTGCAGAGGTTTTTTTCTTGCTGCCTCACTGAGAGGTCCTGAGGATTGGTGATAGCATCCCACAAGGGACACCTCTCCACTGACCCTCTGTTACTACCAAGCCATAGCCTCGGAAACAAGGGGGAAGATGCCACCTTTGCTCACTTTCAGTGGCTCCCACCCCAGGAGGTGGGGGAGTTTTTCTTTATTGATTTTAGAGAGAGAGGAAGGGAGAGGGAGAGAGAGAAACATTGGCGAAAGAGAACATTGATTGGCCGCCTCCTGCATGCCCCCCACTGGGGACTGGGCCCACAACCTGGGCATGTGTCCTGACCAGGAATCGAACCGGCGACCTCTTGGTGCATGGGTCGATGCTCAACCACTGAGCCACACCAGCCAGGCTGGGTGAGTTTTTTGCTTGGTGGGATGGCGAAAGTCTGATAGCCATGGGTTCAAGTTTCTGCCTTTGTTACCTTGCTTCTTGTTGGCTTATTTTGGGGATGAGCCCACCCAACAGCCCCAAGTGGTCATCCCTTGAGGACAGCTCTGGCCCTGGGGATCTGGGTGGCGTTGGAAGGAGGGAGTCCCTGATCACCCAGGAACTCTGGGAGTTCTTCACGAAATGCAGGAAGCCTACCTTAGCCTCAAGTCCAACTTACTCTCTCAAGCAGTGAAGTGGGGGTTTTGGACTCTGCCTCCCTCCTCTGTCTACTTTTAAATTCATTCGGCTCCCAGAGGACACGGCCTATGAATGACTGGACCCTCTCGAACCCCAGTGAGATGTGGATTGCCCAGCACTTTCTAGCTGGCAGCTGTTGGTAATTTTGGAATTAGGGCTAAAGAATGAGGATCCTTATAGCCACAGTGGCTCGTCGTGGTTAAGGGTACGTAGTCATAGGTTTCATTCTGAACTGAATATTCTAGTGGTTATCAGATTTCAGAGCAATAGTAGTTTTGTAGGTGAGAATACTCGCCTAGAATCACCTCAGTTTACCTACTGTGTTCTATGATGCCATTTATTTCATAGAATCATAGAACTTCACGTCGCAGAGCACAGCCCTCGCAGTTGAGCGTGAGCTTTCCTTAGACATCTGTTTCTCCAGGCTCTGTACCACCTGCCGTGATGGGGAGCTCACTCTGTCTCCTGGCAGTCCCCCCCGTTTTGCATCAGCTCTGCTTCTCAGAAGGTCCTTGGCGCTGAAGTGTGCCTCCTGGTGGTTCCTTTCGAAGTCTGCCCTCTCAGGCACCTTTCTCGATCGGTTATCGCCACAATAATGCTGCCTAACACACAGGGAGGGAGCCCAGGGTTAAGGACAGTAAGCGCTCGCTCTCACACTCCTGGTGCGAGCATCAGGTGAGGTTCGGCTGATCCGGGTTGGGCTTGCGGGCCACGCGGTTGTGCTGCTCGCTGCGTGGGTGGCATGGCTTGGTTCTTCACTGCTGGTTCTGCTCAGTACTCCTCCACGCGAGCCTGTTCTCCATCCCAAGCTGAAGGGGGCGCAGCGACCTGGGACGCGTTCTTCTCAGGAGAGGTGGCGTTATGCACAAGGGCAAGCCCAGTGAGGCACACAGACTTCAGCCTCTGCTTGAATTGCTCTGTTAGCGTCCTGTTGACCGAGGCAAGTGCACTGCAAAGCCACAGGATGGGGACACGCCCTCTGCCTCTTCTGCAAAGTGGGAGGCCAAGGACGCAGATCCAGGCAGGGGTGAAGTACTACAAACAACCCTTTAACCTGTCAAAGCAACTCCAGAGAGGCTGTCCTTCCTGGGAAACAGCCTTTTAAGTGCTTGGAAAGACTAGTCGTGTTTTCTGCAAATAGTAATAATAGCACACTTCACACACTTTGAGGTTGAAGAGAATCTGGGTCTCTCCCTGTCTGAGTGGCCCAGGGCAAGCCCCTCAATCTTTAAATAAAATGAAAATCCTCTCTCTCCCAGGGTCATTCTGAAGATGAAATTGAAAGGTATATAAATAAGACACCTAGCATCACCCTGTTACTTAGTATTACTTACCCTCCTTCCCAGACAGAACATCTGGCTGGTTCTCACGTTTCTGCAGGGTCTTCCTTGCTGACTTGAATGCCCTCCTCTGATGTGTCCCCTGTCCTGAACATAAGGCTCAGGTGGAATCCATCGGAACAATGACACCTTTCGTATTGTCAAGGTTCTGCTTCCACTGAGACAGCCCAAGCTTGCGTGAGGTTGTATGTCATCTCATCTTACCCACGGAGGTTGCCATTCACTAAATTCCTGGGTTTTATTCCATGCTTCCTCGAGGAGCTGCTGGGCGTGGCGTCCTTTCCGTAAATGTGCAGAGTGTCTACTTGATGGAAATACATCGCCCACGTGACTCGCTCCTCCTTCTTCGAACCAGCTTGTTGGGCAGGGATTTTATTCCCAGAGGAGGGCACTCAGGTTGAGAGAGGAGGAGTGGTTTCCTCCGGCTCAACCAGACCCTCCCGGTGTGCCCAGGTTTCTGGCCGCCGCGGTGATGGGTGTGACTGATTTTCAGGACGATTTTCCCTTCTCTCTCCTTGTCTGCTTCCCGCCGCCCGGGTGGGTCTCCAGGCTCCTTCATGATGGTGAACAGCTCCGGGAGGGCCTCCGGCCAGAAGGCGCACCTTCTCCTGCCCACCCTGAAGGAGAACGACACGCATTGCATCGATTTTCACTACTACTTCTCCAGCCGGGACAGGTCCAGCCCGGGCGCCTTGAATGTCTACGTGAAGGTGAACGGCGGCCCCCAGGGGAACCCCGTCTGGAACGTGTCTGGCGTCGTCACCGAGGGCTGGGTGAAGGCGGAGCTGGCCATCAGCACCTTCTGGCCACATTTCTACCAGGTATGGCGTTTTGCCATGATTTTCTTTTCTTTCTTTTTTTTTTTAAAGTAATCATAAACCCATGTACCTCTTGCCCGCCTAGAGTTGTTAAGTTGAGAAGGGACCTTGACTCACTCGTTCGACTCGTGTGTCCTGACCTCCTCCTGGTAGCCAGGCCCTGTGGTGTGGAGGGGTCCGGCTTGGCCCCTGCCTCCCTGGAGCTCAGGGTCCCGAGGAGGACACTGGTGGGTACATACTGCAACTGAGCAGATGCATTTCTGCCCCCAGAATGCTGGGGGGAACGTGGACATGGGAGCCTTTTGTAAAATAATTGATGAGGGGGATACTGTTATCCGATGAGGAAGATGCTGTGGTTATCCCTGTTTTACAGATGAAAAAGTTGAGTTTCAGAGAGCAGAGATAACGAGTCAAAGACCTTGCCTGGAGAAGAGGGTGTCAGGGGGAAGGCGATTAGGAGGGCTTCTAGGAGGAAGTGACAACTAGGCGGAGTCCTGAAGGGTGAATACGTAGTTATTGAAGAAGGAAGGGACAGGCATTGGAGCTGTCAGGGGACCTGCCTCAGCAGGTGAGTCCAGGCAGGCCCTTGAGGGGCCACGCCCACCCAGCAGGGGCCGTCTTTCTTTTTCTTTTCTTTCGGGGGGAGAATGGTGCACTCCTGGCACCATTTCTGATGCACCCTGTCTTGTGTGTGTGTTGTTGACCTGCCACTGCCCGGGCATTGAGGAGTCTAACTCACGGCAGCTGGCATGACTTCTTAGGAAAACATCTAATTCTGGAGTGGCATGCCAAGGACAGGACCCTCTTGGCTCTTGCAGATTTTTCGAGTATTCTACTCCGAGCAATCTGGCGGTGATGGGGAGGACGTTCCCCAGTTCTGCCCTGGGGGGCGCTTCATTCCCAGTCCATTCAGGGCCCGCTGTGGGTGTGAATGTGCCGTAGGGCCCAATTCTAATGTCTCGCGAGTCTCGAGCCTTCCAGGGATTTTGTGGGCTGTCATGGTCCTCCTCTCCGTGCTCTGTACCCTCTCCTCACTACCTTCCCCAGCGGCCTTGGCTCCCGCACCCACAGGTGCCCCGTGATTTCCATACGCCTCCGCGCGGACTCAAAGCCCAGCCTCTGCCAGTTTCTACCATCATGGCTCACAGCCACGTGTCTGCTGAGTGTAGGAACTTCAGTGGAAATTTGGGGTGGGGGATGCTAGGGGATAGTCACGTGGACCTTCTTTACTTTCTCACTCTCCCCAGACCTACTACCATTCCCTGCATTTCTCTCTTATTTTCCATTCCACTCTCCAGAGCAAGAGCGACAGTGTTAGCCACACCTGCCGATACCGTGCCGTGTGTATTGTAAGCGCTTCAGAATCATTCACTCATTTCATGGAGAACCAGAGCATCCTTTCCCTTGATTCTTACAGAATATTACTCTCCCGTATTTGAGAAACTGAAATCTTAGCTGCCCCGATGCTTTACGGAGCCATTCCCGAGAGGACTCGGATGAATGGAAGAGGCTGTCTCACTGTAGAATCCTCCTTTCTGCAAAGGAAGGGAGACAGGACAGTGAACGATGTTTGTTCCCTCTGCCACACACCCCTCCTGCCACGGCCTGTGTTCGTCCTGGGATGTTTATTAATAATTACGGCAGAGGGTAGATACTGGGTGATGGTATGAGCAACACAGTGTTGGAAGGATTTAATTAGGTTAAACTTTGATTAGCTGGAATAAAAGTCAGCATTCTGCTTAACCAGGGGTTTTGGTTAAATGAGAGCTGGGAAGCTTTTCGCCGGAATTCGGTCATGGGCGTGGCCGTGTCCTGTGAACCAGGAGACCGTGACCTCAGTTCTCAGTCCTCCTTGCCCTCTGAGGTTCGGTAATTCAGCTGGTTTCACTTATTAGGGCTGTTGAGAGGCTAAATCAAGACCACATAATAAATGGCCGATACTGTAGACCTTTATGACTGTGGTCATATTTCTGTTTTTTATTATTATTATTTTAAAATGTTTTTATTGATTTTTTTAGAGAGAAAGGCAGGGAGAGATAGAAACATTGATGTGAGAGAGAAACATTGATTGGCTGCCTCCTGCACGCCCCCTCCTGGGGATCAAGCCTGCAACCCGGGCATGTGCCCTGACCGGGAATCGAACCGGGTCCTCTCCGTCCATGGGACGACGCTCGATCCACTGAGCCACACCGGCCGGGCTGTTTTTGTTATTTTTTATTATCACTCAGTTTTAGTTGATGAGGTGCCCCTTCGGTCAATAGCAATTCCTGCACTGATATCCTGGCCCCTCTGGAACCTCGTTTCATCCCTCGCTCCCTTGTACTCTAGGCTGCGTCGCTGATTCTCCTCTCTCCCTGGAATCCTGTTCCAGCCTCTACCATCCTAGAAAACAAATTCTCTTCTGGGCTTTTAGCGCTTGGCCTTGGGCCCTAGCACTCGTCTCCGAACTATCTGCTCTGTCTCCAAGGTGACCTCATCTCCTCCTATAACTTTAGATGACATTTAGATGACAAAGACACCACATTTGTAACCCTGGTTCCTGAATTACCCATGAGCTTCAGACACGTAATGTCAGTTTCCTGCTCAACACACGCATTGAGATGCTTAATTGCCCTCGCGACGTGACGTGGCCGAAAGGAGCTCCTGACGCGGCCCCGCCTGTGCACCTGTGTGCACGTTCATCCTGTCACTTCCCGTGTCGGTAGCTGAGCCCAGAATCGGCCTAGAAGCTGCAGCTCCAAATGAAAGAGCCCCACTTTCAACCTGTGAGTCTTCTCTTTCCCTCACTCTTCTCGTTAATCTAACAGCAATTCTTTTTGTCTCTGCCTTCGGAGTATCTCTTAAACCATCAGCCTTTATTCTCCATCGCCACCACAGCCATCCAAGCTGTCCCCATCTTTTATCCCTTTTTATCTATTGATTTTTGAGAGAGAGAGGAAGAGAGGAGTGAGGGAGAGGGAGAGAGAGAAAGAGAGAGAGAGAGACAGAGAGCAACACCGATTTGTGTTTCCACTTTTTTATGCATTCATTGGTTGATTCTTGTATGTACCTTGACCAGGGGTCGAACCCGCAGCCCTGGCATATCGGGACGATGCTCTAACCAACTGAGCTACCTGGCCAGGGCCCAGCGCTATCCTCATCTTTTGAATGGATGGCTACAGTAGCCACGTGATGGGTCTGTTTATTTTTTCTCATCTGCCCACCTGCCAGTCAGTCCTTTCCACAGAATGGCCAGAATGATCTTTTTAGAATGTAAATTAGAAAATGTCACTTTCCTGCTTTAAATCTTTCAGTGACTTAGAAGAAAATTCAAGCTCCCTACTATGTCTTATGAAACCCCGTGTCACCTGCTCCCCAACACTCCGGCCTTGCCTTGTGCCTGTCTGGCTTGCTCACTCCGTCCCGGCTTCCTTCTTGCATTCCCACATCATCTCCGAGCTCTCTGCTTCCTCATGGCCTTTGCACTGGCCACCACCTCTGCCTTGACCGGCCACTCTCATCCTTCTGGTATCAGAGTGATTATCACCTCAAAGTTCTCTCCTGACCACTCTGAGTAAAACAGATCCTCTTCTTAGTTACTCTTAATCACGATGTTCGGTGTATTCCCTTTGTAATGCCAATCCCAAAATTAGTTTAATTTTTCATATTTATGTTTCATTTCCATTTCCATTCACTCGAATGTGAAATTCATCAGAGCTAGGACCTTGGTTTTTTTGTTCACGTGTATCACACAGCATGTGTCTCAGTGTTTAGTACAGAGAGGGGTCTCTCTTGACTGAATAAATGAATGAATGAAGACACTATTCCTAGTGTCAATGGGTTTAAGGTTTAGGGAACGAAATGATTCACGAGCAGCCATTACAATTCGGTCTGATCGGTACTATAACGGAGCTGATTATACAGAGGTACATGATATCAGGATACTGTAACACGAAGGGAAATATGAAAATGTACCATAAAGCCTTTCATTTTTATTATAAGTATAAAATAGCTCAGTGTTTTACTGCAGAAAATTTGCAAAATCTAGAAAAGTGCAGAGAAGAAAATAATCATCTACCATAATCCCCCTCGTGTCATTAAAAAAACTGCATTTCATAGGTTATCACATTCCAGCGTCATCTTTTTGTGAATTGCCTGCTGAGGTCACTTGCCAGTTTTTCTTCTGGAGAGTTTATTTTGTTGAGTCTCAAGAATTTTTTATTTATTAATTTATTTTTATTTTATTAATTTATTTTATTTTTTTGTTACAGATGCTTCTCCTTTTTCCCCCATTGATATCCTCCTCCCAGTCCCCCCTCCCTCCCAGTCTCAAGAATTCTTTACACAAACCAGGTCACTTACCTGTTTGCAGGTACATACATTGCAGATTTTTTTTCAACTTGCCATATGACTTTAAATTTTGTTTCAGATTTTGTTAACACACAAAACATACTTTGACATCACAGTTATTAAGAAGGTAGTGTATATTTAAGAAATGAATACTATTTTGATTTTAAGAAATTGACTTTTAAGCATTTGTCATTAATTGCTAGCTTTCGTGAATTTGGTTAGAAAATATACAGACCTAAACTTATTGGGTTTCTTCTTGAACAGATTGATTGACGTTATACTTTGGCCTATTCTATGAACTTTGTGTGAATAACCCATGAACATTTGAACGGAGATTTCATTCTCTATATTCATTATCATTTGTTTAGTAAATCTGTTATTATTTATGTTATATACGTACTTGAAAGATACATTTTTTTCCTGTTTTGATTGGTCAGAATTTAAAACATGGATTAAATGAATATAAATGGGTTTTATTTAAAATATAACCACTGTTTGTTTTTTTCCCCCATCATTTTCTCCTTTTAAGTCTATTGAATAAATGACCATTTTAGTCCACTTACTGGTTTTTCTTTTTCTTTTGATTTAAATTCTACTTTGATGCTTTTACATTATTTTTGCAACAACTTTTTTGTTTATTTGTATTTTCTTATTATTTCTCTCTGTTCAACTTGTTATTCTTAAGGTTATTGAGTCATTCTGTTTTAGTTGTTCATCTTATAACATACATTTAGACTTTGTTTAGACAGGCTGAGGGCTTTTCTCTATTTTAACCTATTTATATTTATAGTCACATAGTTTTTGTTACTTTTGACATTTTTATTACACAATTTGAATATTTTTATACTGTTTTTTTGTAAATGTATTTTCTGTATTCGTTCTGTTTTCTCTTTTTCCTATGGACGTTGCTTTTGGTTTCCTTTGAATTATTAAAAGTGGAATTAGGTATATGATTGTTTATCGAAAGGCCCTCTGAGGACGTCCTCCTCTGTGGGTGAGGCAGCGCTTTTTTCTGCAGACTTTTTTCTGCAGACTTTCCGCATTTCCTGCACAGTTTTGTTTAACTCTCTCTGAGGGGCCTGCTGTCTGAGTGAACCCCTCTTCCCGAGGGGTCGTCATGCTGTGCCAGCTGCTTCATGTTTGGGGCACCTGTCATTCCCAAGTCACTCTGTGTAACTCCCAGACAGCCATGTGTTGACTTAGAGGAAGCTGCCCCTTCCCAGCCATCACCACGCTCTCCGCCAGTCCCTGTGGGGAAGGCAGTATTGTAGTAGGCTTATTGAGGGTGCTCAGGAATTGGGGCTGTAGGGGAGAATGGTATGGCGATTAGCCAATGTGGTGGGGGTGCCCCAGGCTTGCTGAGACTATAGGGGGGTCCAGGCAGGCCTATAGACTAGAAAAGCTGAGAGCAGGTTTGAGAGGAGTGAATTGGGAGAGGGGTGTGGGGTGGGAGGCTGTGCCCAAACACAGGCAGATGGCATTTCCAGTTTCTGGAGTGGAGCAGGACGGGTCTGAGCCTTGGCTGACGCCGCATGGAAGATAAGGCCGCTGGAATTAGGGGAGGTCAGGGGTTGGCGGGGTGGTCCTGACTGGTGGTCACAGCTCCTAGATGAAGGCAGAGGTTGGCTGACAAAGAAAGTTGTTAACTGAGCCATAAAATCTTTACGGAGATAAGCAGATTGGGTGGGAGTCAAAATGGAGAATTAAAAAAACGTGTTGCCCTTGGAGTCCCGGATACCAGCAGCTGTGCGTGAGCCTTTCCCCCTGGAAAGGCGTCCTTACGAAATTCAGGTGGACTGTGTTCCTTGGGGGCGTAGCATCAAATCAGGATAAAACCTCCTTCTTGTGATGGCTCCCAAGGTAAGCTCCTTCCCCACCCTTCATAAGAAAGTTGGGGTATTAGGAGGTCATTCGACTCTGTGTTTCACTTGGAACAGCAACGAGAAAGGTGCCGATTGGGGTCTTCAGGCCACATTCGGGTGGTTGTTCCTGCATCCAAGCGTGGTTTCTGAAATCCATTCAAAACGTTCCGTGTGGCTGACTCTCCTTTTGCCAGTCACCAGAGTGTGGCCTTTCTACCTCGTTTTGAAAATCCAAGTCAGCTGTCAAGATGACATCCCAGCCTAAGAGAAGGCCTCTTTGGGCGGTTCTGACGGGAAACAGAATCAGAAAGGGTTCCCGGGGCTGGGCGGATTCCTGTGACCACTGCCGACGACAACCCATTCTGTGGCACTGACTCCCGCCCTGTGTGTGTTGCAGGTGATATTTGAATCCGTCTCTCTGAAAGGTCATCCTGGCTACATCGCAGTGGACGAGGTCCGGGTCCTTGCTCATCCGTGCAGTAAGTCTCTTCCCTCCTCCCAACACAGCCTCGCTCCGTGCCAGCCTGGGGAGCTTGGAGGCTGCAAGCCCCCCCATTCATTCAGCTCACAGACATTTCTCTCTCTCTGTGTTTTTTAATCTTTCAAAAGCGCTGACGTACTCAGTGCAATCAGCCCTGAATAAATCCGTAATTCCGCCAGCCGTTCAACAGGCAGCACCTACAGGAATTTGCAGAGACCGGCAAACATCTTCGTTGGAATCTCTCTCCATTATTAAGGGAGTCTACAGTCCTGACTGTTTATTAGTGGGATTCAGACCACTGAAGTGGAAGAATTAGAGGGCTTTGGATGGAATTGTGTGCAAATGTCTTTAAAAAAAAAAAGAACAACACAAAGCGCTGAAGAAATTAGCACACTGTTCGCTCACAGGGAAAAAGTACCCCAAAGCTATTAATTTTTAAAAGTAATTTTAAATACACTCATCAGCTCCATGTAGGCGTAGAGAAAGATTTCTCACAGTGGTTAGTACTTGTGGTACAGTGTCAAGAGTCCTCAAGGTGGGACTGCTCCCCCGTGCCCATCAAGTGTCCCCTTGAATTTCTCTCTCTGCTGTATTTATGGTAAGACATGTGAGTGTGTTTGAGCCAGGAGCTGTGGTTTGCAGGTTCATCAAATCCCAGAGGGGACAAGTCCTGGGTGTAGGTAGTTGAGATGACATCATATCCCATTCGGTGGGGGGAAGGGCTGTAATCAAAGGGATGGGCCTGGGGGTTATGGTGGCCCCTAGGGGGACCCATTGGGATGCCAGCCCCATTAGTTTGTTAGTCTTCTGCATATTGGAGATTCTCATCAGCTTCTCTGCAGCCGTCTGGTTCCAGGCAACTCTGAGTAGGGCTCTCTCTACTCCCTCCTCATCGCTGTGAATCATGCTATTGGCGATGGTGCAGTTTGCTGTTCCCTCAGGGGATGTCCTTATCAGCCTTTCAGGCCTCCCGTTTTGGGGTTCTTCTCATTTCAGCCCCATCCATGCTGCTTTAATTGAAATGACTCTTCCTACGTCTGCTGCAGTGACTTTGTCAGGGCCTCGAACGTCACTTCGTTCCCCTGATCCTGGAAGGCCCTTGTTTGACTCATTGTCTTAGAGCACCTTCTCTGGAGGAAATTGGGACAAGTTCCAAGGGGTTTAGGCAAGACAGTATTTGGGATAACTGTGTCTGCTGTCTGTGCTAGAGACCCTTCCTTCCCAGAAATCAGCCGGCATCTCCGGAGTGCTCAGATCCTACTACCCTCCCTATTGCTCTCTCTGGCTTAAGGTCCCCCTACCCTCTGAGTTACTTCCTGAGTCTTTGGAATTCTCTCAGATGGGCCTGTCCATCCCATCATGCCTGGCAAATGTCTCTGCTGAACTAGACTTCCTATGGAAAGGGTCCCAGAATTGCCCCCAACCCCCTATGCAGGGTTTACATAGTGGATCTGCAGATGAATCTCCTTTACCAAGGTTAAGCCTTCCCCTCCCTCGATCCCTGGGAATCAGCATCAGCTGCGCATTGGAGGATGAACTTTGTCCTCAGACTGAGCAGCTGCATCGGGAGACGTCTGCTCTTCCTGTTGTCCCCTTAACCTCAACCCCGCACAACCATCAGTGTTGAGGCAGTCTCTCAGAAACAAGACTTCGTCTTCCTCCAGCCCTGTACACGTCCCATCCTCAGGGAGGACTCACCTTCGCTGCACCCAGCTGCGTTCCTGCTTCTTGCCCTGTGCCCGATGCTACCCTGCTCTTCCTAGCAGGGGATGCTTGCCTCTTCCCAGGAGAATCCGGCCAGGCTCTCCCTCCCATGACCCCGGAACTCTGTGCTCTGATGAGAATTTTTACCTCCACCATGAGGCTCAGCCGTGCACCTGCCTCTTGTCTCAGCCTCCGCCACCTTCAAGGTCAGATCGCTAAAGCTCTGCCTTGACTCCAAGCACTGTTCATGGTTTGCCATTGCAGCCAAATGCTTCCTTGTCTTTGAGAAATCTCCATGAGAGAGGGTCCCCTGGACGGCGTGTGGATGCCTTTCCATCCCGTCCCCAAAGTCTCACGGCTCCTCCTGGAATCTCCCTCTCATCGGGGCTGCTCCTGAGTGTAGGATTCTCCTGACAGCCTCGTACTGCTCCCTGCTGAGGGGTGCGCGTCGCGTGGCTATGGAATTACTGAGAGCCGGTTACCCAGCAAATGGGCCGTGGGAAGTAACTCAGGAAGATGTGACCCCGGCTGTGTTCCTGCATAATGTGCCTCGGCCGAGTTCAACCGTGATGCTTAGGCGGCTGCAGTGTAAACTTCCCAGAAATCAGAGTGTGAGGACCCTGTGACAGTGGCTGGAACTGGGAAATTCCGTCGAGTTCCATGTACAAATACTGGCAGAACCTGCGGTCCTCAGAGGGCGAGCCACCGCTCACGAGTCACGTGGAGTTGAGCAGGGCCTAGCAGAGGTCCCTTCCCCAGGACCCGTGCTCAGTCCCAGTCCAGGCCAGGTGTCTAGCCATCCTTTCTTCCAACAGGTAAAACTCTGAGCATCAGCTGCGTGTCAAGAACTTCTGCTGGACACGGGATACTTAAGGGATCAACATAGGTTAGGTCCTTGTTTCCGCGGTGTGGACTTAGCAGAGGGGTGGAGGGAGGAAGGACAGTAAATAAATACTACTAAATACGTCACTAAGATACCTTCGGATAGTGATAAGGGCTATGAATATAGTCACCGAGTCACTGTGATATGGGAGGGCTCCTTCCATAGAGAGGCCAGGGGACATGTCTTTGAAGATGTGATCTGAGTTGAGCCTGGAGTCAGTCCTAAGAAGCAGTTCACTGCATAACATTTTAGGGAGGGGCATTCCAGGCAGAAGCCTTGCCGTGGGAATCGGCTTAATGGCACGAGGGTGTCCCGGGCGTCATGAGTGCAGGGAAAGTGGTCTGAGAAACACTAGGAGGGAAGCCGGGGCGCGACCATGCGGGGCAGTTTCGATTTTTATTTTTTTGGGTACGTGCCCCCAGCGGGAACCGAACCTGGGACTCTGTGGTCCGCAGGGCGACGCTCCAGCTGCTGAGCCCAACCGGCCAGGGCTGCAGTTTCGATTTTAATCTAACTGTAGGGGGCGCCACTGGTGGGGTTTATGCTGGGGATCGCTATGATCTCATTGAATTGTTAAAAGATCACTTTGGCGGCTCTGTAGGGAATGAGTGGAAGGGGAACAGAGAGAGAACAAGTCAGGATATCTATTAGAAAGAAAGTTCTGGAGTCGTGCAAGAGATCATGGCAGCCTGGACCCGGGGAGTGGAGGGGATCCATTTATCACTCCGCAAGTATTTACCCAGCAGGGTGCCCGACACTGTTCTGGGTTTATCGGAGTAAGACGGATTCATTCTCGGCTCTGATGGGCTTCCCTGGAAGGGAAAGACACTGGGAATTAAGCGAATAATCAGGTAATTATATGACCAATAGCAGAGGGCATGTTAGTTTGATGACACTGCCATAACAAAAATCCACGGTCTGGGGGCTCCGGCTGAAATGTATTTTCTCACAGTTCTGGAGGCCAGAAGTCCATGATGAAGACGGCAGGTTTGGTTTCTTCCAGGGCCTCCCTCCTTTGCTTGTGGGTGGCCACGTCCTCACTGTGTCTCCGCGGGTCCTTCCTCTGTGCACATGTGCCCCTGTGTGTCTGTGTGTGTCCACATTTTCTCTTCTCACGAGGACACCCGTCAGATTGGATGAGGCCACTTTAACAACCTCGTTTTTTAATTCTATCACCCCATTAAAGGCTCCATCACCAAATACAATCCCAGGCTGAGGTGCTGAGTATTAGGGCTTCCACATATGAATTTGGGGGTACATAATTCAGCCCACAGCAGAGGGTGAACCGTGCTATGAAACATACAACACAGAGATGGAGAGAGGTGGACAGGTGAGAGGTACATTTAGGGTGTCAAGCCAACTAGTCCCATGTGACAGGTTAGATTAGGAGCCAGAGGCATCAGAAATGGAGCATCCCCAGATTTGTGGCTTACGGGGACAAGCTCAGGTGGTGGGAGTCTGGGGAGAATTGAGCTCTGCCTTCCAAGGCACTGACCGTGCCTGGGTCCTGGGGGCTGCTCATGGGGTCACACGTCATGCTACATGCTGGTGGCGCCCGGACTGTCCATTGGACCGACCGTGCTTTCTCCCCACCTCCAGCCTTACTATGAATGCAATGATAACGTCACTCAGAGATTGTTAACCATTTAACTGGATGGAGAAATATGCGTTCTCTGTATGTCAGGCTTTCAAATGTTCCACTTCTGCCCTCCAACACATTATTTCTATTAACATGTGGTCAGCGTCCATCAGTAAGAATTCCCAAAGTTCCAGGGGGTTAGTGCCCAATTTGCACTTGTATTCTTGATCAATGTGGGCGGAAGTTAGGGCTTTAAACGCTCGTGTCGCAGCTTCCAAAACAGTGGCCCAAAGAGAGGCAGAATACGCAAAGGAAATGACTTTCTCTCACACACGGAAACCTCTCGTCTGTATTGTAGAGCGCGTTGAACATTTCCGTGTCATTCTCAGAGCAGTTCAGCTGTGGTCAGTCTCCTCTGTCGTTGCTCGGCGTTGGCTGCTAGCAGGGCCACTGCAGGTAGACCCGCGCACGTACAGAAATGTCAGCACGATTTCCCACCCCATTTCAAAGTTTCTAGCTCCTAAGTTGACTTTTAGAATGTTTTGGAACCATTTTTTCATCCCAGCCTTGTGGGACAATGTCATGAACCCACGGAATGTCTGCAGCACGGTCCTAATGTACGCACTGAGCTCTCTCCTCCATTGTGTGGCTTCCTACTGAGCGCTGTCAGGTTTAAAGAGCGAGATAAAGGGCAGAATAATATGTCTTCAGATGCTGCGATGACATCTGCAGGAGTTTAAATGTCACCAACATCAAGGCAGTTTGCCCCAAATGCACAGCAGTTTTCTGTTAACGCCGTTCAGTGGGATCCCATTTGGGGGGGCTGGAACTCAGTGGGGAGTGAGTGTGGAATGCTTAAAACCACAAGCTGGTGGCGGGCTGGGTCCTGAGGTCAGCTGTATTTGGCCGAAGGTCAGTGAGTTGAAGCTGGTGGGATAATTTTTTTTCCTTCCTGAGGTGTAGATGCTGGGGAAAAATAACAGTTGAGAGGGCCCTGGGCTCAGAAGTGAACTGGAGAGGGGGGCAGGGGTTGGGAGGAGGATCGGAGAGACCAGGAGCTCTGAGAAGTGGACCAAACAGCTCCCCAGTGTAAGGAGAATATCCAGAGAGAGAGATAACTGTCATGATCTGGGGATGAGGCCAGGGCTCAAAGCTCAGAGACCATCATTGTTTCAGAGCGATGAGTGTTAACACTGAGGACCATTAAGTCTCTAGATCAGAGGTTCTCAACCTGTGGGTCGCGACCCCTTTGGGGGTTGAACGGCCCTTTCACAGGGGTCGCCTAAGACATAACAGTAGCAAAATTACAGTTATGAAGTAGCAACGAAAATAATTTTATGGTTGGGGGTCACCACAACATGAGGAACTGTATAAAGGGTCGCGGCATTAGGAAGGTTGAGAACCACTGCTCTAGATTCTCTACCACTGAACCTAGAAGGGAGAGAGGAAGACGATGGAAGTTGAAAGAATCGAGGCAACAGGTCTGCTGCTTCGAAGAAGTGGGAGTCCGAAGAAAGCAGGGACAGTGATCCAGAGAAGATCCATTTCTAATTGCATGAACCCCAGAGGTTAACCCACTTGCCCAGTGTCCCCCAAAGGGAAGAGGAGGCATCCTTTTATAACACCCAACACAAGGCCTCCCAACGTGACAGCTAAGACTCTGAGCTCCTTCCCTTCATGGAGCAGATGTTCCCTTTCCCCTTTAAATGCGTGGCATCGATGGGCTTCGGGTTCACGGTATATATTCCCATGTGAAGAACTGACTTGAACTGATAGTTCCAAAAATAACTTCACAAATTATACAGGAGAGCAGAAAGGAAACAATCTCAGACAATCAAAGCAGCATGACATTTGTCAGGTTGACTTGATGCAATGAATCTTCCACTCTGAGAAGCCCACAGGAGAGGTCTTCCTTGGGCCTCGGACTACTGACTCCCCTCTAGCCGTGGGGTCCCGAAGGTAGCATGAGGGGGTCTCTGAGCTGTTATTTGTTTAAAAACCCGAGCAGAAGGTATATGTTCTTGCACAAGAGTCTGCCTAATCTCACCAAGAGATTTTGGTTTTGAGCTTTACCGGCGGTGACACAGAGTTTGGTAGACCAGATAGTTTAGGAGGTGGAGGCCATGGGGACAAATGGTAAGGATGGGGATCACTTGTGATAAAATATTCGGGAGCAAAGAGAGGAGCCTGCAGAGTCAGCACAGCCTTGCCTGTGAGCCCTTTGTTTGGAACCCTGGGGTCCAGGTGACACTACTTACCTTCCATCACCCAGGAAGCATGAGAATGTGCTTGTTGAATGCTGATTTGGGGGCTAAAATGGACCTGGTCTGAATTCTGTTTCTGTCATTAATGCTGTGTAGCTTTGGGCAAATTAATCGTGCTGAGCCTTGGTTTCTGCTTTTCTAAAAGGGGAATAATAATAGTGTTTGCTTTACAGGGATGTTATGAAGTTAAATTAGATAAATATCTAAAGCAGTTATCACAGTAGCTGCCATTGTAGGAGCTTTCAATAAATGACATTATCATTATTATTTGTCTTTGTGGATATTTGACTCCCTCTGGAAAACAGGCCCTTGTTGAACCTCCTTGATCCTCTTAACAGCCGTCCTTTTGATCCCGTTCTGGAGGTAGTCGATGACTGGGTCGTCATGGGTTTGGTTGATGTGATAAGGACCCTTGGCGTTTTTGTACCTCAGTGAAGGAACTCATTCTTCTGGGTTATCAACGCACTCATCTTTGAGGAGCTCACATAGGTGAGGACTTGTCTCCACAAAGAAAGAAAGACATGAACCCAAGTTACCCAACATAAAACATATGTTTAATTCTAGAACTGATTGCTTATGGACACTGTGAGTTTCATTGGAAAGTCCTTTCTTTCATTATGTCAGGTCCCCAAAGTAAATGTCCCACCTCCCTCCCATCTCTCAGAGACACCACAGCTTCAAGGGAAGGGTGTAGAGTCTGAACGTTTCTTGAGTTTTCTGTGCCTCATCTCACTTCCCGTGAAGTAGAGATAAGACCACCACCAACTGCATTGGTTTCAATGAGTTACTGTGTAGACACTGCCCACGACACCAATCACAGTCCACGCTAAGGGAATGAAAGCTACTGGAACTCTCCTCTGCCTTTTCTCTCTCCTCCAACCTCTTCCCTCCTCACCATCCTCCTCAGCATCTTCCCCAAGGCCCAGTGTGGGGTCTGAGGCCCAAAGGTGCTTCACTTCCGCTTCCTTCTGCTCACCCAGCTCCAAGGAGGAATTTCCTGTGGTGACCCCCTCCCCCAGTTTCTTCCTCTAAGCACGGCAGTACTGTCCGGCCGTTAATACTATGGATTTGATGTTCTCAGAGATCCCCGGCTTTCTGGCAGTCTGACTGTGCCAAGCTATGTAACCCCTCCAAGCCTTACTTTTCTGACCCGTGAAATGGAGAGACTGCCCACCACGTGGATTTTTGGTAGATTTCATACAAGAGGATGCATGTCAAGCACTCAGAACATGCCTGGCTCAGAGTACGCCATCAGTCAGCAGTAGCTCTTCCCTGAGCCAGGCCACTTCCAGGAACAAAGCCCACCCCGCCCGGCGTTTCTCCTGCGCTGCCAGGTGCCCGCAGGGAAGGTGGTTCTGGCTGCTGAATTCTGTCCTCATGTGCTCTCTGGTTTCTCTCTTAGGAAAAGCACCTCACTTTCTGCGGCTCCAAAATGTCGAGGTGAACGTGGGGCAGAATGCTACCTTTCAGTGCATTGCTGGCGGGAAGTGGTCTCAGCATGACAAACTTTGGCTGCAGGTAAGGATGGGAGAGGCCCCCTGCTCACACCTGCCCATCCCTTAGTGAGGGAAGCATGTGTGTGCTGCGATGAAGGACTTGGTGGGTAAGGGGAAGGGATATTTTTTAAGTACCTCTGCTCCTTGGATGATATTTAGCATCCACGATCTTATTGCATATCAACTCTAATTCTATTATGTAGGCGTCAGTGTACCCATTTTGCAGATGGAGAAACTGGGGCCACAAACATAAAAGTGCCAGAACTAGACCTTTCCAAGCTGCCATCTAACAAACGTTGTCCTTTAAGCTCCGATTCCCAGGGCTAAGGCAAACTGATACTTTAGATTCTGGGTACATTTGCTTTTTCATATGACTTTTAGAATCACTTTGTCAATGTCTACAAAACAAAGCCCGTGGGATTTTGATGGGGACTGATTGCAGAGAATCCATAGAGCCCTTTGGGGAAGACTGACATTGTAGCAATAATGAGCCTTCTGACATGAACATGGGATATCTTCACTCATTGAGCTCTGCAGTACTTTCACTCAGCGAGGTTTTATAATTTTTGGTGTACGGGTCTGGCACACCTTTTGTCAGACTTGTCCCTAAGTGTTTCATGTTTTTGATGCTATTGTAAAAGGCATTTAAAAATTCTCAATTTCTGATTTTTCATTACTGGTATCTGGAAATCCAAGTGGCTTTCATGAACTAATCTTACCTCCTGCAAACGGTTAAATTTACCATGACTGTTTAAATTTCTTTTCTTTTGGTTTTGTTTTTAAATATTTTTTCTTTATTGATTTGAGAGAGGAGAAGGGGGAGGGAGCGAGAGAGAGAGAAACATCGATGAGAGAGAACATTGATTGGCCGACCCCTGCATGCCCCCCACTGGGGATTGGGCCCACAACCTGGGCATGTGCCCTGACCGGGAATCGAACTGGTGACCTCTTGGTGCATGGATGGATGCTCAACCACTGAGCCACACCGGCCGGGCTGACTATTTAAATTTCAAAGAATTAAAATAAAATTCAAAACTCAGGCGCGCAGTCACACTAGCCACACTTCAAGTGCCTTGTATTCCCTGGGTTGGACCAGTGTCAGTTCGAGAGCATTTCCCTTTGCAGAAAGCCTCACCGGAGAGCATCGCTCCAGATCCTAGACGGATACGTGATTTAAGGAAACAGGAATAGTGCTGGAGAGAAGCTGGCTCCAGGTACCTCCAGCTGCGTGTATTAGGAGACCTCTATCGCTTCTTCTCATGGCCACAGTTGGGATATTGGTCCCTAAGTCATGCCCAGCACGGTTGATGGGAGTTCATAGAATCACTTATCTTCTTGGATTTGAGGACATTTCCTGCAGCTGGAGAATCCCGGGCGCAGAGCACTCCAGGGCTGCACGCTCCCTGGCTCCTTAGCCGTGCAGTAGACAGCGGTAATGCCTGCAGACCGCAGGAGTGCTCTTCCATCTGTCGCTCAAGTATTAAGTAGCCTTAGGTACTCTTTTCATGATAATTACTGTTGAAGTGCATCAGGCTCCCAAGAAGCTTCGTCATTGCAGTGGCACCGCAGGAGTTGAGTCATGAGAACGAGGGGACACTCACGGTGCTCTGCACCTTCGCTGGCCTTTCCCGACGGTTTCACGGTCGTTATTGCTGCCGCTCCGAGCTGCACCCCTAAACCTCAGTCTGTCCGTGGAAGGATGTTAAAGCAGAATGTAATTGAAGTTTTGAAGGAAATAGGTGGGCACCCACACTGTGACACTCTCCCACATCTTATTTATCTACTTTTCACTGGAAACCAAATCCTATCTCGCCGAAGGCTTTTCAGGTGGCTAACAATGGCCCACAACGCATGACAAGATAGCAGAAATTAAAAGTGAGGCGGCAGGAGACGGAAGGAAAAGAACACCCCGGAGCTGGGAAGAATGCTAAACCCACCGCTGTTTCTCCGCGCCCGCCGCTTGCGTGGGCCGCAGCCGCGGAGCCGCCCACGGAACAAAGGCAGCTTGTCAGATACAGTTCACGGCGTCCGCCAGATAAACACACACCAGTTGCTTGGGAAAATTCTAGCTGTTGTTCACACGGGCCAGACAGGAATTGTTCCCGGGAGTCCTGATAAAGAAACAGGCTGTGATGTAACGGCAGTGTCCGCCACGGCGGCCTCGCCGAGGGCACGCGCGCGAGTTTCACGGGCTTGTTGCACATAATGGTCCTCGGCGGGTGCAAACGCAGTTCGGGGATGTGGCTGGACAGGGGTGGGGGCGGGGCGGGCAATACGATTTGACAGAGGTCCCTGGCTCTCTGCTGATCCATCTGTGTCCTGGGATACTTTAAATGTGTCTGGTGAGTGAACAGATTCAATATTTCCTCAAGGACACCTCCCAAAATGTTGTCCCCCTCATCCACATTTCAGGAAACGTTGGGAGGTAGACAGCGTCCATATGCTCTCTGGCAAATTGCTTGGCCAGTTAAGTCCGACTTATATCCAACAGTGTCGTTGGAAATAGGTTAACATCTTTCTACACCTGCTGCCCAAGAGACAGCCGCGGCCCGGCTCAGCGCTGAGCTACGGAAGTGGCGGATTTCTTATGCAATATTGCTTTGGGTTTGTTCCAGCACCCAGAGCTGCAGCCCACGGGCTCGCCCAAGTTCTGTTCTGTTTACCAGGGCTGGGGCGACGGAGCCTGAGAATTTCCAAACGCATTGAAATAGACACATCGTGACCGAGAGTCTCCACAAGACACCCACAGCGGGTCTTTCAACAGTGCTATTTCCTGCTGTCGCTTCCAAGATAAGCTGAGGAATCACTGAGTCAGCAAAGGGAGCAACGTTTTTCTCCACCGGTTTCAAGTCAGGGAGATGAAGACGTGACTTTGTTTCCGGGACAGTGTGTCAGAGGCCCTTCTTCCTGGCAGCGGTCGGGGAGCAGTCGGTGGGCTCAGAGTTGGAGATAAAGCCCATCGCCTGTGTTGTAGAGAATGCTCGCCTTCCTTCCTGTAGCGTGGGACTCTGTGGCCTGTTCCTCGTTAAACGGGTTCAGACCATCACTTAAGAAGTTAAAAAGGAAGACCAACCTATACCCCGGCTTTACTCCCCCCTGGAAACTCAATATGCTCTTTGGAAGACTCCGTCTGTTGGTGCTGGCTTTGCATAAGAATCAGTGGACAGCCCTGGCCAGTTCGCTCAGTGGTTAGAGATCGGCCCGAGCACTGAAGGGTCGCGAGTTCAATTCCCGGTCAAAGGCACATATCTGGGTTGCAGGTTTGATCCCTGGCCCAGATCGGGGTCATGCAAGAGGCAAGCAATCGATGTGTCTCTCTCACATCGATGTTTCTCACTCTCCCTCCCTCCCTTCCACTCTATCTAAAAATCAATGGAAAAATATCCTCCGGTGATATCACCAACAAAAAAAAGAATCAGTGGACAGACCTGAAAAGAATCAGTGGGCAGAGCTGTGGACCTGAGCCTGGTACAGTTCCAGTCCTCCTGGGAACAGGCTGACGAAGCCCAATACAAGTTATAACGCAGCTCCTCTTGCCCTGGGGTGACTTCTCCTTGAGGTGAAGCATGTGGGTGGTGTGTGGTGGACCTTCTGTGCCCCCATTCATGACTTGCTTCTTTCTTGTGGGATCCATTGGCCTGCAGAGCCCAAACTTGCAATTTTTCAAGCATTTTTTTCAAGCAAGTTGACGGTGTGCATTCTGAGTAGAATAGCCTAAGGTTTGGGGAGCCCTTTAAAGAAAGAAGGCAAGAACACCATTCGGGTCCAAGGAGGTGTAACTGGGCAGACGGCATTAGCAGCAGCGCAGTGATGCACGTGGGCACGTCTCCTAGAAGATAATTTGGCAGTGGATATCTAAAACCTTAACTGTGCACGTTCTTCCAACACGTAATTTTATCTGTGGCAATTTGCTCAGGAAGAGAACCAGAGGAAAAAATTATCTGCCAGTGTGTTCAGCAAGATGAAAAACTGAAAACAACCCACGCGTCCCGCAGAAGGGGCTGGCTACGTAAACGCTGGAAGGGCGTCCTTAAACATCCGGTTGTAGAAGCGTATCTAACGACATTTCCACCACATGTCTTTAAATGAAAAGAGCAAGTTCTGAAACAGTTGATGTGCTTAATGTTTTCATTTTTATGAGCAAAGAAACATGTACCGTGGGTCCCCCCCTTTATCCACAGTTTAGCTTTCTGTGGTTTCAGTGGACTGTGGTCAACGGTGGTCCTAAAATATTACATGGAAAATTCCGGAAATAGACAATTCATTCGTTTTAAGTTGCATGCCTTTCTGAGGAGTGTATGAAGTCTCGAGCGTCCCTGCTCTGTCCCACGCAGGCTGTGATCATCCCTTTGTCCACCGTGTCCACGCTGTGTACGCTGCCCGCCTGTTAGTCACTTAGTAGCCGTCTTGATTGTCGAATTGACTGTTGCAGTATCCCAGTAGTTGTGTTCAACACCCTTACTTAACTTAATAGTGGCTGCAAATCTCGAGAGCAGTGATGCTGGTCATTTGAATATGCCAAAGAGGAACCATAAAGCGCTTCCTTTAGGTGAAAAGATGTTTGTGTGAAAAATCATAGTACACATAGGGTTTGGCACTGTCCACAGTTTCAGGCATCCACTGGGGTCTTGGAACTAATCCCCCATGGATATGGATATGGGGGATTACTGTACACATATATACCCACATATTTATAAACACAAATATGTACATTCTTATACACATGCACACAGATAACACTGTGAAGCACATATCAAGACATTCACTAATTGATCGTGGTGGTAGATTATGTGTGCTTTTTATTTTCATCTCTATTATTCTCTGTTTCATCTCAATACACTAAAATGAATACAAGTAACTAATATACACAGAAAAAATGCTATTAAAATGAGAAAAACGGTCAAGAGTATTCTAAGGTTGGTAGGACGCTTTAGCAGGGCTTTGGGGTGGCTAATTCCTCAGTGGGGGCAGCACAAGTCCCCGACTGAAACTACAGGTTAAATTGTCCTCGGGTTTTCCCCACACCCTCATCACCCCAACAGATACTCTTCATCTACGAGGGGTTTAGAAACATTTCATGTGTCACTGGTCTTTATGGAAGACCGTGGCCCATGGGGGCCAGCTCACAGTTCCTGGGGGGTCTGGGCTGGTCCTGTCAGCACCACCGCAGGGCTAATTTCCAGGCACCTCTACGAAGAATTTGCTCCACCAGGGTTTTTTTTTTCTTTTTTTTAAATACAACAAATAACATTTGAAGAGTCTCAGAAAGAAGGCCACATGTCCAGATGCTGTGCACAGATCTCAGCAGGGGTGGCGTATGTGTTTAGACGAATCACAGGCATTGAACAGGGTGCAGACCCTAATCTGGCAGGAAGAGGCTCCTGCCCAGGGCTGCGGAGATAAGCAGACACGTCAGTCCTGTCTGCGGCCCAGTCTTCCAGCAAACATGTCTCACTCCCCGCAGGGCTAACGCTGGCTCCCAGGGTCCTGAGTGTCCTGCAAGCAGCTCCTCCTCCTCCTGCACCTGTGTCCGGTGTCTCTTGCATTGTGGGACTTCTGTTGAAAACCTAGTGGTCACGCCGTAGCTAAACAATAATGATACGTTAATGGTAATACTCATTACAGCTAATGTTTATTGAGTGGTTACACATGCGATGTTTTTAATTCTCATAACCTGTCTTTTAGGTAGATATTATTTCTGGCCCATCGTATAGGTGAGGGGCTGAGGCTTAGACGGGTACGTGACTGGCACGGGCCAGAGGCACCCAGATCGTGGCTGGTGGAGGCAGCATCTGAGCTGTGTCACATCCCTAAGTCCTGGCCTCATCCTTCCACGCCCACCTCGTGGGCCTGTCACCTTTTGTCACCACCCCAGCCTCTCTTTCCATACAGATGGCTTTCTATTTTAAAAAAATCATCTGTTTAACACGTATTTACATGCCTCTAATTTGCACTGTACTAGATACTTAAATAGATTTGAGTTTCTCAAATCTACAAAGTCAATGAAATAAAAATAACTTTGGAATATTTTTCAAGTTACTCCCCCCTAGTTGCTTCTTACTTCTCTTCTCCTTTCTTGGCCACATTTAGTAGATGTGATGTCTACGCTTGCAGTGGTTTCTTCAGCTCCCACCTTCCCAGAGGTGGCCCTCAGGAAGGTCACTGGTGTTGCCTTTGTGGCTAAAGCCAGGAGTGCTTATTATGATATTATCCTCATCAGCCCTTATATTTGACTCTTTTAGTGTTTGATGGTGCCCCCCACAATCTTCCTGCCCTCTTGAGTCAATGAAATGATCTGTCAACAACTATGAAGGGGCCTGAGAGTTTACCTTATTTGCAAACTAATGAGTTAGGCTGTGAGTTTCATAGATGTTGGCAGGAGGCATGAGTCTCGCGGGTCAGAGACAAAGCACTTTATTACACACCACACAGCAGGCAGCACGAGCTTCATGTTTGCAAGAGCTTTTCTTGTAGGGGTGGATCTGGGTGGGGGTCTGCATACAGTGGGTCTGTGTCATAGCTGTGGGACCCCATCTTAGGAAACCCCAATCTTCTATTAATATCTTTATTGAGATATAATTTACAAACCCTATGTTTCCACAAGTCTGCAATTTGATGGTTTTGGTGTATTTACAAAGCCACGGCACCACCATGACATGCTTTGGCTTTCCCTCTTTTCACCTGTGGGTCCCCCAGATGAAAAACACAGCTCCTGTAGAACAACCCAGGGGATAAAAATCCAGCTGGGCTTTGGGTTTCTGAAAGGTTGCATTCTCTCAAATGCATCTGCTCCTGCCGCCACCTCCTCCCTCACCCTGTGCAAGTCACCTCTGAGGACTCCAGCCAACTCTGACCCGGAAGTGTCCCCTCTCACACGCATCCTTTCCTCCTTCACTGTCTCACACCTTTGCATCACTGTCTTCCCTCTGCCCAGCCTCAGTTTACACGCTGTAGGTGTTGATTCTAGCTCATCCTGGCCCCAGCGCACAGGGGCTTGGAGAGAGGGTGTTGGGCAAGGCGGGTCTGTTTCCTGCTCTCAGAATTTACCTCCTGTCAGGGGAGACCGGCATCAAGCAACTAATCACAGAGTTAAATATTTCATTACAAATGTGACCAGGCTACCAGAGGGAAAACGGGATGGCTGAGTAGGGAGTAGGGAGAGCGGGGAGGGTTGTGACTATCAGATAAGTGCTCTAGAAAGACGTGGCCTTTCGGCAGAATTCTGTGAGGTGACCTGGAAATCGCCAAAGGGAGATTGTGCCACACCCGGAGGTGGCACATGGACAGGCCCTTCACCACCTGCTCATCCTCTTTGCTCAGGGCCATGGCTCGGCTCCCTGGGGGCTGGTGCCAGGACCCTCCTGACTGCAGGAACTCTGAACCCAGAAATCAACCCCAAATGAGCAGTCAGCCAAGCATGCAGTGGGCCCTTGGGAGCATTTCAGCACAGCTCATCAAAGATGATTTATGCCCACTTATATTTCTCTTAACTTCCAATAAAGAATAATCAAAAGCTACTCTTTAGAGACTGCCAAAGAGGTACAAATATGGTCTTAAGAGAATCAGTGGGCCAGGCTTTAGCAAGTTTCCAAATGTCACGCCGCTGAAATAGTGTGACTCGAAGTGAACAGAATATTCATTACGAAGGAACTGTGGGAATTTTACCTAAATATTATCTAGCCAGGAGACTTCTGCAGCCATTAGAACGGCTTTCAGCTGCCAATGCTGGGCCTTATTTTACTTTTACTTTTTTTCCATAAAGGCCAAAAGGTCAAACCAGCGCACGGAAGGCTTGCAGGAAGGACCCTGGATTAGATCCTGTGAAACAGGCATGGCGTCTGCTGCACACAGTTCCCTCTTATTAAAGACCGTGATGCTTCCACTTCTGCCGATTGTAAATCAATTACAGGCTTGCATGCTCTCTCTGAAATAATGACAGCCGTGTCTGCGGGCTCTTATCTCTTTGTGAAGGGAGTCATGTCGTGGCCCACAGAGCAGAGAGGATGGGGAATTGCGAACCGGTGAGGCTATTACAGATACCTTGATAGCTCATCGGGTACCATGAAAACAGACTCTCCGTGGGGTCAGGTGCCTCTCTTATCTGTCTCTCTGGGTGGTTCTCGGAGATAGAGAGGTCTCGCCTGGGGTGGAAGCATGCCCGTGTGCTGGGGTTGGAAATAGTCAAGAGTGGATATTTGCCACCCCCTGCTCTTGCAAAGAGTGTGCTTTCCAACCAAGACAGTTTAGTCCACCTGAAACTAGACACACTAAGGGAAGGTGGAATTTGAGTTGTTTTTTAAATTTTTATTAAAAATATTTTTTTTCTTTATTGATTTTAGAGAGAAAGGAAGGGAGAGGGGGAGAGAGGTAGAATCATCGGTGAGAGAGAACATCGATTGGCCACCTCCTGCATGCCCCCCACTGGGGATCAGGCTCACAACCTGGGCATGTGCCCTGACTGGGGATCGAACCAGCGACCTCTTGGTACATGGGTCGACATTCAACCACTGAGCCACACCGGCAGGACGAATTTCAGATGTTTTAAAAGAGACAAATGTAAGAGGAGAGAGAGAGAGAAAAGAAAGAGATTTCAAAGGGAGCTGTTGCCTTGATGAGAAATCCATGATTATAAAATAGGATTCAGCAGGACCACTGATTCAGCTATAAAAATGCCTTTTTCAATTGAGAACATGTGTGACCCTGGATGGATGAATTGGAAAAAGGTTCACCTTCTGGGGAGATTCAGCTCCATGGGTACATAGCTTGGCAAGCAGACAGAGCCTTTGGGCAAAGAAAATAGATAATCTTCCTCCAAGTGGGTTCAATCAGCTTGACATCGGGATTCATGGCTTTGCCCATAGAGCATGGGCAGCATTTGGGTGCCACACCCTGGTTTGTGGCTGGGCGTCCTTGGTGCAGTGACCAGCTGGGCAGCCTCAGGAAGTAGCCTGGGTTTAAGGAACGTTTCTATTCATGCGTCCTGCGGCATTATTTGGCCCCTTGCTGTCTATTATTGAGGGACTTAAGATGACATTAGCCTTCACATCTTGGAGACCCAGGACAAGGCCGGCAGCATCAGCACCCCTCAGGAGCTTGTTAGAGATTCGAATTAGCCAGCCTCACCCCTGACCTACTGAGTCTCCTCGGGGTGATCCCCACACATGCTAACGTTTCAGAACCACTGCTGTAGGCGATGGGATTGGGCTAAGAAAACCCCGCCTAATCGAATACCCGGCATGCCATCCCTTCTTCGTAGACTCTGAGTGTCTGTCAGCCAAGAATGTGGGAAGGGGTTTTGCCCTTCTTCCATACGCGTTTCTGCCTTGGAGACCCTCGAGGCTCTCAGAAAGCTCGGCATCTGGGCCTCTGTTGCAGCATCTCCCAACGGTTTTCTCTGGAGCGTTCACTTCCTGCGAGCCGGTATTCGGGGCTCTTTGAACAAGCAGTGTGCATTTCTGGAACACTGCAGGCCCTGCCCGCCGCTCAGAGAGTCACAGTGTGACGGCGTGCTGTCGTACCCTGGGTGGCAGCTGGGCGAAGTGACTCAGGCCTTCATCTCTGGAATTATCACCTGGGTCCACACCCTAACTCAGTCACTCAGCCAAGTCCTGTGATGTTCGCTGCTCCTGGGATGGTTCATGGACAGGAGCGTGGGCAGTCCCGGGGAGCTTGCAGAAAGGAAGGGTTCAGGCCCCACCCCGGCCAGACTCACCGAATCAGAGTCTGCCTTTGTAAGGAGATCCCCAAGTGATCTGTGTGCACATACAGGGTGGAGCAAAAGTAGGTTTATGGTTGTGAGTAGGCAACAGTTTTCCCTATTTATGTATTTATTTATTGTTGACAGTATTACAGATGTCTTCCCCCTCTCAGCTCCTGTCCCACCTCAGGCCTTTACCACACTATTGTCTGTGTCCCTGGGCTATGCATATATGCATATAAGTTCTTTGGTTAATCTCTTCCTGTCCTCCCCACCCCCTCCCCCTGAGACCTATCAGTCTGTTCCATGTCTCTGGACCTATTTTGTTCATCAGTTTATTTTTTTCGTATTATTTATTAATGACCGTATTATTTTCCATACGAACACCTGGAAACCTACTTTTGCCCCACCTGTAGTTTGAGACGTACTGTTCTAAGGCCTGTCCCTTGACCTCTCTGCCTCAGTTTCTTCATTTATAAAATTCAAGTATTAATAGGACCTATCTCATGCTTTATCACGCAACAGAATCACCAAGAGGATTTGTTAAAACAAAAATGGGGCTCCGCCCCTTGAGTTCCTGGTTTATTAGGTCAGGGGGTGGGGCCTGAGAATCTGCACTTTCAACAGTTCCCAGGGGTGCCAGCGCAGGGGGCCTGGGGACCACACGTTGAGAACCACTGCTCTAGATCATTCTAAGAGCATTGCTCTTTCCACGCCGGCCTGGTTTCCTCCGTGAAGTTTGGTATTTCAACCCCCGGCTTTCTGTTTGCTTTACCCTCAATGCTGTTCTGTTGGAATCTTCACCCAGCCTGTCAATACCTCTGGGCAGAAAGTATGCATTCCACACTCTCTCGTTTTCTGTTTTGTAAATAATGAGTACATTTTCATTGTGATCGGTAGTAGGACAAGGAAAGGGGAAACACATCTCAGACTACCAACCCCTAATCAACGCATCTACAAATGGATTTCAGCCCGGGAATTCTCCTAAAAGTGTACATCTCTAACAAGTTCCCCGGTGGTGCGGATGCGGCGGGCTCGGGAACCACCCTCGGCAAAGCACGCTCAAAGGGATTGCAAGAGCATCCAGTGAAGTCTGCCACGTACCCCAGTTAGCACAGTGCCCAGCAGAGACGAAGCCCTCGAAAATGTTAGTGACTGTGACTTCTGCTAAATAAACGCTCAGACAAATCTCATTCAGTTAAACAAAACATTCTTCAAGCTCGGTCATGGGACTCTGTTTGTGGGAGATGTGCCTTTTCAGAGGAAAAACCAGGTTCTTTCAGGGGTGCTCTGCTTTCCTGGGTTGTCAGTGTTCTCTGGAGGTCAATTCCAGCCCCATTTAAAAAAAAAACAACACCACATAGATTTCGGAGCAGACTACCAGCAACTAGGGCAGCGGCTCATGGGACGTCAGGAGATCCTGTCTGCAACCTGCTGTAGGAGGAGGCGGAGACGGGAGTGCTGGTCGGAGTGTTGTCGCCAGCCTTTTTGACAGTATTCTTTATGACCAGTGCCCCTGACCCCGGGCACAGAGACTGTTGGCCGCTCCAGGCTCACAGCTCCCACTTCCCAGAGAAGTGTCCTTCCTCAAACGGAAGTGTCTTCCTCCCCACACGTGGCCGGCCGTGGCCGATGACTGCCTGACATGGGTTCAGGTGCTGGCTCTTTGCTGCAAGGTGGGACCAGCTCTGTGGTCCACTGCAGGCTCCAGAGCTCCCGTGGGGGCGGCTGCAGCTGGACTCCAGGTATGTCCCCATCCTCGCTCGGCTCCTTGCCTCCCCCTCCCCGTCACCCCTGTCTCCTGAGCGCACTCTGCAAGCACACGTCTCAGACTCTGCTTCGGGGCCCCTGACCGAGACACTGGGAAACTCGTTCCACTGGGTCATCGACTCAGAGGGCCTAGAAGATGCTTCCGATTTTGAACAGACGTAAATCCGAAGGACTTGCCGCAAGAGGGGAGGGAGGGAGCCCTGAAATGTCAGAGCAAGGATATGCTTCTGTCTAAAAAAGATTCCAGGAGCCAGAAGAACATTTCCAACAAACCAGAGTGGTGACAGGGGCCCGAGGCTCTGACGGACTCTTCCCCAGGCTTCCGTGTTCGTCATCCATGTCACGCTTCTCTCTGGCTTTCCCAGGACTTTCCCTTCCCGTCACTGTCCTCTCTCCTAGCATCCCCGCAGTCACATCCCTGTGCGGTTAGGTGGCACTTGAGGTCTGGGTGGGGAAGGTGTGCTCCCCACCTTGTGTCTGGGCTGTGGTCCCCTTCCGCTCCCGGCGTAGCCCCTGCTTTCCCTCCCTGTGTCCACTCAGACCCACTCTGTTGTCGCCGGTGGGCCTGGATTTCTGAGTTCTTTCCTGCTTGATGACCCCTCCCCTAGCTTTCTCCCCTTGCAATTTCCCTTCTGCCTCTGTCTGCGGCTGCGACAGTGGCTGGGACCTGTGCTTCTCACACATTCACTCCATGTCACCACAGCATTCTGGCATCCGAGCCTCTGACCATCACTGACCTTCTAGAATCCCTCCTGGTCTCTGTTTCTGGGTTCCTGCTCATCGGCCTTGACCTCGTCTGGGCTCATCTCTCTGAACTTAACCTTCATGTCTCCTTGCCCGTGGTCCGTCACAGCGCTCTCGTGGCCCTGGGCCCTCCTGCCCAGCCGCTGCCTGCTCCCCGTATGACAAGTGTGATTATCCAAAGGCCTGTTTCCCAGAGATTTTATAAGACAACCTGCAATTTCCTGTCCTTCGATGGGAGAAAGCCTGGTGGTTCAGGAGCTAAACAGAAAAATGTGAAGCGTTGTGGAGGATGTGCTTGGTCCTCTCTGGTCCTGCTGGAATCTGACATCACTGAGAGGGAAAGTAAGGAATGCGGGAGGGGTCATCAAAGTAACATTTAACCTAAAGTGAAACATGAACGTTCTGCACTTAATCAGCCCTTTGTTCTTTGTGGTTCCTTGTTGCTGAGATAACCAAGTACACAAATGTGGCAGCTTGAAACAACGCGGATGTATTGCCTTGCGGTTGTGGAGCTCAGGTCGGACTGGGGCTCCCTGGGCTGAAATCAAGGAGTTGTCTGGGCTGTGCTCCTTCGGGAGCCTAGAGGGAGAACCCCTTCCCTTCCCTTTCCCAGCTTCTGGACTGCCCGAACTCCTGGGCTCGTGGCTCCTTCCTCCATCCTCAAGCCATCAGCCATGTCACTCTGACCTCTGTTTCTGTCACCACATCTTTTCTGTTTTTCCCCTCTGCCTCCCTCTGTCACACATAAGGTCCCTTGTGATGACTCCAGGCCCACGTGGATGACCCAGAATAACCTCACGATCCTTAATCGCATCTTCCAAGTCCCTTTGGCCATGGAAGGTGACCTAGTCACAGGTTCCAGGGATTAGGATGGGGACATCTTGGGGTGGGCATTATCCTGCATACCCCACTTTTCGTGGCTAATTTCATGTTTTTGTTTTTTTTTTAATTTTTTCCTTATTGATCTTAGAGAGAGGAAGGGAGAGGGAGAGAGAGACGGAAACATGGATGAGAGAGAACATTGATTGGCCGCCTCCTGCATGCCTCCCACTGGGGGATTTGGCCCACAACCTGGGCATGTGCCCTGACCGGAATTGAACCAGCGACCTCTTCGTATATGGGTCAACACCCAACCACTGAGCCACACCAGCCGGGCAAATTTCATGGTTATTTTGGAGAGCTCCACTAACGCCAGAACATGCCTGCGGGTGCTAGGGGTTTCACACGCCTTCTCATTTATTCGTCATAATAACTCCGGAAAGGGGACACCGGGATCCGATCTAGTGTACAGATGGGGGAGCTGCAGCGGAGCGAACTCAATCGCCTGCCCAAGTTTGCACAAATTGAACATTTGATCGCAGTTCCCATCCTGCCTTTCCCGAGCTCCATCCCTGTCCTCTTACAAGTATCTAGTAACTGGAGTCTCCTGGGAGCTCACCTGTGACCCCTGGGGGACCTGCCACAGCCGGGAGAGGCTGCCTTAGATTTGCAAACCACTGCGGATGAAGAGTTTCATACCAGATTGGTTTATGTATGTATTTTGGCACATTCTTTTTTTATCTGGATTTTTATATACTTCCTTATCCTTCCTAGTCAATATTTTTATGAACATATACCTCAGGTATTATGGTTGTCATAAATCTTATCGTGTAGGTGAGCCATTTTAAGCTGAAGATTTAGGCCTTATTTGAGTCCAGGAAAGTGACCTAATCTTTCTTGGGATATGATTTCTGTTCCTTTCATTCCGCTCTCTTCCTTAGGATCCCAATTACTTAGATGGCAGCTGGTTGTCTGGTCTCCGTTTTCTCCATCAGTGTGTGTCTCCGGTTCCTTTCACGTGGGCTTGTTGGCTCTCGGGGTGGTTTTTTTCAAGCCTGACCTCCAGGTCACCGATTCTCTGCAGTGTTGGTCCAGCGACTAATAACTTCTAAGGCCGTTTTGAGTCCTGCAGGCGGCATTCTTTGCTTCCCGTGATTCTTCCCTGGGCTTCTCAGAGGCATTTTCTTCATTGGTACATTTCCTCATCCACTCACCTCTCAGCCCGTGTGCTGATGTCACCCTTGGTCTCTCCTGTTTCAGCCCCTGAATTTCCTGGCCATTCAAAGCCGGGATGTCTGAGGGAAAGTCCTGTCAGCTGTCTGTCTGGTTGGGACTCGTACAATTTTGCTTCTTACCTTCTACACAACATCCCTCCCTCGACCCCCTGTCACTGTCCTTTTCTGCTTTTGGTCCTCAGCTAAGAAATGGATAGCAAATAGGTGGATCCTGGTCACACCCGTTACTCCCACTGTCCCACATTTGGGAATGAGGGTGCTTGAGGGGGTGAGTGATGGGGAGTAGTCACCCCCCCATTAGAGCTCGCAGGTGGTGTTCTCAGGACAGGCTCTGATGCTGGGGGCCCTGCATTCAGATCCCAGCTGGGCCGCGTCAAGCTGTGCAGACTTGGGCCAGCCCCGTCACCTCCTACTGCGTAGTCACTATTCACTTAAAAGAGAAGGAAACAAGTGTTCCTGCTGCTACAGGTGGGTCGGGTGAGAAGGCGCCCACCCAGCACCCATCGCTCACTCGTGCGGCTCCGCAGGGCCTGGCAGGGCTCCGCTCGGCAGAGGGGAACACGAGCTCCTTGGTGACGGCCTCTCTCCCAGGCCCTCCCACACACTCGGCCAGCTCTTCCTGGGATCTGGCCACATGCCTGCGGTTTTCCAGAATTCCCTCTGCCTCCTCTTTGCACCGTTTTGGGGAGGGGAGGTGTGTTTGGAGCCTGGGCGGGTCTCATGGTTTGGACTCCGGTTGTACCGTGAGGCAGGCGGTTGGCAGCTTCAGCCTGCTGACTGTCCCCCCTTCCCTTTCCTTGTGTTGGTTTGTCGACTGTTCATGCTGCTCGGTTTCTGGTTTGGGAGGGGCTCGTGACTACCTCTCCTCCTGCCATGGCTTTTTAAACATACCGGTGGTTTTCTCATTTTCGAGTAGAAAAGCAATACGCGGTTGAGGCAGAAAGTCCAGAGAACGCCAAAAAGTCGAAGGAGGAGGAAGCCCACGACCTGCAGTCCAGCTGCCCGGTCCGGAGCAAGTCCCACAGAGGACTCGGTGCGCTGGCACTCTCGGCCTCCTGCTCACTGCCCTCCCCTGCTCGCCTGCCGCAGTCGCTTGGACAGCTGGGCGTGCTGGCTGTACCCTCTCTTGGGTCCCAGTCCTGACACTTCACTGAGGGGCGATGGGAGATGCCGTGGAGGAAAGTGGGTCACCCAGGCGGTGCCGGAAGTGATGGAGAGTGCCTCTTGGAAGACTCAGGACGTGGGGGAACTTATAAATCACAGGGCTTCCCTACATCCAGCCGGACAATGAAAATACTCAATTTTACCTTTGGGGAAAAAAAAAATAGTTTAAATGAAGGCAGGCAGTGACGGACAAGAAGGTCTCAGTGAAAAGGATGCGTGGCTTGAAGCTGGAAAACCCGGGTCAGGGACCTGTTTGCTCTGCATGTTATTTAAGCTCGCTGCCATTGAGTTCTGCCGGGACAGCCACCTGACACCGGGCTGTGAGATTACCAAGGAGAGTCAGGGCTGCTTAATGAATATTCCCTCGAACTGCATCTTCAGCCATGTGTCTTACCGGTTATCATCACTTGCGGCTGTGCTAGGGTCTCCTTCACACTCAGAGTCCCTGAGATTCGGGATGCTTGGACATCCACCCGGATCCTAGAAGTGGGCATCATGTCGCGAGGTTTGCGGGCCTGGCGCTGGGGATGGAGGAGCCAAGTCCTGCTCTCGGGGAGCTCATGGGCCACAGTGGGGAACACCTGTGGGCAAAATGCGTGGGCCGTCTGTGCCACACGGAGAGAGTGCACAGCTTCCAGAAGGTTGTGTGATGTCGGGGGCCTTACCCGAGATGGTGATGAGCTAAACTGGGTTTTCAGGGAGAGGGAGTATCCCTAAGGACACAGGAGATTCTAGGCAGAGGAAAGAGCATGTGCCACAGAGGGGAGGTGCTGAGAAGCCCCCAGGCACACTACCCTGGGCAGAAATTGGTGGGGGGGGACTCAGAGCCTGGGGTGGGTACCAGGACACCAGTGTGGGACCAGGGCCAGGCTGTTTTTGATCACTTCATGGGTTGGGTTTTCACTAATCTACTTCAGTTTGTCTTTGGAGGAACCCTGGGGGTCCTGCCTAAGAGATGAAGGGAAATGGGAGGAAGGTTAAGGGGCCAGGTGCCAGCCCCCAAATGCAAACCAGGTGTTTAGAAGGGGCCTGTACCTTCTCTTCCACCCACCAGCCTTCTGCCCTCTTGTGAATCAGCTCACAGTAAAGTGTATTCTTGAATCCCATCACTCCCCCAAACTAGCCATAGAAACTCCTTGTTATGGAAAGTCACGCCCTCCCCCTTCCAGGTGCGGGGATGGGTGGAGCCTCCGTGCACCTGGTCACAGGGGAGCCCATGGTGATGTGACTTCTCCTCTCCCTCCCTTCCTCTGCCCTGCAGCAATGGAATGGCAGGGACACGGCCCTCATGGTCACCCGCGTGGTCAACCACAGGCGCTTCTCGGCCACGGTCAGTGTGGCGGACACGGCCCAGCGGAGTGTGAGCAAATACCGCTGCGTGATCCGCTCCGACGGTGGTTCCGGCGTGTCCAACTACGCGGAGCTGATCGTGAAAGGTGAGTGCCTCCCCGCCTGGTCCACGTGAGGGGGTTTCTTGGCTCCACCCTTGCAAAGGAGGGGTTGAGGGGCCTCTCTCATCTGCCACAACGTCCCACCCGCACCCCCACCCGCACCCACTCGGGAAGGAGAGACACTGTTGTAAGATCCTGCACTGATGCATTGTCACTCAAAGTGGTTCTTACATGTAGGATCCATGTGTGAGCGTCTGTGGGATCTAGAACGTGGAAGAATCGCCGAATGTCTCTATTTTGCACTTAAAGTTGGAGTGAATCCATGTCCTGTGCTTTGGTGGCATTCTGTTGGAGCGTTCGGAGAGTACAGTCATTTCTGAGGGATTTTTTTTATACTGAAAACACGATACGATGACAATATTCGGGAAGGACTTTCGAACTAAATAATCCCGCAGCCCACTGGCCTTGACTTAATTCTTCTCAATGTTCCTGTTCCTGGTCGCCTCCAAGAGTTGCGGATACACCTGGCATTAAAATGTGCACTTGTTTCCTTCTCTGCTTCCTTCGAGGAGCTGGGTGTCCTGTTGATTCTTGAAAGTCTGTGTAATCCTGGGTGTAATGCGTAATGGGTGTATAGTGTTTTATCGCATGAATCATTCAGTATTTTCAGATGTCCCGCTCACAGTCATTTAGGTAATTCCAGGTGTTGGGTTTCGTCTTTGCTCTGTGTGTGCAACAATTAACACCTCAGTGGCGTTCCGCTGCGGAGAACATCTTTACGCTACTGAACCAGCTTATTCCCTTGGATAAATTCCCCAGGGGCCGAGTTGGGAGGCCAAAGAATATGAGCATCGTTATGGATTTTCTTTGTTTTGCAATATTACTTCTGCAAGAAACGGTTTGACAGGTTACACTGCAACAGCGGCATATGAATGTACTCATTTCCCAGCGTTATGTTCACCGATTAAAGTTTTAATATAGCATAATTTAGTGGTTGGAATAATGAAGCTGTTCTTATGCTAGCTGTAGAATGGTACCTGGCGTGTTTGAAGGTAAAACATCGATCGATCCCCCCGCCCCCCGGAAGGCTTCTGAATGGGTTGCTGTGGTCCACGTATGGGTTGGTGTAAAACCCTTGGCCTCTGTTTGCTGGCCCCCGTGGAACTGAGGGCCTGGCCTGGACCAGACTGGGGATTGCAGTCTGGGCTGCTCTCTCCTGGGCTGTCCTGATTACCCCTGTGTGTTCACACGGCTGACCATTTGTCTCGACTTGAATGTCCTCATGTCATCTTCTGTGAGAGGATCCCTGACTGCCCCTCCCCGGGCCCCCATTCTGGTGGCTGCATTCTCGTGCATCACCCTGTATTTCTCTACATAGCACTCCCACACTTCAGAATGATAACTTCCTGTGTTTGCTTGTTAATTTCCTGTCTCACCCTTCAGGATATAAGCTCTGTGCAAAGAGGGGCGTCTCCTGTTTGATTCACGGCTCACGGTGGGTCCCCGGAGCTTGGCGGAGCGCCTGGGTCCGCGTGCTGAACTGGCCGAACCACACGCAGTCCCGTGTCGACTGTACGGACCTGCGCGGTCCTTCATTTCTCACGGCTCAACCTTAACGTATTTGTTGAATGATGGATGAGTGAATGGATTATTGGCCTCGGCGGGAATTCGTTTTATCACCATAATGCCTCGAACACTTAGGCTGAAGATCAACAAATTAGGCAGTCATGAGCAAAACAACCAAGAGAAAAGAATCATCTTCAAAATAGTTTACATCGAGTGCTGTTAGTATGTAAAAGAAACCGTCATTTTGGTGGCATTAGGCTCCTATCTTTGTTTTTGGGGTCTTTTGTGGTGTGCCAATAGATTGATTTGTGTGACATGTGGTCTTTGCAGGCCTTTCGGGTTCCCAGTGACTATGTCATTTCCTGAGCTGTCCCCTCTGGAGCACATTGCACCTGTTGTGTGCTGGCCTCCCACACTGCCTCCTGTGGGCCGTGGGCTGTGTGGTCTCACGCTCTCTGGCACAGCGAGGGTCATGAGGCAGGAAGGTGAAGGACTGGGAGCTACTGTAGCACTCCGGACTTCTCACACCGGAGAAATGGAACCAGAAAACGTGTGCATTTTTCTCTCCTTCTGTCCCCAGTGGTGGAGGAGGGGGTCTGGAAGGCCAGATGCAGAGGCCTTGGGACAGGATGTGAGTGCCCTTGCTTTATCTGGAGGGGTGGCTGGGGTTTTCGGGGACAGGGATTGACCCTTCGCTGGCTGTGTGGCCTGGGCCGGAGTTCAGCCTGGAGGGAGCGGTGCACTGGCCGCGTCTGTGAGCACGATCCCGCAGCCTCTGCTGCGCTGGGCCCCACCTGCAGCCCTCCCTGCTCTGTTCGAAGAAGTGCTGGGTGGCCCCCTTCCCGGTGGCTGATGACAGGCAGGTGCTCCCTGCAACTGGCCTGCTTTGTTACCCTGGATGGAACCTTTCTGCGATGTCACTGTGTTTAGTGCCCTTTCCCCACTGCGTGTTCTTCCTTTTTACATGCAGTTGGTGGGAAGGCAGACGCTGGGCCCCGCGGACGTGGGCCTCCTTCACTCGTGTGATCGCAGTCAGTCCTGACTGTGCCTCTGCACCGTGGTCGTGCTTTAACTCATTGATGGCGGAGAACAGCCGCAGCCAGGCGGACAAACTGAGGGCAGCCCTGAGGGGCGGGGCTGGCTCATGCCCTTTTGGCCACACCTGGAGGGCCTGAGGATTGTGGCCTTGCTGGCACCTGGTATCATGATGCCATGAACCGTGCGGAAAGGGTCCAGACAATAGGCAAGGCTCATGATGGGCGTCCCTGGACCCGATGCTGACTCGTCCTTCTAACTCATGCTCCCCACCTCTCTGCGATACAGTAGTGACTTCTTGGTTTCTGGAGAAATAAATTTAACCCTTCTCTACACACACACACACACACACACTCTCACACACTCACACACACTCACACTCACACACTAACACACACACACATTCACACTCAAACACACACACTCACACAAACACACTCACACACTAACACACACACTCACACTCACACATTCACACTCAAACACACACACACTCACATGCACACACACTCTCACACACACTCACTCTCACACACTCACACTCACACACTCACACTCACACTAACACACACACTCACACACACTCACACTCACATACACTCACACACTCACATACTAACACTCACACACACGCTCACACTCACATACACTCACACACACTCACACACTCACACACTAACACACACACTCACATACACTCACACACTCACACTCACACACTAACACACACACGCTCACACATACTCACACACACACACACTCACACTCACACACTAACACACTCCTAAAGCAGACAAGGTAATGAAAGGCAGGGGCCCTACACACAGAAGCACCAGCAACCAGAAGCCTGTCACCCTGGAGTGTGTGCCCAGGAACCCAGTGGAGGGCAGCAAACCAGAGCCTCTGGGCAAAGTGTCTTATGAAGAATGACTCGCTTACCCCTTTCAAGTCCCTTGCTGTGGCTGAGCCAGGATGCTTAACTATTTTAATAATGATGTATTTGCATTTGTTTAAAAAAACAAACAAACAAGAAAAATAAACATTTTCCTTCTTTCAGGAGTGGGAGAAGATATGAGAAACAAAACAAAACACAGCTATTCTCAGTGCACCCCGGGGGATGGGCTGCTCCTGCACTGAATTTCCCCTTCCTGGTTTACACCTCGCACAGGTGACGGTGTGGGCTGCGGGGCAGGGAGCGGACCCCGGCTGTCACAGAAAGAAAGCCTCCCTGGGCAGCTGTTTTCCCAGGTTTATTTTATTTAGTTTTTAATTTTTTTTCTTTATTGATTTTAGAGAGAGAGGAAGGGAGAGGGAGAAAGAGATAGAAACATTGATGAGAGAGAACATTAATTGGCCGCCTCCTGCATGCCCACAACCTGGGCATGTGCCCTGACCGGGAATCAAACCTGTGACCTCTTGGTGCATGGGTCGATGCTCAACCACTGAGCCACGCTGGCCGGGTTCTTTTATTTAGTTTTAATACAGAGACAGGAAAGAGCTCTGGAGCCGGGATGCCCAGGTTTGAATCCTGGCCCCATCTTGTCCAGCTCTGTGACCTTGAACATCAATCTCTCCCAGCTCATCTGGGAACGAGGACAGAGGATCACCTTCCTCAGAGAGTATGTGTCCTGAGGACTAATTGAGACAGTGGATGCAGGGGTTCCTAGAACAGTGCCACGCCCACCGCCCTATAAATACCTGTTCAATTAGCTAACTTGCCACTATGGGTGGGATTTCCTAGGTAGGAAGTAAAAGTTGGTGAGAGGCCAGGTGGGTGAGTAGGACCCCTGACCCAGGTGCTGATGTAATTGCTCTCTATGTGGCCTTGACGAAATCATGGAAGGCTTCCTCTGCAATGTGGGGCCTGGCGCTCTCTCCCCATACAGCTGTGTGCTGTGCATAAGGAAAGGGAGGGAAGAAATATAAAGTGGGAGCCAGCATGTGGGCGTGGGGACATTGGGGTCGTGGAGTCCACACCCGGTCAGGCTCCTGTGTCCACCACTGGTGAGCCAGAAATCTGGGGACAGAGGAGAAGTAGCAGGTCCTGCCTGTGCTCAGCCATCTGACCACATGGTCCCTACTCCACCTGGCACCCTTCATTCAGAACGTGGGCCATGCTGGGGTTGGCAAGTCACTGTGCTCTCCGTGCCAGGGCGTGCCAGGGCGTGCCAGGATCTGGGGCCCCTCCCATGGCGTCCACAGCAGGGTCTTGCACTGGGCAGAGCAGTGGCGGGCCAGCCCGGCCTGTCTCCCCCTGAACAGGCGTGTGTGGGCTGCCCTGCTCACGCTGACGCTGCCCTGGGATTAGGAGCGTCCCTGCTTCAGGGGACGCCGCAGGTGATGTCCACTTCTCAGGGCAACGCACAGGTCAGAGTGGAAGCAAACCGGAATTCCTTAGTTCTGAAGAGCTGGTGTCTGAGTTGCGGTCACGGACCTGGGCGTACATTCCACCGCTCTGTCCCTGGGGTTCCGCGCGGTCGTCAGTCCAGCCCCTTGACCCACCTGCTTCAGACCAGTGCGCCGATCCTCTCCTCTCCTCACTTCTGGGTTTCCAGCGGTCTGATTTCAGGGCGTCTTCACTTCTCCCAAGGACGCAGTTCTCTTCAACCCAAGTCATGCAGACGAGGTCCTGATGAAGAGCCCCTGACATGAAGAAGGTGTCGTTGGTCGTGATTTTAAAGCTGTCTTCCAGCTCCATGCCACCTGCCGTGGGCTCAGAACCCTCCACCAGCGTGCGGATCAGCGCCCAGAAGAAGGGCAATACCGCTCTGGGAGTCAGGTGTTCCGGTTCCAGTCATGACGTGACTCCCCACCCGGGCAGCTGGGTCGTTTCAAGCGGAGGGATTTTGGATGTAACCACAGCACACTTTCTGTCTCAGTCCCGGCCCGGGCCTCGGTGTGACTCAGGCAAATCCTGTGTTCACTCTGGGCCTCCGTGTCCTCTGTTCAGTGGGGGTGACGGTCTCCACTTGGATCCTTATGAGAGGGAGACAGTCTGTGCCTAGATCCTGGCACAAAGTGTACGCATGTGCAGTTACACCTGTAATGATCCGTAATCACGTTTTACTACCTTTGTCCATTTCCTGCCCTACTTAAAGGTACGATGTACTCGAGGGAGTTGAATTTAGTCATCTTCAGGCCTCTGTCCTCTCCTCTGAAATGGGATTGATGTCATCAGTGCGGCCTGTTGGTCAAAATCAGTTTCAGAAATGCTTTCTTGATGTTGCACTGTCTTTTTTTTTTTTTTTTTTTTTACCATTTTGTTCCAATAGTTAACCCCTCTTGACGTTGTATCAGGTTTGGCACCGTGAGCCGGCGAGCTGCGATGGCACCGGCGGGTATGCGTGGCCGCTCCATTCTGGGCGTGTTGCACACTTGGTCACTGCCCACCCTTGGCTTTGCTCACACAACGAGTCTAATGGCTCCAGGCCTTAGCGTTTCCAGCCTCTGGTTTAGAGGTTTCGTGCCTGGGTAGCTGACTCGTCCGTGTTCGTTTGTGTGCTAGCTGGTGGAGCCCCAGCCGTGTGTCAGGCACTGTGATAAGCTCACCGTGTAGCGGAAAGAATGATACAAGCCTACAATGCGTGGCCACCTGGTATTCGCCAGGCACCTGCTACACGCTCTCACTAATCTCATCAACAACTCTCTGATGTCTGTGCTGTTAGTAGCGCTCATATACAAATGAGGGAATGGTGGCTCAGAGAGGTTAGGCAACTTTCCCAACGCCACACAGCTTGTATGTGGCAGAGCTAGGATTTAAACCCTGCTTGTGCCTCAGACCATGCTCTTTCTTATACCACATCTCTTTCAAAATCCAGCACGGGAGGCCCTGTAATTGGGTGTGACTGAGGAAATACAGAGGGAACATGTAACGCGGTCTGGGAAAGTCTCGGAAGGCTTCTAAGGGGGGTTCCATCCATGCTGGACAGCCTGGGTCACAGTGTTGAGACATGAGTGGGCGACACGTTTGAGGCTGGGAATGTAGGCAGGGGGACATTTGCAGAGTGGAGTGGAGCCTTATTCTGTGGGAGTCAGGGGGCTCTGATGGACCCCCCCATCCACGGTCCACGACAGTAGGGCACACACACTCTCGACGCTAGACCCCCGCATGCATCTCCTCCCTCCCCTGGTCCTTCCTGTGCCCAGTGGAACGTGCTGTTAGGCAGGGGGCCGTGGTGGAAGGCAGCCTGTGCTGGGAGAGAAGTCAAGGTCAGAGGCCTACGGGGCTGGGACTTCCAGAAGCCGAGTTGGCAGGGGCTTGAGTGCAAGGGGTTATTGCGGGTTTAGGGAGATGAGACAGGGAGAAAGGGCAGTCCTTAATGGGGCATTTTCAAGCAAGTGGCCACTGTGAGCATCTGGGTCTCACTGCTGCTGAGACCCGAGGGAGTCTGGGTGTCTCTGCCTTCACCGCCACCATTCACTGCTGAGGTCCGGTCCTGAGCATTCATTTCCTGGTGCTGCTGGCTCATTGCGCAGGACACAGGGGAGCTCCTGGGGCTTTGGAGAAAGCCTGCAGTCGTTGAGACTCAGGTGTGGCAGTTGGACGATGGCCCGCACTCACTGAAATAATAAGGCCTGAAAGATGGAGTGGGGTACAGCGGCTTTTGCTCCAGGGATCCTTTGAGGGCCCCCGGGCTGCTGGACGCCACCCCTCCGCGGGAGCAGCTGAGGGGGGCAACCACGTGCTCGGAGAAGAGGCAGAGCCAGGAGCCACTGTGAGCACTGGCCGGGCAGCCCTGCCAAGGCTGCGTGCAGAACCGGACTCGGGGCACCCACCATTCCCGTTCTCTGCCGGCCTCGGGGGACAGCGCTAGGGGCTGCATCCTCCGCCGGCAGAGCGCGGGCTGGGGGCAGGAGAGCCTGGCAGTCAGCTGGCCTCTGCCCTGTAGCCCCATGTCCCGCGTCTGCCCAGAACCCTGCCACTCTCCACCCCGTCTGCCGTCCAAGGGCTGGCAAACCTTTCCTGGACGGGGCACGAGAGCCAGGCTTTTCAGCTTTGTGTTCCAGTGACTCAACTCGGCGGTCATCGTAACGGCAGCCACAGAGCATACGTAAGTGAATGAGTGTGGCTGTGTTCATGGAGACGGGCGGAGGGCTGGACCTGGTTCCCAGCCAGGCTGGTTGCCTGTCACTGCACCGGGCCCCTCTCTGCCCCGCCCTTTTCCATCGGGTGGCCATGCCGGCTTCCTCCCTGCTCCTCTCACACGCCAGTGACTGTCCATGCAGCAGCCTGAGCGATGACTTGAAAACAGGTTAAATCATGGTATTTCCTTGCTCGGAACCCTCCAATAGCTCCTATCAAACCCAGAATAAAATCCAGACTTCTCTAGATCTGGGCCCTCTCTGTCTCTTTGTTCCTGCTCCTCCCACCACATCCTTTCTTTCTCTTCCCTAGCTACACTGGTCCATTTCTTCTTCCTCCAACCACCGCAAGACAGTCCTGACCTCAGGACCTTTGTACTTACTGTTCTCTCTTTGCCCGAAATGGTTTTCTTTTAGATAACGATGTGGCTCACTTGTTGTGTTCACTGTGGTCTCTGTGCAGACATGAGCTTCCCAGGGAGTCTCCCCTGACCACCGTCACGGAGAGCGCTCCATCCCTGCCTCCTGTAACTCTGTTCTGGGGTGCTCTGCTGTGGTTCTCTTCCCACGGCCTGACGTCGACATTTAGGTCCGTGTATTACACAGACTCCCGCAGGAAGACACTGTGGGTCTTGCTTTCCATTGGACCCGCCACACCTGGGGCAGTAGTTGGCTTATGGAAGGGGCGTAAGCATTTGCTGTGTCCAGGGGAGGGTTCCGAAATCATTCCTTCGCGCGGGCGGGAGCATTTCGGGCTCCTCGCCGTGTCTTCCTCTCGCCAAGCTTCTCATTCCTGTTTGAACTCAGGGTTCTCCTCCTGCCTCTGAGAAGCTGTGTCTCCTCTCTGGGTGCCTCTCCGGCTTTTCCTTTGTGTATTCTTTCTTCTTTATTTTCTTCCTAGTTATGGAAGCTGTGAGCTTTGTCATCCCCTGTGTCCTTCCCATGGCTTTATTTGTCCTGCGTTGGTTGCCGTTTGAGGGACTCAGTTGACTGCTGTCACCATGCTGCTTGTCCAGTCTACCGTGTTGCTGTGGTGATGGTCGTTGGCGAACCGCCGGGCTTATTATTTTTTTTTAATTAAAATGTTTTTTCTTTATTGATTTTAGAGAGAGAGAGGAAGTGAGAGGGAGAGAGATATAGAAACAATGATGAGAGAGAACATCGATTGGCTGCCTCCTTCATGCCCCACACTGGGGATTTGGCCCACAACCTGGGCATGTGTCCTGACTGGGAATCGAGCTGGTGACCTCTTGGTGCATGTGTCGAGCTCAGCCACTGAGCCACACCGGCCGGGCACGCCAGGCTTATTTGAATGCCTGTCGAGAGGAGATTGGCCTCGTGGTGAGCCCTCCCTGTTCCCCCTGAGTCCTGCCTACGGAGTCAACCTGCTTCCGCCCGCGTCTAAAAGCTCAACACCTTTTCAGGTCAGACTCAGCCCGCCGCCTCCTCCCGCTCCATGGCCAACCTTGGCTTTCCTGGCAGATGCGATTTCAGAGAAGCCCCAGTGTCCTCACCTTCTCTGCAGGCTTCATTCCCGTAGAAGAATATCCTGACGGCCAGCTTCTGATTTTTTTGTCTTTCTTCGGCCATCACTTTTATTACTGGATGGCATCATTTTTTTTAACCACGGCTGCCGTTGGCAAGCACACACAGATTGGAACTCAGAGGTCTTGGGTTCAGATCCTGCTTCTTCCCCGTGTTAGCGGTGTGAATTGGGAACATCATTTCATGGCTCCCTCGTTATACGACGGAACAGCAGTGTAGCTGCAGACCCGGGACGGGGCCCTGGGTGCGTCCGTCCTGCGGAAGCCCCGCGTGGCTCACACACCGCGGCTGGTCTTCACCAGTCTCTGTCCCCCCTGTCTGCCAGCTGCCGGTCTCCACCCTTGACTCCTGACTGGGGGATGATGTCACCATTAGCTTTCCATGGGGAGAGAACCATGACAGATGGGAGGAAAGCGGGGAACTCAGCTCAAACATATGTGTGTGGGGGAACCAGGAGATAGATATGTAGATGGTGTTCTACATGGGCGCAAGGACCGGCGTAGTTTTGAAAGAACGTACATGTGGATAAATAAAACCCGACAAGTGCTGGTTTCCTGGAATTATTTTGACGGCTTCATCAGCTGTATGCTGACGTGTTGCATTCACACTTCTAACGCATTTGGAAATTAAATCAAACGGCGGTTGCGTTAAATTCTCATTCACGTGGAACACCCTCTCCCGCGTTCCAGTGGAGGAACGATCGGGGTCGGGGATGAGCTGTGAGGCTGAGGGGGCTAACACGGCGGGCCATCCGCTGCACGCCAGGCACTGCCCTGGGTACTTCACACGAGGTCCTGCTTGCTCCGCGCAGCCCTGTTTCCATGAGGACGCGGAGGCCTGGCTCTCCAGCCTGCTTAGCGTCTCCCCGCCCAGGGTCTGTTCTCTTCTGCTGCGACTGAGACTTTTTTCTGGCTCTCCGAATGCTAATTTGCCATAATGTTCTGTTCTGTAGCAGATGTCCACGGAACATTGCTTCTGGGGACCCAAGTTTCAGGCTCAGTGCAACTCGGTGAAACTCGGTAAAACCGTGGGCTCCAGATTTGGAAGGATGCTCCGGGTCATTGCCTCTGTCCCCCGCTGGAGCCTGATTCGGTCTGAAATGTTACAGCCCACCCCCGTGCTCCTTAACTGAGCGTGATTTTTGTCTCCCAGGGGACGTTTGGTAGTGTCTGGGGGCATTTTGAACGGTCACAGCTGGGAAGGAAGGGCTGGCATCCTAGCGAGGGGAGGCCAGAGATGCCGCTGACCTTGCTGTATGCACAGGCTCCGTCACGGAGACTCATCCACCCACAGGCTCTAGGGCCGAGTGAGGTCCAGAAACCCGGACCCAGGGCGTTCACCTGTGGATCTGCAGGGTGTGAGGTACGGGAGTAAAAAGGTAGAGCTGGTTGTGTGGCTATGGAGAAGGGGTTCAGCTTCTCTGAGCCCCCGTCTGTCTGGGAAATTGACATCTGACTTCTGGGTTATGCTGACTTGTGGCTCTGGGCCTCCTTCCTCCCATTTTCTCGCTAAAACCCATGGAGACCCAGTAAAAGGAAAGTGCAATACTGGGAATGGGAGATGGTCCTGCTAACTCTTAGGCCAATAAAGCAGCTCCCGGTCTACCAGATGCACGAGCCCCCGCTTCCACTACGTGGAGTTGAGACTCAGGAGCAGCTGCCCAACCAGGGACTACATTTCCCAGCCTGACTTGTTCTCAGCGGGGCCATGTGACCTGTTCCTTAAAAGAAGGTGAACAGAACTATCGCAAGTCTTTTCAGAGCCATGTGTTTTATTATTATTATTATTCTTTTAAATTTAATTTTATTTTTCAATTAAAAGTGTATTATTATTAACCAGAGCCAAAGTGTTTTGAAAGTAGATAATCATTTTCCACATTCTCTTCTCCCTGTTGGGTTGGACGGGTGTAGACAACTCTAAGCCCACAGCAGGTGAGAGTCAAAATATCAATCTTGGATTCCTGAATCGCTTTGTGGAGAAAAATTGCCTGCAAAGCAGGCCTATTATCTAAACAACAATAAACTATTATTCTGTTAAGCTACTGTGCCTCGGGGTTTGTGACAGCAGATAGCTTTATAGTAATTAATACAAGTTGGATCAAGAAAAGTCATTAGCAAGATCTTCAGGCGTAACCTTTCGAGTGAAAACTTTCTAACCTACCTCAAGAGAGACGAGAAGCTACTCCACCCCCCCACCCCAATACTGGGCTCAATATTCCAAGTTCCGTGCAACCAGAGCCCGGAAAATTATCCTTTTTGTCAGGTGTTGTTTTTTTTTTAATATAAAGAAAGTATCTCTTCCCAACCATTATTAATTGAGGTAGAACCTACACATTGCGGAATGACACAGGAGGGCAGAGAGTGTGTGTTTATGGAATGAGAGGGGCTGGGATGGCCTTGGCTGTGGCCCGTCAAGCCCAGGAGCTATGGGAGCTCAGGGCAGGTCTGTCCAGATGTGACAGCTGGGAAGCCCAGCCCAGAAGGGTGGGTCTTGCCTTAGGAGCCCAGGGACAGGTGATACCTCTGTCAGGTGTATCAAGGTTTAGGGCACCAGCCATATGTGAGGGAACAGGAGGGCAGAGTATCTGGGCAGGGGTGGTCTGGGGCTGTGGTCCCAGGAGGAGCTGATACCTGAGGCAGACGTCCAGGTGAGCTGGCCTGGCTCTGTCCTCATGCCCAGACTCCCCCACATCTCTTTACTTCACGTCAGCTCACCTACCAGGTGGGGCCCAGTGACTCCAGCTGGGGACGGGTGGGGTGGGGAGAGGGAGAAGAGTGAAGCATTTTGCATTTCAAAAACAAGGACCCCCAGCCCTTTAGGTAGGATCCTCCTGAAAAAATCCACAGCAATGGATTATTATTTTTTTTTGAAGAGTAGGTACATAATCTTTTTTAAAATTATTTTATTATTTTTAATTTTTTTGTCCTCACTCGAGGACATTTTTGCATTTATCTTCAGATAGAGTGTGAGGGAGAGAGGGAGGAAGAGAGAGAGAGAAACATCGATGTAAGAGAGACACATCAAGTGGCCGCCACCCACACGACCCCAACCGGGGCTGGGGACAAACTGCAACCAAGGTGCCCTTAGTGGGAACCTAACCTGGGACTTTCTGCTCTGCGGGCTGATGCTCTAACCGCTGAACCAAACCGGCCAGGGCCATAATCTTTTTAAAAAATTTTTTTCTTTTTATTGCTTTTAGAGAAAGAGGAAGGGAGAGGGAGAAAGAGATAGAAACATCGATGAGAGAGAACATCGATTGGCCGCCTCCTGCATGCCCCCCACTGGGGATCGGGCCCACAACCTGGGCATGTGCCCTGACCAGGAATCGAACTGGCGACCTCTTGGTGCATGGGTCGATGCTCAACCACTGAGCCACACTGGCCGGGCTCATGGAAACACATTTAAACATAAAAGCTGGAGCAGTCAGTAGGAGGCAGACGGCAAAAACCAGTATCTCAGCAGTTGGGAGGTGGGCGCAGTGGGTTCCCCGTGTGATCACTGGGGTTCATCGTGTTCACGTTGCGCTGTTTTTAAACTCACAGGCAGGCCTCCTGCCCAGGACGATCCAGGGAACCAGAGCCAGCGCTCGGGACAGCTTTGGCTGAGAGGGGAGGGAGCCTCCGTTTTGCTCCTCATTAGATATGAATGACCATTTCTCTGGGCTTCAACTTTCCCATTTGTCAAAAAAGAGGACTGTTCTACAAGTGGGTTTCAAACGTTGTCCCCACTTAGACCATGGACGCCTTCTTAAAATAGTCTGCAAAGCAGATGACAGCCCTGGAACGTCGGAAGTCTGTTTCCCACCTGGGCAGGTGCATTTCTTTGCTTCTTTAAAGTTTTTGGTTTTTTTCCCTTAATGCACAGGATCCTCCTCCTTTTCCATGCTGTCCCGGGCCCTGGTAGAAAGTGAGGATCTGGTCTCTCTCCTTGAAATGAAGTATGCTTGCACCACTTGGCTTTAGTTGATGCAGTAGCAAGCCACTTGCTTTAGATGTGTCCCCGGGACTCGCTCTGGCCCCAGAACTCCGCCTTCCTGGCCTTCCGGATGGAGCTGGGACCGGTGGGAGGGAGCGGGCAGTTGTTCGCAGAGGGGCTGGTCCTGTGTTCTTAGTGAGGCACAGCCTCCTGTTTGAGCTCACCAGCGCCCACTGTGCCCTGTGGCATACTCTCCTGGTGTCACCCACACAAGTGGGGAGCCGTGGGCCCCGCGACTTGCTGTGTCTTGGCAGGCAGCTGAAAGGGCCCTTCCTAAGGGAGGCCCGGAGGCTGCGCTTGAGCAGGCGGGGCTGGGGCAGGTCCCTGGCTCTGCCCGCTTTTTGCTGTTGAATTAAACCGAGTCTCCGTTTCTCCATCTGTAAGAGGGAAAGAGGGATGTCACTTGCCTCACATTTTCTGAGTGAAATAATGTATGGAGGTTACAGAGCGTGGGACCTACTTTGTACCAGTTGAGGAAGTTCGAAGAGTCTGTGACAATGCTGTTTGGTCCCCGTACCAATTCTTTTTCCTCCTGGGTGGGCAGGATGTTCCGTTTCCCAGACTCCTGCATCCAGGTGCGGCCAGAGGGATGTGGGCCAGAGCGGCAGACACCTGGCCCCTTGCCTTACCCCGTCCTGTGGCATTGGGGCCCACGTGTTGAGGCAGGCAGCATCCCCAGATAGAAGCCTGGGCCCCGGACTGAAGTGTGGGGCCCAGCACCACCCCACCCTACCCTTAACCTTGGGCTGAGCCAACCCTGACTAGTCCATCTCATGCCGCTGGGAAGGAGGGCTATGGGGGGCTCTGTCCATTTCCATGGCATCCAGCCCGGATGGCTGGCAGACCGCCTTCTAAGGTGTCCACCTGTGTGGTGGACAGACATCCACAGCATCAGGACGGCACTGTAGTTCCCACTTGGCATTTTGTGGGGGCCCAGGGGTGATCAGAAGGGGGTTTCGTCTGGCCCCATTGCAAGGGGAGTTGGCGGATTCTCTCTGCCCAGTGCCCTCGGGCCGGACACGTCAGAGGCTGCTCTTTCTCTCTGGGCATTGTTACCACAGGACATCTGTGGCCACCCCACCCCGTGACTTTCTTTTGGGGGCACTGAGCTGACCACCTCTTTTGCCCTTCACCTTTCTTTCTCTCACTAAACCAATGCGGTCCACTAAGTGACCCAGCAAGCTTTCCGGCCGAGGGACAAGGGTCGCTCTTCCCCGTATCTGCATGTCTGCGGAATCCTAGGCTCTGTTGACTGTGTTCCTTGACTTTGGCGATAAGCAGAGACGAAGGGAACTGCGGGGTGCCTCCCTCCCCGGCCGTGACCCCGCGGTGTGCTGAGTGTGGACTTGGTCCCGTCGCCTGGGCCGAGGGGCCCCACCGTTATGGCCCCAACCCCAAGCTAGTATTCTTCCCACCCTTCCTTATCCAGCCATGACTGCAGGGTCCCCGCTTAGCTCCCGGTCCCCGGTGTCACCAGGGGCTGCCCTGCCAGTTCCAGAAGCCACGGAGGAGCAGCTCATAGATACACCTGCCTCACTGTCTTTGCACAAGAGAGCCCTGCCAGGTGTGCCCGGGCTGAGCTGAGGAGAGCTCCTTCGCCACACTGATCTCCAGCCCGGATGCCACAGCGGCTGTCCTGCCCTGGAGACTCGGCTGGAATGATCTGTCACAGGTTCACACATCCCCAGGGCCTCCCAGTCCGGCCCCTTCTGACTTGATCTGGGTCCCATTCCTGCTGGCTTCTGACCTCAGTTACCTCTCACCCCTTAAACGCTCTCTCCGCTCTGCACCACCCAAACTTGGAACGTAGTCCCTTCTCCTTAATGTTCCTTCATCCTTTCCCCACCTCCACCCCTGCGTGGCGTGGCAGAATTTTGAAGATCTAGGGCAAGGGAGGGACTTGATAGCACAGCGATGCAGATGCCCCGAATGGGATGCCAGGTGACCCTGAGGGTACGTCAGGAAGTTCTGGGCGGTGCTGGCCTCTGCCAGGCTGCCCGGCCCCTCCCTCCTGGGGAGCTCTGCAGAGCAGGCTGGCAGCAGACAGTTGGCACAGCTCCTTTCTGCCAGCCCCGCCAGCCAGCTCGTCCCCCACTGGCTGCCCATTCATGCCCTCTGGCAGATGTAGGACTCTCCCTTGCCTTCGCTTTGCGTCTCAGAAGCAGGAGCCCTCCCTTGCCTCGGTCCTTGACACTTGCCTGGGTCTGGGAATCTCTGCTGCCCACAGCCTGCCCACACCCTCACTCTGGTCCTGCCAGAGTGGGTGGTTACTGGCACCGTCAAGGGCAGGAGGGCTCCGAGTGAGGATGCCCAAGGGGAGCCATTCTCAGGCCGGCCCCTTTCAGTGGTGAGTGGCAGCATCCCAACCCTAGCTGGGGACGGCCGCCGAGGGAGGTTGTGGGCACACAGCCCTGGGGTGCCCAGGCACGGAGCCTGTGCCGAGTCCCCTTCCCAGGCTCGAAGGGCGGACCCAGGGCTGTCTCTGCACTCCCTTTAATGCTGGTTGCCCCGACATTATTCTCACGCGTGCTCGTGGGGAAAGTTGAGGCATGTTGGGGGCGGAGAGCACATCTTCCAGTTTAACAGCCTCCAGGGTAAGAGTTTACGTCTCTCTGTGTCTGCAGGTCAGTCCAGGAGAGGATCCGATGATCCCGCCTGAGCTGGTAACCAGTCCGCCCAGCCATGTGCCCGACTCCGAGGCCAGGGCACAGTGGGGGTGTCCAGGCCCTCGGGGAGACCCAGAGCAGGGCGGCAACCTTCCCCGCAGGGATTCTGGGCAGACAGAAGTTGGTGGGTGCAGGCCGGGTTTCCCTGGTCAGGCCTCCCCGCCCGCTGGGACTCTCTATAGTGGCCAGGGGAGGAGTCAACCCCATCAAGATGTGGGAGCCGCTGTAGGTTGTGGTGTCCGGTCTGGGTCCCCTGGTTTCAGGCTTAAATAGCAACGATGTATTGTACATTGTTTTTTGTTCTGTTTTAATGAATTTCACAAGGATGAAGGGCATGTCACAACCAGATGCGTTTAGTGCTGTTATTCCTGTCTGTCCGCATCGGAGTCCAATCCCTCTCAGTGTCTTTGGGTCTCTGCCTCTGCTTCCTGACTTCCTTTCTCTCACCCCCATGTCACCCTCTTTCCCCTCGTCGTGGTCCACCCAGCCCTCCTTCACCCTCTCCTGTGTGTCAGAAGGTCGCAAACAGGTGACTCGGCTTCCTCGGCCCCGCTTGGCTGAGTCCTCTGGTAGGATAGTCCTCGGGGCAAACATAGTCCCCCCTCCCCCCCCGCCCATTCTCATTCCCTCGGACTCCAGCTCCCACCTCCCTCTCCTGACTTGTCATGCCTTGTTGCACACCCAGGCCTGGGTGACAGCCCGGTGGAGTTGCTGGCAGCGGCCGCCGGTTCCGATACCCGGGGTGCATCGATGGGGCCGCACACGTGTGTGGCGTCAGCACCTCCCTGGGAGCCTTCTCTGATCCGGGACTGCAGAAGCCGCGCCATGTGCTACTTTGTCAAACCAGTATCGAAATACACACCTGGACAGTGCTGTCTGTCCCTATCCGTGTCCCCTGTTAATTCATCAATGAAGCAAATGTTTATTCAACACAGGCGGTGTCCCGGGAGTCTTCTGGACATGAGGGCTACACCGAGAGCCATGTGGGGTCAGGCCTCTGTTACCGTGCGGGGGACGTCCTAGAGGAGGACAACCAGTGAGGTCCTTCCGGGGACGGTCAGACATGGTTCCCAATTCTGTAAGAGCGAGTGCTTTGTGGTCGAGGCTGCTTGTGTCCATCTCTGTGGCTCCAAAGCCAGCCACAGGATGACGCGTATGAAACCCCCGCTCCGCCCCTTCCCAGCACTGCCACTCGGGTGTGGCCCTGTGATTCTGTGGCCCCATCGGCACAGCGAGCACAAGGAGGCTGACCTCTCAGGTTGGCTGTGAGGTGTGGCTGGCGGCTCCTGCCCTCGGGGCTGACACCGGCCACCTCCTGGCCCTCTCCCACATGGAGGGCTGAATGCAGTCGTTGGGGTACTGGCGGCTACCGGCACCCATTCAGTCTCCTGTTGTATTCGTTTCTTAGGGCCATCATAACAGCGGATCACAAACCGGGTGGCTTAAAGTAACAGGAATTGATTCTGTCAGAGTTCTTGAGGCCAGAATTGCAAACTGGAAGTGTCCGGAGGGCTGGTCCTTCTGGAGGCTCTGAGGGAGAATCCACTCCGTGGTCTTCTCTGGCGGTTGCCAGCGATCCTTGGTGTCCCCTGGCGTCAGACACTCCAGTCTCTGCCTCTGTCATCCCATGGCCCTCTCGGTGTGTTAGGTCCCTCTTCTGTCCCTGCAGTCACTGGACGAGGACCACCGTCATCCAGCACGACTTCATCATAGCTTGATCACAGCTGCAAAGACCCTGTGTCCAGTCGAGGCCACATTCCCAGGTACCCAGGGTTAGGATGGCGACATATTTTGGGGGGAGCACAGTGAACTCACAACACCTCTGTATGTTTCATAGATGTGAAATCTCCCCCCCAGCGCCTCTGGAATCACTCACCTGTGTCTTGCTTCTGCAGAGTCCAGAGACCTTCTCTTGTATGAAACAGGTGTGTGTCTTCCCGCGCATGAGAAACGGCGGTAGCTGGGAGATCGGAGCTGGGTTTTTTATCTCCCTCCTTCATCTCGCAGGGTTCATCCCTGCTTCTTCTCTTTCACCTCCTTTCTGTGTTCTACCAGCAGGTCCAGGCCTGTCCCCTGGCCCATTGCCTGCAGAAGGCGGCCCCCTTCCGAAATTGGACCCTGTGCCTCTCCAGCCACAGCGCTCGCGAGCCCCTTCCCTGGGCTCCCGTCCTGGACCACACCTCCGACGTTAGTCCCCCTGCTGGCTAGTGACATCAGTACTCACTGGCCTGCCCACATGCCTGGCTCCTGGCCTCCTGACTCCACTGTGCCCACCCTGTCATCCAAGGTGACCTCTCTAGCTGCATGTCTTTTAGCAAAGGTGTCAGGTTCAGTAGACTGTGGCTCCGTGAGGACAGGCGTGGGCTGTGCTTGACACACTGTAGGCACTCTGCGGACGCTTGTCATATACCTGCCCCAATTACATGCCTCGGGAGCTCTCTTACAGCTTCTTTTTTTTCTTTATTGATTTTAGAGAGAGAGGAAGGGAGAGGGAGAGAGAGATAGAAACATCGATGAGAGAGAACATTGATTGGCCGCCTCCTGCACGCCCCCCACTGGGGATCTGGCCCACAACCTGGGCATGTGCCCTGACTGGGAATCGAACTGGTGACCTCTTGGTGCGTGGGTTGATGCTCAACCACTGAGCCACACTGGCCAGGGCTTACAGCTTCTTTGGGAGGACAGGAAATGCTCCTCGAAGTCTCTTTTCTTCCAGACCTTTGCACCCAGGCAGGAAACAGCCCACATGGCTGGTTGGCATCTGTGCCTTGGCTCTGGCTTTCCCTTTTCCTGGAATGTTCTTCCCAACCTCGTCAGGCCTTCATAGCGCAGCCGAAGCCTTTCCCTCCAGGGAAGCCCCCCATGGTGACCTTCCCCAGCACTGAAAACATGTCAGGTGCCCCCAAATCTCTAGCCACTTAGCAGGAGCCCCTGCTAGATGTTAATGTCTTTGAAGGTAAGGGCTGTGTTCAACTCATCTCTTTATTCCCAAGATCACTGCTTATAGGAGGAATTCTGTTAGTGGCTACTAGCATGAAATTAAGTAGTTTTTTAAATGTGTACGGAATAATGAGGACACCCCAAATAGCTGATAATGATTATGCTTGGTGAGGAATCAGAGATTCAGAGAGGTTCAGTGACCTGGCTAAGGACACACAGCTAGACTGGACTTGATGGGATGAGTGGCCCCAAGTTAGTTCTCTTGGGGAAAGTACATACTCAGGAACACAGGAGAGCAAATGCTGGGGTGTGGGGAGCCCACGCAGAGACACAGGGAGCTCCGGGGAGGCCTGGCTCCTGGCTGTGCCCTTGGGGAGACTGGGGGCACCAGGACCCGCAGCCACTGTCCTCATTGCCACCCTCAGGAGACTTCTGTTCTCGCTGCTCTTTTCAAGTGTCGTTCTTGCAGTTCGGCGTGTGGGGGACATAGTGTTTGTCGCAACTGCTAATGACAGGGCTACTGAAAAAGACTCTCTATTTTTGGAATTAAGCTTCAGCCTAAAAGAAATAAAAATAAACATTGAGAGGATTTTTTTTAAAGAAAAAAAAATATGTAGAAAAAGTCAATTCCTTCTCAGCCTGTTCTATTGAGGGGAGGATGGGAACGTAATCTAGAGCAGGAGGTCAGCAGCCTGGGCTGAAACCTGGCCCCGCCAGGAGCTCACCTTCCCGCGGGATGCCACCTTCTCCATCCCTGCTGACCCCAAGTTCAGCTGTGGGATCAGAGCCGGCCTGGGTGTGGGAGCCAGTTCTCGGAACCAGTCCGGACTGGGCACGAGGGGGCAAGCTCTCCACAGGGCCACTCTCAAGTGCAGCCCCAGATTCTGCCTCCTCAGCCTCAACCTCATGTGAGTATCGGTGAATCATCAGCAAAGTGCCGCTGCTGGTAATGGTGATGCTACGGTGCTGACCACATCGAACGTATTCTGAGAGGTTACTGTGTGCCGAGCCCTTGCCAGGCACCCCTGGAAGATTGTGTTCTGCAGATGTTTGCCTTTCCTGATCGACTTTGACAGAACCCCACTGACTTGGAGCTTGGCCCTTTGACTAGTAGAAGGTGGGTGGCAGGAACAGCGCGCCAGTTCCAAGAAGAGGGACCATGTCTTTCTGCCTCCCCGCTTGCCCAGCGCCATCCATCATGGGCACCTGCTTCAGCCAGCAGCTGCTCCTTCAGCTCATTCCTGGAATGAGGGGCACAAGGAGCAGATTCAAATCCAACTTGGAGCCGAGCCACACTGACCCACAGACCTGAGAGCAAGAAAGAAATGTCTGTGTACACCTTTAAGATTCGGGGATGTTTGTTACTGCAGCAGAGCTGACTCATAACACATCGAAAGGATGATCTTAGATCACACTCACAGCAAACCCTCTAATGTAGGTAGAGTATGACCTCATCTTACATAAGGGGTTGGACCAGATCCTTCTCTTCCAGGATCCTACCCGGCTCTGATCCTCTGTCATCACCAGCCCTGGCAGCTGGCAGCATCCGCTCTTTCTCCAGGTTGTGGTCAATAGGCCTTGAAGAACAGAGGCACGTTCCTTGGCCATGGATGTGAAGAGTCTGCTGAGAGACCATCTGAAGTCAAGAGGGAACTCCATCTCTTGGGTTCCTGCCGATGTTTGGAAGGGCTGAGAGCAGTCCTTGGCCCTCCAGGGAGGAGCTAGCTTCTGGGAGGCTGTCCTGCAGAGTGGGAGTCAGTGGTGTTCCAAGGGACTCACTGTCCCGAGGTCCTGGAGGCTCTCAGCCCCAGTCCTCTGGCCGAGCTGGAATGAGAGCCTGCCAGAGACGTGGGGCCTCCCGGGCCATAGGTGGCGCTAAGGTCCTCCTGGGCCCTGGTGGCCATATGCAGGGCAGCTCAAAGCTGGTCTAGACAGCAAAGGAGTTGGAAATAGATTTCAGACACAGCGTTTTCGAGGCCTGGCATCTGAGTGGGAGACCTGGCTTCAGGGTCTGGTTCCTGGGTGGGACCCCTGGGCCCTGCCTGGACCTGCCCGAAGGCCCTCCCCTCTGCCCGCATCGCCCCGACCCCGCTGAGGCCTGGACCCCCACGCCCAGCAGGTGTTCCTCTCAGATCTGGGCCGCGCTGTGTCTGGAGCCCAGAGGACGCGTGTGCCAGGGGTGCGGTGCCGTTCCCGTGACGTGAAGCCGCGTGTGTCCATGACCCCAAGCAGTCCTCCGGCAGCCGCAGGGGCAGTGGATGGAGCGACTGCAAAAGCCTTCCATTGATCGAGAAGGAACCGAAGTGAGAGTTCAGAATACCTTCTGGAAGGCAGGCAGCCCGTGGCTCCGGTGAGGTGCTAATGAGCTCACAGCCAGCTACAGCTCGACCTTCATCTTCCCGGCAGAGACCCACGGCTGTTCTGGACGAGGGCACCAGCAAGAGTGGGCGATGCGGTGATTACTGCCCCGCAGCTTCGTGGGCTCGGACGAGCTCCGCTCCCCGAGTCTGTTACCCCTTCCTTTCATCTCCGCGAGGCAAAGCCGAGAGCCAGGCGTGTGCTGGGAATTTCTCCCTCTATCGTGTTCTGATCTAGTTGCTTGTATAAATGAGCCAGTCTTTCAGAAGAGAGCGAACCCTCCTCCTCCAAAGGGACAGGAAGCCCAAGGATGTGCCTTGCTCCCTGCCCCTGTGATCCCAGTCACCCTCCTGGCTTCCCAAGGCTGAGTCACCCTGTTCCCATGCGATCTCAGGACATGCGTGTCATCTGGAGGGGCTGACCCTGCATGTGGGGAGGGAGTTGTCCGAAAGCAGATGTGTGCCGTGCTGTGGAATGGGCAGCTTGACTTCTGCGTGGGGTTGCAGCCTTGTTATCCTGCCGAGACGCCTTCTCAGGAAGTCAGCTTCCTGTGTATCCATGCTGAGCGTGGTCCCGGTCTCCTGTGCAGACTGAGTGTGCGGAAGTGTGTCTGCAGCACGGAAGCCACAGGCGGCCGGAGAGGACACGGGGATCTTTCACTGCTTATTAAAGCAGGGGCGTCGGCGTCCCCTTCTCCACCTGGGGTTTTAACCTTCACTGTATTTTTCTTGGTTCTCAATGATGTGCTTCCCTAGCTCTGGGTTCAGTTCTGGCCCCTGAAGCAAATGTCACAGCCGTGAGCCCTAGGGCATCAGACTTCCAAGGAAGGGGAGCCTGAGCTCTGATCTCCATTGAGAAGCTTGCCGACTCCCCGAACGTTTCCCTGCGTGATCTCCGTCCTTCGGGGACTCCCCCTCTGCCATCCCCTTTGTTCTTGCACCTTCCTCTCCCACGGTCGTCTGTCCAAGCCCCGTTTATGTGTCACCTTCTCTAGGAAGACTTCTTCAACCTCCTCAGATAGATGGGAACATCTGCTCTCTTAGCTCTTTCGAACTCTCTCTATTTAAAATATTTGTTGTTGGTTTGGTCACGGATCTCCTCAGACTTTTACCGAGTGGCTACTCTGTGCCCAGGCACTGCTGTGGGGCCAGGGATCCAGGGATCGATCAAGCTGACCATGCGTACTGCAGACCAGCGCTGTCCCGTGCAGCCCTCTGTGGCGATGGACAGCTATACCCGTGCCGGTCGCTGTCTGCGATGTGGCGATGGACAGCTGTACCTGTGCCGGTCGCTGTCTGTGATGTGGCGATGGACAGCTATACCTGTCTGTGATGTGGCGATGGACAGCTATACCCGTGCCATTCGCTCTCTGCGACTCCCTAGCCACGTGTTGCTGTGGGGGGCTTGAAATGTGGCGATTGTGACTTAGGAATTGAATTGCAAATTTTATCTAATTTCAATTTAAATAGCCACACCTGCCTAGTGGCTACAGTCTCAGACAGCAGCATTCCACAGGCAGAGATGGACGTTGAGAGAGTTAATAAACCCATATATTATTGCAGATTGTGAAGAGGCATGTTGGAATCATCTAGAGCATAATGGTAGGAAACACGTGGGGAGACCTACTTTGCTAAGAGAACAAGAAAGGCTTCTTAGAGGAAGTGGTGTTTGGATCACCTGGGGGATGGGAAGACGTCCCATTTAAAGAGGGGGCGGATTTTTCTCGGGGCGGGCAACAGTGAGGAGGAACGACACGTTGGAGGAGGTGAAGGTGGTCAGTGTGGCTGGAATGGAGTAGGTGGGTTGTGGGCGTGGAGGCTGGAGAGAGAGAGGTCAGGTCATTCAAGGTGTCAGAGGCGATGGGGAGGGGATGGGGCTTGCTGGAAGTCTGGGAAAGCCGGGCACTGAGCCCGCCCCCTCTGTGGCAGCTGAGTCCTTGTACCGCACCGTGCTGCCCAGGCCGTGGGGGCTGCCACCCTTCGCGGGCAAGGCCTCACGTGGTGAGCCTCATCTGCATTCCGTCTCCGTCCCTGTCACCAGCCCGAGTTATTTAGGCCTGTCTAATTTATGTGGCTGCTGTACACGGGCGGTGCATGTTGGGCTCAGGGGCCGGTCCGTGTTTGTCTCCGGGAGAGAGAAATACCACCGTCTCCACCGGAGCCATCTTTTCTGATCACGCCTGCTCGGTAGTTAAGATTCGGGAGCATTTAGCACAAGGAGGAATTGCTGTAATGACAAGTGGATCCTTCTGTAACCTCTACTTAATTGCATGAAGTGACAGCCCCAGCGAAGACTCAAATGAAATTTGGTGCAATTAGACTCTGCTGAACGTCTGGAGCGGGAAGCACGGCGGACACCTTGCGGGGTGCTCACGGAGCCGCGGAGGACGCTGGTTGGACGGAGCCTGTGTTCGGGCCAGGTGGAAGGGCGAACTGCACCTGCTCCCCCTCCACGCTCCCCCCAGTTCTGCGAAACTTCTCTCTAGAGGGTTCTGTGAAGGAAGGGGTGGGAGGCACTGAGGCAGAGCGAGCGTCTTAGATTCGGTTCCCTGGAAGTAAAATCTGAGACAAAGAGAGATGCAGAAGGCTTCTTCGGGAAAATTCTACTGAGGTGCACCTCCTGGGGAAGGAGGAAGGCGGGACTGAGCAGAGGGGAAGGTCACTTGCGATGTGGTTACCACTGATGGTGCAGGGCTTAGGCAATGGGGGCGCCCTGGAGCCTGGATTGCCTTCAGAATTGTTCCAAGTTGAGGCTAGAGGACTAGGCCTTTGTATTCCCACGCCAACCAGTCGCTGGCCGCTGGCCATATCCCGTTCCCCCCAGCAGATATGACCTCTGTGAGGCAGTTCCCAGGAGGGAGGGAGCTGTGTGCCATCAGCGGTTGGCATTGCCAGCCCCTGGGCGGGCGCACCTGCTGCCTGTCAGCAGGTCACTGCGGTACCCACCAAGGGCAACCAGAACGGACACACCGTGGTTCCCTGGGACGTCCTGATCCTCCTCAGATGTTGACTCCAAGCAACTCCCACGTGTTGAACTGCCCTGCTCCTCTCTTCCAGTTCCCTTGACTTTGTCTTCCGCCTGCTCTGGGAGAAATGGGGCAAGTGCCCTGACACCTGGCATCCAGTTCTCTTTCCTCTGTTCTGCTTCTAACACCTTCACTGGCCGCCGGGGCTCCTGTCTTAGGCTCTCTGCTCTTGCTCGCCACGACTGGTCACTGTGTCTGCAGGTGGCTTCTTGGCGCACTTCTCACCCCCACCGCGATCCTTCCCTGGTGCGGTGAAGTCGGGGCTCCAGGGCACACGGACCGGAATGAGGATCCCGCCACCTTCCGGGTGAGCGATCCTGGGGAAGTCAGGTTTTCTGTTTGTTGACACGGGGGACACAGACATGGATTATACATTTTGTGTCACTGTTTTATCATTTTGAAACCTTCACATCTGTGAACGGGATATGTCCGCCTGCAGCGTAGAGCTCTTGGGAGGACGAGGGTACCGCATGCCACGGCACGGCACAGAGCCCAGCATAGACGAGGCTGTCATTCTTTTATTTTTAAATATGTTTTTATTGATTTTTTTTAGAGAGGAACGGAAAGAGAGATAGAAACATTGATGGGAGAGAGAAACATCGATCGGCTGTCTCCTGCACGCCCCCTACTGGGGATTGAGCCTGCAACCCGGGCATGTGCCCTGACCGGGAATCGAACCCGGACCTCTCAGTCCATGGGACGATGCTCAGTCCACTGAGCCACACCGGCCAAGCGAGGTTGTCATTCTTGTTGCTTTCATTGAATGCCATGTTCAGCTCAGCCTGGCCCAGGGCAATCCAGGCCAAATCTCAGAGTCCAGTTAGAACCCAGACACATGAATGAAATTCCAGGTGTCTCAGAAAGTCCTGAGAAGAGAGGAGGTGGCCATGGGCAAGCAGGTTGTCCACAATTTGGTTGGAGGGCCTCCAGCCACACCTAAGCCCACTTCCCCAAGAGATCTGAGCGAATGGATACCCTGAGGACCACACCTGAGCACAGCTCCTCACAGCCAAGGGCCAAACAGCATCCATTCCTGGTTCACTCCCCTCCTCCACCTCCCACCCAGCTCTCTCCTCACGCAGCCACAGCCTTCCCCTCTGCGTGGGAGGAGGGGCTGTGAGAAGCGTGTCTCCTCGGTCCCCTGACTCTGGCTCCGTGTAGGCGTCTTTCTGTCTTGCAGGCAGTGGGGGCCGAGGAGGACTCCCACGTCCCGGTTCTGCTCCTCTTCCATTGTTGGCCACACAGCAGGACTCCACGGGCACATGGAAAAGAAAAGGCTTGATCACTGTTTATTTTCCTTAATTCTCATTGTGCCTCTTTTATTTTCACCCTTGATTACAAGCAACAGAGAAGTTCTTCTCTGTCCCCCCACCTTGCAGCTGTTAGTGTGAAGAGCAGCTGCTAGACCGACCCCCCTCCCCCGAAGGCTCAGAAAGGAGAGAAATTAGCTAAAAGGGAAACAAGAGAAGCATTTTTAGTTCAGGGTGGGAACCTCATTTTGCCAAACCTGCAGTCTTTTGCTTGGCTGCAGAGCCTTCTTTGAATGCCAGCCCACAGCTTCTGCGGACAAAGTGGTTTTTGTTGTTGTCATTGTTGTTTTGCTTCATTGTTTCTTATTTGAAGACAAACTGGTGTCCTCGGAGCCCCTGCATGGATAGCTCTGTGGATCCAGTCATCCCATTTATAGGGAGGAGCAATCTGCTTACGGGGTTGCAAGATTTCAGCTGTTTTTACATCCTTTATTTATTCCTTTGGTCTTGTGTACTTATTCGTTCACTGAACGCATTTATGTACCTGTGAATTGCTTGCGTTTTGCCGGTGTCTGGGATGCAAAGTTAAATTAGACAATTTCCCTGACCTCAAAGACACTCTTGCATGTGAAGGATGATTGCAGTGAAGGATGGACAGCAGCCCCTTTAGAAAATGGCCATGGTTAATGGGTGGGCGTGCAGTCACGCATGGCCTCTTGGCCCAGGTCTCCATTTCAGCAAATACTACTTGTGATCTCAGGTAAGTTACCCCTTCTGTGTCTGCTTCCTCATCAGTTATAAGGTGGAAATTGCTAGAATACATCTCACAAGACTATGAGGATTAAATGCGAGAATGTATGTGTCATGCTTGATGGGGTACCCGGTGTGGGGTCAACTGTGACTATCTGGTGGCTGCTGTCCCAGCTCTTGTTGAGTAAGGACTCTCAGGCCATGGCTCCAGGGACTGGGGTTCAACATTTGGCCTCATCGCTACATCGTTTAACCTGTGGCAAGTCACCTAACTTCTCCTCCCTTGCAGAATGGTCATATAATTTTACTCACAAATATGGCCCTGTGACTCAAAGTGGGGTCATGGGCCAACAGCAGCAGCATTACTGGAAGCTTATTAAAACTGTAAATTCTGAGGCCCCACCCCCGACCTACAGCATGAGAACCCGGAGTAGGGTATATGAGTCTGTGTTTCAAAAGTCCTCCCAGGGATTACGATGCGTGCTAAAATCTGAGAAGCAATGGGTTAGAGATAAGGCGTGAAAGTTGTCCAGCACACAGCCTGCCCAAATATCGTTGATTGATAAAGGTACTTATAGCTGTTTTTGCAGTGAGAGCAAAAAATAACAGACGGTGAGAAAGGGGGCAGCATGCTTCACTGGGAGGTTTAATGGGAGCCAGCTCTGGGGAGATGACTGGGGAGTTCTGAGAAGGAAGGTCACTTCTGGATGAAGGCACAGAATGGGCAAAGGCGCAGTCGTGTTTGGAGGATGGTGCAGAGTTTGGTACTATGCAGGCAGAAAATTCAAGGAGGGGGCTGGCTGAAGACACAGCAGTAGAGACACAGCCTGGTGGAGCCAGATCACAAGGGTCTGGTTTGACCAGGTCAAAGACTGTGAACTTGAACTTGGGATGACCCAGAGGGCTCTAAACACGGAAGTGCCAACAGGAAATTTGTTGTAAGATGAGTCATGGAGCCTGCAGGGTGGCATCAGGAATACCCAGTAGATGAGGGCAAACAGTGGTCCCTTGAGTCTTCAGAAGAAACTTTCTATTGAAATTGAACATGGACTGGTAGACCAGTTGTCCTTTTTCCACTTGTTCTTCCATCTGGCTTCTTGTAAAGAGTCAGTGAGTACCGCATAGACTGGTAGACCAGTTGTCCTTTTTCCACTTGTTCTTCCATCTGGCTTCTTGTAAAGAGTCAGTGAGTACCTGCAGTGTTGCTGGGCATTCAGGGATACACTCATAAGACACGCAAAGCGACATCCCTACTCAACCATGGTCCATAGCCTCCTGAGAAACGTGATGAGTGTGATAGTTAGACACTGTGATAAGGAAAGGAAGCCAACCTTCACTGCACACCTGGGTTGCCATAGGTGCCATTGTTAACAGGATTCCTGCTAGTTATTATTCCCCGGCAACGTTCTTGGGTGCCCCAAGTGTACTTTCACTTAGTCCTCACAGTGACCCGTTTTATAGCCTAAGACACCTCACTCAGAGGTGTCACATGTATCAGGACTCGAAAAGGAATAGATAAGAAAGAGAACACCAGGTGTGGGGAAGCCCTTTTTTTTGGCGCTGGGACACGCAGGTTTGCAGGACAAAGCTGGAAGGGCGGTCAGGAGACAGGTACACGGCCGTCCAAGGTTCCAGACCAAGGCGGCCTCGTTAGTCCTGACAGCAGCAGGGCAGTCTTTAAAGGATGCTGAAAGGGTGCGTGACCTACTCAGGGCCGCTTGGGAGAGACACTTTGACATCTCAGGGTATTTTCTGGCAAAAAGTGAGAAATGCCCACGTATGAGGGGCAATGACATTCATTCACAGCATTTCTACTTCTTTGCTTAATTCTCCTAAGACCCGTGTGCGTGTCAGAATCTTAGCAGGATGAGTGAGATGCTGAAGCTCTTCTGTTCCCCTCCCGCCCCGGAAAAATCCCATTAGTAACAGCTCATCAGTCCCCGAGGCACAGTGATGGCAGCCACGGGGACTGAACGTGGGCTGCGCTCCAGTGTCCTGAGACGGGAAGGCAGAAGGGGGCCAAGAGGAGAGGTTGGGGATCGGGGAGCCCTCCCCTGTGTGGGTCCTTCACTCGCACCAGCTCCTGCAGTGCCCGGTGGTAGGCAGAATAGTGGCCACCCCCAAGATGCCCATGTCCTATCCCTAGAACATGTGAACCTATGACCTAACATGGCTAAAGGGACTTCGCAGGTGTGATTAAGTATTTTGAAAAAATGGGGAGATTATATTGAATTATCTGGGCCCAATATAATCTAAGGGTCCTTGTAAGAGGGAGGCAGGGAGCTCGGTCAGAGGAGATTTGACAATGGAAGCAGGGAGGGAGGGAGAGAAGAAGGGGGCCAGAGAGAGAGAGAAATGGATGGAGAGATGTTGGAAAATGACGCGCTGGTGGCTTGAAGACGGAGGATGGGGCCACTAGCCAAGGAATCCAGGTGGCCTCCAGAATCTGAACAAAGCGAGGGGACAGTCTCCCCTGGAGCCCCCAGAAGGGATGCAGTCTCACTGACACCTGAGGTTAGTGTCAGACGACACCTTCGTTTTGTTTTGAGGCCCTTGGTTTGTGGTCGTTTGTTCCAGCAGCAAGAGGGGGGATGTAGGTTCTCAGGGCTGGTCAGGCCAGCGTGCCCACACCCTGCTCTGCGCACAGAGAAGACTGAATGTGCGTGACCTCAGCCGCCCTTCCCTTCTCTGAGCCTCCGTTTTCTCATGCTGTATGGGGGTGGGCTTACTTTTCATTATGCACGTGGGTGGTTACCTCATACTCATTGGGAGCTGGAGGGCAAGGGAGCTGAGAGGTACAGTTGGTAAGGGTAGGTCTTCAGGTGCCCAGAGCAGAGGCTGGGACTGGGGGCAAACAGAGTAATCAGCACGAACATGTGGCTCGTGGTGATTCATTTTAACAGCTGTGTAACGTTCCATTGCAAGAGTGAGCTCAGTGGCAACATCACACTTACTACGAGATGATTCGATTAAAAGCGAGCTTTCCGGAGGCAGTTTAATTGCTTTGCCCCTCATTGCCTCCTCAGTGACAGAGCACACAGTAGGTGCCCCCAGATGTTTGTTGAATGAATAAATAAATGCACAACTGTGAAAACACTTTGAGATCCCCAAATTACTGTGCGCAAATTCCTTTTAATTAATTGAGACTGGTTTCAGAGAGGTCGAGTGATTTTCCTCAAACAGGTAGTAAGTGCCAGAGCCAGGACTGGAATCCCAGTCTCCTGGGTCCGAGTCCAGTGGTTGTCCCACCCAGCTGCTGGGGCGGCTGGCTCCTGGTGACTGGTCCTGCCTGTGAGATGCTGCTTCCCGGGCTGGAGTGCCTTCTGCAAGGAAGCACAAGAAGAGCATCTCAGCAGAGGCGGGTGGCATCTTGCTGGGGACCACTCTGGATTTAGAAGCAAATAGCTTGGCTACACTGAATGGAAAGGGAAGCGTGTTCCTGTATGGTAGAGCCAAAGAGGGGGTTACTCCGGGCCCTGAGGATCGAGAGCAGAGATGAAAGTCCTTGTCAGGCCCCTGGGGCTAGAGCACAAGTCACAGCTACAGCAAGGTGGCAGACACCCCAGTGCTGCGTCTGGACCACCAACTGCTTCTGGGGTGTGGAAATAGCTCCGAGAGAACTGTCCCCAGTACCCTGCCCGGCTGCCTCCCAGGTTCTGTGAGCACCACCGTCCACAGGGACGGCTGCCTTGCGGTGGGCACTGCGGCCTCTGATGGGGCATCCCGCCCCAGCTGGCCTGCCCGCTGCTTGGGGGGTGGGCAGCACCAGTTTGAAATCCCGGGTTCCTGGAGTCACCCCTTTTCCTCTCCGCTCCTCCGTGTCCTCATGTAAAACAGTGAGACAGTACCCCTTCTTTGCGAGACCACTGCGAGGATTCAGTAATGAAAGCAGGAACTAGGGGGCGGCATGGAGTGAGCACGTCTGTGTTAGGCACGGACCTAAGCGCTCCGTGTGTTCCTACGCGTTTGATGCCCACAGCGAGTTCTGTCACCCTGTGACGCGTCTCTGAAGACACCGAGGCTCAGAGGTTGTGACTCGCTCAGGGCACTCACACGGCGAGTGGCAGGGGCAGGATTTGAACTCAGGCCACCGGAGTGTGGCAGGCACACTTCATCCGTTAATGTTTACCACGTTCTGCGGTGGCTTTGCAAAATTGTTCACATTTCCATAGGCCCGAGGACCGTCTGGTGTGTGATGAGACTGTCTCTGAGGTATTAGTCCAGTATGGCAGCCACCGGTCATGTGTCTTTCATTTCCACTTTAAAAATTAAAATTAAATAAAAATAAAAATGTCAACTTCTCGGCCCCATGAGCTGCCTGCACTTAGTGGCAACCCCATGTAACACTGTGGCTCTAGAACATCTCTGCCATTCCAGAAAGTTCCATCAGAGGGCGCTGCCGTGGATGATGGGGCAGCCCTGGATCTGGCCAGAGAGTGGACAGGCTGACGCAGGGTACCCCGAGATCTCAGAAGGAACAGTGAGGAGGATTCTGGCTCCCAGCTGGGATGGAGAAGACGGGCTTCCCCTACATTTCTTTAGGGAGGAAGTTTCTTGGAGCCGACTCGGAGCAGAAGCAGAAGTCCCAAGGAGTCTGCGTGTCGTGTCCATGGCAAGGCACGAGGCCACGGCAAGGAGGGGTGTGTCAGACGTCCATGTCTGCAGCGTGTAGCAAGCTGGAGGTCGTCCGTGGACTGAGCAGGGCATTCTGGGGTTGTGCTGGGTAGGGGAGGCCACACGGAGTGGGGAGTGAGGCGTGGGGCAGCCTGTCTACATGACTCTGGTTTGAGACCAGCGCTGTCGGCACCCTTCGGGGGCTTGTTGGAAAGGCAGAATTTCAGGCTCTGCGCTCAGACCTACTGAATCGGAATCCGTGTTTGACAAGACCGTCAGGAGATTCATAGACCCAGTGACCGCCAGAAGCACTGGTCCTGTGGATGTTTGGGCGTTGTCAGCTGGTGACAAGGACAAAGGGAATCACAGGCTGGCGAGTGAGGTTGAACAGAGGACCATGGATTCTGAGTTGGACAGGGAGGAATGTGCCCAGAGGAAGGGTGGCCACTTGGAGGCGGTAGAGAGCTCAGTGGGCGGGGGTCCTGATGAGCTGAGCAGTGTCAGCTGAGTAGATAAGAAGGCCTTTTGGCGGATGACATGGGGGCATTGGTGTCCTTCTGGAAAGCTGGACAAGATCGTGGGCCCCTTGGGGGAAGCGGCAGCGACTGCTGAAGAGTCAGGCACTGGGTAGGTGATCACCAAGTGGATGTTTATTGACTGACCAAAAGGGGTTGGCCTGATGGCTGGATGGAGGGAAGTGTCTGTGAAACTAGGAGATTGGACGGGAGGGATGCACCTGTGTGTGTGTGCATGCAGGTGTGTGCGTATACACATGCATGGGTGCACAGTTCATCGGGAGTCTCCCGGGAACAGGCCAAGTCCCTGACTGCAGTTCGCCCCTGGTAGGAATGAAACGGGACCCCGCTGCTCTGCAATCAGTCCCGGGACCCACAGAGCCTGCAGATCCCATGGGCCTTCCCCCCTCAGACCCCAACCTGAACCGACTGACTGTTGCCCTGGCTTCTTCTTGGTTGGTGTCCATCTGTCAGCGTTGCTGTCCTTCCACTCATTCAGCCGGAATCCTGCCTGCTCCCTCTGGCCACCCGTGCCTGGACAGTCACCCGGTCACACCAGCAACCTTTCCTCCCCAGTGTTTCTGCACTTTCATCCACCTCGCTGCTGAGGCCCAGGCTATGTCAACATCTTCCCGTTGTCCAGGTCTCCCAAGTTATCCCCCAGTCCTGCCTCTCACCGATCATCTCAGCTCCGGCCCTCAACACACGCTTCCCTTGACATTCCCAGGGTCCCTGTCTTTCTGGGGCTTCCGGCTGCCTTTAAAATAAATGTCGAACTCCTGAGTGCAGCTTCAGTCATCCATTGTCAGCACACTTCCCAGCACCGCATTGCTGTCCAGGTCTGGGTCACTTTTGTTCCTGAAATTGCCCTGAAGACGCAGATTGCCCGCCTCTGTGCCCCTGCTCATGCCCTGTCCGTGTGTCTTGGGAGGCGTGCTGCCCAAGTAGGGGTAACACTTCGTTCTGTCCCCACAGTCCATTTCACACTCCTCTCGTTTGACACTTGTCACAATTTGTCAGGCGTGCGTTTCCTGGGGTGTCCTCTCACAGACAGGCTGCGAGCTCAGAGCAGCTGGGACCGTGCGGACCTCACAGAAGCCCCTCCAGCTCGCTGAGTGCATCCGGGTTGCGCAGCCCCAGCTCTGATGAGCAAGGACTGTGAGTGTGTTAGTCAGAGATAGCGCTTCTCAAAGTGGGGTCGGGACCACAGCATCACCATCGCCTGGGTACATGTCAGACCTACTGAATCAGAATGTTTGAGGGTGGGCTTAGGAATCTAGAGTGTTAACAAGCCCCCGAGGAGATTCTGAGGCACGGTCACCGTGGAGACTCACTGACTTAGGGTGGCTGCCATAACAAATCCCCAAAGAGTGTCTAATGATGAAAGCAAGAGAGATGTTTACACTTGACTCATCACATATCTCAAATGGAGGCTCTCCTCCACGTGGTGACTCAGGGACCCAGGCTTTTTCTATCTTTTGTCAGCCGTAATAACCATGTGGCTCTTAAGGTCAGCCTGCTCTCGACATCAGCTGTTTGAAGGGAACGGTGGTGTCCTGTGGTCATTGGTTTTTATTTGCTTGTTGTGACGGCCCAGACTGGAGGTGCGCATAATTGCGCTCACTTCCCATTGGCTAGAACTCCGTGGCATGGTCACACCTAACTGCAAGGGACGCCAGATGTGTCAGCCACCTGGTACCAAGGAAGAAAGGAACACAGGCTTGTGAACTGTGAGGTGGTCTCTGCCAAGTGAGGTAGTCTTTATTTATTTATCAAAAGACAACTTGGGCCCCTACCTGGTGCCAGGCCCAGGGCTCATCTGTGGCGATGTGACCCTGGAGGCCCCTTGGTCACTGGGTTAAATCACTTAATACAGATGTCATGGTTGGGAGCAGCCCCTATGAAGCATGAGTATGAGCCAGACAGGTGAATAGAAGCACGAGATCCATTTGAACTCATTTGCGATTTAGGGGTCATTTGTAGTGGGATTAGGGTGAGGAAGGGCTCTTCTCCGATTGTTGGTTCTTTTGTGAAGGACACCACATTACGGTATTTTTAACATGGAATGAGAAGGACTCGTGGACGGGGGAAGCGATGTTCAGGGAGGTTAGGTGCCTTGTCCAGGCTGTACAGCTAGTTCGCTGCAGAAGGGGGGGGTGTTGAATTCGTAGGCTTATGACCCTAAGGGGCTTGGGTTTGTATCTACCTTGGTGTCCATATCAGAGTGCATCTGAGGCTTCTGCCCCAGATCAGCCTGCGGACCACAGAACTCAGCTGGAAGGAAGCCCTGAGGCCATGTGGCCCAAGCATCCATCAGAAGCTTTGGTCATCCTACCTCAGAATTCTCCTTCTACCTTCCATTTCTGCTTACAGAAGGGATCATGGGCATGGTTCCTCTGTAGCATCCAGACATCAGCCTCCCTCTGGGGTCTCTTCTTGCCCGGGGAGATGCCCTCAGATCTCTCCAGGGTGCTGGGCATTCTGCATCTACCACACCAGCTCCAAGGCCCCTTCTCCCTGCTGTGCTTTGAGTGTGTGGAGATTTGAGCATCATGAGTTCGAGTCCACACAAGGGCTCCTCCGCCTCCAGATGTGGTTCCTCCGTGGTCCCTGGCAGGGGCTCTGTGGGGGGCTCTCAGACACATCGCCCACAGCAGCTCTGCCTTGAACACACACAGCTGAGATTCCTCTAAGCGCTACATCAGTCCCAGTCCAGGTTGCAATGGGAAGAACACTTCATTTTGGTTAAAATTAGATTAAAGGGATTTTTTTTTTTAAGTTGGGCTGGAGTTTTTGAAGATGCTCTTTCTCATGGAAAACCGTTTTCTCCTAAATGGGAAAAAAAAAAAAAAAAGTCCAAATAAATGAAATCTTTTCTTGATCATTTTTGTTTAAAAAAAAAATCAGAGTTTTAAATATTTCTGCCATCTGTTCCCTATCATTTCTGAAACTTTGTGTTGAGTATCTGGGGGGTGGGAGAGATTCAAATGGCCATCAGAGTTGTTTTAAGTAATTAAAACTGATAAAATGTGTAAGTCTTTACCTAATCTCTGGATGATTTGACTGGAGTCAACCAGATGTAAAAATGCCTGCAACAAATTATTCTGTGCCTACATGACATGTGATTTTGACAAAATATCTTGAAAACATCTGCTAAGTGTGCGGTCTGGGGATTTGACAGTGCAAGAGGACAATTCTGTGTACTCAGAAAAGCTTGGAGAAAATCCAGTAGAACTTTGGTCGTAAGACTGAATTGTACTTATTCAAGAAGGAACTATATTTTGATCAGGAGGCATGATCTACAGATAAGTTCCCCCCCTCCATGAGGAACAGGCTGTGGACACATATGTTCCGGTAACATTTGTCCCTTAGTCAACCTTTCCTTTCTCTTGACCTTCTTCTACGAAAGCTCTTACTTCAAGACCTAACGCGTTGAATTCTCTAATTCCCACAACAGTTTGCATGTTTGGGACACCTCTCTCACCATACTGCATAATAATGACTTGCATATATATGCAAATTATTCTGTGCCTATATGGCAGGCTATATATTTATAGACAGGTTGCTGTGCAGTATGGTGATAATGATATTATAGATCGTTCTCCATTTACGACCGAGTGACCTTGGATTAATCACCTAACTTTTCAAGCCTCCAGTGTCCGTATATGTAAAATGGGAATAGTGAGTTTTACCTGCCAGTCCTGCTAAGAGATAAACTCATTCATCATGCATGTAAAGCCCACAGTTTGGTACATAGGAAATGTTCAATATAAACCAAATCCTCTTTCCTTCCTTATTGGATATCCTAGATGGATGTAATCTCCTCAAGGGTAAGAACTATTTCTTACTCCTGTAAATCACACAGTAGGCATTTGGTATGTGTTTAGCAAATGTGAGTGAGTGAGTGAATGAATGAATGGTAAGTGAAGCTTGTTATTTTCTGCAGTATCTCTAATACCTGCACCCATTGTCCCAAAGATGGGGTCCTGCCCGAAGGCATGCAAGTTCACTGTGGAAGCCTTGACAGGAATGGCCTCTTTCATGGCAGAGTATACCCCTTCTTCATCAGATGGGTCTGTTCTTACCCATGTCAGAGCACCAGGTGTGCCCACCTGTGGTGCTGGGACCTATTCTTTCTGCGTCCTCTCTCATGTATCCAGTGGCTTTCTCCTGCTGGCTCTTTCTGCTTGGCCTGGAAAATTGTGCCTGTGACCTCCATCCTGAAAAATGATACCTTGTTTGATTTGCACATGCCATGATCATGCTGATGACAGGTCATGGCCTCTCACTTTTGCTAACCTCTTTACGTGCAGTCTCATGTGTTTCTCACAATACCCTTTAATGCAGGTACTGTAACATTCCCCCTTCAGAGCTGAAGACACGGAGGCAGAGAGGACCAATAAATTGCCCAAGGACCACAGCTACAGAGCTAAATCCTTGCCTTCCAGCCAAGCTTTTGGAGAGAACTCACTTCATCGGTTGCATTTCTTTGCATCCTGTTAGGACTGGCCTTCCAGGACTGATGTCTCTTGGTTCCCTTCCTGTTTCTACAGCTGAGCCTTTTCTGTCCTGATCATGAGTTCCTGTCTCTGTGCCTTTCTTTTAAAGGTCGTGTCCTGCATACATACCCCCTCATGCTCCATGTCCTCTCTGCGAGTGATCTCATCCTGTCTCATTATTTTAATTATGACCAGGGATGTTGATGACTCCCACACCCATACCTCTTGCCTGGACAGTTCTACTGAACTCCCAATTAAGTAGCTGCCAGAGATATTCCTGTGGATTGCCACAGACACCTCAAGTCCGAGATGTTCTCCCTGCATGTTTGATTTCCGCTAATGGTCCCACCATTCATTTCACCACTAATGCCAGAAAGAAACTTGAGACTCGTGTTAGATTCTTACCTTTTCCTCCTTTCTGCTGCCACCCCATCCATATATCTAATCAATCAAAATGGCCCTGTCAGTGTATCACCTGAATATTTCTTGACTATGTCTTTCCTACCATCGTTATTGTCATTCCGTCGGCTCTCACCTGTTCTCAACTGGACGCTTGCGGTGCCTTGGGGGAGGGGGGGCAGGAGCAGTAAATCTTTTATTTTGGAGCATGACATAAATGCAGGAAAGGCACAGACAGTAACTGAATATACTGTATAGACATAGAGTGTGTCAGCGCCACCGAAAACCTCCCTGTGTCCCCTCCAGGTCCTTACTCTCCCTCACTGTCCACATATGTAAAATGGGAATAGTGAGTTTTACCTGCAGTCCTGCTAAAAGATAAACACATCTGTCATGCACATGAAGCCCACAGTTTGGTACACAGGAAATGTTCAATATAAACCAAATCCCCTCTCCTTCCTTATTGGACATCCTTGATGCGTTCTAACGGCTGCAGAAGTTGTTCTTGGTTTTGAATTTACATAAATAGAATTATGAAGTGTGTATTTTTTTCTTCTTTCTTCCATTTGAAATTGTATTTGTGAGTCTCATCCATGTGTGTAGAGCAAGAGTCCATTTTTTTTTTTAGTCTTGAATAGTGTTTTCTTATATGAATTGACCAAAATGTATCTCTTCTCTTGCTGGGAGACATCTGGCCGTTTGCTGTGTTCGCCGTAATGAACCAGGCTGCGCGAATATTCTGTGTGTGGCTTTCGTAGCACTGGGCTCCACTTCCCTTGGAGACACGGAGGAGTGGGATTGTTTTGGGGGCTAAATACACTCTGCCAGACAATAGTTAATGTGACAAATGGATACAGTCCGTCTTTTAACATAAGCCGTTCTGGCAGGTATATGGTGATAGTTCATTGTGGTTTTATGTTTTATATACTTTTATTGAATTTATTGGGGTGGCGCTGGTTAACAAAGCTGTACAGGTTTTAGGTGCATCATCTGTACACTGTTGTGATGAGAACTTTTATACAGAGGTGAGAACTAATTGACACGTTTACACGTGTATCTTTTTTTGCCATTTAGATAACCTCTTTTAGAATTTGCCTGTTCAAGTATTTTGCCTTTTTTTAAAAAAAATTGAGTAGTGGTTTATTGATTTGTAAAAGTTCTTTATATCTACTGGATATGAGTCCTTGTTTTATATTTATATATATATACACACACACACACACACACACACACACACACATATATGTATATATACACACACACACACATATATACATATATGTATATATACACACACACACACATATATATATGTTTTATAACTTCCCTTTTCATATAATTAATGGTGTGTGTTGATTAATAAAAAAGGTTTTAATTTTAATGAAATCCAATTATCAATCTTTTTGTTTGTCTAATTATTTTGCCATATTTAAGAAATATTCGTGTTCCACACCAAAAATTTACTCTCCTATGTTATCTTTTAGAAGCTATATTATTCTACATCTCATATGTATGTCTGTGTGAACCATCTAAAATTGATTTTTGTGTAAGGTATCATATAGAGACCTGAGTTCATTTTATCCATATGGATGTCAGTTGACCCAGTACCATTATTAAAAATATCATTTCCTCCCAACTTATTGCTATTGAGCCTTTGTAATTTATCAGGTGTCTAGAAATGTATAGGTCCATTTCTAGATTCTCTGTTCTTTTCTGTGGATCTATTCATTGTTATTTAGATATCTCATTGTCCTCATTACTGTAGTTTGACCCTAAGTCTTGAAATTATTCCTATAACTCTGCTTTTTATATAAAAAAAATCAAACAGCAACTACTTATTTGCTCATGTCTGTGGCTTAGCTGGAGGTCAGCTGGTCCAGGCTGGCTTTACCAGAACAGCTCTACTCAATTGTGAGTCTGAATAGCTCAGATCTCTGCTGTTTTTATTCTGGGACCCAGAATGGGAAGAGCAGCTGTCCAACTAGAAGACTCTATGACAATGACAGAAGTGCAAAAAGGAAAGCCCCAGTACACACGCACTTAAAAATGAGTTTAATTTTTAGAGCAGTTTTAGGTCCACAGCGAAATTGAATGGGAAGAACCAGAGTTCCCCTGTATCCCTGCTTCACACACATGCTCTTGTTGATCAGGATTGTTTTAACCATTCTGGGTCCTTTGCATTTCCATAAAGATTTGAGCATGAATGCATAAATTGAAAAACAAAAAGGCTTTCGGGATTTTGACTGAAGTTACTTTGACTCTCTAGAGCCCCTTTGAGAGAATTTACTGCTTAATACAATTGAATCTCCTAATCCAGGAATATGGAATATTTCTTGATTCATTAAGATTTTTAAATTTTTTTCTCAAAATGTTAAGATGCCTTATTTTTGTGACATTATGACATCATTTCTTTACATGCCTTTTAAGCCCCTTCTCTCAGCTCTGTCTCTCTGAGATGTCAAATATATTAATTCATGTTAGGCCACTTGGTATTATCTCTCAGGTTACTGAGTCTCTTTATTTCTTAATCATTTTTTTTCTGTTGTTCCAATTTCTATTTATCTGTTTTCATGTTCAATGATCCTTTCTTCTACAGTGTCTGAACTGTTGCTAAGCCCAGAGTAAACTTTTCATTTTAGATGTGGTACTTTGCAGTCACAGAATTAAAAAAACAAACTTCTCAATCCTCTGCAGTGATGGATTTGTTCTCCCATTCTGTCCAAATTTTCTTTAAAACCTTCAGTATATGTATCATAGTTATTTTAAAGTTCTTGTCTGCAATTCTAACATCTGAATCAGCTTGGGGTCTGTTATTTTTACTGTGTGTGTGTGTGTGTATGTGTGTGTGTGTGTGTTCTTCCTCCTTCTTCACAAAAGAACTGTGGCTACTATGCTGTAGGTGGTCTGGATTATGTCAGTTTGCTGTAAATGGTATTGAATTGTATCCTGGCAGGCAGTTAAATTACTGGCACATCCTTCTGAAACTGTCAAGATTGTCTGTTCTTGGTAAGAGTGGGTCTATTTCGGTTTTGTCAGCCATCTTGGTGTGTGGTCCTTACTTTCAGATGTGATGCTCAGTTCTGTGACCGGTTCTTTCCGGGGTCTTAACTGAATCTCCACTGAAGCTGGACCAGGATTCCAGTGTTTCCCAGCCTTGTGCACCCTCTGGTGTTTCTGTTTAGCTCTCAGCCCTGGATCAACCATGCTGTTTTAGACTTTGCAGAGTTTTGCTTTGCACATGTGCAGGTCCGCAGTCTTCCAGAGACTGCCTGTGGATTCCCAGATGTCCTCTCTGACACCTGCCTTGCAAATTCCAGCCACTTCAGTGGCCCCCAAACTCTAATTCTGCCTCCTCAATTCAGCGAGACTGCCACGCTCTGCTTGGACTTCACCTCCCTGTGCTGGGGCCTAGAAACCACCCTCAGGCCACTCATTGGTCTATCTGGGATGTTGTCAGATGACAGCAGAATGAGACAACACATGTTAGGTAACAGTCCAAAGCTCCCTCCAGGATGCGGTCTGACCTTCGCTCTATCCCATGGGATTCTTAGAGCTCTAGAAAGATACAGCTGGGAGGAAGGTGACCTGGGGCATCACCTACCTTTTCCATGGCCTTTGTTGAACCAGTGGAGAAACTGAGGCCCTGAGAAGGCAAGGGACTTGTCCAACAGCCTTATGGAGAATTAGAACTCTGTCTAGAGCCTAGCATTGCTTACCCCTTTCCATGGTTCCTTTATCTTATGCTTAAATACATTTCTTCATTATTGAAAAGAAAATGTTAAAGGAATCTGAGTTTCATTTTAGGTGTATGGTGCAATTTCTCAGGAGCCAGGGGTGACAGCAAGGCAGATGGCACAATGTGTATTGGGAAGAAAGAAGACAGATTTTTTTTTACCATGAGAAGCCTTTGAGTGCCGGGCTCCAGGAAGAAGGTGTGTGAGATTCTTCCACATCCTCAGAATGTGCTCGCAAGCATTTTCTTTTTTTTTTTTAAATCCTCACCCAAGGATATTTTTCTGTTTATCTTCAGATAGAGTGGGAGGGAGAGGGAGAGGGAGAGAAAGAGAAACATCGACGTGAGAGGGACACATCGACTGGTTGCTTCCCACATGACCCTGACCAGGGCCGGGGACGAACCGCAACTGAGGTATGTGCCCTTAGTTGCAATCGAACCCATGACTCATTGGTCTGCAGGCTAACACTATACCGCTGAGCCACACCAGCCAGGGTGCAAGCATTGCCTTGACTATCATTCAACCCTTGGCTGGCAGCAGTTAAAGAAAAAAAAAAGTTATGTTATTTCTTATTTATTTTTTGGAGACAATATAATTTAAGTGGTTCAAAAATCAAAAGACAAAAAAGAATGTACAACTGACCCCCGCACAACAGGGGTTTGCATTGTGCAGGTCCACGGGGACGCAGATTTTTCTCAGTAAGTGCTGTAAACGCATTTCCTCTGCCTCGTGGTTTTCTTTTAAAAAAAATAGGTTTGTATTGTTTTTTTTTTTTTTTGAGAGGAGGAGGAAGAGAGAGAGAGAGAAACATCAATGTGAGAGAGACACATAGAGTGGTTGCCACCTACATGACCCCAACCGGGACCAGGGACAAACTGCAACCAAGGTACGTGCCCCTAGTGGGAACCGAACCCGGGACTCTCTGGTCTGCAGGCCGATGCTCTAACCACTGAGCCAAACCGGCCAGGGCTTCTTGTGCATCTTTCCGGAGCTGTTTGTGTAGATGAATCACCTCCCCATTCCGTTGTCATCTCTTTCATACATAAATTATAACGTACTACACACGCTCTTTGAAGTCTCACTTTCCTTCCAGGAAATGTGTCTTGGGTGTCCTTCTGTCTTTGGACTGAATGAGCGCCCTCTTCTTTCTACTAGCTTTGGGGTGTTCCCTTGCACGGACGAACCACCCTTCACCTAACCGGTTCCTGTGGCTGAGCATTTGGCCGCCCCCGGTCTTTTCCTATCAAACAGAACAGCAGTGAATAACCTTGTGCAGAAGTCATTTCACTGTGCGGTTCCTACAATTTCCTTTCGAACAATTTCCTAGGCCTGGGGTTGCTGCACATTTTTAACCTTGATAGATATTGCCAAATTATTCTGCAGAGGGTTTGCACTGATTTACATGCCTGCCAGCCGTGCGTGAGAGTTGGCATCCGTCTGCCCTGTTGTGTTTTCAAGCTGGAAGTCATTTTATACGTCACCTTTTCCCTGTCCCTCGTGCTGCTGATCGAGCATCTGAGGCCCAGAGGTACAACCGAGATCACGCCGACTGTGAGTGGCAGTACCCTAACTGCTCAGCCTGTGGGGTGTGCAGGACCCCAGGACGCCCAGATGTGCACTGGCCCTGGCAAAGCCTGTCCTCGCACGGTGCATCCTCGACTCATTAGAGAAGTACACAGAACCTGACTCGGTCTCCAAAGCTCTCCGCAGGGGCCTCTTTTCTGGGCTGCATTGTGATGTTTGCTTCTCTTAGAACAGAGTTAGTATAGCCACTGGCAAGCCAGCTGCGGCCTCAGAGAAACGGAGCCTGTGCCGACATCCAGGCTGGCAGCACTCGTAATTAGACCCCGCGAGACTTGGTGAAAGGGGCCACGCTGGCACCTGGGAACAGAGCCTCTTCAGGGGACAAAGGAAATGTCATTTGAGATTCTTTGCCTAACAACATCCCTATTTCAGGCGAAATGCCCTTGTGCTCGGCGGCCCCACGTTGCCTGTGACTCATTAGTCCAGGTAAGAGAGGCACACGGTGCTCCTCGCTCTGAAGGGGGACTCTTGCCGACACCCCTGCTTCCCCTTGAACACAGCGTCTGATCGTTCGAGTGTCAAGGAACAGAGGACCGTCTTCCCAGTGGATCAGAGTCATGGGTCCCCGAGTGAGGCCGCCTGAGCTCGCGTCCCCGTCCTGTCATTAGGACTTCGTCGTTAGGTGAATGTGAGCCAGCTGGTTAATCCCCCAGCCTCAGTATCCCCACTTGTGAAAGGGGGAGGGGAACGGGGAGCCTACCAGCTACGGTGCAGCAGATAACGTTGCGTAACGCACAAACAGCACGGGCTGCGTCATGTTTGCATGCCGTGGCCGTGAGAGGTGGGAGAGGGCTTTACTCTAGCCTCCTCCGTCCTCTCCGAGCCCCAGGATGGCAGAGCAGCCGTCTGGAATGTGGGGTGTGACTGTGGCGAAGAAAAAGCGGAGGTGGGGAGCCTGTGCACGGCCTCTTACAAGTCTATCCAGAAAACAGGTGTCTTCACTCGTCTTTCAATAACGAAAGCAAGCCCAGCATCCTCTGAGTGTCTGTCCATGGGCCACGTGGTCCCAGGGCTGTCACTCACCTGGGGCGCTGCCTGTCCCCACACCTCCGCCTGGTGGCCTCAACCGGGATTGCTGCCTGTTCTCTGCTTCTGTGGCTGGAATGTGGTGTCCTCTCTCTGGGCCCTGACCTTCGGCCCTGAAGTTCTTGTCAATGCCCGTCCTGACACCATCCCGTGGAGGGGGTGTGGCGAGTTCCAACCCATTTTCCAGGTTCTAAAACGGAAACTCTCAGAGATTAAATGCCTTCCTTAAGGCATACAGCAAGTAAATAGGAAAGCAGGGAAGTCTTAGTGATTGAGCCGTTCTCTTCCTGTGTCTGCCTTCTGTTAGGAAACTGAGGCCCCAGCACATTCAGCGACTGGTTCAAGGACACACAGGAGGGCAGCGATGGAGAGATTTTAAGGGCAGAGAGACAGAGTGAGTCAGGACCCTAGAGGGAAAGGGCTCTGTGAGCGTGGGCGGTGTAGAGCGTGCCCGCCGCGTTCGGCCCTTGGCACAGCGTCCAATTTGGCCACAAGGATGGATGTCTGGGTTTCCCCCCCTCCCCCCCCGGGCACAGAGGTGAATGGCAGCAGGAGGGCTTGTGTGGAAATTCCAGAGAAAAGTCATTTGTGATGTGACGATCTATTAATCAAACTAAGAAATTACCTCTGGTGAGATTGTATGAAACCTTGGCTCGTAGGAAGCCCTGTTTTTCTTTTATTTTAATCCTCACCCGAGGAGATTTTTGCATTTATCTTCAGATAGAGCAGGAGGGACAGAGAGAGAAAGAGAGAGAGAGAAACATTGATGTGAGAGAGACACATCGAGTGGTTGCCACCCACACGACCCCAACCGGGGCTGGGGACAAACTGCAGCCGAGATACGTGCCCTTAGCAGGAACCGAACCCGGGACTCTCTGGTCCGCAGGCCGACGCTCTAACCACTGAGCCAAACTGGCCAGGGCGGCCCTAGTTTTCAAATAGCTTGAAATCTTGGGCGTCTGTGCTCACTCCAAGACTTTCTACTGGTCTGTTCGGTGTGGGCTGAAGGCACAAACAATCTTGTTACTTTATGATTTTTAAAATTCTTAAAATGATACCAGAAGACTAAAGAAAACTCTGAACGTACAGTCTTGTCACCTGAGCTCATCAGAAGTCTGCGTTTTTATTCCTCTGCATATGGGTGCCATTGGAAGAAAGTGCCGTTTTTATTTCACACATTTTTAAGGTAATGTTACGTTGCACATATTTTGTGTGTTCTCTGATAGCCTCTGACATATTTATATTGAACAATTTTAGACCGTGAACGAGCTCACCTGTAGGTTTGTTGTTCCCACCTGACAAGGGGCCACAACTCAGTGGTTTAAGGTCACGTGTGACTGTGTTGGAGTTCTGCAGGTCAGAGCCCGGGCACGGTGTGGGTCTCACGCCATTCAGGGTGTCACGGGGCTGAAATCCAGGTGCTGGCCAGGCCGGATTCTCGTCTCTGGGCACTGGGGAAGGATCTGCTTCCACCTTCATCCTTGTTGTTGGCCAAATTCTGTTCCTTATGATTATAGCTCTGAAATCCCCACCTTTGTCAGCAGTCAGCTGGGGGCCACTCTCAGATTCCCGGTGCCACCCACATCTTTGGTCACATGTCCCCCTCCATCATCAAAGCCAACAATGGAGAATCTCCCTGGCAGTATCCAATTTCCTTCACCGGGAAGAGCCTCATGCCTGCGAAAGGTTCACCCAGTTAGGGCAGGTCTACACCTGGTAACCCCCGTCTCTTAGAGTCCAGTCTGCTCTCTGACGCACCCTCCTCTCAGGATCACACAGGGCAGAGCACCAGGAGCAGGAGTGCAGAGGGGTATTTAGAGTCCTGCCTAGCACAGCCTTTGGTTACAATGTATTCGCTTCCTTGGGCTGCTGCAACAAAGTACCAGAAGCTGGGTGTGATCAAACCACAGCAATATATTCCCGGACAGTTCTGAGAGGCTGGCAAACACCTGTCCAGGAACCCTTCATTGCCTCTTCCCGGCCTCTGGTGGTGTGCTGGCGGTCCTCACAGTCCCCGGGCTCGTAGAGGTGTCACTCTGTCCTCCACCCCCAAATGCTCGCCCTGTCAGAGAGCGTCTGCACATGGCTGTCTTCTCATGAGGACACCAGTCATGTTGGGTTAGGGCCCCGCCCTTGTCTTAACGAATTACATCTGAGATGCTCCCATTTCCAACATTCTGAGGTCCTGGGGGTTAGGACTTCAAAATATCCTCTTTGGGGGACACAATTCAACCCATAACAGCAATGTTCTTTACTCGTATGTTTAGGCTGTTTCCAGATTCTGTATGGTAGGTCATCTCGTATTGATCATTGCTGACTATGAAATAGTTTCGTTCTTCATTGTTTCCTTATGGTAGAGTTCTTGGAAAGAGAGGTCTGAACTGAAATTCTTTCCGGTAAAGAAAGAAGGAGCCCCATTTCTTAAAGTGCCTGCTGTCCTGGGTGCCGAGGTGGATTTGGCCCATATGTTTCTTGTTGTATCTTTAGTACAAATTTTCGAGATATCAGCAACATTTCCTGGGTAAGAAACTCTGGTGCAGAAAGAAACGTGCTCAGATGTACATTTCAGGCTTATCTGTCAGTCCAGACCCAGCAAGGAAAACACAAACTCTCCGTATTTCAAACAGAAGGAATTTGATGTAGGGAACCAGTTACGGGATGAGCCAACTCAGAGAGTCACAGTGACCAGAAGCTACTGTCACGCTTAGGCTGGGTGATCAAAAGGTGGTGACTGCATTGTTGGAATCCAGGGTTCTGGGTTATTAGAAAGAAGCCACCATGATGACGGAAATTTGAGCTGCAACCGTTGCCTGAGTCAGAGAGAGAAATGCCTCCGTATATACATGCTCTGGTCTTCCCTGTCCTCCCACACTCTGCCAGTGCCTCTAGCTGGTCACATCAGAAGCCAGCTGATGGCAGGAGCTTGGGAAACCTGGTCCTACCCCTCCCCACCTACCCAACCTCTGCACCACCGTGCAGAGCAGAGCAAGGGCAGGAATCCAAGGCCCTGATGGCAAATGGCCTAGGAGCGTCCTGGTTAACAATAGTAAGAGTAATGTTAACGGCATAGTTGTAGCTAACATTTTCTACGTGTTTATTTGCTCTGTGCTAGACACCGGTCATATTGAAGGGCCCAGACGTCGTCTTGATGAATCACATCTGAAATTCTCAAGTTCCATGTTGTCATCTCATCCTCGTAGCAGCTCCATGGAGTAGGTGCTCTACAACCCGTCTTATGCTTAGGTACACCAAGGCTCAGGGAGGTGAAGGGCTTGGCTCAGTCACAGAGCTGATAAGGGGAGTCTGGACTCATGTCCAGTTCTCTCTGACTTCTCAACCGTTGTTCAAACATAATGACATTGAATTAAAACATCCACACACATGTTCTAATATATAACTCGACAGATAGAAGACAAGTAGAAGGTGAGGTTGTCAGGATCAGAGTTGATGCCAAGAAGACCTTTTGGCAATGAAGCCATGAGCTGCCCAAGTCGCCTGTGAACTTGTAGCAACAGCCCCCTGTCACCAATGTACTGCAGCCCCAGCTTGCGCCCTGGCTGTGTCCCAGCCCTGGGCCCCCTCAGTGTCCCAGCAGCGTGGGAGAGTGGGTCCGCCGACGCCAGGGTTGCCATGAGGACTGCTGAATGCGACAAGGTAACGAGGCCGTGCCCTGTGAGCCTCAGAGCACCCTGAACACGGCAGGTGGCCCTGTGGTCACAGACCGAGCCTGTGTCTGCAGAGGGGCTTTGATCTGCACACTATTATTTTGACTCCTATTTGGGCTATGACTTGCAATGTGACAGGGATTGAACAAAAGACACTTGGTTCCATGCAGGAAACACCGAACAGCCGAGTCTGCAGCTTCTGTTTGGTGTCAGCCCTGCCCTGGGCACTGTGCCTCTCTGCCCTCCACAGAGCTCTGAGTCTGGTCGGAGGGTGGCAGCGGGCGGGCAAAGCGACAGTCAGTGTGACTTGTGCTGCGAGCAGTGTGGGTACAGCACAGGGAAGTGACGGAGGACGGACTCAGGAAGGCTTCCCAAAGGACAGGGGGCGGAGCATGGGGGGCAGGGCCTGTTCAGGTGACAGGGTCTGCCTGTGGAAGGAACGCAGGCCAGGGCAGTGTCAGTGTGCCGTGGCATGCCGTGGGATGACGGACGTGGGGCGGACTCCGCCACAGGGCCGGCGAAGGAAGGGGGACAGTTTTGGGAGGTATCAGTGCGGTCCAGCTACACATACCTGTCGTGGGACAAGTTGGGTTGGTGACTCAGTCTGGAGGGAGAAAGAGTGCACACGGGGGAACCACAGGCGTCTCAGAAAGAAGGTGCTGGAAAGGACGTATTCTCAGGTTTGGGCTTCAGTGGGAAGATTTGGGGAGGGACCAAGGAAGAGGGGTTCGCTCTAGACTGAAAACGGCCAGGAAGTGGGGACAGGGCTCCGATGGTGTATTTGAATAAATGGAATCTAGATGGAGGTGATTGCAGACCAAAGCGGTAACTAGTAGACGCGTAGCAGCCACTCCTGTGAGCCAGGAGAGGGGCGGCTGGTCTTTGTGGTTTGCACAGCGACCTTGTTTGTGTCTCCTTGAAACAGTTACGGAGGGACCTTGTGCTGCCTTCCTTCATCAGGGCCACAGAGCACTCCCACAAGGGTATAGTCACCCGTGTGGAGGGCAAAGAGGCTTTGTTCAAGCCTCAGACAGAGGGGGGAGTGGCCTGCGTGGGTGGGATGCACGGTGATTGGTGGATGCTGACTGTGATGGGCAGGTATGGGAGCTCTGAGTCTAAGCAGAGATGACAGGTGTGAGGTAGGCAAGCAGGAAGTCCTGGGATTAGGCAGGTTAGGGTTGGGGTTAACCTCAGTGATGTGAGTCTGCACACACGCCCATTCTGTCTTTGCCACTTATCAGTGGCCTTGGGCATAGCTCTCGGAACCTCAGTGTCCATGTCTGTAAAGTGGGGAGAAAAAAATAATTCTGGTCCTTTAGCTGTCCCCCAGGGCCGTTGGGCACTCCAAATATCTCCAAAGCTTGTCATCTGAATGTCTCTGGCCTGGGTCCCTCAAATCCTTCCCAGTGGACCCCACATTCTCTAGTCTTGGACATCTGGTCTCTGCAAGACTTTCCAAGTCTTACCCTGCCTTGATCTTTCTTTATTCAACGTCAGAGCTTAAATTCACCCTGGCCAATTCTGGGGGCGACTGTGGGACTCGCTGTTCTATAGCCAGCCCCTCGATCCACTTGTCCCTGGTGGGGACTCACTTCCCCACTGGCTTTGTGAGCTCTGTGAGGGTCAGCGAGTCCTAAAGACACAGTGAAGGGTGGGTGGTCTCTGCCCGAGCTCTGGACTGAAAGGGGCCCTCCCGTGACATCGCCCTGACATTTTCTGAGTGACATCATTACACATCCCCCAGCAGCATCCATCATTACTGACGAACCCGACATCGTGTGGGTTACTGACGCCTCCCGTTCCATCAGCGACCTGTCCCGCCTGGCTCCCGTTCTGGTTTGGATAACTGACCTTGCCGCTCCAGGATTTTCTCGGAACGAGCAGGAATGACTTGCGTTATTGCCGCAAAGCCCCATGGAAACGCATCGCCGCGCGCTTCCTCCCCGGGTGATACATTTGATTGTAACTTGCGGATGGCCACGCGTGGCTGTGCCGCGCTTTCCAACCCACTGAAGGATCCATTCAGCTGAACCGAGGTTGTCAGGTGGATTGCCAGAGGGAGTTCTTGTCGCAGACACGCGTTGTGTTATGTCTGCTCCAGCCTGTGGCAGCCTTCAGACTGCTGTTAGGAACCAAATCCGTGCATCCGTGTGGCCCGCCCCCACTCTGCTCGCCCCGGGCTCCACGGAGCTTTGGCTGTCTTCGTCCTCACCTGTCTCCCTGCCTCTGCGTAATATGCCCTTGGTAACTGAGTCTTTTTTATGGTTTCATTTTAATATTAAATTCCTAAAAAAGAATCACAGATAGAAAAGACCTCAGAGAGCACCTCGTCCAGCCCCTAGGTGAGGGTCCTGAGGCCCAGAGAAGGACAGTGATGTCACCCAGGTGACCCAGCGAGAGTCACTGAGTGGGCCGGATGTGAACCCGGCCTCCTGCCTCCCGCCCAGGGTCCCCCATCTCCTTTGTGCTTTTCTTGACAGTTCCTGTCACCGAAGGCTGGGACACATTCCATCTGGGCTTTATTCTTCTGTTTTACAGTCTCTTCTGAGTAATAAGGTTGGCTTGTTTAATAAGTTCAGCGTCAAAGTAGGTCAGGGATTTTATTTCTGTGCACGGGCCATTAGCATTCTTAAGTGAGAACACATTTTTTGAACTGAGACCATCGGCTGTGCGGCTGAGACTGCTGCCCGGCGGGCGCCTGCCCGTTTCCTAAGCAGTGTCGGATCCTTTCACACCACAGAGCCTTCGGGGGGCGGGGGCCCCAGGCCTGCAGGCTTCTCAGCAGGCTGAGGCGGTGGGAGGACACGGAGGGGACGGGCCCTCTGCAGGGACCCCAGGAGCTGCAGTGCGCAGAGGGCCGGGAGGGCAAGGTGACTTCCGCGCCTTCCCAAGCTGGTGGCCACGCTGAAATGAGGCTTGTGTTATGTTTTGTCAGAGCTAATTCTCTGAAAAGCCCCAAATGCCAGCTCCGAGACGGTTGAGCACTGTGTCAAGCAATCTCTCAAATCTCTTGTGACTTAAGTGCCTGCCCGGATCTGTCATCCAGCGGCCAGGCTGGTGGGAGAGGAGTCGGCCTGGCCCTGGCCGCTGTCTGTCGGGGTGGGAGGGAAGGGGGGAGGATCGGGATGTGGCCGGGTGGGAGCTGGGAGGGGAGGAGGGCGACTTGACACCTCCTCTTGAGGGCTGCTCCTGAGGGTGCTATCAATTTTATATTTTTAGCAGCGACCTGAATTGTTTCATGGGTTCACTCCTTTGTCTCTTGCCTTTAACCTAAATGGGGCTGGTAATGCACTGGGAGAAAAACGGTCTCTATTCAAAATTCCGGTGTAAGGCACCTGCTTGGCACAGTGCGGGGCGCCAGCGTGCCTGGCCGCAGTCCCCACCACGCCACGGCTGTTGCAGAGGAAGACAAGGAGGGGGGAAGAGCGACACCCCGCAGACTGACGGGGGCAGTCGTGGGCGGCAGAGGCCTCGGCCGAGTTTTCCTCTCATCAGTCTTCCCTGCCCCCTCATGGTCTCCTTTCTGTATTCCCTGATTTGTTGAATACTTTTGCTTTTCAAAAGGCACACACTTTCCTTGAGCTTTCAGATGAGAACGCCTGTCACTGCAATCACCACGATGAAAGGCAGTCTGATAGGTTTCTAGTACAAGCTGAAAGTACATCTACAAGTATGGTGAGACGTTGTAGGTAAGTGCCCACTGGTGTGCACCGATTGAACCCCGTGACCCACGGCATGTGCCACACTCAGGAGAGTGTCCAGGAGGCAGGTGAGGTGTTAGCCTGGAAGGAGAGAGCTATTTTAGCAGGTGCGTGACGATCATGAACATTTTATACGTGATTCCGTGCAAGCACGTGGGGGTGTCTCAGTGCACCAGGATTTGATGGGAATGTGCAGTAAGAGGTGATGCATTGGCCCCTGGGGACTGCTTTGGACTGCTCTTTAGTTTGCTTGCCAAGGAAACTGCCTGAGATTGGATTTCCTCGCTGTCATTCCCCTTCACTGCCTGGTCTTTTGTGCATTACCACGATATAAGTGTGATGGTTCTTGGGTTAATCTACACAGCGCTATGTGTAAGCACTAGAACTCCTTCCCTGCTAGCCAGGAGGAGACAGATAGATGAGGAAGACCATTCATCCGTGCATTCTTTCACCGTGGCCTCAGTGCTGGAATTCGAGACAGACACACATAGGGCATGACTAACTAAAGAGCTGGGTGGTTGGGGAGTTCCCCAGAGGACATACGTACAATGAATATTTAGTATGTTGATGAAAGAATGAATGCTGCAGCCCAGTGGTGCTCAAACTTGCAAAAAAGGGGGAGTTTTAAAAAATATTGGTTGGAGGTCTCACCCCAGAGATTTTCACTAAGTTGGCAAAGGTTAGGACTGGACATCAGGAGCCACTATGCAGTCACTAAGGATTGTTTTTAAAGACCAGGATAGCTTTATACGCAGGCCCTCCGGTGGGAGCAGTGCTGGGCACTGTGTGGGGATGGACTGAGGGGCCCGGGCTGTTTGCCGTTCAGGTGTCAGTCCAGTCCCACTGCCTCCCGTGAGCATCAGGCCTGCAGAGGACCGATAGGTATCTTCCCATTTCTGAGAGGGGCTCTGCTGACGCTTCTCACCTGCAAAGGAACCGGTTGCTGTGAGTTGACCCCGAGACCTCGACATGTTCCCACATCAACCTTCCGGGCAGAACGTGGATGGTTTGGGGTCAATCTTGAGTCCATCCCATCCGTGGGGAAACCTTAGTGGGTTTTGCAATGAGGAATACATAATCCAAGTTCCATTTCCTTTCCTTTAGGGGAATCAAGGGTAGGAGAGGGAATTCGTGGGGCAATCTGAAGAGGCCATAAGGGCCTCCACGCTGCGAAGAGCTGGGTGGGGTGATGCCACTGAGATCAATTCCTGGAAAAAATGTTAACGCCTTGGGAAATTGCTGCATTAAACCTGTTTGTCCTGTGGTATATGTGGCTTTAATCAGATTGCTTTCCGGATTAAGGTCTAGATGAGATTTTAGGCGAGATTTTTAAAAGCGTTCTCATTACTTATGTGTGTTTTTCCTCAATGAGGAATGGTGGCAATTTCACTGGGAGCCTCAGTGTGCCTCATTGAATAGGCCTATGTAGATCTCTGAAGTGGGCAAGCTTTCCAGTTCCCTTCTCCTTTTATTGCATCTATGACTGCAAAGGTGAGCTCTAAACATTTTTCTCAATGTATGCCACCCTGTCAAGGAATAAAGAGGCAGGTGTTAGGGCTAGAGTTGACTACTAAGTGGTACTCCACCTGCTCGGGCCTTGGCCTGCACGGTACCTTGGTGTAGACCCCTCCGTTCTGCCCTACAGTGTCCGTCTTACGTTCAGTCCCATCCCTGCACGCCTCCGTCCAGACCTTCTTGACAGTCTCTTCCCCAGGTATTTTCATTGGAGGTATTTTGCAAATGAATGCCTTCAAAGGCATTGCTGTCGTGCAGTCTGCAGAAGAAACACATAAGACGGGCAGATGCTAATTCCCTTGTTTGCTTACCGCTGCAGAATGAGACACCGGCTTTACCAAGGTTCAAGTCCGTTTTTAAGGGCGTTAAAATGTCTGCTTGGAGGGCATCCTTCAGTGAGTAGGATGCCTCCTTTATTTTTCAGCTCGGATAGATTCGGCCATGCCTTCTCCAGTCTGGTTGTGAGCTTCACTTTCAAAGGTGATTCTGAAACTGATCTTAAAGGAAGCTCCAAGCAGTGTGTGTGTGTGTATGTGTGTGTGTGTGTGTGTGGGTGTGTGTTTGATTGTGCTTCTTTATATTCATTTCTGGCCAAGACTTTACTCTTTTTAGTTACAAAAACGTCTGGTGATACTGCTTCAAAATTTTAATTATATATGGAATATGTATAATGTATGAGTCGTCAATGATGACATAAAGATGACCCCCAAATGTAGTGGCTTAAACCAGTATGCACTGATGATTTCACAGGCATGGGTTCGGAACCTGGTGCAGCCTGGCTGGTGGTTCTGGCTTGGGGGGTCTCATAGGCTGCAGTCACCTGGAGGCTTGACTGAGGGTGGAGCTGCTCCGAGTTCACTGTTGGGAGTCTTCAGAAGATCCTTTAGGAGGCCACGCACAGGGCTGTTGGCCTCAGATCCTCACTGGTTGTTGGCTGAAGACAGCACTTCATTTCTCTGTGGCCTCTCCTTAAGACAGCTCATAACAGGGCAGAGAGAGGAGGGGGGAGGAGAGGAGAAAGGGAGGGAGGAAGGAGAGAAGAGAAAAAGAGAGAAGAGGGGGGAGGGAGAAGAGAGGAAGAGAGAAGGAGAGAAAGAAAAAGGGGGAGATAGAGTGTAAGTAGTGGGGTGGGAAAGAGGGAGGGGAGATGAGAGAAGGGAGGGCAGAGACGGAGAGAGGGAGTAGGAAGAAAGAAGAGAGAAAGGGAGATGGACAGATGGACAGGGAGAGGGAAGGGCAAGTCAGACGGTTATCTCTTCGTAACTGCTCTCAGAAGGGACATGATCACCTCACTTTGGCCATGCTGCCTTGGAAAGCAGGCACAAGGTCTACCCCAGTCTCGAAGGTCAGGGCTGCACAGGAGTGTAGATGCCAGCAGCAGTGGGTCTCAGGGGCCGTCTGAGCGGCATCTGCCCTCAGCACCCGGGTCTTTACACCTCCCCACGAAAGTGACGGCCATTTGTAGGTATGGTTCAGGGTTTTATTGTGCAAGAGACAATGAGTCTGAGCTCTTTGCAGCTCCACGGTGATAAAAGCCACCATTTAAATAGGTATCTCAGTGTATCTCACACTCTCCAGATGCACCGTCTTCTCTGCCAGGGTCCCTGAGGGTCCTGAAGGACAGTGCCGTGTTGGGTTCAGGCTGTAGGTGGTTCGGAATATTACTCTTCCATCTTTTTAATGGTTTTGAGAGTATACTTTCTGTTTCCCACCTTTCAGCAACTATCCATCATCCTGATTGAAAACATAACACATAATTTTAAAAATATACTTCTATTTTTTATTTAATTAATTTGTTTTTGTTATAGATGTTTCCCCTTTTTCCTCCATTGACACCCTCCTCCCGTTCCCCCGCCCCCAGCATTGTTGTCTATGTCCATCGGTTATGCTTATATGCATAAGTTCTTCGGTTTATCTCTTCCCTCTCCCCCGCCCCCTCCTCTGAAGTTTGTCAGTCTGAACCCTACTTCCATGTCTCTGTGTCTGTTTCGTTCATCACCTTATTTTGTTCATTATATTCCACAAATAAGTGAGATCATGTGATACTTGTCTTTCTCCGATTGGCTTATTTTGCTTAGCATAAATAGCTTCCAGGTCCCTCCATGTCATAAAAAAAAACCAAAACGTATATATATTAAAAAATAAATAAATAAAATAAATGAAGAGTGTTACTAAAACTTGCAAAACAGAACAGATCTACCCCCCAGCTTTTCTGTGCTGTCGAGAAACTCTCTGTGGCCGGACACAGGATCAAGTTGTATGTTTATGAGCTTAGTTTCTGATTGAATACGCTTTGTCAGGAATCTGGACTGCTTTGTGAGCACCGATGAATTTGAGCAGAGTCAAAAGTGAAAAAGTCAACACCGACTTGACATCAAAAGCATGATTTATATCTGGAAAAAATAGATAAATTGAACTAATTAAAATAAAACTTTCGCTCTGTGGAAGCTCATGTGAGGAAAAGACAAGCTACAGAGTGAGAGAAAATATTTGCAGACCACATATGAGACAAAGCACTGGTACGTAAAACAGATAAAGAATTCTTAGAACTCCACAGCAAAAAATTAATAAACTAACAAAACCCAACAATCCAGTTAGAAAATGGGCAAACGTTATGAGCAGACATTTCACCAAAGAGGACATACAGATGGCAAATAAGCACGTGGAAAGACACCCAGCATCACTAGTCATCGGGGCAGCGTGAATTAAATCCCCAGTGAGGCATCACTATGTACTTAGAGAAAGGCTAAAAAACACGATAGCACCAAGTGCCGGAGAAGATGCAGAGAAGCGGGATCACTCACACCCTGATGGCGGGGCTTTAAAATGGTATAACTGTGCCCGGCTGGTGTGGCTCAGTGGTTGAGCGTCGACCCATGCACCGGGTCGCCGGTTCGATTCCTGGTCAGGGCACATGCCCAGGTTGTGGGCCCGATCCCCAGTGCGGGGCATGCAGGAGGCGGCCAATCGATGTTCTCTCTCATCGATGTTTCTATCTCCCTCCCTCTCCTCTCTCTAAAATCAATAAAGAAAAAAATTTTATTAAATAATATAAAATAAAATAGTATAGCTACTCTGGAAGGCAGTTTGGCAGTTCCAAATTCCATATGACCTAGCAATATCCATCCCGGCTATTTATTCCAGAGAAAGAAAAACATACATTCACACACAAGCCTGGACAAGCGTGATTGCTCCTAGCAGCTTTATTTGGAATAGCTACAACCTGAGAACAGCTCAGATGCCCTTCAGCAGGTGAACGGCTAAGCAAACTGGATACGTGGGGACGTGGAATGCCACTCAGCAGTGAGCAGGAGCGACTGTGGATAGGCACCGCAGCCTGGTTTTATCTTTAGGGAATAATGCTGGGTGCAAAACGCCAATCCCCAAAGGTTAGATATTGTCATTTTTCACATGTCAAAATTTTAAAAATGTGCTGCACACCTTGAACTTCTACACTGATGTGTGTCAACTGTTTCTCAGAAAAACTGGAAAAAATAAAAATAATCGAAATGGAGACTGGATTAGTGGTTTCAGGTGTTAAGGCTGGGGTGGGGAGTGGGAGGTGGATATGGTCGTGAAGGAGCAGCGTGAGGGGTCCACGTGGCGGTGGCAATGCCCTGTGTCTTGACTGCACCAGTGTCAATATTCTGGTTGTGATGCTGTGTGAAAGTTTTGCACGAAGTGATCACTGGGGAAGCTGGGTAGAGGCCACACAGGATCTTTCTATTATTTCTTACAACTAGTATACATTTATAATGATCTCAAAATAAAAAGTTCAGTTAAACAGAATGAACACTGACATTTAAAGTGACAAACTGAGTTCTCAACCGCAGCTGGGGGCCCGTTTCTGGGCAGGGATGTGCAGTCCCCTTTTCTGTAGTACAGTGCTCTGTTCGAGACTCTCATACCGCTAGGTTTCCCAGTAACATCCAGCCACCAATTCTTTTTTTTTTTTTTTTTTTATCCTCACCCGAGGACATTTTTGCATTTATCTTCAGATAGAGCGGGAGGAAGAGAGGGAGGAAGAGAGAGAGAGAAACATCGATGTGAGAGAGACATGTCGACTGGTTGCCACCCACACAACCCCAACTGGAGCCCAGGACGAACTGCAACCGAGGTACGTGCCCTTAGCGGGAACCGAACCCGGGTCTCTCTGGTTTGCAGGCCAACGCTCTAACTGCTGAGCCAAACCGGCCAGGGCCAGCCACCAATTCTTGCAGTCCCTCTCTACTCATCAAAATATTCATCACTCCAAGTTGTAAGGGGAAAAATCAGATTGGCCGACAGTAGGACAGGATTCTTCTGGCTTTGCTTTGACTCATTCATTCAACAAATATTCATGAAGCATTTATTATGAGCCAAGGATCAAGGCAGGTGCTATGAATAAGATGGTGACAAATATAGAAGTGGTCTCTGCCCTCGTGGTGCTTACAATCTAGTGGGGAAGAGCAGCGTAAACAATTACACTAAATATAAATGCTATAAAAAAGAATGTCTGGGACCATGGGGGAAGTCAGGGAGGGCTTCCTTGAGGAAGTGAGGTTTGAGCTGAGATGTGAGGAGTGAACTAGGTTAAAGAGGGAGGAAGAGGAGACAGTGTGTGCAAAGGCCCTGAGGCAGAGAGTAACACAACACATTAAGGATATTTAAAAATGAACTTGCATGTCTAGAGCCTAAGCAGTGAGAGGGGCAATGGCAGGAGACAGGGTTGAACAGAGACCGCAACATTCATGGTGCCTGAGGCCAAAGGATAGAACATAGTTGTTATTTTAGGAAGATTGGTTGGACTACAAGGTGGAGAATGAATCTGAAGAAGGAAAAAGTAGAAGAAAGGTTAGAAGGCTCATGCATATGGTACAAATGGATGATTTTAAACTCTTTTTCTTTTTGTTAATTGAAACCTAGCATACAGCCCAGTAAAGTACATTGGCTTTAATATATTCACTTTTTGATTTTCATCATAATTTGAGATTCTTTGGGATTTTTGCCATACACAATCAGGCAGTCTGTGAATAATAAAAGCTTTCTTAGTTTCTTTCCAATCCTTATATCTTCTATTTCTTTTTCTTGCCTTATTGCACTGGCTACAACACCCAGTAGAATTGGGGAAAGCATTCAATATTTTACCATTGATAATGATGTTAGACTTATGTTTTAGATACCTGTTACCAGATTAAAGAACTTGTCTTGTGTTTCTAGCTTGCTAAGAGTTTTATCATGAATATTGACTTTCATCAAATGCTTCCTTTTCATCTCTTGAGATTATTACATGATTTTTATCTTTTATTCTGTCAATATGATGAGGAGTTATACTGATTAATTTTCTCATATGAAACTGATCTTGTAGTCCTGGAATAAAGCCAAGTTGGTTATGATCAATTATTCATTTTATATCTCACTGGATTTGGTTTGCTAATATAAGGTGTAGGATCTATATATCTCTATGTTTATGAGAGAGATGGACCCCAAAGTTTCTTTTCTTGTGATTTCCATGTAAGGTCTCAGCGTGACCTTGGGCTTGTAAAATTAGTTTGCAAGTATCTCTTCTTTTGTATTCTTTGAAGCGATTTCTGTAAATGGGATATTTCCTCAAAACCTTTTATGCACGTAAAACTTCAAGCTTGTTTTACTTTATATCTTCAAGTAGCATTCTGTCCAAGGAACTTGTTCTATCTCAAACTCGGTCATTTTGTAGATTCCCTTGGATGTCACTCTGTATTTCTTTGGGTTCCCTCTGCCTTGTTTAAGAGCTCCGTGATTAAGACGTTAGAAATATCTGGGATAGTGCCTGAAATGTGATCGCCAGTCAGTAGATTTTCTTTCTCCTGCTCCCTCGTATTCCCTACCTGCCACAGAAATACCCAGCTTCAGGGGCCTGTCGTGGGCACCAACCTGAAGCCATTATTGCTGTTCTCAGAACCTAGTGTCCACCTGCCAGAGTCAGAATTGTGGCCTCGGGGGATGGGGACAGCAGTCCGTGGCCTGGGAGACATTGCCGCTTTCTGTTGTTTCGAAGTCCTTTCCCAGAGAGCGGCTCTTTAGGCTGCTAACTCTCTTCAAGCTGGAAGTGGCAGAGCCCAGAGGCAGCCCGCGGGGGACCTGGGGGATCTGGAAGAGGCTTCCTTTGCAGTTCCTCTACACAAAGGGGGCAATCGTCTCTTAAACTCTCCCCACACACTGATCAGGCTGTTACGGCTAAGCCCCTTAATCCATCTGGACACCCTTTCCTGACACTCCAGAGCAGCCTATACTTCTAGTCACTTCCAGCCATTTCAGCAGCTCGGAGACTAATTATGCACCTCCCCCTGCACTAGGGCTATGCCGAGGAGAGAAATTTGCAAAATAACAATATCTCTAAAGCCCCAGCCCCTTCGTTCTCTCTCTCACTGTGGCTGGTAGCATAGCAACTGATGAAGCTGCCCCGACTCAGGTTGCCCTGAATTGCACATCTCTTCCCTCCCTCCCCAGCCCCCTCCCTGTGCTCGAGCTTCTCTCAGCCGTGTTCTGTGAAGACGGCTGCCATGTTTTCCCCACAGTGCTTGTTGAGTGTGAGTTAACCAGCCCAGTGGGAGACCGCGGCGTCCTCTTGCATAAAGCCGACATTGATTCCATCACGCGTGCTGCAGGAGCCCGAGATGCTTCGAGTGGAGCTCACAGGAGGCTTGAGAAGCTGGGTCGAGTGGCCCATTGATGGAGAGGGCGATGGGCTGGGGAGAAGGACCATTGCGGGAGGCCGAGAAGGATGGGAGAAGGGAATCGCTCACATTCATAGGGCCTGTCGGGTTTCAGGCATTTACATCTGGTCCTTACACAGGGACCCAGTGAAATAGGGTCCATTACCCTGGCTTTAAACATGGAGAAACTGAGGCTCAGGGGAATTATGTAGCTTGTCCAAAGCCACACAGTTCAGGACAGAGGGGATAAGCCCCACTCTCTCTGTCTGACCTGGTGATTGTACACTTTCAATACACCACGCTGCCCTTCGTCAGTGAAGGTGAATATGAAACACACAGGGATGGGGTGCAGAGTATTGGGCACAGCACGGAGCAGCGGGTACAGTGCACGGGGACCCTGGGCAGCGACAGTGAAGTAGACACCCACTCTGTGGACTGGGCGAGCACGAGGAGCCCAAGGAAAGACTGAGGCTCCACAGGCTTGCACGAGCCCAGGGCTCCCCCAGCCTGCTGAATCCCAGCCTGCTGAATCCTGAAACCCACACTGATCCCATCTCCCTCGTGCTTATCCAGTCCAGGGGTAAGTCCTGTCCAGTCTTCTGCCCTGTGTCCAGTCCCTCTGACTGTGCCTCTCCAGCCCCAGGGCCATTACCTTGGTCCCGAATGCCATTGTCTCTCGTCTCAGTAATGGGCATGCCTTCCCCCAGACTCTAGTCTCTCCTTCCAACCCATTCTCAACTTGTACTCAGAGGAGGTGTCCAAAAAGAACCTGTGCTGCGTCACACTGCTTCCCAAGCCTCAGGGTGTCCCCCCGGAAGACCCATCTGATCTGGTCCCAGCTAAGCTCTCCGTTGCTTTTTGCCGTTTTTCCGCACTCGTCCGCGTTCCAGCAGGGTGTGCCGTTCACAGTGTCCCAGTGTCTCCTCGTCTCTGTGAAGGCTCCCTCCTCCCCGGGTGCCTGTGGGCTCGCCTCTCCTCTCCCCGTCGCATGATTTGATTTCCCAGGAAAACGTCCCTTGTCTCCTCCATCTGACCTCCTCCGTGTATCCGTGTCCGTGGGCTGCTCTAGCTCCCGCACACGGTGGCTTAAAACACGCACTTATTCTCCGGCAGACACGGGTCAGCAGGGCTCATGTCCTCTGGCTCCGGGGACAGGCTATCCCCCGCCTTTGCAGTTTACAGGCCGCCTGCGTGTCTCCCTCGTGGCCCTTCGCCCCAGTTCACAGCCAGCAGAGGTCCCCTCCAGCCCCCGCCTCCGGTCCGCTGCCTTCCTCTGGCGCTGGAGAGGATCCCAGTGATTCCACGGGGCCCGCGTGGATATTCCCGGCTACTCTCGCCACTCAAGACCACTCAATATATTTTCAAAGTGCCTTTTGCCACGTCAAGTTCTGGGGATTAGGACGTGGGCATCCTTCGGGGCCATTATTCCGTGTGCCACACTCCTCTGTGTCCCCAGGACCTGGTTCTGCCGCGGGCCCGCCTGTTTTAGTCTGATGGTTATTGATTTCTGCACCTGTTTTACTCTCTCGTCTCTCAGGTTCCTCCAGGGTAGAGTGACTCACTTTGACTCACTGTCCTCAGAACATAGACTCAGTCCCTCGTACCGACTTGTCGAACAGAAGCCTGTATCTCTCTGGCTCCATCTACCCGCCTGGGTCCCTGGCTGACCCGGCCGTTGACCTGGCTGTTGCCAGAGCAAACTCAGGGCACTCAAGGAGCAGGGCTGGCAGGAAACATCGACCCCGCCTGGGGCCAGGGTCAGCCAGGGAGGAGGGGAGGGTCTGGAGGAGGGCCCTTTGGGCTGATGCTGGGACCTGGGTAGCGGGAGGCCCACGTCTGTATGGGAGCCTACCCTGGCTTCTCCTAGCACCTCTGCGAAGACGCCGTGCGGAGGGCGCCGTGAGGGCCAGGCGAAAGGAGAGCCCGGGGCATCGCTGTCTCTTGCTGGACCGGTGCTGAAAGAAGCAGGAAGAGAGCATCTTCTTCCCTCTGCCAGCTCCTGGGCTCCACATAGAGCCACTGGCAGGCGGAGCCGAAGCTGGCAGAGGGAGCCCGGGAGTCCCAGCCCCCCAGTGCTGCTGGGCCTGAAGGACCTGAAGACTTACTGAGCACATTCTTTGCATTTCCTCCTCTGTAAAATGGATACATAATAGTACTGACCTCGTGGCATGAGATGAGGAACAAATGTGTTCATGTCTGTAAATCCTGGAATGGAGCCAGGCGCGTGGATAGCGCTGGGAGAGGTATTTGCCTTTGCCCCGCGACAGTAATGATAACTCTCCCATCATGTGGGTGGCGCAGACTTGGATGTCTCTGCAGCTCAGAGACCCAGACTGCGTAAGACTTGGGTTCCTTCTCCCCAGTCCTTGGTGGCCAGGCTGCTGGGCACAGGTGGAGCCAGGGAGGCAAAGGTGCCTGTCTATGGACCTGAGCTCTCCTGGGACAAGAAGCTTCAGCATGGCCTCTGGTTCCGAAGGTTTAGGATCCTGGTTCTCCCAGGCTCCTCTCTGGGGCAGAGAGACTCCTGACTCATTCTTTCTTAGGCCTTTCGATTAGCCTGCAAGGAAAGAGAGGCTCCCCTAGATGGTTACTCTGCTCTTAATTTTGTGAAGTGGCCCAAGCGAAGAGTAATCTTGAAGACGTTGAGATGCTGACTTTTTTATTTTTAACCCTCACCTGGGGATATTTTTTCATTGATTTTCAGATAGAGTGGGAGGAAGGAAGGGAGAGAGAGAGAGAGAAACATTGATGTGAGAGAGAGACATCAGTTGATTGCCTCCTGCACGATCCCCACCAGGGTCATCCCACAACCGGCATATGTCCCCTTGACTGGAATCAAACCTGTGACTCTTTGGTCCACCGGCTGTTGCTCTAGCCACTGAGCCAAAGGACAAGGAAAGGTGAGTCACCTGGGGGAGTAAGAACAGCACAAGCACCCCACCACTTCTGCATCACTCGCGTGTCAAGGTTTGGGGCGGGGAAAGCTTGGTGGCTTAGAGAGACACCAGCTCCTGAAGGTTTAGTATGACACCCGGGTGGACAGCCGATGGAGGAAGACCTCTGGTCTATATTTCGAAGTACTTCCTCACTATGAAAACCCTCCACCAATTGTGTGGACAACAGAGAGTGTGCTCCTCATCCTTGGAGGTCTTCTAGCTAAGTCATGACTACATGTTGGGGACCTCTGCATGGGGCAGGTGGAGCTCCGTGACCCCCCCTATCTGCCACATCTGTGAGTCTGTGACTGTTGACTACTGTCACTGCTGCTGGCTTAACAGACTACTAGTTACCAGATCCGGCTTCTCCTTATCACCAAAGCCGCTTCTCTGTGACCTTGGATGGATGGCTTCATCGTCCTCTCCATGGGAATACTCTTAGCGTGAGATGGTAGGAGCTAGTGATTCCGGGCACCGCTCTGGAATCTTCCCCAATGTGAATCCTGGTTCCTTCTCTTACTAGCTTTATAGCTGTGAGCCATCAACCTCTTTAAGCTTCAGAGTTTTAAATTAACTTCTAAAATGAGACTGCTAATGGCACCTGCCTGAAAGAGTTTGCCAGGGTTAGAGAAGATAATGCCAAGGAGCTCGGGGCCTGGCACACTGCTAGTCCTCGGTAATTCCAGCACGTCCCGGCTGCTCTCCTCACAGATCACGGAGCTGACGTCAGGCGTCCTTGTTGTAGTAATACTGGCAGCATAAAAACGGTCAGAGCGGGATTGAGGAAAGAGTGCAGACTTGGAGAACACCTGCGTTTGAACATAGTCCTGCTTACTAGCTATGAACCGAAGGCAGCTGAGCCTCGGTGCCCTCATCCATGCAATGGGAATAACACTGTCTGCTTTGTTGGGGTCCCTGGAGGGAGAACAATGAGGAAACAGGGAAAGTGCTGTAAAACATTAGGGGCTGTGAAGAGAGGATGGTTTGGGAGCCAAGTCTCTGCTTATGGTGGCGGCCCCTGAGCAGTGCCGGAGGCCGCCGGGATCTCTCCTTGTGAGGGAGCCACGGGTGGGCAACTGGCTGGGCACATCGGCACAGTTGTGGTTCTTTTTTGTTTTTTTTAAGAATTTTTTTCTTTATTGATTTTAGAGAGAAAGGAAGGAAGAGGGAGAGAGAGAAACATCAATGAGACAGAGCATCAGTTGGCCGCCTCCTGCATGCCCCCCACTGGGGATGGGGCCCACAACCTGGGCATGTGCCCTGACCGGGAATCGAACTGGCGACCTCTTGGTGCATGGGTCGACGCTCAACCACTGAGCCACACCAGCCGGGCTCAGTTGTGGTTCTTGATTCCTGCTACCTGGTACCGGGTACCTGGGCAGATGAGAGGGAGATTGGCTGTTAAATACTCCTGGGGTTGAGGCCACAGAACCCCGGCAGAGGAGATCCCACCCCGTTATAAAAGCGCAAAATATAGGAAAACTGTACTTACTTACAATGCTACTTTCTAATAAACAAGCAATTAGAGAACATTTGTAGAAAAACAAAGAAGAAAGGGGAAGGGAAAGAAAACAGGACTCATTCACAACTCTAAGGAAAGCACCGACAGTCTGGTGTATTTGTCTGGGTGCTTTAATAGGCATACGTCGCTGGGGTTCTTGTTGTTTATTTTAGTTTAGTTAAAACCAAACTTCGTACCTATAGGGAGTCTTGTCTGAGGGAGAGACTGTTCCAGAGAACTGTTTCGCGTCTACTTTCAAAATTATTGCCAAGGCAGGGGTTGTTAAGCATTCATAATGGAATTGCTGGTTTTAAAACATAATCTAAATTCCATTGGGAAGAGAGGCGTGAAGTTCTGTCTCCTTGTACAGTTTGGGTTGTGTCTCTAGTTCCGTCTGGCAGGAGGTGATGCTTCTCTCCTGGGCCCCATCTGAGAACGAGGGGTCTTGAGGTAGTGATCTCCCCACAGGACTGATCATTTAACACCGCAGTTCCCCATCCCAGAGGTCTCGATCTGGAGTCATCCCAAGGTGCACGGGGCTATGTCTTCAAGTAGTTTTTCTATAACGGAAGGGCAAGTAGACAATATGTTTTCTCCATTCTTCAGAATCTGAAAGTGTCTTTCGTTGGCCTTGTGTATGCATCACAACTTAGCGACTGTAAAATTCAGGGGACAGGCAGCACCCTCTTAGCACCTTGTGTGTGGTGTGCCACTGTGGTCAGGGGTGCAGACCCCTAGAAAGCCTCCCTTGGCCCCAGTCCCGGCTCTGTGGATTTCATTGTTTGACACTGGGCAAGCTACTTAGTCTGTGTCTCTTATTTTCAGAAAAATGTGACTCACGATGGTATCTAGCCCCGGTGTTGCTGTGAAGATTAAATGAGTTAATATTTTAAGGCGCAAGAACAGTGGCAGGTACATAAAAACTCGCGGTGTTGATTAGCTACCCCTTGTCATTTGTGTTCTGGCGATCGTCATCTTCGCCATCGTGTCCCAGTGTTTCAGATTCCGATGATGAGGCCTGAGCACTGATTTCTCAGTCTTTTTGTTTTGATGGAGATTCTGTTTCTATCTAGATCCTTGTGGGAGTTTTTCTTTCGTCCTGTAATTCAGAATATTGCCAGTATGTGCTTCAGTTGGAGTCTTCATTGATTCTGTCTGAAACCCACTTGCTCTTCAGAGTCTGCCAACTCAGAACCTCTTTTATTTCAAAGACATTTTTCAGGTTTGTCTTTGATTATTGTTCTGTTCCAGTTGTTTGATATCTTCTCCCCAAACGCTTCTAATTCTTAGCGTGGATGTCCGTTCACTGTTCTCCAGAACATTCTCCTTCTGGCTTTTGTTTATTTCTTTATTGCCACAACAACATCTTATGTTGGGAAAGCTTATCAAATATTTTCCCTACCCATTTAAATAAAACATCCACTATTTATTGAACATTAAGCATCTGTTAGGCTAGGTCACAAAAACTAATTCTAGTAGGTACCTACCAGTGGATTGGATGCTATGCAACCAGCCCTTGGTATTTGTGGGTTCCTTGTCTATGGATTCAACCAACCAACCAGCCAATCAAAAAAAGTTACATTGTTGCTCTCGGGTATTATGTAGTTAGGCCTACAATGGTTACATGTGTACGGACTATGTACAGACCTTTCTCTTATCACTATTCCCTAAACAATAGAGTATAACATAGCATTCACATTGTGTTGGGATATAAATAATCTAGAGATGATTTAGAGTGAACGGGAGGTTGTGCAGAGCTTATATGCAAATACTACACCATCTTATATGAGGGACTTGAACATCTGCAGATTTTGGTGTCCACGGGGGTCCTGGAATCAATCCCTGACAGATTCCAGGGGATCCCTGTATCCACTTATTATATCTTCTGCTCGGGGACCACAGGGCCCACACCAGGGAAGAGAGAGAAGGTGGGGTCTGCGGCTGAGGACTCACAGCTAGGGCCGAGTCAGTGAACATGTCCACATAGAATCCCTGTGTCTCTGGCAGAAAACTTCGATACCTTTATCATTTGAATTCTAAAACAGTCTTTCATTCTAAAGATGAAAACATTGAGAACCACAGGGATTGAGTGTTCTGCCCAGGGTCACCCAGCTGGCTCGTGGTGAAGCCGGGGCGAGGGAGAGGACTCGGGCCCTGGCCCCCAGCCCTTTCCTTTCTGCTTTTTCAGCCTCAGTTCGCAATGCGATGAGCCGCTGTTGCATGCCCATCAGATCAGCAGAATAGCTAACCAGCCCCATGCTTTTGAACATCTACTCTGTGCCGAGCCCTGGGGGTCATACAACTGAGGAGTCTTGAAGGGAATTGGGGGAATAAAAGGGGGCGTGGTTTGATTTAAAGCGAAAGGAAAGACATTCCAGTTGGGAGAGGTGGCGGCTGCAGACGTCTGGCAGTGGGAATGGGAGAATGGCCTGGGGGCCTGTGTGCCTGTTGGTGTGTGGGGTGGGCTGGGGTGTTCCTGCAGACCCCTGGGGGTCAGTGAATAGCAGTGGGTTAGAAGGGCGATCGGGGAGGGCGAGGAGGCTGGTCGACAGAGTCGGAGGCCAGGTTAGATCTGCCTTCAGCACGTCAAGGCCCACTTCTCCTCCTCGGGACATTCAGTTTGCTCCAGTCGTTCGATTTCCATCCAGACAGACAGTGCCTGAGCGCCAAGCTCGTTCTCCGGCTATGCGAAGCACTTTTGCTCTCTGTAGGAATTTCTGGGGAGTCAAACTGTTACAAGAGCTCACAGCAGGGAAAAGAAAGACGGAATTGGCCTGGAGAGAGCTGCCTGCGGACGAGGCAGTTACATTAAGGGGTCACCTTGCTGTCTCCGTGCTGACGGAGAGCCTTGGTGGGTCAGGGGACGTGTGGCCCGGGCCTCGGGGACGGCTCACGGAGTCCAGTCCATGAAGCGCGTTGTTGCCTGTCTGGCGGGGGGCACTACCATCTCTCAACTTAGATCTCAGCTCCCTGGAGGCCACACTTCCTCCCTCTTGATTTGGTTCCAGATTTTGTGAGCAGAGAGTGCCATCAGATGTCCAACAACGACTCCTGGCTTTGCACAGTTGAGGATATGATAGAGGATTAAAGACTCAATCCCCCAAACAGTCTGCGGCTCAATTCCAAGTAGTGCATTTTCCCACCCGCTGGGTCCCACCTAAGTCGTATTTTGTGTGTTTCTTTTCCCCAAGCAAATCAGAACCACAGGATTCTCAGGACAGTCTCTTGGCCCACAGACCTCCAGGGATGTCTGGGCCTGCAGACCACACTGCAGTGCTCTCTGTAGGAGCGTCCTAACCTCGAGACCAGATTAGGACCCTTCACGGGCCTCATAACGGCCTCTGTCTCCCCATCACACCCTCACTGCACTTTATTGTCATTGCTGCTCTAAGTGGCTGCCCTACCCTCTGATTCCCTCCCAGCTGCTTTTCTTTCCACCACCAGACCTCACGCTCAGCACTCTGGCACATGCCGGGCACAGGGCACGTCCTGGGTGGGGCTTCTTTCACTGGAGTTCCTGTCTGCCGGGTTGCTCCTCCCAGGCCCCAGCCAGTAGACCTTGGAGAAGTGGGTTTGAAAACATGGCCTCCGCTAAGGACTGAATGTTTGTGTCCCTCACCTCCAAAATTCATCTGTTGAGGTTCTAACCCCCCCGCCATGTGCTTGTACGAGGAGGTGGGGCCTTTTGAAGGTGATTAGGGTTAGATGTGGTCATGGGGGGTGGTGTCCCCCATTATGGCACCAGTGCCCTTAGAAGGAGAGAAGGAGGCGAGAGATCTCTTTCTTTCCACCGCGTGAGGACACAGCAAGAAGGCAGCAGTCTGCAAACCCCGAAGAGGGTTCTCCCCACAGACTGAATGGGCCGGCACCTTGCTCTTGGCCTCCAGAACTGTGACAGATGTCTGCTGCGTCATCCGCCCAGTCTGTGGTATTTTGTAACGGCTACCCAGGCTACTGCGGCATCCCCCGTGGGCAGGGGCTTGTCTTGATCCTTTAAATATTTCAGCCCAAGTAGTAAACCCGTGAATGTGTTTGGTGGGGCATGGTCGTCGGAAGTGAGACATTCACTAGGCGTTGTCCTGTGGAAATCTTAGCACGTTCATTTTCACCCAAGTGTTTGGGACCCTGGGAGCCTGGAAGCACTAGCTCTGTGACCTCTCCGTCCAGTTCCATCCGTTTACATGATTGGACTTCCAGCCTCGAGCCCCTACAATAGTGGGTGGTTTCGGGGTCCCAGAGATGCGTAAGCTATGATGGGCCTGTAGTCTGTCTTCCTTTATTCCCATCATAGACTCTTCCAGGCTGTGTGCAAGGGTTCCTGGATTCCCGAAATGGCGTGCAGAACGCTAGGTAATGTGCTTATGTGCATTGTCCCGGGGGGGAGAGTCTGGAATTTCTTACCAGATTTTCATCGGGACCCATACACCTGCGGAAGTTCAGAACTACCGATGTCCATTTCCTTTCATGACCCTGCTGGTTAAGTACGTACTGAGCTGTCCCATGTACAGGAAGGATGGGGCAGGAATTCTACCAGAGCCCTGGTTCCAGTGCCCCACCCCCACCTTCTTCTAGCTGTACAGGTCACGAGGCCTCCCTGGGTCTCAGTTTCCTTTCTGGTGACTCTGGTGGTGGGGTTAGATGGCTTCCTTCACAGGTTCCTTGCACTGTTTGGTTGAACAGTTCATCACAGACAGAGAGGGGGCTGACACCAATTAACAGGGTCTTTCTGCGGATTTTGTAAAAAGGTGGTGTCTACCCAAAAAGTATTGTGTGTCTTGTCCCAGCTTCTGTCTCTTTGAGCCACTGGCACATGTGATTTCTGAAGAATGACAATTATAATCAGTGGATTACGAGAAAAAGAAAAGATGCAGCATTCATCGGATGGCTTTTTGGTGCCAGGTACAGGAAGCACTATGATGTTTTCTTGATATATTCTTGAGGGGACAGAGGGAGAGAGGACCACACGGGCTCGTCTGCACATGGCCATGTGAACTACTAAGTCATTGGAGATGGGGACATTTATGGACTCGAGGGAATGTTTGCAACTATACCTGCACCGACCATTGGAAACATGTGAAAAGAAACTCAACATTTGGAAAGATTAATACTTTATTTTCTTTCTGATGGTCAACAATTTACTGCTAATGCTTGAAACGGGAGAGAAAATCCATGGTGGAAAGTCGATAGAAGAGAGTTTCATGTGGACCCTTGCTCCAGCCCCAAAGTGTTGACGTCAGCTGCTCTTAATTCTGTCCAGGGCCAGTCAGTGGAGAACTAGATTGAGGATCGGACCGGGTCTGCACAGAGCGACACATGCCGCCCTTGGGGCCTCACCGGAGACTGAGTGGGAACTCTGGAGAGTTGATCGTGGTGATCCAAGGGTCTGTATATTTAAAATGCACAAAGGGTGAGCCCAGAAATTATCTGTCTGCCAACCTGACTTCTCTACCTGGAACAAATTATCCAAAAATCAATTTGCAAACACCTTTGAGATAACAAGGCCTTGAGTAATAACCTCCATGGCTTTGTAAAGAAAAGCACCTAGCTTGACTAATCTGCTTAATTTCCTTCTCTGACCAAATGGCAGGCTATAATAGAGGCACTCTGAAGCCGTCCCTCAGGCTTTGCTCTGAGTCATGCTGAGAAAATATTGTCCACCTCTGTTCCATAGCAACTATTCTGTTTGCGGAGAATCTTTGTTGTCAGGTAATTAATTAGAAAGAAAACACTGAATGAGTTTTATCTATCCGTGAGCTCCCCCCTGACTTCCAAACTGAAACTCACACCTGCCTCTGCCACTTGAATAACCCAGAGGTTCTCCGAAAGTTTTTGGATATTATACTCCGCTCCCAAATGCCTCCCCCACCCCCACCTTCCTAGTTCTTCTCAAAGAATCATTACCTTGCTCATCCCCTTGACAGATAATCCCATTCCTGGAAGTGGGCCCTAAGAAAATATGGGACAAACAGGACTGGTGTCCTCTGCACAAAGATGTTCGTTGCAGCATTAGTTACCATAGCGACACTTGGACCAACTCATGTGCCCAGCAACTGGAGAAGAGTTAGTGTGATTACCTGATGGATTGATTGTTCTGTAGCTATTAAAGACAGTGATGGTAAAATGCATGCAGTATATCAGCAGAGCCCTTAGGATATAATAAGTGAAGGAAAAACAAACGTGCATTGTATCTGTGTGTTACTGGAACCCTGGGAAAAAGGTTTACGTATATGAATAGGAATTGGAATGGAACACAGAGAAATAAAAAAGGCTGTTATGTTGGGTGATAGGGAAGGGAACATATTTTCTCTTGCTTCTCACTTTCTTTATTGTTGTTCCACTGCTATATTTTGCAACAAATAAAACAATATATCCACTTTGATTTTTACAAAATGGGCATCAAGAAGCAAACAACCTCCCAAGGGGAGAGCTGCTGTGGGCAGGCGTGTGGTTGTGGGTTCCGTCCCGCCTTATGCGCCATGATCTCGATCCGGCGACCTGGTCACTTGGGTCCTCAGTTTTATTTATTCTTTCCATCAGAACAGAGGTGAGAATGTCCCAAGAACGACACAAAGTAATGCTTGTGAGATTTCTTGGCCAGTAAGAAATACAAAATAAATGTTGATTTCTGCAGCTTCGCCAGTGGGAGGCCACCATAAATGCTTGTCGAAAGCCTGGTCTGTCTGGTGGAAGATACAGAACTTAGTGGAAGAGGGGTGGCAACTTTTGCCTCGACCCTTGACTCCCACCGGGGCACTGTGACCTGTGACACTGTCCCTGCCGGAGGCAACTGCTGGAATGGAGGAGGAAGCTGAATTCTGGCTGTGCCGTCATCCTTTTGCTACTTGGGCTCAAGTCAGTCTCTATGAGACTGTGTGCACTAACGATCTATGTGCTCCCATAGAAGAACTGTTTGTAAACCTCTGACCACCCTGGGCTTTGAACCAAACTCTGCTTTACTCAGGGGCTTCTCACTTGAGGATCGGAAGAGCGTGTTAACCCGGACGGCTTTGCTGTGTTCCGGAAAAAAACATTTCTCCCCAGTTGCCTCCTCTCTTTCCTTTCTTTAAATGAAAGAGCTATGGTAGGTATTAAATGTAGCTCCCGAAGAAAGACTGATTCAGGTACTTATGTACAAACATGTGAAACTTACAGTAAGACCTGGATGGGGTTGAAAAGGGGTGTGGGCTGTTTTTCATGGCTCTGTCTGGAGTCCTGTCCCTCTTCCTCACGGGCTGGGTTCTGTTCTGTAAACCACGCGAGTCTGAGGTCCTTTCTGGTCGTCTGTCTTTCAGAGCCTCCCACACCCATTGCCCCGCCCGAGCTGCTGGCCGTGGGGGCCACTTACCTGTGGATCAAACCCAACGCCAACTCCATCATCGGGGACGGCCCCATCATCCTGAAGGAGGTGGAGTATCGGACCACCGCCGGCACCTGGGCCGAGACCCACATCGTGGACTCGCCCAACTATAAGCTGTGGCATCTGGACCCCGATGTGGAGTACGAGATACGGGTTCTACTCACGAGACCAGGAGAGGGGGGCACAGGACCGCCGGGGCCTCCGCTCACCACCAGGACCAAGTGTGCAGGTAGGAGCCTCCTTCCTGACTTCGTGGGCGAGGCCGGGCGTGGCCGTGGGTGATCTGCTTCGTGGCTTCCTGTGACAGTCGTTCCTAAATGTCTCTGGTGGAGAGAACAGGGTGTTGGTCGAGCCTTAGAGGACCTCCTGGCTTTGGTGACATCTCTCCAGCCCTGGGTCTGACTGGGATTCTGAGAACTGCCCGGCGAGCTGGGTCCTGGCTCTGACCGTTTCCGGTGGGTGCTGGCTTGAGCTCACCAAGGGCTTCTGTGCCACTTCTGAGGTAGTGCCTCTGAGGGCTCCTGGCTCTGTGTCCCCTGAAGGGCATTCGGGCTTGATCTCTGAGTGCTTCTGGTTTCTGTTGAATCGCCAAGGTTTCTGTGTACCCCTGAGCATCCCTGTGCTGGGCCCATGACCCTAATGAGTTCTTGCTTTTGACAATTTATTTGAGGGTTCCTGGTTCCAGTTCTGTCTTGGAGGGGCTCCAGGTGCCAACTCCATCCTGAGTGCCACCTGGCTCTGAGAGTGTCTCTCCATGGATTCTCGAACTAGCTAGTCATGGGAGCCTCCTGGCTCTGTCCCTTGGGGACTCCTGGCTCCTACCTACGAGTCTGGGTTGGGACAGACCCTCCAAGGGTCGCCTGGATTCTCTATCCCTACCGCTCTGGGCTCCGTGTTCCCTGGGGGCCGTTGGCTGCGGCTGTTTCTCTGAAGTTCCTGCATGCTGCTTAGAGTTCGCTGGCTGGGACGGTGTCTGGGAGGGCTCTTTGGATCCAGGTGTGTCCCCGAGGGCTCCAGGCCTCTCTGCTGTGTCTAGGGAGGGGTGTTGGCTGAGACTGTGTCTCTAACTATATCCCTGAGCTGTTCCAGCTCTGAATGCACCTTAAATTGAAAGAACTCAGTGTTCATTTATTTTTTTGCAAATCACATTATTTATATTATCTCACTTTTCCCCTCTGAATAACCATTCAATATAAGTATTTTTATCTCATACATGAATGAATGGAGACTCAATATTTTTAAATGTTTTATGCAAAGTCATAAAATCGGCCAGTGGCACAGTCAGGATTTGCCCTTGGTCATAGGTCACACGATGGTGACTAAACAGAGAGGGGTGTGCCATCTGCAAGGTGCAGACAGCTGGGGGGTTTCAGTGGGGGGTCAGGGAGCCATAGCATGGGCTGCCGGGTCCAAGGGTCAAGGTGTCCCTGGCGGCTTCGGGTGGGGAGGGAAAGACCCATCAGCACAGGGACCACCACGGAACCAACAGCAAAGTCCAATGCAGTCCATTCTGCTATAATGTGACATGGTGTTCCTAAAAGTCACCGCACTATGCAAAGTTATGCACAACGCCCATACTTCATCAGTGACACATAAAAAAGAGAAGTCTGGTAAAAATGGTGGCACAGCCTTCCACATGCTGATGGCCGAGCTAGGCATCAACACGGCAATGCATATGGCGTGTGACCTGGAGAAGTCCTGATGCTTGCTTGTGGAAGTGGGTGTCAGAAAGGTTGGTGCCGGGAAGTGGTGACAGAGGGCTGTCTGGAGGTGATGGGACATAACACCGAATGTGGAGGAGACGGCTCATGACACAGGCGGTGGGGTGAGGGGCTGGGCGGTGCTGCACGAGTGCTCTGTGTGCTCCCGTGTGGCTCAGTGCAGCTGGGTGTGACTTCGATTCCGTGCATGCGTCTCTGTACACATTCACACGCTGCAGATGGGACAGCTGTGTGAGGCTCAGATCGTTTCCTCGTATGTCCATCACGATGGCACACATAGCCGTTCTCAAGTATTTCGGCGGTGTACCTTGGCACCGTGTCACCCAAAGTTCGTGTTACCATTGCTTGGGGATATTCCTTGGAAAGTTATTGAACCTCTGTGATGAATGGAGGTGCCGTTCTCTTGATTATTTTCAAAACTGGGCCTTTGGTAAAATTCCTCATTGAAATCTGATTATGAGACGTACTACTTTAAAAGGACATCGGATGTGTTATTAAATCAGGTAATACCTTATCTCAGCTTGGCAATTCAGTATCCATCCATAAAAATAATTGATTCTATCCTGCCAATGAGACTTCCCTCTTTCCACAGGGTAAATCTCAGGGTTTCTGGGGTTTTTGATCTTTATAAATGATATTCAAAGTACCATAGGAGCCCCCACGGACTTAGTGCTGATGATCATATAATACGTTTTGAAATTCAATCGCAAAATGATCATCTCAATAAAAGTTTACGATCTATTGAAAATTGTTGCCATGACCGTGTAATGGGCTTTACATGTTGAGAACACAGTTGTCTGACTATCGCTATGAAAATTATGAGTTGAAATGCTGTGTGCGGCTTTATATTTTTAAAAATGTTGGTGTTTCAGTAAGTGATGACTAAAATCTTCAATAACCCACATTTCCTAAAATGTGTCATCAAGAAGATGATCTTCTCTCCCACAGTGCCGCTGGCGGTAGAATAGTCTTTGCCTCGTAATTAATTTTTAAGAGAATTCCGAGGCTGGTGTTCATTTATGGGTGCTGTGCATTGGGGCTGGTAGTCTGAGTCCTTCCACACTTTTCCCTTTTCATGATTCATCGCACTGAAAATGTACTCATTATTTACAAAACAGAAAACGAGAGAGTGTGGAATGCATACTTTCTGCCCAGAGGTATTGACAGGCTGGGTGAAGATTCCAACAGAACAGCGTTGAGGCTAAAGCAAACAGAAAGCCGGGGGTTGAAATACCAAACTTCATGGAGGAAAACAAGGCGGGCGTGGAGAGAGCAATGCCCTTAGAATGATCTAGAGCAGTGGTTCTCAACGTGTGGTCCCCAGGCCCCCTGCGCTGGCATCCTTGGGAACATGTCAGAAGTGTAGATTCTCAGGTCCCAATCCCTGACCTAATGATTCAGAAATTCTTGGATTGGAGCCCAGAGATCTGTGCTTTAAGGAGTCCTCTGAGTGACACTGATGTATACCCACGCTGAAGAACCACCGATAGACCGTGGCACACCAACATGCCATCTGGGGAATGCCCGTTAGGTTGCTTGGTCCTCGAGGCAGCGTGGAGAGGTAGATGGGAGGGAGACTAAGGCTCGGACTCATCAAACCAAGGTCACGAGTCAATTCAGTGCTTAGAGCTGAGTCTCTTGGCCTGTGGAGCTCCCCGGGACATGGACTGATGGCATTTCCTCTGCAGGTGTCCACCTGAGTGTGGGACTGGGCAACAGGGAGACGGGTCACTATGGAGACCAGCTGAGAATGGGTGGCTGCCATGCACTGCAACAAGAGTCCTTTCCACCAGACACCCACTGAATCACTTGTGTGTGCCACACTCTGTGCTGGGCACCAGTGGCAGAGGCTGGCCTAGTGAGGACATGCTAACGTGGGCAGAGGCTCACAGCAAAAAGCTACAAGTTTGGGTGTAGCTCAGGGCCAATGTACCAGATACCAGAGGGCCCATTCAGCAAGGACAGGTGGAGGTGTCGCATGGTTCTGCCAGGTCGCCGAGCAGGCATACCCTCAGGGCATGGGCAGGGTCCAGCCCTTAAGGGTAGAGGTCATCAAAGAGTGTGGCTGCCGGGCAGCACCCCAGACCAATAAGTCTAGAGTTCAGAGCAAGACTTTTAGCCGGTCAAGGCGGAGCCTGCACAGACGGTCAGCTGGAATCTGGGCAGGTGGGGATGCGAGCAGAGGGTCAAAGAGGACACAGCCAGGCTTCTGGTTGGGATGACTGGGAGGCAAGTGGTGGCCCCTTTTTCCGAGGTGGAAAACACAAAAGGTGGTCTAGGGGCGAGGGCGTGAGTTCAGGTTTGCCTGCGGTGTGTGCGAGGTGAAGACGCACGACCGGCGATGGCATATGTGGACCGGGCCCAGGGGACACTAGCAGATCACCTCTCCTCTGCCACGAGAGCCAGCTGACTGCACCCGTATTGCAGAATCAGAGCGTCTTCTTAGCACCGATGAAAGCAATTTAATTCTCTTTCTTCATGCTGTTCTGTGGAGATGCCCCATTCATTTACTTTTTCCATTCATCATTTTGTTCCTTTTGCTCCGTTTAATCATTCACCATCCTTCCGGAGATGCAGGCCTGGAGAGCAAATGCGATAATGTACATCAAAGTGCTTTGGAAAGCTCAAAACGCTCTTTAGATGCTTATAATGAAACAAATCATCATTTGTTGCCGCTCTTGGTCTGCGTTATGGTTATGAATCATCACATCAAAACACGAAGTCTCACGTGTCCATTTCTCTGGACTGACTGGCATCTGGAAGGGCGGGCCTCTTCGTGTGTTGGTGTTCATCATCCAATGGGAAATCCTGTTTCAGAACACGATGATCACACTGCAGTGTGGACTGTCAGAGGTTTTCTGGTCTAGAGCAGTGGCTGGCTTCCTTGGCACGGCCCCCACGGCACACCTCCAGCGATAAGAGTTGGGCCCAGGAGGGCTGTCTGGTGCCCACCCAGCCTCACCTTGAACACTGCCTCTGACGGGGAGTTGACGCTCTCCCGTGGCAGACTGTTTTGCTCCTGGGGATCCAGGGTCGTTGCTACTTTGTAGGAGCAGAGAGTATCCGTTGGTGGAAAAGAGTTGGGGCAGCAGGCAGGCTGCGAGCAGCAGCTATCTGGACTGCACCAGGGGAACCAAAGGCAGTGACATTGAGAATGGGGACCAAGGTCAGTGAGGAGGGGAGGCAGGTGAAATCAGAGGTGCAGACACAGCACTGCCCCGGCTGTCCCTGCATCTCCTCTGCAGGTACCACTTTGAATGGCCTGGACACTTGCTTGTTGATGTCTTAAACTGACACCCGGCATCAGACAGAGAAGCTCTCCGTCATTGAAACCTAAATCTGTCTCTATGCAGCATCCACTTAGGGATCCTGGTGTTACTCTCAGGGGACACATTCCTCCTTATCTCCAAAAACAGGTCTTCAGCCTGAATTCATCTTTCTTCATCGCCGGAAAGCTCTTCCCTTCATCCCCCAAAGCCCTGCTTGAGCCAGAATCTGGGCAGCTGTCTTTACATCATAGTTCTGGAATCACCAATCGACAATCCAGCAAGTCAAGCAATCATACATCCCCCCGTGATTGCTCGCTCCTGGAAATCACAGGTCCCGTGCCTGGGAACCCAATTCCTCACGCGCTCACAGAGCCCAGGCTGTCCAGGTGAATATACTGTGTACAGCCGGAGGGAGGACAGAGCTGCTGATTGGAGGCTGCCTTCCCCTTCCCTCTGCCTGCGGTGTGACTGCACATTCTGTTATTACCATATTCACGGCCTTCTGCTGCAAGTGATACATGTCTCCCGCCCTCTCCTCCCCAGGGGGATGAAAAAGGGGTTCAGTGAAGTGAGAGCGGGTCATTAGAATTTAGTGAAATGAATAGGGACTTTTGAGCCAAAAAGAACCTGGTTTTTATTTCAAGCTGCAACTTGCTAGCTGGATAATAGTGTGCCTGACTGTGCCTCAATTTCTTTTTTTTATTTTTCAAATTATGGGAGAGTGCAATACACCGTTTTGTGGTGAAGCTTCAGTGAGGTAAGTTATATGCCTATCAGAGAGCCCAGCACATGGAAGTCCCTTAATGAACTTTACTTAGAGATAAACCTCAGGCCTGGAGAGAGGGTGTCGGAACCTGGACTGCTGCCCCTCGCTGGGACCTACTGCAGCCTGCCGTCAAGCATTTCTCTGGGTGCTGTGCTTTCTCAGACAGCGGGGGGTTAGCGCAGAAGCTCTGACCGCTGCGGGGAGATGAGAAACGCGTGGTCGTGGAGGTGGCGTGGAGTCCCTGATGCGTGGCTACGAGCCCGGAGGGGGCTGCCGTGGCACCTGACAGTGGGAGGGGTGGGGACTGTCCTTTCTCTGGTGCTGTCTCTAGTCCCAAGTAAGAGAAAAGCATGTTCCCCAGATCCTTCTTTCTTCTGGGAGGCCAAGGCTGGTGAGGATGGAGCCTTGTCAACTGGTGTAGAGGAGAGTCCTGACCTCCGATGGGAGCCCCTCAGGCGGGCGCTGAGTTCTGGTCTAGCTTGCCGTTCTAGGGCACAGTGGAGGCATGGAAGAGGGAAAGGAGAATTGAGGGTCTCTAGGAAGCAGAAAAAAGCCATGTAAGCAGCCTTGGGAGGCCTCCCCCCACCCCCACCCCCACCCCCGCCATTTCTGTAAGACTCAGCTTCCCCCTCTGGACAGTGTGGGTAGCATAACCTGGATGAACTCTCAGGCTGTGGATTAGAAGCAAACACAGTCTCCTGGGCAGGATGGTGGCATGAGCACAGGCATCTGACCGCCCTGCCATAATCCTGGTGAGTGACCCTCAAGTCTTGGGGAAAACACAGCTAGATTAGCCACCAGGAGTCGAGCCACCATCCCACCCAGAATCAGAGCAAAATCGAAAGACCGATGGAGAAATCTGCGACATTGTGGAAAACTAGAGAAGGAGGGGTGGGACTTCTGTGAAGGCCACGCCTTGCTCAAGGGACATGGATTCTAGAGTGGTGCAGGTGAGCCCGGATTGAAGGCAGCCACTGAAGATGGATTGTGACCTCCACCTACTCAAAAGAGATGTGGGCTGGGGATCACGGCCATCCACGCACCTGCACGCCACCCAGCTTTCTGTGATGCCTCTGCCCTCCCTTCCTCCCTGGGGGACAGGCCCAGGAGGAGAGATGAGGGATGGAGGAGGAGGAAGAAAAGCCTGTCTCACTGCACTCGGTTCTGGAGCTGCTGTGTGAGCCAAGGAGTATCTGCACACGAGCAGGTGTCTGCTGGGACACGAGCTGCCCCTCCCACTGCGCACACAATGTCTACAGTGGTTCTTGAAGCACCCCTTGTTTGGCTTATGGAGGAGGAGAAGAGATAAAGCCTCTTCCCCTTACAATACACAACCTCAGAGCCTCCACCCACACAGTCCCCTCATTGTATGGGCTGAGTGTGGGGTTGGGGTGAGGAGGGAAGGTCCAGTTGGTACCTCTTAGCATCCCTGGAAGGGACATCTGGAAGGGCCTTAGCTGTCCTCTGTGGGATGCAGCCGTGTTTCCTGCTTACTCCTCTCACTTTTGTAGCCTTGGGTGAGATTCCAAAGCAACAAGAAAAGCCCTCTGAAGCATCTTGTTACTCTTAGATTTTTCTGCCAGCTCATGCTCCCTGGAGAACTGGGACCACCTGGAGGGAGACGTACAATAACTCAACACACATACCTGGGAAATACTCCCCCAGTCCCTCCTAACTTTGAAGGTTGAGATTTGAAGGAAAAAGGAGCCACAGAGAGGTATTAATGATCACAAAAGCTAACTGTGTTTGTTTATCCAGCTAGTCGAATTGAAAAGAAATAGCTCCAAACGATATTGAAATCGGAGGTCCATCACTGTATAGCTTTGGATAACTCGAGGCAACAACACAGAGAAAATGGGTGATTGTGGTGGTGGAACCAGCGGCAGTCACTTGGAGCATCAATATGCGAGGCCGTGGTGTTGGGCTTGTTTGGAGTATTTTACTTGTAATTTCTCCACTGACTGGAAGGTAAGTGACTTACCCAGCACCATACATCTGGCCAAGTGGCTCGGCTGGGAATTGAACCTTCAATTATATGGCTACAAAGCTCGAGCTTTTTCTAATGTGACCCCAGAATCCAGCATCATTATGAAAGCAGAAGGCAACATGGCCAAGTTGGGTTCGTTCCAGAAGTGCACTGATGAAAAATGTTGAATATTAGAAAAAGTATTGGTACAATGCCTCATATCAGTAGGTCCAAAGATAAAAACCATCTGATCCTCTCCAGAGAGGCTGAAAAGTAATTTGAAAAATTTCAGCCTTCATTACTGATCAGAATTTTTAGTAAGCTGGAAATAGAAAGGCACTTTCTTATTTGTAGCAGAAAATGTTCTTACAGCTTCAAAGTCTTGAGAGAATAAAGTAAACCAAAAAAAAAAGAAAAAAAAAAGAAAAAAGCTCATTAGAACTAAGAGATTTCAGTATTATGGTCTGACTCAAAGCAAATAAACAAAAATCAATAGCCATGTGCCAATAATAACTATTATAAAAATATAATAAAATATATCCTATTCTCAAAGGCAATTAAAAGGTAAATACTTAGGAGTAAACCAAGAAATGTGCCGAATCTATATGGAAATTCACACACCTACAAAATTTCATCGAGGTTGATGAAACAAGACCTCAATAAATGGAGAGATATATCATGTTGTTGGATTAGCAAATTTAATATTGGGAAGAGATCAATTCTTCTCAAATTAATTTATGGGTTTAATACAATTGCAATCAAAAGCCTAATGGGATTATGTTTGGAACCTGACAAAGTGATTTCAAAATTGATGTGAAAAAATATACAGGAGAAAGTAGCGAAGCACACTTGTGAAAAGCAGTGGTGTGGGGGCGGGTTGCACTGTGAATTATCGGCATTTATTATAGCTGTAATAATTAAACCTAGAAAATAATCTGTATGTAGTGAGACTGGTTTTTTAAATTTATGTGAATGGAGAACCGCTTCACAGATAGTGTATTTGTAATTGGGGAATAATTTGAAAAAGATAGAATCCATTGCTCACATATCACAATATGCTAAATAAATTCTCGACCTATTAAGAACTTAAAAGCTGAAAAAAAGTAAGAACCAAAAGAAAATTTTGTTCTTGTATTAGGAGGGACTTTCAGTTCATTAAAAACAAATATACCTCAGAATCAGAGTTTACAAATTTTACTACATAAAAAGGGAAAAAGAAGGAGACGAAAAATCTTCTATTCTATATTAACAAAATTCAAAAAGCAAATGGGTAAACTGAATGTGGAGAAATACGTGACAAAACTGAGAAAAAAGAAATAATGTTACATATAAAAGAGCTTTGAGAAGTCAATAAAAACGTCATCACACTGGTACAAAGAAAAAAAAGACAAAGATATAAACATCCAATTGCCAGACAAAATATGGATGGTAAAAAATAATTTGGTGAAAAACAAAATGTCCAGTGCCACAGATAATCAAATAAATGCATTCCTAGCCTATAACATTGCCAAAATAGATCTATTTTTCATGGATAATAACCAGCATTGGCAAAGAGCCATGAAGCGGGCATTTCTGCGTGTGGGTTAAACTGGTATAGCCTGCTTAGAGGACAGTTTGCTCATTTTTTCAAACAAAATGTTCAGAGCGCTCAAAAAGAGTTGTATACGTAGAGGTCATCACTGCATTATTTATAAGGGCAGAAACTTACAAGTCACTTCAGTGCACCAACCGCAGGAGAGGACATGTGCACTCGCACGGTGGCAGTCAGTGCCGGTATTGCAAACCCTGTCTTTGTGGAATATCTGATGGCATGGCTCAGCGTTCATGCTATAATAAGTAAAAAAAAAAAAAAAAATCAGCTTACAAAGTTGCATATGCCAGTGTGTCCCCATAAGTAAATACGCAGCCCATATATAGACTGGGTCCAGTTATCTGCTAGAGCTATAAAGTATTGACGTGAGTCCCCCATTCCAGATCCTGCCCCAAAACCTCTGAAGATGCCCAGGGGCGACCTGTGCATGGCCTTTCCTGAATTCTGGAACATCCCTGCTTCTCCGCGCTGTCCTAACTGGACCAGTGTGGAACGGCCCCTGCCCTGCCCTCCCCAAAGCTGCGTGAACACAAGGCAGCTCCTGGCCTGACCACGGCAGCCGTGCTTTGCTTGGTGTCTGATGGGACGCGGGCAAGGGACTGCATTCTCATGCTACCCAGCAAACATTTCGCAATCCTTCCCCAGACCTAAAAGTCCTCTCAGTGGGCAGGGATGTTTCACCTTTTCCTCTCCCACACCCCTCCCCCCCGATCACCCACAGGTGCTGCCCAGTGTTCTCATTCCCAGAGCAGTTCCCCTTTTCCTGTAACAATTTCCCACTCATGTTCAGGCTCTTCTTTGCGCATCTTTTGCACTGAGGTGGACATTGGGGGGATCCGGGGAGGGCGGCGGATGCTGAGATCAAAGCCTTTATTTAACTGGAAACAGCCCTCCCTTAAAAATGCTCTTTAATTTATCTGTGTTCGTGAACATGCACAGATACACATACCACGTGTGCGGGATAGATATGTGTGTGTGCGTGTGTGTGTGTGCGTGTGTGTGTGCACGTGCGCTTGTGTAATGAGGTTATGGGTCACTGTCAATGTTTTCTCTTTGTTTTGCTGTGCTGCATAAAATTTATACAACTTGAACGTAGGTGTCCCCCTTCAAATCAAATGCAAATGTGCAAGATTGTTATAAATTGCGAAGCACTCTGTACAAATGTGGGAGGTTATTTTTTATCATATTTAATGAGTCACTGACATTCTTGCAAAGTACAGGGAAAGTTGCACATTGACTGAGCCCTGGGCGGCAAACCCAGCATTAGACTGCAGGCAGATGGAGCAAGGCACAGTCACACGAGGGGTTCGCCTTGAGACCTGTGTGAGCTGGGATCCAGGTTAGCGTTGGACCATCTGCTGAACCTCTCTGAACCTGTTTTCTTATCTGTCAAAAAGGGGTAAAACTGCTTCGCTCATTAGGTAGAAATAAGGGTCACTAATATTATTGATGGCTAAGAATGCACTGATTTTCCTTGCAATCCCGTAAGGAAGGTATGCCCCATCACCACCGTCGCTACCAGGGCTTCGAGAGGTTAAGTACTTTGTTCCAAGTCACAAAGCTTAGGAAGTGGCTGAGGTTAGAGCCCACGGAGTGTGATTCCAGTCCCCGCTCTTAACCTACCTGGTGGTATTACTTTAAGTCCCCAGCACAATGCCCAGAACGTAGTAGGTGCTTAGTAAATGGGAGCTTTGGGCAAGTATCACTTTCTCCCTCCCCAGGTCCTCTTCCTCACCAGTAAACCCCAAGGTCTTCACTGCAGTGGGTCAAGGTGCAACCAGGAGCCACTTACTGAGTCTTTCCAAAGAGATCTGGGCCCATGATTTCAGGAGCTTGGCATACAGCCTCAGACAAAATATGTCAGAACCAGAGGAATCGCAGGGTACATTGCCTATCGCTGGCCACTTGGGGGTGCAGGGGTCCCGCTACAGGGGGGAGAGTGGGAGAGCCACCCAGAACAGCGAACGCAACCTGGCTTGAGGCAGAGAGGAACTGACTGAAAGTGAGACACGAGGGCAGCTGGAGTGTGTCAGCCGTGGTTTCTAGGTCACACCCACCATTGGCTGGGCTCACGGTCATTCTAAGATTCTCAAGGGACACTGTGGCAGAAGCCGGGGGGGGGGTCTATGGGGACCCAGTGGGAGTGCATGTCCATCCACCATCGCCACATAGACTTCTCTAGCTGGGGATGTCTTGAATCATTAAAAGCTTGTAACTCTTCCAACCAATCCTCTTCCCAGCTGGGCCCAGGGCTGAGGGAAGGTGCAGCTACTATATCTGCTGTGTGGCTGTGCTGTTGTCTCCTCCTTGCCCTCTTCATCCTCACACTTGAGAAAAATAGAATAATCTTACCACCAGAGCAACGTTTTGAAAATAGAAAAGAGGTATATCTGGTCTACCCGTTAATTTTCTGCTAGTGCATATTGTACTTCGATCATTGACCTCATTCTTATGTCATTATGTCTCATGCACCATTTATAGTCCCCACCTGTCATTGAACACCAAAAAGTAAGTACTTTCCAGATTATTAAGGAGTTTGCAACATTGTTATAATGGCCCCATAGTGTCCCATAGGGTCTAATTACAATAATTTACTAAATGATTCCTGTACTGTTGGATATTTGGGTGTTTTCCAAAATGTTGCCATCATCCTGCCTGGAGCCTTCTGCTTGAGTTATTTTCTTAGACTAAGTATCGAGATCTGAGGGATGAAAGGGTGCAGGTAACCTGTGGCTTTTGCAACATTTCCCAGATTGCTTCCCATGAAACAATGATGCCATTTCATAATATAGGAGCACTCTCCCTGTAACCATGACAGAATTTTATACTACCATTTTTTTTTTTAATTTTGCCAGTTCCATAGGCGTGAAGTGACATTGTCAAGTCGACTTTCATTCCTGTCTCTCTCTAACCTCGACGTCTGCCTCCTCTGCCTGACTGTCATCTGCCAGCCATTCTAGTCTTTTTTCTGTTCCCCCAAACCATGACGGCCAAGCTGTTTCCTACCTCGGGCTCTTGCCCAAGCTGTTCCCTCTCCCTGGGACTCTCTTCCCACTCACACCCTCTCCCAGTTAACTCATCATCATCCTTCACGTGTCCCTTTGAAAGTCACTTGACAGTGAGACCTTGCTTGACGCCTTGTTCTAAATTAGTGTCCCTCCTACTCCCCATTTAACCACTGCTAACACTCTCAGAATGTATCCTCATTTGTAGCCAGCTAACTATTTGTGGGCCTTCCTGTTTATTGCATGCCTGTTCCCTCCCTGAGGCCAGTACCATTGTCTGTTGGTCTCTTGTGCCTGGTATCACGCCTGGCACATAGTAGGCATTCAATAAATAGGTGTCGAATGCATGCATGTTGTGAAGATATATGTGTGCGCTGCAGAAATTTTGGAAAATCAGAAAAATAGACTGACAAAAATTTAAATACCCCAACACAGCATCGTTGGTTTTGAAACATGGTTTCATGTTCTATGTTTAACTCATTCATCCATGTGGGGTTATTTTGGTCTTTGGTAAATGGCGAGTTCCAGACAAGGGGACATTGAGGAGGAAAGGTGGGAAGTCTTCAGGGAGAGAGAAGGGAAGGGAGGAGGAAAGCCTGTCCAAGTGAGGGCCTTAGTTGGGAGTTTCCGGACCTGTCAGAAGTGCAGGGCAGACGCCCAGACCACAGTTAGGGAAACTCATTTGGGGAGGAGAGCTCTCACCCTGTCCAAGAGGCCAGCAGCACCGGTATTTGCAAATCCTTTACACAACTATCTTTCTAAAGCCTTTTGTAAATATTATCTCTGTTTATCCTCACCATGAGTCTGAGACTAATTTGGTTAATCACCCCCATTTTCCACTGGGGGAGCCCAATGCTCTCAGGAATTGACCTTCCCTGAATTTCAAGTTTCGCCCTAGCTGCGGAATACCATCTTCCGACCCAAGCTCTTCCGCTTCCCGCTCTCTGGCCACCGTGGACGTGTCTCTGTGCTGTGAATCTTGGGTTAACCAGATGGCTTGGAGGAGAGGCGGGGGCGTGGGGCAAAGAAGGCAGGAGTTCTGATTAATTGAATTTTTTTTTTTTTTTATTATTTGAAGGTTAAGCAGCAAATCCATTTAAACTTGGCCCAGACTATTTTATATAGCATGGTATGTGAACTACACACAATCAAATTGAGCCCAGAGGAATATCTCCAAGAAGAAAGAAGTCAGTTGTATGATCCTTAATTGCTGTTACAGTCGGTACATGCACCTGACTACTTCACCCACTCCGAGGCCTTTGATCAAAGCCAGGCGGCGGAGACGTTTAAAGGCCTCTCCCAGGCAGTGAAGGGCCATCCCACCATCGTGAGCCGTACTGGACTTGAAGCTCCCTGCGTTCAGAGCCTTGCACACCTCGCCCGTGTCTGGCTGGCATGCCCGGAGGAGTGAGGAAAGGATGCCTTTGCACCCTCAGTTGGGCGTGGCTATCAGAGGAACACTATTCTCTATTATGGGGAGTTTAGGATTCAGAATGAGCGGGCAGTGTGACGCCCGTCATATGCCACACAAAATATCCCAAGAGCATGACACTCAATTCTGGCCACATATTTACCAAGACACGGGATGAAAGATATTACCACCTAGGAGAGGGCCGGCATTATGGGGATGAGCTACGAAACCTGTCACGCGCGCCCAAGAGATGCTGACCGCAGTGTTTGCTTGCAAATGCGAGGCCGGTGCCTGGAGTACATGGTGGGAAAGGTAATGCGGCTTTTCACACGGTAATGAAATTTTGTGGAGACGGTGAAAGAAATATGTTTTCATTATTTTTATTTTGGAAGATACAGGAAAACACTAAACAATGTAAAAATCACCCCCATAAATCGCCACTCGGCTATGACGACTCCACATTTTGGTATGACTAACTCTTCCCACTAAGGTTTTATTTATTTTCTTAATTTTAATGCAGACATGTACATCCCCTTGGACAAACTCGAGCCAACATGTACATGTTGTTCGGTAACTGATCCCCTTAATAGAATATAGTGAATATTTCTCCATGTGCTTGTGCGCTTTTTACTTCAATACATACCAACACGTACTGAATAACTCCGTGTGCCAGGTATGGAACGTGGTATTACGTTGTAGCATGGTGAATTAGACAGACGTGATCTGGGTTTGTATGGATCCTGGAGACGGATGGGAGAGAGTACACTGCATTTCATGTGAATACAGAAATACAGTCCCTCTTCATTATTTGCAGACTTCATATTTGCAAATTCACCTGCTGTACTTGTGACACTGAATATCAGCGCTCATGGATTGCAGTCATTCACAGACACACGCAGAAGGGTGGGCAACTGCAGATACCTAATGCACCCGTTCCCCGGTGGGGCCAGACAAGGTGACCCGCTCCCTCTCTGTTTCAGGTCCCCTACGGTAAACAAATATCCTTTCCGTGGTCTCTCTAGTGCCACATTTCCCCGTTTTTGTGCTTTTTGTTGGCGATTGTGCTGTTGGAAACGGTCCCCACGGGTGGTGCTGGAAGGCCGCCGAGGGTTCCCGAGTGCTGAGATTCTCCGTGGCGTGCGTCACGGAGAAGATGCATGTGGTCGGTGAGCCTGGTTCAGGCATGAGCTGCAGTGCTGTCGGCTGTGGGTTCTATGTTAGTAAATTAACACTATGTGTTACGTAAGGTGTCTTAAAACAAAAACACATAAAACTAGGTCCTGTGTTGACTGCTTGACGACAGTGTTCTATCAGAGGCTCCCAGGCCCCTAGTCTCGTGCTTCCTCTAGGAGCTGTGGGTCAGTATTCGCTAAATCCGTGCAACCTGAGAGAGCATAACATCACAGGTAGTGAGCCAGCTGCACGTGTATACAGGTCAGTGAGCTGGGGTGCTAGGGATGGACACAGACATTTGGGTTCTTCGGCTTCAGATAACACGTAAAACTGTTCAAAGATAGTTTCCATGAACAGGTAAAATCGTGACTTTCAGATAGTTGTGAAAAACGAACCTGATTTTATTCATGGATGAGGAAACTGGTGAGGTGTCACGACCAGTACAGAGGAAAATCCAAAAACCGGAGACATTTATAGATCAGAAATATCGGCATGAATACGCCAATGGGGGCAGAGTGGCTTTGTGTCCCTCTGGGAGGGGGCAGATTGTCCCTCCCTCAGACAGAACTGTTTGCATGTCTACAGAAGAAATGATTCTGCTTTGCTGTCCGTTATCGACAACTTGCCCAGTTGTGCAGTAGCTCCCACAGAGCCAGCATCAGACGAAGGAAGCTGGTGTCGCAGACAGTGCACAGTCCCCCCCAGAGCCACAGTAATACGTCATCAATGTCGATGAGCAGTGGACACAGGAGAAGCGAGCCCCGAGGAAGGCCACCCCATGAGGTGGGATTGCCCAGGCAGGGCCTGCAGGAGACTGAAGAAACAGCTAGAGAGACAGAAAGGAAAGGTGGCACCTTCCCACCGACAGCAAGACCGAGGACGGAGAAGGCTGTCCACGGTCGGAAGGTTGTACTCTGACAGGTGGCACAGGAGAGGTGAAACAGGGACAAAGTGGGAATGATGTTCTGATTAGAGTCTTAATATGCTCCTGTACGGACGAACCAGTGCTTTCACCCTAACCTTGATTTCTGGATATTGAGGTCTTTTCGATTTTTTTTTTTTAATCCTCACCTGAGGATATTTTTCCATTTATCTTCAGATAGAGTGGGAGGGGGAGAGAGAGAGAGAGAAACATCGATGAGAGAGAGACACATTGACTGGCTGCCTCCCGCACAACCCCGACAGGGCAGGGGACCGAACTGCAACAGAGGTACGTGCCCTCGACCAAAATCAAACCCGTGACAATTTTGGTCCACGGGCCGGTGCTCCAACTTCTGAGCCAAACCAGCCAGGGTGGTCTTTTCAAATTTAAAAAAAAATTGTAATTAATATCCTCATCAATATAAATCAGTGTGCACATATCTAATATTTTTCTTTAAAAAATCCCTGTACAACCCTGGCCGGTTTGGCTCAGCGGTTAGAGCTTCGGCCTGCAGACCAGAGAGTCCCGCGTTCAGTTCCCGCTAAGGGCACGTACCTCGGTTGCAGTTTGTCCCCGGCCCCGGTTGGGGTTGTGTGGGTGGCAACCAGTCGATGTGTCTCTCTCACATCGATGTTTCTCTCTCTCTTTCTCTTCCCCCCTCTCTCCCTCCCACTCTATCTAAAGATAAATGCAAAAATGACCTCGGGTGAGGATAAAAAAAAAAAAAAAATCCCTGTACGTATTATTGCTGGGTCAGTGAGCGATTTCAAGATGTTGAGATAGTTCTTCAAAAATTGCCTCAATTGGCACCCTGATTTCACCAGTGGACGGGCAGCTCTGTGTATTTGGACATGCCCTTCCGTGGCCATTGCGTGTCTGCGTTCTCTTTATTCTTCTCCATTTCCCCGAGACAGTAACTCTGCAAACAAGTGCTTTGGTGCTTGGAGCTCATAGTCAGTGGCTTTACGTTATCATTACTGACAAGTCGCAGCCCCCCATTTGGAGCGGCTGACTCTCTTCATTGTTGGTACTAACACAAGTCAAATATTTGCAGGTTCTTATCTTTCTTGAGGCTTGGCTTAGCAGGCTCTGAATTTTTAACATCTGACATTTTCCCTCCCGTATCCATCCCTCTGTCTTCCCTCAGGGCATTCCTGTCTGGCCTCGGCTTTTCATCCACATAAGGCCTGGCCATGTCTCTATTTCCCAGAAAAATCCCGTCCTCCCTACGTCAGTAGGGGCAGGTCCCCCTGCACCTCCCCAAGGGCTGCACTGTCACCTCCGTTTTCCACAGAAAAACTCTGCTGCTCTCATGGACATTGAACACTCACTTCTGGGATCGTATGCCCACGTGTCTCACCTCTGATTGCTGTCCTCATCGGCGTTTCTCAGGGTGTGTCCTCTGCCCAGTTCTCTCTTCACGACACATGACACTCCCTAGCTGTCTTACCTGCTCCGTGGCTTCAATGAGATACTGACACGTTCTCATCCCTCTTCTGAGCTCCAGGTCTGCACACCTAACTGATTCTGCTACTTGTCTACCCTCCTCAACCCAAGCCAGCCTGCTCTGTGTGCTCAACAGCAGCCTGCCCACCAGTTCAGAAGCCTGGATCGTCTGAGCTCCTTCCTCTCTCTCCCGCTGTCACAGCCAAGCAGCCTCGGAACCGTACACTTCCCTGCTTACCCTCGACCTGCCCCTTCTCCTCCAGTTCTCCTCTCCCATCCTCCCATCCGAGGATGCTTTGCTGCCACAATGTATCCAAGTCTCACCATTGATTTTATACCCATTACCAGTCTATGAGACCTGATACATTTCTAAGGTTAATTTCTAAGGTGATTATTTTCTTTTTCTTTACCAATAGGCTGTGTTCCATTTTAAACTGCAGTTTTATTTTGGTACTTTCTGTGTCATTCCATCTTTGGTCCATATCAATGGACCCTCTCAGGGTGGGAGGGGCATCTGCAGACCCCATTGCCGCTGGGATGGATCAGACAGGGTGGCATGATTGGCCAACATGGGTTGTCATTGCTGAAGCAATGGTCTTGTTAACAGAGGGGAGTGTGCCTCATCTCCCCCAGTTGCAGCTGGGGGTGGGTTCTTGGGGTACGGAGGAATCCGCTCTCTTTAGGGGATTATGTATTCCCAAATGGGTGTGCCCTTGCAGTGGCCACGCCCACTGTGGCCAATCATCTCTGCCCCTAGGTGTGATTGGAAGGTAAGTATCTCTCCTGTGTCACTCCAGCTTTCCTGGGAATGCGTCTGTCTTTTATCTGTTGGACCCCTCCCCCAGTGTTTCGCAGGGAACATGGTTATAATGTCTGGCCTTCCCTTTGCTCCTTCCTGTTACTAATACCTAGATAATTACACTGCTGTCATTCTCATGATGACAACTGAGTAAATGAATTTCTATGTGCGGGGTATGAGTACAATAAGAAGGTATCTGTACATCTGTTAGTGCCAGCAATAGTCATGTTCTTGCCCTGATGTTCGTGGGCTTTGGACAGCAACAGGGTATTGCGGGGAGAGGATGAGTTTCCAGATTCTAACTCTTATCTCACTCCTTACTTGCTGTGTGTCCTTGGGCGAGTTACTAAACTTCTCTGAAACTTCATTTCCTTATCTATAAATTCAGAATAGCGGTGTTCATCTTCCTGGGCTGTTGTGAGTCTTGAATGAACAAATAAATGTAAAGAGTCACTCAGAGTACCCAGAACATCGTAGGTGTCCAGGGGAAGATGTTTATTTGCAGGGTGGGGGTTGGGAGCTGCTGTTGGCGGGATGTGTGGGGCTGAGTGCTGTCTGTAAAGATATACTCCTTTGGTTCCCCTATCTCCATGGAAACCCTCCGGTCTGAGTGGCTTCCTGCCCTGGGTCGGCATGTTCCAGGCGGGAGAACAGCCCCGGGGTTGGGTGTGGAATGGTCTCACTGGTGACCAGCACTACCTCTTGTCCCACCATGGTTCTCAGAGGTGCCCTCCCCCAATCCCCTGCCTCCCTGCCTTCCTGGAACGTGATTGTCTTCTCCATCCTCATGCTCACTCTGCTGGGTCGGGCCTCGCGGTTCTCCCGGACCTGCGTACAGGCGTCCCCGTCCTGAACAGTGCTGCGTACAGTCTGCCTCTCCCCACGGGCGTCCTCACCACCGTTCATCCTCCGTGAGACCACCAGGACACCATTTTAAGGGAAATCTAGCCCTATTTCGTCCTTCTTTCCATCATTCCTGTGGCCCCACTGTCCTCAGAGTGGCATCCATACCCTCCGTGCCATTCAAGGCCCTGCCCAAGTTTCCTGTCTCCCTGCCCCACCCTCCTCCCTGCCCAGGCTTTTCATCATTAGGTACTCTGGTCAGATGTCAGGTTAATAGAAATGTTTGAAGACCTTGAAAAGCAATTTACTGCCTCAGAAATATGAAAAGAAAACTGGATTGAAGCTAATCAGCATTTAATTCTATATCTATGAACTATATCTGCACGCCCGTTTTGTACATATATACTTTTTCAAGTTCCTATTCAAAATTTCATTACAGTTAACAATAAATTATAGTCGAGCTTTTCTCAACAGATCAAGAATTCCCAAAGGGACCGTGTGATTGGAGAAGCCATAGGCAATGATAAATTATTAAGTTACTGGGAGCCAAACATTATTGAAAGCAAAATTATTTTTAAAAATTTTTCAAAATAATTTTATGACAAAAAATACTCCACTTCGTGTAGGCAGAAAGATGCAGGCGCACCGCAGTGTGATGTGAGGCGACGTCTGAGCTCAGACTGCCTGTGAAGATCATACCCTGCCCGGGTTCCCTCTGCCTTGACCTCCAGCCCCTCCCTCCTCAGCTGCCTCCTGCTGGGTATTGTCCCTGCTGGTTCTCGGGCCATCACCTTTCCCTTTGTCCTGTCACTCAGTCCTGTGATAGGTGGTGCTGCCCCGACAGGCAGGAAGCCCAGCAAGGCTGAGAAGGTGTCAGCGTGTCACCGGCTGGGTCCCAGCACAGAGCACAGGACTTCACGGGGACACAGGCTTCAGTGCTGTGAACTGGGGGAGCCATGGCTGGTCCTGGGAGTTCTCGTGGAGAAGGGGAGTGCTGGAGGAACTCACCTTTTATGGGGTGCTCAGGGCTGGGCCCGGTTCCGATCATGCCATCACGTGCACCCCCTGTGAACAGAAGGGCACCCCGCTCAGGAGCTCTGTGCTAAGTGATGTGCCACAAAGGTGGGGGAGGTGACACCCAGGTGGGTGATCACCTTTGGCAAGAGATCAGGCCCTTGACTTTGCCTGCCATCAGAGGCTACACCGGCGTCGGAGGTCTCTGTGATCTCCACAGCAGAGAAGAAAGGAGTACAGGGGGCAGGGCGGGTGCTAAGAGCACAGAGCGCAGCTTCCTGGGGGATCTGGAGTGGAGGGGGAGGCTGAGGTTCCAAGAGGGGAGCAGGAAACCAGTCCCAATGGCAGGTGGTGCATAGTGATCAATCCTGAGAGCCCCAGTGGCCACCAGCAGACACAGGCTGCCGATCACTGACCACACCTGTTCTGTGCACCGCCGTTCAGCAGAGTGGTCCGAGCTCTGGTCCCCTAGTGCCCAGCACAGCCTGGCACTGGGCAGGTGCTCGGGGAAGATCTCTTGCATTCGTGAGGGGGTCTAACCATGCAAAGGACAGTGCAGATTCAGAGCTGATGACTCCCATGAAGGAGTCCCTCCAGGTATCCTGGCTTCCTAATGACGGCCTCCTGGGCCACTTTTGTTTAGAAATAGAATTAGAAGAGAAGAGGAACAGAATATATGGTGGTCATTGCACCTAATTCGCTAATTACACCTTAATAGCAGCTGGGGAGGTAGTGTCACGTTCTTGAAGAGGAAGAAGCTCAGAGAGGGAAGTCACGTGTCCATTCATGGGTGAGTGAGTGCTAGACCCAAGCTCTGCACCCTGGATGAAGCCTCCGGTGTGTCCCTGCTTTGCAGTGACATCGCTGGAATGCCATCGCCAGTATCCTGGAAAGGAGACTGCTCCTTGGAGCGGGGGAACCTCACTGGCCTTGCAGTCACAGCACGTGGGTTCCAGACTCGTCCCTGCCCCTGTCCCTTAATGACTGTGGCTTCATCTCTCTGAGCCTCAACTTTCTCATCTGTAAAATGGCAATAAACTATGACTACCTCCCAGCTTTGGAATGAGAACGAAATGGATACCATTTGCAAAAATATCTCACGCAGTTGTCGGCACATAGAAGATAAACTAATGTTAATTGATTCTGATGTTATACATCAATTTGTAGCGTGCCCACGATTTCTTACATCTGACTTTGGAAAACAGTCAGGTTTGGACACGTTCACTCTCCTATTTGCTCCAGTGTAATATTTCTCTGTTGTCACATGCGATGTCACCGCTCGGACTTCCTCTCTGTAGAGGCATTCACCCTGGTTTTCTCACAACGCTATACACCAAACCCACTTTTCTCATCTAAATGCGCTTTGCTGGTCGAACCCTTGATAATCTAACACCGTGCAGATGCAAAAACCATTCGGTTGCACACGTAAAAGGACCCATGTGAAAAGGAAGGGAATAAAGTCGCCTCTCGTTTATTGGGGGGCCTCTCTGGGGAGCTTCCGCAGAGACAGGGAGGTCTGCACACTTCCTCCAGAGTTCCGGTGTCCCGGGGGTTCCCTGACTGTCTGCTCACTGCACGGGAGGCCCAGCTTCCGTGGCTCGGCACCCTCGGCATCCTTCACCACGTGGCAGAGATGAATATTCTCTCCACTGTAGTTGTTTTCCTAAGAAGCTGAAAATATTGGGAGGAAATTGGTTTTCCTCTCCCGTCTTATCTTTGCATAAGCGTTCTCAGGGACCCAGGGCAGCGTGGACGGCGACCTCTGCTTGATTGTCGCCGCAGAGCCGAGTCGGCGACGCGGGCAGCCGCGCAGAGCAGCAGCCCTGGCCTCTGCGTCTCCTGGAGCTGTCAAGGTGACGGGCGGAATGAATCCACTGGTCAATTCCAATTTAGTCCAGACCCTGACTTGACACGGCTCCTACCCTTGCAGCCGATTGACCAATTGTTTTTCGTGATTGATGGAGGTGACAGATTTATTTTTGAAAGTGAGGCTGATTTTCATGATCTTGAGCCTAGAGAAGTGGAGGGGTGTGTGTGTGTGTGTGTGTGTGTGTGTGTGTGTGTGTGTGTAAGTGAGAGAGAGAGCGAGAGGTTGGAGGAGGGAGGAGCGTATGACATTGTTAACGGCCTCTGGCGGTGACGTCTGTGAAACCCTCAGCTGGGCAGCAGGTGTGCTGTTAGGGAAGCAGTGGGCAGGGACCTGAGTGGGTATGTCTGGATTTCTAGTCCTGGTTCTACTGTTTACTTGGGCAAGTTTCTGAACTTTTCTGTCCTTCTTTATCACCCGTAAAAAGTGAGCCAGGTGGAAGGGACGGCTCGTTGCCTAACCAATATTTATTTTCACTTTCTTCCCTATTGAGATTGGACTTTATTTTGGCTGTGGCATCTGGCCAGCTAAAAGACTCCATTTCCCAGCCCCCCTTGCAGCTGGGTGTGGCCATGTGACCACATTCTGACCAATGAGATATAAGTAGAGTTGTGGGCAGGACTTCTGGGAGAGCTCTTTCTAAGGGTCAGTGGTTTGTGAGGGCCCCTCACTGCCTTCCTGTCCTTCCCCCTGCCTGGGACATGCAGACCTGAGGTGACTGAGCCCTGCAGGTATCCAGAAGCTGGGACAGGCTCTGACTGGCTCTGTACCGTGGACTCTTGAGTGCTGCGCAGATGTGAAGAGGTTCTCGAACTGCGGCGGGACTGTATCTCCAGACCTCAGAGGGAACTTGGGGGGCATATCTGCTCTCAAGGATCAAGCACTTTTTGCAGCAAAGGAAGCGTGGACCCATGAGCCCTCCAGAGACCTTCATGTAATCCCAAGGGACTAGGGCATGGTTGCCTTACCCAGCAATTGCATCTTTTTTTGTCCCAAAGAATGGGAGTCCTGCGTTTATAAGAGGCTCCCGAGAGCTTGCTTGCCCTCCAGCGTGTGAGGACAGTGGGAGACATCAGCGGCCTGCAGCCGCAAGAGGGCTTTCGCTGGAACCACGTCAGCACCCGGACCTTGGACCAGCCTCCAGCTGTGAGAAATGCGTCGCTGCTCCTAAGCCACCAGCCTAGGCTGTCTTGTTATGGAGCCCCAGTGGGCGAAGACAGCAGGATGTGGAGAGTGCGTCCAGTGAGTGCGTCTGCAGTCAGATTGCTTAGTCACGGTGCACAGAGGGAGAGGAGTTCTGCGTGGCGGTGAGGCCTGACCCTCTTGCAGGGCTGTGGCCTCGCCCCGTTCCAGGGGACACCACTTACAGGGACTTCTATGGGAATGCTGTGCCCTGGAGTCCCAGGAGACACGGCCCTAGACACTGGGGACCTCTGCACAGGTTGTGGCTGCGGGGACCTTCTTGGGCTGCCTCTTAGCCCTGCTCAGGGGCCCAGGGCAGCCCTCCACGTGGGCAGGTTCTCACCCAGAGACGGAATCACTGTTTCTCCTCCTCACCTTGGCGGCCGCCTCCCCACACAGATGGTGATCAAGCCAATGTTTTCATAAGAGATACAGTGTGGCCGGGGCTGACCATAATCCTCTGAGGGCTTCTCTCTCTGTGAGGCTTGGTCTGCGGGGGGACAGAAGGAGCCTTGGGAGCTGGGAGGGTGCTGTAGGACAAGGACCAACCACCCCAGCACCTCCTTTTCTATGAACAAGGACATTCAGGAAGGACCCTCTCACGGAGCTCATTCTGACATCTGTCACTGGTTGCTTTGTCTTCAATACGGCTGCAGACAGCCCAGCGTATGAGAGAACCTGCTACAGACCTGTGGGTCAGGCCCTGGGGCCTGGGGAGAGCGTGGTGAGAACCCCAGAAAACCTCAGGGTGACCCCCTTCCCCAGAGCATCGGGGAAGAGTGTTCTCAGCCAGACTCGGAGAAACGCCCCGTGGATGGGTCACACCCACGCTGCTGCCCCAGGTGTTCCGGGTGCCTCGTCGAGTGGGGCCAGCGTGTTCCTGCGAAGCCTGTCTCAGCGGAGAAATTCCTACCTTAATGATTTCTTCGTACTCCGACCACTTCAGATGTGATTTGCAGCATCTTATGATGAAACCCGAAGTCCAGATAGTCAGACGTTTTTCCTCGTCCTGAAATCTGAGCGGAACTGGCCACAAGAGCCTTCATTTAATGAGCATCGACCAGTCTCCCAGACACTGTCCTTGTTAGCGGGTCAGGGGGACGCAGCCGCCTTCTCCCTGCTCCTGTCCCCTGTCCCTGCCGCTCAGAGGTGCCGAGGGCAGGATGTTCAAGTGCCGTGTCTGCAGAGGTGGGGTCGTGGGGCTGAGTGCTGAGATCCAGGTGTGGAGTGTCCCGGAGATCTGGCTTATTCGACAGCCCAGACTCAGGGGAACTTGCCAATGGAACAGTTTCATCTATTAGCTGTCACAGCTGGGCTTCTGGGCAAGGCTGGATGGCTGAGATATCGAATCTGAATCCTGCAGTAGGAACGGGTCAAGAGGAACTCTGGTCTGTTGGCTGGGCATCCAGTCTACAGGATGTGAGAGGGCTATTTATTTGCCTCATTCATTCATTCATTCATTCATTCATTCATTCATTCATTCATTCATTCCATATTTATTGAATGACTTCTCTGTGATAGTCACTGTGCTAGGACTGGGGATTTCGGGGGGAACCCGACATTCTCCCCTGTGACTTAGTAGCTCACAGCCTTTGTCACAAGAGAGGCAAAGATGTGGACCTGTGGATGTAATACAAAGATATCAGTAACTGTCTCCCTAGAAGCAGAGCCTGAAATAGGGGTGCGGGTACCTGTGATTGATTGAAGGAGGGACCACTAAGGAGAGAGGGCAAAGGGCTCAGAAGAGAAGGGGACAGAGTAAGAATGTGATCAGGGAGCACCCCGCCTTGACCTGATCCACAAACCGAAGGCTCGAAGGCTCGGGAGCACGCCGTCCCTCAGAACTGAGATGATGTGAGCACTCTGTCCCTGCCCTCCAGCAAGCAGAAATGTGGTGGGCGTGGCCGAGGGACGGAAAGATTCATTTTACTTAATCTTCAGCAAACATTTAGGTTTTGTGCACACAGCCTGTGCTGCCCGTCCTCAGCTGCTGTTGTAGCGAAAAGCAGTCCTAGAAGCCCCAGAGCAGTGGGTGTGGCCGTGTGCCAGTGACTAGTTACAAGGACAAGGGGCAGGCTGGATTTGGCCCCGAGTCCCTAAAGCAGGCTGCAGAGATGCCCCTGCACAGCACCAGCAAGGGCCAGCCTCGCTAGCCGGTGCCAGTCTGCCATTGAGGCAGGCCACCTGGGGCGAGGTGGTCCTTCCTGGGCAAGGCAGCGCCTCCACTCAGGACGTCTCCCAGAGTGGGGTAAGCATGATGGTGGGGTGCTGTGACCCCTTAGGCACCTGCCTTCTTGGCCATTAGGGATGGAGTGGTGGCCAGGTAAGGAGAAGTTAGGAGTCACAGTCCAGGGTCTACTGTAATACTTAACAATTTTATTATGTGTTCACTGTGTGCCAGGCACAGTGTTAGGTACTTCACAGGGGCTCTAGTAACTTAGGTCTCAGAAGAGCCCCGTGGGAAATGTAATGCAAGTACCTTTAGTTCATTCCTATAAAATTCACTGATTTTCATCACTGTAAGTTTGTTTGCTAGTTACCAGTTACACCCCAAGTTATTCTGAAGATATTCTTTCTCTCCCTGTGTCTATTTCTCTCTCTCTCTCTCTCTCTCTCACACACACACACACACACACACATTTCATCTGACATATAGGTATGATGTCACCAAGTGTCAGTCATATACTGTTTTCTGTTGGGTAGCTTTGCTCTACTCCCAGAGACTCCTGGGGGGTTTACTTCCCTACACTTTACACAGCCCAGGGTGTGTGTATACCTTCAGAGTGAACCCCTTCTCCTGGGCAGGGACACCCACGGAGCAGGCTGCCTCTGGGGTCCTGGTAGCAACTGTCATGCCCCCTTCCTCACTTTCCTAGCAGTTCCCGTTTTGTTGATGTTTCCCTGTGCTGTGCAGAAGGTGTTTCGTTTGACGTCGTCCCACTTGTTTATTTTTGCTTTCGTTGCCTTTGCTTTTGGAGTCAGATCCAAAAATCATCACCAGGACTGATGTCAAGGAGCTCACTGCCTGTGTGTTCTTCCAGGAGTTTTATAGTTTCAGCTCTTACGTTCCAATCTTGAAAGCACTTGGAGTTCGTTTTTGTGTGCCGTATAAAATAGCTGTCTCGTGTTTGCCTGTGGCCGTCCAGTTTTCCCAGCCCCACTTCTGGAAGAGACTGCCCTTTCCCCGTTAGAGATTCCTGCCTCATACATTGATTGACCGAATATGCATGAGTTTATTTCTGGGCTCTTTATTTCTGTCCCATGGATCTGCTTTTTTGCCAATACCACGCTGTTTTGATTACTACTAGTATTCTCCAGTTTGGACTTTTTCAGTTTAAGGGATTTGTTGCCAATTTCTACAGGGCGATAGATTCTGCTTGACAATTTGCATGCTCGGGGAGAAGTTATTATTAACGTGGGGTGATGGTGTGAGCAAAGCATTGCATGCGCCTGGGGTCTTACCTCTGACTGACCTCTGGGTCTCAAGTTCCTCCTCTGGGTAATGGGGATGATGGCAAGGCTTTTGCTGAACCTCAAATGAGGTAAGGGATGAGCTCCGACCTCGTCATCTGGGGAACATATAAGGATGTAAGTTATTGATTAAGGACTAAGTACTGTGATTAAGGCCATGTACGTGCACTAGTCATCATTATCCTAGGTCTTTATTTCTTTTTTTTTTTTAATATATATTTTCATCGATTTAGAGAGAGAAACATCAACGTGAGAGAGAAACATGGATCGGCTGCCTCCTGCATGCCCCCTCCTGGGAATTGAGCCTGAAACCCGGGCATGTGCCCTGATCAGGAATCGAACCGGCAGCCTTTCGGGGCATGGGACAATGCTCATCCGACAGCCACACCGGCCAGGGCCTAGGTCTTTATTTTAGTGTGTGTGCAGCCAAGCTCCCTGCTGAGCCTGCCTCCCAGACAGCTCTCTGCTGGCTCTCGGGCCTGACTTGGGGGTATGATGAAGACCACGTTGATGGGTCTCTGCACTCAGGGGACTCAGGGCCAGAGGGAGGCAGATCCCAGACCTGGCTCTCCATGCTGAGCAGCTTGGTCTTCACGCCATCCCACAGCCCCTGTTCCAGTGCCTGTACCCAGATACACCCAGCATAGGTGAGGATCTGACCTGGTCAAGGCGTCTGGTCTAAGCCGGAGAGGGGAGCACGGACACAGATACAGGGAAAGCCTCTGCTCTTCTCTGGGGACAAGCAATCCGCGCCCTGACTCGCGCAGGCGGTCCTGACAAGTCGCTCGGCGGTGTGAGTGCGGTATTCAGGTGATTCACTTTGGGGACACACGGACGGCAGGGTTTTAAGCAGAGTGACAAGGGCCAGTGTGCATGTGGGAAGATTCTCTGGTCTGAGGTGTCAGAGGGTGGATCAGAGAGGCTGTGGGACCAAGAAGAGGCTGTCACAAAGATCCAGGTGACAGGTCTGGGTGAAAACAGGGCTGTGCGTCTTTTCCCTGCTCATGCAGTCGGAGCCTCAGCGGTGTGTTCTCAGAGCTTTCCTGCGAGGTACAGGAACAGTCAGGACCCAGCTGGCTTCCGCGGCCCTCGCCAGGCACCGCACCCATCCCGGCTTCTGGGAGCCGCCTGTGGTGAAGAACACGCACCACTCCACTCTCCACCACCCACCCCTCCGTCTGCGGATCGTGGTCCTTCGAAGCTTCCTGTCCTGGGCATGCTTCCCGACCCCAAGGACCTCGTCAGAGGAGAGAGGAGGGCAGACAGCCCCTGGGCTCACAATCCCCAGCCTGGCCCAAGGGACCACGCTTCTGTGTTCTCTGCAAATGTTTAGTGAAATGCAGAGTCTTCCTTAGAGGTGAGGCCACAGCATGTCTGGGGACTAGGGAGGGAGCTGACCGAGGGCAGGGGCAGGGGCTGCAGCTAAAGGCTGTGGGCAGGCAGGGCACTGAGGCCGGGCCTGGTGCCGACTTCATTCCCTGCTCTATGACAGGGACAGGAGAATGCCGACCGGTATGCACTTCAGCCCAAACCGGTGTAAAACGGAACGGAGGCCTCAACTTGTATTTCAACCCGTGGCTGCCAGTGCTCCTTGCTCAGTTATTTCTTACTCGTTTTAAGAAGGGTCGATGCCATTGTCAGGCTGCAGGGGGACCGTAAGAGGGTCCCGTGAGAGGGTCCCGTCCCGTGCTCTTTGGAGAAGGCAAGGGCGAATCTGGGCGTTTTTCTGAACTGGTTCAAACTGAAAGGTCACCCTGTCCTCCCATGGAAGACATTAATGGCTGAAAGAAGCAATTGGGAAGGCAATTTTACATTCCCACATTTGAGTTATAAAAAAAAAAACTATCTTATAATTAAGGTGCTATGGCAATCTTTTTTACAAGAGAATTTTTTTCCCCCGGTCTTTCTTTAAATATGTGGTATTTAAATCAGCTCTGCCATTTTAATTCCTTAATGATTTGTGGGCATTTCTTACATATATATTCTTTCTGGTGTATGAGAAAACAGTTTATAAGCAGAGTAGAAAACTTAAATCATACCTATCTATTAAGGATTTTCTTATTTGATAAGAAAATGTGACTAAAATTTAAGCAAAACAATGTTTAGACAAATAATAAACCTGATACCCACCCGCAGTAAAATAGTTTTGACCTGCGCTCGGTCCGTTCTGTCATTGTGGCCTTGAGTATGTATTTTATTTCATTGTGCCCTGCGTGGGCTTGTACTATTTTGTATCTTGCCTTTAAAAAAAGTCACTTAGTTGTAAGTGGGAGGGAGATTTATTGACTTACATGACTGAAAAGCCATTGGTGGGTCTGCCTTTAGGGTTGATTGGCACGACCCTGACCCTTGTATTCCACCCCTAGGCCAGGGATGGATCAGGACACACACGTGGAGCAGGAGGAAGTGTGGATAGCACACAGAAAGGCATGCGTCCCCGTGTGCACCTGCTTTCGGCTGGAACACTCAGGCAGAGGGGAATGTGCAGCCCCGGTGGATGGACATCCCGGAGCAGGGTTTGGGTGAACTCTCCAAGTCTGTCCTCATTTATTCCACTGATGTGTCGCCTTTTTCCTCCTCCGATTGGTGACCCGCTCATCTGATGACAGGTCCATGGGCTTGGCTATCAAACTGAGAACTGGAATGTGTTTCTCTATGGACCAGAGGTGTGCTGATGAACAGACTCTCTGGAAAAATAGAGGCCTTGGTTTGTAGTGTTTGCCAATACCTTTGGTGTAAATATTCCTACCGAAGCTGATTTTAAACTATCAGGATAAAGTCACTGAATGGGGTGTTGGGAAGAGATGTACACAGCTGACTCTTGGGAGTGGAAACAGTTCAACCTACCTTCTGCCAAACGTCTCTGTAAACACTCTCTTATTAATAGATTGTTTTCCTAGACCCAGGTTTGGTTTTCAAACCTTAAACCTTTACCCCAGTGGCTTCTTCAGCTCGGAGGCTGGCTTCTTTGCAGCTGCTTTTTCTTCAGTTCATTTATTCAATCAATCATTTGTCCTTTTGTTTAATAAATATGCATTGAGTGCCTATTATATATCAGTTACTTGGCTGTGCACCGGGAACATAGCAATGTACCAAACAAGTCCAAGTTCTTAGAGGAGACAGATGATTAGACAGTATTATTGATCCAGAGGAAAGGGATGTGAAAAAATTAAACCATGGAAGGAAATGGAAAGTGAGGAGGCGCGGACTGTGGAAGGAGAAGGGGCGATCTTAAATAGGACGGTTACGAAGGCCTCTCTGAATGCAGTGCGGTAGCAAGCCATTTGAAGATTTTGCAGGAAGAGCATTTTGAGTTAAGGGGGTGGCATCACAAGGGATGAGAGGTGAGAACGAGCTTGGCATGTTTAAGGAACAGGAGGACCGTGAACCTGGAGAGGAAGCAGCCACAGGGAGAGTGGCAGGAAATGGTGCCAGGAAGGGAGCCAGGATTCAGATCACGGAGAGCCTTGCAGGCCATTTCAGGACTTTGGATTTTAAGCCCAATGAGTCGGGAACCAGGGTGGATCCCTCTGGTTTCTGGGCGGAGCATCTAGACCAGTGCTTCTCAAAGCGTAGCCCTCAGACCAGCAGCATAAGCATCACCTGGGAACCTGCTGGAAATGCCCGTTCTTAGGCCCCACCCTGAACCCACTGAGCCAGAAGCCCTGGGGGTGGGATCCAGCCATCTGTGCTTGACCCGCCCTCCAGGCGGTGCTGATGCATGCTGGAGTTTGTGACCTGGACTTGCGCTCTGTGTCCTCCCTCCGTTATCCCTCCCACTCAGGGCCACTGCCCTCCCTGAAAGCTAGCGCATTGCGTTTCATCCACCCTGCACGCCAATGCTTTTCAGTTAGTAAAACAATGCAAGAGAATCCCCACAATGACATTCTTACAGGCCATCGGATCTGCACATGTCGGGCTGGGTGCTGGGACTCACTCTCACCACACTTCCCATCAGGAACCTCCGTCACAAATCAGTCACTACGAAACAGTCACAGGGTTGTGAAGTGCAGCGTAGGGAATACCGTCCATGATATTCGAATAATTACGGATAGTGTCAGAGGGGTACGGGATGTATCGGGGGATCACATAGTAGGTTATATGTCTGATCGCTGGGGTGTACACCTGAAACCATTGTGATAGTGGATGTCGACTGTAACTGAAAAATAAATTATTTTTTAAAAGCCTGCCTGTGCCTTTTCAGTCCAGCGGTGATAACATCATGTTCTTCACCAAACATTGGCTTCTCCCGCAAACAGTTTTACAGACCGGACCCCCGTGTTGGTAACTGTTTCCGTGGGATGTTTCTCTCCATCTGTTTGAAATGTAGCAGAGCAGTTTGCTACGTCACACAGCATGAAGGTCATAGAATGTATATGCAGCGGGTACGGATTGTGTCATGATACTACATCTAAATCATCTTAATTATGACTCCGTCTTCGCCCACCTGAGACTTTTGCACCCCACCCCTTGAAATTATGAAAGAATGCTGGGCTTAGGCAACTTCTGCAAGGCCACAATGAGCTGAAGACCTACAGCCCTTCCCGGGATTTCTTGATTGTGTATAAGGGTCACCAAATACAGGTTAATCTGACCTAATATTATTCGAATCATCACTCAACTCTATTATTTTCACAAGTACCCATTTTTAGGGACATATTCAGCATTAACTCAAGGACTCTCCTTAAAAGCCAAAGGAAGAATCCTCCCAGACTGGTAGTTAATAATTCGTTTTTATGAGTAGTCTATAACTGAATGGCGTGCGAGTCCTTAAGCATTCAGTGTGGACACTCAGCCTGCAGAGTCCTTGGTGGTGGAGCTTGAGCTGACAGTTCACAGGTGTCACTCAGCAGGTTTCAGAGCTCCGTTTGTGTCTCGTTCTAGCAACCAGATCTGGAATTCAGTATCCATTGTCTGAACGCTGGATTTTTATCTGGTCTTAAAACAAGGAAACAAAACCCAAGACTTCCAGATAAAGGAGTTGTGGATTTCATCATAGTGTTTCCAAAAATAAGAATTATTACTGTGATGTTTGTTCAGATACCATCATCTAGGCATGTTTCTAAACATATCTGTTATTCTTATTACACGCAACTCTAGCAACAAAAAAATAATAACACTTTTCCAAGGTTTGTAATTTTGTATAATTGCACACCAGAGGAAAATACGGATATCAAGCCCCTTAAATGTTGAGATACAGCACATTGTTGCCCGTTATATTTTTCAATTCCTTGTTCATGAATTTCAGCTTAAAGTATATCCATTTTCTTATAACTCTGCCCTTTTGTTCATAGATTTCAGGAATAAAATTAACCATGACATGGAATTTAAATCATTTCTTGATACTTAAATTCTCTATACTATAAAGTGGTTATTTCAAATTTTATTTACATAGTTTTCATCTCTCCTCTGGGATGGAGATGCATCCATCTATTTTTAATATACACGGAACTGTAACCTTCCCAAGTTTATTACCATCCATCCATTCATACTAAGGAGTTTTCTCGTTCCCTTAATGGTTCCTTGGGTGAGAGTCTCATCACTCCATCATGACCAAGTTAAGGAGGCCCAGGGGACAAGATCACTTCCACAGGACCACTCACCACGACAGACAAAACCTCACTCAGAGAGCGTCTGTGGGGTTGGACTCCACAAGTGGTTGTGTCCATAGTCCCGAGGTCCAGGAACCCCTGGTAGCCACGACATCGGGAACTCACTCAGACCTGCATGGCGAGTGCTTCTCGGTCTCCAGTTCCTTTTGCTTTCACGCCACCTGCCCAAGAGGTACTTCTGTTTCTTTCCCTGTGTGCAGATACTTACAAAGATCTGTGGGTAAATAATGAAGGATTTCAAATTAAAGTTCACGGGAGGAATTAAGTTTTGAAAACGAAGGGTTTTTTCTGTCTTTACACTCTGAATCAAGCAACACCAGAGGCAAGAATTAGTGACTGGGTTATTTGCATGCGGGCCAGGAACCCATTCAGCTGCTTGACGGGGACCCAGAGTCACGCCCAGATGGTATCTGGCTCTTTCTCCTCCCCTGCCCCCGGTTTTGGGTGATGTATTAGTTTCTTATTGTTACCACCAACTTAGTGGCTTAAAACAGCATACATTTATTAGCGTGTGATTACAAAATGGATCATCTTCTGACCTTCTGAATGTCAGAAGTCTACAATAGGTTTGATTGGGCTAAAATTGAGGTGTTGACCAGGCTGTGCTCCTAGAGAGTCTAAGGGAGAACTCATTCACCGGCCTTTCCAGTTTGTAACACTGCATTCCTTGGCCCGTGGCCCCTTCAGCCATCGGCACAGCCACAGTCGGGCATCTTCAGATCTCTCTCAGACGCCAGCGGTCCTGCCTGTCTCTTTCAAAGCCAAGAACCTTAGGATTACATTGGGCCCACCCAGCTTGCAGAGGATAGTAGCTTTATCTCAGGGTCCTTGCCACATCTGCAAAGCTTTTGTTGTTGTTGTTGCCATGGACGGTAACATTCACAGGTTCTGGGGACTGGGACGCGGACATCTTTGGGACTCTGTGTGAGCTGAGGAAGCCAGTATCAACAACCCCCCCTCCCCACCCCGCCGTCGTGCAGTGCTCAGCAATGGCTGTTTTGAATTGTGCCTGGTTCCCCGTGTCCTTCGGATCCTTGGTCTAGGGGCAGGCCAGTTCCCCGAGCACGACTGCTTCCCGGTCTGGAATCCAGCCTCTCCCCGTTCTTCACAGCTAATGTGTCAACCTTGACTCCTGGCTTGCTTATTCCGCTGCTTGTTTTGTGCAAACGCTGTCTTTGCACTCAGAGCACTGAGTGAAATATCCCAGGGCCCCAAAAAATCAAACTGTGCCCGAGGAACACCCAGAACGTACACCTTACACCAGGCAGCATTCAAAAACACTTCCAACTAAGCAACTGTTAGGGCAACATGAGAGCAAAAGCGGTTTGAAACTAGACCAATTTTGTGGAAATGTCCATTTCCGTTCAGCTACGTCTCCCCGTTTCCTTCTGGGCAGCGTGTGCTCGGTAGCACGTACCCGGCTGGGTATGCACAAGAGTCTTTGTAGTATCGCTCCTTACAATGTCAGAATTTCTTTAACTTCTGTCCTGCCTACCACACCATAAACGCAGGCAACTGATCTATGCCTTCTTTGATAACTATAGTTTTATTTCCTTTATTTAGAAACACATGTAATTACTTAAACGAGAAGACGAACTACTTTTGCCGCAAAGTCAAAACATGCATCAACACCCAGCTCTATAATTATTACGCCAGGGGGAAAAGTTTGCACCGGCTTTTATCATTAACAAAGAGGGTCCTCGACAGTGGTTGGCTACCTACTAAGTAATATAAATCAGTTCTGCTCTCATGACCATAAATCCAGCCTGGTCGGTTTATGCAAGGTGTCCGGGAGACAGGCAGACACAGCTCAGATGCTTCCTATTGCATGGGCCAGCATTGAGGAACACAGCCTTCGGAGGCAGATGGATCTGGGTTTGAATCTTCAACTCTGCTGCTTCCTTGCTCAGTGTTGTTGGGCAAGATCCGGACTGCAAACTCTTCCTGTGAAGGTCCAGATACTAAGTATTTTAGGCTTTGAGGATTACGTGGTCTCTCTTGTAACTACTCAACTCTGCTGAAATTGTGGCAAGTAAACAGTGGCCGTGGTTGTGTTCCGGTGAAATTTATTTGCAGGATAGGATGGATTTGGCCCAGGAGCCATAGTCTGCTAACTCTTGGGCAAGATACTCCAACCTCTTAAACTTTGGATATTAATAATGAATACTGAAAGCTGACATCTGGGAGTTATTAAAACTTAATGAGATAATGTATAATGAGTGCTTAGAATAGTACCCGGGACAAAATAGATGGTCAGTATATCTCTGGATGGATGGATGGATGGATGGATGGATGGATGGATGGATGGATAGATGGATGGGAAGGATTGATGTATGGATGAGAAGGATGGAGAGAAGGAGATAGGAAGGAAGAAATAAAAAGAGGGAGGAAGCAGCCATATTGAAACTAAATATATTGCACAGTAATCTGCCAATTTCTGGGAGAGAGTTCTTCCTAGCTATAGGGATAATGGCCTGAATGCAGCTAATTAAGAAGGTGACTCATGTCTTATCGCAGAGCAACAGTGCCAGACAGGTGAGCTACAGAGGCTGGGCCACCATAGTTACAAGAGTGGTTAGTCCTTTCTCTACCGTCATCTTCCCCATCCCACCCGGGAACTATTTTCTGTGAGAGCTAGAGCCATCCCACCCTCCCTCAGCTTCTACATAACGTACCCCCCTGAACCCAGGAAGGTTATTAACATCCCCGGTGTGGAGGCCTGAGGAGTGGGCTGTGTTCTGGCCCCCTCGCACTCCCATCTGCCTGTCTTCTCCATCCTGGTGTCTTGCTGATGTCCAGGTGGTTTTGGGGCTGTGATGACTCTCAGGTCTTAGGGTTTTCGGGTCTGTTTCTGCAGATGACTGACCCGTTCTGTCGTGGTCCCCTCAGGCAGTCTGGATGGATGGAAACTTGCTTATGCCGTGCACGTGTGCCCAAGACAAACCTTCACAACATTTGAGCAAATGACAAAGATGTCCCTCATTAGTTATTAATCACCCTTGAAAACAAATCAGAGGAGCTCAGGCTGGAACTCTGACTTTAATTTTTTGTCGCTGAAAAAGTGCCGTAGCTTGCAACTAAGATGTTAGTGAAGATATTTTTTAAAAAGCAAAAGACAGGCAACAAATAAAACTGCCCCACAACATTGAAGCGAGGCCTGAAAATGGGAGCTTTCTTCCAATAATAGGAGGTGGAATTATTTTATTGATGTCTGAGTAGATGTAGATCCCAAAACAAGTGAAATGATCCGTTGCCTTATCCTATTGTCTAATTATTTTTAAAGTATGGTTTTATTGATTCTTTAGAGAGAGAGAGAGGGAGGGAGAGAGAGAGAGAAAAACATCGATGTGAGAGAGAAACAATGATTGGCTGCCTCTTGCACGCCCCCTATTGGGAATCCAGCCCACAACCCAGGCATGTGCCCTGACCGGGAATCGAACCGGGTCCTCTCAGTCCACGGGACGACCCTCAATCCACTGAGCCACACCAGCTGGGCCTATTGTCTCATTCTTAATTCGGAAACACGTGACCTACTCAAATGAGAAAACCGAGCCTGTCTGGAGCATGTGAGTGCTGCTGTTTTTGACAAACGCGTGATCGAGCGTTCTAACAACGGATCCAGAAAGTTACGAGAGTTTGAGCAGGAAGAAAATGATATTAAAATGTGAGGCTTAACCTTATAGAGTCTCATAGATGTCTCAGGTCATCCAGGGCTTTGGTTCAAGCAGTATGTTTATCACTCAGACCTCCCAAAGGTGAAGAAGATACCGAGGTGGTGGCCCTAGGAGGGAGTGTGTGCATGTTCAAAGGAACCTGAGGGTGAGGAGAGTCATTTGAAAAGTGAGGGGACCACCTGTGTGATTTGCTGATGCAGTGACCCCACGACCTAGAATTTCCAAGACGGCTCCAACTTTCCATAATTTTTTTCTTTAAAATAGATGATTTCCAAAATGTGTCAATGGAATTTTATTGTAATTTTTAAACCATTGTGAATTTTTTTTTTAACGTTTGGCTTAGGAAATATGGTCACTGGGAATATGAAGATCCAGTGGTGAGACTCATGCTGTCAGCTGACGTCTGAAAGTGTTTAGCACCAAGAGAGCCAGTATCACATTTCCTACGAAATAGAACTTTTCATCAAGGTCAGAACAGATGAGGGAGTGAATATTTGTGAGGGAGTGCTCCAGGCAGAAGTATCCAACATAAATCGACATGTGTTAGTATGAGATACTACTTCATAAGACTTAGCAAATTAAAAAAATATATATTTTAAAATCTCTAGTTTGTGAATAGTGCCTCAGAGAAATAATTAAGGATCTTCTCCAGAGCTATTCAGAGTTAAGCTAGACCTTATAGGAAGGACTTTCAGCTCCAGAACTTAAATCCTTTTCCATATACCTTCTCCCTTACATCTTACTGCAATGTAATGGGCCTCTCATTCTTGTAGTTATCTGTGGGGCCACTGTGTCAATGTTCATCTTTTACCCTCTTTTGAAAGAAAAATGCACAACAGTTCTTGTTAAAGAGAATTCTGACTCCTTTTCACTTGGGCTGGCAGGCGGCTTCCAGTGAAATTTGAAACTTGCCCGTGGCACCTATGGAGAACCTTACGGTCCACACAGGTGTGTCCTTCTGCCTTGGGAGTCACAGCTGTCCTTGTGTGGGTCCTGATTCTGCGCTCATTGATGTTTTGCCCTTCTGGTATCCTGGTCTCTCTGGGGGCCGTCTCAAATCCCGTGTGGAATTTGGTGGTGAATAAATGAATGAACAACGAACAGAGTACCAAGCACGTTATGCGCAGACCACTGACGATTGTTAATTCACTGTTTTGCAGCTCCGGTCACATTTTTCTCCCTTCTCGAGTCTGAGTTTCTGAACATCCGTTACTTTTCCCCTTTGTCTACTTTTTCCAGAACATCCAGGACTGAGTGAGTTGGAGATGGAAATTTTGAATAGTTTGTGCTTTTTACACAGTTTTCTCCAAGTGCTGCTTGGTCCTCGCCGTTTACTAGATTTTTTTTAATCAGTTTTTTTCAATAGTATAAGCACCTCGATGAATGCATTGGGCTACTTGCAATATTAATAACTCATGTGTTCTGACCTTATGTTCCTGATAAAGGAATCCTTTGCTGTTTAAGGCTCAGGAATGAATAATGGCTGAGTGTTTCTATTGTCCTCTTAAAATGGAGATTACTATATGTTGAATCACAACAGAACCACTGTTTTATAGGCTGTGAATAGCATAAAGGCCCATCGTGTTATTCCAGGCAGGGCCAAGTAAAAGGATAATGGCGAGCCAATTATTATAAATAATGCCTTATTTCCTTCCAGCCCCTGTGCGGATCTCACAGAGCAGGACTCCAGTAAAGGCTGGGAGATTAAATTAAAGGAGGCAGTGTCAATGCCGGCACCCAGCACAGTGCCTGGCACAAGTCACAGCCGAATCAGCCTCTGAGCTCAGCAGGGGTTTGGGGTTTTGCTTTGCTCGTGGTTTCCTTCGCTCTTCCTTCGCTGTGATAAGGGTTGCAAATAACCGTCGTGTCTCGCTAGGCCCATCCCTGGAGCTGGGTCAAGCTGGGCAGGGGCATGAGCTCAGGGCGCTTTGCAGAGCTCCTGGGAGTCCCGATGGGTGAGCAGAATGCTGCCTGGTGGGTCTGGTTGTGGAGGAGCCGAAGGAGGAAGAAAGCAGAGGGAAGATTCCAGCAGAGCAGGTGGGCTGACGTTAGTCTGAGAGAAGAGGCAAGGCCAGGCGTGGGCATTCAGAATCCAGGAGGCTCGGAGCCTGCTGCAAGGTGGGTGTGGAGTCGGCTAGGATGAGGGGTTCAAACACAGCCACGTGGGGGAGGTGAGTGTACCAGAGGTCCTCCTGGGTACGATGCTGACGCACTCTGCAAAGATTCTATTGCAAAGGCCCTAACAGAGTGGAGCCATCTCTCAGGTGCTCATGGAATAAACATCAAATTCTTTCACCCTCTCCTCCCATTCCATCGAGTTGGACCTTGAGAAGGTTTAACCATTCTCCTCGATGGGCCTCAGTATCCATGTTTGCAGAACGAGAGTGTTGGACTACGTGTTCCCTAAGACACATGTCTTCATTCATATTTTTGTTTTATTAGTAATGACAGGAGGCAGAGTCATGTAAAAGCCTTTCCCGCCCAACCCCCCAGACTAACCTACATCTGGAAACCATGAGCTTTTACGTTGCTGCTCTTGCTTTTTATTTTGAAATCCATTGTTCTACACTGACTTCTTTTTAGTCCCAGCTACCGGCGATGGTCATTCCATCCAGCGGTGGCGTCCAGGACCAAGCTGAGTGGGCAGTGGGAGCAGAATTTCAGATGGACGCCTCACTTCAGATTGTGCGTCTGTATAGAAAACGTGATAAGCACCACAAAGCCGGCATCACACAGTTTGATGACATGCGCGTGATTTTCAGTGAACGGTCTCCGTACGCCAGCGTGTGGAGGAAGAATTATTTTTCTAGGGTAGAAACATATTCAAATTTAATTCACGTCAAGGAGTGTCCTGTCCTTTTAGATAAAGGCATGCAGAAAGAGTAGCAGGGAGCCCAGGGAAGGTGGATTTGAGAGTAGTTTGTAAAGATACCAAGTTACTTAGTCAGCTGTCCCTTAGCCCTTGTTTCGCCGAAGCTTTTTATACTCTGCCAAGGGCGGATCTTTGCCCTCCTGAGTCCGTGTCAACCCGTTACTCTACCACCTGTTGGCTGTCCTCTTTCATAACTGTCATTGTGTGTGGATCATCCAAGGTGGGGGTGGAAGAACCTGGGCATCTGGAATTCAGGAGAAAGAAGCACAGGAATGACAGCCTTGAGAGTCACTAGGATGTAGGTAATAATTAATTCATAGTAATAGATGAGATCAGCAGGGAAGGAGAAAGATCTAGTTTTGAATACCAATATAAAAATTGAACATTTGGGCAGGGGGTGAGGGGCCAGCAAAGTAAACCAAGAAAAAGAACTGGGAGGTTACAGGATCGCTCAGAAGCCAAGGGATTGTGCATTGAAAGGAGAGAGTGGCCAATGGTGTCTCACACTTGCCGAGTGGTCCATTAAGAAAAGGACTAGAAGAAACCCTTCCTTTAGCCACAAGGGGTTCGTGGCAGGAGAATGTCCAATATACAGGCGAGGGCGGATGCCAAATAGAATAAGTAGAGTACAAGAAAAGTAGAGATCACTTGACTTTATTCTTTCAATAAATGTGCCTAACGAACGAGGTGGAGGGGAAGGTGGGAACAATAGCCTGAGGTGTTGAGATAGGAGATATGGAGGTAAGACATCTGGGCAAGTCTAAATGCTGATAGGAAGAAGCCAGGGGAGAGAGGGAGTTTGAAGAAGGCAGCGAGAGGGGTCATCAGCACCATGGACGAGGCCCTGAGGAGGCCGATGGAGGGCAGGAGACCCAGAGCCCAGGAGGGGAATGATTCTTGTATGACGGAGCAGAAGGGGAAAGAGAATTCAAGGAAAGGCTTCACGGCAGGTGGTCAGAGCATTCATTTGAGACGTCCTCTTTTTGCTTCTCTGAAGTAGGAGGTGAGATCATTCCCTAAAGTTGGGGAGCTAGAGGAAGATTCAGGAGCATGGTGAAAGTTCGTAAAAGCGGCCGTGGGAAATAGGGGTGGTGACCAGAGGGATGGGGAAGGATCTGTCAGCTGACATGGGAAGCCATCCATCAGTCGGGAGGTGTGCGGTTTTCTGGAGCAGAGCTCAGCAGCCTCGTTGGGGCATGGCTGGTTGGGTGGATATAAGACATCACGGGCTGAATTGTGTACCCTCAGATTTATATGTTGAAGTCTTAGCCCCAGGATATCAGAATATGACCTTATTTGGAAATACGGTCTTTGTGGATGTCATTAAGTTGAGGTCATTAGGGCTCTAATCCAGTGTGACAGGTGTCCTTATAGAAAAGGGGAAATTGAGACATGCACAGAAAGATACCCAGTCTGGAGTGCTTTGTTATGGCAGCTTAATAAACGAATACACAAGGGATAGGGTCATGTGTTTATTTTCCTTTATTTTTTTTTTTTTACCCTCAAGTGTTTGTGAAGGACTTAAGGACAACATTTCGAGGACACATTCTAGAAATAGTATTAGAGAGGGAGCTTAAGGAATCCAAGGAAGGTAGAGAAAGAAGATAAAACAGGAGAGGACAAATAGAAAAAGAAAACGACGAAGGGATTTGCTGTTGAAATGTTCTTGACAGTTCCTACGGTTGTAATTTTGAGTAGCTCATAGGATCTCAGTTTCTTGGAAAATCTCAACCCTGTTACAGATTTCCCTTTACAGGTTAATCTCAGCCTCTGGGTTCTTGCTCAAGTGATCACCGTGTTGCTCCTCAGATTAGAACTGTGACTTGGATTTTAGCCAAGGCACTTGCAAATAATCTTTTCTTGTTAAGCATTGGCTCATATTTACATATGATAACCACAGATCGAATACTACTTTGGGGGGAGGCTTTCTGGTAATCTGAGCTGTGTGCGCCTTCGAAGGCCTGTCCACTAGCGTGGATTTAATGGGCTATTTGCCCCGTGATTCAGCATTTTCTAGGTTCCAGCACTGGGAGAATTTGCTCGTTAGGTTCGAGAGACAGCTTTTTAATGGAATGCAATAAGGGGGAAAGTGGGTTGTGGTTTCAGAAGCTTCTGTGATTAAAACCATGTGGGCAGCTGCTGTGCAGGACGGTGTCACCCAGTGTGAGTGAGAAAGTGCTGGCTGTCGGAGACGCGCCGGGCTGTGGATTCTGTTTACCGCGCAGGCTCGGGAGGGCCCCAGCGAACACAACCGCTGTTCTACAAAAACCTTATTTTGAAAAATAACTTTTTCTTCGTCGAAGAGAATTTGGGAAATATGTGAAAATAAATATATTTGGAAAAAGCAGGTGATCTCTTCAGTGTTAACATCTAGGGTGTCGGTCCACCGGGTCTTCCTTTTCCCTCGCGTGCATATACGTGCCCGTGTTTGTGACTCGGAACCACGCTGTCAGGCAGTTTTGAAACTTGCCTCCGTTACCGTCACATCCCGTCCGCATTCCCACGCCACGGAAACATTGTTTCCACGCTACTCCAGGTTCCATTATCATAATTTATTTCATGAATCCCTTCTGTCTGTACGTTTAGGTTGATTCTAGACATCTGCTATTACAGATGATTCAATGTACATTTTTCAATGTGTATTTTTTTTTTTTTTTTTTTTTATATAGCTCAAGGCTTCTGCGGATCGCGTTAGAACCTGGGGAAGGGCAGCCAGGGGCGCAGAGAGCGTTGACTGCCAAGGCTCTCCAGCGGACCCGTTTGAGCTCTAAATTCGAGGTCCCTCAGGAGGAGGGCATGGCCTGATTTTCACTTGCACAACCCGGGGAGGGATTTGATGCACAGAAAAGCCTCGGAGAAGGCTGCACGGAACACGGGCTTACGTGCGAAGTCCGATTATGGATACACTGTAACAGAATGGGGGGCATTGCTTCCTCTCTGAGGAGTTCTGGCCGCGATCACAGCAGAAGCAGGCTGTGGTGGGCTGGGTTTTCCTTCTCTTTTTCCTCCATCCTCTCAGGTTCCTCGGGATGGAAAATTCATAAACTGTTCTCGGTGACAGTTGTGCAAAATGAAAAGCTCTGTGAATGTGTTGAGGATAGATTATCCTGACTGCTGTTAAGCGTTTGACAAATTGGGAGTTTTGTCATACATCAGAGAACAATGGAGGGAGAATAAGGAACGGTGGCATCGCATAAATACAGCGCACCTGACGGCTCCCCAGCATCATTTATCTTCCTGTGCGGTGGGGAGGGGCCGAGCCGGAGGAGGGGGTGGGCGCCGGGAGGCCACTGGCCTCCGTGAGGCTGTGCGCGGCATCCCACCACCAAGATCCCACCTTAGCGAGTGTTTTAAGGAGGTTCCAGGTTGCTTAGGGTCACGCTCATTATAACTTCTTGAACTAAAGAAAGATTCTCCGTGAGTCTGATGTGCAGGTCCCTGACGCCACTAAGGGGCCAGGCAGGAGTGTCATGTGCTCCAGTAGGTGGGTGAAAAGGCTGCCGGGCTCCCTGTACCCAGTGGCCCTGGAGCTGGGACCCCACCCAGCACACAGAGCCGGTGGCACATACAGGCACGTTGGTGCTTTCTGGCTGCCTGGGCCCCTACCCACCATCAGCAGAAGGATGCACACAGCCAGAAGGGATGGTCAGCCTCAGGGCTTGAGTGAGGACGGTCGGCTTGGAGAGGGTGTTCAGTTGCTACTGTTCCTGAATATGTTAGCAGTGAGTCAAGAAGACACACCTGCAGGGTGGGCGGGCTCCAGGGCAGTGGAGGGTGTCAATCAGACAGACCTTCGGAGCAGTCAGCCTTCGCTCCCCTTTCTGGTGGGACGACCTCTGCAGGTAAGTGAATTGACTTCTTGGAGCCCCGGGTTTGTGGTCTGGGAGATGGAATGGTGGTACCTGCTGTTGTAGTAACGTCGTGAAGATTAAATGAGATGATATAAGGATAAGCACCTACACCGCTTCTAGGATGGCTCCGATCAGAAAGACAGATAATAACAGCTAGGGGTGAGGATGTGGAGAGAGGAGGACCCCCATACGGGGCTGGTGTGAAGTCAGTGGGGCAGCTGCTTTGGAGAACAGTGTGGGAGTTCCTCAAACAGCTCAGTGGAGAGTTGCCATGTGACCCGGCAATTCCACACTTCAGTGTATACCCGAGAGAAATGAGGGCATGCATCCATAGAAAAATGTGTACAAGAATGCTCAGTGGAGAGTTGCCATGTGACCCGGCAATTCCACACTTCAGTGTATACCCGAGAGAAATGAGGACATGCATCCGTAGATGTGTACACGGATGCTCACGGCAGCGCCATTCACAACAGTCTAGCCGTGGCAACAGCCCGTATGCCCATCAGTGGGTGAATGAATGAATAAAATCTGGTATATCTATAAAGGGACTATTATTTGACCATAAAAAAAAGAGTGACATTCGGACACATGCTACAACATGGATGAACCTTGAAAACATGCTAAGTGAAAAGAGTCACGAAAGACCCTATACTGTATGATCCCATGTATATGAAATGTCCAAACAGGCCGGTCTGCAGAGGCAGGAAGTTGATTACTGGCTGCCGAGGGCTGGGGGAGCAGGAGAATTGGGAAGGCGATCCCTAATGTATATGGGGTTTCTTTTTGGAGTGATAAAAATGTTTTAAAAGTGATTGTGAATAGACTAAAATTCATTGACTTGCACACTTGTCTATTAATTTATATCTCAGTAAAGATCTTACTCCTCCCCCACCCCACCCCCCTGAAAAGGAGCAGAAGGACAGAGGTGCCAGCTGCCCAGCAGGTAACGTGTCTAAACGCGAGTGAGCCCTTGCCTGTCCCACAGCATCCTTTGGGAAAGGTCGGCAGGGCCTCCGTTCTCATCTTTTCAAGTTCAAGTCTTCATATTCCACTCCCTAAACTGTCTGCCCACCAGAAAGAGACACGGGGCCTTCATTTAAGTCCAAACGCTAACCAGGGCCACAGGCTTTGCGGACTCGCCGAGTTCTAGAAAATCGGGGGTGTGAGCTACAACCCCAGCTTTCCTCCCCTGGATTCCGTTCCCATGCCTCCGGAGAGCACTGCGGTTCATCAGCGTCTCCGTGGAGCCTGCAGCACCACACTGAATGAAGCTGTTGTTCTGGAGACAGGAAGTTCCTCCCGCTGTCTGACTGCCTTCCTTCTGTAGTTGAAGTCAGCGTCCCACGGCCCGTCTGAATCCTGGCCTCTGCGGAGGCTGGGCTGCCTGGAGTCCTACCGAATCAGTGCCTCTGGGACACGGCTCCTGGAGGCCGCTGCACATCTGTCACATGTCAGTGGGATCTGCACAGGGATGCGAAATGTATATTTAAAAATGTGCACACACTCGGCTGCACACACATCCTGCTCCGAATGTGTTTATCCAATTGCCCGGCACAGACCCGCCCTGGCGGGGCGGGCTGACCCGCTCACCTCTGCCTGCCAGCCCACAGCCCCCCCATCTGGAAACTTCCCCTGGCCACCCCCTCCTTTCCCGTCCCCTAGAGGGAAGGCGACTGGCAGGTTCTGCTTTGCGGGATTACTTAGCTCTCAGACCGACTCCTTCCCTGGGCAGGGAGGGATGGCAGCTCCAGCCTCTGGGGCAGCCCGCAGCCCGCAGCAGGCTGGGCACCGGCCTGGGAGTCGGTCCGCTCCTTGTTGAACACTGGCTGCGTCACTGAGCGACCCTGTGACGTGGGGTCAGGCCAGCCGCCTCTCTTGGTCTCAGTTTCCTCATAGATACAATAAAGGCATGGATCTAGGTCCTTTAAAGGTCCTAAAATTTGGAGTGCCCTCTTTTTTTCCTCAAGGGAATAAGGAAAGCATACCCCAGAGTGCTGGAATGTTCTGAATTACCTCCCCCAAGGGGGCGGGGGGCTGGCGTCAGGGACCATGGTGCTCAAACCCAATTCTGAAGTCCTAGCAAACTCTGACCTCTTTTCCTAGTTTGGTTTTAAAACCTGGCCCCAAACTCTCAGGCATGTCTCCCATGGAGAACCGAGTCTTTCTTCCTCCCCTGGAATCGGAGCGGCTGGTCCAGTCCCCTCCCCTGGAGAGAAGCAGGAGTGGTGTGACCTCCGAGGGGATCTCTTGGGACACAGCTCCTTCCCCCTCTATGCAGTGAGAAGCCCAGATCACACGGAAGGGCCCCATGTCGGCCTTCCAGGTGACAGTCACAGCCAGCCCAGCCCAGGCAGCAGGCACGAGACTGAAGAGGTCTTGTCGGAAGTGCGTTCCTCCAACCCCACCTGCGCCAGCCGTGGCCACCCAGATCGCCCCCGGCTGTCCCGGTCTTCCCGGCAGGTGTCGCAGACACAGCAAAGCCACACCAGCCGTCTCCGCTGGGTCCTGCCCACGTTTCCAATGTACGGAATCCATGAGCCTAATACATTCGTTGTTTCGGCCACCATGCTTTGGAATGTTTGCTGTTGTTATGGACTGAATGTTTGTTTACCCCCAAATTCCTATGGCAAAGCGCTGCCCCCCACCATGGTGATACTTGGACCTCTGGCCTTTGGGAGGTAAGTAGGTTTAGATGAAGTGCTAAGGGTAGGACGCCCATGATGGGATTAGTGTCCTTATAAGAAGAGGCTACCAGAGCTCGCTTACTGTCTCTCTGTCTCTCGTTCTCGCTCTCTGCCCCTCACCTTCCCGGGAGCAAGCGTTGAAGAAGGCCAGGTGAGACCATGTTGAGCAGGCGGCTGTCTGAAAGCCAGGAACAGAGCCCTCACCAGAGCCTGACCCTGCGGGCACCCTGATCTCAGACTTCCAGCCTGCAGAGCGATGAGAAAGTCAATGTCTATTGTTTAAGCCGCCCAGCCTCTGCTACTTTGTTATAGCAGCCCGAGCTGACCAAGACAGCTTGGCCGCAGGGGAAGACTGGACTAGACCCAGTCTGAGCCCTGACACTTGCCACCTGGTCCCTTGGTCACCATGAGTGTAGTCTACGAAGTGTGATCTGGTCACTGCAAGCACACCCCCTTAGTTTCACCCACCCGTCTGTGTGCAGATGTGAGTTATCTCTGCTGTCTTCACAAGAGGCCACTGTATTGCACTAAGTAAATGAGTGTGTGTGTGCACGTGTGTTTGCATACATGCGTGTGCACATGCACACACGTGTGGCTGTGTGCAGCAGGGCCGGTGTGGGGAGAAAGTGGAGCAGAGACACAGAGCTCTGTGGGAAGACTGAAGTCACGGCCCCCTTCTCCCCTGCCCAGCCTGTGCTGCGTGAACAACCCGGCATTGTTTGTCCCCAGACAGTCTCCTTCCTCCTGCCCTGCACCAAATCAAAGCCATTATCCAAGGACAATGAGGGGACTATGGTCCTTTTCATTCTGCAACGGAGAGGCAAAGCTGACAACACGGGTATTTATCTCACACTCTGGCTTTCCAGAGGCCTCATATTCATTAATGAATTACTCCTTCCTAACAACAGTCCCTTTATTAGAGTGGCATCCTAATGTGTGCTGCTCGGGAAAAGGGGCTGAGGCGGGAGCACGGCTGCCGGTGACACAGGGGACACCCCAGCTGGGCCCCTGAGGACTCCCTCATTCCGGGGCAGATGAGGCCATGCGATGCCAAACGCGGAACTTGAGACTCGGGGCTGGGGGCTGCGGGTGAGTCTACCCTCTGGCTATTCCTGGGACAGACAGCTTTACTGCTCTGAGCCTCAGTTTCCTTGTCTGTCCCGTGGGTGGAGATACTGATCCCAGCGACGAGCGGGTGGCACACTCATGGACGTTGCCAGCGCCTCTGCATCTGACAGAAGACGCGCAATTAGTTAGAGTTGCCGGAAGGATCCGCAGCTGCGCCGAGGAAAGGGTCAGCAGGGCAGAGTGAGGAGCTGCAGATACCCGGGATTGTGATGGTCACGAAGACCGTGCAGCAGAAGCAGGCACCCACAGGTCCCGCCCACGCCCCCACTCACGGGCCCTCGCCCGGCACTCCCAGCCTATGCAATCGACCGCACCCAGTGCCCCCACCTCCAGGACCCTCCTCAGGCTCACCACCCTCGGGTGCCGGCCTCTCCATCACTCAGGTTTCATTTCACTTTTTGTTTTTCTGTCTGTGTGTTCGGGAAGTATTTCACGGTAGCTCCGAGTATCAGAATGATCACGGATGAGGGACAACAAATCCACACTTACGGTGGCCTCCCGCGCAGTCCCGCTCAGCTCCCGAATCTTGGTGTTGGCAGACACGACAGTGTACTTCTGTCCAGCCCGCACAGTCGTCCTGCCCGTGGTCGGCGGCTCAGCCACAACTTCCAATTTCAAGATCTGGCTTTTGCATACATGCTGCTCGGAACTCCTTTGTGTTCTTTCAGACTTTTAAAAACTGTGATAAAAATGTACTATATATGTACTATATAAAATGTACTATATTGACCATTTGTAAGTGGACAGTTCGGTAGAGTTAAGTACATTCCCATTGTGGCGCATTCTGCCTCCAAAACTCTTTCATCTTGCAAAAATGCAACTCTGTACCCATTAAATGATAACTCCGCCCTGGCTGGTGTGGCTCAGTGGTTAGAGCATCGGCCTGTGGACCGAAGGGTCACAGGTTTGATTCCTTGGTCAAGGGCACAGATCTGGGTTTCGGGTTCGATCCCCAGCCCCAGCCGGAGTCATGTGGGAGGCTACCAATCGATGTGTCTCTCTCACATCGTTGTTTCTCTCTCTCCCTCTCTCCCTCTTCCATTCTCTAAAAATCAATGGAAAAATATCCTCAGGTGAGGATTAACAACAACAACAAAATAATAAAAATAACAAATGGTAACTCCCCATTCCCTCCTCCCCCAGCCCCTGGCACCCACCAGTCTGCTTCCCGTCTCTGCACCTCACGTAAGTGGCATCGTACAGTATTTGTCCTTTTGTGACCGACTTATTTCACTTTAAAGATGTCCTCCAGTGGATGAAACGAGACATTTTCGTTAAGCGAAATAAGCCAGTCACAAAACGACAGGTACTGTATGATGCCACCTGCACGGGGTACCTACAGTGGCATGTGTCAGACCTGCCGTGCTTTTCATGGCTGAGTAATATTCTACTGTATGGATGTACCACGTTTGCGCACTCATTCATCCACGGATGGACACGCGGGTTCCGCGTTTTAGCTGCTGAGTACCGCCGCTGTGAACATGGGCGTCCTGGGAGCACTTTGAACTCAGAACAGTGGTGCCATCTGATGGGCGCGCCGTGGCGAGTGGACACAGCACTTCCCGCAGTGGTGCTCATGGGGCAGAAAAGGCAGAGACACCCCGGAGCAACGTTCAAATGACCACGGAGGAAAACGAATGGATGGCGGGTGTGAGGACAGACAGCCTCTGTTCCTGTGTGGTGCCACTTGGCTTTTCACTTTGTTTCTCAACCCTTTAACAGTTATTGTCCCCGCCCTGGCCGGTTTGGCTCAGCGGTTAGAGCATCGGCCCGCGGACCAAAGAGTCATGGGTTCGATTCCGGTCAAGGGCACGTCGTACCTTGGTTGCAGCTGGGGAGAGTGCGGGAGGCAGCCAATCCATGTGTCTCTCTCACATCGATGTTTCTCTCTCTCTCTCCCTCCCACTCTACCTGAAGATAAATGGAAAAATATCCTCAGGTAAGGATTTAAAAAAAAAACAAAAACAAAAACAAAGTTATTGTCCCCTCCCCTAAGGAACCTTTTAAGACATTATTTTCCTGACTCCCATGGACATTTACTTACTATTAAGTGTATCTGTACTTTCTGTATCGAAAGATTAAGGTTTTGTTCACCCCTAAGAAGCGACTTCAAACCCGTAGGGGGCGCTCTCGTCCCCATTGAGAATACACGCTTCCACAGCCGGCTTTGCACCCAGGATCTACAGAGAAGCAGCCACTTTGGGTTCCTTCAGAAGTTCTCCTACTCCCATCAGCTCTTTTTCTGTGTGTTCCAGTTTATTCTGTTTAGATGCAATAGAACAAAGAGCAGTGGCCCAGGGACCTTCTGTCCAGTGCTGTCCACTACAGTTGCCACTGGCCACATGTGGCGTCTCACGTTTATATTACAGCTGAAAAACGGTAAAATTCAGTCTCAGTTGCACTGGGCACCTTTCAAGGGCTCAATCGTGTCCTGAGTTGCTTTAAATTTCGTTATAGCAAAATCACCACAAGTCCATGAATGTTGCCATTCTCCCTTTAACTGCCTCCCTCACTGTACTGACCCAGCATCTAAAACCAGAGGACCTGGTGGGGATTGCAGCTGGAATGCTGCTTCTTAAGCTTGGACAAGTAACTTAGTAGCTTCTTTGTGCCTCAGCGTCGTATTCCAGGCTCATTGTAGCACGTGCAGCTCAGGGAGAGAACGCCTGTGCACATACTCCGTCTTCCGAGGGGCGTTATATGGGTGGCATCCATCATTGCCCTGGGACCTGGCACACAGCAGGTGCTGATTCAACCAACCAGATGTTGGTTGAATTAGTGATTGTTGTTTTCTTTGCTGAAACCTGTAAGTAGGCAGCCAGCCTGCAGCCTCTGTTTTTTTTTTTCAGACTGAATCTCTTGCCCTCAGATCGTCTGTGCCCAGGTCCCCCCTCTGCAGGGGCACCTCCCTACCACATCAGCCCTGGTAGTTAGATGTATGTGGGCGCATGTCTCCCTGTGAGGCTGGGTCCAGCGGAACAGTTGTATTTATTACTGGGTGGAAGGGGTCCCCTAGGGAAGTAGGGGTCTGGGGGGGTCACAAACAGACTCATCAGGCACCAGAGAAGGGCCCTGGGGCCCACGTGTGGCCTAAGGCAGAACTTCTCAAACTTCAGTGTGCACAGGAATCGCTGAGGAGCCTGTTAAATGCAGACTGACTGGAGGTCTGGGGCGGAGCCTGGAATTCTGCATTTCGGTAAGTCCTCTGGTGATACCACTGGTGACAGTCAGCCAACCACACTTTGCACAGCGGGGGTCTAAGGACGCATCTCCATTAGGCCCATTGGAGATCTTGGTCACGTGGAGATTCTTGAGTCTTGGACCATATCTATGGAGTCAGACTGTCGGGGGCCAGGGACCCAGAAGCTGCGTGGTGAGCATGTCTCTGGGTGATGCGGATGCCTCCTGGAGCCTGAGAACCACTGGTCAGTGGGCTCAGGGGGGAGGTTCTGAGCTCCTGTAGGCGGGGAGAGACCCCTTTCCTGGCGTTTGCACACCTCTCCAGAGCAGTGCCCCAGTGTGGTCCGTGTGCCAGGAGGCCAGTCTCGGCTCACACTGTTCTTTACGCCAGTTTCAAAAAGCCTCAGATCCGTAGGTCAGCCTTTCACAGACTTTGCCAGGAACACCCTTCGCTCCAAGGTCTGAGTGTATTTGGATAAGATAGCGAGACATTTGCAAAAATTGAGGTTGAGGATCAATAGCTGGGTCTGAGGCGTTAGCTCAGCCATGATTACTCATCTGGCCCTTGACCTTTCTGTGGGGATGTCTGAGAAATGAGTAAATTAACACCAGCGGGGAGTGACAAGGGCCTGCGGACCCACTGCTTCTCTCACACAAAGGCTGATGAGCGGAATTGGGCCTGGGAGGTCAACCTCAGCAGCTCCCACCTGGATGCTGAATCCCTTTGCCTGCTCCCAAGCAAGGTCATAGAACCCCCTTCAGGACACAAAGGCTGTGTGCTGAATGTCATTTCTGGCCTGAGGCAGAAAGTGGCTGAACCCCACCTGGGAGATGGGTTCAGCCATGGGGCTTGGTTCTGACCATATGGCCCATCTCCATAGGCTCTAGGGCAGGAGTTAATGGGTTCTACCCCCCACCCCCAGCTTCATTGAGGCATAATTAACAAATAAAAGTATAATATATTTAAACTGTGCCATGTAAAATAATATATGTATACATTGATATATGTATACATTGATACATATGTATCAATTGTGATTGATACATATCACCCTCCTCCTCATCTTTGTCTTGATGTATGTATACATTGTGAAAGGTTCCCTCCGTGGACTGAATACATCAGTCCCTCACACATTCACATATTTGGGGGCGGGGAGCTCTTAAGTTCTCTCTTAGAAAATTTCAGTTATCCAACACAGTGTTATCAGCTGTAGTCACCATGTTACACATCAGCTCCTCAGACCTTGTTTCTTTTATAACTGGAAGTTTGTACCCTTTTACCAGTATTTCCCTATTTTCCGCATTCCCGAGCCCCTGGCAGCCACCCTTCTGCTCTCTGTTTCTATGAGCGTGACTTTTCAGTTTTGTTGCAGGTCCTTCGTATAAGTGAGATCACGCAGTATCTCTCTCTCTGTCTGGCTTTTTTCGCTTAGCAGAGTGTCTTCCAGGTTCACCCACGTTGTTGCGAATGGCAGGACTTCCTTCTTTCTTAAGGTGGATAACAGTCCATTGTGTATACAACTACCACATTTCTTTACCCTCATCCACTGACAGATGCCTTGGCTGCTTTTATACCTTGGCCTCCGTGAATCATGCCGCAGTGGACATGGAGGTACTGACGTCTCTTTGAGACGTGATTTTGTTTCTTTGGGTCTGTACCCAGAGTGGGGTTGTTGGATCATATGGTAGTTCTTCTTGAGGGACCTCCGTACCATTTTCCACAGTGGCTGCACCAGTTGACACCCCCTTTCCTCCGCAGCCTCGCCAGCACTTGGTATTCCTTTCCTTTTGGATAATAACCATGCTGCTTGTGGTCTGGATTCGCATTTCCCTAGTGAGCAGTGATGTTGAACACCTTCTCGTCTACCTGTTGGCCATGTGTAAGTCTTCTTTGGAAAGTGTCCGTCTAGGTCCTTCGCCTATCTTTTAATTGGGTTATTTGATTTTTTGCTGTTGAGTTATTTGAGTTCGTGACTGGATTCTTCATGGACTCCTCAGGCCTCTGTCTAGGCGGGTGCCTTGCACCTTGCATGGGCCCCGTTCCTGTAGCACTCGGGCCCCACCTGACTTCACGAGCTCCGCTCCGACCCACAGAGCTTCTGAGATGTCCCTTGGCCTTGGCTGTCTTCCAGCTGGCCGGGAGTCCCACAGCCGACACCAGACGCCTCTGCTGACAACTTCCCTGCCGTGAACAACACAGCCCCCCCCGGCCTAGGGGTTTCCTCAACATCTGAAACCTCTTTCTTAGCGCCCACCAAGCCCCAGGAGGGCCTGGGTCCACGGCCGGGCCCCGCTCTGTCACCAGCCCGGGCAGTGCCGGCCACGGCGGACAGGGCACGATGCAGTCATGGGACTCCATGGCTTCAGGGCACGAGAGAGAGGTTCTGTCAAAGAGCCAGCTCAGATGAGCGTGCCTGGGAGGAAAGGAGGATGGGACACTTGTCCCTTCACCCTCCTCCTCGCCCGTTTTTGTCTGACAAGCATATCTGGAGGCGCTGTTGCCCTCTGCGGGGTGTACCCTCCCGGGCACCGCCGGGGAGCCCGGGCTCTGTGAGCTGGAAGTGCCCTTGTGACCTGAGCATGTAGGAGCCTTTGTACTGTGTGTGTGGTGCGGGACCAGACGTTTCGCCAGTGGCTGGAGGGAGGCCAGGACCAGAGCAGCCCCTGTGGAGGGAAAGCAGGAGGGGTCCAGGAAGAAGACGGACTTGAGTGATGGTGCCAGCTAAGGAACAGCGCGGGCGAAGGGGGGCGGAGTTAGGGTTTGGGGGTTTGTGTTGGTCATGACTCAGTGTGTCTTCATCCTTCCAAGCAGCCCTGGTGCGTGGGTTCTCTGGTGCCCCTTTTGGCAGCCATGAATCCTGGGGTTCATGAGGCCTGTGGGGGGCAGAGGGTGGCCTGGCTTTCAGGACCTTAGGAGGTTTGCCGGCCCCATGGGTGTCTGGACCAGAGGACTTGGGGCTCAAGCATGTCCACCCTGCTCCTGGCGGATGTCTGCGCAAGACAAATAGGAGAACGAGAGGCCCTCCTTCCAGCATGTTCTGTTAAGCCCTCCCCTTCTACCCCCGTAGCCGCCCACATTGGCGATGGGTTGGAACGAACAGTATCAGGAGGAAAAAGAGAAAGGAACCCGTTACTGAGGTTGTCATAAACTGTCTTCCTTGACTCTATTTCCTTCACGAGCTGCAATCACTCTTTCCTGAGCTCTTGAGGGATCACCTGACCCCTTCATCTGAGACCCAACATCAGTAATTCTGATGAGTCTAAAATTTGACAGGCCCTGCGTATCGATAGAGATAGAAAGGAAGACAAAATGTTGTAGAGTGTGCTCTCACCGGGTGACTGTAAAAAACCAGGAGATGCAGAGGCAGGAGCAAAACAGGGAGAGGCGTTCACGGGGACGTTGTTGATACCTGGGCACCCAACGCCAGCAGGAAGTCCTGATTCGGCCCCTGGGTGCCTGGTGCCATCTGGGACATGGGCATCTCTTTGGCTGGAAAGCTAAGAACTGCTTACACACTCGTGGGTCTGCTTCTCCGTTTTCCCTTTCAGCTTATTTAAACGCCAGGCCCTTATTGTGTGATCTGTTTCTATGAGTATGTTTTTACAAAGAGCACAGGAAGGAGGTGTTGGTTCTGTGGCAGTTGGGTCTGGAGCTCCCCGAGGAGCTGGTTGAGAACAGCTGGCTGTCCGTGGAGGAAGGAGTCTGAGACGGGGGCAGACAGCCGTCAGGTCCTCCCTGTCGGCTCCTCTCTCCTAGGTGTCTTGGGAAACTCATCCAGGGAGATGACGGGAAAATGCCATTCATATCCATTGACTGAATGAAGTTTTGAAGTCTACCATTTATCTCAGTCCCCAGGTTTCACCTCTGAGTATATTCCACTCATCTCCCTTACATTCGTTTTCTACTTTTCTTATCCAGAATGAGCTCTGAAGCCATACTTCAGATCATGTCACTCCTCTGCTTAACATCCCCTAAGAGCTTCCTGTTGGCCTCAGGGTAAAATCCAGGCTCCTTGCTACCCAGCGTGACCTAGCCCCACCTCCCTCCGAAGCTCATCCTCTTTTCCCTGCCTCACTTCTCTTCCTGGAAGTCTTCAAGGTTTCTCTGCCTGTATGCATGTGTTGTTTTTCTCTGTCTGGAATGTTCTCCCTGCCTTCCAGATCTTCACTGGGCTGGCTGATGCCTCTCATTTTGGTCTCAGTTCCAATATCACCTCCCAAACCAGTCTAAACATTCTCTCCCTCCCCCCCTCCCCATTACTACCTCTCTCATATATGTTGTTTAATTTCTTCATTACACTGATCTCTCCCTCTGAAGTTGTGTGTCATTCATGCGTCTGCTTTTTAATCTCCTGCCGTCCATCACTAGTCAGTACGCACCAAGAGAATGAAACTTCTCCGACACCATGCAATGCACGGCACATAACTGCTCCCTAAAGGATCGTTGGGTAAATCAATGGCCAAGTGAACAACACAAAGGGTGCTGTGTCCCCCAGCTCTGCCTTGGGACCTTCCAAACTTAGAGCATGCAGGACACTTACTGTCCTCAGGCCTTAGATGTTTGCGAAGAGGCCAGGCAGGAATGGATCCTTCCCATTTTACCATGAAGAAATTAAGGCGTCAAGAGGCTGGCTATTCGATCTGCCCACAATCACCCAACAAGTGATCAGGAGACAGCCAGGAATGGAGACGAGTTCTAGCTCATTGCAAAGTGCCTTGTTCTGTCACCATCCAACATTTGGCGTTATTTAGGGAGTGGCCAGGAAGGCTGCATGGGAGAGGGGCAAAAGTAATGCTAGGAGAAAAGAAAAAGACCGCCATGGAAAAATATGCACTCTGGGACCACACTGCCTGGGGTCCAAGCCTGGGTCTTTTCCAACCGTGTGACCTGCCAGATGTTTTACCCTCTCTGCACCTGGGTTCCTCCATCTGTACAGTGCCCGTAATGATATCACCACCTGCACAGAGCTGTGATGAGAATTCGGTGAAGGAATGTATGACAGGTGAGCACTATATAATAGCTGTCTACTACTCGAATCACTACTCTCATAATCTCCGGCTGACCTCGTATGGTGCTGACTTTTCCTTGGGATCCTGCTAACACATAGGTCTCTCTGTAAACCCCCGGTCTGTCTGTCTGTCTGTCTGTCTGTCTGTCTCTCGACCTGTAGAAGCTCTTAGAAGGAGTTTCTCTGTTGCACGTGACTTAGGAGACAGTGCTGTCGGCAGCCTGTTGTGGGCAGAGAACATAAACTTGAAAGGCAGAGAAGGAAATGGATGTGTTCGTGACACGCAGTTGCAGGAAAGGCCACCCACTAAATTACATTTCTGAAAAGAACAGCCAACAGACAGGGAATGAGTGATGCTGGGATTGCTGACTCCGGGAAGCAGACCAGTGACGAGGCACAGAGTCCCTGTTCGTTCTAGCATCAAGGAAAGTGTGCTTGTATTATTCTTTCCATAAATGGGCTCAGTTTACTTTTTTGCGTTGTTTCGTATTCACAAGCGGTGCAGCTGAGGTTCTCAGACCCAGCACAGACCTTGGCCCTGGTCTGGTGGCTGGACATCTCTAGTTCACAGAAAGGGAGTTCCAGAGAGGTCCTCGGGAACCACGCCGCCTACACGTGCTCATTTGCAAACGAGAAAACTCCAGCCATGATGGAAAGGGACAGTTATTTATTCATTAATTCAGCAATGATTTATTGAGCAGGTTCGCAAGGCTCCAGGTTAGGTGCTGGAGAGAATCCAGAAGGTCCTCGCTTTCAGAGTAAAACACACACAGTTAACTCTTAGAGAAGACTAGTTAGTGGAGGTGACACGCAAAGAGCTCAGGCCTGAGAATTACAGTCTTTTTTAAAAAATTTAATTTAATTTTTTCATCACCATTTGTCCTCCCTGTACCCTCTTCCACCTCTGCCCGCCACCCCTCCAATCGAAGCTGCCACTTTGTCTCTGAACGGGAGTGATTTACTGGCTTCCGTCCCTCATCTCGAAGATGGGGAAGGTGGTATCTGGCCCGTGAATCGCACTAGGGTTTTATGAGCACCCAGATAATCATAACACGTGCGATGCTTGATGGCCTGTAAAGCAATTTGTGGATGATGCTTTTGTTACTGTAGGATGATAATTTGCAAGCCGGGAATTGCAGCCGCTGGAATGATATAATGGAAAATGAAAGGGGCCGTTGTGGAGGGTGGAGGGCAGCTCGTATGTTGTGGGTGGAGAAGAGAAGGGCCAGAGGTGGCCCCAACCCTTTGTTCCAAGGGGTTGTCCTTTGTGCTATTTGGAATAAGTGGAAAAGGATTCCTCTGTGGAGAGTAGCTCATTCAACCAGGCAGCTCATTCAGCCTCTGTGGGGAGCAGCTCATTGAGGATGGAAGGTACTGAGCCCATCGGAGACACAGAGTCATGAACAGGAAATACAATGTAATGCCTTGACAGGGCTCAGGACCGAGGAACCCAAACCCCCCTTGTTAGAGATGGGTTGAAGGGTTCCCAGGAGAGCTGATAACTCAGCTGGATCTTGAGGTCTACAGAGGGCTTGACCAGTTGGGTTAATCCGGGAAGGGCAGTCAACACTCAGAGACCTGCACAAAGACAGAGTGACGTGGTCAGTTTAGGACCCTGGCTGTGACTCCAAGGAGAGACCTGAAATACAGGTGGTCCTGGTGGCAGGAACCATTTTGCAAATCATTTGAGTGCCAGGCAGAACCTGAGCCGGGCAAGGAGCTGGTGTTTGTGGAAGCCATCTTGCTGTGAGAGCTTGGTGACATCTGACCAGGATCCTTCAGTTACAAATTACAAATGGAATTTATAGTCAGAGTCCATCTTCTCCCATGACAGCTGGTCTTGGAAGTCACCCATGGTTTTGTGAAAAGTGCACCCAGTTCCGTGGGAAAGGTTTTCAAGGTGAGGGTGCAGACAGCACCTAGCCTCATGGGAGTCAGATGCAGAACACACACCAGACGGGAGCCATGCACAGACGGACCTTCCCAGGGAACAGAATAGCAGGGCCCCCGACCCACAGGAAGTCACCCCGCGTGTGCAGTGCCCGATATTGTAACCGACCCTCCGATCGCTCCATCCTCTCTCCAGGCTCCAGGAAGTAACAGAAACCTAAGGCAGTGGGCGTTTCACCGCTAAGGAGGGATAAATGATTTACTCATAAGACATGCATCCATTAAGCTCCTGTGGTTTGCAGAATCAGCGGTGTGCCTGTGACAGCTGGGGGAGTCACAGAGGAGGCCTCGTGGCACCTTCAGATGTCTCTACCTGGCTGTCACTCATAGATCTCAAACCCAGTGTGCCGAAATCTGACCGTGTCATTTTTTTCTCTCTCAGAAACATGTGCCCTTTATTTGGACAAATATCACCACCAGTTGTCCAAGTCAGACCCTGGGAGGTGCCCTCAACACGTCCCTGCCTTGAAGCCCCGCCCCGCCCCGCCCAACCTTCCCCACATTCTGCCCATTCTGCTTCTCTGCCTTGCCCTGGGCTGGGCCCTCAATGCCCCACACTGAACAATCTCCGTATAGGTTTGCTCCCGAGGTGCCATCCTCCACCACCCGGGTCTGCTTTACAAATTTGGATGCTCCTTGGCCTGTCAGGATTTTCTTCATTCATTTATGTACAACCATGGAGTAGCTTCTGTGTGGCAGGCCCTGGGATGGGCACTGGTGGGACAGAGGCGAATGAGGCAGGACACAGCCATCAGCAGGGTCGAATCACGACAGGAATTCTGTGTTTTCTGCTGCAGGGCTCAGAAGGTGGGGGCGAGCCCGGACCAGGGACCAGGGGAGAAGGGAGAGGGCCGTTCGGCTTATTCATTCTCCTGCCTGCAGTTTCCTTCCTACACTTAAAAACCAAACAAACCGCGATTTATTTGAAAACACTATGGAAATAATGTTTGTGCTATATTGAAAATTTAGGAAACAGAGCCAAATGGAAGCTTGAGATTCCCTGTCATCTCAGCCTCCATCTAGCTAGTATTAAAATGTTGTGTCTTCCCTAACCAATTTTTTTATTCACATTTATATTTGATACAACTGGAGATGCCTTTGGGTATGCTATTTTGTGTACAGCTCTTTTTACTAACAGATACCAGAGCATTTAAAAAACAGCTCTTTTGTTCTTTCTTGTTAAAAAAGGAATACACAACTATTTCAAACAGTTGTGCAAAATGAAAACCACATGTAAAACAAAGATCACCTGCTACTCCCGTACCTGGAGATGCCTTCTACTAATGCCTCTGTGTGTTCTCTCAGAATGCTGTTTATATGCACAGTTAGATGTAAATGTAAGTACAGATATAGGTGTAGGGAGGCTTGATCTGTAACCTGATTTTCTACTTAATATACAGGGTGGGGCAAAGGTAGGTTTACAGTTGTTTGTATGGAAAATAATACAATAGTCAATAAATAATAATACAAGAATAAACTCTGTTCTGCGTACTCACAAATATAAACCTACTTTTGCCCCACCTTGTATTATAGCTTTCTCTTATTTTAATATTTTTATTGATTTCTTTAGAGAGAGAAACATTGATGTAAGAGATAAATATCTACTGGCTGCCTCCCGCACACCCCCCGATGGGGATGGAGCCCCTTTGGTGCATGGGACGATGCTCAACCAACTGAGCCACACCGGCCAGGACAGCTTTCTTTCAGTTAAATATATTGGATCACTTGTGTTCTTTTTGTTAAAAACTGAAGGATAAGACTACAAGATATAACAACATCTATATGGCTTTAAGTTAATCAAAAGGGAGGTTACCTTGAATGATATTCCATTTGGATATATCATAAATTACATAACTAATCTCATACTTGTGGTTATTTAAGTTGCCTCTATATTTTTACTTCAAGTAGCAGAAGGATGAAAAGGCTGTGTGAGCATACATTTATTTCCTGGGGATAAAGTTTTAGAAGTGAAATTGCTATGACAAACATCAGGAACATTTTAAGTCTGGGGCCATGTATGTGGTTGGCAGAATTATCAGGTGCCCTTCGTTGGTGCCCTGTGCCTTCGTGTAATTGACTCCCCTGGAGTGTGGGTGGGGCCTGTGATTGCTTCTAACCAATAGGTTGCGGCAAAGCTGATGGGGTGTCACTCCTGTGATTGTTACATCCTATGGCAAAGTGAGGAGGTTTTGCAGATCCAATTATGATCTCTAATCGGTTGACTTTAAGTTAATCGAAAGGCAGATTACTATTCGAGAGCCTGACCCAGTCAGGTGGGCTCCTTAAGAGAAGGTCTAGAATCAGAGACTGGCCTCGAAGAAGCAAGCCACCATGGGTGCAAAGCTGCAGTGAAATGAATTCTGCCCATAACCTCATGAGCTTGGAGGACCCCAAGCCCCAGATGAGATCCCAGCCCTAGCTGACACCTTCATTGCAGCCTTGGGAGACCCTGAGCAAAGAACCCAGCGAGGCCCTACCTGGATTCCTGACCCACTAAATCTGTGAGATAATAAATGTATGCTATTTTAAGCTGATAACGTTGTGGTGATTTATTACAGAGCAATAAAAAGCTAATAAAATATAGGAAAACTGCCTCTGATAAATTTTACACCAATATACACTTCCCAGCAGCGCGAGCGCTCCCATTTCTATGGGTGTTGCCAACTTTTTAAATCTTTGCCAGTCCAAGAGGTTAAAAAACAACAGCTTAATCACATATCTCATTTATTTGTGGAATATAATGAACAAAATAAGCTGATGAACAAAATAGACCCAGAGACATGGAAGTAGGGAACAGACTGACAAACCTCAGAGGGAGGGGGAATGGGAAGGTGGGCAGAGATAAATAAAAGAACTTATATGCATGTATGCACAACCAATGGACACAGCAACAATACTGTAAAGGTGGCGGTGGGACGGGAGCGGGGAGGAGGGTGTCAAAGGGGGACAAAGGAGGGACATCTGTAACAAAATTAATCAATCAATTAATTAATTATTTTTAAAAACTTAATTGGGCCCTGGCCAGGTTGGCTCAGTGGTTAAGAGCATCGGCCCACAGACCAGAGAGTCCTGGGTTTGGTTCCCGCTAAGGGCATGTACCTTGGTTGCAGTTCATCCCCAGCCCCCGTTGGGGTCGTGTGGGTGGCAGCCATTCAATGTGTCTCTCTCACATCGATGTTTCTCTCTCTCTCTCTCTCTTCCTCCCTCTCTCTCTCACTCTATCTGCAGATAAATGCAAAAATGTTCTTGGGTGAGGATAAAAAAACAAACAAAAACCTTAATTGGTGACCCTCAATTACAAGTAAGGTTGCACATTTTTCATATTTTTTTTTCATGTTAAAACTTGTTTGTAGTATATCCTATCCTCCGTGATATGTTTTAGTAATCACATCCTTTGTCTATTTTTGCATTTTTTATTGGTTTGTGAGAACTTTTTACATATGTGGAGGGCAGGAAAGAAGCGGAGATTGTTTTATCTGTTACAGATGTTGCAAGTACATTTTATTTACCCAGCTTGACTGTGTTGTTTTCTAATGTCGTGTAGTTGTGGTATTTGGTGAGGATGGATGTGGATGTTTTTCTCTGTCGAGTTGCAGAAAGGCCACTCTGGTAGTCGGTATGGAAGATGGGTTGTTGTAAGAGCAGTGAAGAGGCAGTTGCATTGGTCCAGGTGAGCTAAGGAAGATGAAGCCTGGTCTACATTCGGTGTTGCAGGGATGGAAAGGAAGGGTCTGAGCCCAGAGACAGCTTAGAGATGGAGTGGGCAAGCGTGGTTTTCTCCAGCTGACTTTCTGCTCGATGGGAAATGAAGACCTACGGTGAAGTACATGGTGTGTGGTCCTGCCTGCATCAGCAGGTACTAAGTTCACTGCGGGAGTTTCTGCCTCATGGAACTACACCGCCAGAATTTCACCTTGCAAAGTCCCTGAGACCGGGCAGACAGGCGTCCTGTGATCACATCCCTGCCTCTCTGTTCAGTGGGTGGATAAATAAGTCATTCCTGGAGGCTCTTCTTCCCTCCCTAGGCGATGACAGCTTCCTTCTTTGCTGTGTTTCCTTTGAATCCCCCTCACCAGCCAGACCTGTGGTTTTGAGGCTGAGCAGATGAGCAGGGGTGTTTGCTCAAGCAAGGATCCCTCTGGACATGAAGGGGATAGGTCTCCCCTTCAACACCCTGATGGCCTTGTCTCCAGGGGGTGAGTGGGAGGAGATCTTCAGCCTTGCCGTGAGCAACCTCCAGTGAGATGTTAGACATCACATGAACGTTGTTGGCGAGAGCAGAGGAGGTAGCCTGTTCTGTTCCCAGACTCGAGTGGACTCCTCAAACCACCAGCAATGAAGAAGTTCCGCCCTCAGGCCGTGGCAGAAATGGCAGAAATGAAGATCTTGCAGGCAGAGGGCTGACACATGCTTGAGGTCTCCTGCTGGTGGGAGTAGAAGGGAGACACCGGAGTAACGAAGCTGAGGTCCCGACAGCCTTCTGGCTCTACCGAGCTCAGGGGTGGGTTAGTCAAAACCTTACTTGATTCCTTAGTTTGTTCAGTGCAGAGGTTCTCGACCAGGGGCCATTTTGCCCCTATCCAGGGGACATTTGACAGTACCTGGAGACATTTTTGGTTGTCGCAACTGGGAGGGTGTTTCTGGCATTTAGTGGGTAGAGGCCAGACATGCTTCCAAATATCCTACAATGTGCAGGGAAGTCCCTCACAGCACAGAATTATCTTCCCCCAAATCCCAGTGAGGCTGAGGTTGAGAGCCCCAGCTTGAGCGGGGATGGTGTGAATCAATGATAGGTCCAAGTTGGAGATGTGTACAGGATCTCCCCAGCCCCGCATCAGGCTCTGTGAATAACTGACTGCCCTGAATCCTTTATTCTTTCCCTGGGGTCTCTGCTGGATACTGCTTGATGCTCAGCCTAGGAGTGAGGACTCCAAACCCTACGCTCACTCCCAGAGTTCTGGCCACAAGCGACTCTGCTCATTCTAAAGATGGAGAAGAGAGATTAAAAGGCGAATCCATTTAAAACATGTTTTTATTTATTTTTTTAGGGAGAGAGAGAGAGAGAAACATCGGTGTGAGAGAGATGCATAGATCGGCTGCCTCCTGCACGCCCCCTACTGGGGATCAAACCTGCAACCCAGGCATGTGCCCTGACCAGGAATCGAACTGGGACCTCTCAGTCCATGGGATGATGCTCCATCCACTGAGCCACACGGGCTGGGCAAAGGCAAACAGCAGGATCTTCCCTCTCACACCCCAAGTCTAACACTTGGAAACATTCACTACCATTCGGCAAGGCTCCCTGTCCTGTACCCACCCTCAGAGCACCGACATCAAGTCTGACTCTGGTGGTCTGTTCTCTTGACAGATCAAAGCACGTGTCTGCCAGATGAGGTTCACCGTGGGAGGAGGGAGGAGGAAGGAGGCTGAATTCCTGAAAATCTGGGGCGTGGAGAAAGATTTCCTGTTTTAGCATGAGCTGGACATTCTATGCGTGAGAGTTACAACAGACTACTGGGATTTTCAACTCCTGGGACAGTGACCTTCTACAGCAGTGCAGGAGAAAGGTGTCACAGAAATGAATTAGCATTCAATGCTATCCACATCTTTCAGGCCTCACCTGATTTCCCTCTGTGTGCGTGTAGGTATGTGTGTACTGTGCGGCAGGTCCTTGGATAATGTCCTTCGTTCAATTTCCTTTCCTTTTAAGGTTGACGAGTTGTCAGCGTTATAATGCGGAGTTGGCATGTTTGCCCCAGGTCTGCGTGGGCTTCCTCCCGGGGCTCTGGGTTCCTCCCACAGCCCAAAGCCGTGCACACGAGGTTCATTGGCGTGTCTACACTGTCCTGCTCTGAGTGTGTGAGTGCGCCCCCCAACGGAAGGGCGCCCTGGCCAGGTGGGTCCCACCTGGCGCCCTGAGCTGCTGGGACAGGCTCCAGCCCCCACCGGCCCTGAACTGGAGCGAGTGGATTGGAAGATCATTATCTTACTTGTTTTTAGTCCTCTTCCTGAAATGTATGCGTAGCTCACGTTGATTTCAACGTTTAATGTTAGGAGCGTTTGGGTTTCACGGAGAGGTTTGGTGATCCTTGGGTGACCAGAAGTGTGCCCTAGGAACTTAACCCTTTTTGTGTCAATCAGCTTGTAGTCAGATGGGTTTCCTTGTACGTCCTGTCATTGCTTCGACTGAGGTCTCCGTTTCCGAGAACCTATGGACGACGTGAGGCGGGACTCGCTGGATACAGGCGTGAAGGTGGATTCCAGAGCACGCGGGCCTGTCTTCGTGATGTCTGTGGATATTGCCAGCCTCCCTTTCTGTCCCGAGAGACAGAGAGAGAACCAACATTACACAGGATCAATGTTGGCCCTAAATGGTCATTCATAAGGGATATCAATCAATGCCTGTGTTCTAGTCCCATGAACTGATTTTAAGAAAGAAATGTTTCTTGTGTCTCCAGACTGTTTCTCAGAAGCGGTCTGGGTGGGACGGGATGGGGATTGACAGCCGGAAATGGGATTGGCAGAGGCGGCATCTCCAGCCAGCAATCCCAGGAGGGCTCTCATCCTCGTCAGTCTTTGTTTTTATTATCGTAAATTGCTCTTTAAAAAAAATTTTTTATTGAGTGTACTGGGGTGACATTGCTTAACAAAAGCACATAGGTTTCAAGTGTACAATTCAACAAAACGTCATCTGCACACTGTTCCGTGCATCCGCCGTCCAAAGTCAAGTCTCTCCACCCCCTGCACCCCCCTTTGCCCCCTCTGCCTCCCCACCGCCCTTTCCTCTGGCTGTCCTCACACTGTCGTCTTTGTTTATGTGTTTTATATGTATGTGTGCATGTGTTTGGGTTTTTTTGCTTAATCCCTTCACCTTTTTCTCACCCAGCCCCCCACCCCTCTCCCCTCTGACAGCTGTCAGTCTGTCCTATGTATCTATGCTTCTGTTTCTCCTTTGTTAAATTATTTTCTTCATTAGACTCCCCATGTAAGTGAGATCATATGGTATCTGTCTTTCTCTGACTGGTTTATTTCACTCAGCATAAGCCTCCCCAGGTCCCTCCATGCTGTCACAAAAGGGTAAGAGTTCCTTCTTTTTCCAGCCGAGTAGTATTCCATTGGGTGGATGTATCACAGCTTTTTTATCCACTCATCTGCTGATGGGCGCTTGGGCTGCTTCCAGATCTCGGCTTCGGTCAATAATGCTGCAATAAACATAGGGGTGCATATATGCTTTTGAGTTAGTGTTTTGGAGTTTTTCGAGTATATTTCCCAGAGGTGGAATCGCTGGGTCAAAAGGCAGTTCCGTTTTTAATTTTTGGAGGAAACTGCACACTGCTCTCCACAGTGGCATCCTTGTCATCCTTAATTCCACCTGGCAGGGGCTACCTCTCGTCTCTCGGTCCCCTCCCTTAACAGCGAGCTCCTGTTAATGCTGGCTGGCTGTGGCTGTTTGGACTGTTTCTCTGCTGGCTTGTTCTCTGGGACCCCTCCCCCCTTCCAGGGAACTCTTGTCTCTGTTATGAAAATGTCACTCATTCCCAAGGCTTCAACCAGCTGACTCCACAGATAACTCCTAAATCCACTCTCCAGCCTCAGTCTCTCCCTGAGCCGCGGACCTGCAGGCTAATGAGAGGAAAGCCCATTTATAAGGCTACATTCATTTCCTCCCACTATCTCTACTTCTAGCAAAGGAGCCATCCCTAGCCATCAGTGTGAAAAATGCAAAGTGGTGCTTGACTTATCCTATCCCCAGAGATTAGGAAACAATCTCAGAGCAGCTTACAGTGTGACCCTTCCTTGCACTGCGGAGGTTCCTGGGTCCTTCATGCAATCATCGCCACCACGATGAATAGGAGAGTTGTCATCTATTGTCATTATTGCCTTAACGTGATTCCGAGCAGCGGCTTCCCACTCCTCTATGAACGCTTAAGTGTGTCAGCAAATTCGGAAATAGCACCTTCCTCCAAATCTCCTGCTCGAAGATTAGATAAACAAGCTGTCCAGCTTGGAGGGCAGTAAGGGAGCTCTGTGACCCCAGTGCGTGGCACAGCATCTAGCCTAACTATTAAGAAGATGAAATAATGTATTAGTGACAGGCTTCCCTGGAGAGGCGACACCGAAGGTGGCGTCTGAATGGTGAGCCTGACCTCCTTTCTCAATAATCAGAGGAGACTGTCACCTGCAGGCTGCCAGGGGCTTGGTGAGCACTTGGTGAGGAAGGTGTGTCCTCCGAGAGGGACCAGGTAGGCAACTTTTTAGGACCTTGTTCTTCTGATGGTTCTGCCGTCCCTCAAGGCGCCTTCACCGAGACCTGGGTCGGCAAAGACTCACGAGCCGGCAGCTGCCGTCCGCGCCCGCCGCCGCCTCGTCACCGCACTGCTGGCTGAAGACTCCCCTGCTCTTTGCTTCGATCCATTAATGACCTAATCGACCCCCTAGTCTTCCAACAGCGGAATTTTTCACACGCAGGAAATTCACCAACCATTTCACGACACTGGAAATGGAGGAGACGTTTGGGGTACTCCTCCGTGTCATTTTTATTCCCAAAGATCCAGGAAATGCCTAGAAGCTGCCTTTCAAGTCCTTGATTTAAAGTGGCAGGGACCGAAGGCACAGTTAGGCGGAGTCCCCCAAGGCCTCCCGGTGGAAACCGGGGAGCCGGCGCTGACTGGCAGGCACCCCCAGTGTGAGCTCCACAAGGTCTGCATGGACGCGAACTCCAGGGAGACATCTAGCATGACCCACCTCCACATCTTTTCTTCTCCAACTTGTTCTGAATGTGTCTAGTCCACGTCACGCCTCCCAGCTTTGCTGGATTGAAGGAGGATCGAGAGGCGCAAACCCAGCTCGAAGGGCTCGGTGTCTCAGCCTGAGATCCCGGGAGTGGCCTGTGAGCAGCTGCCCTGGGGCAGCTCGGTGCACAGTGCACTTGCTATCTCGTTCTGTTCATCCTTGCAACATGGCTTGAAGGCAGGAAACAAAGAACAGGAAGACATGGCCTCTCTCTGGGCAGAGACAGGCAAGTGGAGATTGCCTTGGAGGCCGGTCAGGGCGTGGCCTGACATCTGTCAGGATGGAGTTCCTGGCAAGGTAACCACAGCAATATCTGTGCGGCCACAGAGACTAAACAGGCCGCTGGTGTTGCGTCCTGCGTGCCCTACCCTTGACTTTGTATGTGCATGCCTCCCCTTGAAACCCTCAGACCCTCTCTGGAAGCAGTTGTCATTGTCCCCATTTTGCTGATGGGAAGACTGAGGTTCAGAAAGATGTAGCCAGATTCTAAGTGTCATGGAGCACATTGAAATCCATAAAGCAATGCCATAGTTTAGTTGTTTCCCTGGTTCTTGGGCTGCTTTGATGCTGGGCCGGTGGCTTTGCTTGGCCGTCCTGATGACTTTCGTGTCACCACATGACCTGGAAAGCAGTGATGGGATCTTCCGGGGTGAGCTGGGGCAGTGGAGAAGCAGTGGACCACCTGCTGCCCCAAATCCTAGGAGCAGACACACACCTGTGTGTTTACGTTCGAGGTCACATGACGAGTCGGAACCAAACCGGAGTGTTCGCGGTAGGCCAGACGTCTGTGGACTGCGTCACCCAGTGAGTCTTAGTAAACACCTGCCCTGCTCCAGCCCTGGGGTGGGTGTGGGAAGCGACAAGTATTTCAGGGTTGCTAAGGAGAAGCCGCAGTTTCCAAGTTGACACTGTACCCATCTTCAACCTCGATCGCTGTTTTTAAACAGCTCAATAGGCACCCTTGCTCACGCTCTGCCTTCCTCTCGCTCTTTCTCTATATAGTATTTTTTATGTAGTTAGATTTATTGATCTTTCTTGTAGGTTTTCTGGATTGTGTGTAAAGAAACAGAAAGGCTTTAGCTACCCTAAGGTTTTAACGGAATGCACATGTATTTTCTTCTAGGATTTCAATGGATTAATTTTTGCGTTTAAGTTTTGATTGATTTGATGTTAGTATGCAGTGTGCAACGTGATGCATTTCTGGAACGGTCCGTCTGTGGAAGGCCAGTTTAGTGCATGCTAACTCCCTGTGGCATTTGGATCTGTTTCTGGACTTTCTGATGTTCCGGTCATTGGTCTGTTGATAAGACAGTTATTGAGGGTTCAGTTATTAAGGTGTTCATTTTGAGGTTTTATGTTGTATTTAAACACTGGGAAGGCTTTCCCACAGTTTTATTCTCTCTGTTCTTGCCATTCTATTTCCTTAACCCCCTCAGAGTGAATTAAAAGCTCTGTCTCCTTTATCCAGTTGACACTGACTCATTCTCAAGATTCAGTTAAAAATATCCTCTCCTCTGGCAAGCCTCCCCTGATGTTCTCAGGCTTTTTCATGTTCCCCAGCCCTGGTTTGTTCCCAGAGTACCCCACAGGCCCCTCTGTCACCTGCTCATCCGGTACAGGCTTGCCATTGGCCACTTCTGTGCACCCCCACGAGGCTGTGCTTTCCCTGAGGATAGTACGGAGTCGGCATCACGACTGCTTCGTGTGTGCCCCGCGCACAGCAGGGACTTCTCCCATGACCTGTTACTGCATAATAAACCACCTGAAACTCAGGACACAAGACAACGATGCTTTATTTTTTCTCTCTCTCATGAGCTGTGACTGGGCTTAGCTAGGTGGCTCCACGTTTGGGGTCCCTCCAGGTTTGGGCTTCCTCATCTGGTTGCTCCAGACGGTAGCTCGAGCCATATTCAAAGCTTCTCCACTCCCAAGTCTGGTGGTTCATGCTGGCTGTCCAGCGGGGGCCTCCGCGGGTGCTGTTGGCTAGGACACCTACCTGTGGCCTCTCCGTGTGGCCGGGGTCCCCTCACAGCATGGTGGCTGGGCTCCCAGAGCAAGAGAGCCTGGCAGAAGTGATGTGACCTTTTATGACTTAGCTTCAGAAATCACACTGACGCACGTCCACCGTATTTTCCGGATTGGGGCCGTCTCAAAGGTCCGCCTGGTTTCCAGAGGAGAGGATGTGAACCCTGCTTCTTCGTGGGCAGTGGCACAGTCAAACTGTAGACGTGAAATAACCCGCTTGCAGGGCCCATTTTTGGGAATTACAACCTGCTGCAGCGCCCCAGACGTATTTGTCCAACATCTGTACGTGCACGATTCACGATCACCGGGGTGGTTCCACGCTGGGGCCAGGCTGGAGCCAGGACGTCTGACTCGCCAGTGATACAGCAGGTGCCTGAAATGAATGGGCTCCCTGCCCCCAGGTTGGGTCGAAGCCCAGTCGCTGGGCTCCCGGGAGAGTTCTCCCGCTCAGGGGGCAGTTTCTGGAGCTGCGGGAGGGTCTGTGCAGTCGTGTCGGTAAAGCATGTTGGGTTCTTGGTCACAAGCGTCCTCTCTCCCGTTCAAAGCCGTGGGTTCCTAGAGCTGCCTTCCTCCTCTGCTTTCTGAAGCAAGTGCTTTGAGGAAGACGGACCTGGGAGAGACGGCACATTAAGTATTTCTGCTGAAACGCGGGGTTTCTGTTGAAACGGAAGGTGCTGTGTTTGTGACTGGCACACGTGGAAGAAATGAGCTTGCTCTTTGTACAATCGGGGGGATCATTTTGGCTCCTGGAGGAACCGCTAATGGAGAGGTTTGCCCTGTGAACAGAGGGTTTGAGGGATTGTCCTCCTGGATTCTGCCAGGTGACAGTAACTTGGGCAGTGTAGGAGAAATGCAAGAGATCGGACGAGAGGACTGCCCACCCCTGGTGGCTCTTGACCGACTGTCTGATGGACAGTGAGGCGCCTGGTGCTGGGGGGAGGGGCGGATGTTGCTGCCACTCGTGTCTCAACGACGGCGTTTAACTGTCCAGTACACGTTCCTGCCCGGTGAGGCGGCCCGTGTGTGGGAAGGCAGCCCCGACCAGGCTGAGACCACCTTGGACGAATGTGGCCGTTACTGTAGACCAGAGCTCTGGATCCACGTTCTGGGCTGAAGTCCGGGTTCCGCCTCTCCCTAGCGCTGCAGCCCAGAGCGTGTTGCTTCGTGCCGGCGCCTCTGTGAACAGGGATGATTGCAGTTCCTACTTTCAGATGTTGCTGCGAGGACTTCAGCAAAGTGTTCATGACAGTGCCCAGCACATAATCAGTACTCAGTAAACGTTAACTGTGACTTTCGCTGTTGCTGTTGCTGTTTTCATTGTCACCCCCCAAAATTCCTAGTAGCCACAAAAAACTCCCAGTAGCCACATTAAAAAAGGGAAATAGGTGGAATCCGTTTTAGTAATATATTTAATTTATTACTAATATTCATTACCGTATATCCAAAATAGTATCATTTCAATATATAACTAAGACAAAATGATTGATAGGTTCTGCACTTCTGTTTTTAGACTAGGTCTTTGGTCTTGGGCATATGGGGTATTCTTTAAGCACACTTCAGTCTGGGCTGGCCCCACTTCAAGGGCTTACTAGCCCTGCGTGGCTGGGACCACCGTAAATCCAGCCATCGCCGGACAAGATGCCTAGGAGGGCAAAGAGATGCGTTTCACTGAGCACCTACTATATGCCAGGCACTTTACTGAGCCATGTAATTTAGTCCCTACAGCCATCTTGCCAGCAACTATTTTGCCCCATTTTACAGATAGATGGAGTCCTTGGGGTCACAGAACTCATGTAGCCAGAGTCACGCAGCTGGACAGCAGAAATTGAGACCTGGGCTATGAGACTGAGGCTCCTTCCCCGTGGGGAGGCGGTCACTAGAGGCTTGATTCTAATGGGGTAGCGGGGGCATGCGTGCTGTCCTGAGCTGAGGCAGAGGTCACACGGAGCCTTGTGTCTTGAGGCTCCTCTGGGACCACACCTGAAGAGAGGGCTGAGTCTGAGCCCAAAGTCAGCGCTCAGGGTAAAGTGGGGCTCAGGGCTGTGTCTGTGACCTGGGCCATGACTCGATGTGAGGCTGGGATCTGGGTCCAGTCTGTGCAGGGGTCAGAGTTGAGTGTATGTCCAGGATCAGAATGCATTCGGTTCATGTGTTTGTCAAAGTTTGATGTTTGATCTGAGGCTGAGGTCAGGGCTCTGCTTTGAGTCAAGATCTAAGCTCTTTTTACGTCCAGGGAGCAGAGTGGTCCATGCAGCAGACTCACAGGAGTTTAAGGTCGACCCTGTGGGGCTGACCGCATGCCTGGCAATGCCTTTGGAAAGGCCAGGACATTGTTCTTTCTCTGCCTTCTCGTGGAAGCGGGTGACCAGGGCCACCTGGGGAACAATGCACCTGCTTGTCTGAGGCGCAGCTGCAGTGAGGGGGAGGAATTTAGTGGGAGTGTCACTTCCCTGAGTAAGGTTAGGAGCACACAGTGGCCAGACACCTCCACCACGTCACCCAAGATGGGATTGGGATCTACGAGACTCGATTCCGGCTGTCCTGTTGCACGGAGCGTCCCCAAGAGCCCGCGGGTGTGGGCGGGTGGAGCTTACAGGGACTCAGCCAGTGGGGCTGGACCGTGCGGTGGGCCGGGGCATTTGGGGAGCCCAGGACTCTGCATGCCACTCACTCCCGAGGCCTGAGCTGAGTGGGGGTCACCACCAGCAGGGGCCTGGAAGGTTCTGTTTGTTAGAACAAGTCAAGCGTCAGGCAGCAGGCTGCAAGGGGTCCACCCCTCTGCACAGGTTAAGGAAGTGAAGGTCTAGCCAGCCAGTGACATGTTACTCAGCTGTAGAAGTGAATGAAAAACAACTTTCAATTTTAGGATAAAAACAAGGTAGGAACAGGATGTGTAGCATGCTCTCTTGTGGAAGAAAACGTGGAACTGAACATATGAATGTGAATGTAAAGTGTGTCTGAGACGCTCACAAAAGGAGTTATCATTTTACAGAGGCTGACAAGGAGGTCCTCTTAACAAGGAGCAAAGCTGCGTCCAGGGACCTGATGATGGGGTCTTGGACCTGCCCAAGGATGGGGGCAGCTCTTCACTGCTGCCAGCCACACCTCGAAGGCCACCTCCTCATCTGAGTGTGGTGGGGGGTGGGGAAGGGAAGTGGAGGAGCCCCACCCCTGGGAGCCAGGTGACCCGCTGGAAGCAGGCGCCTTGTGGGTTCTTCCCCACGGCACGCTAGAACTGTGCTTTGGGAACCTGACCGTCAGCCGCTTGCTTATTAGTTTGAACTGAGATCAAAAGGATTTTGCAAGGAAACAAAAGCAGTGAAGAGCGAGAGAACTAAACTTCCGCATGTTGCCGATGTTTCCTCTGGGCTGGAAGAGCTTGTGCGTGTTGTGGCTGCAGAAGGTCTGGAGCAGACTGTTTGGGAAAACTAGTGTGCATTTGTAATGCAGTTTAGGAGTGCTTATGTTTTTGTTTGACAGGTACGTATTTCATGAGAACAACATTGAGCGTGTATTTAATCAGGATTTGGAGGGAATCGCTCGTAATCCTTTTATGTTTCTTCTTTATAGTTCTAGATTATAAATTTGCTTCACTGCACACACCACAAAATGATTAAACAACTAAAGAGATTGGCAGTGCAATTGAACTGAATATCAACAAACACTATGTATGCGTGTGTTTGTGTGTGTTGTGTATGTGTGTATTACAGTATGTTGAAGATATGTTAAAAGTATAATTTTAATTCAACAGAAGAGGGATACATTATTCAATAAACATTTTGGAGCACTTGACAACTATTTGGGGGAAACAAATTATGTCTTTACCTTACCACAAACTACCCCCCAAAAATTCTTCACGAACGACTGTTATTAAATAATAATCAGAAATATTAAAACTGCAATCATAAAGCAATTTGAATAATGTATAGGTAAATATGCATATACAGTCCTGTATAGGAAACTATTTCATAACTTTCTGCCTTAGTTTCTTCATCTGCACAACGAGATAATAATCGTGTGTATTCTATAGGGTTTCTGTGGGGATTAAGTGAGTTATCTATCTAAAGCCTTTAGAAAAGTTCCTGGCATGTGGTAAGTGCTGTCAATGTTAACTATTATGACTGTTTCCAAATGTGATATCAAATAGAGGAACCAAAATAAAACAATAGATGTGACTACGTAAAATTCCAGAATCTCTGAATGTCGAAGAATAGCATACACAAAATAGAATGCAAATGACATTAAAATTCAACCTAGAAGACAGAAAGAAGGGGAACTGTTCTGTGTGGATCGTTTTTTCAAGTCAGTAAGAGAAAAGAGATTTCTCAAAGGGACCATGAACCAAGGCTTCAACAAGCCAATCATAAAAGAAGGTATTTGTAGTGATTCATTCTTTCAACCGGTATTTACCATGCGCCCGGTATACACTGGACTCCCAGGGACACTGGGGCACAGGGGGGAGCAGAACTAAGCCCCTGCTCTCAAGAAACTTACGTTCTGGTGGCCGCTAAACGTACGAACAAGAGCCTAGTTCATAAGGCATCGAAGAAATGCAGTCGAACAAAGAGTAACCTTTTTTTATTTCGTGTACCCAAATAGCAAATATTTTTGAGTGATTTTATCATAGAGCAGTAATGACGCAAGGACATTAGCACTGTCATAGCAAACTCAGTTCAGTACAGTCTGTAGGGAGCTTTGTCAATAAGGGCTAAAAGATCCTAAGAAGTGTGATTCCTGAGACTCAGCAGTTTAACTTATAGGAAGTGATTCTGAGGAATAATCAGAAAAGCATAGAGAGATTTCTATGTAAGAAATGTATTCAAGGGATGTTTACAAGAAATGTATATGTTCATTGATTGATTCATTCATTTGTAAATATGTATTGATCACTGCTGCATGCTGGGCACAGCAGTGATCAAGCAGAGGAAGTGCCTGTTCCGGGGAGTTTATGCAATTTTGTGGGAAGGAGATGGGGTGCAGACAGACAATAAACACACCCACACACAGAGCCAGTTCAAAGACGATAGATGATAGATAGATAGATAGATAGATAGATAGACAGACAGATAGATAGAGCAAAAGTAGACTTACAGATATAATTCAAATAAATAATACAATAATTAATAAATAATAACTTTCACAACTGTAAACCTACTTTTGCCCACCCCTGTAGGACAGATTTTGAAAGTACTATGAAGAAAAATAAAGCAGATAAGGGAAGCAAGGTGTGAAATGGAGAGGAAAAAATTCCTATTTTTGATGTGATATCACAGCAGATCTCTCTGATTAATTGATTATTGTGCAGAGACCTATATGAAGCGAAGAACCACACCATGCTGACATCTGGGGGAGGAGCATCTTCACAGAGAGCATGGCAAGTGCAAATGTCCTGTGGTGGAAGGAGTATGTTCGGTGTGTTCCAGGAGGAATAGGGGTGCTCGTATGGCTGGAGCGGGGTGAGCCAGGGGAAGATCAAAGGTTAGATCAGACAGTAGGACCACATAGAAATCCTTGGGCCATCGTGATGATTGTGAGAGCATCAAGAAGACCAGCTGATGCTGAAAACAATAGCCATTTATTTGCTATTTCATGATTTTGTGGGTCAGGAATATGGGCAGGGCTCAGTGGGGAGATTCTTCTGCACCATGTAAGATTGACAGACACAGGTCATTCAGGTAGTCAGCTGGAAGATAAGCTGATCTGCAGGTCCCAAGATGGTTTCACCTGCTTCAGCACCTTGGCAGGGATGATTGGCAGGCGGGGCTCAGGTGGACCCCTCAACTACAGCTCCTACATGTGAACTGTCCAGCATGGTGGTCTCAGGATAGCCGGACTCGTTAAATGGAAGCATTGGGCTCCCAGGGAGTGTTTCAAAAGGCAGAATACAGAACTGGAAGTCCCTTGTAGAAATTGGCATCGGGTCACTTCTGCTGAGTTCTGATGATCCTATAGTCGGAGAGCCAGTCTGGGTTCAGCAGGAGAGGAATAGGCCTCACCTGTCAATGGGAGAAACAGAATTAGGCCTGCATTTAATCTACTACATAAAGGAAGAGAGAAGGGAGTCCAAGGGCCAGGTTTATCTTAGTGATATTTAAAATTGTGACAATATGGAAATATCCAAAATCCCTAAGTGAGAAAAATGGCGAAGTGTATTTTCTTTATATTTACATTCACGTGATGGAATATTTGTCAACCAATAAAATTGTATTTTCAGAGAATATTGACAGAGGAGGGAAGATAATGCAGGGTGTACCTCTATGTGTGGAGGGGTGCATATGTAAGCGTGTGTGCCCACTTTTTGAAAAGTACACACTTTCTGAAAAGCTATCAGGTGGTGGTGGGACATTGTTCAGCCATGACAGGCCCGATCTTTCACCAGCCTGTTTCAGCTGTGCTCGGGGACTCTCCAGGCCCTCTTGCATGGCCGTTTAGACAGAGTTCTCCTGAGTGCGGACTCCTTTATTTTATTTTATTTTCCTTTATTGATTTTTAGAGAGGAAATGAGAGGGAGAGAGAGAGAAACATTGATGAGAGAGAACATCGATTGGCCGCCTCCTGCATGCCCCCCACTGGGGATTTGGCCCACAACCTGGGCATGTGTCCTGACCGGGAATCGAACCGGCGACCTCTTGGTGCATGGGTCGATGCTCAACCACTGAGTCACACTGACTGGACTAGTGACGACTCCTTTAAAGTTGGACCACCAACACTCCATCAGAGACTGGAATGCTTAGAAGACTAGCAGGCCTTGTCAAAGGTCTCTGAGTAGGCAGGATGCCATTTTCACGACTCTAAACCAAGTGTGTCTTTTTATTTTAAAAACACTTTTTCTGAAGCTATATTCAGAGACTACCAAGGCTCTAAGAAAATGTTTCCATTGCCAAGGTGAGGCTCAAGGTCATCTCTATGGACCTGTTAGTCTGGGGAAGTTGCAAAAAGTTTTATCTTTTTGGTCAACGTGCCATATGTTTAAAGGTGGGGGCAAGGTGAGGAGGGGGATGAGTGAAATGAGCTCTTTGTCCATGAAGAGTTTGCTGCAGGACGAAACCTGCCATCTGTTTCCCTGCCTAGGACCAGCACTTCCTAGTAGTCCTGTGAACATCTGCATGGGTGGGTGGATGGATGGATGGATGGATGGATGGATGGATGGATGGATGGATGGATGAGTGGGTGGGTGGGTGGGTGGATGGATGGATGGATGGATGGATGGATGGATGGATGGATGGATGAGTGGGTGGATGGATGGATGGATGGATGGATGGATGGATGGATGGATGAGTGGGTGGATGGATGGATGGATGGATGGATGGATGGATGAGTGGGTGGATGGATGGATGGATGGATGGATGGATGGGTGGGTGGGTGGATGGATGGATGGATGGATGGGTGGGTGGGTGGATGGATGGATGGATGGATGGATGGATGGATGGATGGATGGATGGATGGGTGGGTGGATGGATGGATGGGTGGGTGGATGGATGGATGGATGGATGGATGGATGGATGGATGGGTGGGTGGATGGATGGATGGATGGATGGGATGAGTGAATGGCCATTGTGGAATACATTTGGGAGGATAGGCAGTCAAATGTGCAGCTCAAATCAGGAACCTGCAAGTGGAGTCTGAATGTTGCCTCTCATCGGCCTGTGTGTAGGTCTCTGAACAAGCTAGCATTCCTGACTCTGGCTGGCTTCTTGGGGGTCTCTGTGCAGATTCTTAAAAGGCAATCCCTCTTGGTGAACAAATTGCAAAAGATGACCCTCCCTTTGGAATAATCGAACCCATGGTGGGATAATGGCTCCCAGGCTAATTGAATTCTGGTCCTTGACCTGTGGCTTTGTGCATTGTAAACCATGGTGGCAGTCCAGGGACCTTGGGTCCTTTTAGGTCATTTTGGTGACTTGCTCTGATATTGTTTCTGTTCACGTGAACTCTAGACAACGTGGTCCAGCCTGTGATTCTCTCTCTAAACTGGGGGCGCCGACTGGCTGACACTGGGTTTGAGGTGAATTCTCTGTTTTTTACCGTGGGAATGTCCAGCCCTCCACACCAAGCCTGCAAGGGCCTCTCCACCCCAGCAAAGAAGGCCTGCAGACAGGACCAAGACAGGTGCCCCCTGCCTCCCTTCTCTCTACAGAACAGACCCACTCGTATGCATCTGCGGGGATTGGAGAGGGAGGCTTGAGCTGATACTCTCCCAGCAAAGTCCCTGTTATTATGATCATCACTCAGTTCTTAGCACGGAACCTGGAGTGCTAGGTTCACTCGGGAGAGTCAAAGCTGGGATCCCGGTCCCTTTGCTGTGTCTCTGCACTTTGTGCATTCATTTCAGTTGTTCCCTTAGAGTGGAATTTAAGTTGTCCACTGGTCTGAGCTGTCAGTAGCCCGGTAATGCTCCAGGCAGGAGCCCAGAGAGCGGGAAGAATTCCCCTACACCTAGCAGCACGCCCCCAACCTCCGAGTTATTTCCAGGTACAGTGATGATGTCTTCAGGGCCATTGCTTTGAGATATCCTGTCCCCCCCCCATTTAGAAACAACACAGTTTGCCCTTCCCAAGAGTTCCTCCCGTATTCTCATTTCAAGTTTGATTTCCTCCTCTGTGCACACTCCTTTGTTAAGATCACATATTCAGCCCCTCCTATGGCGTAATTGGGACTAGGGTAGTGATGAAATATGACTCTGTGATTTAGCAACCTAGTCTGCAGCCTTAGGCCTTTTCCTTCTGCAGTCGCCAATGAGAGAGACCATCCAATTCAGTAAATATTTACTGAGCTCCCGGTAGGTGTCAGCCAGTGTTCTACGTGGTTGGAATACATCTGTAAACATAACAGATGCATCCCCTGCCTTCGTGGTGCTTACGATCCCAAGAGACAGAAAATAAGCAGTAAGCATAATAAACAGGTCCAGGTCATGGTAGAAGAGAAGGTATAGGCACTGTAAGGACCCGTGCAGCGGAGTAAGGGAGATCGGGGTGCTGGCAGGAGACGTGGTTTGTAATTTTAGGGAGTGGCTAATCTCATTCTCACTGAGGAGGTGATGCTCTGCAGACTTGAAGGGGTGAGACAGATGTAGACAAATGGATCTGGAAGGGTGAGGAGAAGGGACGGCTTTCTAGCCTAAGGACAGCCAGTGCAAAGTTCCTGGGACAGGGGCGTGCTTCCTGCGTTCAAAGGGCAGCCAGGAGGCCGGGGGCCTGGAGCTGAGTGTGTGAGGGGGAGTGTGCAGGAGAGGAAGGGAGGGAGGAACTGGAGACCGACCTCACAAGGCCCCCAAGGCCATTGGAAGGATCTCGGCGTTTGCTGTGCGTGAAATGGGAGCTGCTGAAGGATTCTGAACCGAAGAGCGAGATGGTTTGCTTGCATGGAAAAGGATCGCTCAGGCTGCAGAGCTGAGGACAGACTGGAGAAAACCATTGCAAATCCAGGATAGAGAAGATGGAAACACCTGCAAGGGAAGAGCTGGTGGAAATGATTGGATTTCCGACACGTTTTGAAGATCCAGGCAATGGATTTGCTGATGGATGGGTGTTGGAAGTGAGAGAAAGAAGAGAGAAAGAGAGGAGGGCTGGGCCCGGGCGACTGCAGACACTGCACCGCTGAGCTGGGGAGGAGAAGCTGGACAGAGCAGGGTCACTGCGGAGATCAGCAGTCAGCTTTGGACATGGGGAGTGTGGGACGTCCCCTGGGTGCCTAGGAGACAACATGAGGATGTGGGAAGGATGGCTTTGGAGTCCAGCAGGCCTCATGGACATCACCTCTCCACCACCTGTTTGCTCTGTGACCTTCAGGAGAGTAGGAACACCTCTGAGTCTCAGGTTTGGTGCTGGTAAGATGGAGGTGATTCCCACGGGCGCTGCACTGGGGGTGGAGAGGAGGGTGAAATGACAGAGCGGGTGTCATGGAGGCAGGAGGAGCTGTCGAAGTGAGTCCCTGCCTGTTACGTTTCCGAAAGGCCAGGGCACCATTCCCAACCCAACTCATAAGCTCTCGGGTACCTCACGTCCCCCTGGGCCTGTTTCCTCAGCTTGGAAGTACGCGCTGACATGAATAACCTTTCAGATCTGTTTCGGCGTTGAGGTTGCACCAGTGTGAGGACCTCAGGGTTAGAGGGGCTCTGCCTTCCCGCTTGCTAGTGTCCTGCCTCATACCGGGAATTCACACATGTGTGCATGCATGTACACACACACACACACACAGCCCATCTCTGCTGGTTTTCTAGGGTCTGGACAGATCCCGTCTCCCTGGGCCTCCAGTGAGTGCATCTGGCCGATCCCTGTTTAAATCCAGGGCACAGAGCTCTGTGCTGTCGACCTCCTTCTTCTCCGGCCCGTAGCGGCAGCCTGGCCCTTGCTGCTGGCCGTGCCACGCAGGGGAGCGGTGCAGGTATCATTGCCGAGGGAATGGACTCCTGCCCTTCACAGCTGCTCGGCCACGGGGAGGAAAGCAGCACAGGTCTGCACACCACTTCATTCACACCGAAAGGGGCCCCGGACAGGAAGGGAACAACAGGTTTGCCTTACTTCCCTGTCCGCAGACCTGCCGGCTCCGCTCTCCTCCCCGCCCCCTCTGCCCCTCCCTCGGGGCACCTGCACCGCCACCTGGGTGGTCCCTCCGGGCTGCCTCCTTCCATGTATCCCATTAGCCTTGTTCATTCACCTCCTCTTGGGAGGTGACCCTGATGGGCACCTGCTTGGCCCGCTTGGGGACTGAGTCACTCTAAAGTTAGTTGATTTCCTTGCAGACCACCTTATGCGTCTGTGGTCTGATTTAGCAGAGAGACTGGTGTTTGCTTTCCGTTCTGTCCTAACAGCCACTGGGGTTCAGCTGACCCATCTCGCTTAGTTTTCAGCTCCTCTTCCTTGGTGCTGGCCTGTTTTTCTTTAGACTGTTAAGTCTACTTGTTTCTAAAATACTGCTTGACCCGAACATTCTGGTGTACGTACTGTCAGTTTTATTCTTCCTCACTGTACGGCCTAGCACCCTCCCTGAGCATCATTTATCATCGCACTCTGCCAGTGGCCTGTTTCCGCCCCGAGGGTTAAGGGAGCCTTGGGTGTCGGCCCGCTCTATGGGTGCAGCGGCCAGTCCAGGGCTGGAAACCCGTGGCAGCTCAGGGAACATTTGTAGAATGAACAAACAGATGAAGGAATTAATAAATTAATAAGCATAGAGAGGGAAAGATCACGGATTCACATCTGCCCCTCTGCAGGAAGACGTGCAAACATATTCGTGGCTCTGTGTCTCCCCAGACCTTAGTCCGTCTGATAAAAGCATGGAACGTCCCAGAAGCCAGGTCAGTTTCCTGACTGGGAAACCTCTTGGGTCAGAAAAGCACATTAGATCACATCAGGAGGGCACAGAGCCACCCTGACCAGGGCATGCAGAGCCCCGGGAACCCATGCCACAGCATCCGCAGGTCCCACTGTGTTCTGACTCCCGTCCTCCCGTCCTGAGAGAGGTCATGGACTGACTCCCTGGTGCCCCGAGGCAGCCGGCAGATAAGTACTGAGCTGGCTTCGGGCCACGCGCCGTCCTGCAGGGGTGACCAGAACTCCCTTCCAGATGCCGACTTAGCAGACAAGCAAGCAGAGGGTCCAGGGGAGGCCCTCGGCACCAACTCAGGACATGGGGGTGGCTGCCCAGAGGAAGTGATGTCTAAAGTGGGAGTAGTCGGCGTGAGGACTGAAAGGGGCCCAGTGTGGTGGAGAGATGCGTGGCCACCGCCAGGCCCAGCGGGAGACCAGCTCGTGCCCCGGCGGCTTGCACTGGCCAGATCACAGGACGTGGACGGGAGCTGGTTTCTCGGAGGACGGGTCGGCCGGCGAGGAGTGTAGCTCTCACTGTGGAAGTAACAGGCCCTGCAGAGTGTTGAGCAGAGAAGGGGCATGATCAGACCTGCGTCACTGGGTGCTCCCTGCTGCTGGTGGAGGACTGTCAGGGACAAACACGAGTCAGAGCATTCAAGGGGGTGGCCCTGCGGTCGTCCCGGTGACAGGATGCCGCTGCACCAGCGGGGCCGGTGAGGGGGCTGAGGACAGCGGGCATATTTGAGAGATTTTTAGAAGGTCAAGTGGACAGGCCTTGCAATCTCTTAGCTGGGTATCAGCAAATGATAGCCTGTGGACAAAAATCCGGCCTTGTGCCTGGTTTGTAAGGTGTTGTTGCAACACATTCGCACAGTGGCAGAGACCCCTCTGGCCGACAAAGCCCGAAACATTTACTCTCTGGTCCTTGACAGAAAGAATGTGTCAAGGCCTGGATTGGATGTGAGGCTCGGGGGGACATGGGCGAGGACGGATCTGAGGGTGACACCAGGTTTCGTAGGTCGGTGTCTGTGGAGAGGTGGAAACCGGGAGTGGAAAGGGAGCTGTGTCTGTGTTTCCAGCCGTGCTCAGCCTTGCTGACCCGGGTCCTGACTCCGCCGGGCTCTTCCCGGCCTCCTCGCCAGGGAAACTGGCTCTACCTTCCCTTCTCTGGCCTTCAGCTGGGGTTTGCCTGCTCTTCCGAAGCTATGACCTCGGTTTCACCTGAGCACAGGACAACCTGCTGCCCCCGTCCACCTTGACCCAAGGACAGGGCCTCTGGGCCAGTGCCCAGGTCCCTGGGATTTTCCATGCACATATAACCCACATCTGGGGCCAGAGCTGGATCGACCCCCCCACTGTGCTGCCAAAGGCCCAGCAGCCTGCCTGTCCTCCCGAGCCCGTGACCCAGGAGTCCCCTGGGCTGTGCTCCCCTTGTCCACGCCCTGGGCTCCTGCCGCGGTAACCTGCCAGGACATGGGCTGTGCCTGTCTTTCTCTAAGACGGTTCACCTTCGGCGGGGGTGTGAATCCGCTTCTGTACTTGTCAAGGTGACATTTTCGTGACGCCTCAAGTTATTAAGTGGCATCTGTAGGCGCCCACTTTTTAAGCAGAGAGGAGCAGGCTGGAAAATGTCAACAGTGATCATGCACAGTTATGTCCCCGGTACCCTTTAGCCTGGACGCACGATGGAGACGGCGTGACTGCAGAGCCCTCGGCAAGGCCTTGCTGGTTGAAGAATGTGTTTGGACAAACCGGTTTTTCACCATGAACCCTGCGTGTCTTCAATAAAACACAAGCTGGCGCAGCCTTCCGACTGACTAGGGACGTCAGCAGCTCGGCCTGCGATGCTCTGCCCGGCTCAGCCCCTGGCCCACGTCTGCGGGCTCACGGATGTCCCCTCTTTGGAGTCCAGGCTGCCCTCAGTCGGAGGAAAGGAGGAAGTCGGGCTGCCTACTCCGAGACCACCCTGCTGGGAATCGGACTGTCTCACCCCTACCCGCACCCCAAGCAGCAGGGCTTGCCCAGATAACTGTGTAGACAGAGGCTTGAATGGAAGGACAGAAGGACAGAAAGAAGGAAGCAGGGTCTGGTGAAGTCAGAACTTGGATCGCGGTGTCGTCTCCTGGTCCATGCCCCCAGCTTGACACCTGAGCTACAGGCTAGGATTCCTCCCAGGGTCTGAGACTCAGATTCTGGCCTAATTCCCACCAACTGCTGCCAAATACCCCTCACTGGGGCCCGGCAGCTCTGTCTGTCTCCTCGAAAAGCCCCTTCCTGCCAGGGGTGGATATTTCATTCCACCGTTGTGGGCAGGGCAGTTGAGGGTACTCATTCCCCCAGTGGCAAGCCCCCCTAGCAGCCAGGGTGCTTGCCTGGCCCAGGACAGGCTGGGTTTGCCGGCAGGGTCATTGCTCTCATCTCCCCACCTCTGTGCCCTCACCGGACTCCTTAGCTAGCAGCTTCTCCGTCCCCGGGTTCACATCCCCCGTTCAGCCCCACTGTGGCCAGAGGCCTCGTCTGCTCCTCTGAGTGCTTTTCCCCCATCAGGATGGCGTGTTTTCTCATTTCATTTTCCTGTGGACACCTTGCTCGGCGAACCTATCACCCCGCTCCTACAGCGTTCATCGGTTGCTAATTAAGTAATTCATTCTTTACTTTGGCAACCACTTGTCGAGCAAAGATGCCGGGCACTGGGGATGGGCCGGCAAACAGCACGCACGTGGGCCCGCCCTCGAGGGGCTCATAGTCTAGTGAAGGCAACATGTTTCCAAACGACTAAGTACAGAGTTTGTTCATATAAGAAAGGGATGTCTGTATTCTGGGTGGAAGTTATCTTCGGGGTGGGCGTTAGTGCTCGCTGACTGGAAGGGAAGTCAGGGGGGGCTTCTGGGATACCCGAGAATGCAGAGAGTGTTCTGCTCTGGCCCTCGGTGCTGTTGACGCAGGTGCATTTAGCTTGTGAACATTCATAGAGATTATGCTCTGGGCATGTTTTTGTATGGATATTAAACTTTGATTAAAAGTTAAGTAACTCATTAAAAAGTTCATTGCAATCATGGTGAGTGCTATGGACGAGGAGAGTGGGGTGTGGACCTTGCCTGAATATCGCAGGGTGGGGGGCTCCTGGAAAAGTGGCATTTTATATGGACTCTGAAGGACCAGGGGGTGTTATTTAGGATCAAAGGGGAAATGGGAGGGACACTGCAGCCGAGGAGCGGGCATGTGCGGCAGCCCTAAGGGACAGGCGGGAGCAGGGCCTGTTAGCAGACCCTGGGGGAGACCCTCGTGGCCTCAGCAGAGAAAGCAGGGCATGCCTGTGGGAGGTGAGGGTAGAGGGCGGCCAGAAGAGGCAGGGGGCCGAGGCAGGGGTTGTGTGCTCATGCTGAAAGCAGTGGAAGTCGTTGAAGGAGCAATCCGTGTGTGATTCCTGCTCGAATGAGATCCCTCCGGCTCCTGTGCTGCCGGGCAGAGGGGCAGGAGAGCAGCAGGGGAGCCAGCGCTGTCTGCAGAGGGAGAAGGGAGAAGGGGAGGGTGGCCTGGACCAGGGTGTTGGCAGCCGAGATGGAAAGAAGTGGGTGTCCTTCCCAGGGCTTGGGGTCCTCTTTCTGAAGCATCTACCCAGGATGCCCTGCAGTCTCTAGGAAAGCAGTTCGACAACGTCTGTCCAGTTTGCAAATCAGGCACACCCTCTGACCCAGAAATTCTCCACCTCTGGAAATCTGTCCTAACAGAAATCTGAACTGCATCAACAGCTCCATTTACAAGGACGTTGCTAAGTTATCCACCACAGCTGTGACAAGTTACCACCAACTTAGTGGCTTTAAACAACACAGATTTATTAGCTTGTAGTTCTGGAGGCCAGAGGTTTGAAGGTTATTCCACTGGGCTAAAGCCAAGGGGTGGGCAGAGAGGCATTCCTTCAGGTGCTCTAGGGGGGAGTCCATTTCCTTGCCTGTCCCAGCTCCTGGCGGCCTCCTGCACGCCTTGGCTGGTGGCCCACCCCTTGTCTTCAAAGCCAACAGTGTAGCACCATCAGCTCTCTCCCTTCCTCTCCCCCTTCTCCCCTCCTCCTCCCTCTCCCTTCTCCTACTGTGCTCCTCATCCTCTGCCCCTTCCCCTCTCCCTTCCTACTTTTTTCCTCTTCCCCTCCCTCCTGACTGTCTTTCACCTATAAAAACCCTCGTGATTACCTTGGGCCCATCTATCTAGGCTAATCTCCCCATCTCAAGATCCTTAACTTAATCACTTAATTAACTTAATTGATTGACTTAAACTGAAAAATCCCTTTGGCAGTGCAAGGTAACTTATTTATAGGATTCTGGGGGTTTGGATATGGATACTGTTTCAGGGGAGGAGGTGGAGGGCATTGTTCTTTTTACCACAGTAACTATCTCAGCATTGCCGTAGTGACGAAAGGTTACAGACGACCTAAGTGGCCCATAGGAGGAAACGACTCAGTAATATCTCCCCCTCTTCACCTCTGCCACTGTTACAGTGTTTATGAAGACCTGCAGCTAACGTGGACCCCGTTGATGCCGTAGCATGCAGAAGAAATTGCAAATGTGAATAAAAGTATGGTGTTAGACAAAAAAAAATTGTCACTTCCATGGCCGAAGGTCTTTTTAAAAGTAAGGGTTTATTAGGCCAATAGCTAGCAGACAAAGAAGTGGCAGCAAGGCTATGTAGGAAAGACAGACGTGTCCATTGTCCCAGAGTTTTGCAAGTGTTTTTATACATCAAATGGGGTTTGGGGGTGGGGTGGTTATAAGCTGTTCGGAAAGGATTTACATTAACTGTAGACAAAGGGGATAGGAGCAGGTGAAAGGGCTGGTTTGGGGACAGGCACGGTCTAGTCTGCAAGCAACAAGTGTATGCGCCCTTGGATGTCAGCTGTGGGCAGCAGGACGAAAGTTCACGTGTACATAGGAATCGGAGGCTCCTGAGTTTCCATGGCACCTAGCTCTTCTCTCTTTGGGATAATTGTGGAAATAGCCACCTGGAAATTAATCTTAAATCTCAGCAGAGACACAGGAATATGAGCAGTTTTGTCAGAGCTGGTCCACAGCTATTACCAGGCTAACTGTTCAGTCTCTTTCTCTCACTCTCTACCCACTGTAATTTTAATTTAGAACATCTCAACTTTTTTTCCCTGTCATATGTTTTGCATAATGTGTAAAAAAAGTTGAATAATTGTTAACAAATAAGATCGCCAGGAAATAATGTTTCACATTCGTTATACCTGGTGGTTGAATTGTGTGTATTTGTTAATTAGTTTCTAACTTTCTGCATTTCCCTAATTTTTCATAAGAAACACCTTATTTATTTATTTTTTAAAATCTATCAGCCTTGGCAGAAAAAAAAAGGGAAGAAAGAAAGCCAGCCAGAGCCAGCCTGGAGTGGGCAGAGATTGGAAAGAATTGGGAAAGTTTCTCAAGACTCCCTGGACCCACACTGATGGTTGACTCAATGCTCTGATGGGTCTTAACTCCCCAGTCACCTGTTCAGGTCAAGGTGTTAGACACCTGTCACTGCGTGGGGGTGGGAGTGAGTGTAATAGACAAAGACGTTGTTTGATTTGCTCCTATTGAAGATGACATGCCTTAGCTGTGCGATCCAGTTGCTACCCAACCCAAAGCTAACAGTGTTCATCCAGGTGCAGTAGTCTCCCTGGTGACAGATCATCGACCCACCCAGCACATACGACCTCACATAGTGGTTCCAAGCAAGGCTGGCAGAGCAGTAGGTACAAATGGATACCTTTAGAACTGTGTATCCTTCGTACACAGCAACTCGATTCCACAGATGTTCATTTCAACCTGCAGTTAAAGCTATGTATCAGTAACCCACAAAGACACTTGGTTTGTAAAATGAAACCTTGTGTTCTTGAACTAAAATTAGTTCATTAGTAGAGCTTTCTGAGGATCTAATTCATTATTCTGCCAAAACTGTTGGCTGCCTTGCTGAGACAGACGCTCAGACTCCTTAAAAAGGCACCAGTGGACGTGTGCACTCACAAATAGCGGCGATCTCCCCAATTTTTTTTCCTTTGTTGATTTTAGAGAGAGAGGAAGGGAGAGGGAGAGAGAGATGGAAACACCGATGAGAGAACATAGATTGGCCCCCTCCTGCATGCCCACCTCTGGGGATCAGGTCCACAACCTGGGCATGTGCCCTGACCGGGAATCGAACTGGTGACTTCCTGGTGCATGGGTAGACGCTCAACCACTGAGCCACACCGGCTGGGCTCCCCAATTTTTGTAAAGGACATTTTGTTATACGTCCTTAGTGTGGACTTGAATTAGTTGTAATTTTCAGTAACTCTTTTTCTTGCATTAATAGAACTACAGAATTACTATTAGGTTTTCTCTTCGTTGTGTGTCATTGCTACATTGTTACAATTTTGATCATTCTGTCCACGTGGGATTTCAATGTATCACCAAGCTCAAGCGAGACAGGGAAGAAGAGCTAAGCTGTGGGCTTTTGCCTTGCCTGTTCAAGTTAGCTGCAGGCAGAGAAGTTCGGGAACCACTGAAGGAGGTGACTGACGCAGGCTGTACGAGACGCAGAGTGAGATGACAAATAATGCGAATTTCCTTGGAAAATCTTTGGCGACATTTCCTGAAAATATCTAAATGTCGGAGTAAATGGTGTATTAATTACGAGGCCCTCACCTTGGTAATTATGCAATAAAAGCCCATCAGGCAGTGCATTTGTGGGCGATTAGAGCTGTGTTTGGTGGAGTCAGAAATCTGCAGCTGAAGATGAAGTGGTTTTCACCACCTGAGAGAGGCATTAATCACCTGGAAGCTCCCCGACCTGGTGGATTCGGTTGCTTATTCCAAATGGCATTTACCCATTAAAGTGAGGAATATCTGGACGTGCTGAGAGAGCTCCCCAGTCGAGGGTAGTTACTCAGCAAGGACAAAGAAGGGTTTCTTGGTGTAATATCTTGCCTCATTATAGCATCTGCCCAAGGGTCACCTTTGTGCTACTTTGGGGAGGTACAGATGGAAGAGATGCCCGAAACGCTAATGACACAGGCTAGATGTCCTGCCGTGTGTAAATGAGCCTTTCAGAGAATAAAGGGCACATCAGTTTCAGAGACAGACAGCTCGCAGTTTACATAGTAGCACCTGCCCTTACCGTGCAACGCTGGGCAAGTTACCGCATCTCGCCGACCTTCCGTTCGCTCTTCTGCAACATGGGCTTGTTGACTTGCGTTCGTCAGCTCTTCCCACGTGAGGACTCGAGCTCCAAGTAGCAGTAGCATATAACTGAGCAACATTTTTATGGGAGTTTTTGAAAACGACTGACATCCAATATTATGTTAGTTTCAGGTGTACAGCCTAGGGACTGTAGTCAGTGATATTGTAATAACTATGGAAGGTGTCAGGTTTACGGGGGTGATCGCTTCGCAAGGTGCATGAATGTCTAATCACCTTGAGCATTGATTTGGTTCATGGGAGTTCAGGTTGCATGATCCCAGCTGAGTTTGTTTGCGCATCTGCAGAATGGTGGGCTCAACTGGTCCAGAGGGCTGGGCTGGCTCTGTTTTTTGATGTAGTTCTGTTGAATCTGCCTCTTCTGTCCTCCTGTCTCGTCTCTGGACTAGTGAGCTAGCCAGGGCTTGTCTTCTCCTGACGTCCGAGCATGGAGGGTGAGTGGAAACATCCAAGGCCTCTGAACGCTGGTGTCAAACTGACCCGCCATCACTTCGGCCTTTCTCTATCAGCCAAGTCAAGTCACAAGGCCCAGCCCAAAGGCCGTGCCATTGCTTCTGTGGGAAGAACTGGAGAGGCACGAGGCAAAGGGCCCGATAAAGGGATGGTGAACATTTTAAGCTGATGGTGTAACCTACCACCTACTTCCTTCGTACAACTGCTATTTTTATGGAGAGGGACATGTTTTATGGGTGCTGGACATAGAGTTCTGAACAAGGCACCTTCGTGCCATTTAGAGATTAGTGAGCATGTCAGACATTAAGCAGACGATCATGTACACGCACAAACATTAATTAATGGCCATTGTCGTAAATATCACAAAGGGAAGGGAGGGATGCTAATAGGGACGTGTAATGAGGGGCTCCCAGAGGACCTGGCACATGGTCGGTGTTCAGGAAAGCCAGGCTCCTGTGCCCAGCGGTGCATGCATTGCGGAACGACTGCCGGCTGAGGGGCGTTGAACGCATGCTCTGCTCCCAAAGCTTCGCCTGCTGGTGGCACTGTGAGGCAGCCCTGCAGTGAAGACGGGGGCCCTTCCTCCCCAGCCCCAGACATCTTCCCAAGTTCATGGTGCTCCGTTTGTACAAAGCTCACAGTGGGCAGATATCTGGTGTCTCGTGACAGCCTAAATTCAAATTCAGAATCTGAATGGTCTGCTGAACTGGTCATCTTGTGCCCCACCGTCTCAGGCACCTGAGACCAGGAGTTGGTACACACGGGGGCAAGGGGTCCTGCAAGGGCAACGGGACAGGGATGTCTAGGGGGGAGACAGAGGGTCTGGGTCATGGCTTCTGGATCGTGGTAACGGTCTTCAAAGGGGACTTGTTAGGTCTTGAGTACTAGTCATACGAACTCATGCCGAGTGCTAAGGTATGAAAGGACGCTGGGAAGCCTAAAGGAGCCCGCCGCCCTTTGACATCACGGAGATGTGTCTCCTGGGTGGTCTGCGGGAGCACAGTCGAGTGTGAGGCCCACGGAGAGGAGCAGGCAGAGTGGGTGGTGTCTAGGCTCACGCTTAGGCATCTGGGGGATATTCGTGTGACAGCCCAAATCGATAGGTATTTCATTCAGGGCCTTTCTAAGATGCTGTTGTTCCCCACGTTTCCTGTGACTGTGAACATGTCATGCCTTGATTCAGCAACTACTTATTGATCACCTGTCGGACGCAGGACTGTGATGTGTCCTTCAGATACAGAGATGAACAGGGCAGGGGCTGTCCCTGCCCCCAAGTGGCCTGCGATCTGTTGGGAGAGAAGGCGTTGGATAGTCCATTGCTGTGAATGACTTATTTATTTATTCACAGTAATGGTTAGCTCATACACCTGAGACTCACTTTCCTCATCTCCTCGTAAGGTTGTTGTAAGGAGGTGATGAGCTATGTGCTGACATACTTTTTTTTTTTTTTAAAGAATAAATGTTTTTAGTTTTTATTGATTTTAGAGAGGAAGGGAGAAAAAGAGAGAAACATCGATATGTTGTTTCACTTATTTATGCAGTCATTGGTTGATTCCTGTATGTGCCCTGACCGGGGGTTGAACCCGCAACCTCGGTGAATCGGGATGACGCTCTAACCATCTGACTATCCAGCCAGGCTTGCGCTGACATATTCTTATTCCCAGGTGATTGCAGGACACTGGAAGGTCGTCGGGTTAGCATCTCGACATCATCCCGTGGATCGAGGGGCCCCTCTGATCCCACGTCCCCGTTTCAACAACTGGACTTCAGTTTACAGCGATGTGTTTGAGTCCTGGCATTCAGCTTTATTGGAGGTCCAACCCGGAGGGGCATGGAAGAAATTGGATTTATTTTTATGACAGGTCATAGTGGAGACTGACGATCAATCATATGTCAAGATGCTGCTTCGAAAGGAAGTGGGTTATAGGTGGACTTCAGAGACCGAGCTCCACTTACGGAGCGAGCGGTGGTAAACACCACTTATTCTCTCTGCTCCTCCGTTCCCTCCCCTGCAAAGTGGAGGGCAATAATGCCAACCTCAGGGGGTTCTGCTGGGGTGCAGTGAAATAGTAGGAGTGAAAGCCCCCAGCACGGGCTAGCCTGGCACCCAGCAGGTACTCGGCCAGTCGAAGCGCCTACCTTCACTGCCTTTGGGCGTTCCATGGAAGGCACTGAATTGACTATTTAAGCCCTTTTGCCGCATTGATACTAATTAAGACAATCACAATAATGAGACCGAGTACCATGTATCAGTGCAGACACTGTAGGCCCCCAGAAAAATATATCACAACCGTAAAGCAGCCCTGGTGTTCAATAAATGCTGTGCAACTGATTAATCATCCCCTACATCTGCGCGGTGCCTCCGAGTTAATGAAGCAGGTGCACCCTGGCTGGCGTAGTAAATGTTCACAGCGGACAGGTGAGGTTGGCGGCAAGTCTTTGGACAAATGTCCCTGAGCGCCGTGAGGAATGTTGGAGCTGTGACAGAGACAAGGCTCCGGACTCACAGAAGACTTCCTGCTGGTTTGGGAGCGGGGCTGGTCTCTTCATTGCTTCTCTTGAGTATGTTAGAAGAAGGAGGTGTGGCCCAGCCGCTGTGGCTCAGTGGTTGAGCGTCGACCCATGCACCAAGAGGTCGCTGGTTCGATTCCCGGTCAGGGCACATGCCCAGGTTGTGGGGCAGATCCCCAGTGGGGGGCATGCAGGAAGCGGCCAATCGATGTTCTGTCTCATCGATGTTTCTATCTCTCGCTCCCTCTCCCTTCCTCTCTATCTAAAATCAATAAAGAAAAAAAAAATTTTTTTAAAAGAAGAAGGAGGTGTACAGTGGAGGGTGTCTCACCTCCCCAGGATCCCAGAAAGCTTCTTATGGAGTTCTATAGGTAACTGCATGGGAACGGCAGTAACAGACACACCCAAACGTACGGTGGCTTAATACGGTTAGAGGGTTTTCAAAATTATTTTTAACAGATATTTTTGGTTCATAGAAAGTTGCAGAGATGGTGTAGAGAGTTCTCATCTACCCTCCACCGAATTTGTTCTAATGTGACTGTTTCACATTTCCGTGATACATTTGCCAAAACTGAGACATTAACGTCGGTACGTTACTGTTAACAGAACACCAGATTTCCCCGGGATTTCCCTGGTTGTTTCTTCTAATGTGCTTTTTGTGTTCCAGGATCCAACCCAGGATACCACGTTGCACGTAGTCATGTTTAGTTCTTGCTCGCTCTGCACGGGTAGGCCAGTGAATAGTCCTCTACGTGGTCACTCAGGGACCCGCGTGGACGGAGGCCCTGAGGTCCTCACACGTGGCTTCTAAGGCTGTCCTGGTCACCTCCACCCCAGTGAGGTGGCTGTGAGGTGCTTGACGGGCTTTTCGGCATCCTGTTCATCCCTTTGGCTCCCAATTCTTGCTATGACCCTAAAATTGCTCTAAAAAAAATTAAAGTCTACTAAAGAAACTCGTCTTGAGGTCATTCGCAGCTAAAACGGAGGATGGGAAAGATATCCTTGAGCTGAGGAGCTAGCTCCCAGCCACGGCTGTATGCCATGGGAGGGAGACTGAATTCGGAGGCGAGCTGGGTGTCTGTGCCACGGGAGGGTGTAGGATTGTACTGGAAGCCGAAGCAATCACACTGATAGAAGAGGGAATGGGCCAGTGCTGTTATTGTCATTTCAGAGGCGGGAAGGTTACAGGACTCCGCCCAGGTGGCACAGCGGTTAAGCAGTGCTGTTGGAACTCAACCCCAGGTCTACCTGGGCACCCAGACCAGCCGTGCTCCTCCCCTGATCCAGAGGCTTTCAGACCGGCGGGCTGATCGGCCAGATGAGCCACAGAAATACGTTTCTGTCTCCTGTGTTCCTTAAGGGCATTTTATCTGAAGTTTTAGTACTGTCTAAGATAGGAGGAAGGCATTCCCCCAAATTCCTTCATTCTCCCTGGAAAGAGCAGGTGATGAGAGAGGAGATGAGAGGCACTATAACAGAGGCTCCGGGCTCGGGCTGCACCCATGCCCAGAGGCTCCGTCACAGCCGGGCACAGTGGAGATGGTGACATGTTAGAGACGGTCTGTCTGCCCATCATCTCGCGCTCGATGCCAGTGTCTGTTTATTTCCAACTGGATGGAATATAATTGCTCCCCGGGCTGACAGTGACAAATGGCGGAGTGGGGCGTACACTCCTGTGAGTGATGGGATGGGCGTGTGCACCTAGACTGACAAAAACAAGCCCTGTCACAGAGCAGCAGGGGACTCGCTGCTCAGCCCGAGGCCTCGCAGGTGCAGGGAGGGTTCCGGGCGGGGGGCTCTGAGCTGCTTCAGGAGCCAGTGTCTGTCATGGGGTGTGAGGGACAGCCCGGGGATGTTCCAGGCCCTGGCCAAGCCAACCCTGACGGGAGGGTCCCAGGACACCAGGTGGAGCTTGAGCCACGTTGGAGGGCTGTGCCCAGTGCCTCTCTGTAGCCAGCAGAATGCAAACGGCTTTACTGGGCTCTTCCTCCCTTCTTTTAAAAATGATTTGTGTCCTTTGGGAAAACTTAGGCACTGCAGAGGAGTGAAAGCAGAAAGCAAAGTTGACCGCACATGCTCCTGGCCAGACCTAACCGCTTGGTGGGCGGGCAGCTGGCCGCGCTTTGCAGCCCCCCAACCCCTGCGTTTAGGGGTGGGCACGTGGTTGCATTTTAGTCTGTGGCGTGTGGGCAGAAATAAGTGTGCCACCTCCAGACCTGGCCCTTCACACACTCCGCACCCGCTGTCTCCTCCCTCTTCTGGTGGCCAGATGCAGAGGACCCAGTAGAGGACTTCAGGACGCTGGGGGACAGTGGAGCCCCTGATAGAAGGAGCTGGGGCTCTTCAGGGACCTAGTGAAGCAGAGCCTCCCTGCAGACCTGCATCGGACCATGACAGGAGAAAACAGTCTTTCTTGTGTTCACTTAGGTTGCAGATGTTAGTCCCCCCGAAAAACACACCTTCCAGACACTTGCCACGGGCCCTGGCGCGTGTGTGCGCCCACGCCCACGTGTAAAGTAATGGAGTTCTGTTTTTAATTATGGGTTTGCAACCTGCCTCAGTCTCTCGGATACGGTGTGAACACCTGTGGGTGACAGAGAGAGATTTACCCAATCGCTTCAATGTCCGCGTGTTATTCCGTTATATGCCTGCACCATAATTGAGTCAACCGCTTCCCTGTTCCTGGACCTTTAGGTTGCTCCCAAATTTTAAATTGTATAAGCACGTCTATTATGAACAGGCTGGCACCTGTCCCTGTGCGCGTTTCCCACTATTTCCTTAGGACACGCGCCTCGGAACTGTGTTACTTGGCCATGTTCAAATGGTTTTTGCTCATCACGGCAATACCTTCTTGGAAAAGAGGCATTGGTTTATCATTTCCTCGGGAACGCAGGAGAGATCTAATTTCCCCAAACTGTCAACTTCCTGAATACTAAGCCGATAAGTGAAAAATAATAGCTTGTCTTAATATGTTGTTCTTTGTTTATTGATAGTTTTAAGCAACTTTTTCATTTATGGAATTTTACTTTACCAATTGCCTCTTCTTTATGCCTTTTTTTTTTTTTTTCTGTTGAGGCTTTATACAATTCTTATTGTTTTGTCAGAGCCCTTTACATATTAAGGATAATAAATTACTAATATGTCTTACAGTTTTATTTGGTTTTGACATATTTATGTTCTTTATATCCTTTCTATAGAGAAGTGTTTGTTATTTGTTTTTCTTCCTTGTTTTTGGCATGATTATGTTTTTTTGGAACTAATATCAGAATATGAAACTATTTTGCAGATTTTATAACATTTTTATGGTTTTGTTTTTTTTTTGCCATTCAGCCTTTAATCTTTCTAGAATGTATTTCCATACAGAGGTGATACAGTCATCTGGCTTTGATGTGCTCCGAAGGCCAGGAAGGGAGCTAGAACCAGGCACGTTCAGAGCACGCAGAGAAGCTGGGCGGGCTGGCTGGGTGCCGTGGCACGGGGCATGGGGCGCCTAGGCTGCTGGATCAGGGGCCAGGCGGTGAGGTGACAGACACGGCGTTCAACATGCCCATCCCAGGTGCCCGGGGGATGCCCAGACATGCTGCCGGGGAACTCGAGTGCAGGGTGACACTGGTGGTCAAATCTCTGAGACTGAGCCTTGGAATAGACAGAGATGGGTGCATGTCCACACACATCTCTGCGTAAGAATGTTCAGCTTTGTTCCTACTAGCCCCACACTGGAAACAACCCAAATGACCATCAGCGGGAAAATGGACAAATAAATTGTGATATTATATCTACACAATGGAATGCTCCTTAGCAGTAGAAAGGGACAAATTACTGGCACGTTTAGTAATGTGGACTAATCCAAACCTTTATGTTGAACGAAGCTAGACACAAACAGTGCATGCTATGTGATTACAGCTGCATGACTTCCAAGAACAGGCAGAACCACTCTGCGGCCGATAAAGGTCAGAACAGTTACCTATGGGGGGTGTTAGTATCCGGAACGGGGAACAGGGGTATTTCAGGTATGATGGCAATAAATGTCCTTTATATCGGTTTGGGTGGCACTTACGTGGATGTAGACATATATAGATGTTCATGAAGTTACCCACTTAAGATTTGTGTGTTTTACTGAATATAAATTATTATAACTCCAAAGGAAAAAACTCCTGGGAACGGATAAGAAGGTCATACCTCGTTTAGAGAGGAAGCAGCTGAAGCCCAGACAGGCGGTGTGAGTTGCTGTGAGCTGGTGCTGCCCGCTCACAGGGCTGCCCGGGGTCAGGGCTGGAGACACGTGGTGACGGAAGCAGCTCTGGGACGGAGCGGCCCAGGGGACCACAGCCAGTACCGGCACCTCCGTCACTTAGGCTGCAGTCCCAGCAGAAAGCGGCCAGGTGAAGGGGGGAAACTGAGGCATGAGTGCATGTCGGATGAGCCGTAAACGCATGCATACTGGAATCATGGGACTGTCCTAGGAGTAGCTCACCTGATCGCCCCGCTCCCGTGGCACACGTGGAGTGACAGAGGCAGGCCACGCGAGGAAGCGTGAAGACCAGCACACTAACAGCCCCCCTACGTCCATGAGAAACAAATCTTGGCAAGAAACAAGCAGAGCTCGCAGTTCCAGAACTGAAGCCGTGCAAGCGTCTAAATACACTCTGGAGAAATGGACCCCTGGCGTCCCTGGTACACACCTGTGGGATCATTCGTGGCCATTTTTGTCTTAAGAGGTCCCCGTGGCATGCATGAAACACTGAGGGCGACTCTAGGACAGCCTTGTGGACTCTAGATGCTCACTGCTCAGGCTCGCACACCGAGGCAGATGGCACCAAGCGCACCTGCTGCCGCCTGCTGGGGTCCGAGCCCCGCCCAGCCTCCAGCCCTCAGCCCAGCCCTTTGCGGGACTTAGGCCCATAGGCAGCGACCGCGGGCCTGCACATTCCCCTTGAGTTTGCAGGAAGGGGCCGCTACCTCTGCACAGAACTCGCTAAGGGACTAGCACACACGTTGACTGATTCAAAAGCAGTTCATCTCAAAGGTTATATTTCCAAGGAAGAAAAAGCAATTGTCATAGCCCTTAAATGAAGGCACAGGCAGACCTCATTTAGAAGTGATTACTGCATCCTGGGGACCAGCAGCATTTGCTGCCAGCTACAGGTTAACCACAGGGTACTCGTGCCAATTCGGAAGCCTCCTAGGCCTTTGGGTACCCTGGAGGAAATTGCCCACAATTGTGAAGAGTCGTTATAAAAAGAAGCTGGAGAGCGGGGGGCAGCGTGCCTATGTTCTAGGAGGAAGCCGGGAGAGAGGTTTTCGCTAAAGCCACTGGGGTTCCAGTTAGACACCTAGAAACACTCTTGGGCGGGGGTGTCCCAAAGGCAATGTCTGCGGTCCCTGCCTCTGGGACCTCAGCGGCTACTGGGAGACACGACATACCCTCCTTGGGAGCTCAGCGGCTACTGGGAGACACGACATACCCTCCTTTACTCACAGGAGAGGCCAGAGCGAGCTGCACAGTGTGATGTGCGTGCGTCCCAGGGTCCCGGGCCCATGCAGGTGCCGTGCTCAGTGGGTGGCACAGGGAGTGAGATGAAGGGCTGTCTAGAAAGATGAAAGTGATGATCCCCAACTGGGAGCAGTTTTGCCTCCCAGGGGACCCTGGCCATGTCTGGAGACGTTTTTGGCCACATTTGGTCACAACTTGGGGAGGGTGCAACTGTCAGCTAGTGAATGAAGACCAGGCATGCTGTGAAATATCCAGCAACGCCCAAGACAACCCTCCACAATAAGGACTTATTCCACCCAAATGCCGATGGAACTGAGGTTGAGAAACCCTGTTGGAGAAGAAGGTGGTCACTGTCCAAACCGTGAGGAAGCAGGGGGGGAATGATGGCTCCGGCTTCTCCATCATCCGTCTTCCAGTCTCCTGATTGCATCCCCCACTGGCTGAACTCATCGAGAACCTAGTGGGGCTATCTGTAGGAACCAAGTTCCCTAATACTAGTTGTTGACACCAACATCCGTTACTAAGGCAACAGGGCCAACATTATAAGGCACGGGACCAGGCTCACCCCACAGCTCCAGGTAAGCCCTGGTCCTCCGCAGGTAGCAGGACAGGTTCTCCGCAGCCCTGCGCTGTCCTCTTTTTGTCTCTGCTTCTGCTGATGTTCTTTTAATGTTTGCTTTCGGAATGGGGGCAGACCTCGGGGGTGGGAGCTTCAGCTGGATTTGGGGAAGAGGGTGCAGGGTGGTGGAAGAGAGCTCCCAAATGCTGCTGAAATGTCTCGTGTGGATTTTCATGCAGTTCAGAAACTTCTCACCTCCCACCCGGCTTGCATGAGAAAGTCAGAATTAAGGAGCTGCAACATTTTTCTAGCACAATGAACTTTAAAAATGGAATTGCTCTGTGAAGCAATGACTGATATTTCAGTAAACAGGCTAAGTACAATTGCATTATGGTTATTTCAGCTCTGACATTTCTTTGCCTTTAGAATAGCATCAGCAGGGATGTTTGGAGACCAAGTTGTCCTCTCTCCTCGGGACCCAGTTTCTTCGAGTCAGGGGTTGAAGAGCATCAGTGGAAGGGACTGTAATGTCAGGCCGTGCCCTCCAGCCTCTAGGTATCCTTCCATTCTCTCCCTGGTGACGTACTGCCGTCCCTTAATAACAGCTGCACACATCACAGAGCGGGCAATGTGGCACTGGACATTCAGCCCTCCTCAAAAGGTGTGATTTTGCAAAGATTTTATATAGATTAAGTTCTCTTCTATACGACAACAATGTCCAGTCCCTCTGACTTCCTGTACCTCTGCATCAGCCACAGACTAGCACTGAAGAACACTTGAGGGTGAATGGACCTGTCGGATTGTAGGTGGTTACGTGAAGGCACCATTCATAGGGAGGGTCCCCCCTGCACCATTCATAGGGAGGGTCCCTCCTGCACCATTCATAGGGAGGGTCCCTCCTGCACCATTCATAGAGAGGGTCCCTCCTGCACCATTCATAGGGAGGGTCCCTCCTGCACCATTCATAGAGAGGGTCCCTCCTGCACCATTCGTAGGGAGGGTCCCTCCTGCACCATTCGTAGGGAGGGTCCCTCCTGCACCATTCGTAGGGAGGGTCCCTCCTGCACCATTCGTAGGGAGGGTCCCTCCTGCACCATTCGTAGGGAGGGTCCCTCCTGCACCATTCGTAGGGAGAGTCCCTCCTCCACCATTCGTAGGGAGGGTCCCTCCCACCAAGCAATGAGAAGGATGTCAGTGAAGCCATGAGGGTGAGGCGGGGCTCACATTAGTAGACCTCCAGCTGCATTTGGGAACTTGCTGACTGTGTTAGTCATCACCGCCTACACTTGGCCTTCTTGCCTGGCCTTCTTCCCAAGAGCTGTGGAATGGGTCCCAGTTCCCCTCTGCCATGTGAGCCCATGTCCCTCTTAATGTGACCAACAGTGACCATACTAACTACCTTTCAATGAGAGCCATGATCCATCTAACTGAAAGGATATTGTATCTGTAATTTCTGAATGCATTGGCTGTGGGCAAGGTCTGTGGGTCAGATGAGGGCCTGTTCCAGCCTTCCTGAGCACCCTCTCCAAAGCAGTCCAGGGGCTGAGCTACCCTGGCCTTTATCAGGTAGAGGAAAGGAGGTGAGGCAGACATTTCTAGTCCTTCGCTATAGCAGCTCAACCATTTTCTTTGTATGACTTTTTAAAAAACAATTTATACAGCTAAAAACGACTGCTCTAAACGACCCTTCTATGCCCTAGCAATTGATTGTCTAGATCCATTGGCTCTTCCCATCACCGGGAAACAGAAACTGAGTGGTGAGATTGGCCAATGGTTTGACCCTGGTAGCAGGGTTGTCCAGGACTGGCTGCCTGATGCTGGTTGTCGTGAGAGGTAGAACTATGCATTGGCAGATGGATGGAGGCTCTAGGGCAGTGGTTCTCAACCTTCCTAATGCCGCGACCCTTTAATACAGTTCCTCAGGTTGTGGTGACGCCCAACCATAAAATTATTTTTGTTGCTACTTCATAACTGTAATTTTGCTACTGTTATGTCTTAGGTGACCCCTGTGAAAGGGTCATTCGACCCCCAAAGGGATCGCGACCCACAGGTTGAGAACCGCTGCTCTAGGGGAACACTGTATCCCTACCACCTCTCCATCGCTGTGATCCCTCCCTGTGATCTGGTGGACTGTTGTGTGGGTTGCAGAGGTCCCCTTTACAGAGCCAAGAATAAGGGCTGGGTAGCCATTTTTTGCATTCGAAATGAAACCGTTCCTAGAATTTGCGGGTATTTGTTTGGAGAGCAGGGCTGACTACTTGTTCATTGCTGTATACCCGGGGTCTAGCATAATAACGGATACATAGTGGGCACTCAGTATACAGTGCTGTGCTGGGGAGAATACTCAACACCAGCCTTTGGAGTCATTGTTCAAGAACATAGAGCTTTTCCGTGGAGGAGCCGAGCTTCCAACCCTGACCCCTCTGTCTCTGTCACTGGGTTGCCTCCCTGTTTACAGAATGCTTGTCTCTCCCAACTGGGAAAGGTTCGGCAGAGCAGGAGTGCAGGGGAGAGAGATGCACACCCCTTGTCCCGTGGCTTGTGGTGGCCTCAGACCCTGCTGGGGGCAGTTCGATGTGAATGAGGACGCACCATGACCCACAGTTTCTTCGTGCACATTCTGTCTAGCCTCTCCCTGGGCATCAGCGGCTTCTTTCCCTGTCACCAAGTTAGGGATGAATTGATTAAGCAATAATGTTCATCAGACTTCTTTAAACATCACAATGAACAACATATTTGGTAGCCAACAACAGCCACAGGTCTGCACCTTTATAGAAAGCTACGTAGAGAGCAGGGCTCCATGCCCACACTGGTTCTGGGCTGAGAAGAATCTCTGGTTCTAATCTTTCTAAGTTGTGAGACCTCCTGAGAGTTACTTTGTATCTCAGAGCTTCAGTTCCCTCATCGATACAATAGGAGTAACAAACCAACTCCTACCGTTGTAATGAGGCTTGAAGAACAAAACGTGAAAACTGTAGCAATGCAGTGGTATTCCTAGATTTAGAAAAGCGGGGTTTTCACCATCAGCATTCACTTCCTGCGTGACTTTGAGGGAACTGCTAAGCTCCAAGCCTTAGCTTTCTCATCTGGACGTGATGACATGTATGCACTACCTGTCGTGTCTCCTAGGCTTATTGCAAGATTTGAGGGAGATGGGGAATGATGAGGAGGCGACGGAGGGATTCAGCTGCGGACGCAGTGCCACTTGCCTTCAGTTATAGAAGAGACAGACCCATGTGCCTCAAGTCACTCGAGCTGGTTTGACGGTGGGAGGCCTGTAGCTTTAGGGTCCCATAAGGAGAGAGAGGATATACAGCTGACCAGGATGGAGAGATATTGTGACAGCGTGACTTCTGTGACCTGACCTAGGCAGGTCCCAGACAGAAGGGCTTCCACTGCAGTCTTCACCCCTAAATAGATGTGTGACCTCAGAGTGTCATCACTTCTCCAAGCCTGAATTGTATCCTCTTTTCTCCATCCGGTATTTACCTACTTGACACCTTTTGCAAAGGTTTTTTATATGAGTCGGTTTTGTTGTGGTAACAGATTAAATATCATTGGCTTATACAACAAAGATGTTTTTCTGGCTCACATTCCCCATAGACGTGAGCTGCTGGAGGCTGTGGCTCTCTCCGCACGAATTCTCATTCTAGAACCCGGTGCAAGGCCCACCCTGGCCTGGGACATTCAGTGTTCACGGCAGAAGTCAGAAAGAAGAAACAGCTAAACACACAAGTGCATTCAAAGCTTCCTATTGGGTGTGGTATGTGTCACATCTGCTCAGTTTTCATTGGCCAAAGCAAGTCACATGACAAGCCTCAGAGAAGTATTTCCACATCAGGGAAGGAGTGCAGGACACAGGGCAGGAACAAGATATATCGTCACGAGGGGGGTGGGGTATAGATTGTGGATGATAACCTCTCTGACTACCCTATTTAAAGTTGTAGTTGTCCCCAACACCAGCGTGCCTGCCTTGATCTGTTCTGTCTTTATGTTTGACCATGCTCTGTCATCATTCGGTATAATTCATTTAGTTTTTTAATTGTCTGTCTGTCTGTACCTGACCACTCTAGAATGTCAGCTCCGTGAGGGCAGGACTTTTTGTCTGTTTCCCCAGATGTATCCTCAGAGTCTGGGACAGTTGAATGAATACTTTGAACTGATTAATTACTTCACCTGTTGTGTGCAGATGACAATGGATGATGGGTAGCAAGGGCCTCTTTGAGCACTGAGTCCTTCCTTCCAGGCCTAGCTGTTCTGACCTGGATGCGATTGCCCTCTGTCCCTAGGTGCTCTAGTCGTAGTACCCAGAGTGCTTCTGAAGGTCACACCTGAGGGCTGTCACTCAGCCCCCACAGTCCTGGCTGCTGACGGGTACTCAGCCCCCTCTGCAGATGAAATGTTAGGATAAGCTGTCGGGACAGACAGTTCCCACTCCAGGGAACACTGCTTTCCTGAAAATGTGTTTCAAAGGCGAATGTCCAGTGTTAGAACAGTAGGTTTTTCTTTTTCTGCTAGGCAAGGGAGGAGGCCTTTTCCAAGAAATCTAAAAATAAGAACAATCCTCCAACTGTCCTCACCTTTAACACAAAAGCTTCCACCTTCTGTTTTCTGCCTTTAACATATCTTTAATTTTGCTCTTTGCACTGACAAGCGAGTGCAGATTGGACCAGTTTAGGTCCAACAAGCGTCCAATCGAAGCTAAAATTCCGACGCTGCTTCTCGGTTCCCATCGTTGCCTGGGTCTGGGGGGAACAGCGCTTCGTCCCAAGTAGAAGTGTGTCCATCTTTCAACCCAGTGTTCTTGTTTCACGGAATAATGACAACTGACAACATCGAACAGAGATGGCAAATATTCATTCATTCCAGTCCCATTTCCTGCACACCTCCTAAGGGCTTGTCACTCTTTGGAAGCATTTGGGACCTGGTGGTGAGCAGTGAGAACAGCCTCCCTGTCCTCATGGAGCTTGCAAGCCCTCTGGAGTCATAATTGCATTAATAATGTCATGCAGAGGAGTGATGCGGCCACATTTAACTGTGGATGGCGAGAGTTGCCATCCCGTGATAGCTCTATTTTTTTTTAAATCTGTTAATGGACAAAGCTTAAGTTTTGCAGAGAAAAGGTTTTTGAAGGATGTCCCTGAAGCGTATAGCAGAGGGAGAGTTATTCAAATCTGAACAAACAGAGCTGAAGGACCGCCGGTGTGTAATTATTATGAATCTTTTCTGTTCTTCCAAGAGCCGTTGCTCTCTGGAAATGCCACAGGTCTTTTTTTTACCTTAAAGTGACCCCAGGATCAAGGAACGCCCAGACCTGGTCCTTCTACCAGTTTCCATGGCTCCTGATGGCATTTTCGACTGTGTTGCCCCAGCCGGAAACCTTGACATCATCGTAGTTTCTGCTCCCCATTCACCTGCATCAGTGTGGTTACTCAGCCCCACGGGCCCCACCTGAAATGCCTCCTGTGTCCACAGCATCCTTCAGCCCACGGCGGCTGTGCTTAGTGGAAATAACTCCGCTGTGTCCTGGAATATTACAGCAACCTTCCTGCTTGAGAGCTCAAGCCAGTCCAGGCAATTCTGAGAACCTCTGATCTGGCCACTTCCCTGCCTCAAATCCCGAGAGTTAGAGAGGGAACGTGAGTGTGTAGGGAGGGGGAAATTAAAAGTGTATAGGAAGCTAAAAGTAAACGTTTGTGACAGAGAAAGAAAATGTGTGGGAGGGGAGAGAGAATGCAAAAGAGCGCATGAGGGAGAGAGTCAAGCCACCAGGGAAAGGAAAAGGGCGTGAGACAGAGAGACTGAAAGGAACCTGCATGGAGGCAGTCGGCGCGAGAGAAAGCAAGTGCACATGGGAGAGAGGAAGAGAAGGAAAGATGGTGTGCAGGAGAGAAAGTACAAGTGTGCAGCAGAAAGCAAAGATACGGGCGGAGACAGAAACGGTGCGTGTGGGTGAGGGAGGGGAATGGAAGGAGGCAGAGAGAAAAAGTATTAATGTGAGAGAGAAAGTAAACGTCAGCAGGGGAGACAGAGAGAAAGTTAGGATGAGAAGTCGAGAGAAATGCAGCCAGAAAGATGAGAGAGGAAGAGTGTGGCAGGGTGAGAGAAAAGGGGAGAAAATGACAGGGACACACTGACGTCACCTCCCAGGGCCACGTGTGCCTGGGGCCTTTCCAGCTGTGGCAAAGGTAGCAGGTCTCCTTCTCAGCTGAATCTGGTTTCTTTCCAGGATTCTCTTTTCCAGGAGACAGGAGACCTGCCCCTCACAGCATCAGAGAGAAGCCAGCTGTATGGGGACCTGGAGGTCTGTCCTGCCAAGGCTCTGGGGCGGGTCAAGTTCAAAGCCTCCACAGCTTATGATCTGGAGACCGAGGTGAGGGATATTATTTAGAGAAGAGTTATTTCATGACACTAGTCACCTCTACCGGCAGCTTTTCCCACTGCCAGGACCCCAGTCCCTCTGTCAGGAAATGCGATTGTCGGAAGGTAGCAAGATGCTTCAGCCTAGAGGAAAACGGGGAGAAGGGTGCCAGCCAAACCACGTGTGACTAGGAACCCCCATTTCCGAAGCTGGGGACACCGAGTAGGTTCTCTCTCGCCTCTGCCCCACTTGGGCGTCATGAGCACGTAGGATTCATGGTTGAAGTCTGGGCGTGACTGCGGGAGACCCTGGTGTGAGCAGACATGCAAAGTGCACATGTGAGCTGCTTGCTTTCCTACGTGGTATTTTGCTTCTGTTTGTCTTCTATTGCTGTCGATTGGCTTCCGACGGAAGGTAGGATGGAAGGGTAAGTCAATCTTTAGGCTCAAGAGCACGTGCAATGTCCAAGCAGAAGTGCAAAATGTAAACACAGGAAGAAGCCATGACAACCTGGGCTTACTAATGCATGCCCAAATCCAGTGCCTTCCACAGACCTACCGCAATCGTTTGCAGGGGGTGGGGGGGTGAAGAAATATATTATTCGGTGTTTCAGGCTTGTCGGTCCTTGAGAATACATTTTTTTTTTTTAATCCTCACCCGAGGACATTTTTCCATTTTTTGTTCAGATAGAGTGGGAGGGAGAGAGAGGAAGAGAGAGAGAGAAAAACATCGACGCGAAAGGGACACATCAAGTGGCTGCCACCCGCACGACCAACCAGGGCCGGGGACAAACTGCAACCGAGGTACGTGCCCCTAGCGGAAACCGAACCCGGGTCTCTCTGCACCGCAGGCCGACGCTCTAACCGCTGAGCCAAACCGGCCAGGGCGAGAGTACATTTTTTTTAAGCATTGGATTGAATAAAAAAGGTTTGTGGTCTTACACACAGGGGTTTCTGTACATAGAATCGAATGGTTTCCTGTGATTTGTCATTGGCTTGTGTGAGTCAATTTCAAATTGTTTGCAAGTCAGGAGTTTTCCCAGAACTTCATGCCTCCCTTTGACAGCCACCTTCTAGGGACCTCCTGTGCAGCAGCTGAGTGCTGGGCACAGAGAAAACAGAGATAATCAATGTACATGCTCCCTGCTTCAGTGTCTGTCCACCCTGGTGAGAGATTCCGAACTGTGACTGGAGTATTCCCAAAGTACTTACCCACCCCTCGACTGTCTCCCAAAGCCATGGGTCGTCCTGCATTCTGTAGTTCAGGTCTTAATTCCTGTCCATTCAGAGCATGACAGGTGGAGACATCTTCCTAGAGACACGCCCAGTTGTTCCTTACACTCTCTGATTCCCTCTGAACTAGCTCCTGGACTCCCCTCTCCTCTGCACGGACACCGTCCCTTCACCCCTTACGTCAGTTACCCCAGGTCCCCACGGCAGACGCAGGCTCCTACCACACGGTGCTCCCCACTCCCGACGCGTCTGACCCGTCTTGTATGTTCTTTAGCCAGAATATAATTTCTTCTTGGTTTATAAAAGGAAGGCATTTTCTATAGAATAATCGGGAAAGGTTTGAAGAAGCAAAACTAATTAGCAATTCCACCACTCAGGGTTAATTCTGAAAACAACTCATTCTATTTCCTACGTATTTTCTCTACACTGTATATATTTCCCTCCCAAATTGAGATCACGGTGTGTAAAGTTCTCCGTACACTATTTTTATAGTTAGAATAAATCAAAATAGTTCTTTATATTGTGAATATTCTCCTGAAGCATCATATTTAGTGGTGGGTGGAATAGCATTCCATTTTATGGATAGCCTATAACTGACCTAATGAATTCTCAGGTATGTTTCTTTATGATTTCCCAAACATTTTTACCACTGTTAAATATATGATCAAAGTTCTATATCTTACATCATTGATTTATTATTTAGGATAAAGTCTAAGAAGTTGAATTATTGAGTCAAATTATTTGGAATCAAGCTACCACTGGATGTGATCTTTCTGCTCATCTTGGCCAGTAACAGGAACCAAATGGATCCTTTGTTTATAGGTTTTTGTTTCTTAGTTAATAGTCACGCTGCACGTAAGCCATCAGTCATCTTAGTCTCTTTTCTAAATGTAAACAATCTGTTTGTGTCCTTTTCCCATTTTTGAAAACTTCCCTGATTGTCTTTTACTTCTTGATTTGTGGAGATCTTTACATGTAAAAGAGAAGCTTGTCTTTTCACACGTTACAAACCTTATTTCGACTTTCCTTTTCCTTTTACTGCATTTTAGATATGCAGAGGAATTTAATTATAATGTTTACTACCAAATAGTCTAACTACAAAAGTAAATACATATTCCAAGCCAGAGAATTTGGAAAGAAATATAAATGCAGGAAGGCAGAAAAACTAACTAGAGCTAAGCAATTTTGCCTTTATATTCAATATTTTTTCTATTATGCAAACATGGTATTATACTGTACATACATTTCTGTAGCTTTATATATATATTTCATAATGATAGCAAATATTCTGTTACAATAATTTTTTGTAACTGAATGGGATAGTCTACATAAGCCTTCATTTCGCAAACTTAATAGTTCGCTAATTTTCCAAGCACCGTGCTGGCCACTGGGAGTGCAGCTCTGAACAAAATCAACACATTCTCTGTGGCCCGACAAGGAGGAACAGAAGAGCAGGTGTTACAAAGAAGAATCACAGACTGTGGATAGATGTCTAAAAGGCAAACTGAAATCGTCTTGGGAGTCATGGAAAGCTATGAAGGAGATGTATTCGTCAGTGTTCTCCAGAGAAACATAATCAACAGTAGCTATAGAGATATTACAGACATAGAACTAGATATAGATATAGAAAGATTTGCTATAGAAAGGTGCAGAGACAGAGCTAAAGAAGAGACAGAGACTGGTGAATATCAGGGTTTGCCGTCAGCAGACTGGAACCCAGGAAAGCTGGCGGTACAGTTTCAGTCCGAAGACCCACAGGTTTGTTTCAGTTCCCGTCTGAAAGCAAGATAAAATCAGTGTTCCGCCTTGAATCCAGTCAGGCAAGAGGAATTCCTTTCCTTTGTAACAAGATCTGACCTTCACCTGGTTGGATGAGGCCCACCCACACTAAGGAGAGCAATCTGCTTTGTACAGTCTATCAGTTTAAATGTTCATTGCACCCAAAAACAACCTCGCAGAAACACCCGGTATGATGTTTCCAGAGTATTTTAAGCAGGGAAGTGACATGATCGGACTTTTGTATTTGGAAAATCACTCTGGCTCCTGTGGGGTGAACGGATTGGTGAGCATGAGCAGAGCAGAAATGGGGAGGCCAGGGAAGAGGCTCATGCGGAGAAGGGGGTGCATTTTCATCCGAGTGCCGGGAGTGCAGGTAAACACGTGTTTGATGGGTTCCAGAGGTTTTTAGGACTTGGCATTTGGTGGCCTGTGACAGGTAAAACCAAAGACAGAATTAAAGGTGGCTCTGGAGCTTCTGCCTCGAGAAACTGAGAGGTCGATGGTGGTCAGGGCTCAGATGGGAGCACTGGAGGTGTACAGTCTGGGGAGAAGCTGGGGGGTTCGTGTGGCTGTGGGACCCAGGTAGAGATGGGACACAGTCCTTGTGGCTGTAGGCGCAGAGCTCCAAGAAGAACTCTGGCCCGAAGACGTTCCCTTATGAGTGAGCATGGCTCTGTTGTAGTGGTCACTTTCTGTGTCAGACACTAACCCAGGACCTTGACATGGATTATCTCACGTTATCCCTACAACAAGCCTGGGAGGTAAGGCCTGGTTATTGCCCCATTTTATGGGTGAAGACATTGAGGCCCGGAGAGGTAAGTCATTAGTGGAAGGTCACAGTAAGTGCAGAGGAGAAACTGTTTTTCTTCTCTATTGATTTTAGAGAGAGAGGAAGGGAGAGGGAGAGAGAGATAAAAACATCCATGAGAGAGAACATCGATTGGTTGCCTTCTGCATGCCCCCCACTTGGAATCGGACCCATAACTCGGGCACGTGCCCTAACCAGGAATCAAACCGGCGACCTCTCGGTGCATGGGTCAACGCTCAGCCACTGAGCCGCACCAGCTGGGCCAGAGGAGAATCTTGCACCCAGTAGTCTGTCTCCCATGCTCTTCAGGAGATCACTGTGCTGTCCTGACTCCTCTCACTAGCACGGAATACTTTAATCTAGTGGGTCTCAAACACTAGTGGGCATCGTAGTCTCCTGGAGGGCTTGTTAAAATACAGATTCCTGGGTTCCACCCCCGAGTTTCTCATCCAGTAGGTCTGAATCGGGGCCCAAGAATCTGCACTTTTCACACATTCCCAGGTAAAGCTGATGATGCTGGTCCAGGGGCCTCCCTTTGAGAAGCACTGGCATAGAGAAGAAATAGGAGGAGGCGTAAGGAATGCCAACATTTAATGAGTAGTTAAAGGGGAAGTCACAAGGAAAGGGTACCGGTGAAATCGGCTCGGGAACTAGGATGTTTCGGGAGAGAAGGGGCCAGGTACATAGAATGTGCTGGGGTAACAGGTGAGCTGAGGACCAAAGAGCGAACCTTGGATCTAGTGACAGAGGCCATTGGTGACTCGGTGCGTTCATTAGCATGTAGAGATTAAATACAGATTGCTGTGGGTTGGGGACAGAATGGGACGGGGTGGGAGGAAATACATTTAAGGAACTTTTGAGGGAAGAGATTTTATTTGAGCCAGCCTATCATTGAATTTTTATGTTATTTCTCATTTCCATTATTATACCATTTCAGAGAGCTTTATTATACATGCATCAGTGCAGACGCATGTGATTCTTTCAGATAAATTCCTAGACCTAGAGTTTCTGAGTGAAAAATTATTCACGGTTTTGAGGTTTTGGCTATAGAGTATAGAGGGGCAATCTGGCCTCTAAAACTGACTGTACCACTAGTCAAGGGAGCTCTTTATCATCCTGCCCCCCCCAATACCTGGCATTATTTTTCACCTTAATACAGAACAGTATCATATATCAAAAATATTATTGTTTTAATTGTTAGCTCTTTGATACTGGAAGTGGAACAGTTTTTCATGTTTGGTGGCTACTTGTCTCTCTTCTATTGTAAGTTACAAACTCAACTTCCTCACGTGCTTGTCTTTGGAGGCACTTGTCTTGTTCTTATTGATTTCTAAGAACGCTTTATATATTAACAGCATCAGTCTTGGTTGGTTCTGTGTATGGCAAATATTTTCACCTTTATTTTATTTTAATTAAAAAAATTTTTTTTTCCTTTATTGATTTTAGAGAAGGAGGAAGTGAGAGGGAGAGAGAGATAGAAACATCAATGAGAGAGAACATCGATTGGCTGCCTTCAGCATGCCCCCCACTGGGGATTTGGCCCACAACCTGGGCATGTGCCCTGACCGGGAATCGAACCGGCGACCTCTTGGTGCATGGGTCAACACTTAACCACTGAGCCACACCCGCCGGACTATTTTCACCTTTAGACGTGTGCTTTGGAATGTGTTAGTGGTCTTTGATAAGGAGAAAATATTACTTTTATGTGATTACATTTATCCATTGCTAATGGCTTTATCTTTGCAAGCTTCCTGTACAAATTTCATGAATACTTACCTAAATTGTGGTACCTCTTTTTGTTTGCTTTTGTGCTACACTGAGAGTTTTATTCCACCTGGCATTTATCTGGGGGCAAGGTTGGGTATTTTTCATATCTTTAACCAATTATGCCAATACTATTGAATAATTCAGCATTATTCTGCTGCTTTGAAATGCCACCTTTAGATTCTGGCTTTTTATCTATATTTGTGTTTGCTTCGATATGTTCTGTTCTACTCGATGTATGCTTCTTCTGGTGCCCCAGCCGTCAGCCCTCCCATTAGGTTTGAGGAGCTATTGTTCTCCTGTATCTGATTCCTAGGGTGTCTGAAATATCTCAAGAAGCTTGCTTGAAATTTATCATTCTTTTCTCTTATTCTTTCATTCCAGTCTCACCTTCATTAGGAATCCAGCAGAAAACCTTGACGTCTTTATGTTATTGCAGGGTTCCCCATTTCTTCTTCCTTAGTCATGTCCCTGCAGAACAGAGATGCTATTGAAAAGAATGGTCTAGACATTAGGAAAGAGCTACGCTCCACAATGCTGGGGTTACAGGCTCATACTGAGGTCTGTACAGGTGGCGATGAAGGTTTGAGTCTGATCGGAAACCCAGGAACAGCATGCTGCCAAATACTAGAAGAGGATTCAGAATGGGATGTTGGGAAACCCACTGAACCCTTATTGGAAGAGCCAGAAAAACAAAAAGTACTCAAAGCTATGGGTGTAGAAGTCAGAGCAGTGCTCACCTAGGAAAGCCAAGGTGAGACAGGGTTTCCAGAAGGCAGGCCTAGACGACCAGGTCTCCGGTCACCAAGCCAGGCATTGGAGGGTTCCTCGGAGAATTCAAGGAGCAGACTCTATCTCAACAAGTGAGAAATGGCCAGTGCGTGATTCAGACTCAGAACTTCCAATTCCTTTGTGATGCCGACAAGAACACCAGAAGTTCGTTTATCATACGAGATAAGCATTGACTAACACATTTTGCATAAGGGGAAAATGCACTTAGTCAAACAAACAAACAAAAACCTCTGTTTAGCCATCCATTTCAAATTTTTATAGAAAATTGTGTAGGCAGCATCAATTATGCTTGGGCAAATTTAGACTAATTAATGGGTTGACTAAGATAATTATTGAAATTTGTCTGTGGATGAAAAGAGGAAAGATGAGCCATTTAAATTGCTTTTTGTGTGTGCCTGATGACTGTTTCTAAGAGAATGAGCCCACTGGGAAGTGTACGAAATGGGAGTGGCCCAGCTCTTTGCACGATATGATGACAGAGTAACTAGGCAGATGTTTTAATCAACACGCCAGGACTAATGACTTAAGAAGTCTAATATGCATAAATGCATGTAACATATACCTTACACAGAGAGAGATTTTGTGTATTGGGGGTCAACAGTGTGCAAGAATTCCTCCAGGTGTTTCTGTATGTTGGTGCCTTTCCTCTATCAAAGATAACCCCAGGAAGAAGGTATCACCGTCCCCAGTTTACAAATGAGGCTCCTGAAATCTGGCGACCTGTTAAACAGGTTACCCATTTACACACCCAGCAAGGGAGGAACTGAGTCCAGTTCCAGTGCTTCCAGCCCGTGAGCTTCATCTCTTCAAAGAAACCTCCCTGGGCAGGAAGTCACTTGCTGCAGTGAAGAGGCCATTTCTCCAGCCAGACTCGGACTCACTGACAAATGCCTTCTAAACCAAGCCTCTGACTCATTCGGTGTATCCCTCTCATTTCCTTCCATGCACACCAACATTTTGAAAATTGCTTTCTGGCTTTTCTTTTTCTCATTCCACAGACCTAAACTTGGGCAATTTCTAAAACCTTGGTCTCTCTCTAAAGGATGGAGCGCGGTTCCATGTTGAAGCAGTTCCAAGGTGGATTGTCCAGCACACCGGGGTGGCGGTGGCCCCTCTGACCCAGCCTGAGTTTGTATGGAGACTGCATGGGTCCGCGGGGAGAGTCTCGGCTTTGAGTCAGAAAGACACCTGGCTCTGCCATTTCCTGGCTGCGTGCTTGTGCACAGGCCATCTGTTCTTTTGATTCAACTGATAGAAACCCAGCTCAAAAATATTTAGCCAAAACAATAACTTTTTGGCGCACATAATTAGAAAGTTTAGGGGTGCGACTTGCCCTGTGTCTCTTTTATGTTCTCCCTCTATTCTCCCCCGTTCACATTCTCACGCACATCATTGCTTCTCGCTTTATCTACATCTGCCAGGGGACTCCCTTCAAGAAACTGGAAGGGTGGTCAGGAGATACCTCCAGTCTTTCATGACAGACTCTCACTGCCCTTGCTGAGGTCGCATACTGACCCGTGTCGGCAAAGTGGGGAAGGTGATTTGCAGCCCATCGGGAGGACACAGAGAAGGCGTTACAGTTCACAGAAGTAAGGGCTGTCCAGAAGACCAAATAGTAGATAATTATGTATTCACTACGGAGATATCATTTCGTCAGCTGCAAAATGGGCTTGAGATTTGTCTCGTAAGCTCGGTTGTAAGTGTAAAAGACAATAAATGGGGAGGGCTTGTCACATAGTAGCTAGTCAGTGAAGGGTTCCTGTGATTTTTGAATTTTGAGCCAACCCACAGCCCCCCAAAAATTGCAAAATCTCAAAGCATTCACAGCTCATGCCCATTTTTTTTTTAATCCTCACCCGAGGATATTTTTCCATTTATCTTCAGATAGAGTAGGAGGGAGAGATATATAGAGAGAGAAACATCAATGCAAGAGAGACACATCGACTGGCTACCTTCTGCATGACCCCAACCAGGGCCGGGGACCGAACTGCAACCGAGGTACATGCCCTTGACTGGAACTGAACCCGCAGCTTCTTGGTGTGCAGGCCGACGCTCCAATCGCCGAGCCAAACCGGCCAGGTTGCCAATGCCCATTTTTTAATTTGAAGCAGTCTGGTCTTTGCTTAAGCTCTTTTGGCTGAGTTATAAATGACCCATTTAATGAATTATTGAGATAGGTCTTCGAGGTGGAAATGAATCAGGGTGGATCTCTGCCCTTGAGCAAGTCTAGACCTAGTACCACAGTTTTTCCCAGTGGTGTTGACCTGTCCGAGGTATGTCTGAGCAACGGGAGAGAAGGTGGTGGGTTACTGCAAGCTCCTGGAAATGGAGCATAACACAAACTCCAACCTTCCGCTCCCATTCTGCAGCTGTGGTGAGGGGCTGTTACTGAGCGAACTGTCTTTGCACGGGGTCCTGGGCAGATGAATAGGTGGGTGCCTCGTCACATGGACAGTTGTACAGTATCAGTTCAATATTTAGTCCGTAGCAGTAAGATGAAACTGACTTTCCTTCTGACCTCCAGTGCAGGTACTGAGTTAATGATACACCTTCTTTTATGACATCTTATCACAATGGTCTGCAAAAGTCCCTTCTCTTATTTCCCTTGTTCAGTCACTCCTTACATCCCTGCTCCCCTCTTCCAGCTCCCTCCCCCTCTAGTGTCTTTTTAACCTATTTCATTTACACTCCTTTGTGTTCTGGAAAAATGCAGTCTATTATTTTGAGTATTTACACAAATGACTTGTGTATAACTCATCCTTTTTCACCATTTTTTGTTTTGTTTTTTTCTTAAGTTTCACCTGGGTTAGTATTTAGACATTTCACCCATTAGTTCTAATCCTTGCATTCTAGTCTCCACTTTTCTTCTCTGCTCCCCCAGAATGGGTGCCTAGATCACCTCCCGACCGCCCTCACCACATGTAACGTCCTGCCACACTGCCACTCACGGACCTGATGGTTCCCCGGACTGTAAATCAGGACTGGGCTTTCTGGGTCCGAGATTCTGTTATTGGACTAAGTAACCGAAGAGGGTCTTTCAGAATCGCCGCACAGCCCCCACGCGCAGAGCTGAGGTCGAGTGTCCCGTGTCCGCAGGACTCTGCCCTCCAGCCCGACCTAGCTTCCTTACGTGTTGCCGGTCTATTGACGTGTGCTTGCCGAGGACTCAGAAGAAGTCGCAGGGTGGGACATCGGTGCTGGAGGCTCCCAAGGAAAGGACAAGAAGGTGGCAGGCTCAAATGCTGAAAGATTCAAGCCAACGCAGCCTGCCTGACTTCTTTCTATGGCCCTTACCATCCCTGGCCTGAAGGGAGGAGTGCAGACCCCTGTCTACCCACCTTCTGTTTCTCGGGTGGGTCTGGCCCACTTTCTTCCTACCTGCCCACTTTCTCCCCCCGCCCCCCCAGGGGATCCTGTCTTCTGTTAGTGTTTTGTGTGGATCTCTATGGAAACTGCAGACGTGGTCAGAGAGGGCAGCCAGCTAGGAGTGCCCACGGGGTTATGCTGCCTCGGAAGGCAAAAGACTTTCCGAATTTGCTCAGAGGAGAGGAAGGCAGCTACTGATCATGGGACATCGCAGAGTTCTGTCCTGTGCACCTGCACTGTGTTCCCCCGCCGGAAGGCCTCTGTCCTCAGTTTACAGACGGAACTGAGGCTGACAGAGGACATGTGCCTGCCCACGTATAAGCAGGAAAGGTGGGCAATGAGAGCAACACAGATCGCGCGTTCTCCGTGACCCAGATATTCTTGAGGCTCCTTATATATCTTCAGGCATTTATCCTTCCCAGTAACCCCTTGAGTAGGTGCTATTATAATCATCCCCATTTTATAGAAGAGGTAACAGAGGCACCAAGAGGTGGCTGGCTCACGGTTACATAGCTAGGAACTGCGGAGCCCGGATACCACCCGGGCTTCATCCTAATGGCGATGCTTACCTGTGTACCAGGCGGCGCACGGCCAAGCCAGACACACTGCCCTTCACGCCCCAGCCCCACGCTCTGACTGAAAGGAATCGGCTCCCTCGTCAGCTCCCCCTGTGACTCTGGGAAAGAAGATCCAGGCTTCAGAGCTGGGGTACACCCACGTTTGATTACCCAGTCCTGCAAAGGAACACTGAGCTTATGGAACAGGCCAGCCTGAATTCTTCGGCTTGATTTTCTGGAATCACATTAGGCTGGTGAATAGGCCAGTGGTGTTTTCATCAATTTCTCAGCCTTCCCTTGGAACGGAGCCTGATCTCCTTGGCCTCCCACGATGCTGCCTGCTGTTTACTGAGCAGACCAGCTCCCGGAACCGGCCCCACTGTAGTAATGCAGCAGGGCAACATGGTGGAGGGAAGATTACAGGTATTAGAGGCCATTTAGGATCATTTAGAATCGAGCTGTTTTCTGAGCAGGCAATTAATCCAGCTGCATTAAAGGGAGCTTCTGGGGCTCCCGTGCCTCTCCTGTACTAAACGGGGGGATTTGGGAGGCTTCTGTTAAATGACTTTGTAGCTGGCGCTGGGGCTCAGTGGGGCATCTTTTTTATGTGGAGAGGGGTCCTGGGGGCCTCTCTCCTCCACCCCCAGAGCTATAGGTCTGCTTTCAGAAGGAGGAGGTCTGTGTTGAAAGGACTGGGTTTGTACCTGGAGCCCATGGCTGGCCATTGTTAAGCGCCTCCCAGGGTCTCACGACAGAAGTTAGGGGAATGGAGTCAGGTCTGGGGAGATGATCTGGGGCCCAAAGCAGCAAATACTCTTCACTAGGGTCTTCTCCTTCATTTAAGACGGAACTAGGCTCAGCTGGTGTAGCCCTTTTCCAGAAGGATATGAATGGATCCCTGAAGGACTCTGGAATGACGTCATTCGCAGAAAGACTACCATGCGCTGAGCACTTGGGCACTGTATTATCTGCCTCAAAAACAATCTGAGTCAGGTAGGGACCATGAAAAGGAAACTGAGACTCAAGGAATTTTTTAGTATGTTTTAATTTATTTTTTAGAGAGGAAGGGAGAGAGAGATAGAAACATTGATGTGAGAAACATCGATCGGCTGCCTCCTGCACGCCCCCTGCTGGGGCTCGAGCCCACAACCTGGACATGTGCCCTGATCGGGAATCAAACTGGGACCTCTCAGTCCATGGGACAACGCTCAATCCACTGAGCCACATCAGCCAGGCGAGGCTCAAAGAATTTAATGAACTTGGAGCTGGAACCCATAAACCCACAGTGGCTGACCCTGCACCCAAGCTGTGCTTATGTCCATGGATCTATATCCGGGAGGCTTCGTTCCCATCCCAAGCATGACACAGGCAAAGGGTTGCACAGCATGACCTCCTCTCCTTCCTGCAGCCTTGACTCTCATGCACCCTGTGACTCTGTCATCACTCACCATACCACAATGCATTGCTCGTCTGGGCATCCACCTCACCAAGGCCCATGAGGACAAGGGCCCCGTCATGCCCATCTCTCTAGCTCCAGTATCTGGCAGAGACAAAAAAAAGCTCTCCTGCTCAGATAACACATGCCTGGCCGAGTCTTCTCCCTTTTCTCTGTTTCGATCTTCCTTTTAGTAAAATCAGAGCGCTAGACTTCATGCTGAGGTCTGGGGTGCCCTCCATCTCTGATGTGCTGGGAAGCTATGCACCTGTGGGACTGTTGGAGGGTAGCCAACATCTGTGCGAAGTGACAGCGGTCTCCTCTTAGAGAGAGTGAGTGCTCCCCCCAGGTGCTGGGAGTCCTTGCTGCTGCAGTTTGTCTCTTGCAGGTGGCGTTATTCTTGAGCATCTACCCATAGTCTGGATTTCACTGGCGGCTGCTTGTTCTCATGGTTACCTAGACTCGAAAGTGAAAGTGCTAGGAGCAGAATCAAGAGGGCCTGGTCGTCCAGAGGCATGCAATATGTATTTACTAACCTAGTGCCTGATAATGGCTGTCAACTTTCTTATGAATGTCCCCCAATGTGAGTCAGGCACATCTACTGTCCCGAAGTAAAAACAATAATCAGTAAGACGGTGATCAGTTCATAGGGCCCTCTCTTCTTTCCCACTTTCCGCGGATGCCCTTTTGGCTATTTATAATCCCTTTGAACAAAGTAGACATGCTGTCCTCTATTCATCCCCACTGCCCAGAGGTCAATTTTCCATTTCCTATTATCTTTGTACACTAATTGCAAAATGCTAATAACATTTCAGAACACCTTAGCCTAGCTTAAACAGAGGAAGCTTCACCTCTGAAGAAAACCACAGTTGGCGCTTTGGCATATATAATGCCTCCCTAACTTTCAGGTGTTCAGTGACCGACTTTCCTAGATTCTAAAGTGGTACTTCCAAACCCAAGGTGGGCCCAATCGATATGCCACCATGAGATGGCGGTAGGAGTCATACTTGGTCATTTTAGCCTTAGGGACTGAGTAGTTTGCTTCTCTATCAAGTGTTTCCTGTGTTTTGTGTTGGGTTTGAAGCTTGGGGGGGGCACTGTGTCCTAGGGAAGATTCCAGGGCCATATTTCTCCAAGTGTGTTCCAGGGATCATGGGTATCTGATTTATCTTGTGTTTAAGTGTGCAAAGCAAGAACGTGGGCCCTACCCCAGCCTGACTAAATCAGAGGCCGTGCTTCCGGATGGCCAGCTTGTGTTCCTGCTCATCTGAGTGACTGAATCCCATCCTTCATGTCCCCGTCCATCGGGCCTCAGCTGATAGCTTGGGGTGATGACAGGACAAGCCGATGGGCCGGAAAGAAGCCTTGGTCCACAGGGAGAGCTCAGGAGCTCTCACGAACATGACGGGGAGGACAAGAACACTGCTCAGGGCTTCCCTTCCCTGTAACTGGCCTGGTTAACTCCTCTTCCCCGGAAGTCTGATCCCAAAATTCACCTTCTCTTCAAAGCCTCCCTGGAGATCTCCAGGCTGAGCGAACTGCTCCCTCGTCAATGCTCACTCAGCAGTTCAGACCTCCCTCAATCCAACACTTAGCACACTGTGTGTGATGGCCTGTGTCAGGCTCTCCTGCGGGTCGGAACCACGCCGCATAGAGCCTGGCTCGCTGCAGACATGTCGCGTGTCAGGGTGGATGGCTGGATGGGTGAGAAAGGGTTCGTAGGAGGGCTTTGTTGCCCCCCATAGTCCATAAAAGGAGGTGATCCTAAAACATGTTCTCTTCCTCCAAAATTATTTATCCGGTCTTGCTTCAGTGAACCATTGCTAATTTTTCACTGAGTCTGTGAAAAGTACCTCATCAGCCTCTGCACAAGCCCTTTCTTTTCTCAGGCTAGATGAAATCAGTTAATAGCTCGAGGAAGCAAATAGCAAGTCCACGTCCCTCTAAGCTCATCTAGTGTCAACATAGCTCCATCTGACAAACAGCCTTGATTTGCTCATGGACCATGAAGGCTTCTAGCCAATATCAGGTGAAGAAATTGAGTGACACCATAGCCCAGAGCCAAGGAGGAGGGTGGTGGTGGAGGGAAGGGGTGCTGAACGAACCATTTCACAGGAGCTCAGGTACTAAGATTTCAATAACAAGTCCATTCCTTGCTCAAATGACACATCCATGAAGTCATCTTTTGGACCTAGTGAGTTGCTCAGGAGTAGAGGTGATTTTTTTTGAAGATTTTAAATTTTACTTTGAGCTGGGCACCTCACTTGATAATAAGCACTGTCAACAGCAGGCTCTCCTCCTCTCGTTCCTCCGGCCTCGGTTGTGGATTTTCCCTGGGACGGGCGTCGGACGGCTCCTCTGACAGGGGCAGTGTCGGAGTGCACACTTCCACGTTACTCTCTGCGGTGTTTCATCCTCAATGTGCCCTTTCTTACTTTGGCCAGACAGACCCTTTAACCAACATTCTCTGTGGGAGTTCTTCCCTTCGGTTTTTGAATCAGCAGTGATAGCCCATAGTAAGCCTTTGCTAGGGACCTCCGGAGTGCCATGCGCCATGGTAGACACTGTCTGACCCCATCTTACTGGCGAGGAAACCAGATCAGGGCCATACAAGTAAACGGGAGCCAGTACATTTAGAATAAAAAAGGTCAGTCTTTTTCACAGATGGAGTTATAAACGTATCTAACTTCTTTCTACAGGAGCTAGAGGCAGGAAGCATACAGGGATTCAGAAAGACAGTTGTGACAGATTGATGAGTGACAGGACCATAAATGGGTAAAGTGGCCAGGTTTTATTAAAAAAAAAAAAAAATCCAACAACAACAACATCAGGCCCGGCTGATATGGCTCAGTGGATTGAACGTTGTCCCAGGGACTGAGAGGTCCTGGTTCGTTTCCTGGTCAGGGCACCTGCCCGGGTTGCAGTCTTGATCCCCAGTAGGGGGCGTGCAGGAGGCAGCTGGTCACCAATGTTTCTCTCTCTCTAAAAAATCAATAAAAACATATTTTAAATAAAATTAAATAAATTTAAGGAATCAGGACACAAGGCCGACAGGTGAGATGTACTAAGTGCAAAAGCCCAATTGTTTAAAAAATGAGACGATCCCAGAAAATTCCGGGATATATGGCCACGGGTCTGTAATGTTGACATAGAGACATCTAAGTCTATAAAATCATAAAATGCAATGGATTTTATATCTGTGTGCTTATATTTTAGGGATTTTAAACTGTGACCTTAGGAGAAATCAGATAATAAACTGGTTTTAATGACTTTTCAGAGTTTGCATATAATTGTAACAAGGGCTACTTATAACATTGGTCATACTGAGGCTGAAACTTGCAGTTATAAGTAACATATACACAACTCGTCTGAGCCCCAGAGCCAGTATGTCCAGGCCAGGGGCGTTGGGAGTGGTAAGGGATACAGAAATGTCCTCGGTTCCAGGAAAGTGGGTTTGGGTTTAAGAGCTCTTGCGTTTGGCGCAAAATATTTAGTCATTTATTTGTTTATTCATCTAACGCATACTTAATGGATATCTGCTTATGCCAGGCATGGTGACGGGTATTGGGCATTTAGTAGTGAACATAAATAAAGACCACTTGATGCTGTTAAAATGGATGCAGCAGAGTTATTTGGCCTGTTTTCAGGTCTAGGAAGGCTACCCAAGCGAATGAAATCTGGGCTGAGTTCTGAGGTGAGTCAGCAATAAAAGGCAAATGTGATGGAAAGCCATTCTAGGCAAAAGGAACTACATATGCAAAGGCATCAGGGCTGGAAGAAGCATGACACACTCCAGGAACAATAGCAGGGCCAGTGTGAGTCACAGTTTGACATCGGAGGGGCCAACGGAGCCAGATCATGGGCCTGCTAGACCATGTTAAGAATCTTGTGTCCAACCTAAGAATGAAGGGAAGCCACGGAAGGATTTTAAGCAAGAGAGGGACGCGGTTTTACATTTCAAAAATATGCTATATTCTACTAGAACTTGAAATTCATTTTTCCGTAGAAATAACTTAATAAATGGTAGTTCTGTGAAGCCAGAATAATGCTATTAGCACAATGCATCCAACTAAACAGTGTATTGAAAAGCTCGCCTTGGTTGCCAGCTACCATTTATAACTTGGTTTCTACAAGAAAATGCATTCCAGATTCCAGACAACCTAATTACTAATGACTTTCTGGTGGACAGCCTATAATCTACTTAGACTTGTGAAAAGCCTCCAACATTTTCCATATCAAAGGTTGTTAAGAAAGGTGAGTAATAGACTTTTGATCCCAAGGTGGCAGAACAAAGATCCTCTGCCCCCTTCTGCTCTCAGGAATTACCCCTCCATAAAAAAGAAACAGAAGAAGAAAAGGAAATGCCAGTGCTATTGTAAAATGAGGGGGGATGTGTCATGCCGGACAATGACTGAGGAAGGAAGGACCACAGTGTGCATATCAAAGGTGTGGTCAGGTGCTGAGAGGAGACGTCTGAGGCTGCAGTCTCAACAATGTCACCGGGGCAGCTTGTGAGTTTGATGGTAGCGTAACCTAAGAGGCAAAACGGATTGACATCCTTTGATGCCAATGTCAGGAATAGAGTACACAGGGGTGGGACGATCCCTGGGTACAATTAGGCACCATGGAGAAGCAGTGAAAGAATGACTGGATAAAGAACCAAGGAGGCAGCCTATTAGTGCATCAGGGTAGTAGAGACTGAACCTTGAGACATTCATTGACCTTTGCTAGGTAAAATAATTAGTGTATACACCCAACGCTTTGCACCATAGGAATTTTACTATGAATTAGGGAGGATTCCTACTAGCTTAGAATATGGCCCTGCCCTATGTCCAATAAAACCTTCTACAAATAGCTAATGCCAGTAAAACTCTCCTCAATCAAAGATTCGTGATAATGCTTATTTAAAAAGGAACCAGTACAGATTCTCTACAAAGACAATACAATAAAACTGAGGAAAAGGATGGGGAGAAGGCAAGTAAACACACACACACACACACACACACACACACACACACACACACACAGAGTTAGAAAGCATACTAATACATATAAAATGAAAATTAAGACCAAATGTATTACCATTGATTTAGAAAGAAAATTAAGCAATTACTTCTTTATGCCAAAACTCAGTATAGAGGAAGATCAAGCAGGGATAAAGCATGGCCTTGTTTACATTAGGCCGTAGAACAAAATAAAACCACCATGGAAATGAAGGAGCCCTCTCTGAGGCACTAAGAGGAAAAGGAGCCATCCTAAAAATATTGAAGAGCATGAATGACAGTGGGGAAAACAAAATGCAAACCAACAAAATATTGCAGAGCATTAGAGGGAAAACAATCACCATGGCAGAGAAAGGAGATCCAACATACACATAATTGGTGGCACCCAGGAAGAAAACTGAAGACTTAAAATAGAAAACATTTCAAAGAAAATAAGAATATGGTCCAGGAATTAAAGAAGACTCAAATCTAAAGAATGAAAGATCGTACTGTGTTCTAGGCAAACATGATCCGGACTGTCCAAAACAAAGATGTATCCAAGCAAAATCGGTGGATTTAAATTCTAAACAAAGCCATTTGTTGGTGCAAGTCAAGATATCAAGCGGACGATAAAAGAAAAAGGCTTTTCCATGGAATCATTAAATGCTAAATGACAGTAAGATAATATCTTTAAATGTTTCAGAGGAACAAAATTTGATCCTCAAAATCTATAACCAGCCAAACTTCCATTTGCACATAAATGCAAGAGACAGACATTATTGAGCACAGGATTCCAGGAGCATGGTCTCCATGAACATTTCTTGTTCAATTATTAGAAGTTAAACCTCAGCAAACAACAGATAACAGCGTTCTCTGCCTAGCCTTTTTGCTGTAACTTCTTCATTCAAAAAAACACCTCAATTCTGGCCACTAAAATTACAGAAATGGAAATGTGGTAATTACCCTGCTGACTTCCACTCTGGCCAATATTGAAAGTAAGGTATTCTTTAAAAAAATCCTCCCTTAACAATTATCTATTTGCTGGAAAAATCACAAGTGTGCTTTTAAGTGAATAATTATGCTGTGTAATTAAAGGTAATATTCAGGGACAAAGTGGAGAGAGCCAAGAACAGAGTAATAAGTAAATGTACAGCACTCCGTGCCCTACGGGAATTTCTCAGTTTGAAAAATAAAAATCAGCCTAGAGGCTGAATGTTAATAGCCACAGGAAGAGTTAAGTAAGGCCCCATCGTCAATAACGTGAACGCACTTGAATGGTATATATACCCTCAGCTAACAGCCAAGGAGAGGGGGGAAATATTTAAAGCATTTAAAAGATAAATAAAAGATGGGATAACGAGTCACGAAAGCACCAAATGTTGATGAGGCATACTATAAAAAGAATCCAATATAATTTAGATATGAAATTACAAAATCAATGGACATGTTATGAAGGAAATGAGACATACATGGGAGGCAAATCAGTGACTTGGAGGATAGAAATCAATGAGCTCTCCGAAATGTACACAGGAAGGCAGAAGAAGGCGAGCGTGAAAGCAGGTGGAGCGACGTGAGGAGAGAGGCTGCAAGTGTGTCCTGGAACTGGAGTCCGGGAAAGGCAGTATTCAACGAGCAATGGCTGCGGGCTTTCTAGAACTGAAGGAAGATGATTCTCAGTTTCAAGAAACCCAGAATCCTAAGCAAGATGAAGTTTTAATAAAAGAAGGAAAAGACATCTAGACTTATTATAGAAAATTTCAGGGAACTAGGAATGTCTCCAAATGAGGTGGGACAAAATCAATAGATCACGGTACTGTGGAATGGCCAATCAAAGGCAGGTTGCCGCCCTGGCCAGTTGGAGCCTGGGCCTGCAGACCAGAGAGTCCCGGGTTCGGTTCCCGCTAGGGGCATGTACAAAAAAACCCCAAAAAAACAGCTTGCCATCAGCATCATTGGATGCTAGAAAACAGTGAAAAATCTGGAAAGTTCAGAGGGAGGGAGAAAAATAAATAAACCTTTATTTGCATACCTGATAAAAATGTCAATATAAGAAAGTCAAAAGGTTTTAGTTCAGGAAAGAGAAAATCAATTCACCCAACAATAAAGGGTTAACATGCAAAACAGAATGGTAAGCGAAGACATTGGTAAACAGAATAGAAAATCTAAATAAAAATGGACTGTACGAAAAAATAATAATGCTCAATTCTGTGTGCGCATGTGTTGAAAACATGAGAGAACTAAACTATTGGATAATAATATGCACAGTGTTCTGACATCCTTGGATTATTTGGGAATTGGAGTCTTGATAATATTTAGACTTGATATAAAGTAAGCATGATAAAATTTTAACTAAAATATATAGATATATATTAATATCTAAAACAGTAGAAAGAATATTGAATTAAAGAGAGGACGAAAAATTATTTAGAAATTTCAAGACATAGTAAAACACAAAATAAGATAAAGAACGAATACCATATTTATCAATAACCATAATAGATGTCTATGTTATTGTACTAAACTCATCAATTAGGAGATAAGTTGTCAGATTAAATTGTTTAGAAAAGAAAAGGAAAGGCAACACATTAGAAAATGACACTAGTGACTTAGTTTCTGAATTTTCCCAAAGTCCCTCACACAGACAAAGAAATTTAACTAGCAAAACAAAAACCCATAGATAATATCTACAAAATACCCAGGTGACAAGCTGTCCTCATGAGTTACAAAGTATGAGTGGGGATGATCACACCACTGACAACCAGGACAGTCAACACTGAGATACAACCAAATAAAATTTGTACTTCAACAGCAAAAATAAATTCTTGTGCTTCCAGGCAAAAAGAAACTAAATCACTTATGATTTAGTTTGTCAACTTAGGCAAGACAAAAGAAAGGGAAGGAAAGACGATCAGATTATTATCAGACCAACAGCTACAAAACCTGCATGGTGTCAGGAGAGGAAAGAGAAGAAAGCAATGAGGAATAAATGGATTTCAAAACCCAAAAGAGCCAGCAGGTACCCACTGGAAAGACTGAAAATCAAGCTGAGAATAGTAACTGGAAACTGGGAACATCTTGCATGCTCCAACAGTGGATGGAGATAAAGGTTAACAGTAAAGTGTGAAGCGTCTGGAGCAGGTTGGACCCATGAACTCTCGAAAGTAGCCAGCCAGGAAGAAATACTAAAATTAAGAATGTAAATTGAGCAGCACAGAGACAATAATGACAAGAAATTGAAGGTCCTGATAAAAAGGCATGAGAAATCCTTTTTATACAGCTGTATAGTATTCCACTGTATAGATGTGCCACAGCTTTTTTATCCACTCATCTACTGATGGACACTTGGGTTTCTATGCAGCTGCGAAAAAGAAGGATCTCTTACCATTTGAGATAGCATGGAGGGACCTGGAGAGTATTATGCTAAGTGAAATAAGCCAGTCAAAGAAAGACAAGTATTACATGATCTCACTTATTTGTGGAATCTAATAAACAAAATAAATAGACAAATGAAAAATAACACAGACATGGTAGCAGGAAACAGACTGACAGATCTCAGATGGAAGGGGGAAGAGGATGGGAAGAGATTAATCAGAACTTATAAGCCTATATGCATAGCCCATGGACACAGACAATATAGACAGGTGAAGATCTGGGGGTGGGGTGAGAGACGGGTGGAGGGGTGCAAAGGGGAAATGTGGATATCTGTAATACTCTCAACAATAAAGTAAAACAGCATGAGAAAAACAGAGCTGGAGAGTCTCAGAAGGTAAGCCATTAAACTTTTGAACATGATGTAAACACAGCAAATGTAGAGCCCTGTGGAATTAGAAATTAAATGTTAGACTGCATCCTTGTCTAAATGTTCAGGAAAACTAATTTCACCTACAAAGAGAAGACAGAAAGTGTTTGGAATAGGAACACATACAAAGTAGTATCAAGAAAAAGAAGAGCACCCTCCCCAGACAATAAAAGCATGGCAGGTAATGTGGCTACACGTCAGATGAAAATGATAATACACTATTTCGAAAAGTGCTAAAGAGAGTAAGAAAATGATAGGAGACATAAAAGGATAGTAAAAATCTGAATTAGAAAAACCAAGAATGAGGTCATAGGACTCGGGAAATAATTGGAAATTTAAGAAAATGTATTTCAGGGGTGAAGACTAAACTAGAAGTGACCCAAGAGTAAATCAACGTGACAGTCCCTGGAGAAAAATAGGTCCAAGGAGGAAACTTTCCCAGAAGAAAGATAAGTGGATTAAAGAGAGAATGAAAAAGTCAGAGGACAGGATGAGCTCATCATAGCTATAGCAGTCCCCGAAGAAGAAACCCAAAGCTAGGAGACAAATACCAAAATCACTATTCAAAGAAAACTTCCAGAAATAATAAAACAACTGAAAATTACATACTGGAATGGCCAACACTGAGGTATATTTTAGTCAATTTTTTTTTTACTTTAAAATAAAAAAAAAATCTGATGTGCTTCCAGGCAAGATGACTAAGTTACATATAAAGAAAAGAAAATGAGAATATTATACTTTTTGATAGCCATTAATGGTTTGGGCCAGAAGAAAATGGAGCAATATATGTATGATACTCAAGTAGAGAAAATGTGAGCCAAGCACATTACATACAGCCAGGCTGACCTTCATGCGTCGAGACTATAGACACATTGCTTTCAACCTGCAAGAATTAATAGATACTATTCTTCTGGGGCTCTTCCTGAAGAAGCAATTCAAGAATAAGCTTAGGTCAACCAATAGGATTAAAGAGACATCAGCATAAGGGCTGATGGTAAATATTAAATAAATATTTACTTGTATGGAAAAAGTATAATATGAAATGGCTATATGCTCTGACTGTGTACATTCAGTCCAACTACTAAAGATGCAGACATATAGGAAGAGGGATTACAAGAAAAGTGTACTGTTGTAATAATCAAATTAGTGGAGTTAATACTGGTATCATGACTGCTATCCTGAGACTGGTACGTCTACAACATGGAGAAAGGCACATGAGAGAGTGTGTGATGTCCTAATTTGATTTTCGTCTTGTCGACTTGAGAACCAGGATTCTTGGTGAAGATAGGCAATACAGATGTAAGGTAGGAGAGAGAAAGTAAAAACCTTGTTGTCCTGAATTTGAATCAGAAGTGTTGTTATGAGTTTAAGAGATATTTGATCTCAATCTCATATGAAGTGGCCAGAATTGGTAAGGCAAGAATGAACACAGTTGCATTGGGATTGGAGGTCTCAAAATGAATTCATAGGATGGATGGATGGATGGATGGATGGATGGATGGATGGATGGATGGATAGATAATGTGTGTATGGTATGCATGGGTTAATATACATACATGTATTTCCAAGCTCCCGTCTGCTGAGAAGACCTGGGTGCAATGACATCACAGTAATAATGAACACAGCTAACACCCAGATCTTGATTTCTAAACACCATTCTTCCATAAAAGGAGTCGGGCCTCCTTAGACAAGTAGTTGATTTCAGAACTGGAGCAGAGAAAATATAAGATGAAACCAGAACAATGATCCAGGTAAATGAAGTGGGGGAAATTCTGGACTAGAAGAGACTTAAGGCATATCTTTTAATGCAAACAAACAAAAACAGGAAAAAACACTACACTGTGGTGTTTGGGGATGAATATTTGGAAGATAAAGTGGTAAATAAAAGCAAGAGAGTGATAATCATAAAAGTCAGTCTACTGGTTACTTTTTCGGAAAAAGAAAGAAGGTTTGTGACTGGGACAGGGTTTCTGGGATGACCAGCAAATTTTGTTTGTTGACCCAGGTTTTAATGTCAAGGATATTTGCTTCGTAAACTTATTTCACTCTATATTTATATTTGTTTTATTCGGGTTTTTTATTTGTACTGCATTTTACATTAGAAACATTTATACTATTTTTAAAGCTACATACTCTTTAAGCGACACCTGCCAAACATAAAGAAAAGAGATGGGAAGGAGAGATGAGAAAATGGACATAAAAATAAAATAAGATATTATGGACAAAAATCAGCCAAAAGAAAGCCAGTGTAGCTAAAGTAATAGACACAACAGACCTTAGGCAAAGAAGTATTATTAAAAAAAAAGAAAGAAAAAGAAAGAAAGAAAGAAAGAAACTGTGAGATGAAAGGACAAATTCACTACAGATAATAATTCTAACTTTGTATCCACCAAACAAAGCAGCTTAAAGCATGAAACAAAACTTGACTAGACTAAGAAGGAACTGTTTGAATGTACCCCCATAGTGGGAGAGTTTACACACGTCTCGGTAATTGAGAAATCAAGCATATAAACCATTACAGAGGACTTAAAAGATTTGAATAACAAAATTAATAATAGATCTAACAGAAATATAAAGAACCCTACATTTGGAAATGATATCCATGTTATTTTCAAGCACACATAGAAAATGTATAAAACTGATCAAATAACGCAACAAATTTTAAAACCCAATGCAAACACCCATATTTAGAGATTGAGTGAGAGAAAATTGACAACAATAAAATAGAACCCGCCCAGCCGGTGTGGCTCAGTGGTTGAGCATCGACCCATGCACCAAGAGGTCGCTGGTTCGATTCCCAGTCCGGGCACATGCCCAGGTTGTGGGTCAGATCCCCAGTGTGGGGCATGCAGGAGGCGGCCAATCGATGTTCTCTCTCATCGATGTTTCTATCTCTCTCTCCCTCTCCCTCTAAAATCAATAAAGAAAATAAATAAATATAAAATAAAATAGAAGCCTATGTAAATATAGATACATAAATATTTTTTTGATATCCCAAATAACCATACAGAGTAACAATGAAATTGTATGAAAATAGACTCCCCTACTACAAGTAACACTGCTGTACACATTTGTATACAGGTTTTTGTGTAAACAGTATTCATGCAGAAACTTGCATGTGCATGTTTATTGCAGCTTGACTCCCAACAGCCCCAAACAGGAAACAACCCACACGCCCTTCAGTGGGCGAATGGTGGAACACCACTCAGCAATAAGAGAATGAACTACTGACACATAGAACAACCTGGATGACTCTCCAGAGAATCAGGCTAAGTGAAAAAATTCAATCCCAAGAGGTTACGTGTTAGATGATGCCAGTTACATAACATTCTGGAAGTGGTAAATGTTTAAAAATGGAGAACAGGTTAGTGGCTGCCACTGTTAAGAAGGGAAAGCAGATGGGAGCCAAGTGAGCGGCGCTATGACAGGGCAGCATGAGGTGTTCCTCCTTGTGGTGACGCAGTTGTCCTGCCTCTTGACAGCACCCATGTCAAGCCCAGTGTGTTATTGAATAAAAGTTTTACAAGATGTTACATTGGCGGCAAGTTTGGATAAAGGGTACCTGGTATCTTGCTGTATTATTTCTTAAAAGTGCATGTAAACCTACAATTATCTCAAAATTTAAACATTTAATAGAAAATACATTTAACACTGTAGATTAAAGCATGCAGGATACAGTGGAAGCAAGATTCGTAGTCTTTAATTCTTATTTTTAAGAGGGCTGAAAATTAGTAAGCTAGTCTTTCAAACTAATGAGCAGGAAAAATAAACTATTAAACAAATTCAAAGAAAAAATGGAGATAATTAACATAAGGATAGAAATTAATGAAACATAAAAAAATACCATAAAGATGAACAAAGTCAAAAGGAAGAGAAATGAGACACACACACACTCACACACACATACACACACACACACACTCACACACAGAATATGCTAAAGGAGACCATGTTTAATCTACAGATTTGGCAGAATTTAAAATATAAGGATATTATGGATAACCTTATTCCAATAAATTTGAATACTTAGATGAAATGGACAATTTCCAAGAAAAATAACACTCACTCAGAAAAGCAGTACCTAAACTGCATTAATTATGACCATTAAAGAAATCTAGAAACAAAACACAATAGAAATACATCCAGAACAAAGGCATAAAATTATCCAGGAAAAGACCAGTTTTCCAGTTAAATTTCTCTTTTGAGCCTAGTGAGACACTGTTTAGAGGAGTCACAGTTTCAAACATAAGATCATGGAAAGGAAGAAGGAGAATGTGTGGAGGGGAGGAAGAACGTGTGTCAGGAAACACGACTTAAAAGAAAGCTTTTATCACCGGTGATAAATATAACCGTGCTAGATGGACAAATGTTTAATTTATCTTAAAGACATACCCCATTCTAACCGAGTAAACCACTACCGGCGTGGCTTTAAACGTGTAAAGCAGATGTTGGAGCCACAAGGAGAATGTGACAAACACTATCGTTGTGGGCAAAGATTTGAACAACACAATTACAAAGTACTATAAATGGAGACTGCGTATTTTTTTCAAGCATTCCTACGAATGTATGAAAAAATAACCACATATTGGGCATGAATCAATTCTCGATACAACTTGTATCACACAGACTGCATTCTTTGATTATATTGTAATTAACATAAAATCAATCAAAAGTAACTTTGTAAGTGTCTATATGGGAACTTAAATTCCCACTAAATTACTCAGGAGTCAAAGAAGAAATCACACTGAAAACTGGAAAATAGAACTGTATGATAATGAAAATATTACATTCAAAATATTATATAGCAAAATGCATGAAATGCAATTAAAGCAGTATTTAGGGAAATTTTTAAGCAATAAAATATGTTAGCAAAGACTTAAAGTTGAAATTTAATGGATGAAACATCCCAGTTCAAAATTAGAATAATCAGAGAATATAGAAAGAAGGAAATAATTACAGTAAAAGCAGAAACTAATTAAATGGAGTACAAATGTATAATAAAAAAGCTTGACAAAGTGAAAGTTAGTCCTTTAATAAAAGCTGAACTAATCGATAAACCTCTGCCAAGATAAAGTGAGAAAAAAATAGAAGACAATGTAAATGCATCAATTCTATAAAAATTATAACCTTTAAGCTAATTACTCTGAAAAATTAGGTGAAATGGACACATTTTTAAAAATATAAAAACTGAAGAGAAACAGAAAATCTAGTCCTGAAAATCTGATATAAATAATTTACTTTATAATCAGTAGTTAACAATCTTTCCATAAAGAAAATACTGGGTCCAAATGGTTTCATAAGCAAACATTTAAGGAATAAGAAATTCTGATCGTACATAAAATCTTACAGAGAAGAGAAATCACAGAAACTTTCCCCAGTTGATTTTCCATAGCAAATAAAAACTTTATGCCTAAAGTAGATAAAGACATGAGAAAAAAATTACAGCTTAATTCACTCACAAACATTTAAAAACCAAAAACGTATTAGCAAAAATGTGTTAGAGCTAGCCATATACAGAAATAACGTGATGACCGAGGTAAGTTCATTTTCCTAATGTTAGCTTATTATGGATAAAATATTAAAGCAAATAGAAGAATTTACCAAGGTTCCTATAATTAAGAAATATTAAAATGTCAAGAATAGTTGTATTCTGACTGGAATTTTTAACACTGCAAATGAGTTGTAAATTGCTACAACCACTTCAGTGAACCGAAGTCATATGGCAGGATCTTCTAAGGCCAAACATACGCGTAACCAGCAAATCTACTCCTGGAAGAAACAGGCAGAAATGAGAACACAGGAGACATCCTCAGAAATGTTCTCGGCGGCCATATTCCCCAAACTGGAAAGTATTTAAAAAATCTATCAACATTAGGATGCAAAAATTATAGTTTATTTATACAATGTAAATCTATACATAAAAGGAAATGAACATACGCTAACCACACTCAACATGAATGTAGCTCACAAGAACATAATATCGAGGAGAAAAAAATAACTAGACAGAAAAGATATGCGGTGTGATCCCTAAGGTATCAGAAAGCTGCAAAACGGATTTATAGTAGAAGGGGTCAACAGAGTGGTCATCTTTATGCGGGGCGGTCACTAGTTGGGGGGCAGTTGTCATGTCATAGTGGTGTTTTGATTCTTGATCTGGGTGCTGATTACATGGGTGTGTGCCCTTTGAAAATTCATGAAACTATACACCTATGATGAGTGCACTCTTCTATACATTATATTTCAATAAAAAGCTTATAAAAATCAGTTGCATTTCTATCCCCTAGATTCAAACACAAAAGGCATTCAAACAATGATAATAAATACAATAAAGTAATAACTTCCTAGGACTGAACAACATTTGTACACGATCCTTATGAAGAAAATCATAACATTCTACTGAAAGGCATTAAACATAACCTAAATAAATAGAGACATGTTATTGGATAGAAAGACTCGATGTGTTTAAGATGTCAGTTCTTCCCAAACTAATCTATGGATTCAATGGCAACTGAAATAAAAATCCCAACACAACTTGACAAGTGGATTCTCCAGTGTATGCAGAGGGGATATCCAAGAGAAGAAGCCACGCAGGGGTTGTCCCCCAGTGATGAAGGGCACGCTATACGTCATACATATTAAGAGTGTGATGTTGACATAGGGAGAGGTAAATGGAAAAGGATAGAAAGTCCAGAAATAGGCCCCTATCCATGGGGAACTGGTTTGTAAATTGGTAGTAAAAAAATCCAGTAATTATCAGTGGCATAATTGATTATCCACATGGAAAAGTTGATTTGAATACCGTCTCTCACCATGCTCAGAATCGATTCCTGATGAATGAAGAATTCAAACCTTTATATTTTAAGAAAAATATAGAGAAAATACTTTATGACTGTGAGTCAGAGAAAGATTCCTGAAAGATAATACAAATAGTCATGTTGATAAATGAAAATGTTGGATTCTTGTTTCTCAAAAAGGCGGCCTGAACGAATTCAAAAGATGAGGCGCTCACTGGGAGAAAATGTTTGCAAGGTACAAGGCCAACAGAAAAGAAGTATCTAAAATGTACCGGATCTCAGTGAATCAATAAAATAAAGGCATTTAAAAAGAAAAGAAAAAAGGAGCAAAGAATAGACATTTCATAAAACAAGAATGATCACAAAGAATTGAAAAAGTACTCAATTGTATTAAAGTCATGGATGTAGATATTAAAAGTACTGTGTGATATGATGTCACATTTGACATGTAAAAATAGTAATGATATCAAATCTGATGTCAAACCTGAGCAAGGATGTGGAGCCATAGCTGGAGGGAGGGATGAACTGGTAAAGCCACCTTACCTAAGAGTGAGCATTTTATTTTGACGCTCTAAAGATGGATCTGTCCTCCGTCCTAGCTATCCCATTCTGAACTGGCTCACCTAGACAAACTCTCACTCATGTACATCATGGATTATGCACAGATTACTTTCAGCAAATTGGTTTGTAAAAGCTAAAAATTGGAAACACTCCAAATGGCCCATCAGTAGTAAAATGAATAAATCAGTTTGATGCTTACACTCAGTAGGGTATGATACAGCCGTGACAATGAACAAGCCGAGAGAGCTACAAAGACCGAAATGGGTGAGTTCCAAATGGTGTCGAGAGGTAAGTGCAAATTACGGCAGAATGCGTTCATTATAATCCTATTGACATAAAGGTAAAAAGATTGTATTGCATATGTATGTACATGAACAATTGAAGGATTAGTGCAAAATTCGGAATAGTGTTTGCCTCTGGTTTAAAAAAAAAAAGATATAAATCAGGGGAAGACACCAAAGAAGCCTTCTGAGGTATTGATACTGTTCTGTTTCTTAAATTATCCGTGATGGGTGTTCTTTCTATTATTATTATTTAAACTTTATATATACCAGATATGTAATAATAATAATGAGAATCCTCTCACATGCTTCTCAGGTAAAAGAAGAAATCAATACTAAAATTATAGAAAACCTAGAAAATTATAGTGAAAACAGTGTATTATTAGAATTGACGGGATATAGCTAACATGCACTCATGGACTTAATTTATACTCTGTCATGCTTAATGTGTGTGAATTAAGGACCTAACTCAAGAAATCATAATTTTTCAACATAATAAACCAAAGGAAGTAGAAGAAAGAAAATATCCAGAAATTAATAAAATAAGAAAAATACATGGTGTCTTCAGGGGTCTAGGGAGTAATTGGCACCGTGATTGATTTTATACCTAAGAAACACCAAAATATCAATAGAAAACACAGCAGCAGTAACAACAAAACCACATAATTAAAAGAATAAAATCGAAGTATACTGATACATCAAAAATCAAAATGCAAAGTATAAAATCAGCTTCCATTTGTAATAAAAAATAGAAATTTAAAAATATGTAAAAATACTTCGTCAGTTGCTGAAGAAAGAAGACACATACCTCCATATGACCCAGTAGCCCAACTCCTGAGTATTTATCCTAGGAAAAAAGTGAAAAGTTATGATTACACAAAAATATGTACACACATGTTTATAGCAACTCTTTTCATAATTACCAAAAACTGGTGGCGTTCAACAGGTTAATGGATAAACAAACTGTGATACATCCAGACATTGGAATAGTATGCAGCAATAAAAAGGAATGAACTATTGATACACTCAACAACTGGATAAGTTTCAAAAGGCATTATACTGAGGGAAGGAAGACAGTCTCATGGGGTTATGTAGTGTATGATTTCATTTACATGTCTGTCTCAAAAACACACACCTAGAGTGAAAGGAAGTGACGAGTGGCTGCCAGAGGTTAGGGATTTGGGCTTAGGGACTGACAGCAATATTATGACTGTGAAGGAAAAGTCCAAGAGAATTTGGGGGGATGATGAAGCTGTTCTGTATCCTGACAGTGGTGGTGGGTACATGAACTATATACATTAGAATTCATAGAATTGTAACCCACCAAAAGAAATATTCTTGTATGATAATTTTAAAAATTATATGCATATGCATGAGTACAGAATATCTTTGGAAGATTACCCCCTAAAATACTAAGAGTATTTGCCTCCAGGGAGAGAATTGGGGCGGATAACTCAGCTCGGAGAGAGGGGAGGAATAGAAGCTTTCCTGTTTGCCCAGTGCACCTTCTGAATATCGTTATCACGTTCAGCATGCCCTGCAAACTTTGAGTGGTGATGTACACGCTCTATAAAATTACATTTGTTCTAAGTTAAAGAATGGAGGTCACTGTGTGGTGGAAGTGCTTTTCTGTCATTGGCAGGAACTTGGCCTCGGTTTTGAAAACAAGAGGCAGACCAGCAAAATCAATGGGTATAGAACTTCTAGACAGAAATATACCTCACTACGACATCACTCTCTAAAAAATAGGCTCTTGACCAGTTTCTGACCATTTGTCACCAGAATCGTGGCAGTAATAGTCAAGCTGGGAGTATCCAATCCTGATCTCCAGATCTATTTGTGCAGTCCCAGTTAAGGGGCTGCTCCAGGAATAACGGCCGCAGCTTATCGACCGAGAACTCTTATAATTTACTCTTCAACTTGTTGGCCGCCAGTATGTCATCAAAACTATAAATGATGAGTTCTTTCTGAATAAGACGTAAGTCTCTGTCCCAGCCCAGTTTAATTCCTCTTCCCCTTGAGCGTCAAGCTCAGCTTCTCCCAGACTTCTCACTGTTCTTGTCCCTGCTGGGATGATTCTGCTGTAGAAAGACCTTTATAATTTGCAGAGCAGGGAAGGTCTTGACTAATGCTCTCGCTCAAGAATTATTTTACGCTCTGAATTTTTACCAGTGCTCTAGCTAAGGAATGGGGCTTCCCTGGAATTCATTCTGCAGAAGGACTAGGGCAGCCGGCTTCCCCACCTGCTTATAGGACCCACAGCTCACTTTCTTGCATTCAGAGGGATTTATCTTTATCCTCTCGCCAGCTGCCCCTGGGTTTTGCCCCTACATCTCAATTTCTTGTCCAAGGTGATGATATGAAAGGTTGTTTTATTCCATCCTTTTGGGCTGGAAAAATAAGCTTCCTTTCGGGGGATCTGAGCTCCCGTGTGTGTTCAAATTAGCATTCCTTGCATGGCCAGTGAGCACCCTTCCTTCCCCGTGTGCCTCTGTCCTGGGAGCTCCTCTCTTTGTGAGTTTTTTTGTTTGTTTGTTTGTTTGTTTGTTTTTTAATTTTGTTTTGTTGGTCACAGTTTATAGGGTATGAATTCTTTTGTGTGGAAGGTAAAACTGCAGATGAAGTTTAATCCAACAAAGTCCCAGGAATACATTAAAAAACAAACAAACAAACAAACAAAACCTCAAACAACCCAGATTACTCAAGAAACCTGTAGGCTACAAGCTACTGTTCCTAGGGAAGGAAGGACTCCAGGACCACAGCCAGGTCAGGGGAGTGGGTGCTGGAAACCGGACGGTGTGATCCTGGAATGCACAAGTGATAGTGCTTTTCCTCCCAGCGCGCCGTGTGTCCGCAAGGTCCTTGTCCCTTGGATGTGATAAAGTCTAACCGGCACTGCTCTGTGCCCAGCACCACGTTATACATTTTCACCTTCTCAAATTCTTGGTTTTTCAGGGCAACCCCGTTTGATAGATGGGGCTCAAGGATGAGGTGACCTGCGGTAGAGGAGCCCGGTTTCTTCCTCCACAGCCTTTCTTTTCTTTCTCGGGCTGTATCTGTGATGGCAGGGTCCGGGAGCTGCGGTGTCAGGCTGATGAAAACTACCAAGACCGTTCTCCCCGGGAAGGATAGGGGAAGGCCACAGTGTGGACAGTACCGGGCTTCCTCAGAGAGACTTCTCTGAGGGGATTCTCAGTACATAGCTGCTAAGTAAATCAGGGCTGATCATGCTTTTCCATCCCTTCAATGTATACAGTAGCAAGTACAGCCTCGTTTTACAGAGAAGGGTGTGACGTTCACAGTGATTTGCCTTCAACAATGTAATTAGAGAAACCAGACTTCTTTTTTCTAAATCCTGAACTGTTAGGCAGGGGGGATGCAGTGGGTATAAATAAAGGTCACTTCTATTTCGGATGCTGAGCATGAGTCTGTGGACACCTTCCACCGCCAGGCAGCTCGACTAGAAATGTAAATTAAGGGAAGGGTGTTTGGATAACACGTGAGGGGCAGGTGTTAAACACATAATGGCCCAAGTGTCCAGCCAGAAGCCAAGTCTGTTCAGTCAAAATGGGCTCATGGAACCAATCACAGCGGCAGCCACAGCTCACCTGTGTGAAGCACCTGTTCTCGTTCCAGCTCTGCGACTTGCTGGCTGTGGCACCGGGTGCGGTTTGCTTGGCCTCTCTGTGCCTTAGGTGACTGATCGATGACCGAGGTATATTCGGAGTACCCCTGCTGGAAGGGCTGCCTGGGGGATTACATTAGGGAAGATTTTAAGTCATTCAGAATAGTTCCCGGTACATCGTAAAGGCTTTGTAAGTGCTTGTTCGAGAAATTACTTTGTGTTTCTTCCCAGCAGCTTTATGAGGGAGAGTGTGTGCCATTGTACAGATGTGGAATTCAGCGCAGGGGTCATGTGGCTGGGATTCCATTGCAGCTGGAATCCAAACCTGACTCGACCTCCACACTCAGCTGTTCCTACGTGGTTCTTGCATAAGAATCCAGACCCCAGGCCGGACCCTCCCGTCCAACACTCAGGCACTACTAAAACCAAACCAAACAAAAATGGCATTTTGAGTGTTCTACCGTATAGTCTTGTTTTTGTTTTTGTTTTGACATACCTAAAAGCCAAAATCAAAAGGGAAACAGAAAGATGCAACACACACACACACACACACACACACACACACACACAAAGGCTAATTACTGATTTTATTAAAAACATCTATCACAGAACCACAGAACCATGGTTATTTCAGGCCTGGGAATACAATGCACACTATTAAGCCATTTGATGATTCAAGATAAAAGCATGATTAAATATGTTAATGAAAGTGCCAGGCAACATCCAGATACACCCCGGGACATTGGTCTCTGAGAGGCTGGGTACCTTTGTGACCCCTTTGTGAACTTTCTCTTCACTGGATTTTCTAGAGGGTAGTTATTTTGTGCTAAAATCCTCTGGGTAATAAAATTCTGTCTGATCCCTGGGGCCTGGCTGCTACCCTGGCCTCCTGCCCTCTGGCTGCCGTCACGGCCCATTTTCATTTGTTTTTTAGTGGAATTGGAAGCCAAGCCCCTGGCATTCTCCTACCAGTTTTCTCTATTCTCAGGTCTGGAGGGAAGAGGACAAAATGAAGGAAGGAGGGAAACAATATTTGTTAAGACCCGCCATTGGCCAGGCATTGCACTGGGCACGTCTTGTATTGAATCATTAATTCCAATGATCTGATCTTTATCCTCATCACTCTCTTGTCCCAACAGAGAAGACTGGGGATCGGAGATGTTAAATAACTCGCTATGGTTGTCATTAGTGAGGTTCTCAAATGTCTTCCGTTCTCCTCCTGGGCGTGTGATAGGAGTACACTTCTCTGCCGCCTTGGGTGGGTGTAGCCACATGAGTGTGAGTGACAGGTCTCATTGCAGTGGACGCTTACAGAGCTCGGTTATGAATCACCACACGCTCTTCCTCTGGACCTTCCTCAGCTCGGGTCCACATAGAATGAGGATGAGCACAGCCCACTTCTAACCTGCCCATGGATGATAGCATGAGTGAGAAATGAATATCTGTCGTTTTCAACTCACTAATATTTGGGGCTTGTTCTTCCTATAGCTTAACCTGGCCTGACCTATTTAATACACAGGGTCAAGGTCTCACAGCTTGAGTGCTTCTGGGATCTGAGATTTGAATGCGGTTCTTTTTGCAGAGACCTTGCTCTTTCTACTGCCCCGACTCATTGTTTTTTTTATTTAAATTTTATATTGTTGACACTATTGCAGATGCACCCCCCCCCCTTGGCCTCACCACACTTTTTCTATGTCCATGGGCTCTGCATATATGTTCTTTGGCTAATTCCTTCACCTTCCTTTCTCCACTTTCCCCCACCCCCTTCCCTCTGCCATCTGTCAGTCTGTTCCATGTATCCGTGCCTCTGGTTCTATTTTGTTCATCTGTTTATTTTGTTTATTAGATTCCACATATTAGTGAGATCATATGGTATTTATCTTTCTCTGACTTGCTCATTTCGCTTAGCATAATCATCTCCAGGTCCGTCCACATTGCCCCAAACTCTTTTAATGAGGCGTAGTCATACCCTAGGATCCAGGAGAACACTGTCCTACTGAAATCACCTAATCTCAGTTTTTCATATTATATTAGCGATAATACCACCAATTATTCAAAGCCCTGGCCTCCAGGGAGCCCTGATACTAAAAGAGACCCTCATTTTATCTTGAGTCAGGAAAGATCCATCCAGGGATTATACAAGATCCTGGGCTGTATTGTTCATTACCTTGTACAGTAAAATATTCCAGAAATGTCTGGAACTGAGGGGCCATAATCTGACTCTCGGACAAAGAGAGTGGGAAGGAAAAGAAGGTGGGAGGAAAGAACTCTGGGAATAGATTCAACTGGAAGACATCAGTGTCTCAACTAGGAATTAGATCAATAAATTAAGAAAGCCCCAGCCTGATTAGTGTGGCTCAGTGGATTGAATGTCATCCCAAGGATGGAGAGGTACCAGTTCGATTCCCGGTCAGGGCACATGCCCTGGTTGTGGGCTCGATCCCCAGTGGGGGCGTGCAGGAGGCAACCGATTGATGTTTCTCTCTCACATCGATGTTTCTCTCTCTCTCTCCCTTCCTGTCTCTCTAAAAAATCAATGAAAAAAGAAGAAAGCCCAAGATAGGAGCAGAGGTCATATGACTGAGCGGGTTCATAGGACTAAGCTCAGAGGATGGTGTGGATGGCAATCAGATCCATCCCACAGATCAGTGGACTCATTGTTTAAATGGCAAATCTCATCAGTGAAATCCTTCTGAGCTCCCTTTCCTAGTACATGCATATACTTACAGATACGTGTATATACACGTGACTAAAGTAATGAATTATGTGCGTTATATCTACATATGTATACATAAAACATACACCAAAGGGAAATGTTAAAAGGATGAGTCAATAAATAGAGATGCCTGGTCTAATGTTCTTTCCACACCCTCCAATGGGCCATTAAGCATGAGTTAGGATGTCGGTAACCTCTACTGAGTCAAAGGCTCTGCGTCTTCCTTCCTGGAAGTGACTTTGTTTGCCACCAGTTATAGAACCCATGGGGGAGGAACCCAGGGAAGCTTTTCAACTTCTTGTTTTGACTCAACCTTTCACGGAGCTGAATGTTTTTAAAAGGACAGTGCACAAAGTCAAGTATTGTTTAATCACCTTCCAATGGAAAACACAAAGAGCAAATATAGCTCATGCTTCTCTTCTCTTCCCAGTGTCACAGAGGACTGGGAGCTATCTGTCTTCTGGAGACCAGACAGAGGTTGGGTGCATCTGGCGTAGGCAGAGGTGTTCATTTATACATTAAAAGCAGCAGTTCCTGCTGCTCCTTTCAAACTCACTCTCCACCTAGGACCCTAAAAATCTGTCATCTCAACAAAGAACTAAAGAATCCAATTTGTCACCTAGCCACTTAAAATAGTAAAGTCGTGAACTCTACGGAGCCTATTTCTGGAACTTGAGAACCAAACCCTTGATATACAGAACAGTGCATTTAGTGACTGAGCTACTTGGTTGGAGATAAAATAAGGAGAGAAAAAGGGAAGACTCACCTTCAATAGGAAATTGAAAGGGGACTTCGTTGTTGGGGGAGTTGGGATTTGAAGTCTGTGTGTGCTCCATGCTCAGCTTCCAGAATGCAGGGCATGTTAGATGGAGGCTATATAAACGATACATTTCACAGATGTGTCTAAGGCAAGGCAACAGAAGATGGTCAAGTAATTCTTGACCGTAGCCTCAACAAATGTAAATGAGCTAAACTCTCTAGTTTAAATATGAAATTGTTGCATTTGATTAGAAAACAGAATCTAAATTATACAATTTTAAGAGACACACCTAAAACATAAAGATGCAGAGAAAAGTCAAAGGTGGAAAAAAAACGTATCGTAAAACAATAATAGGAAAAAGTTGTCAAAACCATGTTTAGAAAAGAAAAAGAAAAACAAACAAAACATGTTTGGAGGAGGAAAAATAGACTGAAAGTAAAACAAATGTTTTTTTTTTGCTCAAAGAGGATTGTACTTTCTCCCCAGCTATAAAAAGCCTTATTTATTCTGGGAATTGCAATGACTCAATTTTCATGCACATCATAACACAGCCTCAAAATACATAAAGTCAAATTTGTAAAATATTGTGAAGAGAAGATTTCAGGCCTGTCGGTGTCCTTCACTCATTAAACAAAAGTTTGCTGAACATCTATTTTCCTCCAGGCTTCCTTTTAAGTGCTGATGAAATAACAATGAATGCATCAGAATTTCTGCTCCTTATGAAGCACATATTCTCCTGGATGGAAGAGATAATGAAAAAAATGTATTTAATGTGTCAGCTCCTGATAAATGCCCAGAAGGAAAACACAAATGAGGGTCAGGGGTCAGAAAGTGATGGGAGGAGGGGCTTATGGTTAGGTGGTGGTGAAGGTAGGGCTCCCTTATGAGGCAACCTGAATGAAGTGAAGGAGAAAGCCAGGGGTATAGATTGGGGAGAGCATCCAATAGCAGAATCAACAAGTATGCTGGCCCCTCGGAGTCAGAGTGCAGAGTGCCTGGAGATTGTATCAGACATGCGACTCTGTAATTGACAGACCAAGCAGGCAAACAGTAACGAAATAAAATATTTGCATGACACAGTAAGACCAATCCAGTTGAAAAATATAAAATACCACATCTAAAGATAAGAGAATATATGTTCTTCTCTAGAACACATAAGAATAGTCATCAAAATTGATAATCGGTCAATAAAACAAGTCTCAAAACCCTAGTCAGTTTCACACAAATTACATCCTCTGACCGTAATGAAATTAAGTTAGAAATGAAAAGCAAAAAATATAACTTTATATATAGAAACCTATGTATTTGGAAACTAAAAGCACTCCTACACATTATATGGGTCAATGAAGATATAATGAAGGAAATTGTATAAATGACTTAGAATTGAATGACAGGGAAAATAACAGAAATAGCATTCCTGGGCTGTGGCCATACCCATGCCTTGAGGGAACTTTATAGCTGTAAACAATAGCCAAATATTTAATAATTTATGCATCCATCTTAAGAAGTTAAGAAAAGAACAATAGATTAAACCTAAGGGTAATAGAAGGAAAGAAAGAATAAATATTAGAGCAGACATTAAATAAGAAGGAACGCTACAACAGAGCATATCAACTAAGCCAAAACTCTGAAAACATGTAAGAAAAAAACACCAAACTCCACCGTTTTTTTCTCAAGAAAAAAAGTCGGCATAAATCCACGCTATTAGGAATAAAAGAAGATACCTAAAAAAACAGCTGACATTAAAGTAAGAAACACACTTATGAGATTGGCAATAATCAAACAGCCTGAATTACCAAGTATCAGAGACTCTTCAGAACAACAGCACCTTTTTAATACTTCTCATGAGAATGTAATTTGCTACAACCACTTTGATAAACAATTTGCCATCATCTCTATTAAATCGAAGCTGTGCAAACATAATACCCAGGCGTTTCGCTCACGGATACACAGCCTGGACTAGAGGAATCTCGCAGGTGCCCCTCAGCAGGTACACACATGCACAAGCAGAGCAGATTTGCCCACAGTAGCTCAAAACCGTGGCACCTACATGTAAATGTCCGTGTCAGGAGAACTAAAGAGTAAGTCATAGTTCATATCCATTCATATGGTCACCATCTTACAGGGCAGTGAAAAGGAGAAAACCAACACCAAAACGAATCACCCAATATGACAATGGATGACTGTCACAAACATGGTGTTTGAGTGAAAAGTATAAAGGAGGATATATATAATATAAGACTATATACAATATGTATATTGTATTAGGTTTTGTAAGTAATCTAGAAATGATTTCAAGTATGTATTTGGGAGAATGTGTGTTGGTTATATGCAAACACCACACCATTCTATGTAAGGGACTTGAACATCCATGGATTTTTATATATAGCAATTAAAAGTTTAAGTTTTAAAAGTAAAAAGAGTAAACAGATGAAAGCAAAGTTGGGTTAATTGAGAAAATGCAGGAGCTGTCTAACGTTCGAAAATATGTAAATGTAATTACCACATTAATTATTCCAAATAGAAGACTCGACGCTGAATAGATGCATAAAATCATTTGGTAAAATTAAAAACCCATTGATAATAAACTTTTTAAAAGTCTCATAAATCTAGAAATAGAAAATAATTTTCTTAATTTGATAAGGGGCATCTTTAAAAATCAGAAAATAAGCATTATAATAAACGATGAAAATTCAAAACATTATCTTTAAAACCAAGAGAAACTGAGGAAGGGATGTTTCGACACTCTTTCTATTTAACATGGTTTTAGAAGCAGCTAGTATGGTCAGGGAACTTGTTTTTTTTTTAACTTTTAAAGAAATTAAAAGAAAAGCCAACAATAACAAAAAACTACTGACTTGTAACATGATTGTCTAAAGAGAAAAAGTATTACAATATAACAAATTTGTAAGTATAGAAAATTATAAATAGTAAAATACTGTATCAGAGTTCTTAGATAGCAGACCAATATAAAGTCATTTATATTTTATATAACAATGAGAAAACTTAATTTAAAAATATAATTTCTTAGCCCTGGCCAATTTGGCTCAGCGGTTAGAGTGTCAGCCCAAAGACCGAAGGGTCTTGGGTTCAATTCCCTGTCAAGGGCATGTACCTGAGTTGCCCTGGTCCTGGCCCTGGTCGGGATAGTGTGGGAAGCAACTAATCGATGTGTCTGTCTCACATCTATGTCTCTCTCTCTCTCTCCCTCCCTCCCCACCTCCCTTCCACTCCCTCTAAAAAATAAAAACCAATGAAGCCCTGGCCGGTTTGGCTCAGTGGTTGGGGCATCAGCCTGAGGACCACAGAGTCATACGTTTGATTCCGGTCAGGGGCACATGCCTTTGTCCCAGCCCTGGTTGGGTCGTGCGGGGGGCAGTCAATCGATGTGTCTCTCTCATAACAATGTTTCTCTCTCTCTCTCTCTCTCTCTCTCTCTCTCTCTCCCCCTCCCCCTCCCTCCCTCTCTCTCTCCCACTCGATCTGAAGATAAATGGAAAAATGTCCCAGGGTGAGGATTAAAAAAAAGTATATACACACATATATACACACACACACACATTTAATTTATATATATATATATATATATATATATATATATATATATATATATATAATCAATGGAAAAATATATTCAGATGAGGATTAACAACAACTATATATATATATATATAATTAAATATATATCTATAATTTCTTAGAATTCAGAATTCGGAGCAGGGGTTGTGGTGGGCTAGCGAGTGGAGGGCACAGAGAGGCCTTTCTGATCCTGGTGACGTGTTATTTCTTGATCTGTGTCTGATTATATGAGTGTGCAATTTGTGAAAATTCAATGTACTTAAATATTTTCCCCTTACATAAAAAAGTGTAAATCCCTTTTACAGTAGCAACAAATAACAAAAAGGTACCATAAAGCAACTAAAAGAGGGGCAGGACTTAGAACATTATAGAATGTATACTAAAGAAAACTTTTAAAACCTAGGTAAATGGGGAGACATACCATGTTAGTGGACAAAAGGACTCAAATCACAAACATAACTAAATATCAATACATCCAAATAGAGTCAAGAGCAAACATGAATGGAGGCATGAAGTCATAAACCGGAAACCGCCTAGCGTGAGAATGAAGGGCTCGAGCTCCACACAGCGACATGAATGGATCTAACTGAAATGACAGGAACTGAAGAAGAACCCACACGGGGGTGGGCACAAGTAGGTTCACAGTTGTGAGACCGAGAAACACAGTTTATTACTCTTATGTATTCATTATTGTGTTATTTATTTGTATTGCAACTGTAAGCCTACTTTTGCCCAGCCCTGTGTATAGTATCAATAATCTCATTTTTAAACCTGCAAAGCAACACTTTGTAGTTCTTGGGTGCCCGTATACGGAAAGGGAGCATCGGTGTCTGCGATGCTAGATTTTGGAGTGTGTTTTGTGTTTTACTTGTACTTTCCCATGTTTCTTACATATCTCACAGTAAAATTCTTTAGAGAGCTAAGCTACCTCTCCCTGGTGGCAAAACTGAGAGGCCAGGCACACATTTGTCAGGAAACCACTGTGGGTGGTCTGAGTGCCTTTTGACAGTTTCCAGGAAATGACTGTACTTTCCCTTCTCCTTGGTGATTCTTCGGGCATACAGGGGAGGATGCCACGCGCAAAGATGTGCAAAATAAGGAGAAAAGATGTCGGTGTAGCTTTTCAAATTGCCTGCCCTTCCTGCTCCTTCCAGAAGCTGAGTAAGTAGATGCCCTGAGGTAGGAAATGTGAGTGTGCAAATCAATGCAGAAGGCACTGCCCTGTGACCCAGACAGCAGAGGTGAGAGGTCTGGCTTCCCGGTGAAAGTGCTGGACCTCCCACAAACTTACCCAATCGCACAGGACAACCTGAACAATGACAGAAAATGGCACGGAGAATGTAGCGTTCTGATTATCTTTCGCTATTGAGTTTGAATAGGTCACATCTCTGAGTCTCCTCATCTATAACAGGACAAGTAAGACACAGCAAGTTTTTTCCTACTCCAGCATTTTATGAATCTAGAGACCTTAGAGTCCAGTGGGGAAAACAAGAAATGCACACAAATAACGAGGATGACAAAGCCCGGTGTCCGATGAGAAGTACAAACAGTCTTGGGAGAGCAGAAGAGGAAGACCCGCTTGTTCCTAAGCAAGTTTTCTAGGGAGAAATGATGCTAAATTAAGCCTAATTTTTTTCTAATTAGGAGAGTGATTTTGTTCTCATTACAGGAGATTTGGAAATCACAGAAGATTAGAGACAGAGGAAAACATTTATTCCACCGATCCATGGATGGATAGGTGGAAAAACATTTGTTCCAGCTATCCATATATCCTTCCATCCATCCATCCATCCATCCATCCATCCATCCATCCATCCTCCCACCCACTTATTCATCCAAATATTTGACTACCTATTGTGTGCCAAGGTACTATTATACTAGGCACTGGGGAAATAGCAGAAAAACAAAATATATAAAGTTGTGCCCTACCAGTGTGGCTCAGTGGATTGAACATCGTCCCAGGGACTGAGAGGTCCCGGTTTGATTCCCAGTCAGGTTGCGGGCTGGATCCCTGCAGGGGGCGTGCAGGAGTTTCTCTCTCACATAGATGTTTCTCTCTCTCTCTCTAAAAAATCAATAAAAACATATTTAAAAAAAAAAAAATATATATATATATATAAAATACAAACTTCTTGCCTTTCTGCATTTTTCAGACTATGGTAAAGGAAATCAGGCAAGTAAAGTCCATAAATAAAAGAATGAGATCATTTCTGCACGTGACAAGTGCCAAGACCATAAAGAGGATTGGTGAGATGGTGACGTGGTGGCTGGGAAGGGGGTGGGGTTTCTGACTGAGGACCCGGAAGGCCTGTGGATGCCACAGCACTCATGGACCCACCGCTCAGGGTTGACCATTAATACTGGGCGGGCCTCCTTCTCTGTCTTTTCTTTCCCGGGTGCTTGCTCACCCAGGTCCTCCCTGCGCCCTCGCCCTAAGAGCAGACTCTTGCAGGGCCCCGGCTTCATTACTCTCTGTAACGAGCACCTCCCCGTGCATTGTCAGAACATTTGCCGTGAGAAAACTTGTTTCCCTAATTTTGAAAGAGATCAATAAAAACAAATTAAAATAGAAGATTAGAGGTATCTTTTGGCAACATTATTTTTCTAAGAACAAAAGATGAAGTAATCTCATCGTTATTTCTCCAGAGGTCCCTCACCGTAATATAAAGCCATTTAGTGAAGCTTAACATGGTAATAACTCACTGCTTCTCGCTCGTCGCTCCAGGGAACCACCGAGGAGGAGAAAATGCAGGTAGAGGAAAGGGCTGGGATGCGTGAGAGAAGCCCCATTTCCACTCCTAGAAGACACTGGAGGTGGTATCTGGTTTAGCAGTCTATTTCAGGGTGGTGATTTTCAGGGAGAAAACAGGATGGGATCAGCAATGTGAAGGAGTCTGTGTACTGTACCCCCCTAGAAAATGGGGAGTTGAGATGAAGGGGGCGGTGAAGAAGAAGAAAGGGGTTAATGGTGTGGAAACACCCAGGACAAGGGCTCAATGCTGTATTTCGGAGCATTCGCCCTTCTGGAGAATCTAAAGGGGCTGCCGTGCTTCAGATCCAAGCCACCGGAAGGGACACTTCCATCAAGTAAGAGAACAGAGGACTTCTTTCAGGAGTCCCCAGGGTCACCCCGAGGACTGGTGGGTGGGTGTGCTCAGGGAGTACATGACTCCCTCCCTCTGAAGGCTCTCGTCTATAAAACCTCTGGTTCAGTGGGGAAGACCAAGGGGCAGCATTTAAACTAGGAACATATTACCACTGAGCTCATATCCCAGGCGGGAACCCTCTCTGATACTGTTTCCCGATTTAAGATCATACACATACAGTGCTTAGCACAGAACCTAGAGTTTACGTTGCAAGATCTCAATAAATGTTCACTCAGACGATGATTATGATGGAGAATTTCTTAGCCTGAAAATGGAAGCTCTAAGTCCTCCAAACCCCCTCCTTTTGCAAATGAACAAACTGAGTCCTAGAGCAGTCGTTAGAAGCATGGACCTAGTAGACAGATGTGCATTTAAATGTTAACTCCACAGGTTCCGGGGTGCATGATGCCGTCACCTTGCTTCTAGACCCTCAGTTTCCTCATCTGTAAAATGGGGACATTGAGACATATAACTGTGAGGAGTAAATGGTGATATAGGCACCGTGCTTAGCCAAGTGCCCGGCACATGGGATTTAAAACTTTACATGAAATGGGTAAGTGTTCACAAATTATAGCTGTTGTTATGGTCATCATTTGAGTGGAAGCAAGTTAATGACCAAATTAGGATACCAATCTATTTAAACAATATCAAGTAGGCCAAAATAGACAGATGTTGAAGATTTGAAAAATACAATTCAAAAACTCAAGCTTATTAACGTACTGGAAAATTAATATTAAATAACTTTAATATATAGAACTCTACACCCAGAGAAAACACCTTTTTTGAGCACACACAAAAGTCATAAAAATAGAACAGGTGTTAAATCTTAAAAGAAGCCCAATTAAATTCTAAAGACGCCATATCACGCAGACCATTTTCCCCAACTGTTAGACAATAAAATTAGAAATTAATAACCAAAGGGCAGCTTTAAACATCTCATGAATTTGACAGTGAAATAGCATATTATTGAGTACCACCTGGATTAACAGGAAATCTGAAAGAATTCACGAAGTGGATGATAAGGGAAGCAGAGCACACACATTGTAGAACGGAGCCGAGACAATACTTCAAGGAGAATCTGGAGCTTTGAATTCATTTACTAGGAAACCAAAGCAGAAAACAAATGAGCTGGATATACAGATGGCAAAAAGCACAGGAAAAGATGTTCGACATCATTAGCCATTAGGGAAATGCAAATTGCAGCCTACAGCCCGGAGACATCACTACACACCTACCTGAATGGCTAGCATAAAAAACAGCAAAAGCACCAAATGCTGGTGAGGAGGAGACTGCGTCTCTCCTGCGTGCCTTGTGGGAAGGTGCAATGGTCCAGCCACTCTGGGAAATGGTTGGTCAGTTTATTTTAAAACTAAAAATGAGCTTGCGTATGACCCAGCAGTACCCTCTTAGACAGTTCTTTCAGAGAAAGGGAAACCTCTGCTCACACCGCACTTGCCCCTGAACGTTCATCCTGGTTTCTTCAGCTACCCTGTGATGCTGTGATTTATAAGGATGCATTCGGCCTCTGTCCCTGTTTCAGGCCCAGAGCTCCTAACACCTGTGGATTTTCTGAAGTAGTAAGAGTGACAAAGGTGTCTTTTGTTATGTGAATGAGCTGACTTTGGACTCCACCTAAGGATGGCGCTTTTTGCCTGGAGGACCAGCCTTGTCCTTAGAGGGTTGGAACTTTCATTAGCACCACCCAACCTCTGGGGAGGGGAGGGGATGGAGCTAGAGATCCATCCCCAGTGAACACTGATTTAATCAACCCTCCATCAAAGCCCAGGAGAGGGTTGAGAGCTTCCAGGTGGGTGAACACAGGAGGTGCTGGGAGGACAGTGCAGCTGGGGAGGGCGGTGCAGCTGGGGAGGGGGTACAGCTGGGGAGGGGGGTGCAGCTGGGGAATGGAGGTGCAGCTGGGGAGAGGGGTGCAACTGGGGAGGGGTGTAGAGCTGGGGAGGGGGTGCAGCTGGGGAATGGAGGTGCAGCTGGGGAGAGGGGTGCAGCTGGGGAGGGGTGTAGAGCTGGGGAGGGGGTGCAGCTAGGGAGGGTGGTGCAGCTCGGGAGGACATAGAAGCTCTGATCCTGGTCCCATGCCCTGGGCATCAGTTCCCCCTGGCTGTTCCTGGGCTATATTCCTTTTAGTATAATTTACTATATTAATAAACTAAGGAATAAAAATCAAATGATTAGCTTGATCAAAGAGACAAGGCATTTGATAAAGCTTGCCTTTCAATTTATGATGATTTGAAAAACTCAAGAAACTTTTTTTAAAATTAAATGTATTGGGGTAACATTGGTTAATAACATTGCATAAGTTTTGGGCACACGGTTCTATAATACATCATCTGTTTAGTGCATTGTGTGCTCACCACCCGAAGTCTAGTCTCCTTCCCTCACCGTATATTTGATCCTCCTCATCCTCTTCACCCTCCCCCCACCACCCTTCACCTTTGGTAACCACCATACTGTTGCTTGTGTCTATGAGTCTGTTGTTTGTTTGTTGCTTTCCATTTTATATCCCATATATTAATGAAATCATGTCGTTCTTGTTCTTTTTCATCTCACTTATTTCTCTTAGCATGATAATCTCCAGATCATCCATGTTGTCTCAAATGGCAGTGTTTCATCTTTTTTATGGCTGAGTAGTATTCCATTGTACATATGTACCACAGATTCTTTATCCAATTATTCGTAGAATGACACTTATGTTATTTTCATGTCTTGGCTATCATAAATAATGCTGCAATGAACATAGGGGTATATATATGTATTTTTTACAAATAAATGTTTTCAAAAAATTTTTGGATAAATATCTAGAAGAGGGATTGCTGAGTCATGCGGTAGCTTTATTCTTAATTTTTGAGGAACCTCCATACTGTTTTCCGTCATGGCTGTCCCAGTTTACATTCCCATCTGCAGTGTACAAGGATTCCTTTTGAGAGAATTTTTTTTTTAAATGCCAAAGATTTTAATCTAAATCGTAAAGCAAACATTACAGTTAACATAGAAAGTTTCGGCGTCTCCTTTTCAGGTCAGGCAGACACGAATGCCCTCTGTCACAGCTGCTGGTGACAGTGCTGGAGCTTCTAGTCCACACTGTAAGGGAAGAAAATGGAATAAGACATGTGAGGATTGGAAAGGAAGAGATAAAGTTCATTCTCTGTAGATGATGTGAGAGCCCACTTTGAAGAATTTTTAAAATTGTGAGAAACAATAAGAAAGTTTATCGAGCCCGGCCGGTGTGGCTCAGTGGTTGAGCACTGACCCATGCACCAGGAGGCTGCTGGTTTGATTCCTGGTCGGGGCACATGCCCAGGTTGTGGGCCCGACCCCAGTGGGGGGCATGCAGGGGGCAGCCAATCAATGTTCTCATTGATGTTTCTATCTCTCTCTCCCTCTCCTTTCCTCTCTCTCTCAAATCAATAAAGAAAAAAGAATTTTTTTAAAAAAGAAAGTTTATTAAGATTGCCAGATACAAGATCAGTTTACAAAAACCAATCTCAACAATAATGAACTAGAAAATCTAATTTAAAACAACTGTAATCCAAATTTTTAAATATTTAGGATTTAACTAGCTCAGTAATAATAAAATCTCAATAGAGAAAATGTTACAACTAGTAAAAGTCTTGAAAGAAGATCTGAATAAATAGAGAAACAATCCATGTCATGGATGGGATACTATTACAGAAATGAAAGTTATCCCCAAACGTATCTATAAACAATGCAGAGTCAATAAAAATTCCCATTGGATATTTAAGGAAGTTGATAAACTTTCTCCAAAATGTACATAGAGGAATAAAAACCAGTAGTTAGCAATCAACTTTGTGGTGGTGGGGATTTTTAAAAAGAGGACTTATCTTAACAGATCTTAATAGCTTGTGTATACTGGAAAGCCACAATTATGAAAGCGTCTGGTATTCATGCTCTCACGGCAAATGGACCGCTAGGACCCGTGCTTATCCAGAGCCCAGGTGTGGGAAAGGGGCCTCCGCATACCAGCTGGACGAGCTCTTTAGTAAGTGGTTTTGAGGATAACTTTTTTACTATGTGGAAGAAAATAAAACTGAACCCTAATACCTCCCGCCAAGGTAGCTGACTCCAGAAGCCCTCAGATGTCACTGTGAAAGAGAAATTGATACAATGAGAAATGAATATTGAGGAAAAACTTGTAAATTAGTGCTGGACAACAGCTTCTTTTTCAACTTTTTTTTAAAATTGATTTTAGAGAGAGGAAGAGAGAGGGAAACACCTGGGTTTGTGCTCTGACCAGGATTTGAACCCACAACCTTTCAGTGTGTGAGACAATGCTCCAACCAACTGAGCCACAGCGGCCAGGGCAGGCGAGGACTTCTTGACAAAGGTGTGTGTCCTTCTCCTTCACCGGGAGAAGGAGGAGATGACTCCAGGTGTTCATCCTTGTCTACCACACAGCAGTGAGCAGCAACCGATTTCACATGTATACACAACAGCATGGAAGGAAAACATCGTGCTGAGTGAAGAAAATTAAAAAAAAAAACACGAAAACATAATACCATTTATCTAAATAAAAATGCACTCAGAGCAGTATGTATTTTCTAAGGACACAAAACAAACACTAGAAAGGCTGCCTATGCCAGGGACTGGGGAATGGGAGAGAAAGGAATAAAGAACAAACGAGTCAGGACACGGGATGGGTGAGGTATGTTTGGGTAACAAGGACCCCAAATCTCAGTGGCTTACCCACAGCGGAACTTTCTCTGTCTCATGCTGTGTGACCACCGGGCCTGGCAGGGTGGCTGTGTTTACTCCAGACTTCAGGGACCCGGGCTCAGGGCTGCTGCGTTGCGGGAGAGGCGTCACGGCCTCTAGCAGTGAGAACGAAGCAGACCGATCACACGCTGGTGTTAAAGCCACCCTGGGACTGACAGTCCACGGTCGCTTCTTACATACTATTGGGCCAAGCAGGCCCCATGGCCACACCTGACTGCAAAGGCCCTGGAAAGTGCAACTGACCACGTGTCTGGAACAAGGGGGAAATTTGAGAACAGAGGTTATGTCTACCATTTGGGAAAATTTTTTAAAAAATATGTAACCATTTACTTAAAACTGTGGTTGAAACCCAGCTGGTGTTGATTGGAGCGTTGTCCTGTACACCAAAAGGTGGCAGGTCCGATTCCCAGTCAGTGTACAGACCCAGGTTGTGGGTCGGGTGAGTACAAGAGGCAACTGATCAATGTTTCTCTCTCACCTTGATGTTCTTCTCTCTTTCTCTCTCTTTCGCAAATCAATTTTTAAAAATGTGGTTGATTTTACTGCACCAACAACAGGATCTTTACTTATCACAGATTACCATGAGCAGAATTAACAGAAGAAAATCTAGACTATACCAAGCATTCCTACAAGTGAATAGATAATTGAGCAAAATGCATGAACTGGGAGCTTACAAAGATGAAAACCCAAAAGGCTAATGAATGTATGAAGAAATTATCAAATTCATTACTATTAGAGAAATGTAAATTAACATAGTAATGGGAAAAATACCTTGCGGGTTGACAAAAATTTTTTAAATTGGATAATGCTCACTGTTGCTGTGGGCCGAGTGCACGGGAACCTTCACACACAGTTAAGGGTCTTGGTGAGACTATTCCAGGAGCAGTCTGGGAGTACTTTGTTGAATTGAGTTTATGCATGCCCTATAAGTCAGCCAGTGCAGCTGTTCCTTGAACTATATTTCCCAGAGAAAGTCCCACAAATCCAGGCGAGGGCCTCCCTGAGGAGCTCGGCTACAGAGCCATCTCTGGTCGTGATGAGTTGGAAGCTGCTCGGCCCTCCGTGGAGAGCAGGTGGGTAATCAAGGAGGACGTGCACCTTGGAGCACTGCAGTGACTGGGAGTAACGGAGGAGTGCAAGCACCTGGGCGGATGCCAGAGCAGTGCTGCGTGATGAGAGGTAGAGGAGCTCTAAGATATAGACATCAAATCTCAGTGTACGTGATAATGTGCATGCATCCTAAGCAATTTACATGATAGTATACACACATCCTGAACAATTTACATGATAATATACATGCATACTAAACAACTTCCATGATAATATGCATGCATCCTAAACAATTCACATGATAATATACATGCATCCTAAGCAATTTACATGATAATATACATGCATCCTAAACAACTTCCATGATAATATACATGCATCCTAAACAATTTACATGATAATATACATGCATCCTAAACAACTTCCATGATAATATACATGCATCCTAAACAATTCACATGATAATTTACATGCATCCTAAACAATTTACATAATAATATACATGCATCCTAAACAATTCACATGATAATATACACACATACTAAACAACTTACATGATAATATACATGCATCCTAAACAATTTACATGATAATATACATGCATCCTAAGCAATTTACATGATAATATACATGCATCCTAAACAATTCACATGGTAATATACATGCATCCTAAACAATTCACATGATAATATACATGCATCCTAAACAATTCACATGATAATATACATGCATCCTAAACAACTTCCATGATAATTTACATGCATCCTAAACAATTCACATGATAATTTACATGCATCCTAAACAATTCACATGATAATATGCATGCATCCTAAACAATTCACATGATAATTTACATGCATCCTAAACAATTTACATGATAATATGCATGCATCCTAAACAATTCACATGATAATATGCATGCATCCTAAACAACTTACATGATAATATACATGCATCCTAAACAATTCACATGATAATATACATGCATTCTAAGCAATTCACATGATAATATGCATGCATCCTAAACAACTTCCATGATAATATACATGCATCCTAAACAATTCACATGATAATATACATGCATCCTAAACAATTCACATGATAATATGCATGCATCCTAAACAATTTACATGATAATATACACGCATACTGAACAACTTCCATGATAATTTACATGCATCCTAAACAACTTCCGTGATAATATACATGCATCCTAAACAATTCACATGATAATATACATGCATCCTAAACAACTTCCATGATAATATATATGTATACTAAACAATTTGCATGATAATATACACACATACTAAACAACATCCATGATACTATACATGCATACAAAACAATGCCATGCATTTTACAAAAATTCATTCAAGCAGAGAACCTATGTGAAATATGATGTCTGTCTGTTAAGGAGAGATGATGAGAGTGAAGACTGGGGATGAAAATGCAGAAATAAGTAGAACAGCGACGGAGGCTTGTATTAGTTTCCTGTGGTTGCTGAAACAAACCAGCACTGACCTAGCAGGTTAAAACAACACAGCACATTATCCTGGAGGTCAGAAGTCTCAGACAGATCTGCAGGACTGTGTTCCTTCTGGTGGTTCTCAGTGAGAGTCTGTTCCCTTGCCTTTCCAGTTCCTCGAGGCCGCCTGTGTCCCTTAGCTCCTGGCCCCTTCCTCCATCTTCGAATCTAGCAGCTTAACACTTCTCTCCTCCTCCCTGACCTCCTGATTTTCTCTCATCACAACCCTGTGGGCACATCAAGCCCTCCCGGATAATCCAGGATCATCTTCCTTAACTTAATCTCTGGATCCTTAATTTAATCACATCCACAGTGTTTCTTTTGCCAAATAAGATAACATATTCCCAGGTTCTGGGTATTAGGATGTGGGCATCTTTGGGGGGCATTATTTGCCTATGACAGGAGTGTTGACTGGAAGCAGAGGATGCCAGGGTATGTGTAGGGGTATGGTCTGAGCCAGCATCTGGGAGGCGAGGGCAGGAATGACTTGCCTGACCCGTGGGTTCTTATTGAGACTCAGAAGGATTTCAAATACCAGGGTGCTTCCCCCTGGCCCATCTGTTAGACTTCTGCCCCTGTTTCCCAGGGACAGATTACATCATAGTCCAATGGAGGCAGACCAGGAAACTGCCTAGACCTTGTGCTTACAGCAGACTCTTCTGGCTCCCCAGAGACCCAACTCATAGTCAGACTTGTCTCCCCAAAGGGGATCGAGTCCGTGCTGTGTGAAAAAGTGCTGGCTGGTGCCCTGGCCGGGTGGCTCAGTTGGTTGGAGTGTCATCTTGTACACCAAAAGGTTAAAGGTTCGATTCCCAGTCAAGGTACTCACCTAGGTTGAGAGGTTGAGAGTTCAATCTCCAGTCTGAGCATGTATGGGAGGCAATCATTAATCTCTCTCTCTCTCACATGAGCAGCAGCATTTGCAGACGGAGGGGAGGTGAAAAGTAGGCAGGGCCTTGTGGCTGATGATACTGAAGGGAAACACACTTTCCGGGGGCAGCTTTAGAAGGGTAAGTCAGGTGGAAGTCAAGGAGAGGGATGCTGCTCTCTTCACGATTCTGATGTGAAGGATTGTCATTTAGTGGCTTACGTGCGAGCCTGTGTTAGGATTATATCCCTCAATGTCATGGTGAGAGGCCACCATCCTCTGTTAAAGGGGTCAGCCAGGAAACAAGATGCACGTGTTAGCCCATCATCTTTGCTGAGATGCTCAGCAAGGCCGGAGCTTGCTTCTCCAAAGAGCGAGGCAGACAGTCGGAGGGTGGGTGGGTCTTCCATCGGCTGTTCTGCTGTCCCCTCTTCCACTGGGGTTCTCTTCTTGGTCTTTTGCCCCGAGGTGACTGACACAGCTTTCACTTTGTCGCATGCCCTTTGTCATTGCCTAGGTAAATCCCCAATGAGACGCGACAGAGAATAGGCCTCCTTCCACTGACAGTGGTTTTTGTTTGAAATTTTCCCTTCAATTTAATGATACTCTCGTACATTTCAAAGAATAAAGCTTTGGACATCATAAAAAAGCTTGGTAGGCATTTCTGGGGCCGCTGACGCAGCAGGGCCCGCCAAGGTCCAGCAGTCCTGAATGGTGTGTATAGATTAATGCGATTCCCTGGGAGATCAAGGATGTCCTGGGGTGGGGGGCTGGCAGCTCTGAGCTGCTGCAGCTCTGAAAAGCCACAGAGCTGAATAAAAAGCCAAACTCTCCGACTGAAAAGGCAGGGGGTGGTTCTGGGAGAGGGGCTACCAGAGCCCAGTCAGGAGATACTACTTCTGGTTGTTTGTCTTACATGTTCTGGAAATAAGTCAGTGCACACATGGCTTCTCATCAGCCTCACAGTGGTGGCAAATGGGCTGCACTGAGGCTGTTCCTGATTCCAGAACCCACACTGCTCACAGCCAACGTTTCCCGAGGAGAGGGGCGATGATCGGAATTTAAATACATCACCTGGGCCCAGCACTACGTGGCTTTTGACCATCAGCCATCAGAGATATTTCAGGTTTTATTCTCTCTCCAGCCTTTTTGTTTTGTTTTGTTTTCAATAGACATGTAGACTTGCTCAGGGTGAGATGAAGGCCAGAAGGTATGTGCTCGCCTTCTCCTCCCCACCCCCACCCCGAAACGCTTCTCCTGTCTCTGGAGACTGAAACCATGTAATTTAGAAATTACTTCTCTCTTTCCAACCTGATTTCCTCCGCCACACAAAGTCATTTTTAAACATTCTAAAGCTTTTATTTCCAGGCTGCAATCTTGTGCCTGTGTCCATTGAATTCTTCCCGACATTTGAGCTCTGAGCAGCAGACACGGTAGGAGGTGCAGCCGAGCGCCCTGCTGCCCAGCTCAGCGGCTGTCCCGGTGGCTGCCTCGGGGCTGGCAGGGAGGGGGGACCCAGGTCGGAGCCAGAGCTGGGAATCAGCCAACTCCGCCATTGGATTTGTGGGCAGGGGGTACCCACGCAGAATGGAGAGGAAGGATGAGGGCGCAGACAGAGGGATCATGCATGAATCAAGGTCTAATTCGGAGATATATCACAACACTTATTTTAACAGAAAGGGTTGCCTGTAAAAAATTCTTAACAATCATGGTTCTCAAACTGTGTCGGGCCCAGGACACCACAATGAACCACGGGAGGGCACTGGAATTTTTAACTTTAAATGATCATCTGTCCAACACCGTACAAACTACAAAGTTGAATGGTCCAACCATTGCCACATTAGATTGGGCTGCATTCCTTCCGGTGACATTATACCCCTGCAAAGCTGGGCTGCTGGTAGTTGCTGTGATGAAAAGCAAATATTGCACAGAAATCAGTGTGGACCGGGCAACGAGAGTGCCGTGTCTAATCTCAGTCCGGTCTGGGGACTTGTTCAGTGGTCCGCAGACACATCCTCATAGCGAGTAATTACGCTTATTTAAGAATGAAAGTTAAATATTTTTCCTTTGATTTGTGTGTACTGTGTTCTCAAATCACTATTAAGTTGTTAAGCTATACATACTTATTAAGTTGTTTGGTCTAACTAATACATGAAACTGTTAGGTATTTCTTTGGTTAGGAACCTATGGAAAAAATCATGAAATACCAAGGACACCGTGTACGGAGGAAGCCTGGAAACCCCTGGTTAAATGCATATTAAGAATTGGCTAGGAGACTGAAAGGTGAAAGAGAACATGGGAAGCTGGTCCTGGTGAGGCCGGAGAGAGCAGGCTGCAATTATGACCATCAGATAGATTGGAAGAGGGAACGCTTTGGGGCTGGGGCTGGTGTCTCTGAGGGTCTGCCTTGAGGCTGGCTCTTCACGTGTTGGAGACATTGCAAACTAGATCCAACTGTTGTGACAGAATGGACTTCAAAGACAGAAGTGATGGCAGGGAGATGCCCACAGACATAAGAAGCCCACTCTTCATCCACGTCAGCTTGCAGGCTCCCTCTATCGCCCCCTATTGGCAGGACTATCAACCCGGTGGGGCAGCAGAGATATGGTTGGTTTAAACCATACCTATTTTTTAAATTGTTTTCAGTTTTACAAATACAGCTGACAGTCAATATGATGTTAGTTTCAGGTGTACAGCGTAGTGGTTAGACATTTGCATAACTAATGAAGTGGTTCCCCCAGTAAGTCTGCTACCCACCTGGCACCCTCATAGTGATTACAATATTGTTGATTATATTCCCTATGGTGTACTTTACACCCCCATGACTACTTGTAACTGCCAATTTGTACTTTTTAATCCACTCTCCTTTTTCACCCAGTCCCCCACCCCTCCCACCTGGCAACCACTAGTTACATCTACTTTTAACACTGTGTTCCCGACACCAGCCTACCACCCTACAGGTGCTCAATAAATACTTCAAGCTAAACCATGTTCAGAGAAAGGGTAAGAACGTTAATGTGAATAGAGAGAAAAGGTCAGGAAGGATCAAGGAGCTGGTAGCAGGACCTGAAATCAGAGGAGGAACATTTTAGGCACACGCTCCCCTGAGCCCTCAGTCTCCCTGCCCTGTTGGGTTTTTCTCTGCATCACCAACGGCCCTCTGACATGCTGTATACCCTGCTCTGTCTGTCACCGCTTCCCACTGGAACACAAGCCCCTGAGGGACAGAGAGGACTTTTTGTCTGTTTGGTACTCTTCTCCATCTTGTCTATGGTGCCTGTACCTGGTAGGCACTCAAAAATACTTGTTAAAAGATTGCATTTGTCCAGGGCTTTAGAATGCTCATATCATACTGTTACAACTGCCTTAGCTGTCACTCTCTTACTTCGTAGGAGGGACCCCCAGACGGGCCGAACCCATCACTGTGCAGGGGTGTGTACGTGTGGGGGAAGGTGGGGGCTGCTGCTCGTCTGGCCTGTCCGCTCCTGCCTCAGAATCTCGATGGCCATTTGCTCCTTGATTCTTGTCTCTTACCTTCTTTGCCTGGGATTTAACCTTCCCGCGGCCACTCTCCCTGTCCCATTCTGCCACACCGTGTATCTTCACCTGGTCAGATCCTAGCCATCCTTCCTCCAAGGCCCCTCCTTCAGGACAGCCTTCACGGTCCCTATACGCCACATCCATTGCCGGTGATTCACTCCAGTATTTAGGTGGAATGCTGTGGTCGAGTTGTTGGTTAAGCTCTCATAGCCCAGTGTGCCAGCCTCCCAGTGAAAACCACCCCGGTTAGGGAAGAGCCCCAGGGATTCCAGTCAAAAGCCCTTACTCCAGAGACAACTCGACACCGCCCAGCAGCTTCTGGTACCATACCTTGGTCAGCATCCTTTATTTTGCTAATTAGCGCAGGAAATGTCAGAAATTGGTTGTTGTGGTTGAAATCAGGGACCTGTTGCTTAGCATAGTCGTAAGTATCACAGATGGACTCTCATGGGTAAAATCGAAGGTCTTTATAATACGTGGGTTGGCCAAATTTTTCAAAGCACTTTCCAGACACATGCAAAGGGGAACCTAGGAAGTCTTCTAGCCTTTAACCTTAGGGATGGTGTCCAAGCCATCGTTCCTCAGCAGTCCTGTGTCATCCATTGGATGAGGGGGATCCCTGGCTGTCTGATGTGACAATACGCTAATTGATTTCGCCCCTAGAACAAGGGAGGCAGATGACAGCCCCGCGGCCTTGGCTCCCCGTTTTTGTGAATAAACTCTCACTGAAGCACAGCCGCGCTCATTGGCGTACACGTTGCCCGTCTGCTTTTGCATCACAACAACAGAAGCGAGTGGTTGCAACAGAGACTGACCCTCAAAGCTTAAACTACTTACTATGGAGCCCTTTACAGAGAAAAAAAATTGTCAACTCCTACCTGAGAGGACCGTCATAACTGCCGTCAATGACCCTTTCGTGCAAGACCGTAGCCAGCTCACCTGAAAGGACATTGCTGGGACCTCGCTGCTTGATGGAGTGAATTGTCCGAACTGCTCTGGATTTGCTTGCTAATCAACTCTTGTGTAACAGATGCCCATCTGTGGAGGAGAATTCGCCCTGAGACTTGCTTTTATTATAACTGGGTAATGCAGTTGTTGGGGAATCATTAGCCTTAACTCACCTCTGATTTCTCTGGTGGCTTCTGGTTTCTTTGAAAAAGAACGTAAGGGTTGTGCACGAGTCATGGTTAAGCTGGTGCCGGTGGGTTTCCAGCGCTCCGTGGTGTCTTTCTGCCGTGTGCTGCCTGGAAGCCCAGCACTTGCCCTGCCAAAGACTCACCAGGCGTCGTCATCCCATCCTTCACACTGCTGTGTCTGCACCCCCCCGAGAGCATGAGCCTCGGGAAGGCAAGAAAGGCTCTGTCTCAGTCACCTGTATCCCCAGTGCCTGGCCCATCTCAGAGGGGCAGGACATGCTTGTAGAAAGGAAGGAATAGGTATAGCAATATCTGAACATCCATTCACGGAAGCTTGCTAACTCCCAACTATGGCTGGTTAAAAGAATGAACCCAGCAGTCAACTAGGTTGAGAACCAGGCCAGGGGTCCACAGTAACCTACAGGACCCCTATTCTACCTCAATGGCTCCCCTGCCTCCTTCCCTTCTGGAGATGGGAGCTGTATTTGAGGGACTATCACTGTGCCAAGGGCGCTTGGTGGACACTGTCTCTTTAATTCACCTTGTGGCCCTGAAAAGCAGGAAGTATCCTTCATGTTTTACACATGAGAAAAGTGAGGCGTAGACAGAGATGGGATACGTGCTTTAGGTCCAGGTGATGTTCTTTTCAGGAGGTCGTGATGCCTCCATGCTCAAGAGTCTTTTTTCATTAGTATGCCAATGGACAGGTGAAGGAACTACCTTCTCTATGGCATTGCTGCAAGAGGGTGACAACCAGGTCACCTCCCAAGGTGACATGTTCCAGCTTCAGATGATTCTAGTTGGGATTGGTAGGACCCAGTGGCCCTGGATGGGAGACTACCAGCATCCCCAAATGAAGCCTCAGAATTCCTGTCCTCGCCGACCTTCCTAAATGTTTGGGGTAATAATCAGCAAATTTCTGTCCACCAGACATCTGAATAAATTAAAGGGGTGTTGGAAAGTAAGCAAGTGAGTGGGTTTGGATGATGCTGAAAAGAAGATGGATTTTAATTTTGTTTTTTCCCCCCTCTTTTTCCCTCCATGTATCATTTCCATGCTGAAATTGCAAATTAATGGTCACATCGAACTATCTGTCAATGTATTACTGCTCTCGCAGTATCAAATTACGTTGGCAATAATGTTTCCAGCTGTCTAGGACTCCATTGCAATTTAATTTGAAAGGAATTCAAATTGCATCTCCAAATGGATAAAAAATTAATTTTACATGCAAACTATCCGCCTCCACGTTTTCAACCCCATGCCCCAAATTATCTCAGTTTAGGTTCAACTTTGAACAGTACGTGTTACAGCAAACTCCGCATGCAAAGATGAATACACAGGAAATTCTTCAGTTGGAAATCTGCTTTGCGGTTCTTTTTAAATAAGATATGCTGCTTGATTAAGGTCATTAGGAGATTCTACAGCTATTGCCTTTGACAGCAGGGATGGAGACGGGTCCATATGGAACTAAAGAGGCTCGAATTCTGCCTTAACCACATGGTTACCCTCAACAATTGGAGTGCAAAGAGAGCCCTGCCCCCATCCTTTACTTATTGCTTTTCCCCTGCAGTATATTAGGGCCTTCATTCTGGTTTGGTCTTCAGTCACTCCCTACTTTCTATATTTACTTATTCTTTATATATATATATATATATATATATATTTAGATAGAGAGGAAGGGAGAGAGTGAGTGAGATAGAAATATCGATTGGCCGCCTCCTGCATGCACCATACTGAGGATCGAGCCTGCAACCTGGGCATGTGCCCTGACCGGGAATCGAACCGGCAACATCTCGGTGCATGGGATGACGCTCAATCCGCTGAGCCACACTGGCCAGGTGATATTTCTCATTCTTAAATGTATTTATTAAGCAGCTATGTGCTCCCGTTATAAAGTGAGGAGATCCAGGGGCTCACAAGTCAGCAGGAGAGGGAACATGAGCAAACATGAGCCTGCGGTTTGAGGAGAGCAATGGAGGAGGTGTGCTCATGTGTCAGAGGCAAGGAAGGCCTTTGCAGAAGGTTACAAGGAAAGCGTGGTGTTGGAGCTGGGCCTTACATATACTGAATGGGAATTGGCTCGGTGGCATCTCAAGCACAGGGAAGAACACGGGCAGAAGTGTGGACGTGTTCACGGATTCAGGACTGCAGGATTCAAGGAGAGAGCAAGTGAGGAAAGGGATGGGGGGTAGGAGGGTGCAAGCTAGGTTCGGGTATTAGGTTGACGGTGGTGTTTTAGCAAGATCCGACCTGGAGAAGGGGAGACATGATCAGACGTTAGGAGGACCGACCTGCCGTCCGAGATGGCTGCATAAATGACAGCTGCTTCTGAAACCATGAGTCGGTCACACAGACACACACACGTGCACGCACACATTCCTGTCCCTAACATGTTCAAGCTCACAGATGGGTCTAGGCTGAGAATACAAACACAGACCTGTGGCCCCTTTCTTGTCCTTTCACCCGACTCCATCCCTGCCCACAAAGGGCCTTGTCCCAGTTACGTCCATTCCCCCAAACAGCCATCCTTTGGTTACCCAGCGGGCCTAAGGGTGCACACTTGTGGAAATACGGCCTGATCCTGGAAAGGCAGACCAAGGGAAGAGGTTTAAACAAATCTTGGAGGTGAGTTTGAAGCCACTGGGGCAGGTAATTCTGGGGCCTATCTGGAAAGGGGACCCAGACGGACACATTGGACCGCCGACTCCTGTCCAGGAGGAGGGCACAGCCTGAAGAGGGTCAGAGCATGCTCCTTACTGCCCTGGGCTCAGGACAAGTCTGGCGCATAGAGAGTGTGCACCCAGGGGATGAGCCAATTTGCTTTTTCATCAGAGGAGGATTTCCTGGCTTCCCAGACAAGCCACCTTCTCTTCCCGCTGTTTGCCATCTCTCTGGCCCGTAGGCTGTTACTCAAGAAGGTCATACGGATGGGGCTTTATCCAGAGGCAGAAAGCATAGGCTCCAGACTGGACGTATTTACACAGGGAGAGTAAATTCAACAAAACCAATCTCCCCTGCACACACGGGCTTTGTCAGCAATTTCCAGCGTGTTTGCACCAACCTGGACGTGAACCTGAGCGTCCCCCGCTGCGGGCTATCACTGCAGCAGAAGCTGGGTCTGGCGGCCGAAGCCGGGGGGTCAGAGTAAAGGATGAAAGCCTCCATCACACTGGTTCTGAAAACTAATTTTCATTGTCTGGGATTTCAGGACATTCTCTGGCTTGAATGCAAAAATGGATATGTCCCCCTTCAAGACTCAGTGACATGCTGCAGGCCACGGAACAGGGACCGCGGAGTCAGGGGGTCTGAGCTCAGTTCCCAAGAACAGATCACCATCTGTTCTTCTCGTTTTAACAAACACGAACTAGCCCCTCGACAGCCCCTGCGCCATGTGCTGGAGTTTCTGGACAAACGGAACATGGTCCCTCGTACTCCGGGAGGAGTGATGATAACGGAACAAACAATTCCTAGGAAGCGTGACAAATGCTGAGTGGGCTGGACAGCTGTGCAAGGTGCCGTGGGAGCCCAGAGCCGGGGACCTGGCTGTGTGGCCCTGGGCAGGTCACATCCCTTCATGGGCCTCAGTTCCCTAGGCCAGGGCACTGTTTGCAGCCTGAGTGCCTCGCCGGGGTTGCTGCTTAATAACTAGCCGCTGCCTTTCGCTTCCTGAATGGGAGTTCCCGAACTTCCAATACACCTCTGCTGCACGGAGTTAACCCACAGCTCCGCCAGAGACCTTCTTTTTTTTTTTTTTTATCCTCACCCAAGGGCATTTTTGCATTTATCTTCAGATAGAGTGGGAGGGAGAGAGGGAGGAAGAGAGAGAGGGAAACATCGATGTGAGAGAGACACATCGAGTGGTCACCACCCACACAACCCCAACCTGGGCGGGGACAAACTGAAACCGAGGTACGTGCCCTTAGCGGGAACCGAACCCGGGTCTCTCTGGTCCGCGGGCCGATGCTCTAACTGCTGAGCCAAACCGGCCAGGGCCACCAGAGACCTTCTTACCTTTTGCATAGGATCTGAGGTTTCCTTGGCCTCTTAATTTCCACCGTGCAGAGAACCCTCACAATCATCCCTCAAGGTGTTGATAACACGTGGATATCTTTCCCACGTCCCCTTTGCCTCTCTGGTCACTGTGTTCCCAGGCAGTGTCTTCTTTGGCTTGAGTGAGTCTTGCAACCTTCCGGCCTTTCTAGAAGCTGCAGGAAATCCAGTCGCAGCAAACCGTGCTGTTGTATTTTTGAGGACCTTGTTGAAGATGTAGGAGTCACGCAGATGACGGTCGCATTGAGCTCCGCCCAGCCTTCTGCCGTCTTGTCCACCCCATCTTCTAGCCAGTCCCAGCCACCAGTGAGTTCATTTTCCTCTCCCCCTGAGGGCTGAGCACCACGGACCCCAGGGCCCTGGGGATGCAGCTCCTATTCCAGACAAGCCTCCTCCCACGCCCCTCCAAGGCCACGTTCTCTGAGAGGAGTCCCCCACTGCCCGGCCAAGCAATCTCTCTCTCATCAGTTCATTAACACCCCTCTGAGGTTAGCACAGTAATTTTTACTCTACAGATGAGGAAGTGGAGGCGAAGAGATGAAGTGCCCTTGCCCAAGGTCACACAGCTTGTGAGTGCCAGCCTGGCTTCAAGCCGTGCTCTGTCTGGCTCCACTGTCCCTGTCTGATGACAGCCAGGCACAGGTGCTTCAGAGGGAACAGGTGACTTTTCCTGGGCCCTGACCTTCCAGCTCTGGGAGGAAGTCTCTGTGCCCTGTGGCAGACTCGCAACATCTCGTGCCCTCTTTGAAAAGGGGCCCTGCCTGCTCCTTCCTTGCAGAGAAGCAGAGGGTGTTTGCGCGCACACCTGCCCAGGTGAGCTATGAGGAGAATTCTGTAGGAGCCGGAGACCAGGCGGGACGACAGGCCAGTGGTCGTCCTAACACTACATGCGATTACGTCTCTGCTTCGCCCAGGGCAGTGACCCCAGGCTGCTGAAGGTCAAGCCACTTCTGCCTGACAGTTCTGGGCTTTCTCGCAGCATCCTCCCCGGGCCTTCCCAGGTCCTGAAGATGGTGACATGCCTCATTTATGCCCTTTCCCTGGTCCCAGTCCCTCGTGGTGTCACGGTGCAGAGCAAACAGAAATGCAGGACCCTCATGAGCTTCAAGTCTTACTGTGTGGCTCTGAGTCACTCATTTCCTCTCACAGAACTTCGCTTTCCGCCATGATGAAGCCGGGACGAGGCTGTCCTCACATCATGGTGACACTTACAAAACAGGCTTGCATTTGACTGGCGTTTGCTGAGGTCCCCCTCTGCAGGGCTCGGGGCTGGGCATCGCTGGAGAGGAGCAGAAATCTCCCTGCTCTCAACGAGCTTACCTTCCACTGGGCAGGGGCAATTTCTATAAAGTGTCACAGTGCAAAATGACCCACATATAAGGCAACAGTTAAGAGCAGGAGAAAGCACTAGCCACTGACCTGCGCCCAGGGGCGCGGAGAGGACGCCTTCACGGGGGAGGCAAAGCGAAGGGGTTGATACACCAGCGGAGGAGACAGGCAGCCAGCAGAGCGGAGCGGAGCGGAGAGAGGTGGGAGAGGCTGGCCCCTTCCCCAGGTGCGTGCACCGGCCCACCCTCTTTCTGGGCCCCTTGGGCAGGCGGGTCTTCTTACTTTGCCCACTCGGTGTGGAATCAGACAGATGCAAGTTAAAAACCCCACGTTGCCACTGGTAGTCTTGCTATTCTATGGAAGTTCCTGGACCTCTCTGGGCCTCAGTTTATTCATCTGCAGAGTGGGGGTGGTAGTCCCTCCCTTACTGGGTCACGACATGATGCAGATGACAGACCCAGCACTGTGGCCGCTGGCCATCAGACATGTCTGGGTATTTTGTTTTGTTGGTGCTTTCAAGACATGTTGGAGATCTCCAAAACTATATTTCCCAGAGGCTGTGGTGTATCTTAAGATGTTTGACAAAATGGGGTGTCAACCTCGGACTTCCAAGGAACTTAAATGTCCCTGTTCTTAGTCTCTGATGAGCTAAGGAGACAGACCCTGCGGGCGATCACCCTGCTGGGGCCTAGCGTCAGCTCTGAAGGCACTCCCAGAGGAGGTGTGTTCGACAGGGTCCAGAGCAGGGCAGTTCTGGCACCTGGAGGCACCGAAGGCCCAGCCGAGCAAGCTGGCGGGATGCTCGGGGCTCCCAGGCCAGCGGCTTCCCGCTGTCCCTGCGCTTGTACGTTTGTCCTCATGCCATCGAGCTGTGAAAGGAAGCAGCAGCAGCAGCAGCCACGCCAGGTCATACCCCACCCCCTCAGCTATGGGGACCATTCTTTCACCCTCTGTTCCTCGTGGGCTCAGCACACTGGACCTTCAGCGACAGCTCGTTCAATGTCACAGCTTCAAAGTCACCCGCTTACGTTTGGGATACTGGCTGTCCTTTACACAAAGGACCTGTGAACACGAGTAATTGGGCTGGAAGAGTGACCATGAACTCCTCAGCTGCTCGGGGGCAGGCTGCTCACTGTCCCCAGCAGTGCGGAAGCAGGCCGGAGCTGGCTGGCCAGGCTCCCCGACATTTCTGGGCATGCTTCTGAAAAGAGGAGTGCCTTGAAGTGTTTGTGGTAAGGCTCTGACCCAAGTCACAGGACATTTAAGGACAGATCAGGGGACGCAGGGGCATCAAGACCCAGCCCTCCCCCTTCTTATTGTTGCATTGGTGCGGAGGCCGTCTTGCCCCTTTGCGTTGAGGGGACCAGAGAGATGGCGGGATCCGTCACTTTGCATAAGGATGCTACCCGGCATGGCCATAAGGTGTTCAGAATAGATGCAGCCTATGAAAACTTATTTTTATTACTATTCTTATTACTGCAAAAGAAAAACGACCATATACGCAGCGCCTATTAAGTTCCAGGTGCAATTCTAACTGCTTTGCAAACAACATCTCACTTGGCTCCCCCTTTTCCTCTGAATGAAGATAGCCGCTATTATTATCACCGTTTTACAAATGAAATTTAAAAAATGGTAAAGTCCTATAGGCAGTGTTAGGGAACATATACTAATTTAATCTCGAGCCAGTGCTTAACGGCTCCCACATAAGAGAATCTGACACAAGAATTTATGGGGACGCTGATTACAAAAGAAGTTGTGTTTCTACTATAATGAATGCCTAAACCTTGCAGAATGAGCTTTGCTTGTGGGGATTGGAAAAAAAAATGCATTCATTTGTTACAATCTGTTTTGTACGAAAACATCTATTTCATTTGTATAAATTGGAAACCGAGTATTCATAATGAAGTAGGACATAGCCAGTGTTCTGGATGGGGCTCTGGGAGCACGGTCAGTGGGGAGGGAGTGGGAGACTGCCTTAGGGTAAGCAGCATGAGCAGGCCCCTACAGGTGACCCAGTTGGTTGGAGCATTGTCCCGTAGACCAAAACACCAAAAAGGTGGTGGGTTCAATTCCCAGTCAGGGCACATACCTAAGTAGTGGGTTTGATCCCCAGTCGGGGCTCATATGGGAGGCAGCAGATCAATGTTTCTCTCTCTCTCTCTCTCTCTCTCTCTCAAATCAATAAACATATTCTTCGTGAGGATTTAAAAACAACAAAACAGAATGCATGATCAGATCTGCTTTTAGAATGATGTTCCTGGAGGGGCCTGTTTGGAAAAAAGTGGAGAGGAGAGGAAGAGGGATCGAAGGCTGGGAAATGGCGAATGTGAATGAAAGGAAGGAAATTCCAAGGCGCAGCCAGTGGGTCACGTGGTCGTACGGATAGCTGGGTGCTGGGTGTCCAGGATGCTGTGCTCTTCCCAGCCGATGCACCTGTGTGTAGAGGGGCTGCCTTCCCAAGGGGAGAGGAGGTGGCCTCATTAAAGGCAGGTCAGAACTCCCGCAGCCTTCTCAATTAGCATATCCCCAAAGCGCTGTGTGCTCTTGGTGGTACCCAAGGTGGCTTTCCATGGTACCCTGATGAACCCTTAAGAAGTTAACAATTTCGCGTTGATTTTTATCGCCAACATTTATTTATGTCAGGCGATTCAGGTTTTCCCTTTTTATATAGTTATGGTTTCTTTTAGATGCATGTGTTTAAGAAAAAGGAGTTTGATTTACAGAAACACGTTAAATTATACTCTCTGTCGCAAAAACCACGAAGCCGTGGCTGAATGGTTGAGCTGGGCTGGAAGAGCTAGCTGTTCGGCGCTGTTCCACGGGACGCCCACCCCCTTCCTGACCGTCTCCTCTTGTGTCTTGCGTGTGTGTCTGCAGACCCCGTGCACGGCCCGCAGAACGTGGAGATCGTGGACATCCGAGCCCGGCAGCTGACCCTGCAGTGGGAGCCCTTCGGCTACGCCGTGACTCGCTGCCACAGCTACAACCTCACCGTGCAGTACCAGTACGTGTTCAACCAGCAGCAATACGAGGCCGAGGAGGTCATTCAGACCTCCTCGCACTACACCCTCCGGGGGCTGCGGCCCTTCATGACCATCCGGCTGCGGCTGCTGCTGTCCAACCCCGAGGGCCGGATGGAGAGCGAGGAGCTGGTGGTGCAGACGGAGGAGGACGGTGAGTCAGGGGGACGCGCTGCGGGGGAGGGGGCCGTGGGACCTGCCCCAGGGCCACGCCTGTCGGTTCTGCGGTTTCTCTTCTCCTGCTCTGTAACCGCTCCCTCTGCGTCTGCTCCGCTCCGAGGTCTGTGCGTTACGCAACTCCAGGGGGCGCTGTTTCCATAGACACAGCGGCTCTTCCACGACGTGTACTCAGGTTTGACCGCTCCACACCCACAACCCTCTTCTCGCTTTATACCACCTTCCGTGCCCAGTGTGAACCACGTCGATGCTCCTGAAACAGCACCGGTTTATCCTGTGGTTTAAGCATGTTGAGTTTGGAAGTCAGACAGTTCTGGATTCTCTGAGAGTTAGAATCGGAAAATATTCGTAAAGCGGTCAGCACACACGTTGACTGCACCCAGAAGCGGACAGTGCCCTGGATGTCCTACAGACCTCTCAAACCCAAAGTCTCCAAGCATGAGCGGATCTTCTCTTCTGTTCTGACTTCTCTCTGTGTGCCTCATCTCAATGAACTGCATCTAGTCAGTCCAGACAAAGCCCTGAAGTCATCCCAAGGGCCCCCATCCCTCCCCACCTCTCCCCACAAGGTTCTGACAGTCTGCTTCCTGTCACTTATCTTCTAACAGCTTCTTAACTCAAACTCAGGGAGATAGGCCAGTGTTGTCCCTAGAACACATCACTTTCCACCCCTCTGACCTTGCCCGCGCCATTTCTCCTGGGTTGGAACAACCTCTCCCTCCATGTTTGTGGGACAACCTCTACTAAACCTCCAAGTCTTTGCTCACATGCTTCTTCCTCCAGGAAGCTTTCCCTGACTGCCTGAAGCTGACTTGGGCGTTCCTTCCCAGCCTCCCATTGCATTTGCCTCTAACTCCACCATCGTAGTTATCTTATTCATGGGAGGGCAGAACGTCCTCCTTCTGTGACTTATCTAGGAAACATTTCTTTGTGGCCTTATTTCCATTCCCCTTAGCCAGGCTGCCTCTGGCCTTGAGGGATATCTTTAGTTAGTTCCCTGGATTCAGACTCTGGGGTGTAGCTTTTTTCGTTTTTTTTTAATTTTTTAAAAATTTTTATTGAATTTGTTGGGTTGACAATGGTTAATAAAATTATATAGGTTTCAGGTGTAGCTTTGTGTGCAAATGACAGATGAAGGTTGTCTTTCCAGGGGAGACTGGGCAGGGAGTAGGGGAAGCAGGACAGAGAAGGGGAGGAAGCCAAACCCAGAAAAGGGGTGCTGCAGCCTGGGCCTGCAGGAGAACCCCAGTTCATGCATCACCCTTCTTCCAAATCCAGGAAGGGAGCTGCCAGCCAGTGGTTGGGGCGGAGACAGGGAGGGAGGATTGGAAAGCCAGTCTCAGGGACTTCTGGCTTTCTGCCCAGGCAGGCAAACAGTTGAGGGGCACAGAAACGGTACAAAGGGGTCAGAGGTCTGGAGAGAGAATGGTCATTGTCACTACTTGCGGCAAACACCCCCATCTGGCAGATTCCCTGCGATCCTGAAAACAGAACTTCCACCATGACAATCCTGTCTAGTGCTTTTGTTTCATATAAGCACGTCCCAGGAGCCCTGAGTGACAGCTGGGGTGGGACCCAGACCCGCATGCTCAGATGCAAGGTCCCATCAGGAGAGAGAGGGAGAGGTGCCGTCCTCTCCTCGCCCTGTGCCCTGAACCCCATTTCCCCCAGTCCCATCCTAGAACCGGAAGTTGTACACCACCCACCTTCATGACCAACCCCTCCTGATCCCCTGACCTTCCTCCTTGCAACCCCACAGACAGACTGTACTTCTAGGTGGCAGCAGCAGTGGGGACACAGCCTCTGTCACTGTGGCCCCCACCTTCCTGCTTGCAGTGAACCTCGACCTCTGGCAGGTACAGCTCCCCCTGGACCAGCTTCTGCAGGCGATCTGAGCCCTCTGCTTCCTGCACACGGTTCCCATCCAACCTCCAACACAGGGGCGTGGGCGTCTCGTCTTGGCTTCATTCTGCAGGAGCTGTGGCCCAGCGATTGGCTTCTGATAAAGCTACCAGACCTTTCCCCAGATCTGGCTCCATTGTTTCAAAAGCACGCATTCCTTCCTCCCGCGGGTAGAATGACGCGGTGCTTGAGAAGGTCGGCGCTGGAGCTAAATAGACCTAGGACAAGCTGTCTGACCTCTCCGTGCTTCGGTTTGTGCACCTATAAAATGCAGATAAAAATATCTCCAGTGCCTTCAAGGTTGTTATGCTCATTAAAAGGGATGGTGTATAAAGAAATTGGGCCCGGCCGGTGTGGCTCAGTGGATTGAGTGTTGTCCCATGGACTGAGAGGTCCTGGTTCGAGTCCCAGTCAGGGCACATGCCCGGGTTGCAGGCTCAATCCCTGGAGGAGGGCGTGCAGGAGGCAGCTGAGCAATGTTTCTCTCTCACATCGATGTTTCTCTTTCTCCCTTCCTCTTTCTCTAAAAAAATCAATGCAAAAAACATAAAGAAATCGGAATAATGCCCAGCAGGCTGTACGTTTTCAATAACTATAGCTGCCACATTTGCACTAAATCACAGGAAAAAAAAATTTATTGACAAAGGATCTTCTAGCACAAGCAACCGGAAACCACACACCTGCCTAGGAAACCTCTCCAGAGTTCTAGACACCCACTCCAACTGGGTGGAGAAGATATGACGGAGATGCTCAAGGAATGGCCGTGTGGTCAGCGCCTGGTCTGAGAAGCAGAGTCACGGCAAGAAGGATGGTTTAGCAACTAGTGGTCATAGGTTGTTAGGCAGGGAGGAGCCAGTGTGGAAAGCCAGCATGAAAATCCAGGACTCCAGTCCCGCCGGTGTGGCTCAGTGGTTGAGCATCGACCCATGCACCAGGACGTGGCTGGTTCGATTCCCAGTCAGGGCACATGCCCAGGTTGTGGGCCCGATCCCCAGTGGGGGGCATGCAGGAGGTGGCCAATCGATGTTCTCGCTCATCGATGTTTCTCTCTCTCTCTCTCTCTTACTTCCTCTCTCTGTATAATCAAGAAAGGGAAAAAAAAAGAAAATCCAGGACTCCGGAGGTGAATGGTAGGTTTGGCCCAGAGCAGCCTGGTTCTTTCCGGATGCTCTGCCTGGCTTGGGCTGCCTTTGGAGCAGCAGCAAATCCAAGTCCCATCTTTAAGCCTCAACCTCTCCCTTTCTCCTTCTTGTCGCCAGGGAAAAAAAATCCACAAAGCTTTTATCAAAACAACGTGAGAACAGCAGCGCTTTGAAATTAAACTTTAATTAAGCACCATTAATAAAACATTAATTCCTACTCTGCAGAGATGTGTGGACATCATCATATTAAAAACACCAGCATCCGAGCCACCAGTCTTCTGGCTGTTCCTGGGTCCACCTCAGCAGCTGCTGGGCTGAGGAAGGTCTCAGAGAGCACAGGCCCCCTCCGCCTGCCAGGACTAGGTCCCATTCCTCCTCAAGAGGGCTCCTCTGGGACCGCATGCATCTCGGGACAAGCTGAGGCTGGAGCAGGGCTCTAGTCCATTAATGCAAAGCCCCTCAGCAAGCCAAAGAGCAACCTCTTGCATTGAGCTGACTGGACACATGCTGCTTTCATCTGCGCCACAAAATTGTCTTCTGGGGAATTTGTAGAATTGGTCATTTCAGCACCCCAGTGATTTGAGGGTCCACGAAGCAATCCATCGCGGGCGAGAGAAACCCATGGCCGCCAAGCCCTGTTGCTTCCTCTGAGTAGCAGCTGTTGATCGGAGACGAAACAGGCTCTTTATTTTTCCCTTTTCCATAAAAGTCTCAGACACAATCCCAGCTCACGTGTGTAGGGGTTACTTCTCCACCTTTCACCAGACCACAGCCAAGACGGTGAAATGGAATATACGAGGCCTTGAAAGATGGAACGATGTTGATGATGGTGTCGTGGGCCTACACTGCCTGTGCTCCAGCAGGCATGTTATGGACAATGACTCATTCCCAGGACTCATTTGGAAACATTTCAAAGATATACAACATTGAAGCAATAGTGCAAAGACCTAGAAACCCTTCACCTAGACTCAACATTTGGTAACACTTTGCTACATTTTCTCTTTGATATATATGTATGACATGCATGGTAGGCAAATATTGTTTATAAAATTACACATCACATTTTTAACTATTTAAAAGGAAATGACAGAAATCATGTCACCTGACCTGTAAACTCTTTAGCGTATGTGACCTAAGGATTAGGACATTCTCCTACATATCCACAACATCGTAGAACATCTAAGAAATGTAGCATTAATTTTAAAAGAATCCAATAGACAACCCAGGTTTACTTTTCCAATAATGTTAAACGTGATTTTATGTGACAAACCAGAATATGAGACATTTTTGGCCAAATGCCACATGGGTTGGTGATGGTATATACTTCTCACTAGACCATGTCGAGAGGTACAGAACGTTAGGGAACCCCTCTCCTGGCGATGCTAATTTGGTCACTTAGGTAAGATGGGGACTACGAGGTCCCTCCACTGTAAACCCAACACCCTTTTCCTTATAAATCAGCTTATCTGTGCAGTGATATTTGAGGTTCTGTGACTGTCCTGTTCCTCTAGAACTTTTTACCCGGTGGTTTTAGCACTCCTTGATAATCCTCACCTGAATCACTTATTACATTGGTATTTACAGAAGGGCAAATGTTAAATGTCTGTCCCTTTACGAGTATTAATTAACATTCGTCTTTATAGAGAGCTCTTCTCTCCTCATCCCCTTCCCTCACTTAGTATCCCTGTTGACTCAAATCTTTTTATTTTTTTGACTCAGTGTGTTAAAATAAATGTATACTATTTATTCTTCTTTTTGTTGCTCAAATTGCCCCATGTGTGGCTAGTGGGAGTCCTTCGAGTTGGCTCCTGGGTCCTTCTGACACGTTCTCATTAGCTTCCTTGCTTCTGACACAACAACGTACTCGAAACTGTCCTTGTAATGTCTCTGCCCTAGACCTGAAGTCAACCTCTTCTCTGCGGATTTTGGGTTGCTTTCAGTGTGGAGTGGCAATGCACTAAAATGTACAACTTGGGTGTGCTCTGCTCCGTGGGGTGTCATTGCCTCTAGGCTCTTCAAGTAGGTAGAGCTGGGGGATATCATTTATCTTTTTTAAATCATGAGCTCATACTGATTCTAATCCAGCCCCCAGGAGTGCTCTGACGTTCCCTCATTCCATTCATTTATCTCCCTTCTCCCCCAGTGAGAACCTGATTCCCAACACCCACGGCTTTTTCCATTTGCCCCGTCCTCCTATGTATGAAATAGTTTCGGAATCACAATACAATCCTTCTAACAAACACGAAACCTACTAAGTTAGGTTAAAGATTTTCTTTTCAGCTTTTCTCTCCTTAGGCAGTCAAGCCGATGTGCTCCTGGTTATAGTCTTAATGTGATACTCAGTTAGGATGGTTTGTTTAGTGTCATTATTTTTAACATCCAAACAGCTGGGTGGTTACAGTCAGCACTGTACGAAAGGTGCGCTCCGAGAGGCATTGCCACCAACTCTACCTTTTCCCACTGTTCCCAGCCACACCTGAAAGGTAACCATTTTTATTCATTCCGGGAATATCTCTCCTATAGTTCATCTTGCAAAAAATAAAAAGGAAAAACTGGTTTTCTTTCTCTTATTTTTTTATATAAAAGGCAGCATAATAGATGTACTCTGTATCTTCTGTTTTTGTTTACTTGATATAGCCTAGAAGCCACTCCGTGTCACTTTGTAGACGGGGTCATTCCCTTTCAGAGCTGTGTGGGACTTCAGCATGTGGCTATGCCATGGTGTATCCACGCGGGGTCCTGTGGACACACAGGTTGTTCCCTTCGTTTGCTGCGACAAGTGATACTTCAGCAAACAGCCTTGTGCACATGTGGCTTGGTATTTGTGGAGATATATTTTCAGGGGAGATTCCTAAAAGTGGGATCACTAGGGTCAAAGGGTAAATGCATATGCAGTTTTGTGAGATGTTGACAGAGTTCTCCTTAGATGTTGTGTCACTTTACATTTTCACCAGCAATGTAGACTCAGTATTATTTTTCCTATTTTTACAATAAGGAAATTGATTATGATTAATAATATGGTATATATATATATGTTGATATATACCATATTATTAATATACTTGATATAATTATATTATACACATTGATATAATTGATATATGAAATGATGAATTACATATACTACATATATTACTTCATTTACTATAGTAAATGTACTTTAGGCGTAAGGGAGACTTACATATCTCAGGAATGAGCACCTGTATGTGACAGGCATTTCCAACAAGCCTAGGCATCCGGTTCCTCAGGTCCCTGGCAGCTAGAATGAGGCTGCGTGTGCTGGGGCAGGTGCAGGTATGGGAGCACGGCGCAGCCCATGAAATGTGCAGAAGAGAACAGCGAGCGGTATAAAAGGCAGTGACCAGACATCACATAATGCAGTCCAGCGTCCTTTGGTGAAAGGGGAAGAAGCTATACACATCCTGGTGCATCCTGACGGCATCCCTGCGAGCTCAGCACATTGTTGATGTTTAGAAAGATGACCCGGAGCTATTGCAAAGGCTGAGGAGACATGCAGTCAGGGTGTCCGACTGCTCACCACGAGCTAGGCACGGTGCTCCTCTTCTTCATTCGTGCGGTCCCCAGACATCACGATGTAGGCGCTCTTGGTCCAGCCGTGTGGAAGAGAAACCTGAGGCTCAGAGTTGAAGGAACCTGAGCGAGGTTTCCAAGGAACACATGGAAAGGTCAATAAATAGATCCCCGAATCTTATTCATGATTTTCCCCCCTGACTATCTAATATACAATCTCATACCTGACCAAAACCCGCCTAACATTCTCTCTGCTTTATCTGTGTGTGTATGTGTGTGTGTGTTTACATATGTATGTGAATACAGATATGAATATATATTTGAATATATATGTTTAGTTTCTGACTGACACACAGTAGGTGCTCAGTAACTGTCTGTTGAGTGAATGACTGTCTGACATTAAGTGCATGCCTCTCTCCTGATCGCACAGGGCCCTGGCCAAGAAGGTGAGGCTGTGTGTAATATATTGTATCTCTCCTCATCCTGGCTTGCTAGAGCTGGTCATCAGCCCCTCTTCCCACCTCTGAGTTCCATGATAGCACACCCATTGCTTGAAATCGGCCATGGTGGGGATATTTCCACTGTGTAAATCGGCACACATATTGATGTTTTGTTTTTCCCGGAGAGCTCATTGCGAGACATTTACTAACTCACCCCTGTATAGCTCCATTAAAAAGACGTATCTGACATCTTAAGATGTAAAAATTTATCCAGGAAAAGAAAAACTATCTTTCCTCCAACAAGACTGGAAAATACAAGTAGATTGAACTTGTCTGGGTCTGTCTTGTCTGCGGAAGGCTCACTTCCAGTCTCACGTGATGGTGGCCTCTGCACCATTTTCAAAGTATTTCGATTGATTCTCTTTATAACGAACCAATCGACCAACCCACATGGCACCTGTAATAAAGAGGCAACAAAAGCAGACGTAGGCAGGTGGGCAGGAAGGGAAAGCCCGTTGACCGGCTTTATGCGTTTACATGCACGGGTGTGTGACTTCCCACCGCTACCCTCAGATTCACCATCGTTGGCCCCACTTTTCAGAAACGAGCATGGAGGAGAAGAAAGAGGAGAGGAGAGGAGAGGAGGACACGTCCCCTGGTTACCCTCTGTCTTTACGTTGAGATGGAAATTTCCCTTAAGTGACCACCTGACTTTTAGGTACAAGAAAACATCTGGTTTAATTGCAGTGAATTTACGTGAACCTACTGACAAGAAGCACGGTTAAAATTAGCCATTTTAGTGTGCTTTTTTTAAACAGAGAATGAAATTATAAAGTAATTAACCTTTGTTGTGGAACTGTGTCAAAAGGATGGAAAGTCCCATGCTGTTAGAAGAAGAAAGGAAGTTGTGGAAAGGGAATATGTGGATTCATTAAAGAATTACACAGGGGGAAAAAAAAGGTAATGCAACACAGAATTAGAAGATAAAGCAAAGAAGGATTTTTCCCCAAGAAGTCTCTTTTTTTTTTTTTTCTTACAATGAGAGGGGGCAGGGGGAAGACCCAATTGAATAAAAAGAAAATGAATCTGCCTCATCGTAAAGGGCTTCTTGACCTACAGAGTGTGTGGTGTGGCAAAGGAGCCCTGGCCTGGGGCTGGCACGCCCTGGCTTTGCCACTCGAAGGTGGTATGACTGCCTTTCGGCCTTTCTGAACGCACATGTCTACCAGGTGATGGGAGGAAGGGGTGATTCAGAAAATCCTTTGAGGACAGAAGGATCTGAGCTACATCCAGGTTCCATTGACCACTTGGTGAGGCAGCCTTGGTTCAGTGGACTGTATCTGTACACGTTAGGGCCCCCGTCTGTGACTCGGGGATGATGGTACCACCAGCCTCTTTAAGGTGTGCTTCGTGGAAGTCTGTATGTAAAGGACTTAGCGTACTGTCTGTATTAAGTGGTGTGTGGCCAATACCAGACATGGCAAGACAGCTTTTTAATCACGGGTATCTAACTAGGGAAAACCAAACCAGGGATCTTTGCAAAATTTCTGTGCGTCATGGGCAAAGAACCATTTAAAATAACCTGTAATACCTCTGTAATCTCGATTTCCAACATCTCACCCTGACCTTAGAAATGAATGGGTGGGGCAGTGTTCCAATAAAATTGTATTTACTAATCAGCTAAACTAGCTGGAATAATCCACACTCATTCCCCCTCATTATTTCCTCCAGTCTCTGGGCTTTCAAATATCCCCAGGCTAGACCTCTCCCCTGCGCTCCAGAGTCGTTTATCTAACTGCCTGTTCAAGCTGACCACCTGGGTTGCTGTCAGCCTCTGGAATGAGACACGTCCAGAGCCAGCCCCCGAGCACCCCCCACCCCCCACCCCGTCTTCTCCATTTCAGTGAAAGGCAACTCCATTTATTAGTGGCTTGAGTCAGAAACCTTAATTCCTCACTTTTTTGTTGTTGGTAATCCTCACCCGAGGATATTTGTCCATCGATTTTAAGACAGAGTGGAAAGCGGGGAGGAAGCAAGAGAGAGAGAGAGAGAAAAAAACATCAAGAAACACCGATGTGAAAGAGACACATCGATTGGTTGCCTCTGCACGACCCTGACCGGGGTGAGAGATCGAACCTGCAACCGAGGCTCGTGCTCTTGGCTGGGAATCAAACCCATGACCGTTTGGTCCGTGGGCCGACACTCTAACCACTGAGCCCAACCGGTCAGGGCTGAGTCTCCACTCTTATGGCCCTGAACCTCACAACTCCAGAGAACACCTTCCCCTGTGTTTGCTGTGATTGGCACCCCTGGCCCTGATCACACCCCACACCCCACACCCCACACCCATCCACCAGCACCTTCTCTTGGCTCAACCTTCAATATATAGCGAGACCTTGACCATTTCTTTTTTTTTAATCCTCACCCAAGGATATTTTTCCATTTATCTTCAGATAGAGTGGGAGAGAGAGAGAGAGAGAGAGAGAAAGAGAGTAAGTAACATCCATGCGAGAGAGGCACATGAATTGGTTGCCACCTACAGGACCCCGACCAGGGCCGGGGAGCTAACTGCAACCCAGGTACGTGCCCTTGACTGGAATTGAACCTGCAACTCTTTGGTCCGAGGGCGGACGCTCTAACCTCTGAGCCAAACCGGCCGGGGCGTCTTGACTATTTCCTGCAGCCTCTGCTGCTCGCTCCTTGGTCCCAGCCACTGTGATTCCCACCTGGATCGCTGCTGTGGTCTCCTCCATGGTCCATGGCTTCAGGCCCTGTGCCCTTCTCAACGCAGCAGCCAGAACGGTCTTGTTAGACGCCGAGGCAGATCGCATCGCCACCCCTACGGAGACCTAACGGGAGAAAAGGACTGAACTGTGACTTCACTGAAAGAGACCCCTCCGACCCCCAGGGCCTTCCAAACCCAGCTGCATCAATGCCCTCAAACTCTGACTGACCAGGGCTGGCAGTGAGGGGCATGGAGCTGGTGGCTGGGAGATCTCAGTGTTGTGGGCACCTTTTTTAAATAAAATTGATTACAGTTGACATGCGATATTATATCGGTTTCGAGTGTACGGCACAGTAGTTAGACATCTATATAACTTACGACGTGATCCTGCCCCCTTCGTATGGCTAGTACCCCCCTGGCACCAAACACAGTTATTACAATATTACTGACTCTGTTCCCTGTGCTGTGCTTTATACCCCGTGACTACTCTGTAGCTGCCAATTTGCACCTCTTAATCCCTTCATTTTTTTCACCCAGACCCCCATCACCCCTCCCCTCTGGCAACCGTCAGTCTGTTCTCTGTATCCATGAGTTTGTTTCTGTTATATTTTTTCATATTTTTTTGTTTCTTTAGATTCCACATATAAGTGAAATCACATGGCACTTGTCTTTCTCTGTCTGAATAATTTCACTTAGCATAATACTCTCTCGGTCCATCCATGCTAATGCACGTGGTAAGATTTTACTCTTTTTCATGGCCGAGTAATATTCTATTGTATATATGCACGACATTTTCTTTATCTAATCATCTGTAGATGGACACTTAGATTGCTTCCATATCTTAGGTATTGGAAGTAATGCTGCAATGAACATAGACAGGGATGCATATATCTTTTCAAATTAGTTTTTTGGATTTCTTCGGATACATACCCAGAAACCATGCTCATGGTAGGAAGAATTAACAATCTCTAAAATGTCCATACTACCCAAGGCAATCTATAGATTCTATGTAATCCCTATCAAAATGCCAATGGCGTTTTTCACAGAACCAGAACAAATAATCTAAAATTTATATGGAACCCCGAATAGCCAGAGCAATCTGGGGGCATCTTTATGTACCAGTGCACAGAGCAGAACATGACAGCCTTCACCCCAAGCCTGTCTGTGCATAAATAAGGAAATAAATAAATCAGGAAAGGAGAGGGATTTAATAAAAGACTCTCTTTGGGAAGAGACACTACAGTTTAAAGAGACAGTGTTCCATATTCCTTTCGGCTGTCACCACCCCCCCCCAAAAAAAAACAGCAAACAAAAAAACCTCTCTCCAAAATGAGGCTTCCTGCTGCCTGTTTCCCTTCCCTACCTTCCCCCACCCCTCCCAGCACTCCCTCATCTGGCCCAGTAATGGATGAGTATATCTAAATTTTTTGCCTTTCCCTTGGGGTTAGAAATATGTAAACCACAGTCTCATAATTACTAGCAGAACATCTTGACCCACCAAACTAGACTATCCCATAATACCTCTTAAAGGTTGCATAAAGAAAGGTTTCTGGCCAGCCAGTGTAGCTCAGTGGATTGAGTGTCGTCCCATGGACTGAGAGGTCCCAGTTCGATCCCCAGTTAGGGCACAAGCCCAGGTTGTGAGCTCGATCCCCAGTAGGGGGCGTGCAGGAGGCAGCCCATCGATGTTTCTCTCTCATTGATGTTTCTATCTCTCCCTTCCTCTCTCTCAAAAAAATCAGTTAAATAAAATAAAAATAAAAGAAGAAAGGTTACTGGACAGATGAAAACATACTTTTATTCTTATTAAAGGAAATTAATCTGATGATGCAAAGCAAATGTCTCCTAACAATTACAACAAGAAACGAGATTTAAAAACAGAGTAAAACACTACTGCACATTCTTAAAAGAGCAGATAAATAAATGCTGGGAGGGAACATGCTCATGGAATGGAAGTTAATGTAAAGAGATGCATTCTCCCTGACTGATCTTTGCAAAAGCGTTTAGCACTATTTATTATATGTATTATGTTTATTTAATAGCACACCCTATAGTGCTTAGGGATGTATGTTTAAGGACTAGAAATTATAATGAAGAGCAAGGTAATGATTATTTTGAAGTTAAGAAAGTGGTTACCTTGTGAGGGTGTGAAGTTGACTATTAATAAATTAATGAGATGTGTATTTGCTTTATACACTTACGCAGTGGTTATCCCACAATAAAGAGGATAAAATGAGAACACTAAATATCCTTTTATTCGAATAAATTTGACATTTATGGGATATGGAAAAATTTCTAGCAAAATGTAAATTGAAAACCTTGACTGCAGGGGGAAAATGTATATAATTCTACAACAAATAGAGAAATAGAGTCAGTAGTTTAAACTCCAGCAACAGAGGAAACACCAGTCGAGGTCTCACACGTGTAACCAGACAAACACGTGGGCAGTTGTAACCCCACCCTTACCTCTGCACATTTGGAGAGCAGACGAAGGGACAGCCTTCTCCCTTAGACACCAGTGTGACCTTGATATGTAAAGCAGAAAAGCTTATTATGAGAAAAAGAGCCATTCAATGCAAATGCCCCAAGCAAAATATCAGCAAACAATCCAGCACTGTATACAACTAAGAAAAAATTGGTTTATTTCAGGAAATCAATATTGGTTCAACATTAATAAGTCCATTAATATAATTCACTACATTAACAAACTAAGAGAGGGATAAAAGTATATAATTAGTACAGTGGATACAGAAAAAGCATCCGTTAAAGCTCAGCGTGATTTAGAAAGAAAATATCCTTACACACCAGGAACATAAAGGACCTTTTTACCCTGATAAAGGGTAACTATAAGAAACCTACAAACACCATACTTGAGGACGAAATAACAAAATCCTTTTCTTTAGCATTGGAAGACAGATGCTTATTATCATTGTCACTAAATTTTGTACTGGTGGCTCTGGTTGGAGACAAGAAAATGAAACAAAGAGTTAAAAGATTGGAAAAGAACAAAACTATTATTAACCACAGATGTGTTGATTATTTACATAGATAACCCAAAGAAATTTGCACGCAAATTATTAGAATTAGCAAGAGAATATAACATGTTTGACAAAGAAGTCACCATTAAAACAGTCAACTGCATTTCCATTTCCCTAACAAGTATGTGGTATTTTTAAAGATACTATTTACAGTAGCAATAAAAATATATGATATTTAGGAATAAACCTAACAATTGCTTTGAATATGTATGATACACACACACACACACACACACACACACACACACACATAAACCACCAAAAGACATTAAAGACCTAAATAAGAGGTATACTATGTTTATAGACAAGAAAACCAATATTACAAAGACATAATGTATAAAGAAATAAATTATTTCCCAATTGATGTATAATTTATGTAATTTCAATACAAAAATCAGACACTTTTGGAAATTTACAAGCTTGTCCTAAAGTGTATATGCAAGAAGAAAAGGCAAGAATAGCTAAGACAGTCCTGAGCAAGAAGTATTTAATACAAAGTTACACATCTTGTTCTACTAGATATTGAGACTTACAAATCTTTCTTAATTGAGAAGATATGGTATCAACACAAAGATAGTCTAGTAGAATAATTTAAGAAAATATAGAGAACCTAGAAATAGACCCATACATATATGGGAATGTGATGAAAGGCAAAGGGAGCATGGCCGACCACTTAAGTAAATAATTTTTTTTTTTTATTAAGTGGTCCTGCAATAAGGAGGAAGAATTGAAATTGGATCCCTACCTCACACCATACATGAAAACACCACTGCAGATGGGTTGGAGACACTTTATAAAATGCATACTTTTAACACTGAAGAAAATTTAAGAAAACCTTTTTGTGACCTCAGCATAGAGAAAATATTTTTACCTAAGACTTTTGTTTGGGTTTATTATTTTTGTTTGGGTGTATCTGGCCTTGAAATATGGATTCAAATGCAAGTAGTTTATTTAAGAGTTGGCCTAGGGTGCACTGGTAAGGGAGAAAGGAATTGAATCAGACAAGGAAGTTAAGTCAGTACAAGGTGTATTATCAAGAAATGTACTGTGTGTGAATAACTGGAGTTTAGAACAGTGACACTCCAAGTGTGATCCAGGGACCAGCTCCATGAACTCTTCTGGTCCATGACAGGACAATTGCATAAATAGAGGTTAAGTTTTTAAAAAGGAAAAACATGCATTTTCTGTTTTTTAATTTTACTTTTACTATTTAATTTTACTTCCTATTAATTGTGTGTGTGTGTGTGCATTTTATGGTAGTATCAGTCCATAGTGGGTTGGAAACAATAGAACTAATAATAAGCAGGACTAGGGTTTCAGTATTGAGACAGTTTAAGAGGTATTAGTAGAATGTGTCTCAGAGTTAACCCAGCAGAGTTGTTAGAACACTGGAATATTCATCTATCAACTTCCTTTCTTTCATTGCTTGAAGGATGTTTTGGGGGCATTCACTCTTTGGCACTTCTTGCTTGCCCTGTGTGGAGACCAAGTTTGCTCCCACAGCCTTCAGGAAGAGAGCCAGGGTTTGGTAGTAAGAATTAGCATATGGGCAGGGCACCAACAGCATCTCCTACTAAGTCTGTCTTTTCCCCCCGGCTTTTTTGAAGTATAATTGATACATAAAATTGTATATATTTAAGATGTACAACATGATGATTTAATATACGTATACACTGTGAAATAATTACCAAAATCTAGTTACGAAGTCTATCTTTCTCCCATACGAAATGGAAACTTTGAAGAATTGATCATCATCCAAAGGTAACATAATGAAAAAGGGAAGACACAAACCACGAGAAGATTTTTGTAACCCCTATAGCCAATAAAAGGATCAGTGACAAGAATATGCAAAGAACCTCAAGTCATACGAAAGGGACCGTGAAGGTTACTAGAAACCCCATTTACATTGGAGTTGAGAGGGTCTGTGGGGGGAGCTTTCATGCTCTACGTGGATGGTGGATCTCAACAGGAAGAACTCATTGTGTATAATGGCTCTCCCAATGTCCTCTTCTCTATTAAAGAGTTTCTTCTCCTTCGTTTCTCACTTGTGGTTCACCATTAGACCGCATGTGCTAAACATCAATTCTTCATTGTTTCCAAGTAAACCCATTTTGCTGGAGAAACGTCTGACTGCCTGTTTGTTTAGGGTCAACAGATTCCAGATAGATTACAGTGTTTAAAAAGAAAAAAAGATAGGAATAAATGATAAGATAAACAGAAGAAACTACAGATGAGTATTGATTTGATCTGGGGTGAGAAAGAGAATTTGCTTTGAACTGGAATGAAAAGGGGTTGGGGACCAGGTGGCATAGTGATACTCCTTGACATTCCACCAGATAGACTCTTCTTAATGAGTAGGATCTGCATCTCTCCATTCAGCTCACTTTCCACCTCTTCGGGCTTCTCTAAATTCCTCATACAACTCCTTCTCCACTATACTTTTGGTAGATGGTTTCACCCTCTCTTTTTAAGAAAATGGGGCTATTCATACACCTCAACTCCCCCTTCTCAAAGCATCTGCATGTTCTCTTACCTCACAGAGGAAAGGGTGCTCTCTTTCCACCCACCCTTGCTCCTGCCTTTTCAGGACCCTACCAATGTCAGTTATTGCCTCTCTCTTTCCCATCCTTCTACCGCCTACTTCCATTCTGGATTTTGTTCTGCTTGTCCTTAATTATGCCATGACGTCTCCTATCTTTGGAAGGGGACACTACTTCGGCTCCATGTCTCATCCCTGCCACTTCTTGCATTCTCCTCCCATTCACAGCCAAAAGAGTGTACCTGTCTCAGTCCGATCCCTCACCTTGCACTCTCTCCTCCACCCACTGCAGGGTGGCTTGGGACACCAACATTCCTCCTAAAATACTCTTGCTTTGGTCACAAGTCACCGTGGAGACACTGAACTCAATGGGAAAACAGGAGGTCGCATTTTACTTGAGCACTCAGCACATCTGTGCCTCTTAGCCAGCCCCTTCTGGGTCCTCCCTTGGCTGCTGTGATGACAGCTCACCTTCCCGGTCTTCCCGTTGCCTCTCCGAGTACAGTGTCACGTTCTCAGTTTCTTTGTTTTCCTCCCAGTTGTTAATATTGGAGTTCCTCTTGGCTCAGTCCTACACCTGCTATTTTTTGTCCCCCTCTACACTCTTGTTCCAATGCCTATTCCCTGCCCGTGGTTTTAATTTCTAAACAACACTGCTACTCAACACTGCCACTTGGGTGTTCTACAGGCACCTCAGATGAAGGATGGCAAACGCTTCCTTTCCAAAACCAACCCTCCTCTGTGCTTCCTCTCCATGAACGACGGTCTGATCCACCCCAGCTGTATAAAGCAGAACAGCTGGGTCTTCCTTGAGACCTCTCTCCACCTTTCACCCGTATCCGTCACCAGATCACCTTCGTTTGGCACCCCAAATCTCCTACACATCTGCATACCAGCACCCTGGACCAAGCTACCATCTTTTCTCCTCTGGATGGTTTTTCTCCTTCTCCTCTTGCCCTCCCAAAGTGATCCGCCACGCTCCCCACCCCCACCTTTGCCCTAGTAACTCCTACCTATCCATTGATGTGAACTTCTTTTCCACTTGTTATCCTGACTTGCCACATTGGTTTTTTCTCTGCTTGTTATAATTCTTCCAACACCTGTGCTTTACCTCAGAGTCCTAATAACAACTTTAAAAATGTAATTATGAGTGTAATCATTTATTTAATGTCTGTCTCCCTTTCCAGAATACAAGCTTTAAATCCTTGACTCTGTCTTTCTTTGCCACGGGTGCAACCCTAGTGACTACCGTTGTCCCTTGGTCATTAAACATCAATAAATATTTGTGGAAAGGATGAATGGATAAGGAAGAGCAATAAGAGATCTGATTGCTTTAAAGCTTCTACATCCCTAAAAGATTTAAAGAGCAAATGAAAAACTGACAAAAAAATATTTGTAACATGCAAAAAAGCTTATGTTCTTAAAAACAGATTATAATTACAGGCTTATAAAACAATGATGAATAAAAGTGAAGAGCCATACAGGGAAATGAGCGCAGGGCACAGAGAGTGTGTTCACGAAAGAATCAATGCAAATGGCCAATTAAACCGAAAAGCAAATCTGCACTCTCCAGTATTCTAAAAAAAGACACACACAAACACTCATTTGTTAAATAGTCAGTGGTGGCAAAGGTTGGAAATAGGCATATTCTTCTATTGGGGATCCCGGAATGGTACCAACTTTCTGGAAGATCGTCTAGTAATATGTATCCAAAGCCCTAAAAATAAAATAATTCATCTACCTTGGCTCAGTACATTGATTTCCAAAAGTTTACCCTCAGGACATCAGCAGAGTTTTATGCAAATCCTTATTTTTAAGGATGCGGGTTACAGTGTTACTAGTAATCATAAAGAAGTTAAGCCAAATTTAATGCCCAGTAATAAAGGACTGGCGGCTGTAATGGGGCGTATCCTTCTCGAAGCAGCCATTAAAATACATGGCCCCAAAGAACATTTAAGGATATTTTTTAAATCTGTTATTTGTTTAGCTATAAACGAAGATCACAACACAAAATACACAGTAGGAGTTTAATTTTTAAAAATAAAATATCTATAGGCATAGGCATAGAAATATCTCCATTTATGGGGATTATGAGTGATTTTTGTTCTTTGCTTTGTAGGATCTTTTTATATTTTCTTAATATTCAACAAATCCTGTGTAACGTGTCCGTAATGAGAAAAACTAAATATATTTTAATTTAACAATAGGGAACTGATTGCAACATATGGCCGAGGCTATATCTAGAGAGGCAGAGCCTGGTGATGGAGAGTGTATGCTTTGAAGCTCCCAGACAGGTGTTCGGTTCCCTCTTTACAAGTTAAGAGCCGTATGACCTTGAGCGAGTTACTTAATTCTCTTGGCCTCGGTTCCTTAGCAGCACAAAAGAGATAATCCATACCGGGCAGGGCTGCTTGGTGGCTGAAATAAAATAATGTGTGTAAAATTCTGATCAAAGAGTAACCACTTAGTAAAAGGACCTGCTTTTTTATAAGGCCAAAATATAAATAGATCCGGTAATGACTTACACGAATTCATGATTCTCTAAAGGGTTATAACTAGAAGTTTGGGGAATTATTTATTTTATGGTTCAGCATCTTCCAGACTGTCATAATGATGGTGGAATCCAGCAGGAGGCTGCTGGCTGGGTACACAAGCAGCCCAGGAAAGGTTTTGCTCATTAGGGCAAAATGCTGGTATAGGTCATTTATTCACCTATTCATCCAACCAGCAAATGGTTATTAAGCATCTACCATGTTCCAGACGTTGGAGACTCAGCAGCGAGACAAACTAGCTGCCTTCTTGGAGCGAGGCAAGCTGCTGCTAATTGGATTGAGGTTTCAGGGCACAGAGTTCCTGTTGGATACAACCAAGGAAGCACTTCCTGTAGCTGGGGAAAATTTGGCAGGGTTTGGGAAGTGAAGCTCACTTTGCATTCTGCAGATACCAGTCCTAAGGCAAGAGTGGACTTCCAGAATCCCACATGCTGGCAGGGCCGAGGGACCTACAGATGTCCTCCCGACCCTGGTCACATTTAGTGCAAGACCAGACTTGCTCAATCTGCAAGTGGAAAGCCACGGGCCTTCCAGGAGAGGGCTAAACAGACAATGGCCATGGGTCAACTCCAACCCGTTGCCTATTTTTAGAAAGACCGTTTTACTGAAATGCAGCCATGTCCATTCATGTATGGATTGTCTGAGGCTGCTTTTGTGCTACAAATGCAAAGTTGAACAGTTGTAACAGGGACCGTATGGCTCACAAAGCCTAAAATAGTTATCATCTGACCCTTTGTAGGAAAACTTGGCCAACTCCTGTTCTTGGTCACTGGGGCTGGGGACATGAGACAGGAGTGACCTCGAGTTCCTAACTTTTCCCTTCTGCAGTTCCAGGAGCTGTTCCTCTAGAGTCCATCCAAGGGGGGCCCTTTGAGGAGAAGATCTACATCCAGTGGAAACCTCCCAACGAGACCAATGGGGTCATCACGCTGTACGAGGTAAGGAGGCCCCTTTGGCTGTATCCCTTGCCGTGGCTTCATTCCATTGACCTCAGCCTGAGGTTGGCAAACACCTACTGTGTGCAGAGCTCCACGGAGGGCATGAAGGTAAGTGAGACACAACTCACCAACACGGTGGGAAGAAGACACAAGGGCACACGGTTGGGCTGTCATGATAGCCCCAGTGACAAAGAAAATTGGACATCTGTGCATCAGAGTGATTCTCGATCTCTTCAGCAAAGGCTTCAGGACTTGGGGAGTCAGGTTGTCCTGGCATAGCCAAGAAGACCCAGGCCTGGCAAACAGTCGTTATGATTCAACTGGAAAGCCCCAATGCATGCATGATGCCCATCTTACCCACGTCAGTCCCTGGGCTTCCAAAAGAATCCCGATGTCATTCTCTGCCCTGGGGGTACATGATTCTAGAGCGTGAGCATTGCTCTGTGGCTAAGGCATATTTTAGTGTCATCAAGTGATGCTGTCCAAGGATTAGCGGGACCTTATCACATCAGAGATGGAGCAGAACCTCCTCAGGCAGGAATGACGCGTAAGCCAACGCAAGGTGGCTCCCTGAATACTTCCAAAATTAGAACAAATCGGACAGAAGTCCACTGCAAAACAAAAACAAACAAACAAAACTACAATAAGGCTGATATAGTTCGATTCTCGTATTGGACCAAGACCAAGATTGACTCTGCCCCTGAGACAGCAGAGAAGTGCGGTGTGGCGTCCAGTAGGAGACGCAGCAGTGCAGAGGGGGGCCCTGGCAGCTGGAGCTAGAAAGAGGGAGCCTGCTGTCCGAGAATCCCTGCCACAGTCTCAAGTGACCTATCTCAGGTTCTTCCTCTCTCCAAGCCTCAGTTCCTCACCTGCACAATGGGGGTGGTGGTTGCAGCTTCAGGGTTCCTGTAGGGACTCTGGGGGGGGTACAAGCACCCCAAGGCTAACATGCACTGCAGGCCCATAGAGAGGACATCAGGTACTCAGTGCTCCTGCAGAGAGGGACATGTACTGAGAGTGTGCTCAGGGGAGGATGGCCCCACCACAAGGGAGGGTGAGCTCTGGGGAGGGAAGTCAAGGAATACTTGAGAGGGAAGAATATTCAGGATGAATCTGATGGACACCTGCCCTCTAGAGAGATGAGGATGGACCCAGAGCTCACGGAGGAGAAAGCTATCCATTAGGTATGAGGTGCTTGAGAAAACACATTCTGAAAGCACCTTATCTCACTAAATCCAGCAATCCTCTGAAGGTGAGCTGTCTGAGAGCCCCATCTGGGGCCACGTGGTTGGGAGATGCTTCCTTCCTGGGGATGCTGCTAGAGGAGGGTGCTCCTATCAAAACACCTTGCCCAGGATGGGTTCAGTGCCTCGTCGGGGAAGGGTGGGACTGGAAACTCAGCTGAAACCAAGCCGTCACTCCATAGCTACGTGCTGTTCTTTGTAAAGCAGAGGCCAACATCACACACACACACACACAAACACACACACACACGTGAAATAGAGATCTACTGTGCATGGCCACCTGTTCCTGCAAAGCAGAGGCCAAGGACCCAGGCCTTAGAGAGCTGAGGTGCGTGGTACCGTTCTATGAATGGCAGGCTGTGCCAAGTGTTCAAGATTTGGGGAATTCACAGGCCGGTGACATTTCAAAAGACTTGGGGGAACCAATGTGGAGGGCTTTGCCATATTTCATTATCATCATTTCATTAAAGACATAATTTCAAAAATACAGAAAGGGCATCACTTCAGCATGGAAGGCAGCCCTTCAAATTGAATAAGTTTAGATGTTCATGAATAATTCATGCCCGTCTTCTTGTTTTCTCTCGTTTGGCTTTGGATTGAGGACAGCTCTGTGCTGAAAAGGCCCTGATCCTTGTACCTACCCGTACCTGGGAACCACGGGTCTAGGCCCTGTTACATGTGGAGTCGTGTCTCTGTACACACTGCTCCCTCTGAGAGGGGTAAGCACTGAGCTGGGCTAGGGAGCCCTTGGTTGATATTCCAAGATGAGAAGAAAGACACAGATGGAGAGAGGACAAGGGTGCAAACCCAACTGTGAGTTAGACACCCTGTCTGAGCAATAGCTCCCTGAAGTCCAGTCTTCCTTATATGGTACACTCTCTGGAGCTCTGGGCACAAAGGTGGGCACAGATTGGGACACTGCACCCTGCTTCTCACGTCTATGTGAACTCAGCGCCTCATGGATTTTCAAAGACCAGTTGCTGGGGTTGTTGGCACGCCCAGGATGGACTGTGCTGGAGACAGCTTCTTGGATGCTACTGGGGCTATGATTGCAGAGAACTGGAGCTAGAAGTCTGCAGCTGTCTTACTTAGAGCACTGGAGGGTACCTTCTGGGGATTATGCCCAAATCCTCGGACGGTGCTTTGAAGGCAGCTAAGGAAGCACGGGCGTAGGCCATTGTGTTTCGAGCGTAAACATGGCCGTGACCACGTGTTCCCAAGCTAGTGAGGCCTCAGAAAGCGAGAGTGTGGACTTTTGAGGTCAGACAGCGTAGTTCTGAATCCCAGCTCTGCCACGTATTTGCTATGTAACCTTAGGTTCATCCTGCAACCTTTCTTCGATATTTACAGATAAATGTAAATACGTGTTTAGAACTGTGTTTGGCATTTAGAAATCTTATTAATACATTTTAGCTCTTATCGTGACACAGAAATTAGGAAATGGAGACTCAGAGAGGTAGAATGAAAAGACCAAGGTCACACAGCTGAGATGGCAAAGTCATGGGTCCTCAGTTCAAGGGCAGATGTCTTGCCCCTTCGTCAGTGTGGTCCGTGGACCAGCAGCATCAGCAGTACCTGGGGCTGGTTGGAAACACAGCACCTGAGGCTTCCCCAGACCTCCTGAGTCAGAATTTCCCTTTTAACAAGATGCTGGGGTGATGCACGTGGGCACTGAAGTTTGAGAAGCACACTCTAGACCACACAACTCTTTAGGAAATGTTGACACTTGATGAAAGAGTATGTCCTCCTGAGCAGAGAGATGGGGAGTCCCCTCTCGGCTGGGCTCAGCCCAATCCTGCTCCAGACAGGAAGCAAGGAGACCTTGCTTTTAAAGACATTTATAACAGAGCCTATGTTTATGAGGCAATTTCCAAATTTAATTAGATGAAACCAATTTGATTTTTAAAATTAGGTTCTGGTTGTAATTCTAGAGAGAAATCCATAAATTACAAATCACGCTCTCTGGCCTCCAAAGTATATTTTTTGCAACAAAGAAAAACAGAATAATACAAATGGAAGAGAAATTCGAGATTGTCTATACCTTCCTGTGTACAACCTTGAACTCAGCAAAGTCAAAAGCCAAAAAGGGGGTAGGAGTATAGGTGGGTTATAACTCTAATGTTGTAAATATTGTTAAGCAGTGTAGGTCCAAGTACTATGTAATATGTTAAGATTAAATTTTCTTCCCTATAAGTCCAAGTTACAACCTCTGCTTTAATCCCCAAAGTCTGAGTGGCTTTGCTTATGTCTTATTCTGTCTCTGGGCTTCCCTCCTCTCTTTATAACATGAAGGCGCCAGACTGTTCCAGGCTCCAACTGGGTAAGAATCAAGAGAGAAATAAATTTATGTCAAACCTACAAAACCGAAGGTTTAAGACTCATTTTCGAGTTGCTCTGCTGTTGAAACCTGGCCTGTGGCCAGAGTCTCTGAAGGCAAAGTGGTGATGACACTTGACAAATAACAGCTAGTGCAAAGGCCCTGGGGTAGGAATGGCTTTGGCTTGTTTGACAAATAGGAGGTCAGAGTGACTGCAGCTTTGTGAGCACGGAGGACAGTGATCAGACTATGGGCAGGCAGGGCTTCTAGAGTCTGTGCTTTTATCCTGAGAGGAATAAAAGCCCTAGGATTTTAAGCAGAAGAATGAAGGAATCAGATGTGGATTCTTAAACGATCAACTGGCTGTTCTGTGGCTAAGTGGCTCTGGTGCATAAGCATCTTGGGGACATCGGAAAAATGTGCCAGGAGGCGAGGACACTTCCATCCTCTGTGATATTGCAATGAGAGCTCGGCTTTTTATTGGAAGACCTTGGACCCAGATGGAGATGTGAGAACTTGGTCCCATCGGCCTCTTTCCTGCTGTAACTCCAGCAGATCGGCGTCAAACATGCAGAATCTCAGGCAGAGATGCACTGAACCCGAGTCTGCATTTTAACCAGACCTCCCGACGACTCGTGTGTACATCCAAGTGTGAGAAGCACTGGTCTCAGAGACATCCTACCACTTCGTCATCTGGACCTGGAAAGCCCGCTTGGTGAAAACATCCTTGGATGAATATGTGGTCACTGAATGAAATGAGTACTGTCCCTGCTCTCACAGTCCAAAGAGCTGGCTTATTTTCACCAGGAATGGGAAATCAGACTATTCCCGTAGACCCTTCCAGAGTCCTGCTTAGGTCTGACCGAGATCTCAGGGTCCCCCATTCAGGGCGTGTGTGTGAAGAGGGTTGGTGTGGCCTGTGCTCGCGTGAACAGCACAGCTCCCCCAAAACAAAGCGTCAGCATGGTAGACAGACACTTACAGCCCGAATGAGGACACGGAACAGCCCAGCCGAACCGTTGTTTAAAAACCCCTCAATAAAACCATTCGCAGACGAGCTCTTCCGAGTTCATGAGAAACAGTAATCAATATGTGTCTCAAGTCAATTAATTGTTCTCGTCTCTGTCCAAAAATAAAAACCACGCAGTGTGAGGGAATTGGGCCAGAAGATGTTACACCAGCAATGGGGTTAACGAAGTGTGAAAATATTTAAAATTCAGACCTGTGAATCTTCCCTGGAAGCTTTTCTGTTTAGCAGTCAAAATCACCAAGTTTCTAATTACAGCGTATAAATCTGAGGAGCTTACAGGGAGTGAGAGGGCCCTAATGAGTCAGGAATGGGTGTCTTGATTATGCTAGAGTTGATTGACATTTATCTTGCAAGCTATTCTAGGCACCTGGCGTTCAGAGTTGAATAAAACACATACATCGCCTCAATGAAATAAGGCGGCGTTCCTGCGTGAGAGCGCCTTTAAAAGGTTTGACGGGGTTGGAGGGTCATCAGTACTTTCCCAGCATGCAGATGGCGTGTGAGTGTGTTGGAAGTGTGTGGCAGGAGGGCTAGGCACGTGTTCTGAGTCAGAGGACTGGGGCAGTCACACACTGATGGAGAGAGGCCCGTGGCAGGTGCTGGCTCAGTTTGGATGTTCAGACACACCTTCCACCTGTCCTTTGATTCAGCCACTGTGGCCACTGACGCAAGACACACTCATGGCTCTGGTCCACAGAGAAGCGGTGGGTGTCGGGGGAAGGAAGTGGTACTGATGGGCAGGAGATAGTCTGGGCAGGAAATGACTAATACAGCCCAAAGCAAGAATTTGCATAAATCAAACTGGATCTACATTAATTAGGATACAGCATTTGCATAATGCAGGCTGCTATTGGGTATAACTTGAGCCAGGCTGGTAGCTAGGATAAAAGCTCTTGTTTCTTTTGAATTGTTTAAGCCGGAAATGTGGGAATCAGCCATTCCCCTCACCACCTGTCACATCTACTGCTCTTGAAAGTTCCATTTCCTTCTCCTACCAAAATAGACACAGGTTAGGTCACGTGGCCCCATCTGAGTACTCAGCTGATGCCTGGACCATTTCAGGACCTCGCTGCCCATCCCCCATGGACACGTCCTCTATTCCACTTCTATTCCACTTCTCCCCGCTGCGCCCAGACTGAACACCCTAACGGTAAATCTAATTGTGTTACTTCCCCGTTTTGGCTTCATTTTAACTTTGGGGCTTTGAAGGACCTGGCCCCTGCCTCTAACTTCCTCTCCTGCCCTTCTTCCCATTGCTTTCTGGATAGCTTCCCCTCTACCCTTCTAACATTTGCTCAAGCTCACCCAGTTGTTTGCAGCTCACGTGACTTTGCGAATGTCATTCCTTCTGCCCGTAGAGTTTTCACTTGATACTTCTCGTGGCTGGTTCCTCCCTAGTCTGTACCTCCAGGAAGCTTTCTCTCCCTGCTCTCCACTTCATCCTCACTTTCCTAGCATTTTCACACTCTGCACTTATTTTGTTGGTGGGCTTTAGTATCATCCAGCCTCCTGTTGGACTTTTAGCCCATATAGACATGGGCTATGTGATGATTATTTTATGTGTTGACTTAGTTGGGCTGTGGCGCCCAGATATGAAATTAAACATTGTTCTGAAGGTTTCTGTGATGGTGTTTTTGGATGAGATGAACATTTAAGTGGACTTGGAGTAAAGCCAATTAACTTCCATGATCTGGGTGGGCCTCATCCAAAAAGTTGAAGGTCTGAGTGGAACCAAAGTCTGAGCTCCCCTGAGCAAGAGGGAATTCTGCCTGCAAGTGAGCTTCAGATTTCACTTGCAATTAGCTCTTCCCTGTCTCCCCATCCTGGTGGCCTCTGGTCTGGAGCTCAGTACTGGCCATATGTGTGTTTGCTTTTCAGTAGTGTATCCCGGGGCGTAAGAGAGGAGTTCACTCATGTGCTCAGTCATGTTCCTTGGCTGACTCTGCAGATCCTTGCTTTAGCTTAACAAGGAGCAGTGGTGAAGGTTTTGCTCTAACCCATTTAGTGGTTGTGAAACCTGGCTGAAGATTGGAATCATACCTTGAGAGCCCCCAAAATATAGATAAATAAATAGGTACTTAGATGCGCAAGTGGATCGATGGATGCCTGGGCCTGACTGTAGTCCCGATGAGTCCGAATCCCTGGGGGAGAGGTTCTGGCCATGCGGGTATTTTTAAGTTTTATGGGGAATTCTTATGTATATCCAGAGTTGGGAGCAAGTACAGCATAAAATTAACTCATTCAGTCTGCTTTAGTGTGTTATCCTGGCCAAACACCCCCTAATGAAACAGTCTTGACCCTGTCCTCGTTCTCACTGCCAAAATCCAACTCCGTCTGACCTTACACTACAGTCAACTCACTCAGGCACAGGTGGGCGCTAGCTGCTAGTTTTTTAAGGTTCAAATTCAAGAATCATTGGCCTTTGTTCCTCAAGGTTGCTAAACACTTTGGGGGGTAACGGAAGACAGACAGACGGGGCCGTGTCATTCTGTCAGTTTCCCTTTGCCTTCTGCTAATGGCATGTCGCAACCTGAGGCTGAGCCCACAACAGACCTTACCTTATAGATCTTTTCCTCTCTCCTGTATAGTAGAAATCAGTTCTGTTGTTTATTTGTGAGATTAAAAAGGACATATGCATACACAAAACTTAATAGACTCACCCAGAGGCCTCCCCTAAATCCTCAGAGTCGGGGCCCTGGGATGTCTAGGAGCCGTTTTTCCTAACCCTCAGCCCATCACTCAATCCCTAGAGTGTGTTTCTCTTCCAGAGACCTGAAAAGTGCAGGCATCCCCGGGTAGCTGCTACGCACAGGTCTGCTGGGCTGACAGGCAGGTTGACAGGTGTTTCAATAGAAACGGCTCGCGGTTGAAAAGAATGATTTCTGGACTCGGCGTCTGAAGGATGGGAAGTTGTGTTCTGAAGTAAGTTGCATTTATGTAAGTGTGACCATTACAGCTGCCTGTCATCCACTGGTGGACTATCAACAATGCCTATATGTTTGCCTCTGGGTGTTTTTTTTCCCTCCTTTTGCTATTACAACATATTTGTGATGGAGCCAGGGAACTTGACAGTAGGAATCAACAGATGCATGGCCCTCGTTACCTAAAGAGCAGCAAATCACGTTCTCCTGGCAATGAGAAGTTTTGCACTAAGCATTAATCATTCAGTTCATCTGTGGGAAAACAGCAGCGGTGGCTGCTTGGAAATCTTCCTGCAAGGGTGTGCATGTGGATAAGTAGCTTTGTTTTGCTGTGTGGGGTGCATAAACGTGTGTGTTTGTGAGCTTATGTAGCTGTACACCAGCACGTGTATGCACAAATGGATTTATGTTTGTTGGCATGTGTGGGTGAAGCCTCCGTCCCTGGGCTATACCCACATTCTCGATTGCATCCTCAGAATTGCTCCATTTCTTTGCAGAGTTAACGATAGGAGGCATCAGAGACACGGGCTATGTCTGTTTTCTCCTGGCCTGGAGGGACCAGGCCACCTCATATCCATGACAGAGATTCGACTGTCATGGGAGAAACTCCCTGTGGTGTCCTCATGCTCCCAGCTGTTTCTCATGAACTTCTGCCATCGTTGCTGTCGAGCACTTTGACTAAAGGAAAACTGTGCATTGAGGAAAACCTGCAGGTTAGATTTAATCCTGGGCGTGTACAGTTGTCCTAGGAGAGTGGAGGCAAGGAGATGGAAAGGTCGTTCTGCATCTGGTACAGCGTGGGCTCGCCTTCACGTTCTTTACGTGGGCGGGGCACTGTGCTCTGACCACTGTGCACCCAGCAGGCTTTGCAGAGGGACGGCCATGCGCCCAGATGGAACCCTCTCTTTGGCTGTGCGTGGTCCTGTCAATAGCTGTGCCCAGAGGCGGAGTGTCAGCTGCCAAGTGTCTCTTTAAACATCGTAGGCTGTTCTCCTTTCATCCCAGATGTTTTACCTGAGTGACATAGTCCTGTTGGAATTCCTCCAGGGCTGGGCAGGGCAGCACAGATCTGTCTCTTTGAGCTCCGGCTCTTCTGTATGTATTTTGGTCAAAACAGCTCTGTGTTTGGACCTAAATGAAGGGTGACTGTGAGTGTTCATCTATCGTCAGGACATCTGGAGCCTTCATTCTGAGGTCTCTGGAGACGAATTCACATCTGTAATTCAGAGACGATGCTTCCATTGGACTCGGGAGATGGCAGGTGGCTTTCCTCCCCTCACTCTGACAAGGGTCCTTTCCTTTGACCACCCAAAATTTACACCCAGGTGCAGGGCGTTGGCCTACGTAATTATGGGCTCAATGCATACATACATACATGAATACATATGCATGCATATACATACATACACACACACCCTTCAGGGCCCTTCAAAAGATGAGTCATAAAAATCATCATTGTTTTCTTGTTCTTCCTTTTATTTCATGCATGTTTTTAGCACACATGCGTACTAGTACACATGTCAAATTGTGAATTGTGCAATTAGGACATTTATTGTTGACTTTTAGTTTGCCCCAGTGAGTCCCTTTCCCTACCTGGGCCTTGTTTTCTACACCTATCACCTGAAGGAATGGGACCAGGTAGATTCAAAGGATCCTTCCTACTCTGACCTACCACGTAGGTACCTGACATTGAATTAATCTTACTCCTAGTTTAATGAAACACTTTCCTCCTTGGTTTGTCCATGACCCTCTTTTGCATTTATTTATTATTTCATTTCTGTATAACACACCAATTACCAGGACAACCAGAACTTTTCACAATAGCTTATCTCTGCTCATGAGCTCCTCCCATCCCAACCCCCTGATTCCCCCTGCTGTCCTGGACCTTGTCTATAATTCCCTTTTATATAGTTTTACTACCTGCACACATTCCTGAAGGGTGTGTTCTTTTGTTGTATATTAGTCTTTTAACTTTACTAAAGGATTTTGAGTTGTATATAATCTTTTGGGACGTTTTACTTCCATGTTTTGTGCTAACAGTCATTCCTGTCCATGAGTGCAGTGGTAGTACATTCATCTTGACTGCTGTATAATATTCCATCGTGTGAAGATATTGGAACACATTTATCCATTACTCTTTGATAGGCACTTGGGGTTGCTTCCAGTGTGTTGCCTTTATCAACAGTGACGGTATACACACCCTTGTACACATCTCCTTTTGCATATGTGCAAGAGAGTCTGTTGAGTTTATATCTAGAAACTAGGTCATATGGTCAATGAATGTTCAACTTAACCAAAAAAAAAAAAAGAGCCAGCCTATTTTCCAAACTAGTCTCACACCAGTAAAGCATAAGAGCTTCTATGATTCCAAATTCTCTCTAGTATCTGGTATTTGCAGCATTCTTAATTTTTGCTAGTTTAAGTTGGTATAAAACGGTGTCCCATTATTGTCTGGCTTCATCATCCCTCAGCCATTAACAAGCTTAACTATATTGCAGTAGAGCTGGTCCTCAATGGCATTTCCTTTCCTGTGGGACGCCCACTCATGTCTGTTGCCCATCATTCTATGAGATTATCTGTCCTCCTCTTATTGATATGTAATAGTTTTTTAATATATTTTGGATACAGTTTTGTCAGTTATATAGAGGACTTGCCATTTTTATTTTCTTTAAGATATCTTTTGATGATAAAAGCCCTCAATGACAATATAGTCATTTTTTCCAGTCTTTGCTTATGTAATTAGCACATTCGGTGTCCTTAAGGAGCTCTTCCCCAAACCAAGATAAGAAAGATGATTTCCTGGAGTCTGTTGAAAGGTGTATAGTTTTGCTCTCTAAATTTAAACCCTTGATCTATCTGCAGTTAATTTATGCAGATGGTATGAGATGGGATGAAAATTATTTTTTTTTCCTATGTGGATGAATACCTTCCCTGGTCTTTTTAAGAACGGTCCCTCTTTTTCCTTGCTCCACCAGGCCAGGCCTGGCTGGCATGTGCCCAGCTCCTCATAGGCATCCATTTGATTCTGAGCTCTCCTTTCCACACATCACAACCACACACAGTCATAACTGCTACAGTTCCCACTGCTGCTGACATCTCTCAGAGCAGACCCGTCCTCCTCATCCTCCCTCAGAAACATCTGGGTTATTCTTGCCTTTGGCCCTTTCGCTGTAGAACCCCCTTATCAAATGTAATGAAAATCCCTGTTGTAGTGTTGATTAGAATTGTATTGAATGCATTGAACAACTTGGGGGGGGGGTAACTGACATCTTTATTAAATCTCTCTCTGTTTATTTAACTTCTTCTTAAAGTTTCCCAAAGTTGTATTACCTTACTTACAGAGACATTGCATTTCATATAAAAAACCAAACTGCTGCCCTGGCCGGTTTGGCTCAGTGGTTAGAGCGTCAGCCTGTGGACCAATGAGTCTCGGGTTCGATTCCGGCCAAGGGCACGTACCTCGGTTGCGGTTCGTCCCTGGCCCTGGTCGGGATTGTGCAGGAGGCAACCAGTCAATGTGTCTCTCTCACGTCGATGTTTCTCTCTCTCTCCTTTTCTCTCCCTCTCTCTCCCTCCCACTCTATCTGAAGATAAATAGAAAAATATACTCAGGTGAGGGTTAAAACAAAACACCAAACTACTAACTTGGGTCCCAAAGACCTTGCATCTTGCATTCTCTTTTTCTCTCTTGCCTCAGTGACCCTTTCTATCCTTCAACGTGCCCAGTTCCCTCCTGCCTCAGGCTCACTGCACATGAGTTCTTAGGGACCGGAAGGCTCTTCCAACTCATTCTCATACTGCAGGTACCAGCAGGCATGCTGTCCTCAGGGAGACCCTCCCTAAGGTCCCAAAGCTGCTTTCACTTCCTGAATAATATGCCCCACAATGACTAATGATTACCTACAGGGGTGGGCAAGAGTGGGTTGACAGTTGTGAGTACACGAAACACAGAGTTCATTCTTGTGTTATTATTTATTTGTTATTATTAACCTACTTTTGCCCACCCCTGTATGTATTTATAGGTGTATCTCCTTATTGTAGGCACCATGCAGGCAGGACCCACATATATATTACTCACCATTGGAGAACTCAGTGCCTTACACAGTGTCTGGGAAGCAGGCACGCAACTTTTTTTTTTAGTGAATGAAGATTGGAGAGGTTCCCTTTGATGGATGAGGTACAATGATAGTCAGGAATAACCCTTAGCTTTTCATTAGCCCACAGATACGACCGGATGCGACCATATAAAATCATAAGATGGTGTCCTAAATCCTATGATAATCTATAGTAGACTCCGTGAGATTTCCAGTGACCAGTGAGCATACATTTAATTCATAGAACCCAACTGCTAATAGGGAAACGTATCCAGGTTAGGGATCTTTTTTCCCCAAATACCTCAAACAGTGCCTGGCATAAAGCAGGTACTCAATATATATATATTTGTTTAATGAATAAAACTGGATTCCAAACTTGAGTCAAGGTTAAGGCAACAGCTATAATAGATATTTAAATATCTACTTCCGTATGATTGCTTGATTTAAAAAATTAATTTCGTCTTTGTTAGTGTTAGTGACATTACAACATTACAGGGTGCTAGAAAGATGGGGAGTGGAAAGCAACCCCTCACTCCCTCACACATCGAGCGTTTCCGGACTTTTATTTTTTTTTTTAGTCCTTATGCCTTTACGACATCTTTCGCATGATTATGACCACATTGCAAAATTTGAGTTTTCACTGTGGTGAACATTTTCCCATTTCAGTGGGATCTACTTAACTATCTCTTTTGTTGTTAATCCTCACCTGAGGATATTTTTTCCATTTTTAGAGAGAGTGGAAGGGGAGCTTGAGGGGGAGAGAGAGAGAGAGAGAGAGAAACATCGATGTGAGAGAGACACATTGGTTGGTTGCCTCCCGCATGCCCCAGACCTGCAGCCTAGGTACACACCCTCGACCAGGGATCGAACACACGCCCCTCGATGCTCAGCCCGATGCTCTAACCACCGAGCCACACGGCCAGGGCTCAGCTCCCCATTTCATGGCTCTCTGATCCCCAGCACAGAGGTCGTGATTTACTTTCCAATCATTCTGTTTTGGAGTGTGTTGATCGATTTTCTAGATGTGAGACAGACTTTTAGAGTATAATCGGTGTGACCTGGATCTCTCTAACAGCTGGTTAGCAAAGTCTGAACCTCTGCTTTCCTTTGCTTCTCCACACAGTTGTCGATAGCGAGCAGAGGCATTCACGTGCCTCTGGTCGTACAGCTGTGTTCAAAATAACGTCTCTCTCTGTTCAACGGGCTGGATCTAAGGGAACAATGTGTCCAGATTTGGATGGAAACCTATAAACCCGAAATTAGAAGCGGTAGTCACACTTTCCTCCTTCTTTTAAAGTTCAAGTCTCAGTTTGCTTATCTGCTAACAAATAGAGATGACCAAAAGCTTGAGTGTTCTCCCGTGCCTCCCGAACACCCGTGCCGTGACAGATCCGTGGTCAAGCAGGGCACGTTCTCCCACTGGACTCTGGCACGGCCTCGATATCCCTCTGCTGGCGGCACGCGAGGAGGTCAGGTCCACCGAGTGGACAGGAAGAACATTCGCGATGAAGCCTGGCGCCCCCCACGGCCGCTGTCGGGATGCCGTGTGCGGCGGGTGGAGCTCCGTGCCCCTCAGCGCTCCGTCCTGCAGACGGGTCCCCACGGCACTGCCTCGGGGTTTTTTCTGTACTCTGAGCACATTTCCGTTTCAGATCTTTTTGTTGTTGTTGTTCAAATCCTCACTCAAGGATACTTTTTCCATTTTTACCTTCAGATAGAATGAGAAGGAGGGAGGGAGAGAGAGAAAGAAACATGGATGTGAGAGAGACACGTCGATTGGTTGCCTCCCGCGTGACCCCGACCAGGGCCGGGGATGAACCACAACCAAGCTACGTCCCCTTGACCGGAATCGAACCCGCGACTCTTTGGTCTGTGGGCCAATGCTCTAACCACTGAGCCAAACGGGCCAGGGCTGTTTCAGATCTTTTTCACAGTAATTATATTCTTAACAAACTCTGTTGCAGACCTCAGCATTATGGGCCAATAAGAAGGTACAACAGCTGGTCTCAGATTCTGGGGAAACTTCCCAGATATTCTCGACCCACTGAGCAGCTGAGTGTCCAGGTGCCAGTAGATCAAAGCAAGGGTCAGACGTGTCCGTAACAGGCTTGCTCCTGTCTCGTGGTTAGACCCGACATGGCAAGTCAAGGGGACTGGAGATGCTGGGGATGAAGGCAGTCGCAGGCTTAGTTTCCCGAGGATCAGCTATTTACAGCAAGACCTTGGCAGTGTGTGGAGGTGCAGAGACAATGTCACGACCCCATGTGAGCGGGAAGGACCATGTTAGGCACGCTGGTGGCTGTGATTTTCCCCAGGCTCCTGAGTATCAAGACCTCACTAACAGGAGCTGCTGCTATAGGTGAAGCTTGGACTTCAAAGGACTGATGGAGATTGTATCTAGGCAGGTGTGGGGAAGGTGGGAACTGAGAATAGCCTTGGCAACTCCCCCCCTCCAGCTGTTTGGTCCCTTAAGGAGATGCCTTGTGTTCTCCCTGGAGCCCTCAGGAACTGGCCCCGTGTGCCGTGGTCTAGGACACGAGTCCTTCCACTCCCAGCATCAGCCGTGTGGTCCTCAGCAATGCTTCACGGCTCTCTGTCCTTCCCACCTCCTGGGTAAGCATGCTTCCTGCAATTCTGGGGGGCAGTTCTTTTCCATGACTGGGCTGCTGCTTGGAATGAGGGACCAGTCCTGTGGAGGGAAGAAGATGCCAGAGGTGAGAAAGCCTGCACGAGAGTCACCCATCGAGAGAGTTTTCATGACTGGGACTAAAACTCAGCACGGCAGGAACACGGGAGTGCGCAGAGCTATAGGAACAGACAGGTGCATAGAGGTTTCAAGAATGTATTGGAACTACCCTTAGGGATCTTGTATATATCACCAGCTCTGTGCCCTTCCCACCAACACATGCACTCTGTGATTTTAGACTTCCCCAGCCATGTTTTGGTGACAGTAATACAGAAAGTCTGGATAGAAGAGAAAAGCATCACTTATAATCTCTTCCCTTAGCACAATGATGCTGCCTTGTATTTTATCTTTGTTAATATGCATGCATCTTTTACCTAACTAATTACAATTACATAAAATTTGCTATCGTAATTTTTCATTAAGCATTTTATCACAATCATGAAGCTTTTATAGCACCATGGAAACAGTTTATCGTTTTTAATGACGCCGTAATTGTCCATTGAGCCTGTATATACCCTAATTTACGTATCCACCCCTCTGTTGTGTTTCCATGTTTCTGATAACACTGTAATCAACCCCACACATGTGGTGGTGGTGTGTCCTGGTGGCAAGAACACGGCCTTCGGCTCGGATTGACCTGGATTCAAATCCCAGTTCTAACATTCACTGGATGGAAGACTTTGGGGCAAATTAGCCTCTCTGAAATTGAGTTATCCCATATGCTTAAACTTCTAAAAATTCCTCTAAGAGAATCAATATTCAAGCCTACAATTTAGGAGTATTGTAAGAATTAGATATACAGTAAGTCCTCACTTATCATCATCAATAAGTTAGTTCTGCAACTTCAAGCGAAATGCCTTTAACAAAACCAATCTTTCCATAGGCTAATTGATATACACAAGATAGTGTCTCATCAACATTACAAAAAAGTGATATTGAATGAAACAATGTTACTTGAGGACCTGCTATATGTTGCAGTCAAAGCTACCTAGTAGCCATTTGATGTCTAGCTGGTGTGCTTGGTGTACTTCTGTCTTAGACATCCCCCCACGTGAAATTACAGAGTTGAGTAGAATGAACACTTTCGTGATTCTCGCGTTCTGACAAATCACCCTCCAAATGGACTGCACCAGTGTGAGCATGTGCTTTGAGCCTCGTGCTTCGTTTTTATGCCCATCACTGTGTCTGGGAAGCAGGCCTTTGGCAGCCCACCAGAGATTTATATCAGCTTTCATGGTACCCTCAGAGCAGGCGGATGTGTGAAGAGCTCATCACACACTGGCAGATCCATTTACACTCTCCAAGGACATGCCGGAAATGCTCTAGCCTCAGCAACTCATTGTTCACTCCCTCTCCATTTTGCCCTTAAATAGCAATGGAGCTTCTGGCCTCCAACACTCTCCCAGAAGGTCCTGGGGACCCCATGGGGACTCTGACCTGGAGGACTCAACACAGGGTTCCTATAGGCTCCGCCACCAACTTACTCTGATACATCACCAGTCACACCTCCCATGGTGTCATTTGTAAAGGAGAAGGTTGAGGCACTTGGCCTCGGAAGCCAAACCACTCAAAGTGTGTTCCTCTGTCATCAGCACCCTCTGGGAGCTCTGTAGAAATGTGCCGTCTCAGGCCCCGCCTCGGATCTGCTGAGTCAGGGTCCACATGGGTACAAGATCACCAGGTGATCTCTACGCACTTCAAAGTTTGACAAGTGTGGCAGGAAATTATCCGTGGGCCAAGGTTTTCTGTCGTGCTGCGGACATTGGCCGGGAGCCCCAGATTTAGAGCCGTGCTCTCTCTGCACCGAGCCAGGAATTCCCACCCTCAGGGGCCTCCCATTCTCCAAGAGTCCTGTGCCCAGCACCTGCTAGATCTCCCTGAGCTCGGTCATCCTCGTCCACATCAGCCATGAGAGAGGAACTTACTAGACACACAGGCCAGCGGACGTGGGCAGCCTTTCACCGGCAGAACATAGCGTGAGCTCTTCCGTGGAGCACCCAGCTGCTCCCTGACCCCCACGACCTCTTTACTCTCCTTCCTGGACATCTGCTTCCACCCCCAGGCCCACGGCGCTGAGCTCTCCACTGGCAGCTCCTCGCAGAGGCGGCTCTGCACCTGTGTCGCTGGAGCGTGTGGACACTGTGCCTTCGAGCCCCCTGTCCCTTACCCACGTCCTGTTTGCTGGGGTAACTCCTGCTTCGCAGTCATCTCAAGTGTTACCTCTTTTCGAGAATCTCCTCTCACCTCCTCCAAGTGGTCTGCACTCTTCCCCGTGCAATATTCTGGAGTATGTTGTCATTGCATTGCAGTGGTGTGTGTGTGTGTGTGTGTGTGTGTGTGTGTGTGTGTGTGTGACTACACCTCAAGGCAAGGACTTTGTCTCATTGACCGAAGTTTCCCCAGCATCTAGATCGGTCCCTGGGACACAGTGAATGCTCCATGGATGACTTTATTTGGCCTTGCTGTCCTCCCAAAATTGACCTATCCAGTTGTAGCTGGAGCATTAAGTTACTCATTGTCAAAGAAGTAGGGAAAAGGAAAACTCACACATTCTCTTTGCCGAGTTCTCTTCTGGTCCTTGGCTGTTCACCTCAGTCCATCCCCTTGCTGCACGTCTCGCGGACACGCGCCTCTGTGTAGCCGGATTCTTGCTGGAACCATCTCCCTGTGTAATGTCTTGATGCCAGCCCAGAGTCCCCCCTGCATTCGTGCCTGGAGAATAAAGATGTCGCTAAGGGCTGCTTTATATCTGCGCCCTCACCTGAAGAAGAAAACCTCGTGGCGGCAATGGCCGAGTCTATTTCACCGTGCCCGGGAGTGCCACAGATGGCTGTGGTGGCTCTCAGTATGGCCTGATGGCTGTCACATCATCCCCATAGACACGAGTCCACTGACACCAGTCACTGCCGGAACATCAGTCACACGTGTGAATGAGAAAATCATCCCCAAATCAGGCCTTGAGTAGTTCGTAGTTGCTTGCTGGTTCCATGGGACCAGAATCACTCAGACAAAGAGGGATCGTGGGGCTTGAGTTGTCAGTGATTAACCCTGGTGTTTCCTGCCCGAGGCTCAGGAAACCATCGGTGGGAATCATATATCCTGACCCACAGGAGTCCTCGAGTGGCAGTGCCCTTGGTCTGACCTTGAAAGCTGCAATCCTGGCTTCCAGTTTCTGTCAGTGAATTGAGAGTATTTGTTTGCACAGAGAAAGTGCACCTGTGACATTGGAGTCCAGCTGAGCAAAGCAAGGTTTTCTTTGTTGAGATTGGGAAAAGCCTGAGTGTCCAAAGTCACTGATACGGCAGGAACAAATGTGTTTTCTTGGGCAAAAAGCCACTTGGAGCTGGGTCCCTTCTGCATTTCAATAACATTTGGTGAGTTCAGCAGATGCCAAATGAAGAGACCCTCAGGGGCTCAGCTGGAGTTTAGCACGCACTTTAAATTTGTTATAAAAAGGTAGATAATTATATTTATAAAATGTAATAGTCACAGAAAAAGAAAACAATTCTTATTACTCAGAGCCTCACATTTTTATTTTCCCGTGTTTTCTTCCAGTCCCTGTCTAGATGCATGTGAAATTTTTATATAGTTGTACTTATTGCGTCTCTATAATTTTAAATGCTTTTCCCTCGCTTAAAAGTATATCATAGCGCCCTGGCTGGTTTGGCTCAGGGGTTAGAGCGTCGGCTGGCAGACTGAAGGGTCGTGGGTTTGATTCCCAGTCAAAGGCATGTACTTGGATTGCAGGTTCAATCCCCGGCTCCTGTCAGGGTCATGCAAGAGGCAGCCAATCTATGTGTCTCTCTCACATTGATGTTTCTCTCTCTCTCTCTCTTCCTCCCTCCCTCCCACCCTTCCATTCTATCTAGAAATCAATGGAAAAACATCCTCAGGTGAATATATATATATAATCATAGCTACAGCATTACTAGCATTTTAATGGCTGCATAATGTCCCTTCAAGTGGCACTACCACGATTTATTTAACCACCTTACGTGGCCTTCACAGTCTCCACCATTTCTCTGTTATAAATGAGGCTTCAATGAACATCTTCATGCATTTGCTTTCACCAATCTTTCATTATTTCCTCTAGATAAATTTCTAGAATTGTGATCAGGATGCCAAAGAACACAGCCGCTCGGCGTTCTTCTGGGCTTACACTGCGTTTATACTGCGGCGGCTCGCCGCGTCCACCCGCGCTCTGGCCCAAGGGCTGTGAGCAGAGAGGCCTCAGCTATAGGGAGGCCAGGGCCAGCGCGCACCTGGCACAAGGTTGGGGTGGACTCGGGATGTGGCAGAAGGGCCAGTGGACTGTGAACCACGGGATAAAGAGAGAGCCCGTCTGACCTGGCCACCAGTCCAGGGTGCGGCTGTACAAGTCATTCTTTGGGGCCTGATATCTGGTCTATACGTGGGAGGAATAATGACTCTGGCCAGTTGGTAACCGAGTCGTTGCCTGTGAAGGGGCGAAGGGGATCCTGAAAATGCCTGGCGTGGACTGTGCTCATCCATGGTCCCCTCTCTGTCCTCTGTCTTCTCCTCTCCCCCAAACGCACGCCATCGGCAGTCTGCTGAGTTCTGCCTCCCACGTGTCCCTGAAATCGGCCGCTTCTCTGCCTTCACCCCCCCCTCGTGGTGACCACCAGCGTCACTTGTGCCAACTACAGCACTGTCCTAGCTGTTCTCCTGGATGCCGTGCTTGGCCCACGCCCACCACAGTCCATGCGTCACAGTGACCAGAGTGGTGTTTTTAAAATGACAGTTTGCACACGTCACTGTCCTTCCTGAAAACCATCGGAGGAAATAATGGCAGGGTCAGCAAGCCAGTATCTCAGAGCCCTCCAGCACCCCCCCACACACACACACACACATAATGTATTTGTAGCCTTATTGAAAACACACCATCAACAAGTTGACCAAGCCCAGGTGAGCCTGGACAGCACCCAGAAGCCTCTGTCCCCTCTTTGTGAGCACAGTGAGGCGGAGACCTAGTGTCCGTGCAGTTGAATGCAGTCCTTGCTCACAGCGCACCTTCTGTACGTTAGACGTGGGCTCCCCTTTGGTTCTGAAGGATGAAGGGACCAGAAAACCGGCTCAGTGATGGTGTACCAGTTTCCTAGGGCAGCCGTGACACATTGCCGCAAGCTGGGTGTCTTCAAACAGGAGAGATGTGTTCCCTCGCAGTTCTGGAGGCCAGAAGTCCGCAGTCAAGAAGATGGCAGGGTAGGTTCCTTCTGGAGGCTCTGAGGGAGCACCTGCTCCCTGCCTCCCTCCTAGCTCTGGCGGCCGCCAAGTAACCCCTGGAAATCCTTGGCTCGTGGCTGCATCATCCAATCCGTTTCAGTCTTCACGTGCTTCTTCTCCCCGTGGGTCTGTCTCTCCTCTTGTTACAAGGACACCCGTTATATGAGATAGGACCCACCTTACTGACTTCATCGTAACTGATTACATGTGCAGAGATCTTATTTCCAAGTAAGGTCATGTTCACAGATACAGGAGGTCCAGACTTCCACATCTCTTCAACCCCCGACAAGCCATTAACCCAACCGCATGTCCCAGGCTTACCCTGAGGCCCGTCCCACCAGACAATGTCCAGTTACTTGGGACAAATGCCTTTCTCTCAGACCTCCCTTCCTCCCCGCACGCCCAGCAGTCAGCACACCTGTAGTCGCTGCTTCCTTGTCAGTGACACAGCCTGAGGCGAGCCCCACCCATGGGTGACATGGTCATGAAGACACTTCACACAGCTGCACACAGATTTGCGTGACCAGTCACTCTTTCAGAAGCACACACGTTCCCTGTCCGCAGGCGGCAGGGAAGCAGCCAGCTTCTAGCTCCATCCCGAGCGAGCAGCCCCTCGGCACGTTGGCAGAGAGAAGGATCATTCTTTGTCAATATGCCCACCTGCCTCACTGTCGATGCCAGCCCACCTCCTCTCATTCCTCTGCTCTGTTGGTCCTCAACTGACCTTCTGCTTCCAGAGGAGGAACCGGAGTGGGAGGTGGCTGGACCTGTGGCTGGGGGACCTGGAGGAGAGGGAGATGGAGGAGAGAGGCAAGGGAGAGCGGAGTCGGGCCTCTGTCCCAGGGTCCACAGTGTTAACATCCAAACCACAGGCCAGGTTCCGAGATGGGGCGAGGCCAAGTTCTGGGAGGAGGGGAGATGCTAAAGCAGAGATGCTAAAGTAGTCGAAACCATATTTTTTCCACCAAAAATTCTGTCCTTTTCCTGCTGTCCTTGTCGGAAAGGGCTCTCCTCCCTCCTCCTCTCCCTGCTGAGTTTCTCAGGGACAGTATGCACCTGTGCAGCTGGGCTTGGGCTTGACTGCAGCCCTGGTGAGCCCTGCTTGCCCTCGGCTTCATCCCGCACTGGGTGGCTGGAATGCTGGGACACGGGAGGAAGTGGGCCCGCGCACAACAGGCTCACTCACGGAGGCACACACACGCAGTCCTGTGATAACCAGCCTCACTGGCGCCGTCATGGCCTCTCCCTAGAGACAGTGCCCCATGCAAGTCAGATTCACGCATCACGTGCTCATTCATTCGCTGAGCACCCACCGTGGCTGAGGACTGTCCTGGACAGTTGGCACATCAGTGGACCAAACAGACACATTCTCTCTCCTCCTGGAGTGGATGTTTTAGTTATACTAGGAGATAGGCTTGGTGAACCTTGGTCAAAGGCAAGAGGACACAGATTAGGGTTTCAATGGCCTCTGCCTCCGCCTACTCTGAGACCACAAGGAGACGGCCACCAGCCAGGACAGCCTGTGCCGTGGATGGGCTGGGCTAGGTGCCGTGGAAGGGACGTCCGTGACTTGGCCTTGCCCAGAGGCTCCTGGCTGGTAGACTCCTTGCCCCATCTGGACGCCAGGCTCGTTCTTTCCACAGGGGACACTCCTGATAGTCTAGGGGCACCTCTTCCCCATCCAGGCAGTTTGCACCTGCAGTGTTCTGATCTGAGTTGGACATGGGTTCTGAGGGCAAGCTGATGGCCATATTCCTCTTACCTTTCATTTACTGGCTACAAGCCACACTACTGATGGCTGGCTGGGTTACCCGCCCCCCACTCCCTGTGGGTATCCTAACCGTGTCTACAGTATTTCTGAAACACTGTGTTCTTACCTGTGGCTGCACCGTGGAGGCAGAGACCTAGGAGGAAGCCAGAGTCCGTTTGGGGTCCTGATCCTGGGTCTAATCCTGACTCGTGCACTTCTCATTTGTCACTTGAGAATAACACCTTCCAAAAAAAAAAAAAAGAAAGAAAAAAGTGAGCCATGGGTGTTATGTAAACTTTCCTAGTAGCCACATTTTTAAAAATTAAAAAGAAACAGTCCATATATCCAACGCATTATATCCAAAATAGTATCATTTGAACATAAAATTAATATTCAGTTCTTGAGATATTTGACACCTGTTTCCACGCTCAGACTTTGGAACACGGTGTGCCTTTCCCACTCAGCACACTTCAGTCTATCCCCACGGCATCGCAGGTGCTCGGCAGCCAAAGTTCAGCTTCCTCGTGTGTACAGTGGGGATGTGAGCACCTCGTCTGTATCCCCGTGAGGACGGACTGCGTGTACGTGTGCGGACCCCGGAACGCGGCGGGGGTGAGCGAATGTCCAGCTCTCACCTTCGTCTAGTCACCCCTTTGGAGTGTGTTGGGCAGGAGTTAATGTTTGTCTCCAAACATGAATGAGCTTTGAAAATGTAGTGGATATTAGCTCATCCATTGTTTTGTTCTATTTTGTTGTCTTTCTCCAGCTGCGATTTTTTATTTTATCCCTAAAATGTCCAGGAAGATTACTCTCTGTAGTGGGTTAACGTGCACCCCTCCCCTGTCCACCCCCCCCAAACGATATGTTCAAGCCCTAACCTTCAGTATCTATGAATGTGGCTTTATTTGGAAATAGGCCCTTTGCAGATGTAATTACATTAAGATGAGGCCATACTAGGTTAGGGTGGGCCTAATCCAATGACTTGTCCTCATGAGAAGAGGGAAATTTGGACAGAGACAGACACAGGGAGAGACCACGTGACAACAGAGGCAGAGATTGGAGTGGCGTCTACAAGGATGTTGCCAAAGATGGTTGGCAACCACCAGAAGGGTCCTCCCGCAGAGCTGTCAGCGAAAGCATGGCCCTAACCACATCTTTTTTATTATTATTAATTTATTTATTTTTGTTACAGATGTTTCTCCTTTTCCCCCGCAGATACCCTCCTCTCTATCCCGCACCCCCACCCCAAGCATTGTTGTCTGTGTCCATTGGTTATGCATACATGCATATACATTCTTTGGTTTATCTCATCTGCCCACATCTTGATTTCAGAGATCTAACATCCAGAACTGTCAAAAAATGAATATCTGATGTGGACGTCACCCAGTTTATGGTAATCTGTTACAAGAGTCCAAGGAAATAATACACCATCAATGAACTATTTCCACTTCTTCTCCCTCCCATTCACTCCTCAACCCATTGCACTTGGACTTTTGCCCCCATCGCTCGTGCTGCTGGAGGTCACCTTGACCTTGCCATTCCGAGATGCAGTAGCCTGCAAGCCCGCTGCCCTCAGGAGCTGTGCTCCTGGCCTAGATAGATACTGGAGATGCCTGATCAGGGGAGCTAAGATTCTGAGCTCCATGTGGCCTCCTAGGACAGGGTGCCTCTCGGGAACTCGGGGTCCTCATCTGAATAAGCCAGAGCGTTCTTCTGGAAGCACACCAGAGGAACTGGCCTTACCAGAGAAATCCCCAAAGGCTTCAAGGGTGAGTGTGCAGTCAAGCTGAGCCTTGAAGAATGACCAGGTAGTTTGTTTGTTCAAAAACAGGAGAAGGGATAAAGGGACAGCCCTATTCTGTGTTTTCAAGGAAGAAAACAGCAAGGGGTGTAGAGGAAGTAAGGAGGCGTCTTCACAGGTGTTGAGGGGGTGGAGTGGGGGCATTAGATACAAGAGGGCAGATCTTGGAAGGCTTGGGCATGCCATTACCTGCAGCCCATGCAGATCGGTAACATTTACGAGGAATTGGCCAGAAGAACGTGAATGTCATTCAAAAACACAAGACTCCGTGCTATGATGTGAGATCCTCAGTTCCCCTTCAGGACTAAGTTTGGTGGGGCTTCGCGACAAGGCCGCTTCCCTTGGTGATGTCTCGCTACGCATCTCCTCCTGCAGGTTTTGTGCCCCTGGGGTGACCTTTTTGTTTTCTGTTTCACTGTGGCACGAACACCCCTGCATCCCGAAGACCCTAAATGGAAGAAAGAAGAAACACACCCACGGTCCCAGAGCCCCCCAGTCAAACTCTTTAAGTCCGTGCCCACATCGAGGACGATTTTTCTTCCTCGTTACCACCCTGCAGACGTGCTCTGATAGCCTCCTTCCTTCCGCTCAGTGTTATGTCAAAACCCTTTCCCCCCCCTTGTTGCCAGTCTTTATCATTATCCTATTCAGTGACTACGTAATATTTCATCACGTTGATGGATCCTAATTTACTTACCCATTCCCCTATTATTGGACACTGTTACTCGAACACAGATAACACTATTATCTCTATAACCAGCGCATCAAAAGCTGACAAGGCAGATACAGCCAGACTCTGCCATGAATTATGCAGAGGGTCAGGTTACAAGCAATTTCCTGTGTAACTTAGGGGCAGCAAGGAGAAAGCTAGTGGGTCCTGGGGGGTGGGGAGGAGCTGAAGGACTCGGGTGAACGAGAGGGGATTTTTCAAAGATAAAGACTGGGATTTGACGGGGTTGGGAAGTGTATTAGTTTCCTATGTCTTCTGGGACAATTTACCCCAACTTTGGTGGTTTAAAAACAGTAGAAATGTGTTGTCTCACAGTTCTGGAGCCCAGAAGTCCAAAATGAAGGTACTGAGAGTGCCAGTTCTTTCTGGAGGCTCTGAGGGCGGCTCCCTCCCAGGCCTCTGTCCCAGCTTCTGGGGGCTGCCCAGGGTCCTGGGCATTCCTTGGCTTGTGGCTGAGCTGCTCCAGTCTCTGCCTGCATTCTCCTATGGCCTTCTTCTGTGCTCTGTTTTATAAGGACTCTTGTCATTAGACTCAGGGCCCACCGTAATCTAGGATGACCTCATCTTGAAATCCTTAACTTAATAACATCCACGAAGACTCTATTTCCAAATAAGGGCACACACAGTCCATCTTCCCGGTGAACATCTCTTTTAGGGGTCACCATTCACCCCACTATAAGAAGAGAAGGCATGTAAATTTATGAGCGCAAGCATTCACTGCTGGCTCATGTTACATACACGTTAGCCTATAATCTCTTATCCGACTCAACAATATATTAGGAATATATTTTCCTATCAATGTACTGGAGAGAGATTTCCTGAGTTTATTTTTTTATTAACTGATGAGTACTGAATAGCGTGAAGTTCGTTACATGGACACTTATCACCTTTTTCTTAATCGTGTGAATTAATAACGTTTCATCATTATAAATAATGAAGGTGGACATCCTCGTGTGTATATCACCACCGCTGATGCAGTTTGCCCAGAATCTTGACACCAATAATCAAGTATATATATGTACATATAATTATTTTAAGTGTGTAGGGTTGCCTTGTTCTATTCTAAACTATCACTACATGGTTTTAACTTTGTATCTTTATGACACATTACTGGTATCAGATAGACCTATTCTCATTCTCTTTTTCAAAACCTTACTGGATATTTTCACCTATATATTTTCTCAGATAAGTAGCAGAGAATTTCGTTAAGTTGCCATATAAACCCTACTGGTTTTATATTGTACCTACTTTGAATTTTATATTAATTTAGGAAGAATTGATACACCTACAATATTGAATTTCTTCTCTAACACCTAGCCATGACTCCATAAAATCTTTTCTGTTTCTGAATAGAAGTTCATAGCTTTATTTATGTCAGTACTTCATATTTCTGGTTAAGTTTGTTTCTGGATTTTTTTTTTCCTGAAAACTTTTATATGTAGGATTTTTCTAGCATTACATTTTCAAACTGATCATTTCTTCCTTCCCTAACATTTTCTGTGTATGTATATCGTGAAGCAATTGGCTTTCTTACATTTATTTTGTAACCAGCCACCTTAGTACATTTTTTTCTATTTTTTTTTTCTAATATGATTTTCAGTTGATTTGCCAAGGCTGACTTATGAGTAATAAGCATTTTTACCTCCATTTGAACAACAGAAGTACCTTTTATTTCAACCTGTTGTTTCCTGCCTTGGCAATTACGTCTGGAGTAGAGGAAGTCCTAGCCGTGTTCTGAATCTAATGGAGAAGCTTGGATTGCTTCCACATTAAACAGGACGCAGGATCTGGATTTGAGAAACCTTTCTCTTTTATCACATTAAAATGCAGCAATTTATTTCCATCTCACCACGCCTTTGATCAGGAAGGGATGTTGCTTTAAGAGCCTTGTAGGTAGGTGTTGACGGTCATGCAACAAGCACGTGTTGAGCAGTGGCAGGTGCTACTGGAGACAGTGATCAAAGTCTTTACCCTCAGGGCGAGCGATGGTGCCAGGCTGGGGGGAGGGGAGGTTTCAAAGGGTGCCGTCCAGGAAATCTTCTCCGAGGAGGGGCCCTTTAGGGAGACTGAATGCAAGGCGGGGTGAGCAGTTTCAAACCTGGGCAAAGATGCCAAACCTTGGTTTCAGAAATGATCAAGAGATCTCTTTGACCTCTTTGTTTTTTTTTTTTAATCCCCACTTGAAGATATTTTTCAGTTTTCTTCAGATAGAGTGGGAAGGAGGGGGATAGAGAGAGAGAGAAACATCCATCTGAGAGAGATACATCGACTGGTTGCCTCCCAGACAACCCCGACCAGAGCCAGGGACCGAACCACAACCGAGGTACGTGCCCTTGACTGGAATGAAACCCAAGACTCATTGGTCCGTGGGCGGACACTCTAACCGCTGAGCCAAACCGGCCAGGGCTGCCCTATTAATGTTATAATTTGAAGGCACATTTCCTAATATTGAATCATCTCACACAGCCCAAGTCAACCTCATTTTGTCACAGACTACAGGTGTTTATTTCACTGGGCTGCCAAGTCGACAGGACTGAATTTAGGATTTGGGCATCCATATTCCTAAGTCCGGTCTGGAGGGTTTTTAAGCCTCTTTGTCAAGCTGTGCCTTCTCCGTTAGACTGGTTTAAAAACTGGAATTCTTACATTGTCTTTCTGTCATTTGTGGCCTGGAACCATGTCGTTGCTGTAGGAGTTACCTGTTTCTTACAGGACCGAAAATATTCTTTCATAGAACTAGGTGTCCTGGTGCCTTGGAGAAGGAAGCGGGGTGAGACACAGGTCATTTGGACATTCTTACGTGGTTTAGTTTGGTTGACGGTTATTGCTTTATTTAGAGTTTCCTTTATTTTCAGTCTAATTTGTTAGTTTCTGATTACGTGGAAATTCATGTAGTTTTTCTAATAGAATAGTGGTAAGGACGAGAAAAACATGTGCCCTATCACTTTAATTTCATCTGTGTCCATGATTATTTGCTTATAAATGATTTCGTGTGTATTAATTTGTTTTTCAAAAGCATTATTTACATATAATAAAAGTTGCCCTTTATAGCAGGACAGTTTGATGAATTTTGACAAATGTGTACAGGTGTGGAACCATCGCTGCTCTTGAGATGTGGAATATATCCATAACCCCAGGAACTTCCCGAGCCCGGTTTCCTCCCTCCCCAGGCCCTGGGGACCACTGATCTCATTTCTGTCCCTGTGGTTTTGCTGTTTCCAGAATACCATACAAATAGAATCGCACAGGTTTTTGAGTCTGATTTCTTGCATTAAGCACAATGCTTTCAAGGTTTACCCACATTACTGTATGCATCAGTAGTTTGTTTTATATTGTTTCCAGTTTTATTAAGATACAATTGTATAACACTGTATTAGTTTTTTTTTTTTTTTTTTTTTTTTGGTACGTGACCCTAGCGGGAACCGAACCCGGGACTCTCTGGTCCGCAAGCTGACACTCCAACCGCTGAGCCAAACCGGCCAGGGCAACACTGTATTAGTTTAAGGCAGCGGTTCTCAACCTGTGGGTTGTGACCCCTTTGGGGTTTAAATGACCCTTTCACAGGGGTCGCCTAAGACCATCGGAAAACACATATTTCCTATGGCGATTCATTCAGTAGCAAAATTACAGTTATGAAGTAGCAACGAAAATAATTTTATGTTTGGGGTCACCACAACATGAGGAACTGTATTAAAGGGTGACGGCATTAGGAAGGTTGAGAACCACTGGTTTAAGGTGTCCCACATAATGATTTGATATATATATATCTATTTTTTTTTTACTCCTCACCCGAGGACATTTTTACATTTATCTTCAGATAGAGCGGGAGGGAGAGAGGGAGGAAGAGAGAGAGAGAAACATCGATGTGAGAGAGACACATCGACTGGCTCCCACCCGCACGACCCCAACCACGGCCGGGGAACGAACCACAACCGAGGTACGTGCCCTTAGCGGGAACAGAACCCAGGACTCTCTGGTCCGCAGGCTGGTGCTCTAACCGCTGAGCCAAACCGGCCAGGGCTGATCTGATATATGTATCTATTGCAAAATGACCACCACAGTAAGTTTAGTTAACATCTATCACCCTTGTTTCCTATTTGCTGAGTAATATTTCATTGTGTGACTATACCACCCATCATCCATTCATGGACGGCAGTTTAGGTTGTTTCCAGTGTTGTCTGCTATAAATAAAACTGCTATGAATATTTGTGTACAGTCTTTCAGTAGACATGTAGTTTCATTTCTCTTAGGTAGAGATCCAGGATTGGGTATGATGGGTCACGTGTAAAGTATATGCATAACTTCGTAAGAAACCGTAGTGTTTTCCAAAGTGGCTGGACCCTTTTCCATACCCTGCAGCAGTGTGTAAGAGCCTCACTTGTCAGGACTTTGATTGGTCACCCCCGCCCTGCCCCCAGCTCTTAGGCCATACAAGTAGGTGAGTGTGTGAGGGCTAAGATCCCATCATGGTTTTAATTTGGGATTCCCTGACTAATGGTATTGAACAATTTTCATGAGTTATTGCTTTCTAGATATCTTCTTCGGTGAAGGGTTTGTTCAAATCACTTGCCTATTTCAAAAATTGGATCACCTTCATATTATTGAGTTTCAAGAGCTATTTGTAGTATATTCTAGATACAAGCCTCTATCAAAGGTATGTTTGGCACGTATTTTGTACCTGTCTATGACATCTCTTTTTATTTCCTTGACAGTGTCCTTTGAAGAGTAGAAGCTTTTAATTTTGATGAACTCCAACAAATCAAATATTTTTTGTTTTGTGCTTTTTATGTCATGTCTAAAATATGACATAAACATATAAAAAATGTTCACCTAACCCAAGGTCGCAAAATGTTTCTTCTGTTTGATGTTGGGTTGATTATTGTATATAGTGTGAGGTATGGGTCAAGGTTCATTTTTTACATATGGATGTCTCTGTTCAGCACAACTTATTAAAAATACTCCCCTTTCTCCTGTATTACATTTTTTTTCTTACATTTTTGGTAGATTTCTCCAATAAAAACAGTTGGGTGTGGATTTTTCTCAGTGCAAAGGTCTTTATATTATAAATTCAACTTATTTAATAGACAGGAGGATAATTGGGTTATCAAATTCTTTCTGAGTTTGTTTCTTTCAATCAATTTATTTAATCTATGTTATCAAATTTATTGGCATAGAGTTATTCATAATATTCCCCTTTTTCCTTTTAATGTCTCAAAGATCTGTAGTGATGTCTCCTCCCTCATTATTGACATTAATGGTTGGTATGTTTGTTGATTTTATTAATTTTTTTAAAATCATTGATTTCATCATTTTATTGGTTTTCTGATTTCTGATCTTTGTTATTTCCTCTCTTCTGTTTTCTTTATATTTAGTTTGCCCTTCTCTTTTTAGTTTCTTAATGTGCAGCTTAAATTATTAATGTGAGAACTTCCATATTTTCTACAGGCATTTTAATGCTGTAAAATTTTAAGTATTGTTTCAGCAGCTGTCTCCCACTACTCCACATAGTTGAACATACTATGTTTTTATTTTTAATCAATTTAATTAATTTTCCTCATGATAAAGTATTTGGTCCATGGATTATTTAGAAATATTTTGTGTGATGTACAGATATTCTAAGACTTTCAGATATTTTTCTGTTAACTATTTTTAGTTTAAATCTATGATCAGAAAACACAATTTCAATGATTGCAGGTTTTTTATATTTGCCAAGTTTTGTTTTATAGCCCTGTATATAGTCCATAGTGGTGAATGTGTTCAGCACACATGAAAAGAACATATCTTTTGCTATTAGGTATTGTGTGCTACAAATGATAAGTTCATCAATTTCATTTATCCTTTCACTCAGCTCCTATGCTCTAGTCTTAATGAGTTTCTATCTACTGTTCTACCAAGTACTGGAAGCGGTATATTGAGGTCTTCTGCTATCATTGTGGATTTGTATATTTCTCTTTTCAGTTCTACAGGCTTGGCTCATGTATTTTTGTGTTGGGTGTATTTAGTTTTTTTGTTTGTTTTTTATGCAGCTCTGTTGTTAGGTGCCTCTTAATATGTTTTTATTTTCCTTTTTTTGTTGTTGTTGATTCTATTAGCTATTGGCTTATCTATTCTACTACTGGTTTGCTTTTCAACAAGTTAAATCGTAAATATATCTTTTGAATCCACTTTTTTGTTACTTTTTACTTTATTAATTCCTTCTTCTCCTTACCTCGGATATTAATGCTATGGGTTTTTTTTTTTTTAATTAAATTCCATCAATAATTTATTTTCAGTGTTTCTGCAGATAATGAAATATGCAGTTTGGGCAGCAATCCCTAAGTTTTGTATGAAGCACAACACTTATCACTCTTTTCTAAAACTTCAGGAGCAGACTGTGGTTTCGATTTTTTTTATTTGATTTAAATATTGATTCTTTTTTTTTTTTTAATTTTCCAAATGGTTTTGGATTTTGTTTCTTTGTTCTTACTTTTGTAATGTCTTCCCACATTTATTGAGTTTCCAGAGACTGTGTAGCCTGCACTGTTTTAGAATTAAAGGAGATTTTTAAAATCCACGTAGGTGGTGTGAATGCAATCATAGACAATAGCTAACAAATACGTGTGGCCATAGTCTGGGGACACTGTACTTACAAAAACAGAGGGAAGGCTGGGTTTGGCCCATGGACTGAACCAGACCCTGGGACTACTGAAACACTAACTTGACCTTGGCTAATTTGGCTCAGCAGTTAGAGCATCTGCCAGGAGACCAAAGAGTCATGGGGTCAATTCCCGATCTGGTCGGGGTCCTGCGGGAGGCAACCAATCAGTGTGTTTCTCTCACATCAGTGTTTCTCTCTCTCTCCCTCTCTCTTCCTCCCCCTCTCCCTCCCTTCCATTCTATCTAAAAATCAATGGGAAAATATCCTCAGGTGAGAATTAAAAACAAAACAAAACACTAACTTGCATTATCTTAATATTTCCTTTAACATGTGCTTCCCCAACTAAATCAGAAAACAATACGGTCACAAATTATTTGAGGCTGCTGCTTCTTTCAAGCAACCAATTTGTACTTTTATAACACAAGAAATCATTAACTCACCAATTTGTACAAATACTACATTCAATTTGACATTGTTCCTGATTTGGTTTCAAAAATTTTTTTTGTAATATCATAACTCCCATTTTGTTTATCTTTAAAAAAAAAAACAACAGTTCTTAGCCCAGCTGGTGTGGCTCAGTGGATTGAGCGTCATCCCATGGACTGAGAGGTCCCGGTTTGATTCCCTGTCTGGGCACATGCCCAGGTTTCAGGCTCCATCCCCAGTAGGGGGCATGCAGGAGGCAGCTGATTGATGTTTCTATCTCACATCAATGTTTCTATCTCTCCCTTTCTCTCTCTCTAAAAAATCAATAAAAACATATTTAAAAAAAAACAAAACAGTTCTTAGATTCATTTACTTTTTTCTTTTCTATTTCACGAGTCTCTATTTCTTGGTGTCTTAGACAGATAGTCTTCCATATAAACTTTAAAATAATTTGGTAGTTAATTTTATGAATTAAAGTCATAAAGATTCTGAATGATATATTCCATCAACTTCTTGTTTTGGGGAGGACTGACATATTTAGTATATTTAGGACTGACATATTTAGTATATTAAGTTTTCTCATTAATATGTATGGTATTTCTATTTGTTCAGGACTTGTTTTTATGTCTTCAATAAATTATATTGTTTAATTGCTTTTTAAAAAATATAAGTCCAGAACCGTTTCTATCAACTGTTTTCTTACTTGTCTCATTATTTTAGTCTCTATTAAGAGTAGTATTTTTTGTTTCTGGTTATTCCCATTGATGTTTCTGTATTTAGATTGGTTCTAGCCAAACCAGCAGCTCCTATATAAATTCCAATAGTTTTTTAATAGTCTCTCAAGTTTTCTGAGTTTACTGCCACATCTGCAGACAGATTCAATTCTGTTCTCTTTTTCACTATTTTTCCTGAGCATTTCATTCCTTGACTAAGTACATTGGTTTAAACCACCAAAACAACATTAAATAGAAATGGAAATGGTAAGCATGCCTGTCATGTTCTTGATTTTAAAGGAAATGACTTCAGTATTTTACCCTTTAAAATGAGGTTTACTGAGTTTTTCTTTTTTTTTTTTAAGAGCCTTTATTATATTTAAGTAGTACCCATCAGTTCCTATTTTAGTTAAAGTTTTCCTTAGGATGTCTACTGGATTTTATCAAATGTATCTTGGCATCTATATCAATGAAGACTCTCTGTGTGACAAGTGCCAGGAAATCTTAACTCAAATTTGCTCAAGCAGTAAGTGAAGGCATTGGCTTTTATATGTGAAAACGCTCAGGATAAAGCTGAATTGAGGCCAGCTTGATGTAAGGGCTCACTCAAACTGTGCCACCAAGATGTGGTATCTCTTATAGACTGCCCCCCTGTGGCTGCTCCATAGGCTGTAGCAACCTAAAACTCATGCCCTTAGCTTCAAATCCAGTGATGGCAGAAGTAGAAGAATTCTTAGAATTCCAGAAAGTACCTTGCTCCATCTCACTGGCTTTGGGAGGGCCACAGGCTCGCCCCTGAATCAGAATCATTGTAACCAGAGTAATGCAGTGTGCTGATTGGCTCAGATGCACAGCACGTGCTCACCCCTTGAACTGCCTCAAGCCCCATCCAATTCTCATTCTCTGAGCAGAGAGAAGCAGGTGTATCCCCAGAGGAAAATTTTGGTTTCAGTTACCAGAATAAGGGAAAACAAATACTGGGTGACACAATAACAGATGTCACTTCAGCATCTACTGATTCAACCATATGGCTTTTCCCATTCATTTCTGGTTATAATACGTGGTTTTGATATGTTAGCTGATAATGAACCGTCCTTGGAATAATTCTTGCTTAGTCATAGTTTATCTTTTTGATGCACTGATTAATTCCATTTGTTTAAAATTTTCCATCTGTATTCATAAACAAAATGGATTACTGGTTTTTTGTTTTGTTTTGTTTTTTCATCCCTCACCAGAGGATATTTTTCTACTTATTATCAGATAGAGTGGGAGGGAGGGAGAGAGAGAAACATTGATGTGATAGAGCCACATTGACTGGTTGCCTCCCACACGACCCAACCAGGGCCGGGGACAAACCGCAACCGAGGTACATGCCCTTGACCGGAATCGAACCCGTGACTCATTGGTCCGAGGGCTGACGCTCTAACCACTGAGCCAAACTGGCCAGGGCAGGATCAGTTTTTGTTTTTGTTTTTGTTCTTTGCGTGTGTCATGGTTTGGCATTAAGATTATGTTTGATACAAAATATGAATAGGAAAGTTTTCTTTTTAGATGGGCTGAAGTAATTTACCTATCACTGGAATTTATCTTTTAAAAAGGCTAGATAAAAAAGAAAGTCAGCTGGAAAAAGGATCTAGACCTGATATGATTTTTATAATAGATGTTTATGTAACTTTCTTGAGCTTTTCCATGGTTGTCTATTTTTTGACTGAATTTAATTTTTTTTCTAGAAATGTCATCACTCTCTAGATTTTAAAATGTACTGCTATAGAGTTATATATAATCTCTTTAAAATTATAAATGCATTTATTTTTTTTTATTTTTTTGCAATTTTTATTAATTTATTTTTGTTACAGATGTTTCTCCCTCCCCCCCTGACACCCACCTCCCCATACCCCCCCCCAGCATTGTTGTCTATGTCTATTGGTTACACATACATGCATGTAAGTTCTTTGGTTCATCTCATCCCTCCATCCCCCAACCCTCTCCTCTGAGGTTTGTCAGTCTGAACCGTACTCCTTTCTATGTCTCTGGGTCTATTTTGTTCATCAGCTTATTTTGTTCATTATATTCCATAGATAAGTGAGATAATGTGGTATTTGTCTTTCTCTGATTGGCTTATTTTGCTGGACCCTTAGCTAGACTCACCAAGAAACAAAGAGAGAGGACCCAAATAAACAAAATCAGAAATGAAAAAGGGGAAATAACAACTGACACCACAGAAATACAAGGACCGTCAACAAATACTATGAACAATTAATTATACACCAACAAATAGGACAACCTACATGAAGTAGTATAAATGCATTTAGTAAGAAAGAAAGATCTCTTATCCTTTGAGACGACATGGAGGGACCTCGAGAGTATTATCCTAAGCGAAACAAACCAAGCAGAGAAAGAAAAATATCACATGATCTCACTCATTTGTGGAATATAATAAACATAACAGTATGGGGAACAGGGTAGACCCAGAGATGTGAAAGTAGGGTACAGACTGACAACCCTCAGAAGAGGGGGTGGGGGGGGAGGGAAGAGATAAACCACAGAACTTATACGCATGTATGCATAACTGATGGACATGGACAACAAAGCTGGGGATGGGGTGGGGGGATGGGGAGGAGGGTGTCAATGGGGAAAAAAGGAGAAACATCTGTAACAAAAATAAATTAATAAAAAATAATAAATAAATAAAAAAAAAAAAAATAAAATAAATGCATTTAATCTCTCCTGTTTATGATGCCATCACCTTTTTTTCCCTAGTATTTTTTTCCTAGTATATTACTCTTTCTTTATTGGCTTCACCAAATGTGCATATGTTTTTCAAAGGGACTGCCTTGGGTTTTATTTACTTATTTTTCCCTTTTTATGTTATTTCTAGCCCTCCTGTTCTTCTCATTTCATTTAGTTTACTTTTTTCTGGTTTGCGAAGTTGAGAATCTTGGATCACTGTATGGAGTGTAGCTACTGCTGCCCTGGGTTCTGACATGCAATAGCCTCTCACGTTCTTTCTCTTCATTCTTCCCTGGAGAGTTGAGAGCCACTTGGAGCTCCTGTCTGAGCTAAGGTCTGGGTATTTAAGGTAAAGTTCCTTAACTTCTAAGAAACTAAGGTTTTCATTTTAATTGGGTCAGATTATGATTAGAAATGTAAAAAAACAAAATTGTTTCTATAATAGAATTTATTATGATTTTCTTTTTAGCCACGTAATTGTATATTTTTTAGCCAAATATGTATATATATAATTATATATATACTTTTTAGCCGAATACACACACACACACACACACACACATATATATCAAGGACATAGGAAAGAATACACACTCGAAGGACTTCAAGTTCTTTAAGTGCATACGTGTGCCATTAAATACATTGTTTGCATGTATATACGTGTATATGTGATTTCATTAATCCGGTATGTCCATACATAATTTTATATGTTGTTTGTCAAATTCTGAAAAAATATATTACACTTCAGTTGTGATTATCACGTTCTCTTTAAGTTTTCAAGAATTTTACGTTTGACTTCTGTGTTGTTTATGACGGTTATACCTTACACTTTTCAAGGTGTCGAATTCAGATGTTTTCCCAGTCCCTTACATTTGACGTTTTTGTGTCACGTGTGCATTTCCAGGTGAATGAAATGCTAGGACCAGACAATTCTCATGTGTGATGTGGAGTGGCCTCCTGGCTTTGCTGATGGGAGGAGTGAGGCCACGCCAGGGGAGGAGCTTTGTTCAAGGCCACGCAGTGAATTTGGGATCTTTCCACCATAGTGTATCTGCCAGGGCTCTGGAGTCAGATTGCTTCTGTATGAAAGTGCAGTATAGATGATCTGAAATGGAAATAATGACGAACACACACACACACACACACACTCACACACACACACACACACACACACACTCTCACACATTCTGGTCGAAGAGGATGAGGGAATGAATGTTGGGAGTGTGTGGGTGTGAGAGCTTCTTGACTCAGCCGTTCAGGGACCCAGGTCTTTCTGTTTGCCGCCTCCATCGTTCCTAGGGCGCTCCAGCCATCTGTAGGACCGGGGTCCGGACCAAGGGAGGGAGAGAGGAATGGTTCCACATGGGTTTATGAGCCAGGCCCGGAAGGGGCACACATCACTGCCACCCACTTTCCGTCGCCAGAACTCAGGCACCCTCCACGGCTGAGTCCCCAGCTTTGTCTAGCGGTGTGGCCCGGAGACGAATGGAGTTGGGCGGACATCTAGCCGGCCTCTGCCACATCTTGTCCTCAGTGGACAAGTGCACTGAATTTGGACGTGGGGGAGAAGCTCAGCCCAGGGCTCCTCCCGTTCATCGTGGTTCAGGATGAGGTTCCAAGCTGAATTTGGAGAACTGAGCCTTTTTTGGAAACAGGGCAAAAGCCCAGAAGACCTAGAAGGGTGAGAGGGTGGACTCCCATACAAAGGAGACAAAAGAGCCCAGTATTCCCTTAGATACAAACGGGTTAGGATAAGTCTCTACACCATGGACTGTGAGAATAGGTCTCAAACAGGCGGGTTTGACTGTGGCCCAGCCTGGAGGTTAAATGTGTGGTACCGTGAGGGGATGGGGTGGGGGTGAGGCGGTGTGAGTTGGGGCGTGATGGTGGGAGGACTGACATAGAAAGGTCTCTAACTTCAGACACTTGTCTGCAGGACTTTGTTTATGGAGGTAGTAACCGAATAGGGCAGTCTTGTCCCAAGATATCACTTAAGATGTTTGCATATTGAAGGGAGCAATTAAAGATTGAAAGTCTTCAGGGCAACAAGGAATTAGTCTCTCTAGTATTAAAATTTAATCCTGAGATCAATTCTTTTTAATTCCCCTGGTCCTAAAATGGTCATCCACAAACTGTATCACCTGTCACTCACATGTTGCTAGTAAAAGTAACCATCTGCGAAGCCCCTGAGAAAGGTCATTGTGTGAGACACACAAGGCAAGTCCAGCATCGGCTTGCAAAACGATAACTGTGTTAGCAAAACGAATCATTGTGCTATCATTTGTAACTGTGAGAAAAATGAAACTGCTGAAATATCAAGAAACAGTTTTTTAGGTAAATGATAGTACTTGTCATGATGGAATATTACAGAGTCATTAAAAATTTTTATTTCAGACACATAGACAGAGAGTAGGCTGCCAGCTGTTGGGGGGTTGGGGAGATGGGTGGGGGAGAGGAGGGATTGAGCATAAAAGGAAAAAACTCATGGACATGGACAGCAGTGTGGTGATGGGCAGGGGGAAGGGTGGTAGGAGGTGGAAGAGGGTAAAGGGGGGATCAATGGTGACGGACAGAGACTTGACTTGGGGTGGCGAACACACAGTGCAGCGTACAGATGATGTGTTGTGCAACTGTGCACCTGAGACCTGTATAATTTTGTTAACCAGGGTCACCCCAATACCTGTAATAAAAAGGGAAAATAAAATAACAATGTGTATCAGAAGGTTCAAAAATCAAAGATGCAGGGTTATATAATAAAATAAGTCACAAAAGCAGAATGCAAAATTGCATATCCAGAAACTGAAGCTATGTAAAAGTGAATAGGAACAAAGGGAAAATGTGGGGTGAGGGGATGCATGAAAATATTTAGAGTGCTGTCTTGGATAATGGGACCAAGGTTGTTTTTTCTTCTTCTTTTATGTGTTTTCCAAATGTTATGAGTATTGCATTTTAAATAATGAAACAGACATCTTTTTTTTTTTCAAGTCTATTGAGTTTTAAAGAGAGAGGAGGGGAGAGGGAGAGGAAGAGAGAGAGAAACATCCATGGGACAGTGCAGCCTCGATTGGCTGCCTCCTGCACGCCCCCTTCCGGGATCCAGCCAAACCGGCAACCTCCTGGTACACGGGACAATGCCCAGCTACTGAGCCACCCTGGCCAGGGCAACAGACATCTTTTTAAAACTGTGTCATCGTTTGAGCTACTGATTTTAGCTATTCATGGAGTCAAATGTTATTGCATCCTTTGCATAACTCACATATTCATGCATGAACACATATAAACATGTGCACACATATGGGAACACACACACACACACACACACACCACAATACACGTCAATTCTCCTGAGAGAGTCAAGACCCAAGGCAGTATAAGTAGCAGCAATTGCTCTTACAAACTCTGCAAGTTCCTCGAGATTAAATGCCTCATAATCCATCCACACTGGGCATTATTATCTTTTTTGCTTTGTTGAAAACTAAATTATTGAGTCTCCTTCTCTCTTGCCCTCCCCACCCCCCTACCCAATGGCTGCATATCACTGGATATAGATCAATGGACTCGGTCCCATTCAGAACTGCCTCAACATTGGTGCCAACCTTTCCCTTCTTCACTGCTCTATCTTCCATGAGCAAATAGGGCATCATTCTGAGAACGAGCATGTAAATTTCCTTGCATTTTTCACAAATATGTTGGTTGTGTGCTTGCCTCCAGCCTCTTGGGCCCAATTATCTGGAAATAGACCCTCATTTGTTTTCGCATAGGCTCGGTTGGTTGCAAATAATAGAAACCTACTCCACCTGGCTTAATCAAGAAGGAAGATCGGCTGGAAAGGTACAGGGATAATTCACAAACCTCAAGTCAGTAAGGCTCTGGGGAACCAAAACCCACAACAGAAACTGAGGCAGCAGCTGGCTGTCTCTTTCCATCTTTCTCTCCCTCTCTTCACAGCCCCCCGCTTTCTCTGCAAACCTGCTCCTTTGTGCTAATCACCTCTCTCTGTTCTCCCCCCGCTCCTTCACACGGTGCCGTTCTAGCCCCTTCTAACAATTCTTAGCTTGATTAGAACCAGAGGGACCCAATTCCAAATTCTCAGGACAAAGGATCTGATTGATAGGCCAGGTGTCCACCAACTGTGACCAGTGGGGTGGACAGCAGACTCTGGATGGCAAGGACACCCCCGCTGCCCAGCCAATCAAGAGCAACAGTTAGGAAGTATTTTCAATATGATCTTTCAAAGGAAGACGGAGGTAGTTTCCAGGACTTTGGGCTTGTTCCAGGGACCTGCCTCCACTGTGTTAATCAGGCTGACAGTGAGAGCGACGATGCCTGGAGTGTGAACATCCTTTAGTTAAACAGGTGCGGGCACATCCATTCTAGCATGCGATCCTCACCACACTATGAACCCCATTCCACAGGGTCGGCTCGGGGCTTGGAGAGAACGACGACGCATCCAAGCTCTCTCCTATACATCATCTACAGACATGGTGTTCGAATCCGGCTCTGACTTAGTCCAGTGTTCTTCCGGCACTCCATGGCCATCTTGTGTTCTGTGTGTGTGTGTGTGTGTGTGTTTCCTCATCTGGAAAATAGTAGTTAAAAATAATACTTGTATTTTCCTTAAAGACTTGTTATTACAGTGAGATGGATTGGGTAGAAGCACTTTGAAAACTATAAAATGCGATATAAATATTATTATTATCACTTTAGTCACTTACCCAGCTCCTCCCTACCAGCCTGCCTGGGTTCACTTGAAGCAATGGTTTGCTTCGGCAGAACTTTCCTTGCATGTTGTTGTGTTAAGAGACATTCAGAGGGATGGTAGGCAGGGGGTGGGAGGGGACTAGATCAATAAGCTTCTCAGATATTAAGCCTGCAAAACATTAAGATGTCAACCCTGATAGAGTTTTGTTTTTTTTTTTTTTTTAGTAAAGATTGAGTTATTGTTTTATTTTTTTAAAAAACAACAAAACAAAAACATCTTGACATTTTTAGTTATTGCAAATTGAAATCTGAATGATCAAAACTGCTTCTGCTCCTGTATTTCTGTCCTGGTAAAAAGGAGACCCACCGTCCACACACCAGGAACCTGGGGACATCGTGGACTCCACCCTCTTCTTCAAACCCCACATCCAACTGGCCACCAAATACCTATTCCCTCAGTAGGGCCTCATCAGTGAAAAACCCACCATCCGCAAGCCCCACCTACAGAAACAACTCCACACTGTTTGTTGTCTTCCTTGAACTCATCCTCGACGTTGCTACCAACTTTCTAGGATGTGCATTTGATGGTGTTGCTCCCCCGCTCGGGACCCTCAGTAGGTACCATCTGTAAAGCCCTAGCAGGGTCCTTCCCTTCTCTTTCCACGCCTAGCATGCCTGGAATGCACCATGAGCTCCCAGCCCCGCCCTTAACTAAACAATTCTTTCTGCAAAGCTCTCCTTCGTCCTCCCTCTGCACTCTTCAGACTCCCTTATTCAGCAAATTGTGGCTCCTGGAGGGTGTCTTTCCTGACCCACTCAGAGATGGATAGTCCCACCCTCATCTGGGTTCCTCTGGGCTCCCCCCATTTTGCAAATATCTTCGTGTTTTCCCTTCTCATAACACACAGCAGTGATTTAAATGTCATTTCCTCTCCAGATTTGAGCTCCTTGAGGGCAGAGATTATAATAGCCATACTTGTATCCCCAGGACCTAGCACAGGGCCTGACAAAAGATGAGTTATCACTAAAATAAGTAAATAAATATTTGACTAGATGAATCCATCAACAGTGCCCATCTAGAGCCATTCTTCTGTAGAGTAAAAGAAGCCATGTCGAGTCTAACAATGATGGTCCTGAATCGGACTAGAAGGGTTTTGCCTTCATGGTCTCCACATTGCTGTCTCTGTAACAGAGAGAAAAACACAACTGAGCCTTGGAAATGTGTGTAACTCTGAGTCAGGTTAAAGACATGCGATATCTTAGGACCATGTCTGGTGTCGGTATGGACAGTACTGATGGGTGCATTCCAAAGTGGACTGAGGCTGTTTCTTGTCTTCCTGGAATGACCATCTGCATTCACATGTTAATGTGCAATCTAATTTGTTGCTAAGGCAACCAAGTTACAGGCCATCTTCAGTTTACAAAAGGTGATATTGCCAAAGTCGTTTTGTAAGTCAGATGTTTGAAAAATACATGACATTTTCCAAGGTGAAAGGTGGTGTAAATGGTAGCTAGGACCAACAGAGTTGTATTTAACTCACATTCTTGCTGTCCTTGTGCTGCAGCCATGTGGGCAATGATCTCTAAGAGTACCATAGTTTCTACTGCCAGAGGATGGTCCTGGATCTCCCTGGATGTCCTTGGAAGACACCAACACTAAGCTAATCATGATGTCTGGACCAGCACTGCTCATGCTGATAGGGGTGGGCTCTTTCATCCCCGACTGCTAAAGGGGAATGATTGATAGCTGTAGCATTGAGACCAATGATGCTACACCTACCAGCAACATTACCAATAGCATGGGAATCCATTTGAAAATGACTAAATCAGCACTCTTCTCCCCTGTCCTAGGACTCAGACACGAGTCTCTGGGACCACGTGAATGTAAGACACCATATCATGCTCAGGATAGCTCCTTGAAACTACCAACGCCCTTGAAACTACCTCCGTCTTCCTTTGAAAGATCATATTGAAAATACTTCCTAACTGTTGCTCTTGATTGGCTGGGCAGTATAGCTCCACCCCAGACACTAATCCATGGTCATAGATACTACATCATTGTTGTGACTTTGCTCTTATAATAAGCTACAAAAATGATCCCATTGTGTCTTTTGTGCATGACAGCACACCGGTAGATTCCCCTCACCAGTGCCCAGAAAGCCTCAGACAACCAAATCCAAAGGCTTTGGGTTAAGAGAGGATCCTGAGAGAAGGCCTATTGAGTCTGGAGGAAATTGAGTCATTTGTTATAGCTCAGCTCTTAGATTGCTTAGTAATGATTCCCAGTGACTCCCACCTCCCTGTGCCTATGCCCCTTTGTCATGTGGCATCGCCACCTTGAAACAGCAAGACGTAGACTCTAATTTCTCACCTCCTGTGATCTGTGCTGACCTTGTGACTTGTTTTGACCAACAGAATATGGTAAAAGTGATGATGAGCAAGTGTGAAAGCTAGGTCTTCAAAGGACTTGATTTGAAATGTCCTTCCTACCCTCTTGGCCCCTGAGGTCACCATTCTGTGAAGAAGCCCAGTCTGGTCTTCTGCAAAATGATAAATCAAATGAGAACCAAAGTGTCCTAACCCATAGTTAGTGCTAACTACCGGATGTGTGAGTGAGGCAATCCGGGAACCTCTAGCCCCAGCTGCGACTTCAGATAACTGACGGACCACAGCCCTTGAATGATCCCAAACTAGTCCAGCAGAAAAACAGTCCAGATTGCTAACTCACAGTTATGACAGATAATAAGTCATTGCTGTTTTCAGCCACTAAACACTGGGGTACCAATAGGTATCTAATTCAGTGCTATGTTTTTATACAAAAATACATGTAATCCATAAGCAATTAAATTTATAGTATACTAGAGGGTGACAAATTGAAAATGATCACTCATAATATCTCTTTGCAGAAGTAATTATTATTAAAACTTATATCCTTCCAGAATTTTAATATACAAAGTGTTTTTGTCCTTGTTGAGGGACTATTGGAATAGCACGAAATATGCTATTCCGTAGCCTGCATTTGTCATGTAGTAATGCTCTGATCATTTTCAAGTCTCATAACTAATCTTGTACATTGTTTTAATGATTACATAATGCTCCATCTTTAAGCTGTGCATAATCTACCTAACCTGCTCTTGCCACTGGATATTTTTTCACTGTTATGAGCAACTCTGTTATGGAAATCCTTGTGCATAAAAATTCCCACACATAAACGATCATTTTGTTAGGAAATTGTGGGTTTTATTGCTTAATTATTTTTGCCAATATAATAAAAAAGGGAGACTATCTCACTATTTTCATTTTCTTCCACTTTACTAACCATGAGGCTAATCAGATTGTACATGTCTGCTGGCTGTTTCTCTTCATCGATTGTTTCATTAAGGAACGGCCCTTTCGTGTTTGCAAACATATTTTCCCAGAGTTTTTTGTGTCACACACACACACACACACACACACACACACCTGGAGGCAGTGTCCCACAGAACATGGGCCTCCGCCCTAGGGAACACTGGCAGCTACTCCTTCGGTACTTTCTAGTTATCTAACACACAAAGTTAACCACATTTCCCAAACCTCGGTTTCCTCGTATATAACATGGAAACACTGGCGATGTTGATGAGGTATGAAACTGCTCAACATAATGGCTGGGGCAAAGTTCAGTCCAGTGTTAGCTTTCATATATACTTGTTTGTACAAAACCGGGATCATTTATATGTAAATTTTTTACAATCAATTTTGTGTCTAAATTAACAATGTATTTTCATCTATTCCACTAATGCTTAAATATGCACCGTGGGTCCAGCATGGTCCTAGGCACTAAAATAATAGCAGAAAAAACCAGCATTCCAGCGCCTATGGCACTCACTATGTTCTAGTGGAGAGAGGTACATGATGGCCGAGAATTAAGTGTATAGTATACTAGATGCTGATAAAGCTACAGGGAAAAAAAAATTAAGGCAGGTAAAGAGGATACGGTGTACCAGGTGTCTGTATGGGAGGACCTTGCTATTTTAAATATGGTAAGGGAAGGTCTGGCTTCCAAGGTGGCCTTGGAGCAGAGACCAGATGGAAGGCACTTGTCCATCAGGAGGAGACACTCTTCCAGGAGAGTGACGTCTTTGGGTGGGCATGGCTCTTCCATTCCGAGAAGAAGAAGACTAGTACAGTCAGAACAGGAGAGCGAGGGAAAGAGTGGAAGAAGAGTTGACTTTTTTAAAGGACCACTTTGTCTGCTTGGCTGAGAATAGACTGAAGAAGAGCAAAGGTAGAGGTGGGAACACTGCGTAGGAGGCGATTGCAATAATAGGGGCGAAAGAGGATGGCATCTCAGACCAAGGTGGGATGGAGTGACGGGAAGTGGTAGAATGCCAGATCTATTTGGAAGGTGAAGCCAGTAGAGTTTGGTAACAACTTAGATTTGGGACGTGAGAGAAAGAAAGGAATCAGATGTGACTCCAGGTTTTTGAACTGAATGAACGGAGGGCTGGCATTGCCCTTAACAGAGGTGAGAACAACAGGTTCCAGAGGAAACATTTGGGTTTAGATTTAGGATATGTGAAGTTTCAGATTCGTGTTAGATATTTTGGGTAATAGGTCTAGTGGGTAGTTGGATATACCAGTCTGAAGTTGAGGAAGTCCAGGGTGGAAATGTCAGCCAGTGGGTGGAGTTCACAGCTGTGAAACTGGGGGAGGTCACAGGGCATTTGAGTAAATAGACTGGAGAGATCTTGGGACTGAGTTTCAGGATAGTTGGGTTTTGGAGGTGGAGAATTTGAAGCAGAATAATTAAATGAGAATGAAATGATCAGCCAGTGAGGTAGAAGATTCAAGAGAGATCAGGGTCCAGAAAGTCAAGTGAAAAAGTATTTCAAGGAGAGAATGATGAATTGTATGAAATGCTGTTGATGGTTCAGGTAAAATAAGGACTGAGAATCGACCGTTGGATTCAGAAACCTGGAGGTCACTGGTAACGTTTTATGAGCAGTTTCTACAGAATGGTGGGCACTGAAACCTGATTACAGAGTGTTTCAGGAAAACAGGAGGAGATGAATAATGGGATACAATGAGTGCAGAGGGGACAGAAATGTGAGACCGTAGCTGGAGATGCTCTCTGGTCGAAAGGGAAGAGTTCTGTGTATTTTTGAAATGGGAGAAATATTAGAGCTGGTGAGAATGATCCAGTGGAGAGAGGAAATTAAATGATCATGAAGAGATGGACACGGCTGTTGGAATGTCTTCTGGCAAGTGAGAGGGCAGATGGGGTCTCACACACATGCAGAGATGGCCTTCAACAGGGCGTCAACCGTTCCTCCAAATAGGACAGGAGGCAGAGCGTGTGGATGGAGGTGAGACAGTTGACCTGTGCCGTGATTACAGTCATGAAGAGACTATAAAGTAGGAAATGGTCTGGGAATCTAAGAAAGTGGGTGGCATAGGGAAATATCAAAGCATTGCCAGGAAATACTAAGGGATCGCCAGAAGTTAGTGGACAGGAGTTATCACGAGACCAGCTAGCATGTTCCAGGGTTTTTCTCACAGTTGTGCAGCAGGCTCAGAGCAAGTGAGAAGTTGGGCGTCATCAGAATTAATGTTTTGACAAGTGACTTTAAGGAAGGAAAAGGAGATGGGAACAGTTGGAACACTTTCCCCTATCAATACATTTATATCCACTTAATTCTAATGATTTCAGGGGATTCTAGAAAATGGACTCAAGCTATTTAGCCAATTACCTAACCTTGAATATTTAGTTTTTCTGGTTATTCATTATTATAAATACTAGTTCAGTGAATTCCCCTTTATATCAACCTTTACTCGTATTTTTCAGTTCTTTTTTTTTTTTTTAAGTGGTATTGGTAAACAAGCAGGATAATAATCGGGATACGTTTGGCTGTAAGTAACAGAAAAGTCCACTCAAACGTCTTAAACAATATGGAAAATATATTGCATCATATAAGACATCCTGTGATATCCTTTGGAATGGCTTGATTCATCTTTTTAAAGATGTCATCGTGGAGATTTCTGCTCTGTCAGCTTGGGTGTACCAGCTTTGTCCCTTGGACAGGCTGTGCGCATAGAGAATAGCTGCCATGACCTCACAAGTCACATGTGGACATGCCAATGGCCCTTCCTAACAGTCTCTTGTTACAGGTGAGCAAGCGTGCCCAGAGGCTCAAAGTTAACTGCTCACATGGCATTGACCAGAACTTGGGAACGTGCCCACACATACACCAATCACTAGTGAGGGAATTAGAGTTATCAAGATTGGCTGAAATTATTCATTGTTTATCTCTCAGATGGACATAAGGTCCCCTTAATTAATGGCCTTAATAAAGAAGGGCAGAGACCCAACCAAATCCATCTTTGCAGAATGGAAGGAGAGAGGGGAGAGAAGGATGCTATATAGACAAGTGTGTCTTCTGCTAAGAGATACGTATCTTTATGGTTTTTGAACGCATATTATCAAGTTTCCGGCCAGCCTCAGACCCATTTTTTTGGTTCTCATTCCAACTTGACTAGCTTATTTTTTTTAAATGACTAGTAACATCTCCATAGACTTGGTGCATTTTTATACTCCTGCTTATGCATTTGGGGCCAGTCCTGCCCTGCTGGGCACCCTGAAGGTTGTGTTTACAGCTGTAGTCTTCCCAACTCTTCCAGTAGAATTCTGTTGATATCCACCCCCTCCCCCCTTTTCTTAGCTGGCTCTTGGGAATACAGTCAGTTCTGATATAATACAGGGCGGGGCAAAAGAAGGCTTACAGCTGTTCATATGGAAAATAATACAATCATTAATAAATGATAATACAAGAATCAGCTCTGTGTTTCATGTACTCACAACTGTAAACCGACATTTGCTCCACCCTGTATAATGTGACACATATTCCTAAAAATCACCATGCTATGCAAAATGCACAATAAACAATAAAAAACCATGGGGATTATGGGAAAATTGGAGTCAGGGACAGAACACTCAAAAACCTTATCAGTAACAAAACAAAAAAAATAGAAATATAGTAAAAATGGTAACATAATTTTAGACATGGTAAACGTTTATGGAATACACATACAGTCGGCACTTCCCCTTGTTTTTTTTTGTTTTTTGTTTTTTTTTTTTGGTACCTGCCCCTAGTGGGAACCGAACCCGGGACTCTGGTCCGCAGGCCGACGCTCCAACTGCTGAGCCAAACCAGCCAGGGCGGCACTTCCCCTTGTAAAAGTCTTGAAATGCCCATCAGGTTGAAGTCTGTGAGTCCTTGTGAGACGGTGAAGGGAAGGTTGTTGAGCTCCCAGGGGACGTTGGAACAGCAGATGTTGGAGGCAGGTGTGTGCAGTCTGTGTATCCCTACAGGTTCGGCTCTGTTGGGTGCGGTTTCCGGCATCACGTAGTGTTCCCCTTTTACGAAATGACATGTAGTCAGACACTTGGATCATGTTCAAATGACCCCCAACTATACACGCTTGCATTTTCACGCCAAGCCTTGCCACAGAACCGGCTTGACCGAGTTTTCCATCTATGTCCCTTTCAATCCGATACCGTCTACATCCCCCCTCTTGAAAGTTCTCCAAAGTTCTTGCGTATGGACCCCCTCCAAGGGTCCAGGGCCCATGCAGGCTTTTTCCTATCCTTAGATTGTGAAGCCCCGACTCTTTGAGGAGATGGGGAGAACTAAGCACCTGGGATTGGGTTGCAATCTTTCCTAGAAACCAAACCCAGTTCTTTCTGACTCTGTAGCCCCTCCCTTCGTCCTGTAGCCCCTCCCTTCGTCCTGCAGCCCCTCCCTTCGTCCTGCAGCCCCTCCCTTCGTCCTGCAGCCCCTCCCTTCGTCCTGTAGCCCCTCCCTTCGTCCTGTAGCCCCTCCCTTCCTCCTGTAGCCCCTCCCTTCCTCCCGTGCTGAAGAAGCCACCTGCACCGTGGGCCACTGCAAAATGGCAGTTATTAAAAAAAAAAAAAAAGGTAAATATGTGATTAAGGTAAAAAAAAAAAAATAAAGTGGATTTATTTTTGAGAAAGCATCAGAAAAGAGATGTGCAAATGCCCTCCACCAGAAGAAAATGCCAACCTCTATTTTCTTATGGAAAACATATTTCTTGATATATGCTCACAGCCCTCTTACCTTTCGGATCCTTAGTTGACTCACAGCTAGAGAAAGACATTTCATGCAAAGTCTGAGAGTAGGTGGGGGAAGGAATGTTTGTCTGCCTGAATGAGTTGAAGTAAGATCATCTCCACTGGAATGAGCTGAAAGGGAAGCAAGACATGAGGGAGCGTGCAGAGCCTGTTGAGAAGAAATCGACCATGAGATCGACCATGAGGGTGGAGAGGTGGTACCAGGCATAAGAGTGGGACAGAACCACTCAGGAGCTACTGGGAAGTAAGACCAGGCAGGGGGCAGGTGGGCAGAGCAGGACATAGTGTGGTGGCGAGGGCAGTGTGCCCCATTCTGGCCACCTCCCGTCATGGCAGGAAGAGAAATATCCCAGTGAAGCCTCGGCAGTCCGTTGATGACACAGGTAGGACATCAGATAATTAGAAGCTCTTCCGTTGAGGAGAGCCTAGACTGGATCTTCAGTGGTCCGTGTGTTTGTGCTCAGCATCTTAAAGAGAAAGAAATCCAATGGCATTGGTGTGACAGGGCATTTAAATCTGTTTTCAACATGTATGACTTGTTCGGCGAAACCCAGAAACAAGACATGTTAAGTTTCTTCTACTTTACTGAATTGAACGAGACATCCTGACTTCCAGCACGGCTGGGAGCTTATGCATCCCCAGGTGTCGTTGCGTTCCCCTCCCCCCATTCTTAGGGTCTTAAAAGGACCAGAGGCTGACCGGCTGACTCCAGGAAGGTCCAAGGAGGGCCTCTGGTCTTTGGCCCCTCTGGGTTGCCTTTGAGATGTGAGTTGTCTAGGCCCAACATGCCCTGGAACCTTTGCGGGTGGGGCCCACCCCCACCCCCACCCCCACCTCACCAAGCTCAGCAGCCAGAACATTGACCAGGGCTCCAATTCCTGAGGCTGCTGAGTTTGGTGCTCAGACCGTCTCCATCCCAACATTAGGAGATCATGTCTGTGTCTTTGCAACTCAGATAATCCTGCTCCAGACTTCTAGACATCTACACTTGTGTCCAGGCTCAAGGCACACCCCTCTCCTGTCCTTGCTACAGCACAAAAGTCTCTGCAAAGTGTAGTTAAGGGGTAATAAATAGAAACTTTTACTTCCTCCCTAGGTTGAGGGAGCTTAGAACTAGTAACCCCCTTCTCTTTTCTCCTCAAAAAAATCCAAATACCTCTAAATTTATCTGTAAGACACCCCATTACGTAGTATTTAATTTGTTTCTCATTGTGACCCTTAAAAGTGGGTATTATTCTTTTTTAAACATTGTTTTTATTGTTGACACTATTACATGTATCTCTATTCCCCCCTTTGCCCACCTTCACCGAGCCCCCAACCCCCTTCCCTCTGGCCATCACCACACTGTTGTCTGTGTCTGTGGGTTATGCATGTATGTTCTTTGGCTAATCCCTTCACCTTCTTTCATCTAGTCCCCTCCACGCCCCTCCCCTCTGACAGCTCTCAGTCTGTTCCATGTATCCATGCCTCTGGTTCTATTTTGTTCATCAGTTTATTTTGTTTATTAGATTCCATATTTAAGTGAGGTTGTATGGTATTTGTATTTCTTATTTTAATAGCAGTGGAAAGAGCTAAGACCAATTCTAATGCCACAGTAAATCTAAATACATTTTTAAACTCAGACCTGACTCTACAACTCAACTTTTTACTCCTTTGTGACAACCTCCTGCTCAGTACTTGAGACAGCCCTTACTCTCGGTTAATTGTTTCACCCCATGTAAAACAACAAGTATCTATTATCTTACATAGTTTACGAGGTCAGGAATCTGAAAGCAACTGAGCTGAGTGCTTCTGGCTCAGGGTCTCATGGGGTTGCGGTCCGATGTCAGCTGGGGCTGTATCATCCGAAGGCTTGACTGAGGCCGGAGGAGCTGTTTCCACGATGGTGCACTCACGTGACTCTTCGTGGGAGGGCTCAGCTCCTGATAACATGTGCCTCCTCTCACCCCGTGGCAGATGGCTTCCTCCAGAGAGAGTGATGCAAGACAGAGAGGGAGAAAACACAATACAGTTTATGGCCCAGCCTCGGAGGTGGAAGGTCACTACACGTGGGTGTGCATACCAGGAGATGGGGTCATGGGGGCCCACTTGGAAGCTGGCTTTCGTGAAATTTAGTACCATGTGTATCTGCAACACCAGGGTGAAAAATGATTCCTAGTTTATACTTTTTAAATGAATTAATCACTTAATCAACCCATTTATATTTTCCATTAATCTTTCCAACTGAAGTGGCAGAGATATGGATAATTTCAGAGGCACAAACCACCAGTGAACTGCCTTGCGTCTTTCATTGTGTGTTGGTTCATTCATCAACTCTTTATTGATCTCCTACCACGTGCTTGGCACTGTTCCAGCTGCCTGGACACACGAGAAGGAAAACAGCTTCTGTCCCCACCCTCATAGAGTTGTCAATCGGATAATCATACAATTGATCTATCACCACAAACTGTGATGACTGTTATGAAATCAGAGTTTAAGCTGCTATGAAAACATGTGGATCTAATTTAATTTGAAAATCAGGGAAAGCCTGTCGCAGGGTTTCTCAACCTCAGATCTATGGACATCTTGGACTGATAATTCTTTGTTGTGGGGCCGCCCTATGCATTGTAGGATGTTAGCAGCATCCCTGGCCTCTGCTAGGTGCCCTCCACCCCTTCTAAACTGTGACAACCAAAAATGCCTTTGGATAGTTCCAAATGGTCCCTGGGGCAAAATCTTCCCAGGTGAAAACCCACTGCCCTATAGGAAGTTTTCCAATGGGAAGTATAGGTGAGAGGGGCATTTCAGGAGGAGGAAAGAGGACGTTAGTGAGATTTTTGTTGACAGATATTTCCAAATAAAATAAAGCCAAAAGAATCAAAAGAGCAAACAAAAACCCTGGTTCCCTAACTCGAGCTCTCCAGCTTGAATTCAGATCAGACTCTCGCCTGCCTGACTTGCCGGCCCCTTTTAAACAGGAATTCACTCTCTGTAGCCGGTCTGCTCGTGCTGAATAAGGTGTCTCCATATAATTGCCAAGGAAAAAACATGTCTGGCCTGAAGCTGTCTTCCAAAACGTATTTTAACTTATTGGATCTCTGGGCTGGCTGAAGTTATTTGGCCTTCAGCCTGCTGGTTTATATCAGTGCCTAAAGCAGGGTCTTATCACTCAGAAATACATGGCCTCACTTTTATTGGAAAGATATTTATAGGTACTACTTATATGCTATATTTGAATTATGGGCTGTATATGAATATATTTAAAATGGAAAGAGTATATAACCAGACTGGGTATAAAGTCAGAGACCAAGATTTGCCCTGTTTCCGTTTTGAACACATAAGAATTAGCTGGTGTGCTTGGAATCCCGAACACCTGAGTGAAAGGGAACTTAGAGGATCTTATGGGGGGAAACATGGTTTTTGGAATGCAGATACTTCTGGGTCAAATTTGGCCTCAGTTTTATGATCCTAGACACGTAAAATAGTTTCCATTTCCTCATATGCAATGAACATAATAATTCTTACCTTGCAGGGTTGTTAGGAAGGTATGTCAGATCATAGCAGTGTCTGGCATCCAGTAGGTGTCCAATAAATGAAATGTCCCTCTTCCCTTTGCAGTGGTTCTCAATCTGTGGGTTGCGACCCCTTTGGGGGTCGAACAACCCTTTCACAGTGGTCACCTAAGACCATCGGAAAACACATATTTCCAATGGTCTTAGGACCCGAGACATGGCTCCTCTGTCTGTCTCCAGGCGGGTCCGCCCACATGCAACATGAGGAACTGTATTAAAGGGTCATGGCATTAGGAAGGTTGAGAACCACTGGGTTAGAGCATCCAGTTCGACTCCTCTCAAGCATCCCTAAGAGACATTTCCCCTAGAAGTCTGGGTGCTAACCTATCCTCTGCTCTTCCCTCTCCCTCAGCACCCAGGGGATCTTCAAATCCACTCAATTTTACCTCCATGTTTTAGCTAGGCCACTGTAATTTCTCTTGTGGACTCCTGCGATGATGTTCCAAGTAGACAACTGTAGCCATGGATAAAATCTAACCATGTCACCCCCTGATTGCCACCTTTGCTAGTCCCACAGGCTCCAAAACGGGGTCCTGGCTTACCTCTCCAGCCTCACCTCTCTTAGTTCCCACCTTTCATCCTCTGGTCTAGCCATGCCCAGCTTCTGACAGAGTCCTGCATGCTATTTCATGTCCCTGTGCTGCCTTAGATGTTGTTTCCTTTGACAGAGATCCATTTATTTCTCTACCACCCCACTTACCCACCAGACCTAACGGAGTAACCACCCACCAAAGTATCTTCTGACTTCCTACTTGCCTCCTCCCCATTCCATCACCTCTTTGCTTTGACACAACCTTGTACACGTTTCCACTCTGGTGAATGCCATACCTCATTGATTTAGGTATTTGTTTATGGGTCTGTCTTCTCCACTGGAGGGTGAATTACTACAAAGCAAGGACCGCATCTTATTAATCTTTGTGTTCTCAGCTATAATCGCTGACCCTGTACCGGTCCATGTTCCATAAGCATCTGATGGATGAATCCATGTTTATCTTGAATCCCCGCAGTGATGGGAACTCACAACATCTCAAGGCAGCAAGCTGACGTGCCCCATGTCAAACCCAGATGGATAACTCTTCCATCTTTATTGCCATATCTACCTCTCTACCCCCTCCGCCCCCTGATCCCACTTAGAAAGAATACCTAACTCCCTCGAAATGGCTGCTGCTGGATGGCTAGAATACAACACCATGCAGACACAAAAATTTCTCCTTTTGGAAAAATGTCCCAGTTATGCCTAGGGTGACATGATGTTCAGGTCCCACACCACCTCATCTCCCTGGTTGGGGTCTGTTGTGGGTCCCCAGGGCCAGGTCTAGAACTAACCCCAAGATGCACGATGAATTCTGATAGCGTGGAAGGCTTTTGTCCTGGACATTATATTCAAGTAAGAAGAGGATAAAATAAAACAGGCTTGCATTTGTTCCTATATTTTTCTATAATAGGAGCAATAATAGCTAACATTATTGAGTTCTTACCATATACCAAACACTGTAGGAGCCACGGCCTGAGACCGGTTATTCTCTCTGTAGCCCCTGAACTCAACTCTTTCACCATCCCCCTGACCTCCCAGATATACCAGAAGTTCCCTGGTGAGGCATGGCTTCAAGGCTGTGAGCCAGGGTGGTCCAAACAAAAGGGTTGGGTTTTGTCTGTCTTTGCTTAGCAGTCTCCTATAGCCAGACCAGCGGGAAGACAATTGCATGAGCCCATGGTGCTCACCGTCACTTGAGCTACAGAGGATAGCACCTAGTCAAGGTACCAAGGAAGCCAGGATGTCCAACCTGAAAAATCGCTGCTGAATGCAATCAAGGGTCACTGGGATCAGTGACTCCATATTCCATGTGTCCATGGGTGCTCCTTTGGTGTCCAGAATGGCTCCAGTTCCGGATATCCTGTGCTCCATCAGAATTACTAGTATTTTAAACCACCCACATTTAGGTACTTATACTTGTAATCACTAACATGCATTGAGCACATTCTAGATACCGGGAATTGCATGTAACTCTTCATATGCATAACCTTGCCTCGTCCTTCCAACAACCTGACAAACAGCTCCCTTTTTCAGTCGAGGAAACTGGTTCAGAGAGCGTAACTGACTTGGCCCAAAATGCAGAGCTGTTATTTAGCAGGAGAGTTGGGATTTGAACCCAGTGCTCAAACTCCTAAACTTCACCCCATATTGACTCCCGAATCAGTTTATTCTCATACTAAAGGGATAGGTGGGGGGGGAGGGGGGGCATGAGCAGCATGTATCTGGAAGCCAGGACCAAGGAAAACCTTCAAGAACACCTGTGGGTGGGGCCATTTATGCATAGCACAGGAGGGTACAAGGCAACGGGAAGAGTGGGCTCTGTCCTGTGGAATTGCATCTGAGTGTCATGCCAGCACCGTCTGGCACCTCTTATACCCACCCTGATATCCCAGTTGTCCCTTCACCCCACTTACTCTTTGTTTGTATAATTGTTATGTGTGGGCATTTTTGTTGTTGTTGTTTGGCTTATGCCATTTTTGCAACTGCTTTCTAAGGTCTAGAAGCATCAATTGGCTCAAGCACTTTGTCCTCTGACCTTTAACCCTAGACATATTCAGATCCCTTCTTTTCCTGGACAGACCCGGCACCCACCTCCATGACACTCTTCACCTAGCCCAGGCAATCTGCTGTTCTGAAATCCATTCCTTATATCTCGGTTCCAAGACTGCTCCACCTTGTCCACAAGGACTCATGAAATTGCCAGCTATTGTGCAAGGACCCAGAAGAAGTCTGTCCGCTATGTATCCAGGCAGGAGGTGGTGTGGACTTCTGGAGTCAGAAACATTTGGATGTTTCAAAACAATCTCTAGTCCAAGGAAATAGAAGAGCCATTTCACCTCATCAGAAAGTCTCCCTGAACCTCAGCCCCCAACAAAGGCCAGCTCAGCTCCACAGTCCATCAGAAGTTCAGTTTTATCGCAGGATCCTCTATCGATGCCATTTTATGTGCTATTAAACAGAACAATGCAGCTCACCAGTAAAATCATCTGCAATAACAGCCCATTAAAAGCTTTCCTTAATATGGAACTTTCTAATTAATGTAAATGGGGTGCAAAGCTTGGAAAGCCAAGTTGATTCTAATGTTCAGAAAGTAGGTAAAAATAGGAAAGGGTCTTATTTTTCATTAGCAATCTATTAGGGAAGCTAATGAAATCTTTATGGCTTGGATATATTACCAAAATGTTACAATTGCTTTGTTTCCTGCCTCATTTCTCTGCCACCTTTCTCTATAAATATTGCTATGCTATGCATTAGATTTGAGAAAATAGAATTTTGCGTGAATGTTTGTGTCAGAGTATTCCCAGGCTGGAGATGGAAGGGAGCATAATAGATTAACCTTAGTTCTCAATTGTCTAAGTTGGAAACTGAGCTCCAAAGAGAGTTGAAGACTAATGTAGTCATTTACTTCTTAATGCATCTACTTGGATATAAGGGGTCATTTTTACTCACTTTTCATAGCCCAACCTAAGTCATTTGGCCATGCCTAACTTGAAAGGGGTTATAGAAGTATTAACCTATGTTGAGTCCCAAAGGCCCCTCTCATGAGTCAACAAATATAATAATTTAGGATACCACAGTGAATGAGAAAACATTCCCTGTTCTCCTGGAGCTCAGAGTCTGGTGGGAGGAACGGAAAACAAACAAACTGAAGACAGAACATGGTGAGTTGTGTGGGAGGCTGTTCCAGGAGCCCCAGGGCCAAGCAGGCTCACTCTCTCTCCACTCGCTGACCTCCTGGGGCTCTGCTGAAGCTCCTTAGATAACCACCTTCCTCCTTTATATTGAAGTCGAATGTCCAGGAGGGAAACCCACGCTCTGATCCAGGTCCCCAGGTACCGTCTTCAGTTTCACAGACCCTCGATCCAGGAGACCACCCAGCCCAGCAGGCCTGAGGCTCGGGAGAGTGAGGATCCCAAGGAGGGAAGGAGGTCCGAGGTTCCAGGGCAGCACGGTGGGTGTGGGCTCAGCCTGATCTCTTCGTAGCTTGCTGGTCAGGGCCTGTTGTCTCTCAGTGCCAGGATGTCGGTCCTTTCGGAGGACAGGGCTCTGTCACCTGGAGAAGGTGGCAGAGTTATTTATTCAGGGACCAGAAACCAGAGAACTGGCGATAGTGGTCTAAGCCTTTCCTCAATCAGCCTGCAGTACCGGTTCTTAGAGGACCACCCACCACACACATGCACCCTCTGGGCCTTGGGCAGGATTGGCTCTGGCACTCAGGGGAGCGGAGGGTTAGAGCTCGGGCCGGGAAGTGAGTCCTTGCTTGGGGGGCGCGCTGTGGATAGCCAGGCGCCGTCCACCTGACGTCCCGTGGCAACAGGCCTTTCAAAGCCCCGACTGAATGCTCTGGCTGGCTTTGCAATCATGTTCCAATCAGCTTTACAGAATTGTGAAATTGATTATCCTGCTGGCCTCACACAGGCTTTGGAGCACGGCAAAGGGGCACGTTCACTCTTCGTTGAGTTTCACAACACTGATTCGAGGAGACTTCAGCTTTTCCATGTGTCCCCAAGAGGAAGGGAGTTCAAATTACCTTGAAATTACAATTTAGGGCCATCAAGCCTTGACCAGTGTGTTTCGTTTTCTCAGTCACCCAGCCAGGGCCAAGGCCAAGAGGAGGTACCTGGCATTTAGCTCCTCTTTGGGAACTCGAAGCAGGGGTGGAGTGAGAGACCGAGCTCTGGGCGCCCCAGGCGGGCTCAGGCGGCTCTGGGATGCAGAGTGAGTGGGTCTGGGAAGCCTGGCAGTGGGCACTCTGAACTTGGGCCTGGTAGGTCTCGGCCTCCCCAAAGATGGTGTCACTGGGTGTCATCGTCAATTGAGTTACACCAAAGCACTCCCACCAGCGTTTCTTTGCTTTCGTGTTCTGTCTTGACGAACTCTTCAGGAGTTTTGTACTTCTGCAGGAAGTAGACAGAACATTGTCATGTGATTCAGCAGCCTGGGCACTAAGGGAAATTTTCCTGCAATAAAGAGGCCTGACCTGGGTCTTGGTTGGTTGGAGAAAACTGGGAGGCACGTTACAGATAAAGGGGGCATCGCGTGCCAAGGCCCAGGGGCACTTTGCTAGGACAAGAGTAAGGGCCTTGGCTGGTCTGGCTCAGCGGTTAGCACATCAGTTGACCCACAGACCAAAGGGTCGCACGCAGGTTCGATTTCCGGTCAAGGGCACGTACTTGGGTTACAGGTGCGGTCCCTGGCCCCAGTCAGGGCACATGCGGGAGGCAGCCAATCAGTGTTTTTCTCTCACATCAATGTTTCTCTCTCTCTCTCTCTCTCTCTCTCTCTCTTTCTCTCTCTCTCTCTCTCCCTCCCCGCTTCCACTCGATCTACAAAAAAAAAAAAAAAAAAAAAAAATTCAATGGAAAAATATTCTCAGGTGAGGATTAACCCAAAAAAAAGGAGAGTAAGGGAAGGGACGGTAGACGTGAGACTAGGGAGGCCTGACACACTGAAGAGATTAGAGGCAAAGGCATGTACAAGTGAAATGTGGGGTTCCGAGTGGAAAAGTGGGGGTGTGAGGGCACAGCAGGAGCACTGAGTGTGCAGCGGTCACGTCGGAGACTTGCCAGCGCAGGTCAATTTAATGTCACCCCTGTCAGCTCATTTCTGGAATTCACAAGAAATTTCCCTTTTCTCTAAATTCCTTAGGTAATTATTAAGGGGTGACAGTCCTGATAGTGGCTGGTGAGTAGCGAGTGCTCATTACACGTCAGGGCTGTTCTAATAGTTTTGCATGAGCTGTTTAATCTTTCACAGTCTTATGAGGTGACTACCGTTAGTATCCCCATCGTACAGATGAGGAAACTGAGCCTCCAGGAGTTCTTCAGTTTGCAGAAGGCCAGAGCCAGTAAGTGCTGGGATTGAGGTCCAAGCATGGGCAGTCCGCACCTAGAGCCCATCTCTCTCTCTTTTTTTTTTTCCCCTCATGCATTTATTCAGGGACCCAGGCAGATCTTCAGTCATGTAGAGCCCATATCTTAATCATGCTTCCTGTGATCTTAGGAAAATTGAGCTCATTTGTTCCTTCCTTCATGCAACAGGTAATCACCGAGCACAGCTAGGTAACAGGTCTGTGCCAAGCGTGAGAAGACAGGGTTGAGCAAGATGGTAAGTCAGTCTCACATGGAGCATACAGTCAAATGGGAAGACAGAAAATCTGTGAACAGTTCATGAAAAAGAGAATATCAGGCTTCGGAAAATAAAATGCATGAAATAGGGCATCAGGAGAAGAAAATACCAGAGCTTAAAAGGGTCTTCAAGGCCAGCTGAAGGAACTGAAGACAAGAAGAGAGAGATCTCCTCAGTCATACAGAAAATTGGCATCAGGGTTGAGAAAAGAATCCAAAATGAATAGATCCAATAGCTGTTCATCTGGTGCCTACTGCGTGCCTCCCACTGTTCCAGGCACCAGAACAACACAGCGCAGCGCCCCCTGCCCATGCACCTTCCATTCTTTCCTCCACTCTGTGCTGCCTGCCTACCTGTAACTTTTCAATACAAACTGTATTGTATCAAGTTTTTGTTCTACTGAAAGATGACCTTCACCTTGACTTCTCCCAGGCTCAGCTCATGGCAGGAAAACCTGAACAAGAGTATTTCCTTCTGTGCATAGTCCAGATTCCCCTGCCGTGAGCAGAACATTGGGGGAATAAAGGTCAAGGGCTTATGCCTTCCTCCAACTTCCCGTAGAGGGACAATCTTAACAGTGATATAATCTACCCACCCCTCCCCACACACACACACACAGACACACACGCACACACATTCCTTTGAGGCAATCAGCAAACACAGAGTTGATTATCTTTTTTTTGCATGGGGAAACAGAGAAGGGGGAAACCCAGAAGAGCAAAATGACATGGGCTACTACTTCAAAGATTTCCCCTCATGTAGAGTGACTCTCCTTCCCTTCTCTTCTGCTTAGCCCGGGCCAGGGGCGGGGTGGGGTGCTCTGGCTAAGCCTGCAGCTTCCCAGAGGCCCTGCTGAGATTCCACAGCCCTGAGACTCCATAGGGAAGGCTGTCAAGGCAGAAGAAGGGCTTTCTCTAGATCGCATTCCTATCATCACAGTGCGGCGGGCACTGTAGACCTGGCAAAGGGGAGTCTATTTCAGCAGTTTCTTTGGATATAGAATAATTCATGTCCCACCTCTAAAAGCCTGGCCCCACCCCCTACATCCAGACCTCTCCTTCATGTACACTCATTCATTTAATCTTCACAACCAACCTAAAAGGCAGGTGCCGTTATACAGACAGAGAACCTGGGGCACAGAGACATGAACCAGCCTTCCCAGGGTCACACAGCTAGTGAGGAGAAGACGTGGTATTTCCATTCAGGCACGTGGCTCGAGTCTCCATTCTTAAGCAGTGAGATATACTACGTCTGCTCCTGCTTCTCTTCTGCCCCCGCCCCTGCCGCTGACAGTCTCGGCACCTGCTCTCAGCGGGACCCCGAGTACCAGGGTATCATTAGCTATGATGATGCTATTTTTACGGCCACTACTCTTCCGAGGCTGTGGCAGGATTTGTGGTGCCATCGACGCTGGTTATGCCTGTGTTATTATTACTGCAAATAATACTGCTACCTCTTCATGCCGGCTTGTTCTTTCTCCTCTCCCACTCTTCCTCCGTCTCGTCCAAGGCTGCCCATATGTACTGCCCTAGTCCTGGACCTTCTGCCGTGCCTTCTGCAGGCATTGTTTACAGACGGGGAATTGAGGCTCAGAGCTAGGAAACGTCTCATCGGTGGGCATGAGGCTGACAATGGAAGCAGGATTTTAGGTCTAGGTTTTTGTTTTTCGTTTCTTGTTTTTGTTTTTTTGTTTTCCTGTAACATTTCAGTTTTATTAGAATACTTTTTTAAAAATAAAAGATAGAGGTATTGTTCTAGTGGTTCCTATAGCCAATACTATGCACTGTCTTACCATTTATGTTACAGTGATCAATCAAATATACAACTAAGTAATTATAAACCTGGCCATTAGAGACTGTCTTATAGTTCAAAGTTATTTATCTTTGTAGTAAATAAATAAGATTTCATTTGTTTTTACAGCTAACATCACCATCGAAATTTTAAAAGTTAGGCATAAAATGTTAAAAACAAAATCTCTGTTGAAATCAGAACAGGTGGGCCATAGCATATTTGTGTAGTTTTGTTTTGTTTTTTCAAGTCCAGAGGCGCTTTCAAAGTGATGCAAAGAACGGGCAGCTGAACTTATTAGTATTACAGCGTCTCTGTGTCCAGGGTGTCCACAGGCCACCTGGGGGCCTACGGAATCAGGGTCTGGTTTGGTTGCGTGTTAAAGCTTGCAAAGCACTGAAAATGCCCACAGATCCACTTTGACCTTTAACCCTACAACCCCAGAGGAAACAGAGCAGATGATACTGTTCCCACTTGGGTCGGGCAAGCGAAGGTGAACATAAAACCATGAGTGCGAACACAAACGGCCAGTTAGCATGGTAACTCCCCTTCGTGGGGGTCAAAATAAAGATGAGAGAGGCATGGGTCTGGAGGGAGTCCTGTGCAGCCAGCCGGGTGGGACAGAGTTTGTACACCCGGATTTGTAGACTTCGTATGTGAGCTTATGGAAGAATACTTGTTGATTTTATAAATACCTTGGGGGTAGGTGTGCATGTATGACACACATTCACATGCATGTATGCGTGCATATGTATATGTGTGTGCATGTGTGCACATGTGTGTGCATTGTTTGCATGTGTGCATGTGTGTGCATGTGCTTGTGTGCATGTGTGTGCATATGCGTGTGCGTGCGTGTGTGTGTGTGTGTGTGTGTGATGTGTGTGTTGGCGAGCAGAATGCAGGGCTGTAGACCAGCATCTGCTCAGAGGGCCTGCGGCTTGGGCATCTCTTCCCCTTAGAACAGTAGCCTTGAGTTCTGCGGCCGGCTCCCTGCCTGAGGGTTTCTGGCGTTAGCACCTCCCCGAACCCAAGCGTGCCATGAGCCCACCTGGACTCACAGACAGATCTCCTTGGCTTTCTGCTCCTCCACATGCAGTCCCCCTGTGCCTGACTGCTGTCGCCTGTATGTGTTCTGGTGACACTGTTCCAGCACAGGTGAGGGGTGTTTACCGTTAGTTCCCGGGAAGCTGTCTCCTGGCCCCGTGCGCAGGAGACGGTGGGCTCTGCGAGAAGGAGACAGTCATCCAGGTTCTCACAGGAAGGAGGTAATTACACAGCGAGCTCGGAGACAAGCAGCTGACAGCCTCTCCCCCCTCTCGCTATGTGTCTTCGCTGTACACGGATTCCAACCACCACCACCATGTTCTTTCTTTAAAAAGGAACATGTGATCATGTCACTGTCTGGTGTAATCCTGGAGTTGGCCCCCGCCGTTTCTGTCCCCAGCCCGCACCTTCATCAAGCCCTTCGAGGCCCTGCTGTCTATCGGACCCCGATCACCAGGCCGGCTCGTCTCCCTCAGCAGATACGCCACCGCTCGGTCTCCCCGCTCTTCAGACTCGCCGGGCTTCATGACGGCATGTCTCCTGGCCTGTCCCTCTGCCTGGACTCCTTTGCCCCAATCTGCTCAGTCTTCTCACTGCCCCTTCATGTCACGAACAGTGCCCGTGTCTGTCCGACACAGAAGTCTGGGCTCTTACACTGTGCCCCCTGGAACGTCCCTTCTGGAGGGGGAGGGGGCTTGCTGTGAACTCGTCCCGCAGAGGCCACCAGGTTGTGGCCAGGCGCCCCGGCACGAGGGTCCAGACAGGCCACTAGACTGTCTGGCGGATGAAATGGAGCAAAAACCCAACCTGCCAGTGGGGCCATTGATCACTGTCACCACGCACAGCCAGCTGTGGCCGGCAAGGACACGTTTTGGAGACGTCCTCCTGGGGAAAGGGTACTCGTTGATGTGAGGCTTTTAAGAGCCCGATGAGGGTTCGTCAGCGTGAGGGAAATTCCTTCCTGATGACATTTCGGAGGCAGTTTTGCGCTGAATCCACTTAAAATGTCTCTCTTTCTGTTCTTGGAACCCGGCATTGCTGTGACTCCCCTGCAGGGCGGGGGTGCATTTCCATTTTCCATCTTCCATAAGGATAAGGTGACTCGTATCTTTTCATCCCTGTTCATCACAGTTTCCTCGTGGAATTGGGGGGGGGGGCAGTTTTCCCCATTCATTGGGATAGTTTGCTTTTGACAGAATCCAGCCTTTGGGTTCTGGACCTCTTTTGATCTGTACAGCTTTCACATTTTTTTCTCCAAAGAATTTTGCAAAAATCTAAACACCCTCATAGGCTGCTCTGTTTGTCCCTGCTGCCGTTTGTTGGCTTGTTTGATTGATTCCAAGTGCTGGCATCTTGCTAGCCATGTTGAGCTGTAGTGATTAGACCCGGCGCCTCCTTCCTGGGTGTGACTTCTAGGTCCGTCCCGACTCTTTCTCCGTGAAAGGCAAAGTTGACTACTAGTCACTCCCTAAGCCCTCATCCTGATTTTCTTTATAGCACCTATCGCTCACTTCTTTTTAATTTTGTTCGTTGGTTTGTTTATCTGTTTACTTAGTTATCACCTGTCCCCCACCCGCTCCCCTACCAGAACGTAACCTTCATGGGGTCAGGGACTTTGTCCTCTTTCCGTTATCAACCCTGACACATGGCAGGGACTCAGTAAGCGTGGACATAATACATGATTTTCCCCTCCCATGACGAAAGCCTTCTCTCCTTCCTGGATTACAAATGCATTGCTTCTTCTTTATAAATTGATATTGAATTTTGTCTAATACATTTTGACATCTTTGGGGCTGAACTTCGACCTATGGATAAGATTAATTACTTGAGGGGAAGCTTAATTGTAATAATCTTTGCATTTCTGGATAGATTCTCCTTGGTAGTACATTATTCTTTAAACATGGATACCCTGGTCTGTACCTTAGGCTGTTGGATTTGTTTTTGACGGTTCTCTTCTCTGTGTCAGCCTCGGGTGTTATTCACTTCTTACAGGAGGCTTCCAGCCCTGAAATCAGCCCCCCAAAGAGATGTACATTCTCACCAGCAATGCACTGCACTGCCCATTGACTGTCATGCTAACAAAGTTCTGTGTTATTATCTTAAATTCTCTTTACTACTTCGAAAAGCAAGCTTCGATGCCTAATTTAAATTTGATTTCTAGAGAGGTTGACTCCCCTCTCTCCCCACTGAGGACATGCATCTTAGTGACTGTCCCATTCATGTCATTAATTTTTTCTTATTTACATGCTCATCTTTGTTATTGATTTATAAGAACATTTTCTATATGAAGGATGTTGACTTTCTCTGTTATCTATATTTATATATTTTCTATTTTGTAGTTCTCCTTTTAATAGCATTTAATGACATTGATGGTAGAATCTAATGTTTTTAAAACCTGGTTTTAAACTCTATCACTCTGTTTTGTAAAGTAACTTTTTTTCCTTTACTTGCATGATTAAAAAGTTTAGACCAGAGATCCAACAACTAGCCACCTTTATTTACTTCTAATTACTATGATTTCATTAATTTTACATATGATTTCTGTGCTGAGGGAAGTGTCCTCTTGTCCACAGACCACATCCAGACTTCTGAAACCTCAGAGCACAGCAGAGCCCGCCTCTGTGAGGCTGACAGGGGAAGTAACCCGGTGCCCAGAGACAGACGGGGTAATGCCGTTGCAGGGTGCCCTCTCCGTGCCCAGAGACAGATGGGGCAGTGCCGTTGCAGGGTGCCCTCTCCGTGCCCAGAGACAGATGGGGCAGTGCCGTTGCAGGGTGCCCTCTCCGTGCCCAGAGACAGATGGGGCAGTGCCGTTGCAAGGTGCCCTCTCTGCAGGGAAGCTGCGGGGTTACCTGGCACTTGACAGATGCTGATTCCGCCCCACACCCCACCCAAGAGTCACTGCATTCCTGCTCAGATGCGAGGGACTAGGTGGGGCAAGTGAGACGCACAGGGCACAGAATCTAAAGAGATGCTCACTCCTGGGTGCCAACTTGCAAGAGCTTTCATTTTCCTCCCTGGACTGCGGCTTGTGCCCTCCAACCCCCTGCCTTGGGAGAAAGCAGGTCCCCAAACAGGGTCATCGGCCCCTCCCCACGACCCCTCAGGTACTCCTTCAGACTCCGCTCAGAATTCTCCCTGGGTCCTGCATGACTCGTGCTGGGAGGTGGCCTCACTGTCATCCTCGGCCTGCAGTTCCTTCCATCATGAGCTGATGACAGGGAGGGTGCTGCCGTGAGCACTGAACTTGGAATCAAACGGTGTACCTGTGAGATCGGATGGCTCACTTCCTGGCTGTGGCACATCCTGGCTTTCTCCTCCTCCCCGCCCTGGGAGTCACACCTGTTCTGCCCGCCAGCGAGAGCTCCAGTTAGGATCCAGTTGGGCCTGTACTTTGCAAATGGCAAAGCTCTCTCTCTATGCCCATAATTTCTGTTATTGCTACTGCAAATTAATATTTGCATTAGTGGGTTCACTTAATGTCAGAGGCTGCTGCTGCTGGCCAGCGTTGGCACCAAGGCGGTGGGAAGCATTGACACGGCACAAAGGTCGTGAAGGGATGTGACAGTCAAAAGGGAGCGAATTCTCTTTCCTCTGAGACTTCCTGTCACTGGCCCGATCCTGTCAGTTTACAAATGAAAAGCTAAATGTTTAGAAACCCGAAGCCCTTGTCTGGAAATAATGGTTTACAATGAATATTGATGAGCCGATAGATTTGTAATCCTGTCCTTGCATTCTCCCTTTGGTGATACGCACAAGACCTGTTGCCTGGTCTTCGGACAGGAAGCAGAGCCCAGCCGGGCAGTGGACTACTTCCGCTGTGACCTAGAAGAAGTCACTCACCCTCTCTGAACCTGTCTCCTCAACGGTAAATTGAAAGAGTCATGCTGATCTCGTGGTGGTACTGTGTAAACTAAAGCACACGGTGTGTACTGGGGAGCCTAGTGTAGCCAGGCACACAGTAAGTGCTCAAAACATGTGTGTCCTTCGTGTCCATAGGCCCTGCCTTGGCTGGGATCACTGTCATTTTTTCTTACCAGAATGTGGCTACAGTCTGTGTCTTGGTTTTTCCCCCTGATTTTGTTTTTTATTGTGGTAAAATACACATAACATAGAATTTACCATCCTCACCATTTTTAAATGTGCAGCTCAGTGGTTAAATGCACCCCAACCTTGGGCAGCCGTGACCACCGTCCACCCCCAGAGCTCTTTTCACCTTGCAAAGCTGAGACTCTGTCCCCGTGGAATGCTAACTCCCCTCCCCAGCCCCTGTGCCCCTGGCGGCCGCCAGTCTGCTGTCTGGTGAAGAACTGGACTGCTCTAGGCACCTCATATAAATGGAATCATATCGAATTTGCCTTTTTGTGACTGGCTTATTTTCTTTCTTCTTGTTTATCTTTATTGTTGAAAGTTTTACAGATGTCCCCCCCACTGACCCCCTTCTCCCTGCTCCCACCTTCGCCACACTATTGTCTGTGTCCATTGGTTATGCATATACGCATATACATTCTTGGGTTTATCTCTTCCCACCCCACCCCCACCCCCCCTGCCATTCACCTTCCCTCTGAAGACTGTGAGTCTGATCTCTACTTCCATGTCTATGGATCTATTTTGATCGTCAGCTTATTTTGTTCATGATATTCCACAAATAAGTGGGATCATGTGGTATTTGTCTTTCTCTGACTGGCTTATTTCGCTCAGCATTATACTCTCCAGGTCCTTCCATGTCGTCTCAAAAGGTAAGAGATCTCTCTTTCTTACGGCTGCATAGTGTTCCATTGTGTAGATGTACCACAGCTTTTTTTTTTTTATCCTCACCTGAGGACATTTTTTCATTTTTTGTTCAGATAGAGTGGGAGGGAAAGAGAGGAAGAGAGAGAGAGAGAAACATCAACGTGAAAGGGACACATCGAGCGGCTGCCACCCGCACGACCAACCAGGGCCGGGGACAAACTGCAACCGAGGTACATGCCCCTAGCGGGAACCGAACCCGGGTCTCTCTGGACCACAGGCCGACGCTCCAACCGCTGAGCCAAACCGGCCAGGGCGTACCACAGCTTTTTTATCCACTCATCTACTGATGGACACTTGGGCTGTTTCCAGATCTCAGCTGTTGTAAATAGCGCTGCTGTGAACACGGGGTGCGTATATTCTTCCTGACTGGCTTATTTCATTGAGCACAATGTCCTCAGGTTCACTGATGTTATAGCCTGTGTCAGATCTCTTCCCTTCTAAGGTGGAGTTATGTTCCACTGCATGTGTGTGTCACATTTTGTTTATTCATCCGCTGATGGACACTTGGTCCATACGTCTCAGTGTTTTCCATACTCTATGTAGATGGCCTCTAAAATGAATTAAGAGCTCGTGTCCAAACTGAGCAGACCCTGTCTGCGTTCACCAGTCTGGTAGTCCTACTTCCTGAAACAACTGTCTTTCATTGCCCTTCTTCAGCTGGGAGCCGAGGTCTGAAGGAGCGTCTCATCTCTGAATGTTGGACCCTCTATTCCTTTATTACGTCTTGGACTCATAGGGAAGTAAAGGACCTTGGGAGCCTCCTGACTTGGGGTCTCTCAGCTATCCTCCCCTCCCCCAACAGCTTGAAGACTAACAAAATCCCAGGAGTAAGGGAGACTCGCCCAAAATGCTGATGGCCCGGCCACATTCTAGACAGACTTACTTGGCTCCTCGCCCTCAGTCTGCTCTTCACCTGGTCCTCCCAGGTGATCGGTCTTGCCCCCTGGTCCTGCAGGCAGGGGTAGGAGGGCTCGAACCCTGCCAGCAGCTCACCTGCACACAACTGGCAGTACCTCCCCGGATGTGACCTCATTAGCCCGTGTGGTTGAGGCTCCTAACTCTCCTTCCCTTGAACCAGGGATGGGCTGGAGTTTCAGGCGCTGGTCTTGGCAGGTTGGGGCTGGAAGATGACCCTGAGCCCTGAGACCGAGGGACCCTGCAGAAAGGCTGCACTGTCCTGTGCCCACGTTCCGTGGTCGGGTCGGAGCGAGGCAGGCGCCAGTCACCGAGCAAACAGGCAGCTGAGACTTTGCCTGGTAGACGCAGCGCAGCTCTGCCTCCGAGGTAGCTGCCGGGCAGGGTCTGGAGAGACGTACCAGTTGCTCTTTCTCCGTGTGCTCTCCGTACGTGGTACCTTAGCTATAGGTATTAAGACCATCGTGGAAAGGGGGTCGAAGAAGCCGTGTGAGACATGAGACTATGTCATCAGTGCTTAGTCTGAGTCACAAAGAAAATGTTGGCAAATGTTCGTGTGATTGTGATGTTCTTATTCCCTCGCTATCCAGTGATGCGGGTCCTGTCCCCACCCCCAGCAGCCCCTCCCCACCTCCGACCCAACCCCCCTGACCTGCAGGGCTGCTACTTTGTACAACTCCAGGGGGCACCATCCCCAGGGGCACAATCTGAATGATGGTCCCCAGAATTGTGCAAAATGGCCCTGGTCCTTCCAGAGCCAATGATGGCACGTTGGACTTGGACAGGGAAGGGAAGGAAATGACAATGGAGAGGAGAACTGAAGGAAGAGAGGACATCAACCAAACCAAGAAGGGATGGAAGAGCGTGCTGTGCAGAGGGAAGACTGTGGCAGGAGGTGCAGGGCCGCCACCAGGCACAGGGAGAAGGCAAGTGTGGTCTGGGTGCAGGGTCAAGGGGACATGCGGTCACTGAGATGGCCAGGGCATGACGGCACGGGCCAGACCGTGCCGGATCTGTGGGCCACAGTGTAGAGTTGTTCATTGTAAAAGCAAAGGAAAACCATGGCAGGAATGGAACGTTTTCACAGTAGTGGTGGCAGGTACATTTATCGCGTCCTTACTGTGTCCCCGGCGCTGTTCTAAGGGCTTTGCAAATATTATCTCAATCACTTCCTTACTCAGACCTATGAGAGAGCGACTTCATTGTGCCCCTTTCACACAGGAGGAAATTGAGGTACCAAGAAGCTAAGCAGCTTGTCCCAAGTCTCACAGCTAGTGTGTGGCAGAGCACAGGGTCCTAAAGCACTACAGGAAGCTGTCTCCTGGTTTTGAAAAGGGGCTAGTAGGGGCTAGTGTTGTTCTAGGTATAGCAGGAGAAAACCAGCCCGTCTCCTGAGGGACCACCGTGGACATGGCCAGGCCAGGCGGCATGGTGGACCTGCGTGTACTTGTGGCTCAAGGGGAAGCCCGGACACCTGATGCTCGTGCTGGTGGCCTGCACCTGGAAGTGGTGCCCGAGGACTCTGACAAGGCAGAGCAGCCCTCATCGGCCCACACAGCTGCTTCCTGGGATGCTGCCCCCGTGGGTTGCGTGGCGGTGGAAGGAAGGCATCCGCATTCAGCTCTGCTTCCTGGACAAGGCGTGCTGCCTGGGGGGTACCAGGTGCCCTTCGAATTAATGTGGTTTGGAGTCTGCACTTGGGGTGATCCCATGGCTCTTCGTGGGCGGGGTGCAGGACCTGGGATGGGGAGGAATGGGCCGTGGACACAGCCTGAGGAGGGAACGAGGAGGCAGCTACCCAGCTGGGAAAGCCAGGATCTTTTGTCTGTTTGCTGGAGAAGGAGCAAGGAATGGATTGAAGAGCCAGGTGAGGTGATGATGTGGATGAGACGTTTGCACCAGGGAGACAGACTTTTAAGAAACAAAAGTCCCTCATAATAGCTCAGATTGGCTAGACAGACACACCTAAGGAGAGGACGAAAGAGGATTTGGTGTCACGGACCTACAATCAGAAAGTCAAATACCTAGGTTCCTCCCTTTCTTTCTCTGGTCTTTGCGTCCCGCTTCCTTCGGTTTGCCCGATCCCCCTTCGTGCACTCTGACTTCTTTCTCATCTTGGGGCTCAGTTTCTCTGCCACCTGCTTCAGAGCGTGTGTGTCTTCAGCCTGCAGTGGGATAACTCTGGCCCCCGCCACCTCTGGGCCTTGGAGCTCCAACCCACGCTTTGCCTTGGCGCACTGTCTGTCCTCTGAGCTGTTGAAGGCAAGTTGGCAGATGTGTCCATGGCACCACTGACTTCACTGACTCAGAAATGGAGACTGTGGTTCAGGGGGTGGGGAAAGTAGCTTTCAACACACGGACTCGGGATGGAGAAGGCACTGGACACCGCTGAGGCTCTCCCGGGCGCTCAGACTTGGAGACACGGTGCACCGCCCCGCCAAGGGTCCCGTTGGTTGTTGGAGCGCTCTCATGGTCCCCGAATCTTCTTCGGGGGCCAAATCTGAGCCCCTGGATTGCCAGTGAGGGAAAGAGCCAGACTGCGAGAAGCAGTTTCTAACGGAAGATTTTCCACCCCCACACACAGGTTTGCAGCCCAGGCGGTGTGGCTGAGTCTCTCCCTCCCTCCACCCCGGGCTCACCACGAGCCCCAAGTACAGGGATAAGACGGGAAGCCATTCGAGACAGGTCTCCCTGCGAGAATTTCTGTATTTATATTCAGAGCACTTCAAAGCGTATTTGAATTGCTATGACTTCAGCAAATGTCTTGCATGCAAATGTTGATATTTCTCAATGGAGAAGCCTTCATGTGAATCAGTGGAATGATTCTCTCCACCTCCCCTCTGACACACCCCGCGCCTTTCCGTTGCATACCTTGTACATGCTAAAGAGAGGGTCCCTGAGTCGCCTCCTTCTCATTGGAGGGATCTGTGAGTTCTGCGTGTTGATGGGAGGCTGGGATTCCAGGAGTGGACTGCATCGAGAGTCAGTGTTACTTTACACATTAGCCCAGCAGTATATCTGGTCTCTGAAGCTCTGTGGGGCCCCGGCCCGATGCCCTCCCTTGAAGAGCGACTGAGTCGCAAGATCCCAGGTTTCACGGGAGGCTAACACCAAAGGCTACCATGCCAGAGCTCTGGGTCACCTGCTTCGGGAACACTGCTTGTAACAGCTTTTGACGTCTTCAAATCAGCTCCACACTCCTGAGGCTCAGGTTCGGGACAGCCATGCTGGGTAGGTAATGGTCATCTTCCTGGACACGTCCTCAATGTCCTGGATTAGTGCTCCTTTTCCCTGCCCGGCGTCGGGTCCATGTCTCCTGTTTGCCCCCGACTCCCCCAGCAGGGCCCTCTAAGGAAGCCTGGTGGGGTGGTAGCGCTGGGCAGTTGACAAGAGGCAGGGTCCAAAGGTTGGGCTCTGCAGCACCCTGTGGACTCAGAGGACTTGGAGGTGGGCCCCATGTACCAACCTGTCCTGACAGGTGCCCAGGGCCCAGAGCCTTGGCGGGGGAGTCCCAGGGGGCCGTGGGCCCCTGCGTCTGTGGCCTGAGTTGGAGTAGTCATTGTATCACCTTTAAGGACAAAGAGTTCAGTCGCCCCAGTCAGTCCTCACCGCCGGGTCTGTCTCAGGGGCTGATTCTCAGTCTGATGCTGCTATGACTTGGCGTCGCCCCTTCTGCCCAGACCAGAAGCTTAAGTCTTCCAGGACTCACACGGGTCTGCACGGACTCCTTCACCCGTCTCCTCCCACCTCCCACTGTCCCCTCCTTTGTTCACTGGCCCCCAGTCTGTTCCTCGAGTAAACCACACGGGAGCCTAATCGGGAGCCTGTTTTCAAGCTTTTCTCTGCCCGGAAAGCTCTTTTCTTAGCTGTCCCCTCAGCTAACGCCCTCTCCTCTGCCCAGCCCATGCCAGGTCTCCGTTCTCAGGTTAATATGCCACCTGCATCTCCCTCCCCCAGCAGCCCTGTGCCCCTCACTCTGCTCTGTCTTTTCCAGGATACTTATCATCTCCTAACATCCTCAATAACTGACATGTTATGTGTTTTATCATGGCCCCTCCTGCCACTGCCCTGGCACCTAGAAGGTAAACTCCAGGAGGGCAGGGACTTTTATTGGTTTTTGTTTTTTTTCACTGACCTAACTCAAGTGCCTAAAAGAATGGCTAGTTTCTATGACTGCTCAGTAAATATCTGTTGACTCAAGGTGAATGAGTCTGTGGCTTACCCAGAATATTCTTGACGACCCTCTCCGATGTTGCGAATCCAGGTCTGCCGACCTGCTCGATGTCCTGCCAAGTTCTAGGCCCGTCTAAGGATTCTTAGACCCACGGACTCGTTTCAAGTTCACAGGCCTTTTCTCTGGACGGTGATACCGAGTCTCGTCAGTCCCCCAGCCACTAAGCAGCCTGGCTGAAAACCAGCCCCGGGCACCCAGGATCCCATCCACGCCGCTGACTCCCTCCGAATCCAGAGTCCCTCCTGTTGTTCTCTCTGGATCCTTACTAATAACATTCAAAAGTATTTCCTTTCTATTTTGAGCCCCTTCCCGAGTCGAAGGTAGGGGAGGGGTGATAGCGCTAAAGGAACAAGAATCTGAGTAGTACACTCGACTATGAAAATGAAAAAGGAGGGGGTTCAGCCCGCGGATTAGCATCAGCGCCAGGCTCAGCGATGCTGGAGGCCCCCCACGGGAGTGCCTCCCCCACTCACGGACCCTCGCTGTGCAGGTGAGAACCGTAAGCGTGGGGCTGTCCTGCTGGCATCGCCCACAGGAGGTGAGAACTGGTTCCTGGAGGGAGGGGATGGATGGAAAAAAACCATCCTCTTCTCATGCATATGCATAATTTTCATAAAGTGCATAAACATTATACAGATGTGTGTGGAGCCCGTACACAGCTATAGAACATACCTGCAGAATTAAAATGTCACGGGGGAATGAAGAAAGTCCGAAGAGGTTTCTTAGGAAGTGACAGTAATAATAAAACGAACGTTGGAGCGCCTGGGCGAGACCAGCCTGTCCAGCCACGGGTCACCTGTGGCCGTGGAGCATGGAAGTGTGGCTGGTCCGAACAGGGTGTGGAATGCACCCCGGATTTCCGACGCTCCGTGGCAGAGACGGAATGTAAAATAACTCCGTAATTATTTTGTGTTGATTATGGGCTGGGATAATAACATTGTGGATCTCTTGGGTCAACTCGATTATTAAAATGAATCTCACCTGCTTCTTTTTATTTATTTTAAAGGTGGCTCCTAGCAAATTAAACATTACAAATGGGGCTCACCTTGTATTTCTAGTGGGCAGCCCTGCTCCAGACAACCATCTGCTAGTCAGGATCCGTGCCCGAGTTTTCGGACTCCTTCCCAGGCTGTTTCGTTATCCCACGGCTGTCGTGCTGTGTGACCTTAGGCATGCCTCTTGACCTCTCTGAGCCTTGGTTTCTCCTGAGTGCTTTGTAACAGAAGAAGCTTCCTCCAGCTGTGAGGTTCCATTCTGGACCCAGCTCGGGGCCTGAGGTCCCTGCAGATAGGAGGGTGTGTGCTTCCTGACGGACTGTTTCACCAGAAAAGACACTTTACTTTAAATAGCAATAGCACCTGCCGTGTCTGCCTCTGGGGGGTGCCAGGTGGGCAAGATTAGAAAAAAGAGAGAGCTTCCAACCTGAGACCCGCAGAAGAGGGTGTTAGAGAAAATGCCCACTTTTCCCCAAACGGGAGAAAAACAGAAGCTTTCCTTTCTTGTGGGGAGGAGCTATAACCATAAAACAGGCCTTGGCCTAACAATAGGGCCTAATCAAACATCCTGTCAGCGTGTGCTGCTGGTCTGCATTGATGCTCAGATCCCCAATCTGCCCATCTTTTATTCCTTTCTCTTTTTATAAATATTTTTTCTTTATTGATTTTAGAGACAGAGGAAAGGAGAGAGAGAGAGAGAGAGATAGAAACATCGATGAGAGAGAACATCGACTGGCCGCCTCCTGCATGCCCCCCACCAGGGTTCAGGCCCACAACCTGGGCATGTGCCCTGACCGGGAATCGAACCGGTGACCTCCTGGTACATGGGTCGACGCCCAACCAGTGAGCCACGCCGGCCGGGCTTTTATTCCTTTCTTAATGCTTAATTGAAGGAAGGGGCATGGAGAAAATCAATTCTATTTTAATTTCATGAGAAAAATGCTGAATGGAGGAAAAAAATGCAACAGTGAAACTTCAGACTTCAGCCCTGGCTGACCCAGAATGTGTGATTATATGATCAATGACTTTCTCCTCCAAAAGGCCTTTGGACTCTGCCCCCTGCCTTAGCCTTGTGATACGGCGGCGAAGGTCCAGGCTGGCAGGAGAAGCCCTCTGGGGGGCTTGGGAGGCGCAGGCCGGTGGCAGGGCTCACCTCCCTCCACTCTCCAAATATACTTCTACCCCAGTTCTCCTTAACTGGGGTGTGTTAGTGCCCAGTTCTCTCAGCAGGAGCTCTCCCATCCCTCCACTCCAAGCACACACTCTCACTCCAGCTACCTCTTCAGCGGACAGCGTCTCGCGGCAGAGTGTCTGGTCTCCTGACTGGCCCCTGTGCGTGATGAGAGTAGAGCAGAGGCTGAGCAGGTGTATTCTCAGTGCCGGGGGCCAAGCCTGGCCCTGCCTCCTGCCGGCTGTGAGAACCCTGGAAAGTTACTTCTTCTCACTAAGCCTCAGTTTCCTCACCTGTAAAATGGGAATAAAAATACCACTAGCCTTGTACGTTTGTGATGACTAAGTGAGTAACACATGGAACATGCTTGGCATGGCTCTTGCTTGGCCAACCTTAAGTGGCAATAAATATTAACTCATTATGGAAATGCATTTCTACAAGGTGGTCAGGAGTGGAGGGTTGAGCCTTTGGCTTCTGACCTGTGGTTCCACAATTTCAGGTTAGTCGATCGGTGGGAGAATTAGCACACATTTTTTGCCCTCCTTTTAAAAGACATTTAATTTAACAAGAATTTGTTGACTTAGAGAAAGTACAGAGTTCCCATATACCGAGCACTGAGCTTCCCCTAATGTTAGCATCATACGTGACCACAGTAAAAGGATTCAAACCACGGAAGTAGCAGCGATCACTATTATAGACTACAGTGTGATGAATATTATCATCTACAGACCTTATTTGGATTCCACTTGCTTTCCCACTCATGTCCTTTTTCCATTTCACAATTCCGTCCAGGATCCGACATCTCACCTCTTTGTTCTTTCTCCTCTGTCTCCCCGAATCTGGGTCAGCTCCTCAGTCTTTCGTTGTCTCTCAAGTCCTTGGCCCCATGGAGGAGTAATGGTCTTTGTTGGTCTATTTTGCAGACTTTAATTTAGATTATACATTTTTGGCAAAAATACCACACAAGTGAGATGCCTTACTCAGAGCATTTATCGGAAGGTACCTGATTCTCCATATTTCTCATCACTGGAGTTTACTTGATCACTTGGTTAAGAAGGTACTATGTATTTATTAAGCATCTACCATGGTTCCTCTTTGGGAGGCAAGAGTGAATAAAATGATATCCAGGCTCCCAATGAAACACTCAGGTGTAATGGACAAATGGTGTTCTGGTTCTCACTGCTGTGTGACACACCACTCCAAAATGCAGCAGCATAAAGCCTCAGTGTCGTTGTGCTCGCAGATTCTGTGGGTGAGGACATAGCAGTGGTGGCTTGTTTCAGCCCCAGAATGTCTGGGGACTCAGCTAAGAAATCTCAAATGGCCAGGACTTGCTCAGTTACCTGGACAGGTATGAATTCAGAGACTGGATGCGCCTGGCGCTGTCAAGCAGAGCATCTCCGCGTGGCCTCCTCGCGTGCCCTGTGCTTCGTCACAGTGTGGTGGCCTCAGGGGTTGAACTTCTTACACTGCAGCTCAGCTGCTGTAGACGTGAGGTCCCCGTGTGGACAGGTCAGAAGCTGCATTGCCTTTTGTGACCCAGTCTCAGAAGTAACACAGTATCACTTCCTCCACATTCTTTTGCTCAAAGCAGTCACAAATCCTAGACTCAAGACGGGGACATAAGCTTCATCTCTGGATGGAAGGAGTATCAAAGGACTTGTGGCCATTTTTAAAAGCCACCAAAAATGGGACAGCACCGAAGGCTCGTTTCTACTTTTACAGGTTTGGAAACTCAGACCCAAGAGGACAAGAGCATCACCAGCTGGGGTCTCATTCATGATTAAATACATACTTTAACCGAGGGCCAGCTATGTACCAGACAGGCATGGATTCAGCTGCCAGCGATGCTTCCAAGTCTTTCCTGGGGGTGGCAGGCCCGGGCAGACCCGCTGCAAGCCTTGTGTTCTAACAGCTGCAGGCACCCTCTGCCAAGCCTCTCCCTGGCAACTGGTCCCACCTGGATGAGTGCAAAGGGCAGGTGATGAGCAGAGTGGGCAGTGCTGGACTTGAACATCAGAATGACTTCACTGCAAACCCAGCTGTACTATCCTCTGCATCTGTTACATTTTCATGCCTAATCCTCATTTATTCAGGAAACCTCACTGACTTCTCTGTGCCAAGCCCAGGAGCTGGCAGTAACAGCGATGAATAAACAGAGTCCAGGCCTTGCCCTCGATGAAGGAGTTCCCCGGGCTGTCTCTGCCAGAAAGGCCAGTGGCTTGGCTGCAAGGCTCCAGGGAGCGGGGTCAAGGGATTATCCAACTCCTCTCGCACCCCCACGCCCAAAGCCAACTGGAGAAGAATTGGTCACGGCACTTGGCAGTTCAACCAGGTTCCACTCGGCAGAACAGAATCAGCTGAAGGTGAAGTTGGAAGGCAGGCCGCTCGCGTTTGAAAACCCAAGAAATATTGCAGTGCAGACTAAAGGCAATTGGGAATATTGCTAGACAGACTCATTAACCAAGAAAGTTTCTGTGAAAATAACAAAATCATCGCACCCAGGACACCCCAGCATGAGATTAAAAGCTGAAAGGAGGTTTAAGCTTCGTGTTATTAAACCGCATTGTGACAGTTTAGGGAGAGACAGCGAGAGTCATCAGAGGGCATGGTGGTCCTGTTAGGCGAGTCTGGCTGTGTCTTTGAAATGCAGAGTGGTTCGGAAGAGCGAAACTGTCAGAATATCCCTCCCCTGTGGGTCAGTGGAGGGGAGAGAAGGAGCCCAGTGGTAAGAGTTGGAGGGGCTGAGAAACCGGTTGGGGGAATGAGTATTAACGGGAGGACGAGCCCCTGACGTCTGTCTGGGAGCTGGGGTCAGAGTGGTGATTTGGAGATGAGTGTTGATTCTTGTTATTATCACCTACTGCCCCACCTTGCAGTTTTGGTCGCTGGATGGTGAACACTAAGCTCCCTGGGCCAGCTGGATTCTGAGCGTGCTTTCTACTAATGTTTGATCCCAACGCCAGCAGGCGACCAGCTAAGTCAGAGAACAGGGTACTGACTGGAAATGGGGGGCAAACCAGCCGACTGACTTCTCTTCTGCATTGCCTCCTGGGTCCGTGATAACATACGATCAGGACCAGCTCCCTGCAGGGCCATAGCCCAGTAAATTGCGGGCGCTGTGCCCTGTGCGGGCAGCCCTGGGGACGGAGCGCAGCTCAGGCAGCCCTCGCGCAGCAGACGGAGCCCACGGTCTGGAGCTCAGCTTGGGAACCCGAGAAGCCTGGCAGGCCCTGCCCAGGGGCTGCTGCTCCAGCCGGTGGTTCCTAGAGCACTCTGGCTGGTGAGGTTACAACGTAGATCCTCATCACTCATCTTGGATCTGGGCTTCCACACGGGTTCTGCAAGGCTGAAATCCAGTGGCCTTCCCGCCCCAGCTCTTCCCGTCCCTGAAAGCCAGCAGCCTCAGAGGGGTCAGACCAGTGGACGCCCACAGATCTCCGCCAGTCGTTCCCAGCGTCAGAAGCCTCGTCTCCCCTCAGGCCCGGTGCTGTGTGGGCTCCGTCTCAGTCCTACGTTTCTAAGGACCTCGACCTCCACCAGCCGGGACGCAACAGCTCACAGATCCGCTTCCTTCTCTTCAGCCCCTTAGTTTCCACTCTGTGCCAGGCCTTCCTTGCCACCTGCTTTCTGGGTGAGAGCCAGACCCTCCAGAGCAGTTCTGTCCCTCGGGCAGTTCGATCCTCCGGCACCTTGACCGAGAATGTGCTGCTGGAAATTTGACGTGCATGAGAATCGTCTGCAGCGCTTGTGGCAACACTGAGCCCCGGACCCTAACCCCAGGCGTTTCGGTCAGGAGGTCTGGGATGGGCCCTCGACTCTGCATCCCTGACAAGCTCCCAGGCGACAGGGATGCTCTCTCGTCTCCAGACCACAATCTCAGTAGCCCTGCTCTCGAATCCAGGAATGACCTGTACCTCTCCAGGTGGTTCTATAGTACCCTCACGATAAAATCTAAGCATTTGACGATTCACGTCACGGCTTTCCTGACCTGACCTCCAAGCAGGGCGTGCACACGTGTTGCATAGTTCACACACTGCACCGCGACACGCCACCCAAGGGAGGGAATGCTCCCTGGGCTGTGTCTGTCAGGAGGAGCATGACGAGGCACAAGAGGGACGTATCTCTTTGTTCTCGCAAAGGCACTCAGCTCACAGTAGAGTCAGGGACCGGGATCGAGGGGGGACTGTCTGCTGAGAGAGGTGCCTTTTTCTACTTTGTACGGAAGCATCACAGCAGCCAGCAGTCATCCTGCCAAAGAGCATCTCTCCTCTTCCTCTTCCTCCACGCTCCTCCATCTCCCCCTCTCTGCATCCTCTCCCTCCACCTTCATCTGGTCACCACCTTTCCACTCCAGGGGAAGACGTCCTGGCCCCAGAGGCCCTCTGTAGGAGAGGCTCCCGAGAACCACGTTCCCTTCCTTCAGAGCAGTAGCCCTGATGTGCCCTTACCACCCACCCCTGCGGTGCCCCGTCCCCCTCACCTTACTGGAAGTCTCTGTAGGCTCCCCAGCGCTGAGCACAAGTCAAGAGCTCAGTGAGTAGTTGTACATCCTATTCTGCAGCCACAGAGACCTCGCAGGCGCCGAAACCCAGCAGGCCACTTTTTGTTGTTGTTTCTTACATGTTTTATTTTGAAATAATTCCCAAGTTACAGAAAAGTCGCAAAAACAACGCAGAGAGTTTGCTGCCCTTCCCACAACTCGGCCGAATGCTAGCATCTCACGGAGCCGTGGTACAGTTGTCAAAATGAGAATTCGGGTCTGTGCATTGCGGTTGACAAAAGTCCACAGCTTTTTGTGGTTCTTTTTCTGATTTAAGTTTTTCTGCAGGTGTCCCGTTCTCCCTTCTAGGTTCCGGCCTTTAGGTGCCGTGTCTCCTCGTTCTTCTCTGATCTGTGACAGTTGCTCAATCTTTCCTTGTTTTCACGACCTTGACATTTTCTAGGAGCGCTCAGTGTGGGTTTGTCTGATGTTTTCTCATGAATAGACAGCGATTCTGGAGAAAAAGACCACAGAGGGTATATGCCCTTCTCATCCCATCACACCAGGGGCCCTCGATCTCAGTATGACCCACCATTGACAATGTTGACCTTGACCACTTGGTTAAGGTGGTGTCTGCCAGCCCTCTCCACTTTAAAGCTACTGTTCTCCCCTGTTCATTCAAAGCCAGTCACTAGGTCCAGCCCACACTCAAGGAGAGAGGAATCCGGCCCCGCCCTCTGGGGGTGTCAAAGACTTTGTGGTTTTCCGGTGAAACCACAGCAGTAGCTAGGGAATCTGAGGGGCATAAGGCTACGGGACTATTCTGTTTCACCCACCAGCTTAAGCATTCATCGGTAAATCCTGCCTACAGTCATTATAATTGAATTGAAGCATGAGTTTCTAGTTCCTTCCAGAGTGTCATTTTTAGGGTAGCTTTCCCTGGCATGTGCCACCTTTCGTAGTTCTGCTTAATCTCCTTCATGCCCAGCTCCAGCATTCTCAGCCCTGGCTGCCCAGTTGAATCTCCTGGAGAATTTTAAAAATGTACCGCCATGTCCGGCCGGTGTGGCTCAGTGGTTGAGCGTCGACCTATGCACCGAGAGGTCGCCGGTTCGATTCCCGGTCAGGACACATGCCCAGGTTGTGGGCCAAATCCCCAGTGGGGGGCATGCAGGAGGCGGCCTGTTGATGTTCTCTTTCATCAATGTTTCTATCTCTCTCTCCCTCTCCCTTCCTCTCTCTAAAATCAATAAAGAAAAATTAAAAATAAATAGAAAATAAATAAAAATGTGCCTACGCCCGGACATTTGCATCCACAGCATTGATTCAGTTAGTCTGGGGTGGGTTCAGGTCAGCCATTGGTACTTTGAAAAAAGTCCCGGGGGCCTTCTATGCTCTGGAGTCCAGGTTGAGGACCTCTGGGTCAGCCCAACCTTCTGGCAGCTTCTTTGGACAGCTGTCCTTCCTCTGTCTGGCAAAACCAGTTACTCCCAGATCTGTGTTCCCAGAAGACTTCTTCCCTGCAATAGCCATCAATCCTTCGTTTCTCAGGAACTGGGATTTCCTCATCGATGTTTCCCCAGAGCCCAGAGCAGAGTCTAGCACAGAGTGGCTTCTCCGTGAGCATTTGTTGATTGAGACGATGAGCCACCTCCACGGAAGCAAAGGCGCTAGCTGTCTGCGCACGGAAGTGGCAGGTCCCTGCACTCTCTCGCGGGCTCAGCAGGGTTGGAAGCCCCAGGCACAGCAGTACACATGTCAGTCATCATCTTTTTTATGCTGTTATTATAGTCCTCATGGCCAAGAAGTCCCTGGCGTGTGCACTGCGGCCAGCTGTGCATGCTCACTGTTCTTCGGAAGGAATGTGTCCCCACGTTGTTTTTAAATTGCTCGGAAACCAAAGTGTCAACACCACACTTCTAACAAGAGGAGATTACCTTGGACTGGTCTCCTTTCGTACGTTTGCCTTGGAGGTCACCAAGACGGCAGAGACCGTGCCGGTGTGGTGGACCAAAGTGGGGAGTCAATATCTTCACCAGCTGTTTTGAGTTTACAGAAAAGTAAAATGCGTTCAACCCTTTGTTCAATGAACTGACCGTGTTGGTCTGTTTTACCTGTTTTCTTATTAACACTCTGCTGTGTTGAGACCACGAGAGTCTGAGTTGGAAGCCATATGGAGGAAGTTGGGAGCGGTGGGATGGATAACTGAGGGAGCTGACTCCCCCTCCTGCAAAGGGTTTGGGATGAAGACACCATGGATGTCTTCTGGATGCTTCTGGAATGTCCAGCTCAGATGGGCAGGTTGTGACCCAGTTTACATGATCCCCGCTGACAATTATGCCGTCATAGGTTTCCTCAATATGGGCTCATCTCTTTGGGACTGGGCCTTCGAACAGCCCTCTGGTTTTTCCGAGGCATCTCTATGTGTTCGAATGGACTAATCCGAGTTCTTGTCACATCACGGCCCCCACTGTGGGGAAGTTGAGGCAGCCGTGAGCACTTCACGAGCTGTGGGTTTCCCTCTGTTCTTCCAGCACGCCGCCCGTCTCACACATGGCTGCCCCGGCCTCCCCATGTCACCTCCCCTGGCCTGTGTTTCCTCAGCTGAGGAATGGGAACAACCGCAAAGCATCCAGACCATTCGTCTGAGGCTTAAACAAGGCGATTTCCATGTGAACCCCCTCCCGGTGCCTGGCACACAGCAGGTACTCCAACTGGTGTTTTGTCATGATTGCACCTTCCCATCAGCTGCTGGGAGTCCTGGCCGCACCCCCACCCTGCCGTTCCTCTTATCTTCGCTTAACCCGGGCCCAGCTCATCCTCAGGACCCGAGTCTTGTCAGCTGTTCTGGGTCTGAACGTGGAACCACCGGGTCTCACCCTGTGCTGAGCCCGGTGCCGGGAGCAGAGCTCGGCCCGATGTACGCATGCTTGAGGAACAACAAGCCCTTCCTGAGGGGGTCGTCAGGGCAACCGCCTCCTCTGTTCTCCCTGCCCCTCTTGCCCCTGCCTCTTCATTTCAGGGTAGAAGGGCTGCTCCTTCTTTGCCCCTTTGCGGCCGGAGCCTTGATGCAAAGGCCAAAGCCTCGTTACAATTCTTATTTAACCCTTAAGGAACCCAAGGCTCAGAGAGGTTCAGCACATGGCCCAAGCCACACAGCTCGTGTGAGCATCCCCTCATCCGTGCGAAGGGAAGACATGTGCAACAAAACCGGATGAGATCCCTGCCCTTGGAGCTTAGTCTAGTACAGGAGTCAGCGACCTCTTTCTGCACAGGGCCAGAGAGAAAATATCGAAGGTTGCGTGGCCCATGGGGTCCCTGCATCAAGTGCTTGATTCTGCCGCCGAGTGTCTGAGCAGCCATCCACATAAATGAATGGCACGGCTGTGTTCCAATACAGTTTATGGACAAAAACAGATGAGGGGCCGAATTTGGCTTGAACTTTACTTTTTCAACCCCTGGGGTAGTGGGAAAGGAACTCATGATGAAATGATTGCACGGCTAGGTGTAAAATGTGTGGTTCATACAGGAGAGAGGTGATCCTGGGAACGTGAAGAAGGAGGGGGTGGGAATCAGGGCTGGTGCTCATGGGAAGTGTCATTTCGTCAGATCTGAGGATGAGGAGTCATTAACCAGGTGAAAGGGGGCATGGGAAGGAAGAAGGCGTTTCTGAGCTGCCAGAATAGTTTGTGCAAAGGTCCTGTGGCAAAAAGGAGCATGGCTCTTCTTAGACACTGTAATAAGGCCTAGGCTGCAAGAGCCCAAGAGAGGCCAGCTGATGGAGGGAGCTGAGGAAGACCATGGGATGACAGTGTGGTCTTAATCCCAAGAGCTATGGGATCCTAAGGGGCGATATGATTAGATTCTCTTTTTTTTCCCCAATTTTTATTCATTTATTTTTGTTACAGATGTTTCTCCTTTTTCCCCCCTAGACACCTTCTTCCCCACCCTGTCCCCCCAACCCCCCCAGCATTGTTGTCTGTGTCCATTGGTTATGCATACATGCATATAAGTTCTTTGGTTTATCTGATCCATCCCCCCCCACCCCCTCCTATGAGGTTTGTCAGTCTGAACTGTACTCCTTTCTATGCCTCTGGGTCTATTTTGTTCATCAGCTTATTTTGTTCATGATATTCCTCACATAAGTGAGAGCATGTGGTATCTGTCTTTCCCTGACTGGCTTATTTCGCTCAGCATTATACTGTTCAGGTCCTTCCATGTGGATTCTCATTTGAAGTCCCCAGTGGCTCCTGGCCAGGATTCCACTGAGAGAGACGAGAAGAGACTGGGTGACTTCGATCACCTTGTTGCAGCCGAGCGCAGTCCCTGGGGCCAGGGTGGACCCGCAGCTCAGCGCCCTTTCCCCTGCTGACTCTTTATTTTATGTTAGCTCTTCTAACAAATCTCCCCGACTCCCCGTCCCAGGAAGATTCACAATGCATTATGCATCTTACGGTCACAGCTCCATCCCATTCCATTTCCCACCTTCCTCCTTTCCCTCCCAGCCCGATCCCCCACAAGTTGCAAGTTCATAAAACTTGCAAGTTGAATTTTTCAAAGACTGTTTCTGACAAAGCAGTGGGGATTAGACTTGGTGAAGCCCTCCATAAAAAATTGAAGACACGCTATATTAACATACATTGATTTATTCATAGTGTTTCATTACAAGTAAGTGAGGATCCTGTAATACCAGGAAAGGTTAGGAGAGCAGGGGAACACGGTATATTATATTGACAGCTCGGTGGAAATGGAGTTGCTTCGGGATTGAATTTGGAGGGCAGAAAAGGAATTGGCTAGTAAATAAGGCATGAGTTTTACCTCCCTGTGTCTGTATATCAATGTAGTTGCCACCAGCCCAGCCAGGGGGACTGGGGAGGAATTTCAAAAGGATGCATATGCGTGCCCTCTCCACCATCCGCTGGGGTTAGCTCCTTCTTCTGCCCAGGAAACCGGAATCCAGCCCCACGCTGAGCGCGCCGCGCCCCTATTTGGTTACACTCTGCAGGCACACTGGACTTTTGTCAGTTCTCACCAGCCTTTCCCACTCCGCACCTTTGCTCGGGCAGCTCCCCCTACCTAGAACCGAGAATGCTCTTTCCTCGGCATCCCTGTCCTCCTCCAGTATTAGTTCAGTGCCGCCCTGAGATCCCTCCCTGAGCACTGTGTCTTAGTTGCTCAGAAGCAGACCCCCCCACACACCCACCGAGATTGTTGAGAAGTTGAGGAAACACTAGAGAGTGGAGAAGAGAAGGGATGGCAGCCAATGGTGGGTGTCTCTCCAGCCAGCTCCCTTTGGAGGCAAGAGGAGTGGAACCCCTGGGTGCTGCAGGGGGAGGGGAGCCTGGGAAAGGCAGGCACCAACTGCCATCAGCCCAGTGGGTGTTAACTAGCCGGCACTCCCTGCCGGCGCCCACGCACCAAGCCCCCAAGCAGAGAGGCATGTGTTTGTAGCTTGTCTGAGAAGGGCTGGATTGGGCAGGGGTGACCAGAGGGAGCGCTGTGACCAAGGCCACCAGGGACCTGCGGGAAGGGTGCCCCTGCCCAGGCTCTACTTGCAAAATGCCCAAATCCTTCCATTCTGGGCATTTCTCCTCCAGGCCGAGTCTGGCCTCTCTCCTAGACATGGGCATCGATTGCTATTTTGCATAATACAGAAGAGAAAAGTTACTCTTTCTCCAGAAAACATTTGGTGCCCTTGCCAGAAACAGCAAACTGCTTATTTTTGAAGTATAGTTGGTGTGTTTCCTTCTCTGCCTGGGTCCAGCCTTCCGGTCGAGCATCAGACATTCGTGATGGAAAACAGAGTGGTGTCAGGTGCCATGTAGTCGACTTACCTCGCTCTAGAAGAGAAGACCCTTGAGGACAGGGTCTCAGTTGTACTCATTAGGGGCTGAGCGGCACACAACGCAGGTCCCAGGATACAGGGCTGTTGGGAAACCTTGGTGCAGGAGCGCGAAGTGAGGGAATGAGTGTGTTCTTCGGTTAATGCAATGCGTCTCCAGGTGGGGCAGGGGATAAAGAGCACAGGTTCTCGAGCCTCAGGGACACCTGGGTGTAGTCCTGCATCCGTGATGGATTACTGAATAACCACGAGAGTGCGTGGGCCGCCACTACACGTGAATCTCACGTAGCTGCAGGAATCTCACAAGCATAATGGGAGTGGAAGAAGCCAGACAAGGGCACACCCTGTGTGACTCCATCCACATAAAGTTCACCCCCAGGCAGAACTGCTCTGTGCTGTCTGAAGTCACGACAGGAGGTTTCCTTGCCACGGGAGACGGGGAAGGATCGAAGGCGTGCGAGGGGAAAGTCTTGGGTCTGGCAATGTTCTCCCTCTTAATTGGGTGCCGATTACATGACTGTGCCCAGTTAGTAAAAATTCATTGAGCCATTTACTTTTCTGTGTGTGTTTTATATTCTAATAATACATTTTAATAGAACAAACTAGATAAAACAAATAGACGAAAACAGCCTGTGTTTGCCGCTCTAACAAATGTTTTCAATGAGAAACGTGGTACCCAGGGCCTGATCCACGGGCCAGTGCCAGGATGCCCACCGCATTGCTGCTTTCACAGAACGGTCAGAAATGGAGAGCGAGCACCTGGAAACGTCTGCAGGGCTTTGGCATTGCTGTGACGCTGGGTGCATGGCCAAGGGACCCTCTTCCTGCACAGACTGTAGACCAGCCTGGCAATTGCCAAAAGCACAAGACAAGTCCCCGGTGCTGTGGTCTTTCAATTATTACCAGTCTGCAATTAGGAAACTCACAACGATGCCCTCACCGTAGATATGTTGAAAAGCGCTGATTTAATACAAGTTGTTTCCAATTGAGCCTCAATTTCTGCATCATTAAAATGAGAATAAGTATCCTGATGCCCCCAAGGTTGGGGAAGACAAACAGTGTAATGCAGGAGAAAGCAGCAGACAGCGCCTTGTGGAGAAGGGGCCCACGAGCTTTGCAAGTCACTCTTACTGGGGTGCCTGTGGCAGTGTGGTGGCCACTGGCCACGCAGGACTACGACACCTTTGAAATGTGGCCAGTCCCAATGGTGATGCGTCCTCAGGGCCAACTCCATCCGCGATGTCTTAGACGTCATGTGAATAAGTGCTGTATTTCTTCATATTATAAACTATGAAGATACACTGTCTCATTCACCTTCTATGTTGATTACAGGTTGGAATGACCATAGTTTGCATATACTCGGTTTGACACACTATATCATTTAATTTAATTTTTTTTTTTACTTTTTCTTTGGATGTGACCACGAGGACATTAAAAAGCGTGTCTGTGGGGGGTGCTGTGCTTCCGTTGGGGGGGGCGGTGCCACTATTGTCGCAGTGGCGCGCTGGGAGGCTGGGTAACCTGGGAGTGGGCAGCAGCCTCGGGACGCCGACCAGGCTCAGGTGCCCCTCCTTCTGTCCCCCGAGGTCCCCCACGGGAGCTCCACCCAGCTTCCTGGGCGAGGTGTTGACGGGCCTGTTTGCTTGTCGCGCAGATCAACTACAAGGCCGTGGGCTCCCTGGACCCGAGCGCCGACCTGTCCAGCCAGAGGGGGAAGGTGTTCAAGCTCCGGAATGAAACCCACCACCTCTTTGTGGGGCTGTACCCCGGGACCACCTACTCCTTCACCATCAAGGCCAGCACAGCGAAGGGCTTCGGGCCGCCCGTCACCACCAGGATCGCCACCAAAATCTCAGGTACCTCTCTCAGAAAGGGGTTGTTGCTTTGTTTTCCCCCGTTCCTGATTGTCCCGGGAGGGGACAGGGCCAGAGCCAGCTGTCACCACGTGCTGCTGGAACAACCAGAACGATGCAGTAGCTCGTGTGTCACCGTGTAGTCTCACGAAGAAAACCTAATCCACGAACTTCCTAAAGTGTAGGAGATATATTAATTAGACCACCGGGGATGCTGAGTGATTCTCCAAAAACTGTACCACACAGCTGCGTTAAATAGTACTTTCTTTTTTTCATACACGTTGTCTTGTAAAAATGTGATTTATTTTCAGGAGTATTTCTTATGGCGGGACAGGGCACGGCAGAGGTTCTCATGAAACGTCTGATGAGTGAAGGACGGTTACAAAGCCACAGTGGCCCAAGGGCTCACCTGTGGTCTCCGGCAGGGTCCCCTCCATCCTCAGACAGCGTCGAGCAGAAGCATCTCAGAGCCTTTTCTGCCATTTATAGTTTTTCAGAATGTCTCTGCAGTTCCGGTCTCCATGTGTACATATTTTGCAAAACAGACCCATGGTGTTTTTTTGTACCTTAATGTTTTCACTTACGTTTATATCATAAGCATCTTCCCTGTTGCTACATCGCTTTCATTAGAATGTTCTGTCAAGCGGATGGACGTCATTTAATTAAATATTCCCCTGTGGTTGGATATATTTGGTGCTCCCATGATTTTATAAAATAACGCTTCAATAAACATGTTACAGAATAAAGTTTAATTTGTTGATTTGGATTATAACTTTGGGATTAAATTCCAGAAATTGAAATACTGAATTAAAAGGGATGTGGATTTTAATAGCTCTTAATACAAATGGCTAAATTACCTTCCCAAGGGATTAGATTTAGTTGCCTTCCTGTAGGTTGGGGATGAGAGAGGGAGGGTCGCATGAGAGAGGGGGAGAAAAAGAATTACTTCATCACTGTTGTAATTTGCATTTTAAATGTGCTTAACAACACTGGCTGCAGCCACATCTTGGTTAAGTACTTATATTCCTGCATTCCTGTTTATTCATGTGGAACTTTTTGATTCCTGAGGGTTACTGGCCACACCACTGCCACCCGTCCCCCGACTCTTCAGCACCTTGAAGGAACCCCAGCCAGTCGGGGGTCAGGACCTCCTCTGCAGAAAGCCTGGAGTGCCGTGGGGCTCTCATCTAAGCCTTGCCCAGGCGTCCTTCTTCCCGCCATCCTGAGTGTCCTTGGGGATGGCATCAAGGGGAGGGGTAAGTGGGGGGCTTGGGACCTGCGCTGAGCTGTCCCTCTCTGTTCTCTGCCCAGCTCCGTCGATGCCCGAATATGACACGGACACCCCACTGAACGAAACGGACACGACCATCACGGTGATGCTGAAGCCTGCTCAGTCCCGGGGAGCCCCTGTCAGGTGAGAGGCGTCTTCACCCAGAGTTCAGTCGTCGTCCTCTGCACCACGCATACCTCCCACTGATGCATGTCACCGGCAATGCCCACGGCAGGGCTGGCCGGAGTGAGGCTTCTTGGAGGAAGAGGGTCAGCAGCCCAAGCCCAGGTCCGGGGAGCCACTGAGCCAGGAGCCTCTCTCTACACCATGGGGCGTTGGAAGCGACTGAGAGGGAGCATGCTGATGGGGACCTGAGGAGGGCTGGGAGAGAGAGAGAGAGAGAACTTTCTGGAACACAGCTATTGTCAATTTATTTAATGGGTTGGAAGCCTCGAAACACAATCTCCTGGCCACATGACCTTTCCAAGCCTGACTGGCGTTAACAGAGAAGTGGGCAGACTCGCTGAATTCTGAAAACAGCCTGCTCAGAGATTATGCACGGGGCCAGCTTAGCGTGCTAGGGTCCCACAGCAGGACTTGAAGTCCCAGCCATGCTGCTGATTTTCACGAGAGGCTGCTGGAGGCCAGGAGCAGACTTCTGGCCCCACAATGAAAGCATCTCCGTAACTAAGCTGTCCCTGTGCAAGGCCATGGCCAGGGCGACCAGGAAGGCGGGTGTCCCTTTTAACCCAGCTCCACTCTGCAGGGGGCAGCAGCTAGGACGCTGACTGCGAGCTTGGCTCAGCGATCCAGGGCCTCCAGTCCCTTGAAATCGAGCAGGGTGTTGGGCAAAACGGATTTCAAATGGGCTCAGTCCTGTTCAACACACATGCACTGAATACCTTAGATGCCCCGAGTGGGGAGAGGCCCAGGGGATAACAACGATTCATTTACTTAGTCAACAACTATTTATTGAGCACTCGCTCTCTGCCAGGGACTGTGTAACTGCTTAGGAGAGCAGTGAACTAGCCGTGGTAACTCCTGGTCTAAAGAAGGCCAAACTCTAGCTGGGGAGAACAGAAACGTGATTACGACACGGTGCACGTATGTGGAGATCTGCACGGGGCGTGACGAGAGCTCCGAGGAGAGGATTCCCAGAGGAGGTGGCGCGGAGCTGGGTCTCGAACGCTGTCTGAGACTTTGCCAAAGCGGGAGGAGGGCCCGGCATGAAGGAGAGAAGCAGCCTGCTGTCCCGGGAGGCACCAGGCGTGGTCGTTAGCTTCAGCGTAAAGATTAAGACAGGAGTGGTGGGGTGACGGTGGGGGCCGCGTGCGAGATGCTCGGGCTTGTCTGCCGGTCTCTGGGGAGCCATGGAGAGCCACCTGCTGTGTCACATTTATGATGCTGGAGAGCGGGAGACCGGCCAGGGAGGAGGCTATCAGGATGGTCCAGTTCTCTGTTTCCCAGCCTGGATCCAACTCTACCCAGAAATTACAGGCAACACAGCAGATAGAATCAGTTGCCAGCAATTAGGAGTTCTCAGTTCCGTGGACTTTGACCCGTGTTCTATCCTAAGTCAGGCGCATCTCCAGACCTTGCAACAGGTTCGTGTAGTATTTGTGGGGCACCTGACCTGAGCACTTTTGCCTGATCTTCTCCTCGTAGGTGGCTCAGGGGCTGTCCCAGCTGTGACGAGCCAAAGCAGATGGTGGCTCTTACATCAAACAAGTAGTTATTGAGTTACTTGCTTTTATTCCTGCTCCTTTCATGCAACGTTGTCATTTAATTCTGTCTGTACACTGAGATGGTACTATCCTCGTCCCCAGGCTCAGAAACTCCCACGAGCACACAGACAGTAAGGAGGAGAGCTGAGGTTGAATGCAGGTCCTCCGGGAGCCAGATCGCGTGTTCCGTCTTGGCCACCTCGGCCTTCCTCCCTTTCTCAGTTCCTACCTCTTCCACACAGCAGCCTCTGTCATGCTTCAGAGTCTTTGAAAGCTTTCCAGATGGCAAAGTAGGGCCCAGAAAAAGAGAAACAGTGTATCCAATGCTGAGAGGATAAGTTAGCAGCGGACTTAAAACCCGTGACCTTTATACAGTAGCCCCAGGTCTCCCCTTGCATTCTGCAAGCCTGCAAAACGACCGGCAAAGGGACCTGGGCATCAGGCATCCGCTGTGGCTGCCTGGCGGGTGTGGATTCAGTCCAGCTCCCCACAATGGAAAGGATGGGAGCTCAGTGGCAGGGAGCCTGGGTTCAAATCCTGCTCTAACACTGCTGTGTGACCGTGGACCACATACTCCATCTCTCTGGACCTGCGTTTTCCTGATCTGGAAAGTGTGCAAGGTGATGAGTGCACCATGGATGGATGCTGTACAGAAGTAAGTCCCAGCAAGGCGGCTTTCAGAGAGCTCGTTCCTTTGTTAGCTTTGCTGCTTCTCTTTGGAACTTAGAAAGTTCTGTTCAAGATGGTTTTCGGAAAATCTATCCCACCGCAAGGTCACAGTGTTGCCTGCTTCCTTCCTGTTCAAATTTCCACAGCTTTTCGAGACCCTGGTTCTATAGTGGGGAGGGAAGGACTTTGCTTTTTCCTTAAGATCCCCTAACTTTTTTCCAGCACAAAGTTTCCGAAAAACTTTTATAATTGTACCAAGAAATACGCAATAGGGTCCAGTAGCATGCAGTTCAATTTTGTACAGAGGATTAGGGTCCTAGCCCCAGGATAAATCATATATCTGTGAACCTCTGAAAACTCATCAGAGTAATTAGACCGTGTTTTACTGGGCAACTGCTGTGTTCCAAGAATCGAACCTTGACTAACCTCTGAGTAGAATCTTTCTGTTAGAAACGAGGAAACGAAAACTCCATCAGAGCCTGTGAATGAGGAAGCCAGGACCCATACCAGGCCCGCCTGACTCCAGAGACCAGCAAAGGGGCCTCTGAGCAGCCCAAACCAATGTTCCTGGGAAAGCTCTTCCAGTTCCCACAAAGAGAAGCCCCTTACATGTTCCCTCTGAGCCTACGTCCTCCTAGGCTGCCCATCTGTTCAGTAATCTCATGCATCCTAAGACTATAGTAAATTAGGAGGTGGGAATGGAAAATGCCCCATTAGCAGTGAAAGATGCCATTTTGCAGGGAGCATAAAACAGGGAAACTATAAATCCAGTACCAGGACTCAAGAGATAAGGAGGTCTGTGTGCTTCAGCTCCTCACAGCCATGGCTGTTCATTCCTTGTTCCTGGCTCACCCCAGAAATGTAGCCTTGGGCTCCATGTCCTCAAGTGAAAAGAACCTGCTAGCTTTCATCTAATGAGCAAGGACTTGCTGTGTGCCTGTCACCACAGATACACTGTATCCTTACAGCATTGCAATAATAGTCTCCCCATTTTGCAGAGATGGAAACAGAGATGAACAGACCAGGAGTGAGTTTAGCCAAACCACAAAACGAGGAAGTGGTGCAGGCAGAATTGAAACTGACCCTAAGCTAACACTCATTCCCCTACACCACACCGCCTCCCTAGGAGAAAGTTGTGCATGATATATTTTGGTGACATTTCCATAGGGGGAGAAGAAATGAAAATAAATGTCACTGCCCAAAGGGGCAGTGCTTGGTGTCTGGAAATGGCTGGCTGCTTTTCTTCCCAAGGCTCTGGATCATCGAGGGTGGGTACACTCAGTTTCTGGAACTATTTTTAGACTCTTGCTTGGGCATTTGCCAAGAAGGGTGAGAGACTCACCAATGCCACTTAGCAAGACTTTCAGGACAGCTTGCAGTGACAGCAATAGCTTTCAGTTACCTTAATTATTTTTCACTTTGAACTCCAGGCACTAGGATGCCCATATGGGAGGCAGTTGACCGTCGTCATTCAGCACGTATTTATTGAGCATTTGCTGTGTCCCAGGAGCAGAGATACATGGTATATAGCAGGAAACAAGATAGGTACACACCTGTCCTCTAGAAGCTTATCATCCAGTAGGTGTGCCCGTGAATGGGGCAGGGAGGTGGGACATCACGCAGGTAAGCAAATGAGATCATGCAACTGGAAAAACAAGGTAACATGAGGCCAGTAAGGACAGTGAGTGTATTGGCTGAGAGAAGGAGTAGACTGGCTGGAGAGAGGAGCACAGGCGGGCCAGTGCGGAGTCCCGCAGGCCGGGGGAAGCGGGAGCATTGATAAAACAACAAAGGCCGTGACTGCAGGACGCAGTGTTCACTAGCTGCCTTGCATCAGGGTGCCTGCACTTGTACTTTACAGTTGATAGTGCTGTTAATTCCATGGTGTCATCTGATTGCCACTTACCCAGGGAGTTAGCTGGGTGGAAATACCATCTCCATTTCAGAGGATGAAGCTGTGTTCTCAGATGTGAAATGACCGGCCCAAGGTCACCCAGCTTGTCACATGTACAGTCAGGACATGGATCTTGCTTCCTGCCTTTGAGTTCGTTGCTCCCCCAGAGGGTTCTGAGTTTCCCGTGCCTGGGATGTCAAGTGATGGCTGGAGATGCTGGGGAGTGAACGACCACCAACTAGGAAGTGAGGGGGGCAAGAGGACGTCTCAGGGGTCCCTCAGCTCTGGGTTGTGCGGGCCTAGCTGGTAACTTGTGAACTTTGGCACGGCTCTCTCTGAGTGGACAGTCTGCCTGTCCTCAAACAGCATCCTAGCAAAGCCCCAGCCTCCAGGCCTTGCCCAGGTAGGCTGTTCCTCCTCCTTTGGCCCTGGCTCAGCCCAACTCCAGGCCCTGCTCTGCCTCTCGCCTCTCCTTTGAAGCCCCACGGGTCTGACTCCGTCCGGGAGAATTGAGCGTTCGGGGAGGTAAGGAGGGGAGGGAGGGAAAATTGCCGTGTGGGGCTCCCGCACCCTCATCTCTCCAGCCAAACCACGTCGGCAGCTTGGCCTATATTTCTAATGCTCCACAATAGAGATTTATTGCTTTTGCATTGCTTTCCCCAGGCCTTCAAAGATTTATTGGTTTTTAAGTGACAGAATCCCAGAATTGCTTAAAAGATCAATCAAATAGTGTCTAGAATCTAATATTCAGCTCTGACTCGTGCATGCCGAGCCTTCTTCCTCCACGCCCTGCCTGTCATGCTGATGTATCTGTAGTAACCTTCATAAGAAAGTAACTTGGCCATGAATTAATCACCCATAATGCAGTCCCTGAAGTCAGGCCAGGGGCAGAGCCCCAGATTCTGCAGCAGACCCTCACCTGGGTCCTCCGAGGTACCCTTTTCTCCCCTGCTCTCTCCTCTTCCAATCAGTCAGTGGGACCCGTCCACTCAGCGTCAGGCTCAGCTTTGGGACTGGCTCTTTCTTCTCTCCTCTATCCCTCTTCGCCGCCCCCTCACCTGCCAGGGGTCTTGCTGGTTTGCCTGGCATACGTTTCTCTTCCTTATCCATCCCCCCACCCACCCCGGGCTGCTGGAATGGTCCTTGCGATGCCAAAATTAGATCAAGTTAACTTTCCTGCTTAAAATTCCTAAATGGATCACTGGCTTTCTACCACATTTAAGTTGAAGCTTTTTAGCGTGGAGGTCGAGGCCCATCAGAATCTGGCCCTCACCTGTTTGGCTTTGAGCCCTCTCACTTAGCCCCCTGACCGGGTTTACTCGGTGCCCGTTGTGTTTTCTTCTCCTCTCCTCCCTGAGCCTTTCATGGTGCTGTGCATTCAGTGTCTTTTCTCTGGGTCTGTTTCTTTCATGCTCCTCACTAGACTGTGAGCTCCAAGAAACCGGGAGGCTTGACACTGATCGATCCCCTTTCCTGGGGACAGTGTCTGGCATTTAGTAGGTATTCACAAACACATAAGTCATTCGGCACATCTGCTTGCACACCTGGCAGATGCCGGGTGCTGGGACTGTGGAGACGCACCTCGCGGGCCCTGCCTTCAGCTGCCTCCTGGTCCATAGGGGCTGCCAACAGAACCCCGTGCCATGATGACAGTGTCCTCATCTGCGCTGTCCAAATGGTCAGCACTAACTACATGTGGCCATTGAGGACTTGCAATATGGCTAGCATGACTGAGGAAGTGACTTTTCTTTTAAGTTGTGGCTAGTGGTGTCCAGTTTAGATGGTGCAGGTCTGGGGGAAGAACATTCCGGAAAAGAACAGGTGCTGCTGAGCCCGAGTCCTTGGTCAGAGGTCCCATAAAGTTCCGTTGCACAGGAATTCATCGTTAGCCTGGTGGGCTCAGGTGCGGGGACAGCTTCTTGGAGGCAATGCTGCCTGATCCAAGACCAGACGGGTGAGGGGGAGTTTGCTTAGTTCGAAGGGGAGAGTGTGACCGAGGAGGAAGCGGAGACTGCAAGAGCCAAGGCAGAGGAGGCGCACAGTGGGCTGCGGCAGGGACGAGGAGAGAGGAGCGAGGCAAGCAGGGGCCAGGTAAAGACGTCTTCACTTGGGGTGGACTTTGTCCTCATAGGTGTGGGAGCATTTGCTGGCACCCCCAGGGCATTTCCTATCCTGCAGCAGAAGGCGTGAGCTCCCCCTTGGGCTCCCACACTGTCCTGGCCACTCCTCTGTCAGGGACCTGCCTTTTCAACCTCTACCAGCCTGTGGCCTCCTTGTGTGGTCCTGCCTCAGACCTTCGCTCTCTCGTGCTTGTCCTACCACAGCGGACCTCCCAGGTGGGTACCTTGGAGCAGCAAAGGCTCCTGGAAGCAGATCCAACCGTGTGCAGTTGAATCCCTGGGTGCCCTTGGGCCAGTCACTGAGTTTCTCTGGTCTTCAGGCTGTTTGTTGGTAAAATGGGAATACCCATGTCACAGATTGTTTTGAAGGTCGAATATGCTAAAGTGTGTAAAGTACCACTGGCAGCTGTTTGATGTGCTCCTCGGCATGGCCAGAAGGAGGCAGGAGTGGCCAGGAGCGGGCAGGAGTGGGCAGGAGCGGGCAGGAGCGGGCAGAAGTGGGCAGGAGTGGGCAGGAGCGGGCAGGAGTGGCCAGGAGTGGCCAGGAGCGTTGCAGGAGTGGGCAGGAGTGGCCAGGAGTGGGCAGGAGCGGGCAGGAGTGGCCAGGAGTGGGCAGGAGCGGGCAGGAGTAGGCAGGAATGGGCAGGAGTGGCTGCCGGGTCTCGTCGCTGTGGGCTGGAGAACTCTGAGCCCTGCTGTACACGGGGCTGTTTGCTGGGGCTCCTCAACACCACGGAAGCTCTGTCACATGCAAGGTGCTGGCAGGCACATGACATGTCAGGGAATGTGCACTTACTTCCAAGGGTGTCCCAAAGTCCTTCCAACAAGATTACCTTAAAAACTGGTCCTCAGATTGGAGCACCTTTCACAAACATCAACTCAAGGAGACAGGCCTAGGGAGCCTCAAATGACAGCCAGAAGTGCCCTGAAGTTGGAGGAGATGCCACCTTATGGTATGAAATCAAAGCAGAGCACACCCAAAGCCCTCTCAGGAAGAGGCGTGGGGACCCACCTGAGCTCCCTTAACCGAGACCTTATAGAATGCTGGGCACAGAGTGGGTGGACAGAGTCAAACCAAGCAGGAGAAGTGAGACGAGATCCTAGATGAGCCAGGTGTACCCGTTCACTTGTTCATTTGTTTATCAATTCATTAGCTGATTAAGTCAGTAAATATCTCATTTGAATTTGAGCAAACAACCACGTGTCAGACACTGCCGAGCACAGAAGATCCGGAAACCAGCAAAACAGCTGAAATCCTAACAGCAGAGATAGCTCTGTGCTGACTGTGCCACGGACACTAATGACACTATTGTTAGTTGCAGCCGATTCTTTTTTTTTAATCTTCATTGTTGCATTACGATGTCCCCCATGCTCCTCCCCCCACTGCCTCCCAGTTCCTGCCCCGCCCCGAGCCTTCACTACTCTGTGGTCTCTGTCCATGGGCTATGCATATATGCATTTAAGTTCTTTGGTTAATCTCTTCCCTCCCCCCTTTCCTCTGAGGTCCATCAGTCTGATCCATGTCTCCATGCCTGTGTTTCTATTTTATTCATTAGTTTATTTTGTTCATTAGACGCCACATATATGTGAGGTCGTGTGATGTTTGTCTTTCTCTAACTGGCTTATTTAGCATAATAATCTCCAAGTCCATCCTTGCTGTCTCAAAGAGTAAGAGATCCTTCTTTTTCACAGCTGCATAGTATTCCATTGGGTAAATGTACCACATCTTTTTTATCCACTCATCTGCTGATGGGCACCTGGGTTGTTTCCAGATCTTAGCTGTTGTGAAGCGTGCAGTTGCAGCCAGTGCTTATTGGGTCCACGTCGCCTCCCCACCTCCCCTGTGATTCAGCAGCGGCTGTGCTGGACAGTTCCGTGGGCAGTTGCAGGTTCCGGCCTTTTTTCTGCTTTGCCTCACTGCTTTCTCCAAAGCCCTGGGGATTTCGTTTGGTTTGAGCAGGCAGGTCAGAAATGCAAAGGATTGAACACCCCAAGGGCAACCTTCAGCCGGTGGGGGCTGAGAGTCTAGGCATCCGTGCCCTGCCACCTGTCCTTCAGGTGGCCCATTCTGACGCCCACGACACACGGTTCCTCACACATCCCCACTAGGATCCAGCCCATTTCCCACATGTGAGCTGGCTCGACGATGCACACTTTAGTGCTTTTTCTTCCTTCTATGCCTCACTCCTTCCTATAAGAGGAGGATCGACTCAGACTGGGGAGCCCAGAGTGAAGTCAGAGCAACGGAAAGGAGGCCAGTAGGACAGCCGTGGGGAGAAAACGCAAGGAGAGAGGCACCTGACGAGCCTGGATGAGAGAGCCAGGTAACACTCCTCAGAAAAGGGGTTTAAGCAAGTGAGCACTGTGTTCCATTTACTTTCAAAAGAAAGACTTCCTGGCATCAGTGTGGAGAACGGATCGGAGAGGACAGGAGCGGTTCAGAGAAACCGGCTGGGAGACAGCTACGGCTGTCCGGATGAAATGAAGGTGAACCGGTTAGAGCAGCGGTGTTGATGGAGCTCAGACCTGGGGCAGGTCAAGTGGGCTCCCCTAGGTGACGCGTGTCTGTGGGGCCGGTGGTGGGTGTAAAGGACAAGACATTGCCCAGGGTGACTCCCAGGTTTCTGGGTTGGTCAGTGGGGTGGATGATGGTGCCCTCCTCTGAGCCAAGGAACACTGAGGGAGGGAAGAGTCCAGGAGGACACTTTATCCAGGAGAGGCCAATGGTGGTGAAGGCGGTCTGGGAACCGAATGGGAGAGTCAGGAACCAACTGGACAAGGACAGGCTGGGACCTGAAATGTGGTCCAGGGGAGCACTGGCGACCTCTGAGGGACCTCCCCCAGGTTGGTTAGGGTGTGCGGACTGCCTCCATGGACTGCTCGAGGCCTGGCACACAGAGGGTGCTGCCCCAGCTTGGAGGATGAGGGGTGTGTCAGACTGACTTCTCGAAGACCGTGGAACATGGAAAATGGCTTCTAAGGACATTACTAGTTCTTGTTACGCCACGAGCCCTTTACATTTGACAGGTGCAGCTAGTTAGCACTGGAGATTCCGCAATACACAGTGATTGGCTGCAGGACAGACTGGAGGTCCAGCCAAGTTTTAAGGAAATAAGAAACATCATTGGGCAGAAAAGGAAATGATGGCCAAATTTCTTCCAGGATTCCTTTGATAGCTGTGAAGCCCAGAGCGAGAGCGCGTGAAACATTCACAGAAGGGGCTCGCTGGTCCGTGGGGCCGCAGTAAGCAGAACTGGCATCGTTACCATCTGGTTCTCAGCCACCAGCCTGTGCTGCCGTCCAGTTAGGAGAGGGACATGAAACTCGAGAGGACTTATTCACAGGGGCGGCTTGAGGGTGCGTGAGTCCCTGGCCACATGGGGAGAGATGAGAGACTGAGGTTACATTTACACGCTCTTTCTCTCGACATTTTTTGTTTCGCTTAGTTCCCAGCTCTCTGGGCCAGCTTTGCTGGGGCCTGGGGATGAGGAGTGGACTGCGTCCCACTTTGGTGTGGGGGGATGGGCAAGAGGCGCTCCCACGTAAATTGTGAGGAGACTTAGCTCTGCAAGTCATACCACTGTCACCAAGTCTAAAAGCGTGCTGGGACCTCGCCTCACCAGGTTGGAGAAGAGGCGGAGTCAGGAAAAGAAGAAACTACAGAACTAAGGAATAATGGGGTTAAGGCTGGGGCTGTTCCGCGGTGTGGATGTGCTTACTGGGGGGACATGTAGCTACGATTAGTGGGATGTGCAGGTGCCACCAATGAAACAACCCAAGGACACGCGGTCAGTCTGGTGAAGGTGGCACAGAGCTGCAATCAGAAAGATTATCAAGGAACACCAAAGGAAAGAGGGGTGACACCCGAATAATGTGTGTGCGTTTGCAGCCATCTCAGCTCATCCTAACTGTATTGCAGGTCCCCTTCTATCTGCACCCCAAGCAACCCAGCTTCCCGAGTACTGGCTCTGGTGTTGAAGGTTCTGGATTAGATTCCTTAGGAAAAGCAGGTGTTTCAGGAAGAATATTGCAAATGCAGCAGGAGCAGTTGCTGGGACATGGAGAAGGAAAGAGTATTCTATTTTGAACCGTCTGCCATCTGGAGACACGGAGACGAGGCTGTTACTGGCATGAGACAAAGCAGAGTGTGGTCGTCCTGTTCACCTCCTGCCACAGGGACTATTTAAGTTTCAAAAGCCTGGCGTGCTGGGGAGGCATCCGAGCAGGGGTTTGAGAACTGGGACTCACGTTCAGGTGGTGGGGGGGGCCTGGGAGGAGTGAATGGCTTTCTCCAGGGAGAATGTGTACGAGATGAGGAACAAGACAGAGCTTCTGTGGGACTCCAAGGAAACACACAGATGGAGCGGGACCGGCCAGAGGGGCAGAAGGAACCAAAGCAGAGTTAAAACATGAAAGCAGAGAGCTTGAGGGCCAGGTGACCTTTGAAGTCTCTTGTAGAGGGTACAGAGCAGGGAGAGGCTGGAGAGAAGTATTCAGGGAGTGAGATGATCGAAGGTAAGGCCCAGTAATGGAACCCTGCTGTGGGTGTGACTGAGTTGGCAGTGATGGCGGATGGATGGTAATGGATTCAAGGTGAAGGTCACTGAAGCCAAGTATGCAAGGACAACAGAGGCCAGGCTACGGATGGAAGGGCAGTCCAAGTAGATGGAGTTCTTCGAAGGCTAATCCTCTCCCCCGGGGGAGCTGGTGACACCCTGTGCAGGAGCAACAGTGTCACGGCCAAGTGCTTTCTCCTGGGTCTCACCTTCTCTCCAACTGTTCTCTGCCGACTTGTACTTCTCACGCTGTCCCCCGGCCCTGTGACGGTTTGCATCACTGCTTTGCCTCCGACCCTGCACAGCTGATAACCGGTGGCTCTCAGTCTCTGTGTCTGCAGCGCCCAAAGGTCAGACTTTGCAGTCGGCTTCCACCAAGTGCATTTCTATAGCCTGGTCTGCTGATGTTCTTCTGAGCTAGTGCGTCCATCTGTGCATGGTAGACTTCAAGGAGGTTTGCTCTCCTCCGAAAGCATTCTACACAATGCCGGCTCCGAACGCCTGCAGCCGCTCAGGGGCTTGCTTCCTCTCGGCAACGGCGAGGGAGGCAATTCTGAAAGCCCCAGCTTTTCAGCAGGGAAAGAACAACTGAAAGTTTAAAGTCTCCGCCACTAGGCAGAAGCAATGGGTGCTTAACCCCCTTTCACAATACAACCCATCCCTTTCTTTCTAAGGGCGTGTCTGCTTGGTTGTAGGCTCACTAAGCAACGCATAAAGATTAGACGTGTGAGAAAGTAAGTATTCGTGGCCAGGGCGAGGGTTAGCCGCCCCGTAATGCAAGCAGGATTTCAGGGCAAGGCTTCAGACCCCCACTGTCCAATACTATAGCCAGAGCTACATGGGATCTTTAAATTTAAATTGATTAACATTGAATTAAATTAAAACTTCAGTTCCTCAGTCGTACTGTCCGCATTTCGAGTACACGTGTGGCTGTGGCTGCCCTACGACCGGCGTTTCCGCCCTGACATCTGTTCCGTTGCGCTGCTCTAGGCCCTGGGAGGGCTGGTGAATAGAGGTCAAGGCCCGCCCTGGCCGGCTTGGCTCAGCGGTTAGAGCGTCGGCCTGCGGACCAGAGAGTCCCGGGTTCGGTTCCTGCTAAGGGCACGTACCTCGGTTGCAGTTTGTCCCCGGCCCCGGTTGGGGTTGTGTGGGTGGCAACCACTTGGTGTATCTCTCTCACACTGATGTTTCTCTCTCTCTCTTCCTCCCTCTCTCCCTCCCGCTCTATCTGGAGATAAATGCAAAAATGTCCTCGGGTGAGGATTTAAAAAAAAACAAAAAAAGAGGTCAAGGTCCACGTTTGGTTTCAGAGAGGCTATGAATGTAGGCTTTTGAGGCCCTAGGTAAAAAGCCGGGAATCCTGTCATGAGAAATGAGAAATATAATGGGAGCTTAGACACAGGCATAAAACGTTAAGTCCCCAAAACCAGAGAGGGTCCTATGGCTGGGACTTGCTGCTGAGACACCCGCCTCCTGAACTGGACTTCCCAAGTCCAACCGCCTCACCCCCACCGGGGACAAAGTCTGGGAAGTGGTTTACCCCAAGTTTTCCAACCTTAGCGAATATCCGAATCATTTGCCGAGCTAGGAAATGCGTAGATTCCTGCTCACCGTGGGTATCATGGGCCTGGGCCTGAGAATCTGCATTATTTTTGTTGTGTGTTTTTTTATCCTCACCCGAGGACATTTTTGCATCCATCTTCAGACAGAGCGGGAGGGAGAGAGGGTGGAAGAGAGAGAGAGAAACATCAATGTGAGAGAGATACACCAAGTGGTTGCCACTCACACAACCCCAGCCGGGGCCAGGGACAAACTGCAACCGAGGTACGTGCCCTTAGCGGGAACCGAACCGGGGCTCTCTGGTCCACGGGCCGACACTCTAACCGCTGAGCCAAACTGGCCAGGGCTGAGAATCTGCATTTTGAATGAGCTCCCAGACGATGATGACCCTGCTGGTCCTGGACCACAGCTCGAGTATGACTGGGTTAGTCTGGAGCTGGCCTCAGGGATGGAGAGGGAGCCTGTGCAGGGAAGCAGGTATTTTCTTCCATGGTGCCAGTATCTGTGCGTGCTCGCGCCGTGGAGAAGCAACTGTTGTGCATTTCATTATGGAGCTGCCCCTGTGGGGGTCACAGCTTCTGCAACTCTTGTGTCTCTTTTGGTGTGTGTTTCAACAAGGGGATAATCAGTGTTAGCTCCTACAAGCTGAACTAGGATCTCCGCCAGCCCATTCCTCCGTCCCTGTTCACGTGGGAAAACACACCCCTGTTTTCTTATGATGATGACAATGACTCGCGTCTGAAATAATCCGGGTTGTGTTGTTGCAGGCTGATAGCATATCTGAATATATCGCTTCTGTGCAGACACGGGGTTTAGGGAGAAGATGAGCGTGGGGTGAGGCTGAGCATCGGGATCCAAAGAGCTGTGCATTCTCTGGTGGAAGGCTAGACAGGCCGTGAGAAACAAATCCATTTCCAACTTGCACGCTATAAAAAGTCCCGTGTTTTCTTAGATCGGACGGAATCTGTAGCCAGAATGCGGCGGTAAGATGGGCACGTCACTCAGCTGGGTTGGAATCTGTGTGCGTTGTCCCCCGGGCCAGTTGTGATTACGTTCTTTTTCCTTTTATTGCAGTCAGCAAATCTGAATTTGCTATTGTGGAGAGAGCAGGAAGAGGGGGAACAAAAAAAAAAAGGAAGGTTTTTAACCTTCAGAAAGTTCAGAGGTTCAGTCTGAATAAGCACAAAAACTTTCAGCGTGCCTCTGAATCCCTTGAATTTGCAGAACTGCTCAGAGTCCCAGGAGAACTACCTTGCACGTAGGATTCGGGGCCTGCTTTGTAGCGAAAAGGCAGAGCAGAAATTACAAGAGAGGAGCAGAATTAGAGTAAGTGAGACGAGGAATCAATGGGGGAAAAAAGGAGTTTGGTCCCCATCCAGGCGGAGCTGTGGCCTATTGTTCGGCGTCTTCGCTTCAAAGCCATCTGCTCTCAGATAACGTCTCCCCTGCCAGGACACCCTGTTCCTGCTTAATTGAAATTAGTTTCCAAGAATAGTTGTCTAACGCAGTTCCCACTGGTGGGAATGTTTTGAAAGTCACAATAGGAGTTGAAGCTTTGGGATGCAGATTCTACACATGAGCCAGATGTTCAGAGGCATCCCGGGGTCTGCAGCAGCCTTCACGGTTCCAAAGCCAGGGACCTCTCCTTGGCCTCCTCCGCAGCGCGCAAAGGGCTCCTTTGAAACTGGTACCATCTCTCCATCAGGGACCTGTGATACTGCAGATGGGACGGGAAACAGTCCCTCGCATCCAGGTTTGAAGCGATGCGTTCCCCAGGCTTAATTATACCACAGGTATATAAATTACAGAAACATGTTAATGCTCCCATGATTAAAATTATAGAGTGCCTAATTGAAAAAGCATAAACTGAATTGAAGAATTCCTAATTATAGTTTGCCTTGAGGTGTTCATTTCCTCCATAGCGAATGCATAATTTCTGGGAACCTGCAAAGGTGGCCTCATGCATCAGCTGCAGGCAGATGGGCCAACGTTGTCATCTCTCAGTTCAGGAAGTTGACCGAGGAGGCTTGGGTTCCGTGGGAGAACCTTGGAAGGGAGCTCGGGAAGGAGCTGGCAGCGGTAAAGATGCCAACCAAGGCTCCACCCAGTGGGCAGTGGGGCAAAGGACAGGTGGGACCCTTAGTAAACATTTCCACCTGCCTTTCTCTTCCCTCTTCAAAGTCTCACCTTTTATCCCAGTTGGTGTTGGAAAATTGGGGGCATGCAACACAATGGTTTTCCAAGTTTGTTCCCAGACCAACAGTATTACTTGGGGATTTGTTAGAACGTAAATGCACAGGCCCCACCCCTGACCTGCTGAATCAGGAACTCGGGGCGGAGCCTGGCCTTCTGTGTCTTATGAGGCCTCCTGGGGATTCAGATGCATGGAGGTTGAGAAGCAGGAGTCGAAGCAGTGGGTGGCAGACACCCAAAGTCACATCCAGAGATTCAAGAGGCTGGCTTGCCCAACTCGCATTCTCTTTGGGAGTTGTAAGCCTTGTCTGCAGCTTCTGATACTCACATGCATTACATGGACGTTTCTTTCATTGTTTTACAGTTCTCACCAATATCTTTGCCCACAAATGGGTTTTCTAAGCATTGTAGGGCTGGAACTGAGCCACTGCTGAGAATGCCTTGCAGGTGAGTCCTGACTTTGCTAATGCTGAGTCTGGCTGTAGAATGAGGCAATTATTACATCTGTAATAATTGCTACTCAAGGCATAGATTGTTCGTATGTATTCTTCACGAGTAGTGATGTGAATTCTAAGTACAAAAGGCCACAGCTCAAATAATAATAATAATAATAATAATAATAATAATAATAATACTCCCCTTGCATAGTGATCCAAGCATCTGTGAGCCCCCGATTAGGGACTCGGGGGGCCAAAGGAAGTTGCCCTAAGACACACTGTGACTGCCTCTCCTCTGTTCAGACCCTTGGTTTTCTCAGGCTCCTGCTTCCTAGTCTGAACACATCAGAGACTCCGTGTGTGTGTGTGTGTGTGTGTGTGTGTGTGTGTGTGTGTGTGTGGTAGGTTATAGCCCATTCATAGCCGTCTGAAACGATAAACTTATGTTCTTGGTTTATAGCATTCCATCAAGTTTCCGCATAATTCTTAACCATTCCCACATGGTTGAAAATTTGGGTCATTTCCAGTTATTTGTTGTTATGAATAACCCAGCAATAAACATATTTATTCATGTTTTTCTTTTGGCATTATATCTTTAAATAGGAAAAAAATCCCCAAGAGTGGAGTTACTGAAATGAATAAAATGGAACTAAAATGTATTGAGTGCCTACTCTTATATGCCAAGCACTGACAGCCATTTCATATATATTAACCTTTTTCATTCTTTAATTAAAAAGTCTCACAGTAACCAGGGCACGTGGCTGAGAAATCGAATAGTCAAATCATGCCTTGCTTCACCTTTTTCACCCCCCAGTCCTGGGCCCCAGAGGCAACTGCATTTAAATTCTTTGCCATTTCTCCTGGGAATTGGCAATGTCACTACATAATGTGCTGTTTTAAAGTTATTGATTACAGACATTATCTATTTACTTCCTGCTATTATAGATGAGAATGGGGCTGTCTTCAATCATCCAGTGCCTCCTTTCCAGCTTCTTGGAGTAGTTCTACCACTATTTTTAGTTAAATAAACACACCAGGGCTCATTTCATAATTCTGTAAAAGCAGGTCACTTCGGTGCTAAGAGGTGTACTAATTTTATTATGGTAGTGTATAATTAACTCAAAGATTACTATGTACTAGACACTATTTTAAGTCCTTTACATATATATATATTAACTCGATTAGTTCTCGTCAGAATCCTGTCAGGTAAGAACAAGTCTTATCCCTATTTTAAGTTGGGGAAATCAAAGAACTGAAAGGTTCAGCAACTTGTCTGAGCTCACGCAGCCTGTCGCTGCGGACTTGGAACATCGCCGTCTGGCTGCGCAGTCTGAACCCTGAACCACTTCGTGTCTTCCCTTTGACCACGCCTCTCATCCTGCACGGTGGTGCATTTTTAAAAATTCATCATAGAATGTGCAACTATTCTATTTTATTCAGGCAATATTTTTATTGTACTATTCATACGTTTTTTTTTCCCACCCACATAGCTCTACCGTTTCAGTCTGACTGTTACTCTTTTTTTTTTCATTCTCTTTCTCTTCTATTGGTCTTTGCGTCCTATTTTCTAGACAAATGCCCACCCTCACCTGGCATTTGTGTAAAATTTTAGCAATCATAATTTTCCCTTTTAAAAGCTATTTATTTGCTTCTGTAAATGTTTGTTTTTTTCCCTCGTGGCATCACTTTTTGTTTACAGAAGCAATCATTTCTTACACTTTTCTGAGGATGCTATTTTGATTTGGGGAGGGGGAGGGGAAGACTTTTCTGACTCCTGTATTATCTCCATTTTCTCTGGAGTCATTTTTTCTCTTTTGAATTGACAACCCTCTTTCATGTTGGAGCCTCGGCAGTCGAGGTCTTGTGAAAGCTGATTAGAGGTGCTGTGTTTTGGGTATGAAGGCATTCCATCTGTCCGAAGAGGAAACTGCCTAGCTCCTGCCGGAGGGGTAGCAGATGAACACAGAAAGCCCCACGTGATTTTTTTCATGTATGGACTCTGGATCAACATCCGTTTTCAGCCCCACATTTCACGTGCTTACTCTCCATACTCGATCGCTCCAAGATCAGTCTTACTCGAGATTCACTGGGCAAATCACCTCCCTTACTCACATCTCTTTACAATGTGGTTTTCTTTATCTTGCTAGACCAGATTCCTTGCTCTGACCATTTTCAGTCTTCCAGAATTCTTTTGAAGCCTCTCATCCACTAATGGCCCTATACTAGTTCTCTTTTTCCTTACAGATTTTATGCTTTTTTTCTGTTCATCCTTTACTGTCATTTTAGTGGGATCTCAGCAGAGACAGGAGATAAATGGAGTGCATTAAATCTTTCACTTTCAACTAGATGTTCACGTACGTTATTATCTAAGCCAGTTCTCACAATAATCATTTATGGAGACATTATTATTGTCTTCAGATTTTTAAATGTCATTAAAATATTTAAAGGAAGGTCCCACAGCTAGTAAGTTTCAGAGCCAAAATTCGAATTTAATACAGATTCTAGAACCTATACTGTTTGTATTCCTAGGCCATAAAGATGTTTATGAACCTTGAAAGCCATTGCAAATTATTTCCCCAATTTCACGAATGCGTTTACAGAGCTGCTGGAATTATCTAATCCTACCAGTTTCACCACAACTTCACTGAAAGGGCCTGTTATAATTTACATTTACTTTGATAATTTAATGGGTGTTAAATGGAAGCTTATTTTCATTCTGATTTGCATACTCGGCTTACTGGCAAGGCAGAATTTTTTTCCATGTATTTTTATACTATTGAAATTGCTTTTTTATAAATTGTCTTTTCAACATCCTTTTCCCATTTACCAATGGCAGTGGTCCCCAATCAATTCATTCAGCACCCAGAGGCACTGCCTGGAGATATTTTGGGTTGTTACAACTTGGAATTGGGAGCTGCTAATGGCACCTAGTTAGTAAGTAGAGGCCAGGGATCCCACTAAACATCCTACAATGTATAGGACAAACCCACAACAAAGATTATCCAGCCAAAATGCCAGTCATCCCAAGATTGAGAAGCCCTAACTTGTGAGTATCTTCATAGCCTTTTTATTTATTTTTTTCATCCTCACCCAAGGATACATTTTTATTGATTTTAGAGGAAGGGAGAAGCGAGAGAGAGAGAAACGTCAATGTGAGAGAAACCTCAATTGGTTGCCCCTCATACTCGTCCTGCCCTGGGATCAAACCCACCACCTTCTAGTATACAAAATAGAGCCCCAACCCACCAAGTCACTGTCCAAGGCTTTTTTTTTTTTTTTTTTTTTTGGAAAACGCATGATTAGATCAAAGGTTCTTGATCTTTTGGGTCACAAGACCCCTCTACATTATTAAAAAATAATGAAGATCCCAAAAGCTTTATTTGTTCATGTGGGTTTTGTCTATCAATATTCACAGTATTAGAAATTAAAGCTACATTTAGAAAATATTGTAATTCATTTAAAAATAATAAATCCATTACACATTAATATAAATAATACATGTTTTTCAAAACAATAACATTAGGGAGAAGAGGTGTATTGTTTCACATTTTTGCAAATATGTTGAATGTTTAGATGGAAGATAATTCGATTTTCTTATGTTTTGCACTTAATCTATTGTCACAATTTGATGTGATTGAAATAGGTAAAGGAAGTCCAGCCTCACACAGGTTGTCACTGGGGAAAAGGGAGTTTTTTAATAGCCTTTCAATGTAATTGTGGATATTCTTCTTTGATATTCAGAGAGAGGTGGTTTCCTAAAGTTTACTTGCAATGAAATCATATTAGTGAACTTTTCACATTCTGTTACATTAACATATAGCAGCTTTGTTGCCCTTTGAATGGATATTTTATCCTTGATTTTTATCCTTAATTTTGTAACATTATACATTTCTCATTTGAAAAAATTCACTGGCCCTGGCCAGTTTGGCTCAGCGGTTAGAGCGTCGGCCTGCGGTCCAGAGAGACCCGGGTTTGGTTCCCGCTAAGGGCATGTACCTCGGTTGCAGTTTGTCCCCGGCCCTGGTTGGTCGTGCGGGTGGCAGCCACTCAATGTGTCCCTTTCACGTCGATGTTTCTCTCTCTCTCTCTTCCTCTCTCTCCCTCCCACTCTATCTGAACAACAACAACAACAAAAAATGAAAAAATTCACTGAATTATACAAATCTCCAAATGTTGACACATTTTTGTGATATAATACCAAAATATCACATTTGCTAATTTCACCACCAAGCTCATCAGTAAAGTTTTTAAGTATTGGGAACCTGTCAGATTTACAGTGACAGATAAGTTTGTCAAATTCCAATTTCCCCTTGAAAGCTCAATTATGAACACATACTCTCAGTTTCCTTAAAGTGACAGATAAACTTCATTTATTTTGGAGGAAATGTTTACCAAATAGCCAATGAGAATAACCACAATGTGTCAGTCATTCTTGCAAAAAAAGAAAAATGGTCCTTCATTAAAAACGTGACTAGTTTAGCATGCAACTCAAATAATCACAGGAATGTTTCTCCCTAAGAAATCATAGTACTTCAATAAGCAGGAGACATGATTTATGCAAACCTCGCATTGTGTCACATGAATATTGAAAAGACATGTACTCGAGGGGTGAAATTAACTTTTTTTTTTTTTTTTTTACTGCCTCATCAGGGACATTCTTAAGGAAAACTGGCATTCTTGTTTTTCATAGCAAGTTTCATACGCTGGTGAAGAATACAATGACAAACGGTTGGGTCCCACTGCCCTGATTCATGTAAGGCACTGGCAGTTGTACCCATTATTGCATTTTGCATTCAGTGCCAATATCAACACAGCGAGAAAAGGTAAACAAAGTCTCAGCTTGCTATTAAAATCGTTTTGATGTTGCAGAATTACGAAAAGGTTCTTGGGGTCCCCCAGGGGTTCAGAGACCATACTTTGAGAACTGCTAGGTTAGGTGAGGATACTGTACCCAAGGGTCTCTGATTCACATCACAAATTCAGGGCAAGGCCTCCAGGGGAGGATCTCTGAAATGTGGCGTATGTGAAAACATCTTGGTGAGCTTGTGCCAAGGTCTTATTTCCAAGCTCACATTCAGAGAGTCGTAGTGGGGCTCTGGAATCCGCAGCTGATTCTGTGGTCCCATGGAGACCTGGCTCCCTCCATTCTCTACACACAGGTGGTGATTTTCACCTCACTGCATTCCTGCAAATAACCTCATCTTGGGTCACTTGTTCCCATCGGAAAAAATGTTTTAATTAGTGTTATAATTCTTCTGTAGCATTTATTTGACCTATCTGGCACTGTTATGTCAGTTATTATGGTTAATTTAGCGGTTAATTAATAATCGTTCCTTTTACCTTTTTAGAGCTTAGAAGGGCTTTTTGAGGATAATTGATTTTAGATGGCCTTACAAAAAAGTGCCTGAGGATTTTCACCTGGACGCTTCCCTTCCCTTAAACAACTGTCTTTGTCGCATGGAGAGACATCCAAGGCACCCTATTGACTGCTCTTCAGAAAGGCGGCCGCGGTAGCATCTTGCCGGGAGGAGGCACCGCTGTGGGGTTTAATTGTGAAGTTTGGAGCCTGACTCCCTAGTGAAGCTCGCCTGTTCGACTTGACTTCTTTTCTTTGCTCCCCGCACAATACAAGCTGACTTTAGAAACAACAGTGACATTTCAATCGAGAATCTGGCAGGAGGGTAAAGGGGTTGCTTCCCGGGACATCGGAGGAAGAAGGCAGTGTTGGAGGCCTGGGGTGAGGGGAACAGCCTGGCTCTCCACTGGGGGACACAAAATGCTCCAGAATGTTTATTAAAAAACAGAACAAAACAAAACGAAAAAAGGAACATTTCCACTTCCCTAAAGTGTTCTGTTTCACTTTATTGCTTTTCAAAATTTAATGCGTAAATGAATTAACCTGAAGTCTTTCAAAAAAAAACAAACAGATTCTGATGCGGGAGATCTGGGATGGGACCTGAAAGTCTGTATTTCCCACACATCCCCAGGTGATGAAGCTGCTGCTGGCCCGAGGGCCACTGGTAGCAGGGTCCTCCAGCGTGCTACTTCTCCTAGCTGCTGTGGATGGCCACCATTGGCTCTACACTCCCTGAAGTCTGCATAAACCGTTTCAAAGTTATTGCTTAAATGAGCTATCAACATTAGCTAATAAGAGCTATTGTTCAGTGGTCACTGTAAACTGAGTCAACTCTTCCTCATATATTACCGGATTCTTGATCAATTGAAATGACACTGTTCAACATGAACTTGGAAAACCACACTTCTGAAGTTAGGTAGGGACACGGTATTCAGAAGTCAGCATACTCAGGAAGCTAGGCGTGTATCAGGCATGGGTCATGCCATGTCACCTATGTGCAGAAAACCATCCACCAATTAAAAATACGATACAACGGCCCATTGTGACATATATCAAACAATCATGTTTAAAGTATTTTCACGTTCCTAGTTATCTTTGATCGTCGTCCTGATGTGGAGGAAGTTATAATAAGTACTATAATTTTATTTTATCATTTTATTTGAAATAAATTTGAATTTAGATTTGTCACAAAAATAATATGTGCTCCTCTGTCAATGGGGGAAAAAAGGAGAGACATCTGTAATACTTTTAATAATAAAGATAAATATAAATAAATAAATATTTAGAAAAATAATAATATGTGCTATATAGAAATCATAGAGTCCAGACGGTGTGGCTCAGTGGTTGAGCGTCGACCCATGCACCAAGAAGTCGCCAGTTCGATTCCTGGTCAGGGCACATGCCCAGGTTGTGGGCCCAATCCCCAGTGAGGGGCATGCAGGAGGCGGCCAATCAATGTTCTCTCTCATCGATGTTTCTATCTCTCTCTCTCTCATTTCCTCTCTTTCTAAAATCAATAAAGGAAAAAAAAAATTAAAACTCTCATTTAAAAAAAAAGAAATTATAGAAAAAAAGAGGGAAAAGTCATCTATAAATCCATCATAAAATATTAATATTTGAGGTGGGGTTTTTTTTCATTTTTTCTTACTAAATTAAAAAATTAGGTTGTATAAAATATTGGTCAATTACAGTTAATATTCAATATTTTGGATTCAATAACCTAAGAAGCCTGAAACACCAATCAGAAAGAATATATGTACCCCTATGTTCATAGCAGTGCTGTTTACAATCTCTAAGATCTGGAAACAGCCCAAGTGTCCATCAATAGATGAGTGGATAAGAAAGCTGTGGTACAGATATACAATGGGATTCTATGCAGCTGTAAGAAAGAAAGATCTCTTTTCCTTTGAGACAACATGGAGGGACCTTGAGAGTATTATGCTAGACGAAATAAGCCAATCAGAGAAAGACAAATACCACATGATCTCACTTATTTGTGGAATATAATGAACAAGGTGGGCTGATGAATGAAATAGACCCAGAGACATAGAAAGGGGTATGGTTCAGACTGACAAACCTCAGAGTAGGGGAGCGGGGGGGATGGATGAGATGAACCAAAGAACTTATATGCATGTATGCGTAACCAGTGGACATAGACAACAATGCTAGGGGGGTGGGGGGTGGGATGGGGAGGAGGTCTGGGGGGAAAAAGGAGAAACATCTGTAACAAAAATAAATGAATAAAAATTGGAGGAAAACAAACAAACAAACAAAAAATATTCTGGATTCGTTTCTGGTGTACAGAATAGTGGTTAGACATAGATATATAATTTGTAAAGGGATACCCCTGATCATTCTAGTACCCATCTGACACTATACATAGTTATTACAATATTATTGACTATATTTTCTATGCTGTACTTTACTTTTGTAACTACCAATTTGTACTTCTCAATCCCTTCACCTTTTTCACCCAGCCTCCCCACCCCCCTTCCCTGTGGTAGCCATCAGTCTGTTCTCTGTATCTATGAGTCTGTTTCTGTTTTGTTTGTTTATTGTGTTCCTTATATTCTACATATAAGTGAAATCATACAGTATTTGTCTTTCTCTGACTTATTTCACACAGCATAATATTCTCTAGGTCAACCCATATCACAAATGGTAAGATTACATTCTTTTTTATGGCCGAGTAATATTCCATTGTATATATGTACCACATCTTCTTTATCCAATCGTCTGCTGACGGGCACTGAGGTTGCTTCTGTATCTTGAAGTGCTGGCCAGGATGTGGAGAAAAGGTTGTACATAACTGTGATCCTCCTTTACAAAGTTGCATTCTACTTTTGCCACATATATTAGCTACTATCACTTTAATGGAGTTTATGGTATACTTATTCTTTTATTTCTCCACATATGTAGCTAGATTTTCTCCATGCCATTTACTGAATACTCCTTGCAGTCCTGCTGACATGTGATGCTCCCTAAGTGTGTCTTTGTGTGTGTGTGTGTGTGTCCATTGTATTCTTGGTTTACCTTTGCTGTCCCATCAGATCTGCCTCTATTGGGTGCTGTGTCGACACCACTATTGAATTCTAGCCTTACAAAACATTGTACTATCCAGTCCTAATGATTCTTGTGTTCCCACTGTTCTTAGCTATTTTCACCCATGTATGTTGCCCTGAAAATTTTAAAATCACTTTATCATGTTCCCTAAACAATCCCCAAAGGAATTGGTTTAAATGGTATCAAAGCTCTTAGTTAATCTCAAATGGTTACATCTACACAAGCTTTTCCACACTGGAAGAGGGCAAGCCTATTGTTCATCTGAATCTACTCTTTCTCAGGAAAACTGGGCAGATTTTTTTTCATGTAAGCAACATCCATAGCTACCTCGTTAAAATGGTTTCTTGCTGATATTGAGCATGTGCTATCTTTTCCCCATTATGTTTGCTAAGTGGATTTTGCTGGTTTTTAGGGAAACTCTGCGTGTGTGTGTGTGTGTGTGTGCGCGCTCACACACACGCATATTTTACCCATTCAATTTGCTAAAACCTCTTATGAGTTTTTTTCATTAAATTGTACTACCTTGGTTTACCAGTCTAATAATCACATCTGAGAATAATGATAATTTGTGTCCTCCTTTCCAGTTCCAGTACTCTTATTTGGGTTTTATGTTCTATTGCATTTGGTAGAGCTTTCTAGGCAATGTTGCCAAACCATGTTGACGGTTGACTGGTTGTGTTATTCCCAACCTCATAGACGAGCCCTCCAGTAAATCTCTCCTGTATGATGTTAGTTGTGGGTTTGAGATAGGTGTTTTAAAACATAAGGAAAAATATCTCTATTCTACCATTTGTCTTTATGACTTAAAATCAGAAAGGTTTTGGCACCTATTGATAGGATCATATTGTTTCCTACTTGGACTTATTGATGTGTTATTTTTCCCAGATTTTCTATAATCTATCTTGTGTACCTGAGGTAAATGACCTGCTTACGAGGAACCAATTTAATAGTATATTAGAGGAACAAATTGCAACTATTTGGGATGCTTTTCCTCTTTTTCTGTCTTATGTAATTATTTATATAACATGGGAATTATCAATTGTTGAAAGATTGAAAGAACTCATTGGAAAAGCCATCTGGCTCCAGTGTTGTTTACTCTAATTTTCTTTTTATGGAATGCTTAATTAATTTATTGTCATTCTTTTTTGTTTAATAACAAAGGCTTCTCAAATTCTGAAAACAGGTTTGGTCCTATCCCATGTGCATTAAACATCATTGTTCTCATAGAAATAGTTTCTACAGAGTATGTAATTGTGGTTTTGATTTCCTATTTGATATGAGAGTTACTGAGGTAGATTCTTATTTTCCCCAGTTGGAAGTTTATATTTGTTTAGATTTTTGGTTTAATAACTCCTAGTTCTATCTCATTCTACAGAGACAATATAGTGTATAGCCTTACTTATACAGAGACATTCCTGGTTTTGGTTTAGGCCCCTTGTCATTTGTATTCTTCAGACCAAATATGACCCCTTGCACATCGAAATATTGTTTCCTTCTCTGTCATATTTTCTGGGAGGAGGAGCTTTTCTAATTTGTTTTTTTATTTCTTTTCCTTTTTTGTTTGTTTTTTTGTTAATCTTCACTCGAGGATATTTTTCCATTGATTTTTAGATAGAGTGGAAGGGAGGGAAGGAGAAGGAGATAGAGAGAAACATCTATGTGAGAGAGACACATCAATTGGTTGCCTCCTGCACTACCCCCACCAGGGCCGGGGATAGAACCTGCAACCCAGGTGCATGTCCTTGACCGGGAATTGAACCAACAACCCTACAGTCCTTGGGCCAACGCTCTTATCGCTGAGCCAAAGTGACCAGGACAGTTGTTTTATTTTTTATTCTTGTATTCAGACATTTCAAATTTATGCATAGACACATCTTTTTTCTTTTATCTTTGGTAAGTTGTTCTACTGTTAAAGCTTAAAATGATTTTTTCCACTCAAGATTTTTTTTTTATTTCAAACCTACAGGATGTTGCCAGAATGGCACAATAAACATCCACACATCCTTCCCCCAGATTCACCAGTTGAAAACATTTCTGTCATATCTACTTTCTCTCTTTCTCTTATCTCTCAAATGGTTGCTAGGTTAGTTGTAGTAATCATGACACTTGAACGCCTCTAGTTTGTATCTCATAAGAAGAAGGTCAGTCTGCTTCACAGCCACAATGTAATAATCACACTCAAGAAATTTAGAATTGCGCCCGGCCAGTGTGGCTCAGTGGTTGAGTGTTGACCCATGCACCAAGAGGTCGCCAGTTCGATTCCCGGTCGGGACACATGCCCAGGTTATGGGGCAGATCCCCAGTGTGGGGCATGCAGGAGGCAGCCAATCAATGTTCTTTCTCATCGATGTTTCTATCTCTCTCTCCTTCTCCCTTCCTCTCTCTCTAAAATCAATAAAAAAGAAATTTAGAATTGCTATAATGCTAGTACCTCATATATAGTTCATATTCAAATTTCCACAGTTGTCCCAATTAATTGTCCTCTAAGGCTTTTTAAAATTCAATCTAGGATTATTTATTGATATAGTTTTCTCTTTTCCATTGATTTGTGTTGTTTTTATTTCTATATGTAAAATTCATAAATATACACACACACACACATTTATCCCATGTATTTTTCATCATACTGCAGTACCCATGGTATAATTATTTTGACTTCATAATATACTTTAATATACAGGGGTGGTTTTTAACCCTTATTCTTTTTTTTTTTTTTTTTAAGTTCTTAACTGCATTTTCTTTTATAAACAAATAAAGAAAGAAAGAAACTCTTTGAAATTATTGGAATTTCCAAATTAAGGTCATTCCCATCTTTAGGGCTCCCAGATGTCCTAACTGGCCTCACATTTTATATAATTTGCTTCTCCCCAAAGAAAACAGATCAATTTGGCAAGAATTGACATCTTTACAATATGCGATGCGTTCACCTGGGACATCAGCATTTTTGTGCATTTATTCGTCTTTAGTTCAGCACAATTATTTCACACCCACTCTGCCAAGCCCTGTACAAGAAACTGGAGATATTCTTTTATATCACTCAGTAGAGGATGTTTTCTTCCCATGTTAGGCCTGTACATTTCTTATGTGTGTTATCCTTGGCTATTTTTTTTTCTTTATTGATCTTAGAGAGAGAGGGAGAGGCAGAGAGAGATAGAAACATCGATGAGAGAGAACATCGATTGGCCGCCTCCTGCATGCCCCCCACTGGGGATCGGGCCCACAACCTGGGCATGTGCCCTGACCAGGAATCGAACCGGCAACCTCTTGGTGCATGGGTCGACGCTCAGCCATGAGCCTCACTGGCTGGGCTCCTTGGCTATTTTTAAAGGACTCCGTTCCAACAGAATTTTCCTGTTACATCCTCAGCTTGTTTTTCATGGCGTACAGTTTATTTATCTCTATCTTCTCTCAAACCACTTCACTGAATTCTTTTATTAATTTTAAAAGTCTTTCAGTTGATTCTCTTCGATATATTAGGTCACAGTCATATTATCTACAAACGATGATGAATTGCTTTCCTTCCTAAAGTGTGTCTCTCTTCTGGTTTGTGTCTCATTACATTGGCCAGCATTATCCCATTTTAGAAGCAAGTTCTAGAGGTCAAGTGACTTGCTCTGTACATCAGATAGAGCCAGTGAGCGGTGGAGCCAGAGCGGAAACCGCAATCTTGTTTTTCAGTTCGCTGTTGCTTTAGAAAAGGTCACCCATCAAGGTCATCTATCCAAACATCAGCTAACTGGCCTTCTATCTGTCCATCTACCGAGTTGCTTTTGCCCAAAGGAAGGTTGACATTTACAGAGCTTACAGTTCTCTCTTAAAATGACTTAATCTCTTAGGTGCACATGCACACACACACACACACACACACACACACACGGACATACACAGTGTGAGTGATGGTGATAAATGATATGGAGAAAACTAAAGCAGGGAGGTGCAATAGGCTGTGTTGGGGTTGGGGTTGCTAGGTTAAGCAGAGTGGTCAGGTAAGACGTCTCTGGCAGAGGTGAAGAAGAAGCCTTCCAAAGGTCACGTGTATCTGAGGAAATGCATCCTAGGCATACAGGATAACAGGATCTGATTGACTTGAGATGGCAGCAGGTCTAGTGTGTTCAAGGAACAGCAAAGGGGCCTCTGTACCTGGAGAAGAATTAGAAGAGGTGAGGTTGGATAATTCATAAGAAAGGGCCTCAAGGACATTGTAAAGATGTTGCCTTTTAATCTGAGTAAGTGGGAGCCATGGGAGAGCTTTGAGCACAGGAGTGTCAGGACTTGAGTCATGTTTTTGAAGGGTCACTGTAGCCACTGTTTTGAGAATAGATTGTTGGGGGCACGAGTGGAAGCAGGGGGACCAGTTGGGAGGCTATTGCAATAATCTGATTAAGAGATGACGGTGGGTGGGCTTTGGCCAGGGTGGTAGCTATGGAGATGATAGTATGTAGCCAGATTCTGGATACATATTGAAATTAGAATCATGTGAGTTGCTTATGTACAGTATGCGAACAAGACAGGACCCATGATGGAGAGAAAATATGCGAAGGCGATAGCCAGGTCTGCCTTTTGCTTTAAAATATATCTCAACCCAAGGACAAGCTCAATTAAAGCTAGTTAAGCTTCTTTTAAGTATTGAAAAAGAGGAGAAGCAGCTCTAGCCATCAACAGATGGTTGTCTGGTTTTTCCTTACAAGGTTTCTTTAGCTTTCATTCGAGAATAAGTAAAACTTCATTTGAACTCTTCTGTTGAATTGTTATGGTTCCTTTATACAATATATCTTTCTTCCTCTAAATTCCTACTCAAAATCCACTTTTGTTCAATCTATTAGATGCAATTCCATCACAGGAGACGGGTCCAAATGAAGAACAAGGCAAATCTCTGTTGTCTAATACGGTAACGCACCCAGCACTATGCTGGCTCCAGACAACTTCAATAGAGCACTGCACTCTCTAGAAAGCACCTTTTCACCTTGTCTCGGTTAGTGCTCACACTGTCCTGTCGCCCTCTTCTCAGAATCTGGATATATATTGAAATTAGAACCACGGGAGTTGCTTGCCTACAGTGTTGTGAATGCGAGAGGACCCAGGCCGAGCTCCTTTTCCCGCTCTCATCTCACTGGATTGTGGTGGACAGTTCGTGTCTGTCTTTCCCGTCTCAGTTCTGAGCTCCTGGGACCAGAGGCCATGCAACATTCAAATTTGCACCTGCTACACTATAATCACTCAATAAATATCCGATGAATAAATGAATAAGTGCGTGCAAGACCGAGAGAGGGGGCAATAGGTCTCACAGCTAGCCAGAGGCCAAGCAAAGAAGCACATGTACAGACTCTGACTAAATTAAATTGCAAATGTGTCCCTCTCCCCACCTCCTTGCCTCCTCGAAGAGCTATGGTGACTAGGCAAATGGTGAACAAAAACAAGAATTCCCAGAGCCTTGGAATGAAGGTTGGGTGACTAAGACACGCCGTTGTAAATTTCAGCTCCATAGTTCCGAGGGACCTTTAATGTGGGGAATGTCATTGCAAAGCCAGGTTCTGTAGGGGATCACAGAGCCCCCACTTGTTTCTGCACCCCTCCTGTGCAGTAATGCCAGAGGTTTATCATAGCATTTTGAATAAAAATGCGTGCACAGTTGAAAGCGAAAGCACAGACTTTCGAAGGGAGAGAGAACCTCCAAGATTATTCAGTCCATTTCCTTCATTTCTTTAACAGCTTTATTGAGATATAATTTACATACCATAAAGTTCACCCGTTTTAAGTGTACAATTCAATAACGTTCAGTAAATTTATAGGGTTGTGCTACAATGACCACAATTCCATTTTAGAACAATTCCCATCACACCATAAAACAAGTGTGGTTGGTTCCTGTCCCCACCTCCAGCCGTGGGCAGCCGCTGAGCTGGTGTCTGCCTCGGGCACAGTGCCTTTCCTTGACCTTTCATCTGAATGAAATCGTACAATCGGTAGGCTTGTGCATCTGGCCTCTCTCATCCAGCATCATGTTTTTGAGCTTCATGCACCTTGTAGAATGTATCAGTACTTTGTTTCCTTAATTGCTGAATAATATATCAGTATATGGATATACCACATATTGTTGATTTGTTCACCAGCTGGTGGACATATAGACCATTTTCACAGTTTGGCTATTGCAAAAAAATGCAGTTGTTAACATGTGTATACGAGTTTTTGTGTAGGCATCTTTTTTCATTTCTCTTGAGTAGAAACCTAGGAAAGCAGTAGCTGCAGAAAGGGAACATTATGTTTACCTTTTTAAGGGACCACTAGGTTATTTTCCACAGTGACTGAACCATGTTCTCTCCCCACAGGGTTCCCGTTTTCCCACATCCTTGTCAACACTTGCGATTTTCTGTCTTTGTACTGATAGCAATTCTAGTGAATGTGTGTGGTGGTTTCTCATTGTGATTTTAATGTACATTTCCCTAACGACTACACTAATGAGGCTGACCATCTTCTCATGACTTTATTAGTCCCTTGCATTTCATGTTTAGAAATGTGTAGTCTAATCTTTTGCCAATTTCTTAATTGGGTTGTTTGTCTTATTATTACTGAGTTGTAATTATTGTATATTGGATGTATCTTATACATAGGATTTGCAAATGTTTTCTCTCAATGTGTAGCTTGTCTTTTTATTTGCTAAATGGTGTATTTTGAAGCCCAGTTTTTAAAAAATGTGCTTTTCCCCCATTGATGGCTCATGCTTTTGATGTTGTATTTATATACCCTATTTAAAATCAAAGGTCATGAAGATTTTCTCCAGTACTTTCTCCTAGAAGTTTTATAGTTTTAGCTGTTACATTTAGGACCATGGTCTATTAGTTTTGTTATGTTATGATCTATTAGTTCTTGTGTAGTGTAAATTTAAATTTAGATTTTTTTTTATGTATTTAATTGACCCAGCATCATTTGCTTAAAAGATTATTCTTTTACCATGAAATTGTCTTGGCATCTTGTCAAGAATCAATTGATCATAAATGTAGTGGTTTATTTCTGGACTCTCAGTTCTCTTTTATTGATCTATAAGTCCATTCTATACCTATTACTGTATTGATTTTCATAAATTATGAAATCGGGATCTGTAAGTCCTCCAACTTCGTTCTTATTTTTAAATTCTTTTTTCTATTATGGATCATTGCATTTCCATCTACATTTTAGTATCAGCTTGTTCATTTTTCCAAAAAAGTGTCCTGGGATTCTGATAGACAGGGGAGGGGTGTTGGGAAGCTAGGTGGAAAAGGTGAAGGGATTAAGCAAAACAGAAAAAAAAACCTCATAGACACAGGCAACAGTATGGTGATCATCAGAGGGAAAGGGGGTTGGAGGGTCAGAAAAGGGTAAAAGGGAGATAAATGGTGACGGAAGGAGACTTGACTTGGGGTAGTAAACACACAATACTATATACAGATGATATTATAGAAATAATACACCTGAAACCTATATCATTTTATTAACCAATGTCACGCCAATAATTTCAATAAAAATTGAAAAAATCTCTAGATAAATGTGTTAAGAATTTTCATCTTAATGATACCAACTATTCCAAGCCATAAACATGGACTGGGTCTCCATTTGCTTCGCTCTTCCATTTTTTCAGCAATGTTTTATACTTTTCAATGGACAAGTTCTTCAATTATTTTGTTTAAATTTATTTCTACATTTTCTTTTTGATACTATTGTGAATGGAATTGCTAACTTAATTTCCTTTTCAGATTGCTCTTTGCTAATGATAAAAATATAATTGATTTTTGTATATTGATCTTGTATCCTGTGACCTTGTTGCAATTGAAAGTGTGTTATGTAGAGACAATGGGTTATTATTCAGGCTTTAAAGAGAAGGGAATGCTGCCATTTGTGACAACATGGATGAATCTGAAGGACATTATACCAAGTGAAATAAGTTAGACACAGAAAAACAAAGACAGCATGATCTCACTTATATGTAGAATCTGAAATAGTCCAATTAGTAAGAGCAGGGGTAGAATGGTGTTTGTCAGAGGCTGGAGAGTAGAGGAAATGAGGAGAGGATGGTCCAGGGGTTATGCAGAATGAGTAAGTTCTGGAGAGCTATAAAATACTGTATTTTATACCTGAAAGTTGCTAAGAGAATAGATCTTAAATGTTCTCACCATGCACAGTGGTAACTCTGTGAGCTGACGGGTGTGTTAATTAGCTCGATTGTGGTAATCACTTTACAATGTATACATCTATCAAAGCCTCACATTGTTCTCCTCAAATATATACAATTTTCATTTGTTCATTATACCTCAGTAATACTGGGAAAACCAACTCACAGAAAATGGACTCAGAAACAGAAAGCAGATTGGTGATTGCCAGGGTCATTTGGTAGTCAGAGGGCACAAACAAAATTTTAAAAGCCTTGAGTTTAATTGATGTGAGTTATATCTAATAGCACATATCAACTTACCGTATTAGAAAAATGCAACTGAGAAATAGTTTTCAATATTCACTCATTACACAAAACATTAAATAAAAATTGTTTTGTTGAAAATAATAGTAGTGAGCCCATTACATGTTAACATAAATGTTTTTATGAAAACAGTGATTTTGATGACTTAGTGAGAGGTGTAGCATTGTTTTACAGTTTTGCTCACCTCAAGCATCCAGTTCCTGCTAGATTCCGTATCTGCTCTGCACTCAGGCTATTGCATTGTGTTACTTGATTGAAGTAAATGAAGAGAATTCAGCCTCCTACGGTTGGTTATGAAGTCCTGTGGCTATGAGAGAACTCCATAGTACACTTGTGAGATACTGAAAAAGGCAAAGAATATCGTAATGTTATTCTGAAACTAGTTTTGACCTTGCAAACCACCTGAACAGGTGTCAGGGACACTGTGTGCGTTCCGCTCTGCACACTGGGTCAGCACGGCTTCCCCCATCACACAGGTGCCTGCCTTGCTATCTCCTATCTAATGGCGTGGGACTGAATTGTTTGGGAAGGAGCTGGAGCAGGGCAGGGCAGACATCATGAACTTTATTTATAAGTACTACGGTTGGTTGTGGCATTGATGAGTTAGTTCTGACATTTTGTGTGCATTATGTGAGAGCGTTTATGCATAAAGATGTTGATGTTGGAGATGAGAGTTCTCATTGTAAGAAAAAGGAAAAACAGCCCTGGCCAGTGTGGCTCAGTTGGTTGAACGTTGTCCCACACACTGAAAGGTTGCTCGTTCCTAGTCAGGGCACATGCCCTGGTTTTGGGCTCTATCCCCAGTAGGGGGCGTGCAGGAGGCAGCTGATCAATGTTTCTCTCACTCACCCTTTCCCTTCCTCTTTCTCTAAAATCAATAAAAACATTTTTTTAAAAAAGGAAAAACAAATGTGGAATGTGGAAGGTGAGGAAGAATCTTGTGTTTATGGATTTGAATTAGAGATATCAGTCTGAACAATCAGTATACATTTTGATGTTTAAAAATACATTTCTTAATTCTGTCCAATACATGGGCATAGGAACATTGGAATCACAGTAACAATGAGCTAACTGGGTACCCAGATCTTGCCTTCTAAATTTCTTCTTTGGAGAAATGCCTGATTACAATCTTGGTAAAGAGGGCCAGGTCAGCCTCGAACACCTTGCGGTGCCAGCAGGTGAAGCTGTGCTCGATGACCAATGGAGCCCCTAGAGCAGTGATTCTCAACCTTCCCCATGCCGCGACCCTTAATACAGTTCCTCATGTTGTGGTGACCCCCAACCATAACATTATTTTCCTTGCTACTTCATAACTGTAATTTTGCTACTGTTATGAATCACCATTGGAAATATGTGTTTTCTGATGGTCTTAGGCGACCCCTGTGAAAAGGGTCATTCGACCCCCGAAGGGGTCGCGACCCACAGGTTGAGAACCGCTGCTAAAGGATGTGGGAGCAGCCCGGAGGGACTCCCGCTGGACTGAAAGTATTGACATTACTTAATAATTTATATTTGTGCGTATTTATCAATCCATTGTACTTGTGGCTCATATAAAAGTATACAGATTTATAAATGAACAAATAGTATCATAAAAGAAAATAAGCAATGGTGGAAAAGTCAGTGTGACTGAGGAGCTACCACCGTGTGCCTCATCTGAGAGGGGCTGGAGACAAAGGTTGAAAACAACCTTGCCCACCTGCATCTCTGCTCCGATGCATGTCTCATGTGCCCTGTAGGGGACACTGTTGGTGCTGACTCAGTCCCCTCATCCCCTCCCCCGTTCCTGCATTGTGCCCGTCCACCAGCTTCTATGTGCTTTGATGCAAATGACTCTCAGTTGTGACCTTCTTCCAATGTTTGCCATTAGACTACACAGCCACACTGTCTGCCCCACACACTGAACTGGGGGTGCCTGGGAGTTTCTCTCTCTGCAGTGGAGTACATAACCAATAACTGATCAGTACTGGAGACCCCACAGCCCTTGGCTTAAGATGAGATTAACTCTGGTGTACAGTTTATATTCCAGAGCTTCCCGTTGGGATCTGCTTAAGACTGGAACTTTGGCTGAAATCTCATTCTTGCTTGGCTCCCTCCTTTCTTCTCTCCCTTATTCTCTTACTGGTTTCTCATGGGTCCGCTTCCTTAACAACACATCATTTGCATTGAAACCTTGGTTCAGAGTCTGTTTCTGGAAGAACTTGAACTAAGACAAGTTCATTTCTGGGAGAATGTGAATCCAAAGGTGCCCTTCTGAAGTCAGACAGCCTTCAACTTTGAGCTACAGTATAGTCTCTGTCATCTGATGTCAACACTCTAAATGCATACAGCCGCTGGCTGGAGACATCTCCCCTAAACATAGAAAGGGGGCCACAGGCTGTGTCAGTGATGGGCGGATGGCTCTGATAGGTCCCTGGTCTCTCCCAGAGAAGCAGGAGTCATCTAAGCCATTAGTTCAACAATCAGAGGAAGCATGGCAGTCTAGTGCAAAGGAATTCCTGCAAGCTGTGTTCTTAAAGGTGTCTGAGGCAACTGTCCTCCAGGGTTTGGGGTCTTGCAACTTGGGACTGGAGTAGAGTGTTCTTATCTCAGGAGACACTGAAACTGAAGGATGAAAGTTGCTGGCAAGCCTGAGTCTGCAAAGCTGGGGAGAAGAGGGATGGAGGTGAGTCACTGGAGCAAAGAGGGCGAGCAGTAGACCTTGAAGGGGAGCTGCACTGAGGACACCAAAACCAGGGAGGTGACAGAAGGTTCAAACTCTCCTTGACCTTATGCATGGAGGTGGGGCTGCAGCATAGCTTCCAGGGCCCTGCAAGAAGAGACCCTCAGGTTAAGTTATGCAGAAAATAGGGTCATAAAGGTCTGTCTTCTCATTGGGAGAAATAGAGAAGGTGTCACAGGAGGGGGAAACGTGTGAGTAAATGGCCTTTGAGGTGAGCATTTTAAGTTCTTCTTTCGTGTTTTCAGGATTTTTCCACTACAGAAAAAAATCCCTGTTATTTACAAATAATCCTAAATAGTGTATTGCAACCACTTCTTGTGCACTAGATAATGACTTCTGAGGTTATTCTTGTTTAGATATGATGCTATCATTACCAGCATGCTGAAAAGAGCTTAGATAAATATATTTGCAAGACAATGATGATGAGATGAAGTTACCACAATCAACAAAAACAATACCCACTTTCTTTTTCTTTCTTCCCGCACCCCTTCCTAAAGTGGATGTGTCAGGGCGAGGAAGCTTGCAAGTGCTGTTTCTTCTCTTCTCCTTCATCAGCATTCTGAAAGGTGGACTGGAAGCCAGGCACAAAGTGTCCCAAATGCCAGGGTGGGGAGTTTGGATTATGTCATTCAAATAATGGAGAGCCCACGAAAGTGTTTGAAGGGGCGTAGTGCTCTATGCTTGGGAAGATCAATGGATTGACTGGTTCGTTGATCAGATAAATTAGAGACAGAGGCCAGCTGAGTCTGGGTAAGAGGTGGGGAAGTGCCCCTCCTCAACATTCTGAGCGGGAGGAGGAGCAGGAACACATTGCTGATGCCAAGTCAACAGGGCTCATTGATTAGAGGTGTGGAGTGAGATCTAAGGAAGTAGGAATTGAGGATGAGCCCCAAATGCAAGATCTGGCCACTTGATGGACAGCACTACCCTTGACTAAGGAGGAAGTGTAGAAGGAGAAGGCAGGTTTGTAGGGGTTTGGACCGAGTTGCATCTAGGACGTATCCAGTGTGAGCTGACTTGGAGACATCTCCATGGACGTAGATTTCTACGAAGCAGTGGTTTATAAGTCTGAAGCTCAGGAGGGAGGTTTAGTTGTAGACAGAAGTGAGGATAATGACTAACAAGTTCATCCCTCCGGGCAGCATTCATTTGCCTCCTCTCTCTCCTGTCCAGTGTTTACCAGCTGGTTGTCAAGGAGGAGAGACTGCAGAAATCACGGCGGGCAGCTGACATCATTGAGTGCTTTTCGGTGCCCGTGAGCTACAGGAACGCCTCCAGCCTCGATTCTCTACACTACTTTGCTGCTGAATTGAAGCCTGCCAACCTGCCTGTCACTCAGCCCTTCACCGTGGGTGACAACAAGACATACAATGGCTACTGGAACCCTCCTCTTTCCCCTCTGAAAAGCTACAGCATCTACTTCCAAGCACTCAGCAAAGCCAATGGAGTAAGTATGGCCACAGGGAGGCCATGGCTCATCTTGTTTGTATTTTTCCCTTTCTCAAAGGAGAGGGCAGTGCAGCTCTCAAGCAGAGGTTGACTAATAAGGTCCATGGACCAAATCTTGTTTTGTTTTTGTTTTTGTTTTGGCAAATAGGGTGTTTTATTTTGTTTTTACTATAGCAATGCCTTTTCATTTATATAGTCTATGGCTGTTTTGATGCTGCAACCTTATAGCTGAGTAGTTGACACAGAGGCTCTATGCCCCATAAAGTCTAAAATACTTACTCTATGGCCCTTTACAGAAAAAAAAACTGTGGCAGACCCCTGTATTAGAGGATTAAAAGGGGGGTGTCTACTTGGGTAAATCACATGGCCTGAATTTCCTCATCTATAACATACCTATCAATTTGGTATCTGTGAATCTAAGCATATTTTAGTTAATTGTGGATACTAGCTCCTTTATTATTACCATTCATCACATTAGAAAATATTTTTTCTCCCAAAGACAAGGTAACCTTTTTGTGTGTGTGTCAAGTATTTTTTGTTAATAATTGTATTGATTTTTTAAAGAGAGAGGAAGGGAGAAAGAGCTAGAAACACCGATGTGAGAGAGAAACATCGATCGGCTGCCTCCTGCATGTTCCCCACTGGGGATCGAGCTCCCAACCTGGGCATGTGCCCTGACCTGGAATCGAACTGGGACGTCTCAGTCCATGGGACGATGCTCAATTCACTGAGCCACACCAGCCAGGCTGTGTCAAGTATTTTTGTTGGTCAAAATATATATTTTTATTGTTGTTGTTGTTAATCCTCACCCAAGAATATTTGTCCATTGATTTTTTTTTTAAGATAGAGTGGAAGGGAGAGAGGGGGAAAGAGAAAGAGAGAGAAACATTGATATGAGACACATCAATTGGTTGCCTCCTGCACAACACCCACCAAGGCCGGGGATCGAACCTGCAACCCAGCTACATGCTCTTGGCTGGGAATCAAACCCACAACCCTTTGGTCTGTGGGCCGACACTCTAACCGCTGAGCCAAACCAGCCAGGGCAAAATATATCCTTTATTGTAGCTTCTGTGCATCGCTCTTGGTCCATACTCCTAGGGACAAAGAGAACCCATGCTATCGCATTCTCAGGTGGTCATCCTTCAGCTACAGAAGATCTTTCCTACCGTCCACCTCCCCTCTACACAAACACACCCAGCTGGTCTCATTGTCAGCAAGCTAAATATCTTTAGTTCCTCTTGTGACACAACTTTATCTTTGTCATCTAGGATGCTTTTGTGGACATACTATAACTATAATGAAACATGCTATATTTCATTCAACAAATATATAAGGAGCAACTGCTCTGTGCTAGGCCCCTATGGTTCATATTAAGGTTATGTAGTATGTGCCCTTATAGAAATCAAGGGGCTGGGGGATGTGCCGTGCTCCACCGTGGAGCTGGGGAAGTGAGATGCTCACCGGAGAAGGGAAAGCTGAGACAAAGCGAGATTTGGTGAATTGTGTGAATAGCCTGTGCAGGCTCTGGTGGCCGTCATCACCTTGTGAGAAACCTGGTTTGAGGAGCTAATTGACATTTAAAGTGCCCACAGACCCATTTACATTCCACATTGGTATTCCTGTTCTACATTTATTACTGGTTCAAGCAACACTCCTCACAGAGAATATAAAGCCACAAAGAGAGGCAGCCAGACTGCCTTCCATCTGTCCATCTGGTCTTCCCTCTGCGTGAAACACTGACGTGTGGAGGAGGAAGACATAAAGATGGGCAGAAGCATCTCGGGACCCATCTTGTTCCTGATTCTCTGCATCCCATCCTGGCCAGTTTATTGGTTCAGCGCAGCTCTGGGAAGGCGTGGCTTTCCCTGCTCTTGGCGACGTGTCAAGAGATGCTGTTGGGTTTGCATGCTGTGAAGAGGAGTAATAGCTATACTCAGTTCACACTCTGTTACATTTCTACCAAGATACTCATAAAAACCCAGCAAGAGACCGAGGCTATAGAACCCAAAACACTGACAAATGGACTCCAGGAGGAGCATGGTCAGCCCTGCGCAGAAGAGCAGGTGAGGCAGAAGGACTTCTAGAAGTTTTGCTCCCCAAACACCACACAGTAGACCCCCTCTCAAGACATGGGGTTTTGCCATTGGGAGTACAGTCACCCCTCTCTGCAACTCTGCAACTACCTGATCTAGGAAATGGTGTCTCCTACTGCTTCCAAGATGAGCTCAACCTTGCTCATTAATAAGCAGTGATTGTGTATGCTCTCGCGCCCACACCATGTGTACCCCCTTTTGGAGCTAAGATTTGCAGGAATGGAAGCAGAAAGGTGCCTCCGACAGGTGTCTCGAGGGTGTAGTCGGCCTCGCGGGAACAGAGAGGAGAAGCGGTGGGAGCTGTCGTATTTTCAGAGTGTTGTATTTTTCTGGCAAGAGAAAGACTCCACACTGCTTCAAATTACTGTATTTAGTATTAAGTTTTTCTGAACAAGGTTGAGTGAAAAGGGTCAGAGGAGCAGAAAAGCTATCCTCAGTCTGACAGATTTCTGCCTGGCCCCTCTCAGATTTCTTCACCTCAAAAAGCAAGCAGACAGTGCAGCGAAGCCTGGAGGACTTTTGAGGAGAAAATGTTATAGCCCACAGATTCCTTATCAGCCAAGTTGTTGTTCCTGTGCCAATACATCAGAAAGACATTTTCAGTATCCACGGGCTCCCACATGCCCTGCTTCTAATAAATCATTCAAAGAGCAATTGGCTGAGCAATGAATCAAAATAAAGAAATCAAGAATAGAGAAATATGGGATAAAATGACCCGTAGTGAGCATAGAAACTAATTATGCATAGTGTTAATGCTAAATACTTGCTCTAAATATGTTACAAAAGAGAAGGTTAATATTAAAACTAATTACTTAAAGAGAGGATGTATAATGTGAAAAAATTAACATTTGTGATCTGGGTCTATAATTCACTATTATGTCAATAGAAACTGAGAAAGAGTCAGAGGATTTATGAGTGTAAATAAAACTCTGCTAATTTTCCCTCCTTAGACAGGATGGAATAAATACTACTGTTTTATTTTGGATACTGAGAATTTTTAATGTATAGTTTTTAAACATAAAGGCAGACTTCCAAACTACCATTAAAAAGTCATAAAACAACAACCTACAACGAAAAGGGGGAGAAACAAAGGAAACCATAAGTAAACATTAAAATGAGCAACTATAGCCCTGGCTGGTTTGGCTCAGCGGTTAGAGCATCAACCTGCGGTCCAGAGAGACCCAGGTTCAGTTCCCGCTTAGGGCATGTACCTCGGTTGCAGTTTGTCCCCAGCCCCAGTTGGGGTCGTGTGGGTGGCAACCAGTTGATGTGTCTCTCTCACATCGGTGTTTCTCTCTTTCTCCCTACCTCCCTCCCTCCCGCTCTATCTGAAGATAAATGCAAAAATGTCCTTGGGTGAGGATAAAAAACAAACAAACAAAAAAATAAATAAATAAAATGAGCAACTATAAAGCAAACCAAAAGACAAAAGCACTACATTTGGTTTTTTTTTAAGTGGTGCTTTTCTCCTCTCATAATAGGGGGAAAATATATCTTGGGTCAAGTGAAAACAAGAATTCAGCAAATGCATGTCACTGGAAGATTAAAAACAAAGGATGAAGCCAAGTTACATTAAACTAAAACAAGTTATAGGAAAGAGTAATGGCCATTTGTTACAGGATGGTTGAGGTCCAGGTTGACTAATTCACTATCAATCAGTTTCATTACTCCCAACTTCACCTGCAAGGATACGAGAATTTTAGGGTCCAGATATCTTTATTCTCTAGATGTTGGAGGATTTTTTTTCCAGCTTAGCGGAGTGGCTAAATACTCAGCCTTTACAATCACACCTACACACAAAACACTAGTAACTGGGTGACTTTAAGTAATCTATTAAAAGAGTTAGATAGTGTTGATTAATTAATAAACATCTAACATACACATACTATATGTAAAAATAAATATGTACTTCTTCTTAGTGCTGGGAATAAAACAGTAAGCCAAACAGACAAAGAACTCCCTGTCCTCATAGCGTTTACATTCTAGTAGGGGAGAAACCAAAAACAAAACAAAAAAATAAATATGTAAAATATGTGAAATAGTATGTGAAAGAATTAATCGTTAGATTTAAGAATGTGTGGAGGTCACTCATTAAATGTTGACTGTTACTAGGATGAGGATAAAGACATTTTGTAAACACTGCAGCAATTGATACGAATGTGGAGTATTTTAACCCATGTAAAGACCATGGCGAGTTCAAGTATGATGTGCCTTATGAGGCATGGTGCTCAGAGTCCTTGTGGGCATTTTCATAAAGTGTGAATTGTTCGCAGCCACTTGTGTTGGGAATTTGATGAGATTACTGATATCACATTTACCCATCGATGCTTTGTTACTGAACACAGGGGCAGTCGTAGCCAAGGGGCACTGTCCTTGGTGCTGAATTCTAAGCACTTGTCTTTCTTGTGACTTGGCCATATTGTAAACATTGGTTTTGAATACAACTATCTTATAGATCTCCAGCATTTTAGTGTTGGGTGGATTTTGAAGTATCATCTACACTAGGCTAGAAGTCAACAAGATATCTCCAATAAAGCATTCTTGGCAGGTCATTCTACAGCCTCAGCTTGACCACTGCAATTCTCTGGAGAGAGAGTTGATTCTTTGGGGAGCAAGTAAAATTATCAGCACTTTCTTCCTTCTATTAAGCCAAATTCTGTCTCCTTAACTCTCTCCTCTTGAGCACTTGTATTGATTTGAACAAATCGAATCTTTTTTCCCATGTCAGCCTTTTGGAGAAAATATGACAGTACCAACTACCATTCCTGGATACCCAGACCATTTCTTATTGATTATTTAACATGCAGTTACTTCTAATTTTCACATGGCATGATTTCTGTATCTCTTTCAGCCTGTGTATTTTGATCTCTCATAGACAGGCTGCTTTTTACCAGTGCCCTCCTTAAAGAGGAGTGCCCAAAACTTAACATTGTACTTCAAATATAGTTATGCCTGCTACATTTCAACTGTGCTTCTTCTATTGATCATTTTCTAAGACACTATTTCTCAAATATTCCAAGCTATTTTTCTCCCTTCAGGGCCTTCACACAAGCTGTCATTTTACCTGAATCTTTCTTTTATATATTATTTGAAGAACTGATACCTTCTTATTTTCCAGACTTCATCATTAATATCCTCTGGGAACTCCCCATCCATATTATCTAAGATTCATCCCCACCAGTACTCACTTGCACGTTAACCTGTTCATTTTCTTTATAACACTGGGCATATTTTCCATCGCACCTGCTTTTGTGTAGTGCGTATCTCCCTTGTTAGACTGAGCTCCGGGAGCTAGGGTCCCTATTTTGTTTGCTGCTGTATCTTCCATACTGAGTACAATATTTAACACATAGTAGATACTTGACAATCATTTTATGAATGAATGAATGATTGAGGTTACAAACTGTTTCGTGTCATTTCTGAGTCTCAGTTTTCTCACTTATAAAATTAAAACAGTAATGCTGACTTCAGGCACTTATTTTGAGAGTAAATTGAGAAAAGATCTCGAATATTGAAAGTGTGAGTACAATCTGAATTTCCATTCAGTGTTGCATGAAAGATGTAGTTCTGAGCTATTTTCACCATAGACACATGGGCCCTAAAGGACTTTCCTTCCTTCACAGTAGTAGAACTTTCCCCCAGCTGTCTCATTTCCAAAGCTCCAGGCTCCTGGGCAGCCTTGATTTCCTCCAAATCCTCCAAATGGTGCCCAGAGTAGCAGTCTCAGTTGTGAACAGTGGGTGGGTGCAGTTTTGTATTGTTTCTTTCCCACTCTTCGCAGAATGAGGTCTGTTGAATTTACTGTTCTCTGTTTCCCCACTGCCATTAACCGTGATTGGGACGTTGAAAGGACCATAATTAACGGTTGAATGCAAAACAAGTGTGGCAAATTTATGAAAATATCTATCAGAAGCCACCTCCGGTGGGGCAGTGCAGTTATGTGTGTTCTATTTATGCAGAGAGAAAATTCTTTCCTTGCCATATCCTTTTTATCAGGTGGGGACACATTTCAACTGGATGATGCCTCTGCCAAATGCTGAGCTAAATAAGTGAAGTGAGAAGGGTGATTTTGCTCTTTCTCTCTCTGCCTCTTCCAGCTCATGAACTCAGTGGCCTCTGGAGAGCAGCTGGAAGCCAGATGCTGTTTTGAATGGGTCATCATGTTTGTAGTGTAATCACATTATAATAGTTGTGATAATCTAGGTGGAACTGGGTTAGGGAAAAGATTCTGTGTCTGCGAACGAATTGAGAGAAACTAGAGTTGTGCCCAACTGTTCAAAGTAAAATGATTGCACTTGGATGGGTTTTCTATGGCACGGTGAGATGGAGGAAACTGAGACTTGAGATCAAACAGGCTTGGCTTTGAATTATGGCTGCTACCAGTTAGGTGAACTTAAGCTGGTTACTTAACATCTCAAAATGTATCATGTGATAAATGACCTACCTCCCCAAAATTTGGGGGAGAGTAAATGAGACAATGCATATAAAGCATCTGTCACAGTTATGGTAATATCTGTGCTCTTTTTCCTTATGCTGGGAAGGGGGTGGGGGGGTTGGAGCATCCTTACCTGGCATATCCTAGTTTGGCCAGTGGACTCCACGTGAAATTGCACACCTTCCTAACTCTGGAGGACCTCCTGAACCATGTCAACAGCTGTTGACTGCCTTGACTCACCCATGACTCAGTTGCTTTATAATCCACCATAGGCTTTATTCTAGTTTAACTTTTTTTTTCTTTATTGATGTTAGAGAGAGAGGAAGGGAGAGGGAGGGATAGAAACATCAATGAGAGAGAACATCGATTGGCCCCCTCCTGCATGCACCCCACTGAGGATTTGGCCCACAACCTGGGCACATGCCCTGAGGGAGAATCGAACCGGCGACCTCCTGGTGCATGGGTCAACGCTCAACCACTGAGCCACACTGGCCAGGCCTAGTTTAACTTTTCATACATGGTTTAAAGCCTGACATCTGTTTCTGTTGAATATTTTAACACAATTGATCTTATCTGTCTTTGGAGTATGATCTTGCCCCTCCCAACCCCATATCCTTATTCTTTTTTTAGTTCAATGGACCATGGGATAAGGAGATGTGGGGGACCCAAGCTCAAATGGGTTAGAGCTAAGACCACACGGGATATCTCATGGCCTGGGTCTTAGATATTTTGTCAGGGAGTTTATTAGCAACTCCCATTGGTTCTGATAAAGTCAATTATGCCGCGGTCACAAACAACCATGATGTCTCCATGTATTACCAGAAAAATCTCTTTCATTCCTTCTACATGTCCAAAATAAGTCAGCAGAAGGGCTCTGCTTATCGTAGTCACTCAAGAACTCAGGCTAATGCAAAGTCCATTTTGACAGTTACCAAGGCAGAGGAAGAGAAATGTGGCAAGTAAGGTCCTGGTTCTAAAAAGTTTCCACATAAAATGATACACAGCACTTTCACATTCTATTGGCCAAGGCTAGACATGGAGGATGTCCATTCCAGCTCGGTGCCTACAGGGAGAACCGGTTATGTGAAAACATCCTACTGATCAACACACTCCCCCGTGATGCCCTAAGCTTTCCCTTCAACTTCTCATAATACCCAGACTCCCTCTTGAAGCACCTAGGTATTTCCTATCTCAGGTCCTGAGGACTTTCTGTTAAGGAGCACTGGCTGTCTACTTCCTGATTGGTCTCACAGACGAAGTGACTCCATTGAAATGAGTGGCTAGATGGACTGCCAGAAGCATTGTGGGATCTCAGAGAGCCTCAGTTACTCCGTGCAGAAGGAGGACTTTTAGTAACAACTTTCTCTCTCTGCCTCCATAGAGATAAGGTCAAAGCATGTCAAGTACTCCCTGTGATACTGTTCTACCTTGAAAGACTGTGGTTCTTCCAAGCCTCCCATGCAGTGTGGTTGAGAGGCTTTAGAAAACCTTGGATCTCTCCCACCCAGCAATGGCTGAGCCAGGGTAACAGAAAACTACGAACCAAAGGCCTACACATACCCTTTTTCCGAATTGCTGCCACAGTCCTGTTGGGAACATATTTCTGGGTTTTGTTAGCTCTGTAACAGCCCCATGGAGATGGAGAAGAGGGCTTAAATGGACATTTGGAATCCAAGGTTATCATCACAACCATTTTATAACCACTTCTGAAAACCCTGGTCTGGTATTAAATGCCCCCTCCCAGTTTTTGTCTGTCAGCAGAGCCGACATGCCATGCCCCATTGACCTGCCTAGGACTCCTTTCGAGTCCTCAGTGGAGTCTACCTCCTGGGAACCCCTCAGCCCACCAGGCCTCTCTCCTACCACTTGAGACTCATCACCTGCTCTTGAAAGCTCTGATCTTCTGTGAGGTGTGCTAGGTCTCCAACTTCTCTTTTCGGGTGAGAGGGAAATTCCCTGAGTGTCATCTTGTACAAATACCAAGATGAGCTCTCCCAGGGTGCTCATTTATTTTTTCACTCACATCCAGTTCCTACAGATTTTATTATCATGGCATGAGACCTGAGGGACCAAGAACATTTTCCTTTCAATGCAAATATACTTTAAACTCATTTGGAGAAGGAAATGAAGGTTACACAAATGTTGACAGCTGATAATCTTGTCAGCCTGGGTCTTGAGGCATCAATGTTCCAGACTCTGTCCCCAAAGGCTCATGGAAATAGCAACCTACGTTTCCTTATGCGGGGGTCTCTGCCACCACCAGGCCCCTTCCAAACGGAGAGTCTCCGTGGAGTTGAGCCCAGTCAGTTCCCAAAGGGTGAAAAAGTGGGGAATCTCTGAATTTGGAAACTGGATCCATGGGCTTAAGTACTGGCTCTGCCATTTTTCAGTTACATGAACTGAAACCTGGCCACTAGAGATGTGCCCCCCCAAGCTCACTGAGGTCTTTGTGAGGTGCAAACGATAGGTATGATTACTCTTTGCATATTCCTAAGCGCCTTTCAAATGAAGGTGTTTCAAACATAAGTATGTGTGTGCGCGCAAATACAGCATTTGTGTATATATATGCACATATACATACATACACACAAATATTTTAGCATGTGTATATATGGATATGTATATATGAATTGTATCTATTCATATTCAGTTAAAGTATAAATTTTAATTGGCTCAAGAATCTAAATGGGCCTAGCCAGTGTGGCTCAGTGGCTGAGCATTGACCCGTGCACCATGAGGTTGCCAGTTCCATTCCCAGTCTGGGTACATGTCCAGGTTGTGTGCCGATCCCCAGTGGGGAGCATGCAGGATGCAGCCGGTCTATGTTCTCTCTCATCTATGTTCTCTATCTCCCTCTCCTTTCCTCTCTCTCTGAAATCAATAAATATAAAATCATTTTTAAAAAATCTAAATGGAAGAAAGGTTATCATTGAGCCAAAAGCCTAGTATAGGTAGTTAATGGACTAGAACATTATCTGTTCCTCTTGAGTTTCCTGGAAGCCAAGGCAAAAAGGGGCATATGGCAGGTTAGCATAGCTTCTCTTACTGGATAGAAAGAAGGTTGCATATTTTTCATGAGAGATCCTAGAAGGGGGATTTTATATATATATATATATATATATATATATATATATATATATATATCCATATATGAGGGGCCTTGAAACCAGTCAGTTTCATATCATGTTTGCTCAGACACCCTATTGGTCCCCTCTCCATCAATGTTGTAATACAATATTAAACTGGAATTTAATGGAGCCATTTGCACTCAAGGAATCTGTCTGTTTCTTAGGCTATATAATGGCCTTAATGCTATTAATTAATGTCATTGAATAAGATGAATGAATCTCAAGGTTCTTTCCCCTCAGCATTTTTAATGAGTATGCTTAGTATGGGGTCTGTCCTATTGCACAGATGGGCACTTACCAGCTATGTGACCTTACACACGTGACTCTGACTCTCTTAAGTTTCATTCTCATTTGGATAATTTTGATGCCCATAGAATCAACTTTGTAAAAATGTTTGTAAATTAAATAAGAGGATGCATGAAAAAATGCCTATCGTGTTGCTTGGCGGGCAACAATGTCAGCTACCATTATTAGAATGTCACAGGTGGTGTATATGAGGCAGAGTGTGGAGGTCAGTGAAGGAAAGAACAAGAAAATCTATGGGTGCACAGAGATATTTTAACCCATCAATCAAATTTGAATAGACTGTGGACAGGAGGAGGGGATTCAGGGAGGAGGAACCAAATCAGCGAAGTCTAGGTGTACAGAGACACCAGGCGACACCCTGGACCCACTGAGAGGAAGATTTCAGAGGAAAGTTGGGAACGGTGTGCTTATAGGAAGGCAAGTGGAGAAGTGAGACTGTTCTTCTGCAGGCCCTTCCTGGAGGCTGAATGTTGATCAGGTTCCATTGTTTACATCATAGCCCCCAGCTTTGCAAACTCATAAACTCAATTTATCAGGATACAGAGTTGAGAGAAAAGTCAAGTCAGCCAAACTTATGGAGACTGATGGAAATAATAAGTGATGATCTTTTAAAATCAATTCTTCCCTCTGAACACCCCTAAGTCTTTCCTGTCTCAGAAGTGTGAGTTGGCCAAGACACTCCATCCTCTGCACCCAGTTGTCAACAACTTCTCCTGGTCCTCCGCTCTGAACGTCTCTCCAGTCCATATATTTTTGTCATCTTCAGTGCCACCGTCCTGGTCCTGAATACCGCCATCTCTTGCCTGGGAACCCCCAAAGGCCTCTTAATTGGTCTTACCAAATCCATTCCTACTTGCCTCGAACCCGTTCTCCAACAACAAGAAGTGTACATTGATGTTATATGTATCTTCATTTAACAGGCGAGCAAGCCAAGACTCAGAGAGGCCGTAATTTACTGGAGCATATTCCAGAAGCAAGAGACTAAGCTGGACTTGAACCTGTGCATGAAAAAATGCTGTTAGGCCTTCAGGGCCATGCTTCCTGCCCAGTCATAACCCCACCACGTGAAATCTGGCTTGACTGAAACCAGCGGGAGTCCCTAACAGACCCCAAATCCCCCACATATCCACATTTCTCTCTCTCTCTCCCACCAGACCTGGCCGGCCTGGATCCCCCTCTCAGTCTCGAAACACCTGCTAGCCCTGCCATTAACAGCAACAAGTGAGGAGAAGCTGTACTGATAATAATTCTCATAATAAATTGGCCTTTGATTACATCTGTCTCCTGAGAATTTCAAAGACTTTACAAACATCAATTAGTAATTACGGCTCGAAGGATTGCTCGCGCAGAGCAGGGATCGGTCGGGTCAGAGCAGAGCTGTGCAGGGAGGCGTGAAGGGCGGCTCTGGCTGAGGTTGGTTCAGACCTGGGAGTCAGCAGTCCCTGGCGCCAGGTCTAAGCCTCTCTCCGTGAGGTTTGGAAGGACCATGCTTCTGACATGCCAGTTAGGGGTAATTTGTACAGCTGCTGTCTCAAAGCCCTGGTGCCGTGGAATGGGAAGCATGAAATGTCATCTTGAAAGGGAGGTTATAGATTGCACAGTCTTCTTCTGTCGGCAGAGAAAGAAACGCAAGTCCGGAGTGGGGACAACATCGACGACAATGATAAAAATCCAAAATTCACATGTTAAGCACTTGCTCTGAGTCAGTAGGGGGATGCACAGAGAAGTAAGATATAGTTCCTGCTCTCAGGGAACCCAGAGTCTAGTGGAAAAGACAGTTATAAAAACAAATATGTACAATAAACTGTAAGTCACAGTGACTACTACCCAGTGTACCCAGAAACCCAGAGGGGGGATAGGAGGTGCTTAGCTAAAGTCTCATAGAAGCAGTAACATTTGAGCTGCCTATTAAAAGACAAATGGGTACTTCCCATGCAGATGACAGGGCAGAAGGCAGGGCACATCCTGCAAAGGGGGCTCCTGGGCAGAGGCCCGGAGGTTGGGAATTCCATAATACGTTTGGGAGGAAGGGCTGGGGTTGGCTCCAGGATACAGAGAGACGGCCAGACAGAGACAAAGACCAGATAAAGGAGGGAGGCCTTGCCATGCTGAAAAGCTTGGAATTCATTCTGTTGAAGACAGGGAAAATGATCTTGTCGGGAACCCTAATATCTATTGATTATAATAATAAAGCCGTTCTTGCATCATCTTTCCACCTTTCAAGCACGGTGCACTCAAAACTTGGTTCAACCCAGAGAGATGTGCGGAGGGTATTGCTACTACTCTGTAGATGAGGACACTAATTTTTTACTTTTTTTTTTTTTGCAAAATTAAGAGATTCATGTATATTTTATTTCCCCTTCTTCATAGGAAAGATAACATACGATAGATACCTGGAAATCATGTTTTATTAGTTTGTAGAGTCTTCCTCGTTATTTTATAGCTACATAGTATTCTGTATGTAGATATAGCTTAATTTATTCAATCACTCTCACAGGTGGACATACAGGTTGTTTAAAATATTTTTCAGTTGTGCCTGGCCCGTGTGGCTCAGTGGATTGAGTGTCGTCCCCTGGACTGAAAGATCCCGGTTCAATGCCCAGTCAGGGCACATGCCCGGGTTGCAGGCTTGATCCCCACTGGGGGGCGTGCAGGAGGCAGCTGGTCGATGTGTCTCTCTCACATCAATGTTTCTATCTCTCCTTAAAAAAAAAATCAGTAAAAAAGAAATATTAAAATATTTTTCAATCGCAAACATTTCTGTGATAAAGGAATGTGTACACTATATTTCCACATTGCTGGAGGCGTTTAGAGAACATTCCTAGAAGAGGGACAGTCGGGTCCAGCGGTGGACAGATTTGTCGTCTTCGTGGATATTTCTGAATTCCCTTTCTAACGGGCTGAATCAATTTGCATCTCCTCCAACGATGTTTCAGACTGTCTGTTTCTCTACAACCTCACCAACAATTTGTGTGGTCTAACTTTCATTTTTGGCAAAGTTACACATAAGAAATTGTATCTCAATATAGTTTTAATTCCCTGTCTCTTATTAAAAGTAAAATCGACATCTTTTCATGTATTTAGGAGACTTTTTTGTTTTTAATCCTTACCCAAGGATATTTTTCCGTGGATTTTTAGATAGAGTGGCAGTGAGTGGCAGGGGCAGTGAGAGAAACATCGATGTGAGAGAGACACGTTGACCAGTTGCCTCCCGAACAGCCCAACGGGGGCCAGGGATCAAACCCGCAACCCTTTGATCCATGGGCTGACACTCTCACCGCTGAGCCAGGGCTATTTAGGAGACTTTTTTATAACTTGAATTACTTGGGTATGTCTTTTGCCCAATTTTCTATCAGGATTTTTTTTTTTTACCTCTTTTCCTTCCAGTTTTAAAAGCTATTTATATATCAGGGATATTAATTCTGTATCTGTGATACATGATACAATTTTTTAGACTTTGCTTATAGTGTTTTGGGCACACCAAAAAATAAATAAAGGAGCCAAATACATTTTTTTTTTTTTTTGCTTTATTGCATCCAGATTTTGAATCACAGCAAAAAAAAAAAAAAAAAAAAAAAGAAAGAAAGAAAGAAAAAGCTTTTTCTTACACCAGGGTTATAAAGGATTTCACCCATGTCTGCTTCTAGAACTTGTGTAGTTTAACTTTTTTACGTTTAATTTTCTGATGTTTGATATTTCTTTTTGTATGTGGTGTAAGGTATGTATCTAATAATAGCTTTTTTTTCTAAATGTCTATTTAGTTGATCTAGCAACATTTATTAAAAAGTGCATCTTTGGCCCTGGCCGGTTTGGCTCAGCGGTTAGAGCGTCGGCCTGTGGTCCAGAGAGACCCGGGTTCGGTTCCCGCTAAGGGCATGTACCTCGGTTGCAGTTTGTCCCCGGCCCTGGTTGGTCGTGCGGGTGGCAGCCACTCGATGTGTCCCTTCCACGTCGATGTTTCTCTCTCTCTCTCTTCCTCTCTCTCCCTCCCACTCTATCTGAACAAAAAATGAAAAAATGTCCTTGGGTGAGGATAAAAAAAAAAAAAAAGTGCGTCTTTGTCCCCCAAATCTGAGATGCCACTTTTCTATTTTAAATTGTTGTGTGTTCTTGGATCCTTTTCTGGGTTTTGATTCTATTGCACCAGCCTGTTCGCCTGTCTCCTCACTGGCGGCACACTACTGTTATTACAGAGGCTCTGTGCTTTGACGTCCCATAGGGTAACCCCCCCCACACACACACACACACCTGGATTTTGTGTTTCATGAGTTCATACTTCTTGCATGTTCATTTTTCGTATAAGCTGCAGTGTCAACCTATCCAGCTCCATAAAAAGCCTATCACCAATTTTACAGGGACCGCATTAAATTTATATATTAATTAGGGTGAACTGACATCTTTAAGATGTTGAATTATCCCAGCTGAGAACAGAGGGTGTCTTCCTGCTGTTTGTTAAGTCTGCATCGTGTCTTTCAGGGGTGCTGTAAAGTTCTCTTCTATAGGTTTCGCGTTTATTACCAAGTATTTAATCTTGGTTGCCGCTGAAATTGAGGTTTGCTGCCATGATGTCCTCTGACTGATTATATGGATACTATTCACTTTGTATATTAATTTTATGTCCTGCTGCCTTGTATTATTGATTCTCTAAGTATTTTCAGATATACTGTTAAATCATCTGCAAACAGAGGTAGAGTTTATTTTCCAGTGTTTATGCCTCTAATTGATTTCTTTTATCCAATTGCACTGGTTAATCCTCCCAGCCCAACATGAAGGAGTAGTGGACGTAAAGGGCATCCTAGTCTTGTTCTTTTTTTTTTTTTTTTTAATGTTTTTTATTGATTTTTTAGAGAGGAAAGGAGAGAGAGATAGACACATGTATGTGAGAGAAAAACATCAATTGGCTGCCTCCTGCACGCCCCCTACTGGGCATGGAGCCCGCAACCTGAACATGTGCCCTGACTGGGGCTCGAACCGGAACCTCTCAGTCCATGGAGCGATGTTCAATCCACTGAGCCACACCAGCCGGGCACTATTCTAGTTCTTGATCTTCATGGTAATGCCTTTACTAGATCCCCACTAAATAAGATGCTGGCTGTAGGCCTAAGATATATTTTTATCATGTTATAAAAGTATTCATCAATTCTTATTTTCTTGACTTTTGTTTAAAATCTGGGATGGCTGTTAAATTGTGTCCAATGCCTTTTCTGCATGCACCGAGATGGTATAATTTTCTCCTTTGATCTATTAATATTGTAAGAATGGATTTCTTAACATTGAATCAACCTTCCATTTCTAGAATGCATTCCACTTTATCATGGCACTTGATTTTCCTTAATGTGGCATTGGATTCTGTTCACTAACATGTTATTTAACTGTTTTACACACTCAGAAGTAAAACTGGTCTATAATTCCCCACCGGGCGGCCCCCCCTCTTTTTATGATCTTGTCTCTACCAAGTGTAGGTGTCCATGTTAGGCTGGTTTCGTGAAAATATAAGAACGTTCCTCTCCATTTTTCCATGTTGTAGAACAGTTTATGTAACCACTTTCTTGTCTATAAAGGTCTGGTAGAAATCCCCTGTGAAAACATCTGGGCGTGGTTTTTTATTGTTTATTTGATTTTGTTTGCTCTTTGTTTGTGGGCTAGTTCCTTAATATCTTCCTCTCTTTCTTCTATGGAATTAGAACTGTCTTTTCCTAGAAATGCATCAATTCCATTTAGCTTTTAAAAATTATTTCCAGCCCTGGCCAGTTTGGCTCAGCGGTTACAGCGTCGGCCTGCAGACCAGAGAGACCTGGGTTCAGTTCCCGCTAAGAGCACGTGCCTCGGTTACAGTTTGTCCCTGGCCATGTGTCCCTTTCACATCGATGTTTCTCTCTCTCTCCTTCTCTCTCCCTCGCACTCTATCTGAACAAAAAATGAAAAATTGTCCTCGGGTGAGGATAAAAAAAAAAAAAAATTATTTCCAGAGATCTGAAAACTAGTCTCATTTAAAAAAAAAAAAAATTCTTCTTTTTCAATAGCTTTTCCCCTTGTCATTTAGTATTTTGCATACGGGCACCTCCTCTCTTTTTCCTTTTCTTCTACTGTTTTCGTCTTCTCTGCCTCAACCGTTTCTGCTCTTGCCTTCATTATTCCCTTTTGTGTGTGTTTTGGGGGGTTCGATTATTTTTGTATCTTTTCTAGATTTTGATCCTGGAAATTAAGTTAATGTTTTCGTTTTACTGATGTACCTTCATCTAGTCGCTGCTTTCAGTGTTTTTCATAGATTCTGACATGTGGTTTTCATTATATTTATTTTAAAATGTTTCCATTTTTGTTTACAACGTTCACTGAGGAGTCCGTCCAAAAAATTATTTTGTACATTTCCAAGTGGAAGGATCTGTTTGGCTTTTTAACATTCTCAATAATTTCTCATTTTATTGCGTTACACTCATAGAATGTCGCTGGAACCCTTTCTACTTTATGGGACGTTAGGACGCTTTCTTAATTAGCTAATCGAGGTTTGATTTCTGGGACCGTTTCAACGCTCGTAAGAAGGTTTCCCTGTTATCAGGCCGTGGGGGTCGATACATAGCCACAAGATCTGCTTGGCGATGAGGGCTCTTCTCCAACCTTGCCTATTTGTTTGCACCTTGATGTGAATTCTGCTGCCAGTAGTTTTCTTTTTATCTTGCATCCCGTGGTTTCTACTTCGTGAAGGTGGTTTGGTTCATGGATATTCAGACACATTATATTTCTTGTTAGTTGTGGGTTCCAGCATGGAAAGCGTCCTTTGGTGTATTTAATGCTTTCTGAATGTCATTTTACTCTGTCTGACACCAGGATCACTACTGCAGCGTGTTGTGGTTTTTCGTTTTTCATTTGCTGTTTCTGGTTTCTCACATTCCTTGTGTTGCCTTTCCGAATGACTTTGTTTTAGGTGTGACTTTTTTTTTTTTTTAATCCTCACCAGACCACATTTTTCCAATGATTTTTAGATAGAATGGAAGGGAGGGTGGGAGGGAGGGAGGAAGAGAGAGAAAGAGAGAAACATAGATGTGAGAGAGACACATCGATTGGTTGCCTCCTGCACGACCACGACTGGGGCCATTGGGGATCGAACTTGCAACCCAGGCACCTGCCCTTGACTGGGGATCTAACCCACGACCCCTCGGTCCGCAGGCTCTAACTGCTGGGCCAAGTAGGCCAGGGCTAGGTGTGACTTTTACAGGTAGCAGAAAGTTAGGTCTTGCTTTATGAGACAATTTGAAATATTTTTCGTTTTGTTACATGAGTTAAACCTGTTCACATTTGTTGATATGACTGATGTATTTGGTCCCAACTCTGTTATACGTTCTTTATATTATAATTTACTGCATTAATTTCATAATACATGCTGGGGTGTCTTCCTTACTCTTTGATTTTTAAAATTATTTTGCTGTCTAGAAAGTTTTGCATTTTTGTTCTATTAGTTATTTTTGTGCTTATACTTTTTATTTTTTTGATTCTTTTAAAATATGTTTTTATTGATTATTTTAGAGAGAGAGAGAGGAAGGGAGAGATAGAAATATCAGTGTGAGAAAGATACATCAATTGGCTGCCTCCTGCACTCCCCCTACTGGGGATGGAGCCCAAAACCTGGACATGTGTCCTGACCTGGAATTGAACTGGGACCTTTCAGTCCATGGGACGATAATCACTGAGCCAGGCTGTGCTTATACTTTTTAATACTTGTAATCCTCTCTTTTCTTATTTAACCTTATCCTATTTGGTTTGTCAGCATTTTTCCCAACACTATGGAGGTATAATGAACAAATAAAACCATATATATTTAAGGTATACAATGTGATGTTTTGATACACATGTACATTATGAAATGATTACCACCATCCAGTGAATTAACATATTTATCATCTCACGCAGCTATCAATGTATGTAGTAAAAACACTTACGATCTATTCTCTTAGCAACTTTCGAGTATAAAATACAGTATAATACAAATCTCCATAACTTCTCCGTCCTGCATAACGCTTGGACCAGCATCTTCTTATCTCCTCTGCCCTCCAGCCTCTGGCAGTCACCCTCCTTCTCTCTGCTTTTATGAGTTTGATTTTTTTCAGACTCCAAACAACACAAGTGAGATGGTGCAGTATTTGTTTTTCTGGGCCTGACATATTTCACTTAGTATAATGTTCTCCAAGTTCATCCATGTTTTTGCAAATAGCAACATATTCTTTTTATTTATTTATTTTTTAAAATGATCTTGATTGTTGAAAGTATTACAGATGTCCCCACTGACCCCTCCTTACTGCCCCCCCACCCCGCCTTTGCCGCACTATTGCCTGTGTCCATGGCTGTGCATATATGCATATAAGTTCTGTGCTTAATCTTTTCCACCCCCTCCCCCTCCCCCTCTCCTCCCCCTCCCCCTGAGGCTTGTCAGGCTGTTTCCTGATTCCCCGTATTCTTCCCTTTAAAGGCTCAATAATAGCCCATTGTCTAAATATACTACACTTTCTTTTGGCTGTTCCTAGCTGCCCCCAAACTATTCAACCATGCTGATCCCCTCAGTGTTCTGGTTGGGACAAGAAAAAAATGGTCCTCTTGGGCACAACCCTGCATAGCTGGGCAACCCAGACATTCACTGTGTTCTTACTTTCCCCCATGGGAGGAATCATGGGCCGAGGGGGTCTCCCTTGGCACTGAGCTGTGCCACATGGGGGACAGGTGACGTGAGTAAATTGAAACTATACTTCTTACCTTCTTCGGTGCATCTGTTCTCAGACGTTTTGCTCCAACAGGGAGCTGGGCCGTCTCTGCTAGACTTGTAAGCCCCCACAAAGACACTGCATACATGGGTGGTTGTCAAAATTATGTTTCTATGAGAAGATAAGTGCTGAAAACTCTTATTCTGCCATCTTATTTTTTTATTATGTTTTTATTGATTTTTTTAGAGAGAGAGAGAGAGAAACATCGATGTGAGAGAGACATATCAATTGGCGGCCTCCTGCATGCCCCCCCCCCCCACTGGGGTTCAAGCCTGCAATCTGGGCATGTGCCCTGACCGGGAATCAAACCAGGACCTCTCCGTCCATGGGATGACGCTCAATCCACTGAGCCACACCATCCAGGCTTATTCTGCCCTCTTGCAGACATCACTGGTTTTCAGTTTTTAAGTATAGCTATTGATTTTTTATCTATTGCCTATACAACAGTCAATGGACTTCTTCTCTCCTCTCCCTATTTCTTCTCTTCCCCATTTAACTTGCATTATTTCTACAGTATCAGAAATGATAACATTAATTTACTCTGCTTTCAACTATGTCCCCACTTTAGTTTAGTCTTAGGTTTACAATTAAATATATTACATGCTTACCATCAGTCCTTTTGCGGAAATTTCCTGTTACTTCTTTGTTGAAGGAAGCTTATCCTTTGGTATGTTCATTGTAATAAAAATTGTACTTTTCTTTATTCATTTATTTCATTATGTGTACTGTTCCATGTAATTACATAGCCCTGGAAATCATTTTTGTTAACAGCTTTGTAATACTCCACCATGTGGCTAGACCACGGCTTTCTTTGTCATGCCTGTAGGGCTAGACAGATACGGTGCTCTTCATCGTCACGTTTATAAAACACCGGAACCGCCCTGGCCGGTTTGGCTCAGCGGTTAGAGCGTCGGCCTGCGGTCCAGAGAGACCCAGGTTCGGTTCCCGCTAAGGGCATGTACTTCGGTTACAGTTTGTCCCTGGCCATGTGTCCCTTTCACGTCGATGTTTCTCTCTCTTCCTCTCTCTCCCTCCCACTCTATCTGAACAAAAAATGAAAAAATAATAATAATATAAAACACCGGAACCAACATCTGTGAACATAAAGGTTCTTCTACATTTAAGATGATTCACTGAGAATAGGTTCTTAGAGGTGAAGAGATTAGATTGAGTCTCTTTGACATCTAGATACATAGTTACAAATTACCCCCAGCATTGTTGTGCTCATCAAACCCTTGCCCATGGCTCTATTCAACAGTCATGCACAGAACTGGCAAGGTTTCGAATATACGATTAGCAGCATCTTTTTCTTTTGTGTTCACATGAAGTGGGAGGTCCTTCCGACCATCTCCAGTCTCTCAGCAGCCCTCCCATTGGCACAGTTTCTCAGTGAGGACCCCTGGGTTTGCTCGGCCATTTGCAGGACCTCTTCAGTTCTCGGGGGGCCGTGCATTCTGTAACTGTCTCAGGCTAATAGTATATTTGAAACCTTGCCAATTCTGTGCATGAGACAGTTCACTGACCTTTTAAACCAAAGAACCAACATGGAAGCCGAGAGGACTTGAAGAACTTTGCTTTTTCTCCAAACAAAAAACTAGTTTCTTTACTTTCTTCAGTTTTAACTCTCTTGTGACTTAAACTTTCTTGGCATCACATTTAGAGAGTTCTACTTTATTTTGATATTTTTCCCAGTCAACTTTTCCTTTTTTCCATCTTCTGAATGTGTTCTTTACAAAGACCTTTTTCTTAAAATATAGCATACTTCAAATATATGAACACTTCAAATGAATACTCCGTACATTTGAACCATAACATGTCATATTCTTTGCACACATCTACATCTTCCCTTTTATAAAATAAAACAATTATTTATTTTTAAGAAGGAACACTTTCAGTATAAAAATAGAGAGGCAAGGAAACGCTTGTTCTGAAGAACAAGTCACATCAACCTTCTTTTTTTAAGAGAGTTCTTGGCCAATAGGTTGGAGAAGTGCGGTAGATAGAGTATCCGTATCTGAAGTGAATTTGACCCTGTTCTCAAGCTCTTTTGTGGAAAAGTACAGCATTATCATCTGAGTGAATAAGCAATTGGGGAGATGAGTAACTGGTTAGATAACCAAAGATTCTGATGAACAGATGAATCCCAACCTGGCATTCTAGCGCATGCCACAGAGCTACCATCGGCATTTTCCAGGTTATTACTTATATTAGTTATCTAGATGAAGTTTGAGAAAAATTATGTCCCAAAACTGGCAGATCGTGGAAGGAGAGAGGTAGAAACATCGATGTGAGAGAGATAGGTAGCAGTAATCACATGAGTCAAGGCAGATAGAAGTCAGTAGTGTATGACTGTACTTGGGTTTCAGAAATGCAACCACACCTATATAGGTAGAAGCAAAGCAGACAGGTATTTTTTTGGTTGCGAGGGCTGAAGGTTGATGACGCCTTCATTGTGGTCAATTAAAAACTAGGATGCTGGCTGTGCTAATAGAAGCCCAGTGTAAGTAAGGAAAGTAGAAAATAATGACTAGCTGGGTAATCATGTATCGATTGACAAGACCATATGTAGACGGCTGCTTCCTGTGTAGTCCTTTCTCACTAACAAGTTCAAACTGGAGGATGTCCTAGGATGAGTGGCTAGGATGATTCAAAGGTCTTGAACTCTTATCATACGAGAAATTGTTGAAAAAGAAGAATGTTAAGGGCTGGAAACCCATCTTCCAACATCCAGACCTCTTTTCCGTGCAAGCAAGGGTAGACTTTCTGTGGTTTGGGTAACACAATGAAGCCCACTGAGGAGTCATACCTGGCTTTAATACAGGTGACAATTTCTGGCATTCAGAGGTGTGTGCAGATAAAATAGGCTCTGCTGTAGACATCATGTCTTCTCTCTTTCTGCGTGCATGGAGGACTCCGTTAACCTCGCTAACGTCAGGCATGGCCATGAGACTGGTTCTAGCCAATGAAACCCGAGTCAAAGCAACAGTGTTGCTTCTGACACAAAGTGTTGCATGTAAATTAAGGCTCTTCAGCATTCTTTTCTCCTGCCTCAGGGAACGCTTTAGCCTTGTATGTATTAAAGTGGAGGTACCAGCCTTGGTCTCTGAGTATCTCCAGTGATGAGAATCTCCCACAACCACCACACGGCGCTCCCTACAAGGGACATGCGGTTTGAAGGAAAACAAGTCTTGGCTGTTTCTAGCCACTGAAGTTCATGGGTTTTATGATCTTGGCATAACCTTTTCTATCCCGACTAACACAAGTGCCGTCAAGATGCAATGGTTCCTCACGAGTGAGCATTAGCAAAGCAGGCACTGTGTTCCCGAGACTCGCACACATTGCATTCTTTGTCTCTTCTTTTTATTGCTGCCCTGCATTCAGACTATTGCTGAGGCCTAACTTAGTGAGCTGGAATTTTCAACGTGTTCCAGGACTTCCTGGGAGGTGATCCTAATAAAATAGGCTAAGCTGATTATCTTCTGTAACTCAACTTCATGCCTAGCAACATCACAGATGTGTGGATCCTGTCCACAGGGGCACAGCCGACAACAGCTAGATGGTTCACTCTGCAGAGATTCTGTTGCCACACACACTCACACACACAAGGTTATCCATGAAAACTGAGGTCCACCGGAGATCTCAGGACTAAAGTGAGTTTTTGAACGTGAACTATGCAGTTTGGTCCTAACACGTTCGTAGGGACAGGGCGATGACCAATGGTCTGTTTTAGCCTGTGCATACACACCTGACTTACCTATAACAAGTTTCCCAAGGATGCCCTTGGTACCAGCTACGAACCCACAGGTTCTCTCAGGACCCTATGCAACCGAGTGAAGCACACTGAATGCCACAAGGCACCCACTTAGTGTTTTTGTTAAAGCTGTTCTCTGCTGGGAAGTATCTGATATGTTCAGAAAGTGTTTTTTTCTGGGGAAGAAGCTTATGAGGTGATGGGAGCCCGGAAGTGAAAGGAACAAAGTATGTATCTAGCCTGAAAAGAAACGAAGAACTGGAATTAAAAGGTGATTCCAATGGGGGGGAGGAATGGAAAGGACAGATTTAAAATTATAATTAAAAATACAGATGAATGCATATAGATGCAAATATATTTTTTTTCGTTATATGTCAAACCAAACCCACAGCTAACTAACCAGAGCCTCACTTTTGTTGTTCACAGGAAACCAAAATCAACTGTGTTCGTCTGGCCACGAAAGGTAGGTTGGCATGTACTTGGCATGTACTTGGCATGCACTTGGCATGTACTTGGCGGTCTTCAGCCATGCTTTAGTCATTTCCGTATTTCTCCCTCTAGCCACAGAGGGAGAGTTCAGGCTACAATGACTAAAAATAACAAGAAAGAATTGTTATTCTAGTGCCCAGAGCATCATAGTAGGAGTTCAAAACATATTTGTTGGATCAATGGATGGATGGATGGACTGGTGCATTTATTAGTGGCAAATATAAACTTACCCAAATATTCTGCTGTGTATTTTCTTGTATTTGGGTCTGTGTTTATGCTGGGATTTTTAAGCATGTCTGTGAAACCTGTCTTGTGGGTTTTGTACTTTATTCAGTTGGCACATGGCTTTCAAAGATGAGGTGATTACTGTCGGTGCCTTTAAAAAGGAGTGGAGAAACACTGCTTTGTTTCGCGGTTGGCATTTTCAACACTTGCCCCGGAAACGAAGGCAGCGTGGTTCAGGCTCATCACTTTTTGTTTTCCTAATCATAATTGAATGGTCTGGTTCTTTCCGTTGGTACATGTTTCTGTTTATTACTCTTTTAAAAAAAATCAATGAACGGTTTGTTACCATTTAACCTATTACAAGGTTGAATGGTAAGAAACCAGGTTTATCTTTCTTGTTACAGAATTGATATTTTTAACAGCTCTCCTTCCCATATCAACACACCAAAATTGCGCAATTCTCTTTTGTTCCCTGCAGTTATTGACACCATATATAGTTTTATAGGTTGCTTCCACAGAGATGAAAATTATAAATACAAGTATAAATATAGTCATAGATATAAAGTATAGATAAAAACAAAGACTCGAGTGTATATATGCACATGTGAATATATAGACTCGTGCACACACATATAGAGGAAAATGCACAGATATATGGGGGGGGGGCAGAGACAGAGATTGAGAGAGAGAGAGAGAGAGAGAGAAGAGAATATCTGTGGTTATTTGACAAAACGTGCACCCGAATCTGCCATGCATGGCCTTTACAACCTCGAGGAAATCAGATCAATATGTAGGCAGAACAGGGAAGAGGCAGGAGGACGGAGAGGACGGAGCATTAAGGGCTCATTGTGATAAGAACTCGCCCTGATTTCACATAAGGCACGAGAGGTCGGCATGTCCCTAACTTGTTCCCTCTTGGGAACTCAGGCTGCTGGACAGAAAGAAATGAAATACCCTCTGGGAGGAGGCCAAGAGAATTGATGGCCTGCAAACAAAAGGACACAAATCACAGGCCTTGGCAGACTCCCACTGAAGAAAACAGATCGCCTGGAAGGAAGGACACCATCCATTGCCGGGCGCTGGAGCTGTAAGCAGGACAGCTGGCGTCTGCAGCAGCTTAAACAGGCAGCCCGGGGAGGGAAGGACACACACACAGAAACCCTCCCCGGGACGGTGCTCCATGGTTACCCCTCTAGCCTGTGCCCTCTAGAGAAGGGAGGGGTTCTGTGGTGGTTCTCCCCTCCATGGGGCGTGTAGGATTCTAAGGACTCCCTCAGACATGAGCCCCCCAGTGGGCAGTCTGTTGGATCCTACCTTCTGAACTGAGAACTGGGAGCATGTGACCGGACAGGCAGTAGGAATCTATGGGGACTTTGAGAGAGAGTGCTTAACACTGGACTTTCCTGGACGGTCAGGACCCGCTGCGCTCGCAGACGCAGAGGTGCACGCTGGCCGGTGTCTGCAGACGTGCAATGCCTTGGGGGAACTGCAGTGCAGGAGCTCTCTGCCCTCCTCAGACCCGTAGGTCTCCTCTCACGTGACCTATAGGTCCCAGTCTTCCAGGTTGCAGTGTGTGCACCTGTAAGGTGTGAAGGGCTAGGAGCACGTGAATGAATGCTATGTGCCCAGCTGGCCAAGCCCTGGCAGAACTCGGAGGAGTCGGGGGTCAGAAGTGGTTTTCCAGGTCACTGAGGGCTGTCGCTGCAGCCCGGAGAGGCGGGGCTCTAAGCCTGGGGAACGGGGCAGGGAGCTGGATGATGGATGATGCAGAATGCCCGCCTGTCCGTCTACCACAGCTCAGGGAGTGATCCCCGCTCAGCACCCATCGGACAGGAGGGCGCTTGGTGACTGGGGAGCAAAGCCAAGGGAAGGGAACCTGGGTTTGGTTAGTGTCTGCACTGTGCCTGGCATGACTATCGGAGCATCCAGGGTCCCTGAAAGCGAACCCCATCTAAATCCATGCACCTCCCATGAGGACTTTGTATCAGAATCTAAGGCCAGGAATCAATAGTTAACCCATGTATTTCCCAAATCAAATTTCCCTCCTTGTGGGTTTGCTGAAAACACTTTTCTTTTTAATAAAGGAAAATACAGTGCTGGGACTCCTGCAGGCACCGGGTACAGAAGGTCCCAGTGGCAGATTCCAGGGGCCCTTTGTTTCCCCCACCTCTCTGTCACTGTGGCAGCTTCCTCCCGTGTCTGCCAGCAGGCATCTGGCCCCTGGAATGTGATCACATGTGCAGGCGTGAGGCCAGTGCTCTGGCCATAAAGCGACTGCCTGTGTCCTGTCCCTGACCGTGGTGGCACCAGTCAGCTGTGTGGGTCTCGCAGATGTGGAGAGCTGCCACTCGGAATGGAACGGCTCTGAATACTCATGCAGGGTCCTTCTGACTGGACCCCACGCCCAGCACATCCTCTGTGAGATACCACACCTTGTCTGTGCGCAGTGTCACTGTCAGTCCCCCCAGCGCTGATGCAGTGCTGCCCGGTTTGAAGGGACCTGCCCAGAATGAGTGGCTTCAACAACAGAACGTGTAGTCCCCTCGCTCTGGAGGCTGGAAGTCCGACATCCAGCTGCCAGCAGGTGGGCTCCTCTCTGGGGCTGTGAGGGCTGGATCTGCTCCCTCCCGTTCCCCAGCTTCTGGTGCTTTGCTGGCAACCTTCGGTGTGCCTCGGCTTGTGGAAGGATCACCCCGATCTCTGCCTTCACCTCCCCGTGGCGTTCTCCCTCTGTGCACCGCTGTGTCCAGTTTCTCCTTTTTACAAGGACCCTGGCCCACCCTGCTCCAGTATGACCTCATCCTAACTAATTATTTCTACAAGGACCTTATTACCAAATAAGTTCATATTCTGAAGTGCTGGGGGTGAGGACCTCAACTTATGAATTTAGGGGGGAGGGTCACTGTTCAATCCGTAACAGGAGCCATGCAGTGAGGGGCCGTGTCCCTGTGGTCCCACGGGAGCCTCTGGCTGTTCACCACCGCGTGTGATCCTGGTAGCTTCTAAGGGTGAGCAAGGAGCAGGGAGCAGCCCTGCCAGAGGGGGCCCAGAGGTGGGCTGGGGTCCGGATCTGGCTCCTGCTCCCTGCAGAAGCTGAGTGAGGCTGTCTCCGGCAGACGAGCGGGTCCGTGGCAGCAGGACCCTTCTCAGACCACACGCGACAGTGGAGGGCCAGGAGCTGATCCAGTCATGGTTCTGGGGCCCGAACAGGCTGGGCTTCCTGGGGGAGGAACCAGCGCTTCCCTTCGAGAGGAGCGCCGATGAGAAGCTGCTCCATCTTAACCATTAATTTGCCCTGTGCCCACAGCCGGGAGTTCCTGGCACATAGTTGGCACTCAAGAAACGCCTGCTAAAATGAGGAAAGGCCTTGGAGTCAGCATCTCACTGCAGCAGGGCTCAGAGACCTTGAGGGTCTCCTTGATCTTCCTGAAACTCAGCGGCATCGTGTGTAAAGCAATCCCCATGTCCCTGTTCACAGAACCTTTTGAAACAACCCACGGCCAGTGGTTTGCTGATAAGCCTGCTCTTTGTAAAAGAAAAGCCCTCATTCGCTGTCTTTGTTGACCTCCGGGTGTAAATATCCCCACCGGGTCCAAGTGCAAGTTCCCAGTGACTAACAGCTGGTACAAGCCACTCCAGCTCACCGAGACCTCCACCACCCAGTTTGTGACGATCAAATGACACGATAAACACTGCAGCGTGTTTTGGAAAACATTTTTTTTATTATTATTATCCATGACTATTATTTCCTGCCTATCGTCAGCTCACTCGCGAGCATGCGTGGGCCAGGCATCTTGAGAAGGACTGAGGATTTTGTGGTGAACCCACAGGCAGGGTGCCTGTCCCCAACGGGCTGCAGTCTAGTGTGGAAACAGACATTATGTGGATGACTTTACAGAGAATGTGATCAGTGCTTCCAAAGAGAATGGGGACGGAAGTCGCCCCATGTAGTCACGGAGTGCGTGTTCCTGGGCCACCTCTGGGTCTCTTCTCCGGGTCTGGTGCAGTGCAGGAGACGTCCGACCCCTCTGCCATCTCCACACCTCTCCGCTGGCACTGGGTGTGCGTAGCGGCCAGAGCAAGGGTGGGGTCTGGGAGACCTGCTGACCCGGAACCTCACACTGTGAGAGGGGCCACATCCTGGCCCAGCCCTGCAGGAATAGCCAAGTTCCCTGTGTTTAGAGAGGACCTGGCTGGTGGATTCACACACCACCAGGGGCCACGTCTACTTACAGAGGCAGGTCAGAACCTCAAAGGCACAGCCAAGGGGCTGTGGGGTGGGAGTTCGGTGTTTGTTAATAGAACGGTTCAGTCTGGGATCAGGACGGGCTCATCTGAGACGCCTCGAGGGCCATCTTTTCCATCGATGGGGGGCTTGTGGTCACTGCCCCAGAGTCACCTTCTTCTCGACCTTGTTCCTCAGCCAGGGGTCAGCTGTGATTAGCTTTGACTTTCGAGGAATCAGAATGTGGGTTCAGCCATAGCGGGGAAGGGGGGAGCAGGTGAAGAGGAGTGGGAGCAGTTTTAAGGCAGATTCCCTAGAAGCAGAGCCTGAGGCAGGGGTTTGGTGCCTGTGAGGTATTGAGGGAGGCCTCCTGGAAGAAACCGAGATAGGGGCTGGGAAAATGCCGAGCAGGAATCTATTCAGGTGGAACGCCCGTTTCTCCAGGGTTGTTTTGCCTTGAGACGGGAAGACCAGGATTTCTGCGTCTTTGGCATGTCCGTGGTCCCCTCCCCCGCTCCCTCCCCTGGATCTCTCAGGTGGCTCCAGGGGAATGGCATCCTTGAGCCTTGCCTAGGTCTCTGGAGAAAGTCTCAGGTGCAAGCCCTTAGCCTCAACACACAGCAGCTGGGGGATGGCCCACCCACCTGAAGAAGAGATCTGGGCACCTCAGAGCTCCTCAGAGGATGGACTTCATCATTGGGTTGAGAGGTAGCACCCAGCCAATGGCATGGCCTCAAATGCAAGAGCTAAAAGAACATTTGTAAAGCCCTTTGCTTGGCCCGCTCTAGCTCTGGGAATCCGCCCAGAGCTGTAGAGAAAAAAACTGCAGACAGTGGGTAGCAACCATTAAATTTCGGTTTGGAAATAGGAAACAATCATTCAGACTTTGAAGTTGGTTGGGGAGGGCAGTAGAACGTCAGGGAGCAAAAACAAAAATCAATTTAAAAAGTAGGATTTGTTCTTGTAGTTCAAACAGGAACTGTGAGAAACGGCAAATAAGAGGGAGGGAGATGCGCTTGGACCCTTTCAGTCATGTTCGCGGTCGGAAGAGGGCGCATGAGGTCCGTTTAGGAACCGGGTGAAGGGTGTCAGTGACCCCTGGAAAACGGATCACGTGGACATCTGGGGTGGGATGCTTAGACTTCCAAGGTGCTGAAGCTCAAGTGGGAGGTAGAACAACCCTTTCCATGGCGGGTGGTCATCCATCGGGTGGAAGATGGTCCAGGCTGCAGCTGCCGAAGGTGGTACCCGAGTAACTCAGTTCCTGTCTCCTGGCTTAGACAGAGCAGGCTAACGGAAAGGGCTCAGTTTTAGAACCATACCAGTCCGTTCCTCTTCTGGAAACTGATGTCCAGCCCCATCCAAGCCCCTTCCCCCACTGATTCTCTGTCTAACTCTTCCCCCCGCTGCCCTCCACACCCCCATCCAGTCACTTATTACCCACAGGCCCTGCTTCCCCAGGACCTGCTGCACGATCTGGCCACTTCCCGCCCTCCAGCCTCATCCAGGCTTTACGCTCTCATGTACTACCCTCCGGCACCCTGTCTTCTTTCAGCTCTTCAAAGCACATCAAGCTCCGTCCAACCTCAGGACCTTTGCCCATCCCGCGCCCTCTGCCTGAAATTATCTGGCCACCCTATGTATCTGCTTGACAGACAGACATCTTTCCAGCTGTAGCGGAAACCTCACTTCCGTATAAAGACCATCCTGACTTCCCATCTAATCTATCCCCAGCATTTTTTACTCTCATGCTCTGTACTTTTTTTCATAGCATTCATCATGACTTGCAAATATATGTATATATTTGTATGTTTTACTTGCATGTTTAATATATCTCCCAGCTAGATTCTAAGTGGAGTGAAAGGATCATGCCTGTTTTGAGCACTGTCATGTCCCCAGATCCTAGCGTACATCGGCGCTCAATAAAATATGTCGAATGAACATATGGGTACGTGAAGTGGTGGATCAATTGATTCATCAGTCAGTCGATCAATGGATAGATAGGTGCATGGATGGGTGGCGTGCTACCATGTCATTCTTCCATGGCTTCATGTTTTTCAAATGTAAGCTACTTGTCGGGACTGTTCTCTTGGACAGTAGGAGTGAAAACAACAGAGGCAGGGATTAACTACATGATCTACAGTCCCCACTAATAGAAAACTACCCAAGGCTCTGCTAGGGTACCTGCTGTGACAGGGACCTCGCTACTTCCCCAGGGAGTTCCTTCCACCATCGGACACTTCAGTGAGACGCAGCCTCGATGTCATGAGTCCAGACTGGCCCCCTGTTATTTCCGCCATTCAGTTTTTGAGGCCACACAGGTCCTGTCTGCCTTTTCTTCTTCCAGAAGATAAATGTGCTTCCTCCGGCTTGCTCCCCCTGCCCCGTGAGAGGCGAGCAGGTACTTGCTTGCCTGCTGTCTTCTCTCTAGCCCTCTCTGCAGTCACCAAGGGAGCACAGCTGGCTCTGCCACTTACCGCTGGCGGCACCCAAGTGGCAGTTAGAAAAATCAGCTTTGATTTGATTTGCAAACTGAGCCGAGTCATTGAGACAAAATAAATCTGGAAACCCATAAAGCCATTTGCAGAGTTACTTTGCAGAAGACAGGCACAGTTTTAATCGAGTAAACACTCTCTAACAATCCCATTAAAGCAACCCCTCTGAGTAGGTGCCGAGAGCTGAACTCCAGAATAAGGAGGCATGACATAAGGGGCCGGTGTCAGCAATGGCTCCATGCTGCCTGGTGGTCGTGGTGGACTAAGCCACTGTCCCATCAGCAACAGACAAGAGATGTGGGTGATGGTCGTTTGTAAATGTGGCTTCTTTTTCTAATGGCTGAGCCTGAAGTAGAGCATTTCATCCAGTGTGTTCTCTTCTCTCTCCATGACGGATGGTCACCCCTGCAGACACCATCTCCAGTGAGATGCCCTCACTTTGCAGATGCGAAGACAGGAGCTGAGAGGGGGAAGGATGTGTCCATGGCTTCCTTATCCACAGGAATAACATGCACGGGTGGCGTGAGAAGCCAACCGAGATGTAGGCATTGTCTGCTGTAAGATAGGAAATGCCTGCCCTTCTCTCCCCCGTTGATCCAGTGCTGTATGGACGGTTCTATGTTATATGCATAAAGCTTCCTTGAGCGGTTGCGTGGAATAATGGGGAATCAGAGACACCTGGATTAAAATCCTGCATCCAAAACATAGCTGTTTGACCCTGGACGAGTCACAACCTATGAGTCTGTCACTTCACTTTTAAGCCCAAGTCGTTAGTTCTTTCTCTTGATTATTTGCAATAATGCACGTGAAAGGACAAGGACATAACAGATGATAAAGAACTTGACTTTCTCTGATAATGAGACCTAGAGACCCAGGTCTATTCAGCACATGTCCTCTCTCTGCTCTTCTCTGAGGAAGAAAGGGGGAGACTCTAATCACATCTCACACAATTGTACAAATCAGGCTTCTATCAGGTAGACGCAAGCTAGATCCAAAGTGAAGAAACTGAAAGGGGATAGGAATGATGCTGGCCCCGGCTCTCAGCATTTAACCTTTTCATCGATAGGTCATTGTATTTAGATGAGATCCTACAGAGCAATAATATATAATTATTGACGGAGTGTAGGATTTTGCTCATCCACTTGCTAACCTTTGGCTAAGGCACTTTTCCTTTGCTCATTATCTGCCCAGAAATTTTGGGAGGGACCCAGGGCCAGAGGATGCCCAAATGTTGCCATGGCAGCTGGAGGAGGGGCCATAATAAAAGACCACTTGTGAGAGGCAAGACTATAGTGACCATTCTATTGGAAAACTCTTGGTTGTTGTTCAGTCCTTAGAAATCCCAGACTTTTGGAGGGTGTGTGTTTGGGGGTTGGGTTAGAATAGAGCTATTCTTCCCTAACCAAGCCCAGCGAGATGAAATTTCCATGCTGGGGCTCTCAGAATTACTTGAGTGTAACAAGGTCTCCTTGACTCAAGGTCCCCTCTGCTCTCACCCAGTGTCTTCTAGGTCCTAAAATGCCAATAAAATAATACGGATTTTCCTGAAGGTTTTGTGACAAAATGGAGAAAGAGGATTAATCATACGTATACTATAAAATAACCTAAAGATGACCTTTGAATATTCCAACCATTCTTTAATATTTTTCTTGCTACAATAGCTGGTACATCTCTCTAGTCTCCTTCCGTCCTTCATCTACCCCCTACTTTGTAGATGCACTTTAACCACCACCCTCCCCCACGCACACACACACACACATACACACCTTCTCCACAGCCCACTCAGGAAGACAAAGCTGGTGTGATAGAGTCCAGGAAAACAAAAGCCAAGATCAACTCTTGTCCTTCAGGCATGTCCCTGGGGAGTCTCCGCTGATTCCTGTAAATGAGAAATGAGAATTATCTATTCAAGACCTGAGACACCTGAGCTGACTTTTAGCTCAACTCTGTTGTTCCAAAGCAGTTGCATCTTACAAAGGGAATAGGAGGCCTTTCAAAATAAGGGGTCAGGGAAGGAGAAAAATTGGGGTAAGCTGGAGACAAGGGTTATAAATAAAGAGAATGAAGCTCCATTTGAGCTTTCACTGATGGAGTTTCAATGTTGTGTTGAAGTTGGGGGTCAAGGGGGTTAGCAAAATTAACCCCCCATTGTGTGCCGGTCACTGGGCTGTGTATGTTGACATGAGTTACAAAGCAATGGTGGAAGCAAAGCCTGGCCCATATTATGGACTAAATAAATAGTGGTCATTATTATTACCCCTACTAAAAATGTGAAGCTGCATAGGCTCAAAAGGGTTACATAAAGAGCTCAAGGTGCCTCAGCTGAGATCTAACTCCAAAGCACATGGCATTCCCATGCACCATTCTGAATCTTGTCAATACCTTGGTCTGGGTGAGATTCCATGGGCCACTGTCAGGATCCCCTGCCTCCTATTTGTTAACTCCTTCTAACGATTCTTTTCCAAGAACAGTTGATAATAGAATCTTTAGGGTGTGGTGGGTCCTTGGCCTACCTTCAGTGGTGTCCGAGCTAAGTCCTGGGATCTGGAGCAGAAACCTCAAGGAACCCTCAGCTCTCTTCCCTTGCACAACGTATTGAAGCTACTACACCAAGAAATTAGTTTGTCTTCAAGGTTATCTGCTCCAGTGCCATCTTTAGCCCATCAGCATATTTTTGCATTTAACATTTATTGCTTTAGAAGGAGAAAAAAAAATCACAGAGGAAGTCTGAGGTAGTCAGCATTCTGGCCTCCTCTTTCTCGGTATGGTCTCAGTGTTTTCATCAATGACTGACATATATGTGTATGAACAGGGCCTAAAAACCATGAAGAGAGAGGGGTCATGAATCCTCCAGTAAAAAACCATGTGGTGGAGGACCAGGTGACAGAGGAGAAAGCAAGAGACCTCCCCCTTTTCTCTCACTGGATTAGTCAGGATAGGATAGGCTTTGCTGCAACAACAAATTGATGCCCAAATCTCAGTAACTGAATACCACGAAGTTTGATTTGTTGCTATGTCTCCCAGAATAGATGTGGCCTCAAAGGATCCCATAGCAGTGACAGGGGAAGTCTAGGGTGGTAACCTGGATCTTAAACACCTCACTTGGAAATGACTTATGTCACTTCCACTTACATGGCCTTGATGAAACTAGGATTTTTCCTTATGCCTAAGAAGGAGAGATGGGTCAGTCATTGATAAACACTAGTAATCTCTAGCATGTATATGAGTCCTTTTTCTATTTCTACTTCCCTGTGTATCCTGAGACCCATGAGCCATCATTTATCTGCTGCTACTCCACCCTCTAGGAAAACCTCTCCCCATCGCAGCACCTGCCCGGCTATACCTCTGTTCCTACCCGTCATTACCGAGCATCCTACTAAGCAGAGTTGTAGCCCTAGATGGTAGGGTGGGGAGGCTCCTCCGGGCCTGCCGACTGAATTAAGGCTTTGGTTATTTTCCATTTACTCCTTAAAAGAACTTCTTGAGATACTTACTATCCCCGTTTTATAGGTAGAGAAACTGAAACTTTAAATGTACATAATTTTCCAAGTGCCATAGCTAGTGAGTGAAAAAATACTAAACCAGAATTTCATTTCTTCATTTAGTTTTCAATAAACACTTATTGGGTGCCAATTTGTACTGATCTGTGATCCCTCGTCCCCTAGAGGTTAAGAACTTGGTCGCTGTATTTGGACAGTCTTTGATTCTAGGCTGGAAAAAGTACTTAACTGCTCTGTGTCTCAGTTTCCCCAAATAGAAAACAATGACAACTAATGCCACTTGTGTCATGGGGCTAATGTAAGAATTTCATGAGCTAATGGACATAAAATGCTTTGTCCAGTGCCTGGCTTATAATAAGCACTCAACAAGTAGACGCTAATGGGAGAGCAGCAAACAGACAAATTGTACCAGTACAGTATGCTAAGGACTATGATGAGATAAAGTAAACCCAGGAGGCCATGGGAGCACAGAGAAGGGAAACATAAATCAGTTTAAGGTGTGCATTCTCAGGTATGTGGCCGAGACCAGTTCTGAAAGAAGAGTGGCAATTACTTTATTGAACAAGGTTGGAGAGGAAGGAGATCTGAGCTGAGGAAGTAGCAAGTGCAAATCACTGGGGGCAGAGGAGCACGCCAGTGAACTTGAATGGGATGAGGCAGAGAAACAAGGGCTAGAATGCCAATGTGACCAGTGGAGGCGAGATGTGATGAGAGGTGAGGCTGAAGTGGCAAGCTAGACCAGGACACCAAGGACTCTGTGTAGCCCCATAGCCTATATGTGAACATTGTCCTGAAACAGCGGAAGTCCTTGAAGGTGCTTAAGCAGACTGCCTTTGTCAACTGACAATGTAGAAAATGGATCAGAGAAGAGGTTCTCAGGCAAGGACAAGGCTGCAGCGTGGGAGAACAGAGAGGATGCTGCTGAAATGGGCCAGGTGGGAACATATGAGTCATCTCTTCTCTCAAGCCTTCCATTTCTTTTTCTGACATGCAAGGCCAAAAGTATTTGTCTTGCCTACCTCAAAAGGTTGGAAGGAAAGTTAACTGAAATCGCCACTTAGAACAGGGGTGGCAGACTTTTCTGGAAAGGGCGAGATAGTAAATATTGTTCAGCTTTGCAGCCCATATGGTCTCTGTCAGAACGATTCCACATTGTCGTTATAGCGTGAAAGCAGCCATAGATAATACATATAAAATAAATCGGGCTGTGTTCCAGTAACATTTATTTATGGACACTGAATTTTATATAATTTTTTATCTGTCAAAAAATATTTCTCTTCTTTGCATTTCTTCCCCAACCACTTAAAAATGTAAAACCATTCTTAGCTCATGGCCACACAGAAAACAGGCAGTGGGAGGTTGGGTTTGGCTCATGAGACGGTTTGCTGACCTCTCCCTGGGAATTGCTTTGAGAATGGCAGCATTGCCCACCTCTGAGGGAGGAGGCTATGATTACTGTTGACCAAGATTTATTGTTGGCTACATTGTAGAGCGTTTCATGGCCGTTAGTCAAGCTTGCCCCTTATGTGAATTTCTGCATTGATGTATTTCCTGTTTATCCTTTGGTCTGGAATGCCCTGGCTGTCTCGGTTTTGCATAGGAACTTCATGCGGTTTTGTTGATGACTCAGTAGAGAAACAAGCAGCTTTTGACCAGCCTAGGACACCGTCATGCCTTTTGTATCATTTTCTTTAGAGAGGCAAGTGGTGGGTTTGAAAGGACAGGAACATTAGTCAGGCAAACCAGGCTTTGAATCCTGCCTCTGCCCGTTATTAACTTCTGTGACCAGGGGCAAGTTTTATCAATTCTCTAACTCATCATCTCTTCATTTGTTCATTCATTTATTCAGCAGATAGTCAATGAGTACCTGCTGAGTGCCAGGTACGCAAGGCCATAGAAGGACACCAGTTGATGAGGCACAGTGGCTGCCTTCCAGGAGATCGTAGAAGTGAGGGAAAGGCAGCCACTCATAGTGCGGTGAGAAGACCAGGGTGTTACGGGGAGACAGGACGGGTGTCTGTCCCAGCTGAGACACTAAAGGCCTCCTAGAGAAAGAGTTGTAAACGGACACCTGAAGAATGGGCAGTTGTCAGCCAGGTGCAGAGGCAGGAAGGGGGGTGTCCCACGCAAAGTGACAAGCCCAGGAAGGCCTGCAGACAGGAAGGGAGGGGGGCTGTTGATGATGGGAAGGAATTTGTGCTGGGGGCAGAACGCAGGGTGTGGTTGTGGGGTGGAGAGGGGAGGAAGGCAGGCGAGGACCATCACTGAGGGCCTGTGAGCTGGGTGACGGGGTCTGGAGTTTACCTGGAGCACGACGGGGCCACTGACGCACTGCAACTGAAAGGTGGAAGTGGATTGAAGGGGAGGGAAGCGAGGCAGGAAGACCAGCTCGGGGCTGCTTACGTTGTCCAAGCGAAACATGAGGGTGGCTTGAAGTTGGTGGAAATGCAGTGGGAGAGAAGGAGTTTTTCTGGGGTAGAATGGATAAGGCATGCTGAGTGATTAGAAGTGGGAGATCAGAAGAAAAGGGGGGTAAAGAATGTCTCCAGGTTTCTAGACTGAACAGCTATATGGGTGGTGGTACCATTCACGAGAAAGAAAAAATTGGGAGAGAAGACGCTTGGGTGGCAAGGTGATGGGTTCAATTATAGTAATACTGACCTTTCTGGGTTGTTCTAAGTCTTAGAAACATTGTCTGTGAGGTACCCGGCAGAGTACCTGGCTTGTCGTGGGTGCCTGGTAAATGGTGACTCTTACTCTGATTCCCTTTTTAAAACTCTGTTCCGAGCCCTGACTGGTTAGATCATGGTGTCCGTTTGCTATTTAGAGTGAGCTCTTCAGAGCCACAAGAATTGCAGTTTTGTTCACTGTACCGCACGTTTTCATGTGTGTTTCTTTCTCTCCTTCTCTTCTGCATGCTGCCTGGGGACTGGCTTCCTTGTGGTCAGCACCAATGGGCAGCGCCCAGGTGACCCCGGGGACTCCACTCTGCCTCCTCACCACAGGTGATCACCAGACCCTGGGCGGGCGGGAGGGGAGTGACAGTGACCCAGCTCAGCAGGTCCTCCAGGGCAGGTGCACCATAGAGGAACTGGCAGCCCCTCCACCGCACCCACCCATCCATCCATCCACCCACCCATTCTTCCACCCACCCATCCATTCACCCACGCATCCCTCCCTCCATCCATCCATGCATTCTACTAATGCTTACAAAGTACCCACTGTGTGCCAGGCACTGTTGTAGGCACCAAGGAATACAATGATGAGCAAAAGAAGGCATGTTCCTATGCCTTTCTGGAAGAGAAAGAGCCACTTGTCCAAAACTACGCAAGTAAATGTATAAGTCTAACTGTGAGTGATGCTACGAAGGAGAGGCTTGTGGTCAGAACAAACAAAGACACGGGAATTAAAGGAGTGCTTCCCAGGCAGGTTACGATGGCTCTGTGGTCCAAGGTTAGGAAGGCTGACCTCGCACGTCTGTGCTTAGGAAATGAGCGGATCGGACTCTGATCCTAGCTCTGCCTTTTGTCCTTTAAATGTGAATTCCTGCTTGTCCTATCTGTTAAGCAGGAATAGTGATGCCTGTCTCTTACCATTTGCTTATATACTCTGCACACGCAGGGTCTTCTAAAGTTGTGTTCTGAGACAAAGCAGATGATGGACGGGACGAACGGTGGGGATGGGAGTGCCCAGTCTAGAGGAGGTATTTGTCTGAAGGAACTACCAGCCCCTTCCCTTGAACACATAGCTGGAGCGCATTTCACAAAAACGTCGGCCAACTTCAAGGTTGGGATGCAGAGCCCATCCGTGTCCGAGGCTGATGCCCTTCCTTGCCCTTGAGACAAAAGAGAGCCTACTGACCCAGAATCTCTACTCTGGGGGCCCTTTCCGGTCGGTGGGACGTTTCTTGGACATTTCGATCTTTGACTGTTGCCTCTCAAAGTCATTGCTCAGACAATGGCTTCCTCTCTACCAGTCCCTAGCTGGTCAGTGTATCATGGTGGGAAAGGGGGTGCAGCAGGCAGGGGTGACGTGAGTCCAGCCATCTGGTACCTTCGCAGACTCAGAAACATTGCTGTTAGGAAATGTCTCAGGTGGGGTTCCCCAGACACTGAGTCTGACACCGGGGTTCTTGGGCAAACTATTCATTGAGGGGTATTCTCAGAAGAAAGAAAATGAGGGAGTCAGGATAGGGCAGGGGAAGGAGCTGAGGGAGGCTGTGGAACTGAGTCAGCCGAGCCCAGAGGGGGCGCTGGAGTGGATGGTACAGCAGAGTCTCTCCCACCTGGAGCTGAGGGGACAGGCATTTGTCCCAACAAACAAACACACCAGTGTCGGTCAGCCATCTGCTGCAGGCTGCCGTGGGAGTGCACCCCTTCCTGGGGGGTGACACCCTTGGTCTGATGGCAGTTCTGCGGGGACGAGGTGTCAGTGAGCCGTCAGCAGCTAGAGACTAGGTGGCCAGCCCAAGCAAAGGAGATCTGCGGAAGCCCCAGCAGTATTCACTGCAGCCAAGTTGTGTCCCTGCCGTTGACCCCCTAGCCCAGTGTGTCACTACCGACACCCCAGGAACATCCTCTTGGCCACTCCCTAGTTATATGACCTCCCTACAGTTGCATAGCCTTACTACGTTCGCACAACTCATGGTCACACTGGTTTCAGAGGCATATCACAGGATGCATTCGGTACTCAGAGTTCATGGTGCATTGCACATCACCACCTAACTCTCAGATACTCAAGGGAAGAAAATAAGATGACATCAGGGGACCCTCGGGAGTGCCCTACTCGGGAGTAGCACATAGCAGGCCTGCTCCAAAGGCCAGTCCCCCACCCACGCTGCCACAGGCCCACCAGCGCCCCCTCACCCAGGGAGGCGGGAGTTGTAGGTGGATGCATGGGGACAGGGAGGGGAAGGGGACTCTCACCTTCGTGCTCACCCAGTTTACAGAGAAGCCAGGCTTCCCAGCGAGAGTGAGCCACCCTCCTGCCGGGGCGCTGTCCTCTGGGCCCTGTTCGCTCGAGCAGCCTGATCGTGCTTCCCTTAAACAGAGCCAGTCCCGCTCCAGGCCCATTTGTTCTTCCCTCCCGCCTTCCGAGGTGTCGGAAGGTTCCTCCTCTGCCAGGTTTATTTCCCCGGGTTCCATTTATTTCCCCGTGTCCTCAGTCCTGGTTGATGGGTGAGGTGCGCCGTGTTTCCCTCTGTGCCGGCTGTCCCTTTCCAAACGCGTTCCGTTAACGCTCATCCCCTGCTCGCAGTAATGGGTGATGTAAGTTACGACTGCCCGGATCTGAGTGATGGCGATATGGGGTGGGACACACCATCACAAGCCCGGAGAGCCACGACGGACAGGCTGGCATGCAGAGGGAGTCGAGACTGACTTCAACGCTCAGCTCTGCCACTTTCTGCCTGGCAATCCTGGGCAAGTTATTTCTCTTCTCTGGGCTTCATCCCTCCATCTGGAAAAGTGGGGAGAATAATACCCACAGCCACAGTTCATCGTGAGCACTAAGTGTGATAACAGCTTTAACTGCTCAGCTCACGCCAACCAGCTCTTCAGGTCCCTCTGACCTGCTGGCCTGTCCTTCAAGGATTCACGCTCTAGGACAGGGTTTCTCAACCTCGGCCCGAGTGACATCTGGGGATGGCTCATTCCTTGCTGCGGGGCTCTGTACCTGTACGTTGTAGGAAGCTTAGCAGCATCCCTGGCCTCTATCCATTAGACACCAGAAGTACTTAATCCCTCACAACCAAATAGCTCTCCGGACATGTCTACATGTTCCCTGAGGGGCAAAAGCGCCCCCTGTTGAAAACCTCCAGAACTGCACTAGTAGAAATAGAATTTCGACCATGTATATAAATTTTAAGGTTTTTTTTTAACAGACACATTAGAAAAGCAGCAGGCCAAATTAACTTAAATATGGTTTATTTAACCCAGTGCACACAAAATATTGTCATTTTAACATGTAATCAGTATGTTCACATTACTAATGAAAGATAGTTCACATTCTTTTTTTTGCACCGAGTCTTTGAAATCTGGTGTGCGTTTTACACGTAGAGCTCATCTCGATTCAGATGCTCAATTGTAAACATTGAAAGTGAAATGTAATCCTAAAAAGATCAACACTGGGTTTACGGTTAAGCGTCCTGTACACTGCTTCCATTTTTAAATTTAAATTAGTTGAAATAAAAGTTAACGTTCAGTTCCTCGGTCACACCAGCCGCCTGTGAGATGCTCAGAAACCACATGCGACGTGATGGACAGTCCAGATCTGGGGGAAAACATGTCTGCACCGTCTTTGTGCCCAGTCGCTGAACAGAAGTAAATATGCAGAGTCGAGGCTCAGTGATGTCCAGTCCCCTTTATTCAATTCCACCTGCAAGCTTCCTAGAGACTGATTCTCCGAAGCCTTCGAATGGGGCTCCCCCAGATCTGCTGGTCCAGCCCGTGAGCCCAATGCCCAGCCTGGGCTCGCAGGGTGCTGGTCCAGGAGAGGTCGGGCTGGGGAGGAAGCCTGGGCATCACAGGGGAGACCTCTCCCAGGACCGTGAGTGAGCAGTAACAGACACTACAAACCCCAGACCTTGGCTTCTGCTTGCAGAAAAGCTGCTTCCCACCCATCCTTCGAGGAGGGGGAGAGATCAGCGTTTAGTAGCACAGAACACAGAGATACAATGTTTCCGCTTCCAAAACCAAGGGGCAAAGGCGAGAAGAAAGAAAACATGATGGTGGAGGATTTGGCTGGAACCTTGACAATCAATGCCGCCCGTTCCTGCTGCCGGTTTCATTACGCTGGCTCGGTTTGGTCGCACTAATCTGAATTCCGCGCTGCATGCTTACTGGTGTTCTCTCCGATCAGGCTCACGCTGCCGCTAATCCTTCCTGTAGCTGCCTGCTCCCTCCTGTGCACCTCTTTCCCTCCCAGGCACTGACGCTTGCTGCAGGCTGCATGTTCCAGGGGCCAGATTTGGACAAAGCTGCCCCAGCTGGGCAGATCTTTGCCTCTCCTCTCCCTTCCTGCCCCGTTGGGTCAGGCTATGCTGTCACTTCTAGGGGCATCGATGTGGCCAGAGTCGGTTGGGAAGAACTGAATTATGTTTCTGAGTAAGAGCCTTAGGGATGCCGAGCCCTGGTGCACCCCGCTGCCCTGTTCAGATAAGCAAAGGCAGGACATGATGTCCTCCTAGAAGCCCCCTGTTCCACTGAGTCTGTAACCAAGCGGGACTCTCCATCCCTCTTCCCATGTGCTCCCCAGTTAGCCCTGACTCCTGCTGGGGGTTGATTGTACTTAATGAGATGCGAAGACCTCCCTCCCCTTTGCACTCCGTTCCCAGGCTGCTTGGATCAGGACTCAGCGGCACCCAACGTTAGGGGTTGAACTGTGTCTACCAGAAAAGACATGTCGCAGTCCTAGCCCCTAGTTCCTGTGAATGCGACCCTATTCAAAAGAGGGTCTTTGCAGATGTAATCAGTGAAGATGAAGGCATGAGGGTGAGCTCTCATCTCATATGACCGGTGTCCTTACAACAAGGGGAAAGCACCACGTGAAGACAGAGACCCCCAAGGAGAAGGCTGTGTGCTGTGTGACGATGACAGAGGCCGAGATTGGAGGCATCCATCGAGGAACGCCAGGGATTGCCAGCAAATGCCCGCAGCCAGGAAGAGGCAGGAAGGATTCTGCACAGTCTCAGAGGGAGCCCTGCTCACACCTCGATTTCAGACCTCGAGTCTCCAAATTTCGGTTGGGTTAAGCCACCCAGTTTGTGATCGTTTGTTACAACAGCCTGAGGAATACACTTGAAATGCAGCAGTCCTGAGCACCGGACAACGGACAGGTCCGCTCTCCAGAGCTGCGCCCTTGCAGACCTCAGGAAGCCAAGGCCAAGAGCTGCCGTCTCAGAGGGGCTCTGTGGCCCACCCTGTCTCCCCTTGGGGTCCCCTTGTTGGCTGTCGTCTATGTTTGGCTCAGGAGACTGGTCTCCACTCTGTGGCTCTGATGCCCCCCTTTCTGGGTCTGCCTTCTGCCTTGGAATAGTCTTGGCATCTGCTTCACCAACCAGGCCGTTGTCACCTGTTCTATGGCACAGTTTAACCCACAGACCATCCCTGGTCAGCTTTCATGCTTATCTCTCCCCCGACTGCCCCTGAGAAGGGTCCCCCTGCTGCACAGCTGCCCTAGCACTGCTCTGACCCCACAGGAAGAATGACGATCTGCTCAGTGTCACTAGGCGCTCTCTCATACTGGGAAAGTCTAGAGGGACTGTCACTTTGCCGCAGGGCATCCAAATGAGTGTGTGTCCTCTTGCATCTGCTCTTCAGACGACACCCTTAATCCCCAGCGCGGGCTGTGGGTGCTCCTCTCGGCAGCCGTTAAGCAGCTTTTCGCCGCCTGGGTGCCTGGCTTAGCGCACGGATTTCTGCAGGCAGGGGCCAGGACTGCTGGCAGCGAGCGGACTCAGCCTCCTCCTCCTCCTCCTCCTCCTCCTCACCAGGCAGACCTCCTCTGGACCCCAGGGAGTGGCGGGAGGTGGCCACCAGCCCGTCTCAGGGACGCCCACGACCTGCCCCACGCTACTCGTGACACGTGGAGAGTGTGCAGTCTAGTTTCACCCGAGCGGCATCATGCATGCCCTTCTCTGTGCATCCCTTTGCTGGCGCCCATCACACAGCTTAGACCGTCAGCTTGTACTTCTCTCTCCCAGTATGTAGCGAGCTCTCAGCACGTTTGTCACTTAATCAGCACACCTGCAGTACCCACTGTCACCATCCTCCCAGCACCGCTCACATTGGGCAATGGCCAAGACTTTTCCTCTGTGGCCAAGGGTGAGTCAGTGATTACCAGGCCCATATATGGGTCAGATCCATTTAGAGGCCGCTTAGCTTCGTCTGGTTTCATGGACAGAGGGTGACCCTCACCATGGGTACAGACTGACCAGCAGAACTCTCCCGAACTCTAGCCACCGGCTGGCTTCTGATTCCTCCTTCAGAGTTGACCCCTAGCCCAGCCACATCCTGGTCTTCAACCTTAATTGTGTCCTGATGCCTAAACCAGTCTACAAAGCACACCCATCTCTGGTTCCTTGGACAGTGTCACACTCAGTTCTAGCCATCGCTTACGGTCCTAGTCTGGTCACAGACCAGTGTCCTGCCGCTCATGCTGAAGGCCTTCCCTGGGCACAGGAGGGAGAGTGACGACCAGGGGAAAATATAAAGGGATTCTCAGACCACCACTGGTACAGACCTTGAGAGGATATGCCTTACCAGGGATGCATCAATAATGACAATGCCTGGCATCGGTTGGTCATGGCTGGTCTGAAATAAGTCTGTTATGCTGAATTCCAAATGCATTTTTAAACATTTAGAATAAAGGCGTTCTCTTTGCACCCAGAAGCATCCACCATCAGGGCCTTCTATAGCCGTCTTTCCTGCCATGTGCAACCTGACTGAACTAGAATTTGACCGACACAGAGCAGTCGCCATGCACAACAAGACCTACCTGGGAACACCGATTTGGGAGATGCCTGGGACCAAGCAGAATCAGCACTGGAGGAACAATGTGTGTGGTCAGAGTGCTTTCAAACAATCAATTAAAGCCATTCCCATCTCCTGGGGTGCTGACCTCCATTACAGTCTGGAGAAGAGGGCGACCTCTGTCTGCAAATTTAACAGTTTTAGTTGTTTAGTCTGTGATGAAGTCGATTCCCGCCTCTCAGGACTGGCTAGGTAATAATACAGGAGTCCGGGATATTATAAATCTGTGTCTTCTTTATACCTCACTCAGTACTGATGCAATGGTTTTCCACAGCGAGGGGAGAGCGGTCTTTGGAAACCCTGTGTCTCCGGAGTATTTTCCAGCTCCTTGACATTGACTCTGAGTTAAATCTTGGGTAAAAGCAATTACTGTCATATGATGAATTGAGGCAATTTATTTATTACTTGAGAAACATCCTAGGTGATGTCACTTAGAAGAATGATGGAATGATCCTTCCTATGTACTCCATTATCCCCCCGATTTCAGGATGGAGGCACGCACCAAGATGTGGGGGAGGTGCCCAGCCGTTTAAAAAATTAGTCCTCGTGAAATCAAAGATAGGGTTGGAAATAAAGCAGAAAATAGTGGCCTAAACTCAAGTGAAACTTGTCTTCCTATGAAATTATATGGGATGCTCTGGTTGCTAAATATCAAGAAAGGTTATTATAGAGAAAGCCCAGAGATTAATAATAAAGCTAAACGCAATATATTAAGGACTTGGAGATGGTGGCTGATATACAAGGGAAATGGAAAGGAGGAGGGAACTTAAGTTTAAAAGGTCAAGTGTAAATACCATTTGAGCAAAGTCTGTATAATTTGGCCCTTATAACAAGATTCATGTGACATGTTCATCAATCCCTTAGATATTAGAATATTATATGTTGGCGAGAGGGCATGAGAGGAGATGAGATAATCTTCAAGAAAAGCAGGTATAAATGGAACTGCATGATACAAGCAGGTGGCAAACTGAGCAGGGATAAATGCAAACAGGAATAAATGCAAAGGTGTCTTAATCAGCTCAAGATCAGAGTGTAGAGTCCCTAAATGCCAGTCTGCTTTTTCCTTCCTGATATTTGAGGAAAGACAGCAGATTTCTCTGCTTAGCGATCTCTCCTGCTGTTTATGGGAGAGGTGGCAGAATGGTATAATGATTTAAAGAGAATAAACTCTGTGCCAGACTGCCAGGGTTCAAATCCCATCTCTACCACTTGCTACTGTTACTCTCCGAGCTCCCGTGTTCCCATCTCTGAAATGGGTATAATGAGAGAACCTGCTTCATAGCATTGTAGTGAGGATTGAAAGAGGTCATATATGTGAAGGGCTTGAAACAGGCTTGTAGTAAAAACTCCCCAATATGTGTGAACTCTTTATTGTTAACGATATAACTTGTTTCACATGTGGTCAAGTATCCTGACTCTTCTAGATACAGCCCAGTTTAGCACCTGGCTGTCCTGAAAGCCAGTCACGATGTCTCCATCTTGGCCACGACTTGGCTCATGTTAAGTCACAGTACTGGACATTCGTCCTGCTGTACACGTCCAGACACTTCTCAGAAGTGGCACCGACGTGGACCTAGCATCACGTGTTCTTGGAAAGTGCGTGCTGGCCCCTGGCCCATTCGGCCTCACATCCGTCCTCTGCTCCCCTCCTGCTGTGCTGGGACATGCAGGTGACCCCTGGGCCTCATGTCCAGTGGTGTCTGGGTTTGGCCAATAGGAGACATGAATTGCGGAGCAAGAAGAGGAAAAGGCTTCTCCTCTCGGCCTCGGGTCCAGTTCTCCAGGTCTCACTTCTGTTGGGTGACCTTGACTTCTGGGCTCTGGGGACCCCACCACTGCCCTTTTTCTCTCCAGTCTGGGCCAGGTAATGGCTTGTCCAGTTACCCTCTGGGTGGCCTCACCATGCCCCCCTGAACCCCATGTACCACGTGTCCAGTATATTAACTCCAGCTCCAGTGTTTGGAGCATTTCCCCTTTTCCCGGTCGGAGGCTGACTGATGTGATGAGCGTCTGCTGGTTTCCAGTGGTTATTCCCTCCTTTAGTAAATGGTAATAAGAAGAAAATTGGACCGAAGCATTCAGTCTATATATTCTTTTCTGTATCAACATCACACTTACTCGTGTGAAATATCTGGAATTCACATTTTTCCATTAAAAAAAAAAGTTAGCAACAGTTTGTTTCTCCCCAGGCGGCTCGCAGCCCTCTGGGCACTGCCGTCTCCGGGAAGCAGCTCGTGCTCACAATTACCAACGCTCCCGACGCCTTGGGGTGCAGTCTGTAAGGTCTGGAGGCTTTCGTCTAGTGAGGGAGCCGGATGCTTTCCTGCCAACTCTTTTCCTATCTGGACTTCATCGTAAAAATAGCCCACCAGCCTGAGAATTCGCTTCCGGCAGAATCAAGGAGGGATTTGGTGTGTCCCTGGCTTTAGGAGAACCGCAAGGTTGCCCAGCTTCCTCACCGTTTCCCCCACTGCTGCCTCTCGGCAAAACGCTCTGTAATCCGAGAAGCCTGTGATGCTGAAAACTTTCACTGGTGCAGCAGTAGCAGCTCAGACACGGGGTTTCCAAGCTTCTCTCCGCTGGGCGTTAGACGCATGCAAAGCCAGGGTGAAGGCAGAGAAACTCTTCAAGAGAAGAAGTCATCACTAGATGGGGTGAACTGCCAACGCGGTCAGATCGGGGGATAATATGCCCTTGGATAGCTAAGAAGCGACTGTGTATTTCACAGGCTTCACCTTTCTCGGGGGCTGTGTCCCCGAGAACTGGCTTCCTTCCCTTAACCGTCAGCCACGATCGTCGGCGTGGGTTATGCTTCCACGGGGATTTACTTGGTTTTATCAATTGCAATTAGATGTTCTTTATCTGTGACTTCTATTTTTGCTCCGTATCTTTACGGGGGAAATTCTCTGAAGTAGAGCTATAGAATTGGGCCTGTAGCCAGTGAGAGCACTTTGAGAATGAATCATTAATCCCTTGTTGCCAGATTATGTTATTGCTGCTGTTAAGTCACCCAGATGTGAGCCTGACACAGGCCTGGCCTCTGGGAGGAAAGTTAATGAATCACCCCGGGGCTCCACCTGCCTTCGTCCTAAGGATTGGATGCACTCAGGCAGCAGGTTGCGAGGAAGCATCGCCCCAGCACCCACTGTGCACCCACATTTTATAGACGCCAGAAAACCCTGCCGTCACCCTGGAACCAGTTCCAAGGTCGTGCGTCATTCTGCCACAGGAGCGAGCAGTTCCTCAGAGGGTAGCAGGCATTTTTACCTCTGCTGTTACATGTGATCCTTAGAAAATCCCTGTGAACTTGGCATTTACTCCCTATTTTAGAAACGAGAAGACCGAATCACGTTGTGGTTAACAGCTTTGATCAAGGGCACACACGGGTTGGTGATGGAGTCTGGACGCAAGCTCATGTTCTTCTGATTGTAAACCCGTTACTTTCGACCCATCTCATAAAAGCATAGCATTTCGAACCTCAAAAAGAGTATTAGAGGTCGCCTAGTCTCTTCTACTTGGTGGGGAGCACGCTGGGTGCCTGGACAGTGCCTTGCATCATTGGTGACACATTTTCCTGCCTTTGCTGGTAACTTGGAGGTCTGGGGGCAGACCCCGTGGGAGTCGCGTGGCTCTAAGAATGACAGGGATTTTCTTCCACCCAGAGCGTGGGTGTCACTGGAACCAAGGGATGCGGGGTTCAGGTGGAAGGTGGGGTCCATAGCAGAGAAGAAAGTCAAGATGTTAGGGGTGTGGCTGAGCACCCTAGAAGCCTAGGAGGCGATACCAGGTGGGGACAGGGTAGGCAGGTAAGGGGAGGCTAACTCTGAAGCGGACTTGGGAACCATGACTGATTTTGTGATGCTGTCTACAGCATAAAGCCACACTGAACAGCTGGGCCATGCCTCAGAGGGATGACACTTCCACACGAAATCCTTTCCTTGTGTTGGCCCCAAGTCTGTCCCTGTCACTTCTACCCAGTAGTGTTAGCTCTGGTCTTTAAAATCCCAGGGACCAAAGCTACTCCGTCTTTCACAGGGGCCCTTCCACTCTGAAGGCAAGAATGAGCACATCCGTGTCTTCCCTTCTCTAGGCTGAGAAGCCCTGACTCTCGCTTCTGCTCCTCCAGAGTCAGTGACCTCTGGGTTCTAATATGCACCTAAATCACCTGGAGACCTGTTGAAATGGTGATTCAGCAGATCTGGGGTGCGGCCCAAGATCCTGTATTTGTGATAAGCTCCCAGGTGATGCTGATGCTTCTGGTCATTGGACCACACTGGGGGTGGCAAGGCTCCGGGCCTGTCTTCGCCCTGGAGCTCCCTCTCCGAGGCTGGGGTCCACAAGTGGGCGGGCCTCCCCAGAGGGGCCCGTCTAATGCAGAGCAGAGCTGAGCAGCATTGCCCTTGTTGGGTCCCAGGAGCCCTCGGGGAATATGAACCCATCATGGTTGCTTAGTAACATGGAAGGAGGCAGTAGGGAATGCAGAACAGGGTGACTGGGTCCTATGTATGGTGTGAATATTGAGAGAGGGGGACAAGAGACCAAGAGCCATGCCTTGGGTACCAGGTTTCCATGGGCAAGAGTGGACAAGTAGTCAAAGCCAGATGTGGACTCTGAGCTGGAGCTAGGAGGGGACTAGATCCTATGCCACAATAGCTTTTGTGCAATGAGTCAAGAGCAGGGGCAGGATGCTGCTTTGAGAGGGCTGGCCCAGCCTTTGGGAGCGCTCGGAGTTTGAGGGCACAGCTGGCTGGGGGGAAGGTCGGGTGTGCAGTCTCGTGCTGGAGACGGGGTCCCCTGCCAGGGCGGGCTGAGTTCACAAGATTGCTTTTGATCGCTGCATCACACACGGGACTCCAGTGGAGCCTCGAAGCTGCTCCAGTCAGATAGATCCACCACCTGGCGCCTCGTTGCCAGTTCTGATTCACTTGGACTGTTCTCGGGTTGGCTCCCAGTGGAGGGCGGAGATGAAGAGGATACGTTCAGGTGCCTCCCCTTCTCTCAGTTCCTGCTGAGGAGGCAGAAGTCGCCCAGGGCCAGGGCCAGAGCTTTTCGGGACAGAGGACTGGTACTCAGCTGGACTCTCATGAAAAGGATGGGCCTCGGGCAGAAGGAGTGCAGCTGCCATATTACAAATGGTTTCCAGTTCTGCCTCCCTGAAGAGCTCCCATGGATGCCAGGCCAGTGAATCCGGTGGCTAACCTGTTGACTCAGCGCTGTCATTCCCGTGACCTCAGCTCTGTCATTCCCGTGACCTCAGCGCTGTCATTCCCGTGACCTCAGCGCCATCAAGGGCAGTTCATTGTAGTGATAACGGGATGTGTCCCAGCTCTGAGACTCACTAGTGGGATGCCTGGAACAAGTTAACTTCACCCTTCTGTGAACTTTTCTAATCTGTATAAAAAGGAAAATAAAACGAGCTCCTTCTGGTCGAGTTTTCTGAAGATCAAATGACTCGTGATCGGAAAAGTGCTTAGCACGCTGCTCGGCACCCAGGAATGGATCAGTGCGTGTCAGCTAAGTTTTTAAACAGTAGTGACTGAGCCTCTGTTTGATAAGGAGCTCGGTGCCTGACTGAGACAGCCGATCACGTCGCCAGGGCCACCACCAGCCAACCCCATGTGCTTCCCACTTCCCACCACAGGTTCTCACCTGCTCGTGGGCACTGAGGCCGTGAGCCCCACGGACACGTTCCTGGCTGCAGCGAGACCAGGGCTGGCTTATCCTGCCCGTGTCCCTCCACTGCCCTCTCAGATGTGGGAGCCACATGTGTCCTGCCTGACCTTTGGTCGAGAGCCATTTCCTGTATACCTGCATCCCCTGTGAACACTTCCTTTATGAGCAGAGGCGCAAATCCCCAGCAGCCCGAGCAGATGCCCTTAAAAGGATGCTGAAGCGGAAGCTGGATTTGCCATGTCCCAGGGAACGTTCACGTCCATGTATCGGGAGGCGGGGTGGACCAGCTACGCTTGGTCCTCATGCTAACTTTGCTGGATGGTGTCTGGGAGGTCAGCTCCGATGCCTGTCGGCTGAACTCATTGGATTTGTCTAAACCCCTGGGCTGCGGCCTTTGACACGGCCTCTCTGAACGTCTTGGCTGCTCCTCTGTGACCCTCCAGCAGGTCTCATTGCTGGTTCGTGGTCACTTGCTTCTGTTTAGGAACATCTTATTTGGGACAGGTTTTCAAATGCTCCTCTGAGATCTCTACTTCCCTTTGGTCCAGAGCTTGGTTCTGTCTTAGGGACAGTGTTTGGCACAGCTGATGTCTCTCTCCTTCCTTCTTGAAACACCCTCTTTTATCGGCTCTGGGGCACAACAGTCTCCTGGTTACTTTTCTTACCTGTCTGGCCACTTCTTCTCTGTCTCCGATGCAGGCTCATCTTCCCCACCCCACTCCCTAAACACCACAGGCCCTCCCGCCCCTACCTAAACCTCTCCTTTCACTCTCGATCCTCCCCCGGGCGACTCCATCAACCCCCGGCCTCCTGTTCCATCTGTGTGAACACACACTTTACCTCCAGCTCGGAGCTCTTTGTAGAACCCCTGCTTTTCTAGAGTATCTCGCGAGCCCCCAGCACACGCATTTTTCCTCTAAAGTGTTTCTTTTCCGATTGTTTTCTGAACCCATCAATGGCACCATCACCCACTTTGTCACGAACAGGAAAGACAGGCGATCCCCCTCGCCAGTCCTCTCCCCCTTACTCCCGCACCCACCCATCAGCAGATTCATTTATGTCTGTTTCAGGTAATTGCCTCTCTTGTTGCATCTTCCCACCCGCGCTGCCATTACCTGGGTCCAGCAGCCCTCCCACCCACGTTCCTGCAAAATGCATCTCTCCAATCCACTCTGGCTTCGCCCGGAAGCTGGAATGGTGTGTTGGAAATAAAAATGCGACCCTGTCACTGCCCCATGCATGAGCAGCACTCGGTGGCTTTCTGTGTTTCCCACTGCGGCCTGTCGTGTCTCGTGTAGACCGGCCCACGCTGCCCTCTCCGCTGCTCTCTCACCTCACGACACTGCATCGCTTTCATTTCTTGAGTGTGCCGGGCTCCTTGCCCCATCGCAGGGACGGCCTTGGTCAGTGCTGCTCCCACGGGACCCTCTCACGGTCTTTCCCTCTGGTCATAGCCTGTCCTCACTTGGCGCTCACCTCACTGGCCACGGCCTCCGGAAGTGATTCAGTCCCCCGTTAGACACTTCCCGGGTGTCATCCCCTCTCGGTTCTGATCCTTCGTAGAGCTGACAGCTTACTCTGATTGATCCTTGGTCCATTCATCCCATCTCCTGAGCCCACCCAACACCCACCGTGGGCTCTGCGGGCGGGACTGTGCTCACTCCTGGATCACCGCATAGAGAGGGCGCTTGTGGTTATGTGCTGAAGGAATGAAGTGTAAATCTCGTTAGAGCAAGCTAATGCCAGTGTTCTTGGGGAATCAGGATCCTCTCCAGGACCCCTTTGCCTCTGCACCCCCAGTCTCCAGAAGAGGGTCCCACACCAGTCACGGAGTCAAGGTCAGCTGCGCCGATGAGGGAATGCTCCGGAGCCGACAGCCCCTTCACATCCCAAAGCCAAGACTCGGACCCTGTTCAGGAAACCGTGGTCTGAGGGGCTCAGCCTCCGCTGTGCTTGGTCACGGCATAGGTCTCGGGGACTAGACGGAGCTCAGAAATCTTGTCTCCAAGCTGGGAAAAGGGAGTTGCCTGGAGGCTAACCAGCGCCCCTCTGGAATGAGGCCAGCCCTGCCGAAGAGACAGTTAGCTAGCGGCCTCGGCAATTCCCTGGGCTCCGGATAAGGAGAGCCTGTGCAGATGGCGTTGGGATTTGATGCTCTAGCTGTGCCTGTAGCTGGTGAGGGGACCTGAATAAAATCCCTCATCCGTAAGTCCTTCCACGCGGAGGGTCTCTGACCCCACTGACAGCATAGTTTGGCGCACAGCCCGTGGGTGCTCAGTAGCAAATTAATGAATGAAACGAGTAACTGTGGTTCACTTGCCTTGATGTCATTCAGTAATCATCTGTTCCCCAACACCTGGGAGGAAGGAGGCCCGGGCTAGACACTGGCGCTGGCGAGATGGCAGGACGCACCCCCTGTGCTTGAAGACCTGCCCTTCTCACTAGGGAGACTTGGTGCGGTCAACCCAGCTTGTCCAAGTCACAGGAGTCTGGGGACGGTGCTCTGACAACGTGAACACTGGTCGTGCTTGAGCAAGAAGAGGGGATCCATCATGGTGCTGCAGGGCTGTCCTTAACCGTCACGGAGTCTGGGGAATCGGAGTCATAGCTTACGGGCATTCACGTCCCTTCGGCTCAGCTGAGTTCTCCAAATTGAGGAGAAACTCAATTTGGTTCCATGAGAACAAATGTGTGTGGGCAGTGATGTCTTCCCTTCAGCTAAACACTGAACAAGGCAAACATTGAGGGAACACCGATTATGAGCCAGGCTCTGGGCTAACGTGAGGAAGCGAAGATAAAGGAGGCATCACCTCGCCCCTGAGGTCCTTGCAGACCACTGGAGGAGACAGATGGGGAAACAAGTCACTAATAATATTGGGACGTTAAGGTATGTGCAAAGTCTCACAGAGAGTTGTCAGAATGGAGGGAAAAGTGAGGCACTCTCCCAGGGGCACAGGCAGCCGGAGAAGATGTAGTTGCTGATGAAGGATGAGCTGGCGCTGATGTAGCAGAAAAGTAGGAATGGGTGGAGGATTCTTCGGAGTTGAACAGCCTCACACAATCCTGGCACCACTGGGAATCTGACGATTCTTTGTCTGCTTACTGTTGCTGTTAGCAAAATCATTGTTTGGGGGCAGGGATTGAGAGACCAGGGGACTTGAAAGTTGAATGCCAGGTTTCTGACTGTTGAGGCTTGGACTTCGGGTCAGAAAACCTGTGCAATTCTGGCCCTGACCTTTACCAGCCATGTGACCTTCAGCCAGTTCCCTTGGTTATCTCATTTACAAAATGGGGAAATCATTTCGAGTTTTTGGAGCGTTTGTGAGGAGGGACCATAGTGGATCCATGAAATGGTGGGGCGCGGGGCAAAGGATGCAGTAGGAGCTCAGCTCCCTGCCTTCCTCTACCTGCAACTGAGTCCGTGAGGTCGCATCCGGCAGAGCCCGTGGCATCGGCATTAAATCCAATAAGTGGACTTGGTCGCATATGAGTGTTTTTTGGACCCAAGGCAATTCCCTTCCAAACACTAAACAGCTCCGCCTCCGTTTGTTCCGTATCTTTGTAAATCCAGTGATTTGATAGTGTTACCTGGACATGAAGTGGTGGTTTTCGCCATCTACCTGAAGGAATGAAGTAGGGTTTGGAATCATTTCAGGAACCTAAGAATCGAACGATAAGTCCATGGTTTGATCCTAGAGATAGTAGGAGGGGTAAGCTCCTCCCGGTGAGGCTAGGACGAGAAGGTGGCCCGACACAGCAGCTGTGTGACCCGGGGGGACTCCGTTTCTCGGAATCTCCTTTGGACCTCTGTAAAAAAAAAGGATGTCAGATCATCCCAACCTCATAAGAGGTCAATATTCTATATATATCAGTAGGATGAAACGGGACGGTGTGTGTGGCCCCCTTAGCACAGTGCCTGGCACATGGTCAGCTCTCAGTGAATGTAAGCTGTGCGGTTACCATTATTGTCTAGCCACGTGTGTGAGCCTTTTCAACACCTTTCTCCTCCCCCTTCCCCCTGCAAGGTGCTTCCACCCAGAACGCGAACACCGTGGAGCCCGAGAAGCAGGTGGACAACACCGTGAAGATGGCCGGAGTGATCGCAGGCCTCCTCATGTTCATCATCATTCTCTTGGGTGTGATGCTCACCATCAAAAGGAGGTGAGTCTGGGGTGCTGCCCTGCAGGCCATGGAGACTCCAGGTGGCCCCAGCTCTGCCGCGTGGCCAGGTCGTTGCTCTGTTGATCGCTTCCGAGCAAGGACCTACTGCTGTGGTTGGCAAGGTCCTGGAACACTGGGGCCAATGTGGTTCATTCTGTCGGCAGCTGAAGGGGATGTGCCGCCTGCTTGGTGAGCGGCTTTGAGATGGTTAGTTTCTTATGGACTAGTGATCCCGATGGTCCAGCCACCTTCTTGTGCCACGGGATTCTTTGTGCCATGAAACGAGTCTTCTCAGGTTTAACTGCTCTGTTGTGATTGGTCACGTCATCAAGATAATTGGGGAGCCTCGGGGACACAGACGAGCCCAGAAATACAGGTGCAGAAAGGTAATGCTTCGCCCTTCTCATCCTCTCTCCTCCCTGATTTCCTTTTGGTCAAGCGACAGCATTCCGGGCTGCCTGCTGCATGACAGGGATAAAGCTTCCACTGGTGGGACAGTCTCAGGGGAAAGTGCCTTCCTCCTCCGTGTCCCACAAAACCTTCCCAGCTGGATTGGTGCTGCTTGTCACCTCTCAACAGGAGGTCTCCCTGGGCACCTCTGGTCAACGAACACAGTGTTCTCCTATTGTGTGTGTTTCCTCTTGCTCACGAAAGCCAAGGTACACATTCCTCTCTTGTCCC